>OX451740.1:802428859-803826118 GCA_948472305.1 Vicia faba
TTGAATTTCCAGATGAGAACATCATGCTGGTAACTAACTGTGAAACACCTGGACCGGATGAAGGACCTGAGGAGGGATCCTGATGGTCTATGTACTTTGATGGAGCTTAAAATGCTTTGGGTAATGGCATTGGCGCCGTGATTATATCTCCTGAAGGCTCTCATACTCCGTTCACCTCCCGACTATGTTTTAACTACACCAACAATATGGCAGAGTATGAAGCGTGCATTATGGGTCTTCGAGCAGCTATTGACTTAAGGATTAAGTTCTTAAGTGTATTCGGAGATTCCGCTCTCGTGATTAGTCAGATCAAAGGCGAGTGGGATACAAAACACCCAAATCTTATTCCTTACAAGGAGTATTATTGACTTTGCTTCCACACTTCGAGGAGATAACCTTTGAACACTTCCCTAGAGAGGAAAATCAGTTGGAGGACGCGCTAGCTACAATGTCTTCTATGTTCAAGGTCAGATGGGACAATGAAGCTCCCCAGATTACCATTGAGAGGTTGGACGAACCTGCATATTGCTGTGACATCGAGACTGAGGAGGTAGCAGATAAACCCTAGTTCCACGAGGTGAAGAGGTATGTTGAGGCTCAGGAGTACCCCGAGGGTGCATCTGTTAATGATAAGAAGTTTCTGAGGAGGTTCGCAGCGAAGTTCTTCATCAGTAATGGCATCCTTTACAAGTGTAACCATGACTCAACCTTGTTGCGATGTGTGGATAAGAATGAGGCAAAAAAGATCATGGCAGAGTTACATGAAGGTACTTTCGGGACTCATTCCAGTGGACATACCATGGCAAAGAAAATCCTTCGGGCGGGATATTATTGGTCCACTATGGAAGCCGACTGTTATCAGCATTCTCGGACTTGTCATAAGTGCCAAGTCTATGCTGATAAGGTGCACATACCTCCAGTTCCTCTAAACGTCTTGACAGCTCCTTGGCCTTTTGCAATGTGGGGCATCGACATGATTGGCGAGATCATACCTACTGCGTCCAACGGGCATCGTTTCATCTTGGTAAAAGTTGATTACTTTACGAAGTGGGTTGAAGCAGCTTCCTTTGCTACTGTAACCAAGAACATCGTGGCACGGTTTATTCGGCATAATCTGATCTGTCGATATGGTGTACCGGAGAGGATCATTACGGACAATGGTACAAATCTCAACAATAACATGATCACCGAACTCTGCAAACAGTTCAAGATACAGCATCACAACTTTTCTCCTTACCGGTCGAAGATGAATGGGGTTGTTGAAGCGGCTAATAAAAACATTAACAAGATTGTTCAGAAGATGACGGTGACATACAAAGATTGGCACGAGATGTTTCCATTTGCTCTTCATGGGTATCGCACCTCGGCGCAGACGTCAACAGGGGCAACACCCTATTCCTTGGTATATGGCATGGAGGCTGTCTTTCCCATTGAAGTTCAGATACCCTCTCTTCGGATTATGAAGGATGCAGGTTTGAGTGAAGATGACTGGATCCAGACCCGGCTTGATCAACTGAACTTAATCGATGAAAAGAGACTTACTTCTATTTGTCATGGTCAAACGTATCAAAAGCGGATGATCAAGGCATTTAACAAGAAAGTTAAACGACAAGAATATCAAGTTGGGGATCTGGTAATCAAGCGCATCATACTGCCACAAGGTGATCCCAGGGGAAATTGGACCCCTACATACGAAGGACCATTTGTGGTTAAGAACATTTTCTCAGGAGGAGCTATGATTCTAACCACCGTGGTTGGTGACGACCTCCCTCACCCCGTCAATGCAGATATAGTGAAAAGATACTACGCGTAATCAAAGACCCGCTAGGTTGACTGACCTAGGCAAAAATAAGGGCTTCCCGGTGAACCAAAAGGGTTCGGGAAAAAATAAGGGATGAAAATGAAAAAATATGTACACCCGGCAAGTCGAAAACCTGAAAAGGCGGCTTGGGCAAAAAAGGGTATCCCGGTGGACTAAAAACCCGAAAGGGCGGTCCAGGAAAAAGTTAGGGATTAAAGCGTAACACTATGTCTCATTTGATCACCTTGCAACCAGACTTCGGTATCGACTATCAAGCTCGGACGGCACCAAACAATTTGATCCACCTTCAACCAAGTAGCAAAGTGATGAGATGCTCAAGGACATAAAGACAATAGCAGAGTTGGAGCCCAGTGGGGTTGTTCACATAGTTGTTTTTCTTTGTTTTTCATAAATTGTATAAACTCTATTGTGCGGTGGCGTTCTCTTACTAGGACGTCAGCCTCTTGTACAAAAACACATATTTACAGGCTAACTTCAAAATCAAGACAAGTCATTTTTACAAAGAAATTTCAAACTGTTTTCCTTTTTCTGTTTTTTTTTTGCGAGAACGTACAATGTTCATTTTTGATATATGCATTTGACATTAATTTCTGCTCATGAATATTTACATGCGAAACAAAAGACGGTTTACTTGTAATATCAGAAACAGGGGCAAACGAGAAATGTCCAAACCGTACAGTTGCTCTACCCACCAGGTATAGGGATAGACCTAGTTGGAGAAAACGATTGAAGGTGCATTCACTACCCGCAGAGTAAGAGAAGGATAGTGGTGTTAAAATTCTCCCCATCTGAGACTCGCAATTGTGAATGAATTAGCGATATTCTCCCCAAAGTAGAGTTCATCTACCATCAGCACTAAAAAGAAATTCCCCAGTGGAGTATAAAAAATATCCCCAGTGGAGTTTGAAAAATCATCCCCAGTGGAGTTTGAAGAATTGTCCCCAGTAGACTCTGGAAGATTGTCCCCGGTAGAGTCTAAAAGGTTATTCCGCGTGAAGTCGTAACTGGAAAATCATCCCCAGCGGAGTTCATTCCTTGCACAAACAGAAACTCAATTCCCAACAAAATTTATCATTGCCGACAACGGTAATTCATCTGCAGCTGAATTTATCAACAGGACCTCTAGCAGAATATGTCCTCCCCAGAGTCATTTCCTCATCAATTTATTCCCCAGCGGAGTTATCCTCTACCGCAGGTTTATTCTCACAATCTTCTTCATTCTCTATCTCCAGCGGAAACGAAGAATTCAACTCTTTTCTCCAGCAGCAACCCGAGATTTATTTTCCCCAGCTAATAACATCACATTTCCATACATCATGACATGCATACGCATCATTCGACACAATCTCATTTATTTTGAGAACATCATCGCTTGATAGATATCATGTATTACATACAGCTAACTTTTACCTTTCAGGAAAGATACTCACAAAATTTAAGCTGAGAAGCTCGGGTACGACTGATAACAGTTTAATCCCCAGTTGAACAACGGACGACTAAAGTTCCTAAAATTCAACTTTCCTCTTTAATAGAGATGATTCCTCAGTTGAATAACGGATGACTGAAGTTCCTAAATGTCAGCAGAGATGTTTTCCTCAGTTGAACAACGGATGACTGAAGTTCCTAAATGTCAGCAGAGATGTTTTCCTCAGTTGAATAACGGATGACTGAAGTTCCTAAATGTCAGCAGAGATGTTTTCCTCAGTTGAATAACGGATGACTGAAGTTCCTAAATGTCAGCAGAGATGTTTTCCTCAATTGAATAACGGATGACTGAAGTTCCTAAATGTCAGCATAGATGTTTTCCTCAGTTGAATAACGGATGAATGAAGTTCCTAAATGTCAGCAGAGATGTTTTCCTCAGTTGAATAACGGATGACTGAAGTTCCTAAATGTCAGGAGAGATGTTTTCCTCAGTTGAATAACGGATGACTGAAGTTCCTAAATGTCAGCAGAGATGTTTTCCCCAGTTAAATAACGGATGACTGAAGCTCCTAAATGTCAGCAGAGATGATTCCTCAGTTGAATAACGGATGACTGAAGTTCCTAAAATGTCAGCAGAGATGTTTTCCTCGGTTGAATAACAGATGACTGAAGTTCCTAAATGTCAACATAGATGATTCCTCAGTTGAATAACAGATGACTGAAGTTCCTAAATGTCAACATAGATGTTTTCTCGATAGAATACGGATAATCGAAGTTCCTAAAATTCAAATTGAGGATTCCTTAGTAGATAACGGACGACCGAAGCTCCTAAAATCCTACTTCTCTCAACAGAGATCGGTATTCCCCAGAGGAATCTTCCTCAACGACAGGTATACAAGCTCTCGCTAAGAAATATCTTATGCGATCGACACTCTTTCAGATGGCATCTTTAAACCCATCCCCTCATCAGCAATCTCCAAATGGAATTTGTAAGCCCATTCCCAACATCACAAGACAATTACCACTTCATGCGAGTACAAATTTCTGGGCACTCTAGTGTTCAATCATCTTCCACCTTCGGATCACGAAAGGCACGAAAGCCAATCTACATCCTCAGATCTAAGAAAATTGAACAGGAGCAGTTGTTGTACCCAAAAATTTTCCCTCCCATATTTCTCAAAAATTTCAAGAAAGATCCTCAAATTGCTCAAGGAAGTCCAAGGGTTGGTCAGACAAGCTCCCTTCTAAGGCAGTCTACCTCAAATTAGGGTTTCATGTGGCATCAAGATACTTGAGTCCAAGTGATCCAAAATGCTCACCAATGTCCTAATATGTTCTCAAGATCATCCATGTCAAGTTTCAAGCCTTGCAGTGGAAGTTTGCTCAATCAACTGCTCAAAGGCTTGAAAATCGACTGTGCTAGGGCAAAAGTCAACTGTGGCCCACATACAGTAAAACTTCAATATTTTTGGTCAACGTTCTCATTTTGAAGTATATTTCATCATTTTATCAAGGGTTGATCATGATTCATCAAGGATTATTGATAATTCCTAAAGAACCAAAAGTTGCTAAATTAGGGTTTTGCAAGAAAAGTCAACTCAACTTTGACCAAGCATAACTTTCTCATACTTTATGATAAATGAGCCATCCAAAGCTCATTTTGAAGAGGATGAAATTCTCTACAATCCATCTTCATCTCCCAAGTTCACAATATTCACTTACAAGAAGTCATGAATTTGGACATTATAGGTCATTTTGAAAAGTCAACAAACACACCTTTTTTGTCAAAGCTTCATACTTAAGCATGGAATATCAAATTGAGATGAGACCAAAAGGGTTGATTAGATGACATCTCAAGCTTTCTAAAAAGTCCAAGAAAATCTCCAAAGAGTCAAAATTGAGGAAGTTATGCATTGGTGAAGTTGACCTTTTTTTGCAAAATTGCCAAAAGTCAACTATGCCCAAAACTTCAAATTTTGCCAAATGGGCCCAATCGTTTCCACTTGTTTTGAGTTGGCAACATAGTCTACGAGCTCTAGCCTTTGCCACTTGTCCATATCTTATTTTTATTATTTATTTTGATTTTTATTTTAATTAATTCAATTTAAATCAAAACAAATCAAATAAAATCCAAAATATTGAAAGTAAAAGATTTTATGCTTGTTTCAGGCTTTATTATACAGCTAGCAAACATTCAAACTCGTGCAAGGCATTAGAGTGAACAAAAAGATTGAAAAAAGCTATGTTTGGAAAGATCTTAAAGGTGAATCAAATCAAACAAAAAATCATTGATGGACGAAGATTGGATGCAATTATCAACCCTAATTCAGTCCTTGGTACATAAGGAGGCGAGGCAGGCCTAAAAACTGGTTGGAAAATAGGCGCATGAGTAAGAACGAAATCTGAAAAAATCAAGAAAAAGTGTGAGATCAAAATCCCATTTGGAGGCAGTTTCAGGACCTTTGAACGATCCCAATCACTTCCTGGGACTCTCAGCAAGCTAAAGCAATCAAGAACAAGTCCATTCCAGTCCCAAATCGCTATGTAAGTCATTCACGAAACTCATGAAATTTTGAATTCGAATAGCATGATTTAGGCATTGTTAGGATGAATTGATCATATATTCTGGATCTATGGGACATATGCAAGCTTTCTGCATCACTTAATTTCATTTATATAGCCTATAGCGAATTTCACCATTGTTAGGGTTCGGAGCCTCGAATTAGGGTTGTTGTATGCAGGGAAAATTGGCCTTGATAAAAGGTACCATTGTGTTCAGAAGGATGAGACGATTCTAACCATGGCCTTGGTGGTCATTTATATCACGTGTACGTGATTTTGAGAATTGACAGGGCTGTAGCGACGGACGTTGCCCGTAGGTATAGGTTCCCAAACTTTTAGCAACAATGCAGGGAGGAAGACAGATACGTGGCCAGCCATCATTCGCTCATTTGAATTTCGCACGGAATTTATTATTATTTTATTTGTTTCTTATATTATTATTATTTTCCATTATATGTATAACAAAAGCAAAGTGGTGTAGTGGCATCCAGGCAGCGCTTAAGGCATTAGGAGGCTTGAGGTCAGGGGTTGGACCCCTGCCTCCAACATTTGTGTTTTTCCTAATTTCTTTCAGGTTATCAAGTACGCTTGCAAGCATAAGGAACATCATATGCCCTCATCATCAATCATGCTAGATGGTCAGATGGCCAAATCTAATGGCCACCATTGAGGGTGCATCATGAACCAAAGTCAGCGTACCACACTGGATTCCAAAAGTCAAACGTGGACCTCCATAAATGGGCCCAGATCTAACTATTGGCACCCCCATTTTTTCAGGCCCACTTCTTTTTCTCTATTCATTTATATTTATTTTATTTAACTTATTTAATTTAATTACTAACCAAAAATTATTATCTTTTTATCAAACAAATCACAAAAATATTATTTTTCAGAAATTAGGTCTAGATCTTATTTTTATTAAAAATGAATTAATTAATTTAATTAGGTTTATTAATTTAGACAATTTTAATTCTTTTTGAAAATAATTAAAATTAACTAGAATAAATAGGTTTTTATTACTAACTTAATTGTATTTTATTTTTTCCTAAAATAACCAAAAAACCAAAAATGGGTCTTGTAATTATTTTTACTAATTAATTTAATCACTAATTAATTTTTTGTATTTAATTTAGAAAAACTTAGTTCTTTTCTTTAAAAATATTAAAAACAACAAAAAAAAATTTCTTTTGATTAAGAGGGTCAAAACCCTAGTTTCTCGCTGATCTAATTTTCTCGCGCGCTTTTTTTTTATCCATATTGATGTAACTGCCTACAGTTTGAAATAGTTAATTAGGGCTTTTATTTTTCATTCATCGTTTTATTTTTCAAAGGGTTTGTTTTTGGCTATGTAAATACCCGAAGCCTTGTAATAGCGTAGTTTAATTTCTGCATTTTAAATTCCGCAAATTATTAACTGTTAGATGTATGAATAATTAGGGTTTGCATGACAAGAATGTATGATTAATTTAAAACAGTTAGATCACCCTAAATGTGCAAAGTTAAATAAATCTGAAATTGAATCATTCGCACATGCGCACTCCTGGGGTATACTCCCACTTGGTTGCCTTCGGTAAACGGTAATTGAGTATGGGGTGCTTTAGTGGTCGTCCTTTTGTCCAAAGGTCAAAGTTGCCTCAGAATAGTTGCCTCGGAATTATTGCCTCGAATAAATTGATCTAAGACATTAGGGTTATTACTAATACGTCCTAACATTGCTTTAGTGACCATACCTCCCTTTTGAATTGACCTTCAAAACTCCAACGACGATGCTACCTACTCACTAATAGTGGGATAGCGTTGTCTAAAGGAAACGAATACAGAACGATTCTTTTTTCTAGTAGGTAGATTAGTTCTTAAGTACTTGTTCAATTAAAACAAAAAATTTTCACACTTACACTCTTTTACAAACAAAGTTTTCAAAAACATTTCATTACACTCTTGAAGACTGAAGCAAGAGTTAAATCGAAGTTAAAACAAAAGCTTTTCAAAGCCCACAAACACAAAGAAAATAATTTTGAAAATGATGAGCAAGTACCTAAGAGCCCGTAGATAACTACGGATAGAAAGGGTTCTAATACCTTCCCTTTCTATAATCTACCCCCCCCCCCCCCCCCGTACTCAGAAATATCTCGAAAAAGGAATTTTTCTGTGCTTTTTTCCTTTCCTTGTTGGATCAAATAAAAGTTGGTGGCAACTCTTGCTTACCGCGACATTTTGCGAAAACAAATGCAAAACGCAAACTAGCAAATTCCTTAACGAAATAGGGAACCACGTCCCGGTTCTGGCCACCGTATCACACATCCCTTGATCCGCCAATTTTTGTAATGTCTTTTCAAAAGATTCATTATGTTCCAAAAGGAACCCACACTCCAACAGATATTCCTTCAAAAGGTTTATTGGGGCCTTTACTTGTCTAGATTCCCCAAAGTCAATGGCTACTTCAATTGCATTCACCGCTGGTCCACCATGCAGAGGCATGGGATTTGTCTTGATATTCGGCTTATCAAAAGTGATATCCTGAGAGTCCAACAAATCTTGAACCTTATGTATGAAGGCCCAACATTTTTCTATAGTATTCCCAGGAGAATTAGCATGATACTCGCATCTGGTATTGACATCGTACCGTGGTGGGAGTGCTCCAATTGGAGAAGCTAAAGGTTTTAGCTCTACCAAATATACCTTGGCTAAGTATTACAATAATTGATTGTGCGACATAGGGAGAAGATCAACCTTTCACAGAGGCCTTTCAAATTTGTTCTGTTATTTTTCTCTTGGAGTTATTAATGGTTATTGTGCCCTTGTATGCGAGACTACAAAAGTAATTTCTCCCTCCTTCTTTTTTGAGAAGTTAGGAACATCTCTTTTTGCAATATAAGGGGTACTAAATGATGCCCCTTTTATCTTCACGCTCTTTATGCCAACTTCAATTCTTTCACCAATAGTTACCAAATCAAAAAATTTGGAAGAGACGCTTCCTACCATCTTATCATAATACAACCGTTGTAAAGTACCCATGAACATATCGACCAATTCTTTCTCCAGAAGTGGTGGTTGTACACGGGCTTCCATTTCTCTCCACCTTTGAGCATATTCCTTAAGACTCCTCCTTTTTTCTGTGACAAGTTTTGGAGTTGCATGTGGTTAGGCACCATGCCCAAGTTGTACTTGTATTGTCTCAAGAAAGCATTTGTGAGATTTGCCCATGTCTGGATATAAATTCTCTCCAATTGCATGTACCAATCTAGAGATGCCCCACTTAAATTGTCCTGGAAGCAATGGATCATCAGCTTCTGATCTTGAGCATGTGTGTTGTACCCCAAAATTTGCCCTCCCATATTCTTCAAAGTTTTGACAAGCATCATTTCAATTTGCTCAAGGCTACTCAAGGACTACACAGTCAAACCATCCTCCTGAGCCAGTCAAAATTAGGGTTTTGGTTCTTGCAAGGAAGTTGAGGTTTTCAAGGGTCCAATCAAGTCCCATATGCTCATATACATTGTCAAGCACCTACGTGTCAAGTTTCAAGGCTCACAAGGTCAAGTTGCACAGTCAAAAACCCTAGTTGCTTCACAATCAACTGTAGGGGCAAAATGGTCATTTGGCAGTCAAAAGTCAAAAAATTTGGTCAACATCTTATTTTGAAGCCACAATCATCATTTGGTTAAGTCTTGATGATGATTTCACAAGAATGGCTCAAAAATCATCAAGATGCAAAAGTTTCTATTTTTGGACAGTTGAAAAGTCAACTGTAACTTGACCAAGGCATAACCTTTTCATGGTTCATCAGAAAAATCCCATCCAATGCTCATTTTGAAGTGGAGGACATTTCCTACAACTCATCTTCACATTCCAAGTCCAAGAAATGCTCTCACAAAAAGTTATCAATTTCAACATTATAGGTCATTTTCAAAAGTCAACAAAAAGGCACTTTAAGTCAAAGACCATAACTTGAGATTGGTAAATCAAAATGCCATGGGACCAAAGGCATTGGTTAGAAGACTTCAAGACCTTTCCAAAATGTCCAAGAACATGTTCATATGATCAAAATTGAGCAAGATATGCATTGGAGAAGTTGGGAAATTTTTGTGAAATGGCAAAAGTCAACTATCCTTGAAACTTCAATTTTTGACAAAAAGGGCCCACTTTTCCCACTTGGTTCAGCTTTGCCATGCCTCCCACGTGTCCCATGATTTATCTCAAGATTAAAAATTAATTTTTCTATTTTTATTTAATTTTATTTGATTTAATTCATTTTAAATCTTTAAAATTCAAATAAAAATCAAAAAAATTAATTAAGGGATATCTTGTGGCTTGAATGGCTTTGATACATCATAATCCACCTACCAATTTCGTGTAAGGTCCATTTTGAGCATAAAATTCAAATTTGGACAAAAAAGGCAAGTTTCTTTAATGGAGGTTATGGCAAAATCTCAAACATCATTGCATTGGTTTTAAGGCTCCTAAAGGCATTTGATTAGATTCAGAGACATATATGCAAGCCTCCCATACATCATTCACGACCTAGAACTCTCTAAAACAGCATAACCAATTTCCAAAATTCAAAAGAAAAGTCACAAACTGAAATCCCTATTCCAGTGCAATTCGAACCTTCCTTTTGATCCAAACGCGTTCCCCACACTCCCAGGAACCTTTTGCCATCAAGAACAAGCCTTAGCCCTTCAAGAATCGCCTCCATACAGTCACACGGTTCACCATTTTTTCATAATCGAAATCCATTTTTTACGCATCCTTAATACGTTTTGACTACTATTTTGCATTGTTGACATTCATACGAAGCTTTCTATATAATTTAATTCGATTATGATGCTCTAACATGAAAGTTGCCATTGTTAAGTTCTAGGTTTTCAAAGCTTATGATTTGGGGCTTTTCCCATACTGTAAAATCAGAACTCCAAATGCCCATGGTTGAAACCGGCTTGATGAGACGAACATGAAACATACCTCGCGCCCAATTTATCTTGCACCTACGCCTAATCGCTATTTTGGATATTGGCATTTTGTGGGGGTTTAAAACCCCCGTTATTTGTCTATTTTTTTTGTTTCAGGAACGAAGACGATGATGAGGTGTCCATGCCTGGTTGGTACATTCAAATGGGCGCGCGTTTTTTTCTTTTGGTTCAGCATATAGTGCATTTGTTTGATATTATGTTTTTTCTTATTACTCTAACAAACGCGCACGCTTGGTTCAGTGGTTGGAGACGTGGCTAGGCATCACTGGGACCAGGGTTCGATTCCCAGGTCCCCCCATAATTCCATGTTGTTTTTTCTAATGCTTTCTTGTGCAGCATTCCAAAGAAGGCATATCATACACCTCACCCAGGAGGGCGCCAAGTGGCCTCAGAAGCAGATCCAAGGGCCAGAAAATGATGAGCATCATGCTCATGAGTCAACACAGGCGCAGGCAGTCCAGAAAGTCAACGAGCTGGATTCAAATGGGCCTCACAATTCAGTTCAGAACACCCCATTTATGGCCCATACCTCCCTTTGGTTTTATTATTTCTTTTTATCTCTTTATTTTTTCTTTTCTTTTATAACCTGTTTTTTATTATTAATTATTAGTATTATTAACTTAATTAATATTTTCATAAAAAATCAAAAAAAGAACTAATATTATTATTATTATTATTAATTTCACTTTATTTTTGTAAATAAAATACTAATAAATAAAATAGTTTTAATTAGGCAACTTTAACCTTTTTTTTTAACAACCAAAATAAATTTAGAATTAGGTTTATTAACTTTTAATTTTATTTCCTTTTATTTTATTTTCATAAAAACACAAAAAAAAACATTTTTTCTTTTAATAATTAATTAATTAGTTTAATCATTAGTTTTAATTTCATTTAAATCACAAAAAAGGACAAAAAAATTCATTTCTTTTCTTGAAAGGGTCAAAACCCTTAAGGCATTCCCGATTAATTTTTATTCGCGCACATTTATTTTATTTTGATTATTATGTAACTGCTTCAAGAATGTAATAGTAATTAGGTTTATTGCTTTCTTTACTTTCTGCACTTTATCAAAAACGGGTCTTTGTTTTTTTGGCGATGTATAGACCCGTGCCTTGTAATAGCGTAGCTTTACATTCCCGCACTTTAATTTTCCGCACCCCTAACTGTTAACAATGCATGAAAGAATGTATGTAAATAAAACCAATCCGTAGCTCACAAATAACATGTACAAATACATTAACTGAAAAACAACACACAAAGCACATGCCACTTCTAGGGTACGCTTCACTCGTTGCCTCGAAACGTGGTCATCAAGTATAGGACGTCTTAGAGGTCACCCTTTGTCTAAAGATCCAGTTGCCTCGAAACGGTTGCCTCGGATAAAAAAAGGATCTAGGACATTAGGGTTACTTCTAAGGTGTCCTACCGTTGCTTCGGTGACCACACTGTCCGGATAATCGAATTGACCCGAACACCTCCAACGATGGTTCTACCTACCCCTCAATGGTGGGATAGCACTATCTAAAGGACTTTTACACAACCTAATTCCTTAGAGTAGGTAGATTTCTCTTAAGTACTTGCTCTCTTCAAACAAACAAAAATACTTTTCACACCTCACACTTTCTAAAAGTTTTCAAACAAAATTTTTCATACACTCTTGAGGACTGATACAAGAGTTACTTAGAAATCTTTCAAACGAAACTTTTTCAAAACCCACACACACTTGAAAAGCAAATAAAATTTTGAAAACATAAGAGCAAGTACCTAAGAGCCCGTGGATAACCACGGATAGAAAGGGTGCTAACACCTTCCCTTTCTATAAATCTACCTCCCGAACCGAGAAACATTCTCGAATAAGGAATTTTGTTGTGCTTTTGTCCTTTCCATGTTGGAGAACATAAAAGACGGTGGCGACTCTTGCTTACCGCGACATTTCGTGAAACCAGCTTAAAAAATAGTCAGTTCTATTTCCACCGATCACAGAACTGGCGACTCTGCTGGGGAATATAAAAGTGAGGTGTACCTTAGGATTAGATCATACTTATGTTTTCAATTGCTTTGCTTTGATTGCTTTATATTTGTGGGCTTTGCATCGGAGTTTCATAGATCCTAACCCGGATCTGGGGATACCCTTTTAGGTAGCATAAGTTGTGAGGGACCTGTCCGGCATAGACCGATACGGGTGAAGCAGTGGCTACATTGGTGTGGCACCTTGGTCTGTACCGATATCCCTTGTGTTGCAACGAGGAGAATATGGGTCTTCTGAGGAGTCATTAAGCACCAACCGACCTTAGAACCCTAATGTGCCCCAACTTGGCCATAGAACAGTAGCAGTATTCTACACCCATTGAGGCTAAACTCTCGCGATGGTTCTGGCTGCAAGAAAAGATTGCGACGCTGGAGTTATGACCGATTGAGGGTAGTCAGTGATATTGGGATCCTCTAGAACCCGGATACTTTTGATAGGACAGGTCTTAACCAACAAAACTGAAAGAGGTTAGTACCCAAACTTCATGCTGGCCTGAACTCTAAAGGTTGTCTGGTGTGACTGGTGTGCCTTCATACTTGAACTACTTGCATACTTGTTATCTAACAACACGGGTTCCTTGCAGGTTTTGTTTACAGTCCTTTAATTGGGACTCATTACAGGGCCTACTTACATCACTCCATGCATAGCATAACATCATACCATTGCATACATCCTTCATAAGGACTAATCCATTTCAAGGATCTCAAGGGTCTGTGATGCAGGTCATGATGAATCAAAGTGTCTAGCAAGGGGTAAAGGGGATTTATTTTCCTCTAGCCGAGGTTGTCAGGGGCTATGACCCACTCGATATGGTGAGCCTTGACTCTTGAAGAAGGACTCTCAGCAACATGAAATTCCTTCAATCAAGCTACCCAAATTCAAATTCTAACAAGTTTCTCTGTTTACCCCGCGAGATCCTTGAAAACATCGCATGCATACATACATATCATTGCATTACAGGTACTCTTTCCCACAGGTTGCTTAACCTTCTTCGCTGTTTATTTCAGCAGTCATCATGAATCCTGAATCATCCAATGAGCAAGCTATCAAGGCCCTCCAGGCCCATAACGCCCAGTTCCAGGAGCTGGTCATGAGCTTAGCACAAGGACAACAGGAATTGAAGACTCTGATCTTGAAAAAGAAGAAGAAGAGGACTGTTTTGTTCAACCCTAGACGCAGATTTTGGAATACACTGCAGAATGAAGCTGAGCGGACTACTCCATCTGTTGGGGAAGGCAGTCACCAAGAGGGAAGGGTTCCTAGTCCCGTAGTCTCTGACACCGAGACAGATTTCAATGATGAACAGTACCCTCCTGCTGAGGACAGGTACAAACAGCTGGAGGACCGGTTAAATGCTATGGAGATTTAACATGTGCCTGGGTTGGACTTTGGGGACCTAGGTTTATCTTCTGGGGTGGTGATCCCTCACAAGTTCAAGGCACCTGCCTTTGTAAAGTACGACGGGGCTTCCTGTCCTAAGTTGTACCTCCGTTCCTACGCAACGAAGATCCAGCCCTACACGGCAGACAAGAATCTATGGATCTATTTCTTCCAGGAGAGTCTTTCAGGGACTCAACTCGGATGGTTCTATCAGCTGGATGGAACCACTATTCGTAACTGGGAGGACTTGGCTACTGCTTTTTATAAGCAGTATCAGTATAATGCCGACCTCGCTCCTACGCGTATCCAACTCCAGGGTATGTCACTTGGGACGGGTGAAGGATTCAAGGAATATGCTCAAAAGTGGAGAGACCTTGCTGGAAAGGTGCAGCCACCTCTGACTGACCGTGAGCTTGTGGATATGTTCCTGGGGACCCTATCTGGTCCATTCTTCAACCATCTGATTGGAAATTCTTCTGCTGGGTTTACAGATCTAATCTTGACTGGGGAAAGAATTGAAGTCGGTATCAAGTCGGGGAAGATACAGAATGGTGATTCCTCGAACACTGAGAAGAAACCGTCCAAGAAAGCATCTAGTGTTGTCAACGCAGTAGTTATCTCAAAACCGTCCGGTGCTCCTCAACATCACAACCAACAAAGGGAAGAGAGACCTAAAAGGCAATTCACTCCCCTCGGCATGACCTTGTCCCAGATATTGCCACAGCTGCTGGAGACCAAGTTGGTAACTCTAAGGGACCCTCCTAAGAATCCCAACAGGACACCTTCAAGGTATAACCCCAACGCCCGTTGCGCTTATCATTCTGACAGCCCGGGGCATGCTACAGAGGATTGTTGGACTTTGAAGAACAAGGTTCAGGATCTAATTGACGCAAAGGAGGTCCAGTTCGAGGCGCCCGAGGCTCCCAATGTGATCACTGCTCCCTTGCCAAAACATGGCTAGGATAGAAAGCACTTTTTTGTTCATTAGAATTTTTCAAGTTGTAATTTTCTTTTGATTGTTCAAACATTTTATTTATGTCAAACGTTGTTATTTCATTAATGCATCGCATATGTCTGTTTTGAATCAATATATTCGCCTTCGCTATATTCAAATTGCTTTCATATTTTTGTGATGTCAAACTCTCGATTTAAAATTCTAAGCCTCTTGAGGGAGGATGACGAAAACGATACCACGATCTTTACAGACGATCTTTACAGTATGCTTTTGAACAGGCCCCACTGATGAGGTACAGGCATTGTTTCAATTCCTAAACACTGGAGTTATAAGGCAGATAATCCCTAGTCAACCCCTTTGAGCCAAAGAAGTTGGAGTTTTTCTTTTCAGAAATTAAAACCCTTAATCATAACCTGGGGCAGGGTAGTTCTCTCAGTTTGATCCAGATGCACAATGAATGGCACCAAAGAAGCCCTTCCGAGACGAAAAGTCAGTGATAGTTCTGGATAATCATAAAGACAGGCAGTCATTATATCCCAAAATAAAAGCCCATTAAGTCAAAACCTATGAAGAAGACTTACAAAACTGGGGCATCCCGCTGACTGTGATCATGAAAGAAACAGTTCAGGCAAAAAACAGGGATAACGAAATCAAAAAAGAAAGAGGTCCTACAAACCCTCAACAAAAAAGAAATGACTGCCTATTCAAGATAAATTATCAACATCCGAACCATCACCGGTATATCGGGACAAAGACTCAAACAAGGTCTAACGCACGATCAGCTGAGTTTAGGTTTGAAGAACATCACGAAGAGCGGGTGGGTACAAATAAAGTTTGAGCCTTTTCCTTTGTTTCTTAAACCGTGAACCAGGCCACGTTACAACCCTTAAAAGTCCTAGCTGAAGCATGGGTTAGTTCGAAAGCACACTGTTATCAAAGGTATCCTGACTCCTTAAGGCTCGCTGTAAAATCTTGAGTTGGCATCACATGTTACAAAATTTGTTTGTTTTACTGGAAAAAAATGCATTTTCAAAAAACTTCAAGACAGACATAAGCTTTGCATTTTTAAAAATAACATTTGTTTGCATATGACTATTTGTTTGAACAGCATGGAAGTTCGCACGACGAATGTCTAATGAACAAAAGCACCTCCCATCAAGGGGCCGGGCATGATCATTGTCCATCATCTGGGGCAGTTAAGTCAAGATTCGGAGAATCTCTCAAAAGGCCAACCAGCTTGGGGCAAATCTCCACCTGAGTCACTTGGGGCATTGGGCAGGAAGTTGAGCAACAAATCTTGCCTGATCAAACATCTTCTGGTGGCATGGCAAAACACTTTTGACAGGGGCAACTCCCTACATTCTGAGAGCGTGGACATAGTCAAAAATACTACGCACAATCAAAGACCCGCTAGGTTGACACACCTAGGCAAAAATAAGGGCTTCCCGGCGAACCAAAAGGGTTCGGGCAAAAATAAGGGATGAAATGAAAAATTTGTACACCCGACAAGTCGAAAACCTGAAAAGGCAGCTTGGGGAAAAAAAGGGTATCCCGGTGGACTGAAAACCCGAAAGGGCGGTCCACGCAAAAGTTAGGGATCAAAATTGTACGACTATGTCCCGTCATCTCGTCACTTGCCTACCAGAAGAAGATTTGTTGAATCGGCAGTTGTCTAACACCTCACAAGGTATCTTCTTCTCTCACGTCAGAAATAGGGGCAATAATGAGTTGTCCAAGTGATCTAGTTGCTCTGTCAACCAAGGTACCAAGGTAGGTTCGACTGAAGAACATAACCAAGAGGCCTCCACTCCCCGGGAGTAAAACAGGTTTCAGCAATGCTCTCCCCAAGTAGAGTTGGTCTCTCATCAACCCCGAAGAGGCACAGTATCCCTAGCAAGTCAGCAACGCTCTCCCCAAGCAGAGTTAGGCTACTGTCAGCCTTAAGGAAGTTGGGTATCCCCAGAAAATCTCAATATTCCCCATCGGAGTATACAGATGTTCCTAAGCAAGCATCCCTGACAGTCTTAATATAAGATTGTTCCCCGGCAGAATACAGACACCCCAGTGGAGCCACTTCCCCAGTACAGTCTCAAAAGTTTCCCCAGGAGAGTTGAATCAATCTCCCCAGTAGATTCTGGAATCTTATTCCCTGCAGAGCGCAAAAGCATCTCCCCGGCTTTATTCAAAGGTCATTCTCCACCAGAGCCTATAACTGGGTTATCCTCAGCTAATTACCACGGAAAGATCGTCCTCGACGAAGTTCTTCCTATCCCCAGCGGAGTTCATCAAATTCCTCAACATAACTTCTCAATGGAATCCCCAGCGAAGTTATCACCAAATCTCAGCGAAGTATCTCTTCCCACAGAGTAATTCCCCGCAGAGTAATCTCTTCAACAAGTTTATTCCCCAACGGAGTCGTCTTCTCCTACCGGTTTATTCTTGTATTCATCATCCCCAGCGGAAACGAAGAACTCTGTTCTTCAACATCAGCCCAGGATTCAACTTCCCGGCATGCATCAAGGATTTACTTTCCCAGACGAAGATACATTCATAAACACCACATCATGCATGTGCGCATCATGTCATACAATCTCATTTATGTCAAGAACATCATTGCTTGATCCATATCATGCATTGTATACGACTGACCTTTACCTTTCAGGAAGGATACAGTTAAATAATCAGCTATGTCAAAGTAGACAAATACAGTCAAAAGAGACCAATCCAGTCAAAAAAGACAAATCCAGTCAAAGAAGACAAATCCAGTCAAAAAAGACAAGTCCAGTTAAATCCCAAAGGTTTTTCTGATGCTCATCCAGTCAAAGAAGACAGGTCCAGTTAAATTACTTCCTAACGTCAAAGAAGACAACCCGTCGTTATAGACACCCGTCATTATAGACAACTCGTCATTGAAGACAACTCGTCATTTAAGACAACTCGTCATTGAAGACAACTCGTCATTTAAGACAACTCGTCATTGAAGACAACTCGTCATTGAAGACAACTCGTCATTGAAGACAACTCGTCATTTAAGACAACTCGTCATTTAAGATAACTCGTCATTGAAGACAACTCGTCATTGAAGACAACTCGTCATTGAAGACAACTCGTCATTGAAGACAACCCGTCATTATAGACAACTCGTCATTGAAGACAACTCGTCATTGAAGACAACTCGTCATTGAAGACAACTCGTCATTTAAGACAACTCGTCATTTAAGACAACTCGTCATTGAAGACAACTCATCATTGAAGACAACTCGTAATTGAAGACAGCTCGTCATTGAAGACAACCCGTCATTATAGACAACTCGTCATTTAAGACAACTCGTCATTGAAGACAACTCGTCATTGAAGACAACTTGTCATTGAAGACAACTCGTCATTGAAGACAACTCGTCATTGAAGACAACTCGTCATTGAAGACAACTCGTCATTGAAGACAACTCGTCATTGAAGACAACCCGTCATTGAAGACAACCCGTCATTATAGACAACTCGTCATTTAAGACAACTCGTCATTTAAGACAACTCGTCATTTAAGACAACTTGTCATTGAAGACAACTCGTCATTGAAGACAACTCGTCATTGAAGACAACTCATCATTTAAGACAACTCGTCATTGAAGACAACTCGTCATTTAAGACAACTCGTCATTGAAGACAACTCGTCATTGAAGACAACTCGTCATTGAAGACAACTCGTCATTGAAGACAACTCGTCATTGAAGACGACTCGTCATTGAAGATCACTCGTCGTTGAAGACAACCCGTCCATGAAGACAACCCGTCCATGAAGATAACCCGTCCATGAAGACAACCCGTCCAAAGAGACAACTCGTCAAGAAAGACAAAACCTCTTATGGTTCAGTTAAATCCTAAATATTTTTCTAAGATAACCTGTCAGTAGAGACAACCCAGCAACCTTTTGAAGTTCCAAATTCGATACCTGTATCTAGCCAGGGCATGTCTGTGAGCGACTGAGTGAAGATCAACACCTGTAACAGGCCAAGAAATTATCTTTCTCAGGTACGCAAGTTCTCGCTAAGGAATCTCTTACGCGATCGACACCTCCCGATGGCATCTATAAGCCCATCTCCACAACTATCCATTACAGTTCCAAATGGCATCTATAAGCCCATTCCCGACAAGATTCTGTCACATCTCCATATGGCATCTATAAGCCCATCCTCCTATCCACCATCTTTCCAAATGGCATATGTAAGCACATTCTCGCTACCGCATTGCTGATACTCTACTATGTGAGTGCAAATTTCTGGGCACTCTAGTATTCAATCATCTTCCACCCTCGGATCACGAAAGGCACACAAGCCAATCTACATCCTCAGGTCTAAGAAGATTGAACAGGGGCAACTGTTGTACCCCAAAATTTGCCCTCCCATATTCTTCAAAGTTTTGACAAGCATCATTTCAATTTGCTCAAGTCTACTCAAGGACTACACAGTCAAACCATCCTCTTGAGCCAGTCAAAATTAGGGTTTTGGTTCTTGCAAGGAAGTTGAGGTTTTCAAGGGTCCAATCAAATACCATATGCTCATATACATTGTCAAGCACCTACATGTCAAGTTTCAAGGCTCACAAGGTCAAGTTGCACAGTCAAAAACCCTATATGCTTCACAATCAACTGTAGGGGCAAAATGGTCATTTGGCAGTCAAAAGTCAAAAATTTTGGTCAACATCTTATTTTGAAGCCACAATCATCATTTGGTCAAGTCTTGATCATGATTTCATAAGAATGGCTCAAAAATCATCAAGATGCAAAAGTTTCTATTTTTGGACAGTTGAAAAGTCAACTGTAACTTGACCAAGGCATAACCTTTTCATGGTTCATCAGAAAAATCCCATCCAATGCTCATTTTGAAGGGGAGGACATTTCCTACAACTCATCTTCACATTCCAAGTCCAAGAAATGCTCTCACAAAAAGTTATCAATTTCAACATTATAGGTCATTTTCAAAAGTCAACAAAAAGGCACTTTAAGTCAAAGACCATAACTTGAGATTGGTAAATCAAAATGACATGGGACCAAAGGCATTGGTTAGAGGACTTCAAGACCTTTCCAAAATGTCCAAGAACATGTTCATATGATCAAAATTGAGCAAGATATGCATTGGAGAAGTTGGGAAATTTTTGTGAAATGGCAAAAGTCAACTATCCTTGAAACTTCAATTTTTGACAAAAAGGGCCCACTTTTCCCACTTGGTTCAGCTTTGCCATGCCTCCCACGTGTCCTATGATTTATCTCAAGATTAAAAATTAATTTTTCTATTTTTATTTAATTTTATTTGATTTAATTCATTTTAAATCTTTAAAATTCAAATAAAAATCAAAAAAATTAATTAAGGGATATCTTGTGGCTTGAATGACTTTGATACATCATAATCCACCTACCAATTTCGTGTAAGGTCCATTTTGAGCATAAAATTCAAATTTGGACAAAAAAGGCAAGTTTCTTTAATGGAGGTTATGGCAAAATCTCAAACATCATTGCATTGGTTTTAAGGCTCCTAAAGGCATTTGATTAGATTCAGAGACATATATGCAAGCCTCCCATACATCATTCACGACCTAGAACTCTCTAAAACAGCATAACCAATTTCCAAAATTCAAAAGAAAAGTCACAAACTGAAATCCCTATTCCAGTGCAATTCGAACCTTCCTTTTGATCCAAACGCGTTCCCCACACTCCCAGGAACCTTTTGCCATCAAGAACAAGCCTTAGCCCTTCAAGAATCGCCTCCATACAGTCACACGGTTCACCATTTTTTTCATAATCGAAATCCATTTTTTACGCATCCTTAATACGTTTTGACTACTGTTTTGCATTGCTGACATTCATACGAAGCTTTCTATATAATTTAATTCGATTATGATGCTCTAACATGAAAGTTGCCATTGTTAAGTTCTAGGTTTTCAAAGCTTATGATTTGGGGCTTTTCCCATAATGTAAAATCAGAACTCCAAATGCCCATGGTTGAAACCGGCTTGATGAGACGAACATGAAACATACCTCGCGCCTAATTTATCTTGCACCTACGCCTAATCGCTATTTTGGATATTGGCATTTTGTGGGGGTTTAAAACCCCCGTTATTTGTCTATTTTTTTTGTTTCAGGAACGAAGACGATGATGAGGTGTCCATGCCTGGTTGGTACATTCAAATGGGCGCGCGTTTTTTTCTTTTGGTTCAGCATATAGTGTGTTTGTTTGATATTATGTTTTTTCTTATTACTCTAACAAACGCGCACGCTTGGTTCAGTGGTTGGAGACGTGGCTAGGCATCACTGGGACCAGGGTTCGATTCCCAGGTCCCCCCATAATTCCATGTTGTTTTTTCTAATGCTTTCTTGTGCAGCATTCCAAAGAAGGCATATCATACACCTCACCCAGGAGGGCGCCAAGTGGCCTCAGAAGCAGATCCAAGGGCCAGAAAATGATGAGCACCATGCTCATGAGTCAACACAGGCGCAGGCAGTCCAGAAAGTCAACGAGCTGGATTCAAATGGGCCTCACAATTCAGTTCAGAACACCCCATTTCTGGCCCATACCTCCCTTTGGTTTTATTATTTCTTTTTATCTCTTTATTTTTTCTTTTCTTTTATAACCTGTTTTTTATTATTAATTATTAGTATTATTAACTTAATTAATATTTTCATAAAAAATCAAAAAAAGAACTAATATTATTATTATTATTAATTTCATTTTATTTTTGTAAATAAAATACTAATAAATAAAATAGTTTTAATTAGGCAACTTTAACCTTTTTTTTTAACAACCAAAATAAATTTAGAATTAGGTTTATTAACTTTTAATTTTATTTCCTTTTATTTTATTTTCATAAAAACACAAAAAAAAAACATTTTTTCTTTTAATAATTAATTAATTAGTTTAATCATTAGTTTTAATTTCATTTAAATCACAAAAAAGGACAAAAAAATTCATTTCTTTTCTTGAAAGGGTCAAAACCCTTAAGGCATTCCCGATTAATTTTTATTCGCGCGCATTTATTTTATTTTGATTATTATGTAACTGCTTCAAGAATGTAATAGTAATTAGGTTTATTGCTTTCTTTACTTTCTGCACTTTATCAAAAACGAGTCTTTGTTTTTTTGGCGATGTATAGACCCGTGCCTTGTAATAGCGTAGCTTTACATTCCCGCACTTTAATTTTCCGCACCCCTAACTGTTAACAATGCATGAAAGAATGTATGTAAATAAAACCAATTCGTAGCTCACAAATAACATGTACAAATACATTAACTGAAAAACAACACACAAAGCACATGTCACTTCTAGGGTACGCTTCACTCGTTGCCTCGAAACGTGGTCATCAAGTATAGGACGTCTTAGAGGTCACCATTTGTCTAAAGATCCAGTTGCCTCGAAACGGTTGCCTCGGATAAAAAAAGGATCTAGGACATTAGGGTTACTTCTAAGGTGTCCTACCGTTGCTTCGGTGACCACACTGTCCCGATAATCGAATTGACCCGAACACCTCCAACGATGGTTCTACCTACCCCTCAATGGTAGGATAGCACTATCTAAAGGACTTTTACACAACCTAATTCCTTAGAGTAGGTAGATTTCTCTTAAGTACTTGCTCTCTTCAAACAAACAAAAATACTTTTCACACGTCACACTTTCTAAAAGTTTTCAAACAAAATTTTTCATACACTCTTGAGGACTGATACAAGAGTTACTTAGAAATCTTTCAAACGAAACTTTTTCAAAACCCACACACACTTGAAAAGCAAATAAAATTTTTAAAACATAAGAGCAAGTACCTAAGAGCCCGTGGATAACCACGGATAGAAAGGGTGCTAACACCTTCCCTTTCTATAAATCTACCTCCCGAACCGAGAAACATTCTCGGATAAGGAATTTTGCTGTGCTTTTGTCCTTTCCATGTTGGAGAACATAAAAGACGGTGGCGACTCTTGCTTACCGCGACATTTCGCGAAACCAGCTTAAAAAACAGTCAGTTCTATTTCCACCGATCACAATGTGCATGCATCTTTCTATGGTACACGCGTAGATGGTTCCTCGGACATGTGAGCCCCTTATATTTTCCAAAGTCAGGTACTTTGAATTTTAGAGGGATCACTACATCAGGAATTAGACCCATTTCGAGAGGGTCGACATTAAAAGCATCGTAACCCTCCACAGCCTTTAACCTTTCTTCAAGGGCTTTGTATTGATTGAGTGCCAAGGGATTTTCAGTGACATGAGTGTGGGTTATTCTTTGAGGTGCTTGATTGACGTCCTCTAAGTCATGGTCTATGTACTGCAAGTCAACATAGTGGTCTGTGTTGTTGACTGGAATTTGCAAGGTATGAAATGCCCCTACCTTTGGTGGAGGTGGGACAAACCCTTCAGTATCTACTTGTATGACTTCTTTTTGAGCCATAGTGAACTTTTGAGGTCATGACTCCAGTTTTCTTCTTGGTTGGTGACTGCTCGATGCACCAATAGTCTGGGCTACTTCCTCAAAGGCTGCCCTAGGGATTTGTTCCTTCCTTCCAATGATATTCTTCAAGGCTAGAAGGACTTGACTCATGTCTCCTTTCATTAAGTTGATGTTTCCCTTGACTTGCTCCAAATCCTCTTTGAATTCCGCTTGGTTCTCTTCAATTTGTTCCATCACTTTCTGTTGATGGGCTCTTGTCTTGTATGATGGTTGGAGAGGCGGTGCTTTTCTAGCTCTTTTACCAATGGTTAACTGGAGAATGTTTTTTTTTAAAGTGATGAGTTTTTTGTTATACAATGTGAAATGATGTTATTTAATGCATGAATGCGTATGAGTATGCTAGGAGTTTTTTGTTTTTGAATGTCTTATTCACTTGGATTTTCCACATATATATTTTTATATATATTTTCTTAGGTTTTGCTTTTTTATTGGTGAGATCTAAAAAATAAATACACAAACGAGATACGAAAACAAATGGCTTTATTGAAATAGTAATCTTTTTTTTTTATAAAAAAAAGAATGCAATTCAGATATTGAAAATTATTCAAACTTAAAACATCAATACTTACTAAAATAAATAATCAAAGGGAAACAAAAAATCTTCTAAGCGCGCCTGCGGATTTCTACTCTGAAGCCATCCACCGCTGTCTTAGAAAGCTTTAGGAAGTCTTCAACGTCTTTCGGGAGAGGGACCATCACATTTTTCGCATCTCTCAAACTTCTAGGGATGTCACCAAATAAGATTGTTGGCTAATAAGGCGAGTCTTGCATGCTTGTCTTTGTAGAACCGGTATTCTTGGTAGAGGTCCGGAATTATCTTATGATTATCTTCTCCTGCTTTGGAAATATTTACATATTGCTCTTCGCAATATAACTTTTCAGCCCTCATCTCTTTATAGAGTTCTCGTTGTATTAGGAAATCCTTTCGGAGGCCTTCTAACTCAAGACTCACTTGCTCGTATTCATCAGTCTTTTAGGCGAGAAATCTTTCTGCCATCATCCTTTTGAGGTGTTCCCCTACCTCCATTTCTTGGCTATCTTGGAGTCTTGTGGTAAGATACTTCATTTGTTCTTCTTGATCTAAATAAGCTTGCACAAAACTTTGGATTTGAGCCCTCAAATCTTCTTCCATCACCTTTTTGTCTTGTATTTCCTTTTCATACCACCTACTTAGTTTCTCGATCTCGCTAGCAGCATCTTCCAACCGTTGGTTGTGGGAATCCAAGTTAAAAGTAGCGCTTAACAACCCTCAATCGAACGCTTTCTCTTAATACTCTCCTTCTCAAATGCCTCACGATCTTTCTTAATATGTTGATCTTTTGATTCAAGTATGTGTTGCATTTGTATTTTCTCCTTATTTAAGTTATGGAGGTTAAGCTCCAATTCCTATTTCTCCTTTTGAGCTTGTTTCAAAGCCTTCTTCAAGTTGTAAACTTCTTCCAAGGACATATGCAGAAGATCTGGGACATTTGGCTTGTACTCAGGATAAACGTCAAAAGGCAGCTTAACAACCTGCACCCTATCCAAAACCCGTCGAGTGTAAGGCTCTTTCGCCACAACATTCTTCCTTTCGACCTTTCTTTTATTAACCCTGCTTTAAGCTCAGATGATCTTTTGAGAAATTCTTGGTCGTTTTTGCCCATGTCATGAATGATCATTTGTCAGAGTTGTACATCTGAGGGTTTATCCTCCAAAGGGTACCCTAGTTGTCGTAGATCCAAGGTAGGGTTATAGTTGATGCAACCACGAGATCCAATCAATGAAACATTCGAAAATTCTCCACATATATAAATGATATCTCCGATGTCTAACTTCCTCGCATACCACAATATAGAATTAGCAGTAAGAGACCTTAATTTTTGAGGCCACTCGTATCTTGTCAGATTCGGAACCATGCAATATTCCTTATAGAGGTGAGTCATAAACCAAGAATATATGAGTGGGACGCAACAATTTAGAGTACCCCTCCTTTTTTCATACCGAGTGTGAAGTGCATAATAAACATCATCAAGTAAAGCGGGAGTTGGATCTACATTCAAAGCTTTCGCGCCCCAAAATACACTAATAGCTGCAAGGTCAATATAGTCCAAAGTTCACGGAAATAAGATTACACCAAATACAAGCAGCCCTAAACAATCAACACAAGACTCCCATTCTTTGTTATCAGTAAAATTAAGAGCTTTAGTTTCCAAATAGAATCTCCTAATCCCTTGTATATCACCCTCTTTTTTGTAATTAAGTGACAATTCAGGATAAGGGATCCCTAAACCATTTGCTAAGTCTTTAATGTCAATAGTCTTCCTAATTCCCACATAAGCTTTTCCTTTAGATAAATTCAAGAGTCTATCAAATTCTTCTAAAGTTGGCGCTAGCTGAAAGTCTTGGAAGGTAAAGCACCTTAATAGAGGGTCATAGAACTTAATTAAGGAAGAAACAACATCCAATTGTACATCCATTTTTGTCAATTCAAGGGTATCCCCATAACGACAAGTAAACATCTTTAAAGCTCTTTCAAACAGTCTCCCCTTGATAGTCTTGATCCTCGTCACATCTGGCTTGGCGATATTAATACGAACAAGTTATTTCCCTCTGGAATTCATTTGTAAGACACTCACCAAAAACCTTCAATTATTATTTTTTAATCCTGTGAATAAGACAAACAAAAAGAACAGAGAATGATGAATATATGAAATGTAATATGTATGAATGCATGATGATAGTGACCGGATTTATGAAATGTATCCTTAGGTGGTAGGCTCCTAGTTTTGGCCTACGGATATTCTACCCTCTCCATAAGGTGTTTCCTTAAGGGTGTCATAGATAAAATTAGAGGGAAAGTATCAAGGGCCTCTCTGAAGTGGAGCCTCTTTGCAGACCGAAACTTTCGTCTTTAGGTGATGAAAGGTCTCACCATGAGATTTTAGTTTAAGGGTTATACAAAGAGTCATAGGTTTCATTCCAAAGTCCTACCCCCCCAAGAGGATGTCTCTTGAGACATATTTCTTTTTTGGAATTCCACCGGATCTAGGAGAAGTCGTCACAAAAACTCATAGGGATGATGTATCCCCTTGGCCAATAGGCAAACCTTCTTTCTAAGGGTTTTTGAAAATAATTTTTTGAAATAATAAAATCCAACCACGAACAAATATAATATGATAAAAAGTAAATAAAAATAAATAAACCAAAATAATAAGTAAATGTAAAGAAGTGACAAAATAGGAAAAACCCTAAAACCCTAAATCTCCAAAAGAAACGCTTTTAGCCCTAGGGTTGAGTCCCCAGCAGAGTCCTAGTTTTGATCAGAGATTCTAAGTTGTTGACTTGTTTTAGACGAAGGGAACGTGTTAAGCACCCCTCTTCTACCTTGTTCACAAGGATACTAGGGTTTAGATTTACAATTCAGAAAATAGGGTTTTAACTTTTATTAGGGGAACTCGCCACAATTTTAGTCGTATGCCTACGTATCCTCTTATGAGGAATCAGAGTCCCAATTCGTAGTTCGCAGTTGATTGGTGTTTTTTATAGCTTACGAAGAATTTTGAATTCCCCTTGAACCAAGTCTGGGTGTATGAATAACAGAGTTGTTAGACGAAGTTCGCAGTCGATTAAAAATATTTTCATAATCCTTTTTGAAAATAATCTTGAATTTTAAATTAAGTTAGTAAAAAAATTGATTTGATATTGGTTAAGTATTTTTAAATGTATTAATATATAAAAGTCTTTTTAATGCATGAAGAGAAATAATTTTAATGCAATTAAAAAGTATTTGGATGGATTAGACAAAACAAATATTAGAATTTTATAATAATAATAATAATAATAATAATAAAACAATTTCATAATTTATAAATATATTAAAAATATTAGTTATGATGTAAAAATAAATATAATATAAAAAAAATAAAATATAAAAATTAATTAAAACGCATGGTGGGTATATTTTGTTTGGGCTGAGTAAAATCAGGGGGTGCAGAAAGTATGACCTTGAATCCAGATATTGGATTCAGGCCCAAACATATGGGGGTGTTGGTTATGACTGAAAAGTAATACGGGAGTGTGTATTTAGTATTGGGCTTGGCCAAAATAATGTTTGAAGCCTATTAGCCTGTTTATGGGAAGGTGTAAAGCCTTACAGTGTGCAAAACACTTACGGATCGTTTGATTCAGATCATGTGGTAGTGCAGGAGTGAATCTTGAGCCTTTGATCAAAAATAGTGCAATCATGTGGTTGAGACCTAAAGTTGGCCAAGGAGTATGCTGAGCAGGATCGTACAGAGGAAGGGAGGGATTATATATTCAATTCTAACACAAATTTCCCATTTTTTTTCGCTTCTCTCTCTCTCTCTATCGGATTCTCTCACTCCACAACAATAACCTTAGAGAGAGAAGCTCTGGCTTTTCTCTAGACTCGTTATCCACCATAAATCGCCTTGGTCATACCGACCGCTGCGAATCACCCCAAAGCCACCGTAAAACCCAAGTTCTCGGTTGAAGCTCAACTGGAACCTTCAAATATTCAACCAAAACCAAAGAACCTTAGGGTTCTCACATGAACCGTACCGCTTATACCAACCCATAAACAAAAACCCTTAGAACCATAAGGTTCTCATATGAACCCTAACCTTCAAGCGAGGAACCCTAACCCTAGATGAAGAACCCTAACCCTAAAACCTAACCCTGAATCCAAAAATTCCCAAAAATCAAGAAGAAATCAAAAAAATTAACAGTGATCAACAAAGCTAAGGGCTTGATTTACCTTACTTGTAGTGATTTCTTCGTGTTAATCTTCTTCTGACCTTCCTCCTTTCTTTGGTCTCGTAGTTAACAGCAGCGTCAGAAGATCGAAGATGGCTACAATAGCAATGGAGGAATGGCGTCGGTGAACCTCACATATCTAGGGTTTTATATTCTGAAACCTAGATTATGGATGAAGATGGCTTCAGTTAGAGATTCAAGGCTGCAAGCTTCTTTCTCTATCTCTTATGTTTTCTTTGCAATAATTTCCCCCTCCCTTCTTTAAAATTATTTAGGGTTATTTATAGCTTTCTAGATTATATTAATTAGGAAATTATATTGATTTTCATTTACAAATTAGATTTGGTTAGAAATTAGATTAGGATTTGAATGAATCTCGATTGTAATTGATTCGTATTTCTATAAGATTTAGACTGATTTCTGCAAAGATTTGTATTGCAATCTTTGATTTATTATTAATTTGATTATGTTAATTAGTATAACTTGATTTTTAATTCAATTTTTGGAGATTTGATTCAATTTGATTCAAGGCGTTTTGATTTGTACAATAACTGTTTTGGGCTTAAGTTACTTAGTGTAGAGGGAGGTTGCGCCACTGGGAGCAAATTAGGGTTTCATTCTCAATTTTGACTTAGCCAACCAGCAAAATAAAAATAATGATAATAATAATTAATAATATTAATAGTAATTTATAAGTATATAATAATAACGGTTTACCAAAAATAATAACAATATGTAATAATTGTATAATATTGGTTAACTAAACAATAACATTAATAAATATAAATATTGACTTAGCCAACATTTTTAAAAATGAGCTCCAAAAAAACTCCATATTGGGTCGCCCCAATTAATTTAACCACAGGCCCAAACAACATTCCTTCTTGTCATTTTAAATGGGCCTATAGAAAAATGTATACCCCTCAAAACAAAGGCAAATGGCCCTGGTTGATTAGAAAATGAGGTCATTTGCGCACACCCCCCGTTACAGAAATGCACCTCCTTTTTTTGAACGGGCTAAGAAGTTTTAAATGGGCTTTTCTGATTTAGAAATCCCACAAAACCTCTTTTATTATAATGAGATTAAAAATTATCGAAATCAAATTATGTGATTATAAATCAGGAGCCCAGTTGTTGTACCCCAAAATTTTCCCTCTCATTTTATCAAGATTTCCCCCCCACAAGACTCTTTGGACTCCAGACAGGATTATGGTTTGCTCTACTCAAGACATCTCCTTGCACTGTTGACCTGAAATTAGGGTTTGAGTTTGCACAGGGATTTTTGGACTTCCAATACTCAATGTGACTTTCATATTTCATGTTGGACTCATAAGATTGCTCATACCAAGTTTCAAGCCTTGAATCAAATTTTTGCCCAGTCAATTGGACAATTGACCTAGAAATCAGTTGTATTGGGGAAAAAGTCAACTGTGGCTAATTTAGAGTCAAACCTCATAATTTTTTATCCACATCAACATTATAGGCTCATATGAACCATTTGGTCAAGTTTGGACCACAACTCCTCATGAAATTTGATCAGATCATCAAAAGGGCAAAATGGTCATTTTTAGGGTTTTGACTGCACAAGGGCAATTTCTGATTTTTCACCTAGCCAATGGCAAATTGGTTTCAATCATGGATTCAAGGAATCAATGGCATCATCTTGACCTATTCACAAGGTTCAAAAGATCTCAAATGCATTGGATTGACAGATGAATTTTTCAGTCAACTGATCAAAATTTGACTATACATTGAAAAGTCAAACTTTGACTTTTTGGTCAAAATCAAGTGCCAAGGGTCATTTTTCATCAAGATGTGTCAAAACATGAAACTTGTTCATCAAGAAACCCAATTTTGCAAATTAGGGTTTAAGATTGAAAATTTTCATAACTTCAAATTTTTCTAAGTTATGAAATTTCCTTAATTTTTCCTAACTTTGCCCAACATTTTCACCATGATGCAATTGGATTCACACAAAACTTCCAACATGAAAGTTGTAGTACTCCACAAGGTCTACAACTTTTATTCATAAATTTTTCCCAAAAGAAGCTTGGATCTCAAGTTATTATTTTTGGAACAAGGGTCCATGAAACTTTTAACTTAGTGAAATTTTGCCCTAGTTTATGCAGGATTTTGACCTATCTTCATGACCATTTTTTACATAGTTCCACTTGGAATCTCAAATTTCATTTCAAATATGGATTGTATATCATGTTACAAGCTTTCCAAAATGTCTAAGAACTCTCCAAAATCATTTGTGGTTAGGGAGAATCGAAGGTTTAAATTTGGCAAAAACTCACTTTTGATCCATGGCATTTTCATGTTGATACAAGTTGCAACTTCCATCCAGCATTGTTTGTACTTGATTACAGGTCCCTAAACCATTTCATACTCAATAATTAAATGCAAATCCATTGGTTTGAAGCTTTGTTCTGGTCATTAGAGGATTATACAAGAGATTAATCCAAAAATAGCAAAAAGGCAACATTGCCATTTTTGTCAAATTTGCTTTATGTCAAATTGCATTCTTGAGCTTTGAACAAAATCTTGGACAGAAAACAATATCCACAAACTTGAGGGGCCAATATCAGAAGATGCAAGCTAAAAGATAGCCTGTACAGGCCTGTCTTGTACCACTTGTTACTTTTGCTTAAAATACAAGAAACTTGCCAAAAAGCCATAACTGGCATATCTGCTATAACCAACCCTTGCAAGCTTTTGAAATAAGTTTGGTGCATTCCCTTGAGCCAGAAACATGAGCCATTGAGCCCTCAAACCTTCAAAAACACAAAATCATATTCCTCTTGCAAAATAGGGCAGCTTCTGCACTTTGAGTTCTATCTCACAAACCACTCGTGCGTTTTGCCCCAAACCTGTTCAAACACGTTCCATATAACCTATCCAAGCTACCCAAACCATTAGACACTGACTGTAACTCCATTTGCAAGCTTCACCATTTCTGTTTTCAGCTTGTGCAGGTTGAGTTCTACAAGCTTGTTCAAGCACATTCAAAGCAAACTAGGCATTGGGAAAGGTCAGAGGAAGTTCAAGCAAGCTCCCAAACATCTCAGGCCTCACTGAAAAACTCCACATTGCCATACATGAGTTCAACTGAAACAGGTTTTTGTCAACTTCCTATCTCTCTATTTAGGAATCATTAGGCTTAGGTTTGTGGAAAAAAAATGTAGTACTCATAGCCATGAAGCTGTACATATGCTCAATTTTCATTTAAGTTAAACGTGTTAAGAGAATTTAATTCATAAACATCCTAAAAAAGTTAGGTTAAAAATTAGGGCCAGAGAAATTCTCTCTGGTCTTTGAGAGTTAGATTAAGTTTCTTATATGGTTGGATTCGTCTTGAAAAATGTTATAACTTTGGTGTTATGAGTTTTTGCATTAGAGCACGTATGCAGGTTTTCCAGGTTTGTACAGGAAACGCGTGTTTTGCTTGACAAAGGTTGAAGATGAAGTTCAGTGGGCTGGGCTTGGCCTGGACTTGTTTTTGACACCCCCTGCATTGCTGACTGCACCCCCGGGCCCATTTCTTTATATTTTTCTATTTTTCTATTTATTTTTTATTTCTGGTTTTATTTTATATTTTCTAAACATAAAAAAATACCAAAATTATTTTTTATAAATTTTCACATTTATTTTTATATTTTATTTTATTTTTCTAACATGAAAATAATTATTAATGAGATATACTATTTATTTCCTCAAATAAAAGCTTGTAAGTAATACATAAAAATATTATATTTTTTAGTATTTATATATTTAAATAATATTTTCTCATATATTATTATTTTCTAAATATTTGTATATATTTATATTTATTTTCTTGTACACAAAATAATTAATATAGTATATATTATCTTAAAACAAAAACTAGGGTTTCCACCCTTATTAAAAAAATAATATTTTTTCTAATATATTTTATTTTTGGACATTTGAATATATTTTTTTTATATTTATTTTATTGTACATAAATAAATAAATATTATAATTTTTATATATATTCTTAAGACCAAAAGTTAGGGTTTTTACCCTTAATAAAAAAAAATAATCTTTTTTTTTTCAATACATTAAATATTATATTTTTTACACATAAAAAATAAAAAAAAACATTTTCTTTGCATACTTATAATATTTATACTTAATTTGCTTGTTTAAATTTTGTTTATTTATTATTTAATGCAAAGAATTCAATTTGGATGTAATAGTAAATATTAGGGTTTTAATTTCTTGCAAAATAATCTCCATTCAAAAATTGTATCCCCCTCCCCATATCAAATGTTATAATAGTGTAGATTTATTTTACGCACCTTATACTGTTAAATATGCCATGATAGAGATTAGGGTTTGTATGCAATATTCCAAAAGCAAAACAAATAGTTTGACCTAATACAAGACCTAAATGCATGAAAATGACAAACACAATACACACATGCACCCATAGGGTTTCATCCACCTGTTGCCTTTAAAAATGGACATGTTATGCAGGTTGAGTATCTTGGCAAAACAAAAACAAAACAAAAGATCATAGTCCCTCGATGACGCTATCTTGGTTGCCTATACAAAAATGATCTAGTCCCTCAAAAAATTTCTAAAGATACTTAGCACAATTGCTATCATGGTCAATACGATGACCCGCGTCTGTCCCGTTTAACATCCAAATACAAGGTTGTTTACCAAATGTAATGGTAAAACAACACTGTCAAAAGGGTTAAAAATGTGTAGGAAAGATCTTTGAGTAAAATAGGGTAGACAACTCTTAGTTACTTGGTCAAAAACTTGCAAAAACATCCTTGCTATTTTCAAACACACTTCACAACACAATTTCAAAACATTTCCCAAAATAAATTTTCAAACATTCAAACATTGAAAAAATCTTTTCAAAAGACAATACACCTTTGTATACATTCAAACAAGAATCATTACAAAGGTTGCCACAACGATGGCCTCTTTTCAAAACATCTTTCAAAACCACACACAAAGCACCATTTCAAACAATTGAAAAGCAAAAGCAAATGATCTAAACAAGTAACTAAGAGCCCATGGATGACCATGGATGAAAAGGGTGCTTACACCTTCCCTTTTCATAATCTACCCCCCGAACCCAAGAAAACATCTCAAAGGTCTTTCCTGTGCTTTTTGACCTTTCCTTTGGATAAAATAAAAAGTCAGTGGCGACTCTTGCTAAATCGAAACATTTGCGAACACAAATGCAAAACCTCAAGTCAGTTCTCCCACCGTATCACAGAACTGGCGACTCTGCTGGGGAATGACTTTATAAGTGGAGTAACCTTAGGGTTTAGATCACCTTTACATGCTTATCTTGTTTGCTTTGATTGCTTTACATTTGGTTCTCTTGTTTGGGTTTGAATCTTCCACCCTGATTTTTGGGAATCATTCATAGGTAAATAGCAATACGTTGTGGAAACTATGCGGGGTATACCGACATGGTTGAAGCAACAGCTATATTACTGCAACATATTTGTGGGTACCGGTAGCCTTTGAGTCAATCAAAGAGAATACGGGGCCGATGAGTGATGTCATGAAGCACTAATAAACTTTTAGAACCTTTACTTGACCATCTTGGCCTTTTTAGGGGTAGTGAGATGACCGGCTTTGGTGCAGTCCAAAGTTGGTAGATACTCGATACTAAACTCATTGAGGGTTGTTTTCTTGGAATATTTCGGTCGCCAGTTAAGTGGCTAAACTGAAACAATGAACACAGAAAATAATCCAGTGATATTGAGTTCCTTAGAACCCGGTTACTATTTCTAAGACAGGTTGAGCCAACTAACTTCAAGAGGGTACTTACCTATGAAACCCCATGCAAGCCTGAAACTAGGAACTTGTGTGACTTGCTTGTACATATACTTGTGCATACATCATGAACATCATAAAGCATCATTTGCATCCACTAACCATTTCAATGGTTTGGATCTTCATCTTTGTTCCTGTTTTGTAGGTTATGGAATCACTCCGTAGAAAAACTATCCAGGTTAACCTTGTGAGAATCCCTCCTCTACTCAAATAGCTTGTTTCCAAGATTCCAGAGAGTTCTCCCTTCAGTGAAAGATATGGTAGACTTCTCAACTTGGTCAACTCCAACATTGAAGAAGACATGGTGAAAGTTCTTTTCCAGTTCTTTGACCCCCTACACCATTGCTTTACATTTCATGATTACTAACTAGTGCCTACTTTGGAGGAATTTTCTCAACTCCTGAGGATTCTTATTCTCCATCAACTACCCTACAACGGTACGGAAAGAGAACCAAAGCCTGAAGAAGTTGCTCAAGCCTTACACTTGCAACCATTTGATATCAAAGGCCATTGGGAAACCAGAAGTGGTGTCAAGAGTTTCTTGGCAAAGTTTCTGTTTGAGAAGGCACAAGATTGCTAGAATTCTCTAGATCTGCAAGCTTTTGAGGAGATTGTAGCACTTCTCATCTATGGGTTGGTCTTGTTCCCAAACATTGATCAGCTTATAGATGTGAATGCTGTCAAAATTTTCATATCCCGGAATCCTGTGCCTACATTGCTTGGGGACATCCACCACTCATTTCACACACGAACAATGAGGAAAAGAGGTGTTCTCATGTGCTATACTCCTCTTCTAGTAAGGTGGTTTATTTCTCACCTTCCCCAATCAGTCTTGAAGAATGAACAAGGCTTGAGGTGGTCATAATGATTGATGACTCTTACACATTCTGATGTTCATTGGTGTTCTCGGTCCAGAGAAAATGTCATCATCATTGATTGTTGTGGGGAATTCCCTAATGTCCCACTACTTGGCATTAGGGGAGGCATTACCTACAACCCCTGTTTAGCTCTGAGACAATTTGGGTATGCCCGAAGGGATGGCCCTCATGAAATGCTGATTCCAGACTTGGTTTTTGACTTCGACAACGACGCTCAAGGACTTCGACAAAGGTTTATCCGAGCTTGAAGGATGCCCAACAAAGTGGATAGTAAGACACTGGGACACAAGAATTCTATCCCCCTTGAGCCTTACCTCAAGTGGGTACGAACCCGCGCCCAGAGTCTTATGATGCCTTACCCCTACATTCTTCCTATGATCAAAGAGCCTGTTATGGAAGGAGAGGTTCCATACACCCTCCTACATCCTAACATGCCAACATCGTTGGAAGATTTGCAAAAGAGTTGGATACAACTCAAGGAAGAACGAAACACTTTTGAAGCCAACTTATACGCCAGTGAGAAGAAGGTTTTGGAACTTACTCGTCGACTTCATGATGAGCAGAATCTCAACACCTACATAGCACCAAAGAGAATGTGTAACGTCTTTTTACATTAGAATTTTGTAATATTTTGCCCATGGGGTATTTATGTACTAACAAATTTCTTCTTATTAATATGACGTGTGTTCTTTTTGTTTGCAACAACTTTGAATTTCGGAATCCTTGAATGCATTACATGAATACATATCATTCATCATATGCATAAACAGGTCTTCACACCAGGTTTCCTTATCTCTCTGCTGTTTATTTCAGCAAGATGGATATAGAGCAGACGGTCAAAGATCTACAAGCACAGAATTCGCAGTTCCAACAACTCCTCATGACCTTGGCAAAGGGTCAAGAGGACCTTAAAGCACTGTTAGAGAAGGAAAAGGAAAAAGAAAAGGAGAAAAAGAAAAAAAGAGTTGGTGTGGCTACTTTGGGAAGAAGACTTTAGAACCAAGCTAGAAGGGTCTTGGATTTCCCCTCGACGTCTGATGAAGGGGTTGGCAAAGGAAAAGGAGCTGCAGTGCCCTCCGAGTATGAGGCTGAAGAAGAAGAAGAAGAGGATGAAGATTACTCTGAGCAGCAGTATCCCTTTGCAGATGACAAGTATAAGAATCTAGAAGAGCGGCTGGCAGCCATGGAGGTACAAAGAGTGCCTGGGCTGGATTTCGAGGAGCTAGGTTTGGTTGCTGGGATTGTGATTCCCCCTAAATTCAAGGTACCTACATTTGCTAAATACGATGGTTTTTCTTGTCCGAAGATGCATCTGCGATCTTACGGCAGAAAGATCCAACCTCATTCTTCTGATAAAGATCTATGGGTCCATTTTTTTCAAGATAGTTTGTCGGGTACGCAATTGGATTGGTTCTACCAGCTTGAAAGATCAGATGTACATAACTGGGAGGATTTGGCTGTTGCCTTCTACCGACAATATCAATATAATGCAGACTTAGCGCCTACTCGTACTCAATTATAGAGTATGGGTATGGTCTCTAATGAGGGCTTTAAGGAGTATGCCCAGAAGTGGCGGGACTTGGCTGGAAGAGTGCATCCACCATTTTCTGAGATAGAGCTTGTGAATATGTTTTTGGGGACCTTGTCAGGTCCATTATTTAATCACTTAATCGGAAGCTCATATGTCGGGTTCACCGAACTAATTCTGACAGGTGAAAGAGTCGAAGCTGGCATTAAGAGCGGTAAAATTCAGAAGGATACATCTGTTTCCGCTACTATCAAGAAGACCTTTCCAGTCAAGAAAGAAGTATTTTTTGTTTACTCCCAGAGAAATCAAGGAAGAATAGAGCGCCGACCAGCGGTGGGGGCTGTGATTATTCAGAATTCTGCAGCCGATCAACCTCGAAGAAGTCAACCCAGAGCTAATCAAGCCAGGGTGGAAAGTCCTGCACGGCAATTCACCCGAATCAATATGACACCTGCTCAGGTTCTCCCTCATCTGTTGAAATTAAACCTTACCATCTTGAAAGAAGCGCCAAAGAATCTGAATACCTCTTCTCCCTACTATCATTCAAATGCAAAGTGTGCCTATCATTCGGACAGCGTGGGGCATGACGCCAATAATTGTTGGGCTCTCAAAAACAAGATCCAATATTTAATAGATGCCAAGGAGGTGGAGTTTGATGCCTCCGAAAATCCTAATGTGATATCCTCTCCAATGCCAAAACATGGTCATAATGTCCATGCTATTGTAGAAGATCTTTATGTTACTGTTGTTGATGACTTAATGACTCCATTACCAATGATCAAGATGAACCTGTTGAAAGCCGAAATTTTCCCGGGCTGTGAAAAAGATTGTTACCTTTTATTCGGCCTTGCAATCCGACTGTCCGCTATTGAAGTCAGGCATCCAACGCCTGATGGATAATTAAGAAATCCTCTTCAAGAAAACTCATGTTACTCTTGTTACTCCTGTTACTCCTGTTACTCCAATCAATGACGTTGCTATAATCACCATTTCCGACAATCTTTCAAAGGTCTCCAAAAGACCTGTTAAGATTACACCCGATCCAAAGTTTGTACCTCTGAAGATAACAATGTCGGGGCCTATCCCATACAAGTCCAACAAGACAATATCGTGGAATTATGGAGGAGAGATCTTCTACCACGGTGTTAATCAGATTGAATCAATTGAAGGAAGCTCCAATGAAGAAACTCCTGACATAAGAAATATTGCAGGGACAAGTAAGATCACTCGCAGCGGAAGAATCTTCTCTCCGGAGATTTCTCCTCCAAGGGAAATCTTCGGACCTTCAAGTGCTCCTGTGCCAGTCAAGATATCTGTGCGAAGTCCAGTGATTGAATAAATTGTTACTCCCGAAGTTGTACCCTTTGTTGTTACTGCTGATAAAGGAAAGGGGATCCAAGAAGTGCCCGTCAGGACGAGGGCTCAGCCTTTGGTCATCCCCGATGTGATCGGTGGGAATGAGAACTGACTGTTTTGGAATGCTGGTTCGCGTTTGCGTTTGTTTTCGCAAAATGTCGCGATAAGCAAGAGTCTCCACCGTCTTTTATTTTATCCAACAAGGAAAGGACAAAAGCACGGAAAAATTCCTTTTTGAGATATTTCTCGGGTTCGGGAGGTAGATTATAGAAAGGGAAGGTGTTAGCACCTTTTCTATCTGTGGTTATCCACAGGCTCTTAGGTACTTGCTCACTATGTTTTCAAAAATTTGCTTTTTTCTTTGTGATTGTGGGTTTGAAAAGAGTTTTTGTTTGAAAGAGAGTGTAAGTGCGAAAAGTTTTGTTTTTGTTTTCAAAAGAGCAAGTACTTAAGAACATCTACTTACTCAAAAAGGAATTAATCTGTATAAGTGTCCTTTAGACAATGCTATCCCACTATTGAGGAGTAGGAAGCATCGCCGTTGGAGTTTTTGGGTCAATTCGATTAAGGGACGTGTGGTCACTAAAGCAATGTTAGGACGCCTTAGCGGTAACCCTAATATCTTAGATCATTTTTCCGAGGCAACTGTTTCGAGGCAACTTATGATCTTTGGACAAGAGGGCGACCTCTAAAACATCCTATACTCAATGACCACGTTCAAGGCAACCAAGTGAGGCGTACCCTAAGAGTGGGATGTGCGAGTGTATTGTTTTTCAGTTCATTTATCTTTGTACATGTTAATGGTGAGCTACTGTTGATTTTAAATTAAGGATTAATCTTGTCATGCATAGCCTATTATTAAAACATCTAACAGTTAATGGTTGCGGAAATTAAATTGCGGAAAATAAATCTAAGCTATTACAAGGCGTCGGGTATTTACATCGCCAAAAATAACTCCTTGAAAATTAAATTGCGAAAAGTAAATAAAAGCGATAAATAAAAGTCCTAAATTAAAACTATTACATCCTCGGAGCAATTACAATTATATGGATCAAAAATAATTCGCGCGAGAAAAATTGAATCGGAGCGTCCTAGGGTTTTGACCCTTTTTTCATTAAATAAAGCAAATTTTTTTGTTATTTCTTTGAATTAAGAATTAAGTCTAAATTAAAAATGGAATTAATTAATTAAAAGAAAATATTTTTGAGTTTTTTATTTTAATTAAGGAAATAAAATTAAAAAGGTATAAAATATATCAAAACCCTAATTCTAAATCAATTTTAATTTATTGCAAAATATATTATTATTAAACCTAATTTAAAACTAAATTAATTGGTTAATTTTTATTTACAAAAATAAATAATGAAATTAATAAATATTATTTTTTGGTGTTTTCTGATTTTATAAAAAAGGTTAGTTTGTTAATTAATTGATTAAGATAATAATAATAAAAGCAAAAAAAATATGAAAATAAAATAAAAACATAAGCAAACTTTGGGGGGTGCTGGGCCTGAAGAAGGTGTTTGAGTTGCAATTTCCAGGCCCAAACACAACCAGCCTCGTTGGACTTTTGGGATTTGCTAGGCGTGCATTGACTTGAGGATATGATGATGAGTCTAGCCTGGCCGTTGGATCTAATTTGCAAGCCACGTAGCCTTCCAGATCTGCAAGTGCATAGTGGTCCACTCTTTGAACATCACATGGGAATACCTGAAGAAGAAAAATAAACAAGGTTTTGGGGGACCTGGGATTCGAACCCAGGTCTCAAGGGACAAATCAATTAGCATGCTACCTACTGAACCAAGATGTTAAACTGTTAGTGGATTAGCAATTAAATATTATAAAACAAACTAACAATTATTCCCTGAAAAACGCGCTAATATTCAAATGGACCAATCACTCTATGACACATCTCCATCTTCTTCACAAGAACCTGGTTGGTTACCTGCGGATTTTTATCCGCAGGAAGTTTCGTGGGATGGTTCTAAAATACTCCATAGGCCATATAAATGCAAACTAAGAGTGCCAATGCACTCGTCTCCTTCCCCTGAACTCATCCATGGCCATTATTAGCCTCGATTTAACCTGCACACAAAATGCCTAAAAACATACACAAGAACCCTAGGTTCTGGATAGGGAGTTAGAGGTCACGAAAACAAAATCAAATAATGCAGTTTGCTTAGGAATTCAATGGTTAGTACGAATATGCAAGAGATTTGGCACAAGGATGCAGGGAAACTGATTTACGATTCCATGTGCAGAGAAAAGTTCATGGAGACTTACAGTGCGTTATGGGCGATGAAAAGGCTTCCTTTTGATTGGTATAGCACCACTGGATGTCAAGGAAGAGAGCTGTGTTGTTCTTTTGGCCTGAATCTGCCTCCAATGTGGTTTTTGATCTCACATTTTTTCAAGGTTTTTTGCAAAGTGGTGTGGCCGTTTATGCAGACTTCTATGCGTGAATTTTATTTGTGAGGCTTGCTTGCATATAATGTAATGATTCTAGGTCAAAACATGAGCCAATATCTTGGTGTATTGAAGAGTTAGGATTTGATTTTGATCACCATAACCATGTTTCCAAATATAGTCAAGATCTGATTTTTTGTGCACAAAAAGCCAAGATACGAATTTGATTAGGTGTTATATGATATATGCAAGCTGTACAAATCACAAAGATACCAATTCATTAATTTTTGGATTTTATTTGAATTAATATAGATTTAAAATGAATTAAATCAATAAAAATTAAATAAAATTGAAAAATAAATTTTTGGTCATGAAATTAAAGATGGGACACGTGTGTGGCATGACAAGACCAAATCAAGTGGAAAAAAGTGGGCCCTTTTGTCAAAAATTGGAGTTTTGAGGATAGTTGACTTTTGGCAATTTTGGAAAAATGTCCAACTTCAACAATGCATAACTTCTTCAATTTTGAACTTTTGGAAGTGTTCTATGACTTTTTAGAAACCTTGAGATGTCCTATAACCAACCCTTTCGGTATCATATCATTTTGATGTTCCATGCTCAAGTTATAAGCTTTGGCAAAAAAGGTGTTTTTGTTGACTTTCAAAAATGACCTATAATGTCCAAATTTATAACTTTTTGTGAGAGCATTTCTTGATCTTGGGGTGTGACGATGGACTGTAGGTAATTGCATCCTCTTCAAAATGAGCTTTGGATGGGTCATTTATCATAAAGTATGAGAAAGTTATGCCTTGTCAAAGTTGAGTTGACTTTTCCTACAAAACCCTAATTTAGCAACTTTTGAATCTTGATGAATCTTGAGCAATCCTTGATGAATCATGATCAACCCTTGATCAAATGATGAATTATCCTTAAAATGAGAATGTTGACAAAAAATCTTGAGGTTTGACTGTATTTGGGACACAATTGACTTTTGCCCTAGCACAATCGATTTTTGGGCCTCTTGAGCAATTGACTGACCAAACTTCCTCTGCAAGGCTTGAAATTTGACATGGATGAACTTAAGAACATATTAGGACATTGGGGAGAACTTGAGGTCATTTGGATGTGAGGACCTTAATGCAACACAAAACCCTAATTTTGACTTGACTGCTTTATGAGGTGATTTGACTGTCCAAACCTTGAGCCAACTTGAGCAATTTGAAGATTAATCTTGGAAAATCTTGAAGAATATGGGAGGGAAAATTTTGGGGTACAATAGTTGTCGCTGTTCAATTTTCTTAAACCTGAGGATATAGATTGGCTTTGGAGCCTTTCGTGATCCGATGGTGGAAGATAGTTGAACACTAGAGTGCCCAGAAATTTGCCCTCGCATGGTGTAGTATCAACATTGTGATGTCGGGAATGGGCTTACAAATGCCATTTGGAGATCATTGGTAGGAGGATGGGCTTATATATGCCATCTGCAGGAGTGTCGATCGCATAAGAGATTCCTTAGCGAGAACTTGCATACCTGTTGTTGTAGAAGATTCCGCTGGGGAGGTCTAACTTTTGTTGAGATTTAGGAACTCACCTGTACTTCAACTGAGAGAATGCCTCGGCTGAGTCTTAAGGACCTATTCATAATTCAACTGGGGGGAACCATCTTCATCAAGATCTAGGAACTGTCTCGTGCTCAGCGGGAGTATACCGTTGAGGTTATAGAACTTGTCCACACTATGACGGAGGAAAACATCAAGATCTAGGAACTGACTCGTGCTCACCGGGAGTATACCGTTGAGGTTATAGTACTCGTCCACACTATGACGTAGGGAAGCATCTTCATCAAGATCTAGGAACTGTCTCGTGCTCACTGGGAGTATACCATTGAGGTTATAGAACTTGTCCACACTATGACAGAGGAAAACATCAAGATCTAGCAACTGACTCGTGCTCACCGGGAGTATACCGTTGAGGTTATAGTACTCGTCCACACTATGACATAGGGAAGCATCTTCATCAAGATCTAGGAACTATCTCATGCCCACCGCGAGTATACCGCTGAGGTTATAGAACTTGTCCACACTATGATGGAGGAAAACATCAAGATCTAGGAACTGACTCGTGCTCACCGGGAGTATACCGTTGAGGTTATAGTACTCGTCCACACTATGACGTAGGGAAGCATCTTCATCAAGATCTAGGAATTGTCTCGTGCCCACCGGGAGTATACCGCTGAGGTTATAGAACTTGTCCACACTATGACAGAGGAAAACATCAAGATCTAGGAACTGACTCGTGCTCACCGGGAGTATACCATTGAGGTTATAGTACTCGTCCATACTATGACATAGGGAAGCATCTTCATCAAGATCTAGGAACTGTCTCGTGCTAACCAGGAGTATACCGTTGAGGTTATAAAACTTGTCCACACTATGACGGAGGAAAACATCAAGATCTAGGAACTGACTCGTGCTCTCCGGGAGTATACCGTTGAGGTTATAGTACTCGTCTACACTACGACGTAGGGAAGCATCTTCATCAAGATCTAGGAACTGTCTCGTGCTCACCGGGAGTATACCATTAAGGTTATAGAACTTGTCCACACTATGACGGAGGAAAACATCAAGATCTAGGAACTGACTCGTGCTCACCGGGAGTATACCATTGAGGTTATAGTACTCGTCCACATTATGACGTAGAGAAACTGTTGAGATTGAGAACCTTATCTGAAATTCAACCGAGGATAATTCAATTGAGATTTAAGAACTGGTCAGATCTTCGACTAAGCTGAGAACTTAACTGCATTTTTCCTGAAAGGTAAAGGTCAGTCACATGCAATGCATGAGATGAATCAAGCAATGATGTTCTCAACATAAATTAGATTGTATGGTGTGATGCGTACATGCATGTATTATGATGTATGAAAATGTGATTTTTTAGCTGGGGAAAATAAATCCCGGAGCCACTAGAGAATAGAGTTGAGTTCTTCGTTTCCATTGGGGATGATGAACGAAGATAAGCTTGCAGGGGAAAAGAACTTCGTTGGGGAATAAGCTGATGAAGTGATTACTCTGCGGGGAATTACTCTGTGGGGAAGAGATAGTTTGCTGAGATTTTAATGATAAACTCCGCTGGGGATCCCGTTGATAAGCTCTGTTGGGGATTTTAATGATGAACTTCGCTGGGGATAGAAAGAATCTTTGCTGGGGATGATCTTTCAATTGAAACTTGCTAAGGATAACCCAGTTAGCCTTCTGTGGGGGATAACCTCTGAATTTGGCTGAGGAGACTTAATTGTGCTTCGCAAGGGATAAGCTTCCAGAATCTACTGGGTAAGATGATTCAACTCTGGCGGGGAAGCTTTTTTAAACTGCACTGGGGAAATGACTCCACTAGGGGTATCTTGTATTCCGCCGGAGAACATTCTTATCTTCTGTTGAGGAATATTAAGACTGTCGGGGATGCTCTTATACTTGCTTGGGAATACCTTTATACGCCGCTAGAGAATATTAAGATCTTCTGGGGATACCCAGCCTTTTCGGGGCTGATGGTAGACTAACTCTGCTTGGGGGAGAGTATTGATGATTCATTCATGGTTGCAAGTCTCAGTGGGGAGAGCTACCATTACTGTTTTGCTCTGCGGGGAGTGACGGTATCTTGGTCACATTCTTCAACTGAATCTACCTTGGTACCTTGGTGGACAGAGCAACTAGACCGCTCGGACAATTCTTATTGCCCCTACTTCTGATATCACCCGTAATTAGTCCTTTGTTTCGCATGTAAATATTTATGAGCAACAATTAATGTCAGATGCATATATCAAAAATGAACATTGGACGTTCTTTGCAAAACAAAACGGATAAAGGAAAAACAATTTGAAACTTGTCTGAAAATGAATTTGTATTGATTTTGAAGTTTGGCCTGTAAATAGGCGTTTTTGTACAAGAGGCTGACGTCCTAGTAAGAGAACGCCGCCGAACAAATAGAATTTATAAAACTTGTGAAAAGAAAACAAAACAGTTATGTGAATAATCCCACTGGGTTCCAACTCTGCTATTTCCTTTATATTATCGAGCGTCTCATCACTTTGCTGCTTAGTTGAAGAGGAATCTGATTGATTGGTGCCGTTCGAGCCTGATAGTTGATACCGAAGTCTGCATGCAGGGTAATCTAATGATACATAGTGTTACGCTTATCCCTAACTTTTGCTTGGACCGCCCTTTCGGGTTTTCAGTCCACCGGGATACCCATTTTTGCCCAAGCCGCCTTTTCAGGTTTTCGACTTGCCGGGTGTACAGATTTTTTTTTATTTTCATCCCTTATTTTTGCCCGAACCCTTTTGGTTCGCCGGGAAGCCCTTATTTTTTCCTAGGCCAGTCAACCTAGCGGGTCTTTAGATTATGCGTAGTATCTTTTCACTATATCTGCATTGACGGGGTGAGGAAGGTCGTCACCATCCATGGTGGTTAGAATCATTGCTCCTCCTGAGAAGATGTTCTTAACCACAAATGGCCCTTCGTAAGTAGGGGTCCATTTGCCCCTGGGATCACCTTGAGGTAAGATAATGCGCTTGATTACCAGGTCCCCAACTTGATACTCTTGTCTTCTGACTTTCTTGTTAAATGCCTTGATCATCCGTTTTTGGTACGTCTGACCAGGACAAACAGCAGTAAGTCTCTTTTCGTCGATTAGATTCAGTTGATCAAGTCGGGTCTGAATCCAATCATCTTCGCTCAAACCTGCATCCTTCATGATCCGAAGAGAGGGTATCTGAACTTAAATAGGCAACACTGCCTCCATGCCATAAACCAAGGAATAGGGGGTTGCCCCTGTTGGCGTCTGTGCTAAAGTACGGTACTCGTGAAGGGAAAATGGTAACATCTCGTGCCAGTCTTTGTATGTCACTGTCATCTTCTGCACAATCTTCTTAATGTTTTTATTTGCTGCTTCGACAGCCCCATTCATCTTTGGCCGGTAGGGAGAAGAGTTATGATGTTGTATTTTGAATTGCTCGCAGAGCTCAGTGATTATTTTGTTATTAAGATTGGTACCATTGTCCGTAATGATCCTCTCTGATACACCGTATCGATAGATCAGGTTGTGCCGAATGAACCGTGCCACGACGTTCTTGGTTACGGTAGCAAAGGAAGCTGCTTCAACCCACTTCGTAAAGTAATCAATAGCTACAAGGATGAAGCGATGCCCGTTGGATGCCGTAGGTCTGATCTCGCCGATCATATCAATGCCCCACATTGCAAAAGGCCACGGTGTCGTCAAGACGTTTAGAGGAACTGGAGGTACGTGCACCTTATTAGCATAGACTTGGCACTTGTGACATGTCCGAGAGTGCTGATAACAGTCATCTTCCATTGTGGACCAGTAATACCCTGCCCTTAGGATTTTCTTTTCCATGGTATGTCCACTGGAATGAGTTCCAAAAGTACCTTCATGCAGCTCTGTCATAATCATTTCTGCTTCAATCTTATCAACACAACGCAGTAAGGTTGAATCATGGTTTCTCTTGTAAAGAATGCCATTACTAATGAAGAACTTTGCTGCGAATCTCCTCAGGAACTTATTGTCATTAACAGACGCCTCCTCGGGGTATTCCTGAGCTTCAAGGTACCTCTTCACTTCATGATACCATGGCTTTTCTGTTACCTCCTCAGTCTCGAGGTCACAGTAATGTGCAGGTTCGTCCAATTTCCAAATAATGATCCGGGGGGGCCTCGTTGTCCCATTTGACTTTGAACATAGAAGAAATCGTAGCTAACGCGTCCGCCAACTGATTATCTTCTCTAGGGAAGTGTTCAAAGGTTATCTCCTCAAAGTGGGGAAGCAACGTCAATACATACTCCTTGTAAGGAATAAGATTTGGGTGTTTCATATCCTACTCGCCTTTGATCTGACTGATCACGAGAGAGGAATCTCCGAAGACACTTAGAAACTTAATCCTTAGGTCAATTGCAGCTCGAAGACCCATGATGCATGCTTCATACTCCGCCATGTTGTTGGTGCAGTTGAAACATAGTCGGGCGGTAAACGGAGTATGAGAGCCTTTAGGAGATATGATCACGGCGCTAATTCCATTACCCAAAGCGTTCGAAGCTCCATCAAAGTACATAGACCGTCGGGATCCCTCCTCAGGTCCTTCATCCGGTCCAGGTATCTCACAATCAGTTACCACCATGATATTCTCGTCTGGAAATTCAAAGTTCATAGACTGGTAATCATCCACTGCCTGGTGTGCCAAATGGTCTGCCAATACACTTCCCTTGATTGCTTTTTGAGTTGTGTACTGGATGTCATACTCAGTCAAGATCATCTGCCATCTTGCTATTCTTCCGGACAAGGCGGGCTTTTCGAAGATATACTTGATTGGATCCATCTTTGAAATCAATAGATTAGTGTGAGTCAGCATATACTGTCTCAGCCGGCGAGCAACCCATGCCAAAGCGCATCAAGTTTTCTCAAGCAGTGAGTATCGGGTCTCACAGTCGGTAAACTTTTTGCTAAGGTAATAAATTGCATGCTCTTTTCGGCCAGACTCGTCATGCTTCCCTAGCACACACCCCATTGAGTTGTCAAGTACTGTCAAGTATAAGATCAGAGGTCTCCCTTCAACTGGTGGCATGAGGATAGGTGGCTCCTGGAGATACTCTTTGATCCTTTTGAAGGCGGCCTGACATTCATCATTCCAACGTAACACTTGATCTTTCTTCAGTAGCTTGAAGATTGGCTCACAAGTAGCAGTTAGGTGAGAGATGAATCGGGCAATGTAGTTCAGTCGTCCCAGAAAGCCTCTGACCTCTTTCTATGTCTTGGGAACTGGCATCTCTTGTATGGCTTTCACTTTGGCAGGGTCCACTTGAATACCTTTATCGCTCACGACGAAACCCATCAGCTTACCAGACCTTACCCCGAAGGTGCACTTGTTCGGGTTCAATCTCAGTTTGTACAACTTCAATCTGTCAAACAGCTTCTGTAGATGGTCAAGGTGTTCATCCTCAGTCTGGGACCTCGCAATCATATCGTCGACGTATACTTCAATCTCATGATGGATCATATCATGAAACAAAGCAACCATGGCACGCTGATACGTTTCCCCAACATTTTTCAACCCAAAAGGCATAACCTTATAACAAAAGGTGCCCCACTGAGTAACAAAAGTGGTTTTCTCCATATCTTCGGGAGCCATCTTTATCTGATTATAACCGGAGAAACCGTCCATGAAGGAGAATACCTTGTACTGAGCAGTATTGTCAACCAGAACGTCAATATGAGGTAGAGGGAAGTCGTCCTTGGGACTGGCCCTGTTCAAATCCATATAGTCAACACACATTCGGACCTTACCATCTTTCTTCGGTACCGGAACCACATTGGTAACCCACTGAGCGTAAGAAGTCACTGCTAGAAAACCGACGTCAAACTGTTTCATAACTTCGGCCTTGATTTTCTCAGACATCTCTGGGCGCATACGGCGAACCTTCTGTTTCACGGGAGGGCAGTCTTCCTTGGTAGGCAAGCGATGAACCACAATGTCAGTATCTAACCCAGGCATATCTTTGTAAGACCAGGCAAAGATCTCAACGTAGTCACGCAGCATCTGAATTAACCGTTGTTTCACACTAAGCTCCAGATTTGCATCGATCTTGACTTCCTTCTTGTCTGTTTCAGTACCCATATTCACCGTTTCCACTGGCTCTTCGTGTGGCTGAATGGCCCTCTCTTCTTGGAGTAGCAGTCTTGCAAGTTCACCCGGCACTTCGCAATCATCTTCACCTTCGTCTTCGGCTAAGTTGATCGGATTTTCGAAGTCATGACTAGCAGTAGCATAGCCATTACCAGTGAGATCCAGAGTGGATTGAGACCTGTATATGTGAGTGTGTGTAAAATAGTTGTTTTGCAAAATATAATAAATAAAAACAAGGAGCGCAAAATTTGAAATGCAAGAAACGTCCAATGCTTTTATTAATGATATATGAAAATGACACACAGAAGCCCTCACAAATGAAGCCACGGTGCCCCGGGTAAGACACCGGGCCATAGAGTTTCAAAACATTGTCTGTTACAAATCCAAAACAAAGAGTTCATTACTGGTTAACAAAAGTAATAGGGATGAAGTCCTTTACTGTCCAGTTGCTTGGTCCACCGTTGGTCGTAGGATAGATCCAGCTGTCGAATTCAGACTCTTCCACGTCATCTTCAATGGCATTTACTCCCGAGTTGCTGATGAACATTGGAGGTCTTCCAATCCTTGCACTACGAACAGCCTTTTGAGCTTCTGCAGTGAAACCCAAACCAAACTTGTTAGTCTTCTGAGTGAAATCAGGAAGTCGGCCCCAGTTTGCACACTCACCCTTCTCAATAACAGCCTGGGCATCCTTTAAGGAAGCCATCTTCATAGGAGGATCTTCAACCACAGTCTCAGCTGATGCCAGTGTCTGAGGAACCTCTTCAAAGTGCTGAAATGGGGTCTCAATGAACTCCCCATCCATCTCTACGTATCTGAACGAGTTGAGGTGGCTGACCATGTACTCCTCCTCCCCTTGAATTGTCACAATCTTCCCTCTGACCGGGTACTTCATCTTCTAATGGAGTGTTGAGGTTACAGCTCCAGCTTTGTGGATCCATGGACGACCCAGCAAACAAGAATAGGATGGGCGAATGTCCATCACGTAGAATGTAGAATTGAAGACCTGAGAACCAACTTTAATTGGAATATCAACCTCACCATGCACCATCCTTTTAGACCCGTCAAAGGCCCTGACTACAATGTTACTTGGTTTTATCTCCAACCCTTCACAATCCAACCTGTCTAGAGCTTTCTTGGGCAAGACATTCAATGAGGAACTAGTGTTAACCAATACATGTGCAAGAGTAGTGCCCTTGCATTCAATGGAGACATGCAGGGCATCGTTATGATTTTTCCCTTTAACAGTCAAATCAGCATTGGAGAATCCCAAACCATTATCAGCAGTTAAATTAGCCACACAATTGGTAAACTGATCAGCTGACGTCTCTTGTGGCACGTGGGCAGACTTCAGGAAGGTAATCAGAGCCTTGGCGTGGGCCTCTGAACACAACAGCAATGACAACATAGAAATCTTGGACGGGGTTTGCCCCAGATGCTCAACTACGTTATAATCAATCTTCTTAATAATCTTCAAAATCTCTTCCATCTCCTGTTTGGAAGCTTCAACAGTAATTGCCTTCGGTGCCTCCGTCTGGGCAGGCTCATCAATGGTGATCCCTTTTCCCCGAGCGTTAGATGACTCGGCGACAGGGATAGGACTAAGAACTTGATCAGGAATGGCAGTAGGTACACTTGCAGGTGTAATGACAACAGGTCTTCGGACAGTTGGTGGAGCAATATCAGGTGAGAAAAGTCTACTGCTACGGGTGACTTTAGCAGGTCCAGTAATGTTACTGACGCCGGTATCAGCATCCAACTCTTGTTTAACTCCAAGAACATAAACATCTGCCCCATAGTGCCAAGGGACAGCTTTGTCAGAGGTGTAGGGGATGGGCCCCGGAACAGTGATAACCACAGGTGCGATCTTCGGAACGGATGTAATTCTAACAGGCTTCCTCGAGGGAACCTTGGAAGAATTGTCGAAAATGGTAATAATGGAAACTTATTCAAAATGAACGGATGGAACAACGGCTTTTTCAAATAGGATCTCTTTACTATCCATCAGGTTTTGGATACCTGACTTCAGAGATGAGCAACCAGTAGGTAAAACAGAACACATATAGCAACCTTCTCCACAACCCGAAAATAAACCGGCTAGCAACAGGTTCTTCTTGACAACCATCAGAGGAGGAACAATATCATCCACAGAAACTACAAACAAATATTCCTCTACAACATTCACTTTATGCTTGGGCATGGGAGCAGTCACAATGTTAGGCCTCTCATGCGCCTCAAACTCAATCTCCTTTGCATCAATTAAGTCTTGAACCTTATTCTTCAAAGCCCAACAATCATCCGTATTATGCCTCGGGCTCTCTGAGTGATAAGCGCAGCGGGAGTTAGGGTTATACCTTGGTGATGTTGTATTTGAATTCTTTGGAGCTTCTTTTATAGTCACCAGATTGGTCTTCAACAACTGTGGCAGAATCTGAGATAAAGTCATGCTGAGACGGGTGAATTGCCTTCGAGGTCTCTCGTCCCTTTGTTGGTTGTGATGTTGAGGAGCACTAGCGGGTTTTGAAATAACAACCATATTGACAGCTTGGCGGTGTTCAGGTCTATTCTGCCTTCTTGAACTGTAGACAGCACTGGACTCTTTTTTAAACGGCTTCTTCTCAGTGCTCAAGGAGGCACCCTTCTGTATCTTCCCGGCCTTAATACCAGCTTCAATCCTCTCACCAGTCAAAATAAGATCTGTAAACCCAGCTGAAGAACTTCCAATTAGATGGTTAAAGAATGGACCAGACAGGGTCCCCAAAAACATGTCAACAAGTTCACGGTCAGCCAAAGGTGGTTGCACCCTTCCGGCAAGGTCTCTCCATTTTTGAGCATACTCTTTGAATCCTTCACCAGTTCCTATTGACATACCCTGGAGTTGGGTACGCATAGGAGCGAGGTCGGAGTTGTACTGAGACTGCCTGTAGAACGCAGTAGCCAAATCTTCCCAGTTGCGGATACTGGCTCCGTCCAACTGATAGAACCATTCAAGCTGAGTCCCTGAGAGACTGTCTTGAAAGAAATGGATCCACAAGTTCTTATCAGCGGTGTAAGGCTGGATTTTCCTCACATATGACTGGAGGTACGGCTTTGGACAGGAAGCTCCGTCATACTTGGCAAAGGCAGGTGCCTTGAACTTATGGGGAATCACCACCCCAGAGGATAGACCTAGATCTCCGAAGTCCAGACTGGGCACCTTCTATATTTCCATAGCGCTCAAACGGTCTTCCAGCTGTTTGTACTTATCCTCAGCAGGAGGATATTGTTCTTCATCATAGTCCATCTCGTTGTCGGAGACCATAGGGCTAGGAGCCCTCCTTTCTTGTGGACTATCTTTCCCTCCAGATGAGGTGGTCAGATCAACTTCATTTTGCAGCCTGTTTCCAAACCTGCATCCAGTATTGAATAGGATGGTCCTCTTCTTCTTCTTCTTCTCCTTCAAAATCAAGGTCTTCAGGTCCTGCTGACCCTTAGCTAGATTCATGAATAGCTCTTGAAATTGGGCATTCTGGGCCTGGAGGGCCTTGATAGCTTGCTCAGTGGAAGGTTCAGCAGACATGATAATTGAGCGCTGAAATAAACAGCGAAGAAGATAAGAGACCTGTAATGGGGTACCTGTTTATGAAGTGCATGGGATGAAATGCGTATGATTTATGATTTCAAAGACAATCGAGATTCAAATTTGTAAACAAGAAAGGAAACACACTTTATTAGATTTAAACTTCAAAATTCAAATTGTTCAACAAACTGCCCTTAGGCGTTACAAGAATGGAAATACTGAAAAGTAAATGAAAACTGTAAAGAAAACATCAAAAGTCCATCAATGCTCCCATGGTCTCTTCTTCTCAGTGCGGACATAATCATTCAGGATCCGCTCGTTCTCCAACTATCTGGTCAGCTTCTGGATCTTCTGCTCCTGTTCATTGAACCTCTCCCGATAAGAATCCCGTTCATTCCTCAATTGTAACCAAGACCTCTTCAGTGTTCCAATATCAGGGGGCATATGAGGTTGGAGGATAGTTGGAGGAACCCCCTCTTCATTAGCAACTTCAAGGGTAACAGGTCTGACAGCTTCATATGGCATGCCTAACTTCTGGGCACGGATGCGGACCCATCTGAGATATGGCTCCATTGGCAGAGAAGTCTTTGGTCCCAACTCATGTGGGTCAGATTTGTGGACTCTGTCCCAAGCCTTTATGACTTTACGATGCAGCTCATCACTATCTCCCTGAAAGTTAAAGATGATATGAGGCATCAACATTTCATGAGGCCCCTCTCTTCTGGCCCTTCCAAATTGACGGAGAGCTAAACATGGGTTGTAAGAAATCCCTCCATGGAGTCCGATCAATGGAACATTAGGATACTCTCCACAGCGATCAATCACAGTCACCTCATCCATTCCTTTGAGAGTCCAGATAATGTCATCACTAGAAAGAGACATCATCCTATAAGCCCAGCCCATTCCTTCTTTGTTTTTCAGCACAGACTTAGGGAGGTGCGAAATAAACCACCTCGACAATAAAGGAACACAGCACATCAAAGTTCCCCACTTTCGGGCAGTACGAGCATAGAGCTGATGAAGCATATCACCCAAGAGAGTGGGTACCGGATTCTGAGAGATGAAGATATTTATAGCATTAATACCAACAAAAGTGTCGGGATTCGAAAACAATACCGGACCATAAATCAAGAGAGCCAGAATGTCCTCGTATGCCTTGAAGTCTAGGCTGTCCCAGAAGTAATTAGCTTTGTCAACCAAAAACTTAGTCAGAAAACCCTTAGCTTCGCTTCTAGTTTCCCAGTTAGCCATTACCTCCTCCTTGGTCAAGTGAAGGGCTGCAGCAATTTCTTCGGGTTTAGGAGTCTTTTCCTAACCAGTAAACGGAGTTTGTTCCCGGACGGAGATACCAAGCAGCTCAGAGAATTCTTCCAGGGTAGGAACCAGCTGGAAGTCTTGAAAGGTGAAGCAATGGTATAGCGGATCATAAAACTGGACCAGGACGCTCATCATTTGTTCTTCCAACTTTGAGGTGACCAAACTGAGAAGAGAACCATGCCTTCTGATGAAGGAAGTAGTGTCTGGTATCCTGACAACCAACTCCTTAAGCAGGATAGGTACTTGGACAAAGTTAATCCGGATAGTATTCCTACGCATGGGCATCATGATGACCTACAAAATAGAGCAAAGATGAAACCCTCTTGTCTTTGAAATAGGTTAGTCCTTATGCAAAATGTATGCAATGTTATGATGTCATGATGTCATGGTAAAGGCACACCACAAGTATTCACAAAAAGCAAACATGGTAAAGGCACACAAGTCACACTGAGAGCCCTTAGATTTCAGGCTGGCATGAAGCTTAGGTACTACCCTCTTTCAGTTTCAGTTGGTTAAGACCTGTCCTAAAAATAGTAACCTGGTTCTAGAGGATCTCAATATCACTGACTAACCTCAATCGGTCATAATTCCAGTTTAGCAACCTTTTCTTGCAGCCAGAATCATCGCGAGAGTTTAGTCTCAATGAGCGTAGCATACTGCTATTGTTCTATGGCCAAGTTGGTCAATTTAAGGTTCTAAGGTCAGTTGGTGCTTAATGACTCCTTAGAAGACCCATATTCTCCTCGTTCCAACATAAGGGATATTGGTACAGACTAAGATGCCACACCAACGTAGCTACTGCTTCATCTGTGTCGGTCTACGCCGGACAGATCCCTCACAGTTTATTGCTACTTACCTAAAGGGTATCCCCAGATCCGGGTTAGGATCTATAGAACTCCGATACAAGCCCACAAAATTAAAGCATACAAAGCATACAATTGAAAACATAGTGATCTAATCCTAAGGTTCACCTCACTTATAAGTATCCCCAGCAGAGTCGCCAGTTCTGTGATCGGTGGGAATGAGAACTGACGGTTTTGGAATGCTGGTTCGCGTTTGCGTTTGTTTTCGCAAAATGTCGTGGTAAGCAAGAGTCGCCACCGTCTTTTATTTTATCCAACAAGGAAAGGACAAAAGCATAGAAAAATTCCTTTTTGAGATATTTCTCGGGTTCGGGAGGTAGATTATAGAAAGGGAAGGTGTTAGCACCCTTTCTATCAGTGGTTATCCACGGGCTCTTAGGTACTTGCTCACTATGTTTTCAAAAATTTGCTTTTTTCTTTGTGATTGTGGGTTTGAAAAGAGTTTTTGTTTGAAAGAGAGTGTAAGTGAGAAAAGTTTTGTTTTTGTTTTCAAAAGAGCAAGTACTTAAGAACATCTACTTACTCAAAAAGGAATTAATTTGTATAAGTGTCCTTTAGACAATGCTATCCCACTATTGAGGAGTAGGAAGCATCGTCATTGGAGTTTTCGGGTCAATTCGATTAAGGGACGTGTGGTCACTAAAGCAATGTTAGGACGCCTTAGCGGTAACCCTAATGTCTTAGATCATTTTTCCGAGGCAACCGTTTCGAGGCAACTTATGATCTTTGGACAAGAGGGCGACCTCTAAAACATCCTATACTCAATGACCACGTTCGAGGCAACCAAGTGAGGCGTACCCTAAGAGTGGCATGTGCGAGTGTATTGTTTTTCAGTTCATTTATCTTTGTACATGTTAATGGTGAGCTACTGTTGATTTTAAATTAAGGATTAATCTTGTCATGCATAGCCTATTATTCAAACATCTAACAGTTAATGGTTGCGGAAATTAAATTGCGGAAAATAAATCTAAGCTATTACAAGGCGTCAGGTATTTACATCGCCAAAAACAAACCCTTGAAAATTAAATTGCAAAAAGTAAATAAAAGCGATAAATAAAAGTCCTAAATTAAAACTATTACATCCTCGGAGCAATTACAATTATATGGATGAAAAATAATTCGCGCGAGAAAAATTGAATCGGAGCGTCCTAGGGTTTTGACCATTTTTTCATTAAATAAAGCAAATTTTTTTGTTATTTCTTTGAATTAAGAATTAAGTCTAAATTAAAAATGGAATTAATTAATTAAAAGAAAATATTTTTGAGTTTTTTATTTTAATTAAGGAAATAAAATTAAAAAGGTAAAAAATATATCAAAACCCTAATTCTAAATCAATTTTAATTTATTGCAAAATATATTATTATTAAACCTAATTTAAAACTAAATTAATTGGTTAATTTTTATTTACAAAAATAAATAATGAAATTAATAAATATTATTTTTTGGTGTTTTCTGATTTTATAAAAAAGGTTAGTTTGTTAATTAATTGATTAAGATAATAATAATAAAAGCAAAAAAATATGAAAAGAAAATAAAAACATAAGCAAACTTTGGGGGATGCTGGGCCTGAAGAAGGTGTTTGAGTTGCAATTTCCAGGCCCAAACACAACCAGCCTCGTTGGACTTTTTGGATTTGCTAGGCATGCATTGACTTAAGGATATGATGATGACTCTAGCCTGGCCGTTGGATCTGATTTGCAAGCCACGTAGCCTTCCAGATCTGCAAGTGCATAGTGGTCCACTCTTTGAACATCACATGGGAATACCTGAAGAAGAAAAATAAACAAGGTTTTGGGGGACCTGGGATTCGAACCCAGGTCCCAAGGGACAAATCAATTAGCGCTCTACCAACTGAACCAAGATGTTAACCTGTTAGTGGATTAGCAATTAAATATTATAAAACAAACTAACAATTATTCCCTGAAAAACGCGCTAATATTTAAATGGACCAATCACTCTATGACACATCTCCATCTTCTTCACAAGAACCTGTTTCGGTTACCTGCGGATTTTTATCCGCAGGAAGTTTCGTGGGATGGTTCTAAAATACTCCATAGGCCATATAAATGTAAACTAAGAGTGCCAATGCACTCGTCTCCTTCCCCTGAACTCATCCATGGCCATTATTGGCCTCGATTTAACCTGCACACAAAATGCCTAAAAACATACACAAGAACCCTAGGTTCTGGATAGGGAGTTAGAGGTCACGAAAACAAAATCAAATAATGTAGTTTGCTTAGGAATTCAATGGTCAGTACGAATATGCAAGAGATTTGGCACAAGGATGCAGGGAAACTGAGTTACGATTCCATGTGCAGAGCAAAGTTCATGGAGACTTACAGTGCGTTATGGGAGATGAAAAGGCTTCCTTTTGATTGGTATAGCACCACTGGATGTCAAGAAAGAGAGCTGCGTTGTTCTTTTGAACTGAATCTGCCTCCAATGTAGTTTTTTATCTCACGTTTTTTCAAGGTTTTTTGCAAAGTGGTGTGGCCGTTTATGCAGACTTCTATGCGTGAATTTTATTTGTGAGGCTTGCTTGCATATAATGTAATGATTCTAGGTCAAAACATGAGCCAATATCTTGGTGTATTGAAGAGTTAGGATTTGATTTTGATCACCATAACCATGTTTCCAAATATAGTCAAGATCTAATTTTTTGTGCACAAAAAGCCAAGATAAGAATTTGATTAGGTGTTATATGATATATGCAAGCTGCACAAATCACAAAGATACCAATTCATTAATTTTTGGATTTTATTTGAATTAATATAGATTTAAAATGAATTAAATCAATAAAAATTAAATAAAATTGAAAAATAAATGTTTGGTCATGAAATTAAATATGGGACACGTGTGTGGCATGACAAGACCAAATCAAGTGGAAAAAAGTGGGTCCTTTTGTCAAAAATTAGAGTTTTGAGGATAGTTGACTTTTGGCAATTTTGGAAAAATGCCCAACTTCAACAATGCATAACTTATTCAATTTTGAACTTTTGGAAGTGTTCTTGGACTTTTTAGAAACCTTGATATGTACTATAACCAACCCTTTTGGTCTCATCTAATTTTGATGTCTCATTCTCAAGTTATAAGCTTTGGCAAAAAAGGTGTTTTTGTTGACTTTCAAAAATGACCTATAATGTCCAAATTTTTAACTTTTTGTGAGAGCATTTCTTGATCTTGGGGTGTGAAGATGGACTGTAGGTAATTGCATCCTCTTAAAAATGAGCTTTGGATGGGTCATTTATCATAAAGTATGAGAAAGTTATGCTTGGTCAAAGTTGAGTTGACTTTTCCTACAAAACCCTAATTTAGCAACTTTTGAATCTTGATGAATCTTGAGCAATCCTTGATGGATCATGATCAACCCTTGATAAAATGATGAATTATCCTTAAAGATGATAATTTTTACAAAAAATCTTGAGGTTTGACTGTATTTGGGACACAATTGACTTTTGCCCTAGCATAGTCGATTTTTGGGCCTCTTGAGCAATTGACTGACCAAACTTCCTCTGCAAGGCTTGAAATTTGACATGGATGAACTTAAGAACATATTAGGACATTGGGGAGAACTTGAGGTCATTTGGATGTGAGGACCTTAATGCAACACAAAACCCTAATTTTGACTTGACTGCTTTAGGAGGTGATTTGACTGTCCAAACCTTGAGCCAACTTGAGCAATTTGAAGATTAATCTTGGAAAATCTTGAAGAATATGGGAGGGAAAATTTTGGGGTACAACACCCGAGACCACCCAAAAGGAAATGGAGGAGATTTTAAAAATAATTAAGAAAAGCGACTATAATGTCGTAGAGTAACTGGGGCAAACCCCTTCAAAAATCTCTATGCTGGCCTTATTGCTCTGCTCCGAAGCCCATGCCAAAGCCTTGATCAAATTTCTGAAGACGGCCCACGTGCCTCAAGAAACTTCTGCGGATCAGTTTCAAGAGTGCGTAGCTAGCCTTACAGCCGACAATGGTCTCGGCTTCTCTGATGCTGATCTAAAATCTAAAAGGAGAAAGCATAATGATGTTTTGCATGTCTCGGTGGAGTGCAGAGGGACCACTCTTGCTCATGTTCTGGTTGATACCGGGTCGTCTTTAAATGTCTTTCCTAAGAAAGCATTGGACATATTGGACTGTGAAGGTTTGACCTTAAAGCCCAGCAATATCTTTGTAAGGGCCTTTGATGGTTCTAAGCGGATGGTCCACGGGGAGGTGGACATCCCAATTAAAGTGGGTAACGAAACATTCCACTCCACATTTTATGTCATGGATATCCATCCCTCCTACTCTTGCTTGTTAGGAAGACCATGGATTCATCATGCTAGGGCCGTTACGTCCACTCTGCATCAGAAGCTTAAGTACCCAGTCCAGGGGGAAATTGTGACAGCTCGTGGCGAGGAGGAGTATATGATAAGCCATCTGAATTCATTCCGCTATGTTAAATTAGAGGGTGAATTCATCGAGACCCCCTTTCAGCACTTTGAAGAGGTTTCTCCTGAAGTTGCGGTAGCCAAGACAATTACTTTTGTGCCCATCATCACCAAACTTGTGTCCCGGATGTCATCCCTTAAAGACGCGGAGGCTGTGATTAAGGAAGGAGGAAGCACAGTATGGGGTCAACTGCCAGATTTTCCTTACAAGACAGATAAGTTCGGCTTGGGTTTCACTGCTGCTAGTCAGAAGGTTGTGCGTCGCTCCCGGGCTGGAGGACCACCATTAAAGATCACTCATCATGGAGTTCATGATTTAGAGGATGATGGAGAAGAAATCAATTTTAAAGACTGGATCTTTCCAACTATTGAAGGAGGACTGACCAACTGGGAGGCGAAAGACTTTGTTCCCATTACTTTCATCAATTAGCAATTTATCTTTTGAACATTTTTTGTTGGTCTGTAATAATTATTAAACAAATCGTACACTCTTTTTGCCTTGTGCCTTACCCGGGGCATATAGGTCCATTTGTAAGGGTTTTGATTCTTCATTTTCATATGCCATTTTTAATGAATCATGGAAGTTTTCATATATAAACTTTTGTGTTCATTTTCTTTCTTTTTACATTTTATTTTGTTTAAAGGTGGCTATCCCTTACATACACCCACACTCACAAAATGCAGGTACCCATCCACTCCGGATTCCATGGGTAACAATTCTGTTATGGCCTTCAGTGACTCTGAAGATCTGGTCAATCATGCCGATTACGAAGGTGATGAAGACTGTGAAGTGCCTGGAGAGTTGTCTAGGCTTCTACAACAGGAAGAAAGGGCTATTCTGCCCCACGAGGAGTTGTTAGAGACTATCAACTTGGGAACAGAGGAAGACAGAAAAGAGGTCAAAGTGGGTGCCAACCTAAAGCCAAGTGTCAAAGAGCATTTAGTTCAGCTGTTGAATGAATATGTTGAGATCTTCGCCTGGTCCTATGAAGACATGCCGGGATTGGATACAGATATTGTGGTTCACCGTCTCCCTACAAGAGAAGACTGTCCACCAATCAAACAGAAAGTCCGCCGAATGAGGCCCGACATGTCCGAAAAGATCAAAGCTGAAGTGATGAAGCAGTTCAATGCTGGTTTTCTTGCTGTTACTTCCTATCCATAATGGGTTGTTAACATTATGCTCGTGCCTAAGAAGGACGGCAAAGTCAGAATGTGTGTGGATTACAGAGGCCTAAACAGGGCTAGCCCTAAATATGACTTTCCACTATCGCACATTGACATCTTGGTTGACAATACGGCTCATCATAAGGTATTTTCTTTCATGGATGGATTTTCAGGGTACAACCAGATCAAAATGGCCCCTGAAGATATGGAGAAAACTACCTTTGTTACACAGTGGGGTACGTTCTGTTATAAAGTGATGTCGTTCGGGCTGAAGAATGTCGGGGCAACCTATCAGCGCGCCATGGTGGCTTTGTTTCATGACATGATACATCATGAGATTGAGTCTACGTAGACGACATGATAGCCCGTTCACAGACAGAAGAAGAACACCTCGACCATCTGCAGAAGCTGTTTGTCAGATTAAAAGAGTACAAGCTCAGACTGAACCCTAGAAAATGCACTTTCGGAGTCAAGTCCGGTAAAATTTTAGGATTCATCGTCATTAACAAGGGCATCAAGGTTGATCCTGCCAAAGTCAAAGCTATACAAGAAATGCCTTCCCCTCGCACTGAGAAGGAGGTCAGAGGTTTCTTGGGATGCCTAAACTACATTGCAAGGTTCATCTCTCACCTAACATCTACTTGTGAACCAATCTTCAAGCTGTTGAAGAAAGATCAGGTGGTTGAATGGAATGGTGACTGTCAAGTTGCTTTCGATAAAATCAAGGAGTATTTGCTGGAACCTCCTACCTTAATGCCACCAGTCGAAGGAAGGCCGTTAATCATGTATCTGACTGTCCTGGAGAATTCAATGGGGTGCGTACTGGGCCAACATGACGAGTCTGGCCGAAAAGAGCATGCCATTTATTACCTTAGCAAAAAGTTTACCGACTGTGAGACTCTCTACTCACTGCTCGAGAAAAATTGCTGCGCTTTGGTATGGGCTGCTCGCCGGCTAAGGCAGTATATGTTTACTCATACCACTTTGTTGATCTCTAAGATGGATGCGATCAATTACATCTTCGAGAAGCCTGCTTTATCCGGAAGAATCGCTAAATGGCAGATGATCATCACCGAATATGATATACAGTACACAACCCAGCAAGCTATAAAGGGGAGTGTGTTAGCCGATCATCTGGCCCATCAAGCTGTCGAAGATTACCAATCCATGAGGTTTGACTTTCCCGACGAGGATATCATGACTTTGAGCAACATTGAAGAAAAGAGACCGTATGACGGACCTGAACAAGGATCCCGATGGACTCTGTACTTTGATGGTGCCTCCAACGCACTTGGAAATGGTATCAGCCTGGTAATTATTTCTCCAGAAGGTTGCCATACACCTTTCAGCGCTAGACTCTGCTTCAGCTGCACCAATAACATGGCCGAATATGAAGCTTGTATCTTTGGTCTCAAGGCTGCTATTGACTTGGGGATCAAATCTTTGGTTGTATTTGGGGACTCAGCTTTGGTTATTAGTCAAATCAAAGGAGAGTGGGATACTAAGCACCCTAATCTCAACCCTTATAAAGAACATTCCTGACATTGTTACCACATTTCGAGCAGATCACCTTCGAGCACTTCCCGCGAGAAGAGAATCAGCTAGCAGATGTGCTAGCTACAATGTCCTCCATGTTTAAACTTAACTGGGATAATGAGTGTGATCGGTGGAAATAGAACTGACTGTTTTTTAAGCTGGTTCGAAAAATGTCGCGGTAAGTAAGAGTCGCCATCGTCTTTTATATTCTCCAACAAGGAAAGGACAAAAGCACGGCAAAATTCCTTTTCGAGAATGTTTCTTGGTTCGGGAGGTAGATTTATAGAAAGGGAATGTGTTAGCACCCTTTCTATCCGTGGTTATCCACGGGCTCTTAGGTACTTGCTCACTATGTTTTCAAAAATGTTTTACTTTTCTTGTGTTTGTGGGTTTTGAAAAAGTTTCGTTTGAAAAACTTCTAGGTAACTCTTGTATCAGTCCTCAAGAGTGTATGAAGTATTTGTTTGAAAACTTTTTTGAAAGTGTAGGTGCGAAAAGTTGTTTTTGTTTTTTGAAAGAGCAAGTACCCAGGAGAAATCTACCTACTCTAAGGAATTAGGCTGTGTAAGAGTCCTTTAGACAGTATTATTCCACTATTGAGAAGTAGGTAGCACCGTCGTTGGAGTTATTCGGGTCAATTCGATTATAAGGGACAAGTGTGGTCACCAAAGCAATAGTAGGACACCTTAGCGGTAACCCTAATGTCCTAGATCCTTTTTATCCGAGGCAACCGTTTCGAGGCAACTGGATCTTTAGACGGGAGGGCGACCTCTAAAACACCCTATACTTGACGACCACGTCGAGGCAACCAAGTGAGGCGTACCCTAGGAGTGGCATGTGCATGTGTGTTGAGTTTCATGTTAAGATTATCTTGTACATGTTATTTGTGAGCTACGGATTGATTTTATTTTTCATACAAGTCTTGTCATGCATAATTAACAGTTAATGTTTGTGCGGGAAATAAAGTGCGAAAAGGTAAATCTACGCTATTACAAGGCGCGGGTCTATACATCTCCAAAAACATAACCCTTTTGGAAAATAAATACGAGAAAGTAAAAGAAAGCGATAAAATCCTAATTAACTATTACATCCTTGGAAACAGATACATCAATATAATCAAAAGGAATTAAAGTGCGAAAGAAATTAAATCGGGAACGTCTTAGGGTTTTGACCCTTTTTGAGAAAAGAAAGTAATTTGTCCTTTTTTGCAATTAATTGAATATTAAACCTAAACCTAATTAATTAAATAATTACAAGAAAAAATGTTTTTGTGTTTCTTAGGTTTTAATGAAAATAAAATAAAAAGGAAAATATGGTTAAAAGTTAGTAAAAAAAACCTAAGTCTAATTTATTTTATTTATTGTAAAAGAAAATTAAAATTAAACTTAATTAAACTAAATTAATTTAAGTCAATGTTTATTTACAAAATAATTAAACTAAAGTGAAATTAATAATAATAAATAAAATATTCACATTTTTTTGGTTTTCTGAATTTTTATTGTGAAAAATTAATTATGTTAATTTTAGTGATAATAATTATAATTAGAAAAAATAATTAATACATAAACTAGAAAATATAAAATAAAAAGAAAAAGGAATGAACCAAGGGGGTTCTGGGCCCAGAAGGAGGTGTTTTCTAGAACTTTGAAGCCCAATTCCTCAAGCCTGGTTTGACTTTCTGACTTCTCCATGGCACGTGTTGACTAGGTACATGGTGGTCATCCACTCTAGGCCATTGGATCTGGGTTTGAGGCCACTTGGCGCACTGATTCATGATGAAATTCTGGCAGCAGATACTCAATGTCACAGTGAATGTTATGACACCGTATCTGACTTTCTATAAGACAGTAAATAAAAACAGTAAAGAACACAGTCAATTGTTTACCCAGTTCAGTGTGAAACAACACTACTCTGGGGGCTACCAAGCCAGGGAGGAAATCCACTATAAGAGATATTAATTCAGGAATAAACCAACCAGTTTATCTCCTTCACTTAAGACCTACCCAATGCAACTTCAATCTAAGTTCAACTTAAACCTGAGTTCCTACTCACTCCCCCTCAATCACAGCAGTGATACTTAAAACAATTGACTAATGAATTAATGAAGACACTCTTCAGAACATACACTTGATTATGCTTCACAGCTTTTTAATCAAGTAACACAAACACTCGTGCTTCACAGCTTTGAGTGATACATAAACCTAACTTGACTTTGCTTCAAAGCTTTAGTCAAGAGACACAAACACTCTTGCTTCAAAGCTTTGAGTGATACAAAAACCCTTACAATCAAAACCTATTCCAAGTCACTTATCACAATGATATTTGCTTGGATTACAGTAGTTAAAACTATACAGCTCCTAATTGATCTTCAGTCGAAAGAGTTACTTTGCAGCCAGCATTCCTGTTGAATATATATGCAGCTGTTTCTTCAGTTAGGGTTTCCACAAAAAGCTAGGGTTAATTAGGTTTAACCTTAAGACTTGGTCACAAGACTTTATCAACCAGATTAGGGTTGAGCTAGGTTAACCCAAAGGCCACGTGAGATTCTGTTCTGGAAGGAATGAGCCAACTTCCTGAAAAATCTCAGAATTAACCAAACTGCACTACTGTTAGATCAGTACAGGATGTCTTAACATTTGTTATGACATCAGAATTCCTGTTTACTGATTTTGGTAGAAGGCAATAAATGTGATCATTGCAAAATGCTCAGATACACACTCATAAACAGTAGCTATTGTATGCCATACTTTTTCTGCATAAAGTACCTAATAATCCAGAATGTTATGACATCAGTCATGACATTTACACACCTGGTTTTACCAAAAATACATGCCAATAACTAAACACTTACAAACTCCCCCTTTGGCAGATTTTTGGCTAAAACCCCTAAGCAATCAGAGAAAAGAGAGCAGCAGAATGAATATGACTGCAGAAAAAATATGATGTCTACCAAGTAATTAACACAAAATATCTCCCCCTCTTTAGCCACAAATAGGCCAAAGATACATGTACTTATATGTTATACAGTCATCCAAAATAAGTAACAACAAGTAAAATCTGAAAACACTTGCATCAACAGGAACCAGCATCAGGCTTGTCAACTCCACCAAACTTTAAGCAATGTCATCTTCAGAGGAGCTACTTTCTTCAGCATTGAGTTGATCTTCAGCAGCACCCTCTTCCCTTATGTTTCCTTCAGTCTCCTCCTGTTCCAACTAGAGAGAGAACTTTGATTGAGAGAATGGGATTTGTTGCAGAGTCGAGAGAGGAAGGAGGCAAATGAGTGTCTATTCAGCTTCTTAATAATTATGAAAGAAATGGGAAAGCATATGATTAACCCAATCAAAATAGACTTAACAAAAATAACTCCTTCAACCCTTGTTTTAAGCAAAATTAATTGCTATAATTCCTCCTGTTGGCAAATACCCAACTTGCCCCTCAAGTTTTCAAATTGATTTGCATCAAGAGCCTTGGTAAAAATGTCAGCCAACTGTAGCTCAGTGGCAACATGTTCCAGTTTAATCGTCTTCTCTTCTACAAGGTCTCTGATAAAGTGATGTCTTATGTCAATATGCTTGGTCCTGCTATGCTGAATAGGATTCTTGGAAATGTTGATTGTACTCAGATTGTCGCAGTACAATGTCATAACATCTTGTGTGACATTATACTCAGTAAGCATCTGTTTCATCCAGATCATTTGAGAACAGCTACTACCAACTGTAATGTATTCAGCTTCAGCAGTAGAGAGAGACACACAGTTCTGTTTCTTGCTGAACCAGGAGACCAGATTATTTCCTAAGAAGAAACATCCTCCAGAGGTGCTTTTTCTATCATCAGCACTTCCAGCCCAATCAGCATCACAATAACCAGTCAGAGTTGGTTCACAACCATGAGAGTACAGCAAGCCATAGTTGTAAGTTCCACTTACATACTTCAAAATTCTATTTACTTGGTTGATATGACTGACTTTAGGATTAGCTTGGTATCTTGCACAAACTCCAACTGCAAAAGCAATGTCAGGTATGCTGGCTATTAAGTACAGCAAACTTCCTATCATGCTTCTGTACATACTTTGGTCCACCTTAACCCCACTTGAATCTTTGGATAGCTTTAAATGAGTAGGTGCAGGGGTCCTTTTGTGACTGGAATTCTCCATACCAAACTTCTTGACAATGTTCTTTGCATACTTGCTTTGAGATAGAAAGATTGAGTCCTCCATCTGTGAGACTTGCAGTCCAAGAAAATAAGTCAGTTCTCCCATGAGACTCATTTCGAATTCAGCCTTCATCTGGTCAGCAAAATGTTTAACCATTTGTTCTGACATTCCCCCAAACACTATGTCATCAACATATATTTGAGCTACCATTAACTTCCCTCCTTCATTTTTGACAAAGAGGGTTTTATCCAAGCCTCCTTTTCTGTATCCTTTGTCTGAGAGAAATTTTGTTAACCTGTCATACCATGCTCTAGGAGCTTATTTCAGGCCATATAGAGCTTTCCTCAATTTGTAGACATGATCAGGGTGGTTTGGATCCACAAAACCTTTAGGCTGTTCCACATAAACTTCTTCATTTAAGTACCCATTTAGGAAGGCACTTTTTACATCCATCTGAAACAGCTTGAACTTCAGGAGACAAGCAATTCCCAATAGGAGTCTGATAGATTCCAGTCTGGCTACAGGGGAAAAGGTCTCATCAAAATCAACCCCTTCAACTTGAGTGTATCCTTGGGCAACAAGTCTTTCCTTATTCCTAGTGACAACTCCTTCAGCATCTGATTTGTTCTTGTATATCCATTTTGTGCCAATGATGTTTGTTCCCTCTGGTCTAGGAACTAACTCCCAAACTTCATGTTGCTTAAATTGGTTCAATTCATCTTGCATTGCACCAATCCAGTATTCATCAGTTAATGCCTCCTTAACATTTCTTGGTTCAATTTTAGACACAAAGCAAGAGTTTGAGATGATTTCTCTAGATCTTGTAATGACTCCACTATTTGGATCCCCTATAATGAGTTCTTTAGGATGATCTTTCTGAATTCTGATGGAAGGGATTTTGCTAGCTTCCTTGGATTCAGAGTCTGCTGTAGTGGTGTTAGGAAGGTCATTCTGTTGAGTTGGAGTCTCAAAGAATGTCTCAACATTACAAGGGACATCTATTTCTTCATGATAATCATCAACTATGACATTTATTGATTCCATCATGACTTTGGTCCTGGAATTGAATACCCTATAAGCTTTGCTGTTGGAGGAGTATCCTAGAAATATACCTTCATCACTTTTAGGGTCCAGCTTTCTCCTTTGTTCACGATCTGCCAGAATATAGCATTTGCTGCCAAATACATGGAAGTACTTCACAGTTGACTTTCTTCCTTTCCAGAGTTCATAAATGGTGGATGAGGTTCCCTTTCTCAAAGTGACTCTGTTATGGACATAACAGGCTGTATTCATAGCTTCAGCCCAAAAATGAATAGGAAGTCTTTTGGCATGTATCATAGCTCTGGCAGATTCCTGTATGGTCCTATTTTTCCTTTCTACAACTCCATTTTGTTGAGGAGTTACAGGAGAAGAGAATTCATGACTAATTCCTTCTGAGGAACAGAACTCATTAAACTTACTGTTTTCAAATTCCTTGCCATGATCACTTCTGATTCTGACAATACACCCTTCTTTTTCTCTTTGAATTCTTTTGCACAGTTCTTTAAAAACTTCAAACATATCAGATTTTTATTTAATGAAGTTAATCCAGGTGAATCTGGAATAGTCATCCACAACAACATAGGCATATCTCTTTCCACCAAGACTTTCCACCTGCATTGGTCCCATCAGATCCATATGTAGAAGTTCCAGAACCTTAGAGGTGGTCAGATGTCTTGACTTTGGATGTGACATCCTAGTCTGCTTGCCAACCTGACATTCACCACAAACTCTCCCTTCATCAATTTGCAGTCTTGGAATCCCTCTGACTGCCTCCATGGAGATAATCCTTTTCATTCCTCTTAGATGAAGATGGCCAAGTTTTTGGTGCCACAGTTTCACCTCTTTTTCTTCTTTGGCAATAGAACACGCAGTGGAGTAATTAGTGTTCTCAGGCTCCCACAAGTAACAGTTGTCTTTAGATCTGACTCCTTTCATTACAACTTCTTGTTTTTCATTAATTACAAGACATTCAGATTTTGAGAAGTTGACCTTGAATCTTATATCACATAATTGACTGATACTAATGAGATTAGCAGTCAGGCCTTTTACAAATAGTACTTCATTCAGATTTGGAACTCCAGGGCAGTCCAAATTACCAACTCCTTTGATTTCACCTCTAGCACCATCTCCAAAGGTCACATAACTAGTGGTGTGAGGTTTAACATTATTGAGAAGGTTCTTGATTCCAGTCATGTGCTTAGAACATCCACTGTCAAAGTACCAGTCTTCCTTTGCAGAGACTCTCAGGGAAGTGTGGGCTATCAGGGAAGTAGCCTTTTTCTTCCATTGAGGAGTATGCGGTACCCTGTTAGACTTAGGTTTGACACCTGGGTTCTGATTAGGGTATCCATACAATCTGAAGCAGAAAGGCTTTATGTGACCAAACCTCCCACAATGATGACATCTCCATCTTTGGTACTTTTTCTTCATATTTCTCTGTTCCTGATGTTGAGTGTTATGTTGAGACATCTGCTTTGACATTTGTTTATCAGACCTGATCTTCTTGTCTGCACCAGATTTCTTTGCTGCCACAAATCCTAGACCAGACTTGTTTCCCACATTTTGTCCAACCTGAAGGATTTCTTCCAATTTGTCAGTTCCATTTGTCAGCATCTTGATAGATTTGGTCATCTGGTTCAGTTTTGAGTTCAGCATTTGAACTTCCCCTTCTAGATGACTTATAGTTTCAAGGTCTGCCCTTTTTTCAACCTCCAACTTTATGATGAGTTTTGTTTGTCTCTCATTTTGCACACAGACTTCAGCACTTCTGATACACAATTTCTTGTAAGTATCAGCCAGTTCTTCAAATGTCACTTCCTCATCACTAGTGTCACTTTCAGAGGTACAAACACCAGTTAGTGCAGTGACTAGTTTGGCAGATTCTTATTCAGAATTACTTTCTGAATCACAGTCAGACCAGGTAACAGTCATTCCTTTCTTTTGTTTCTTAAGAAAGATAGGACATTCAGCTCGAATATGCCCATATCCTTCACAACCATGGCATTGAATTCCTCTGCCTTGATTTCCCTTCTCTTCAGACCTTGGTCTTCTGCTGGAGTCATAAGATCTGTTAATGTCAGAGGGGATGTTCTCAACATTTGACCTTGACTTTGGATCCATTCTCTTGATGAGTTTGTTAAATTGTCTTCCAAGCATGGCTATAGCTTCTGAAATATTTTCTTCTTCATCCTCCTTGTTTTCATCTTCAGTGTTGGATACAAGTGCTATGCTCTTGTTTTTCTTGTCAACATTGTCACTGATCCCCATCTCAAAAGTCTAAAGAGACCAAATGAGTTCATCCACCTTTAACTTGTTGATGTCCTGGGCTTCCTCTATAGCAGTTACCTTCATTGCAAATCTTTTAGGCAGGGATCTGAGAATATTTCTCACCAGTTTTTCTTCAGACATCTTTTCACCCAATGCTCCTGAGGTGTTGGCAATCTCCAAGATGTTCATGTGAAACTCATGAATGGTTTCATCTTCCTTCATCCTTAGGTTCTCAAACTTGGTAGTCAGCATCTGAAGCCTTGAGATTTTTACTTTGGATGTGCCCTCATGGGTAGTTTTGAGAGTGTCCCACACTTCCTTGGCCAGTTCACATTGTTGTACTAGTCTGAATATGTTTCTATCAATTCCATTGAACAAGGAATTTAAAGCTTTGGAATTACCCAGGGCTAACTCATCTTCTTCTTTGCTCCATTCTTCCTCAGGCTTCAGACTGATTGTCCCATCTTTCTCAGTTATGGTGGGATGGTTCCATCCTTTGTCAGCAGCTCTCCAAGCCTTTTTGTCCAGTGATTTTAAGAAGGTAATCATACGAGGTTTCCAGTAGTCATAATTTGTTCCATCCAGAATGGGTGGTCTGTTTCCAAAAACTCCTTCTTTGTCCATAGTGCCAGAAAGTGATATCCCTAGATCTCACCCAGTAATACAGGCAGGGTGCCTGCTCTGATGCCAATTGAAATTCTGGCAGCAGATACTCAATGTCACAGTGAATGTTATGACACCTTATCTGACTTTCTATAAGACAGTAAATAAAAACAGTAAAGAACACAGTCAATTGTTTACCCAGTTCAGTGTGAAACAACACCTACTCTGGGGGCTACCAAGCCAGGGAGGAAATCCACTATAAGAGATATTAATTCAGGAATAAACCAACCAGTTTATCTCCTTCACTTAAGACCTACCCAATGCAACTTCAATCTAAGTTCAACTTAAACCTGAGTTCCTACTCACTCCCCCTCAATCACAGCAGTGATACTTAAAACAATTGACTAATGAATTAATGAAGACACTCTTCAGAACATACACTTGATTATGCTTCACAGCTTTTTAATCAAGTAACACAAACACTCGTGCTTCACAGCTTTGAGTGATACATAAACCTAACTTGACTTTGCTTCAAAGCTTTAGTCAAGAGACACAAACACTCTTGCTTCAAAGCTTTGAGTGATACAAAAACCCTTACAATCAAAACCTATTCCAAGTCACTTATCACAATGATATTTGCTTGGATTACAGCAGTTAAAACTATACAGCTCCTAATTGATCTTCAGTCGAAAGAGTTACTTTGCAGCCAGCATTCCTGTTGAATATATATGCAGCTGTTTCTTCAGTTAGGGTTTCCATAAAAAGCTAGGGTTAATTAGGTTTAACCTTAAGGCTTGGTCACAAGACTTTATCAACCAGATTAGGGTTGAGCTAGGTTAACCCAAAGGCCACGTGAGATTCTGTTCTGGAAGGAATGAGCCAACTTCCTGAAAAATCTCAGAATTAACCAAACTGCACTACTGTTAGATCAGTACAGGATGTCTTAACATTTGTTATGACATCAGAATTCCTGTTTGCTGATTTTGGTAGAAGGCAATAAATGTGATCATTGCAAAATGCTCAGATACACACTCATAAACAGTAGCTACTGTATGCCATACTTTTTCTGCATAAAGTACCTAATAATCCAGAATGTTATGACATCAGTCATGACATTTACACACCTGGTTTTACCAAAAATACATGCCAATAACTAAACACTTACACATGAGGTGTATGATGGACTATTCTTTGAAGCCTGCATGAGATTACATGAGAAAAAATGGAAACAATTTATTTGGGGGACCTGGGAATCGAACCCAGGTCCCAAGGGACTATGCCTGCACGCCTTAGCCACTGAGCCAATTGCTTCAATTGAAATAATAATAATAACTGGTTAATATATTAATAAATCAACACATATGCCTAAAAAATAAAAAATAGCGCGCGATTGTTTAAAAGGGCCAATCACACTGTGACGCATCATCGTCTTCTTCATCAAAACTGCTGGTTATTTACCTGCGGATTTTTATCCGCAGGTAGTTTCGTAGGCTTTTCTTAAAATCGTCCTTAGGCCTCAAAAACTCATTCCAAGACCATGGTTGGTCTCGTCTCTATCTCCTAAGTCCATCCATGCTCATGATTTGATCTGATTTCACCTGAAAATAAAAGACCTAAAACGCAAAAAGATGAACCCTAGAATCGAGCATCACGATTCAGGGCCTAAAAACGAAATTGGATATTACAGTTACGTTAGAAATCAAGCAAGAAGTATGAATATGCTGACTTTTTGAGAAAAAATGCAAGAATAGAGAATTCAAGTTTCGTGTTCAGAGGTGAGTTTGTGATGACTTACAGCGCTTGGTAGGTGGTCTCAGGACGTGGTAAGGGTCGTGTTAGCTTCAGTGGCTAGCAAGGAAGAAGGTCACGTTCTTATTTTGGTCTGAAAACGCCTGCAACCTTGTTCTTGATCTCCCACTTTTCCAACAATTTTTTGAGTTTTGCTTTGGCCGTTTTAGCAATGTCTAGGTCGTGAATTAGGTTTAGCCTCCTTGCATATGTATATGGCAATCAGTCTAGGTTTACTTTTGGGCTTGTATCTTGGTGTATTGAAGTTTGGAGATTTGGTTGACCACCATTGAAGAACTTTCCAAATTTGAAGTAAATCCAAGATTTTATGCACAAAAAACCCTAGCACGAATTTGTTAGCTGGCATATGACATATAAAAGCTATTCAAATCACAAAGATGTTATTCCATTAATTTTTTAGATTTTATTTTAATTATTATGGATTTAAAATGAATTAAATCAATAAAAATTAAATAAAATGGAAAAATAAATGTTTGATCTTGAAATTAATCGTGGGACACGTGTGTGGCATGACAAGGATGAATCAAGTGGAAGAAAGTGGGCCCTTTTGTCAAAAATTGAAGTTTTAAGGATAGTTGACTTTTGCACATTCATAAAAATTTCCCAACTTCTCCAATGCATATCTTGCTCAATTTTGATCATATCAACATGTTCTTGGACATTTTGGAAAGGTCTTGAAGTCCTCTAACCAATGCCTTTGGTCCCATGTCATTTGGAGTTACCAATCTCAAGTTATGGTCTTTGACTTAAAATGCATTTTTGTTGACTTTTGAAATTGACCTATAATGTAGAAATTGATAACTTTTTGTGAGAGAATTTCTTGGACTTGGAATGTGAAGATGAGTTGTAGGAAATGTCATCCCCTTAAAAATGAGTATTGGATGGGATTTTTCTGATGAACCATGAAAAAGTTATGCCTTGGTCAAGTTACAGTTGACTTTTCAACTGTCCAAAAATAGCAACTTTTGCATCTTGATGATTTTTGAGCCATGCTTGAGGAATCATGATCAAGATTTGATCAAATGATGATTGTGGCTTCAAAATAAGATGTTGACCAAAAATTTCTGACTTTTGACTGTGAAATGACCATTTTACCCCTGCAGTTGATTGTGGAGCAAATAAGGCTTTTGACTGTGCAACTTGACCCTGTGAGCCTTAAAACTTGACATGTAGATGCTTGACAATATGTGTAGGCCTATAGGACTTGATTGAGCCATTGAAAACCTCAAATTCATTGAAGGAACCAAAACCCTAATTTTGACTGGCTTATGAGGCATTTGAACTGTGCAATCCTTGAGCAAATCTTGAACCATTTAGAGATTGATCTTGACAAATCTTGAAGAATATGGGAGGGAAAATTTTGGGGTACAACAGTTTCCCCTGTTCAATCTTCTTATACCTGAGGATGTAGATTGGCTTGCGTGCCTTTCGTGATTCGAAGGTGGAAGATGATTGAACACTATAGTGCCCAGAAATTTGCACTCGCATAGTGTGATATCAGCAATGTGATGGCGGGAATGGGCTTACAGATGCCATTTGGAGAGATGATGGATAGGAGGATAGGCTTATAGATGCCATCTGGATATGTAATGGATAGTTGTGGAGATGGGCTTAAAGATGCCATCTGAAGGTGTCGATCGCGTAAGAGATTCCTTAGCGAGAACTTGCATACCTGAGAAAGAAAGATAATTTCCTGGCCTATTACAGGTGTTGATCTTTAATCTCTTCATGCAGATATGCCCTAGCTAGATACAGGTGTCGAATCTACAATCAATCGCTCACAGATATGCCCTGGCTAGATACAGGTATCGAATCTGGAACTTCAAACTCTTCATGCAGATATGCCCTGGATGGATACAGGTATCGAATCTACAATCAATCACTCACAGATATGCCCTGGCTAGATACAGGTATCGAATTTGGAATTAGTCGTCTACAGATATGCCCTGGCTGGATACAGGTATCAAATCTCTAAACTCTTCATGCAGATATGCCCTGGCTGGATACAGGTATCGAATCTACAATTAATCACTCACAGATATGCCCTGGCTGGATACAGGTATCGAATCTGGAATTTGTCGTCTACAGATATGCCCTGGCCGGATACAGGTGTTGAATCTGGAATTAGTCGTCTACAGATATGCCATGGCTAGATACAGGTATCGAATCTCTAAACTCTTCATGCAGATATGCCCTGGCTAGATACAGGTATCGAATCTACAAACTCTTCATGCAGATATGCCCTGGCTGGATACAGGTATCGAGTCTACAATCAATTACTCACAGATATGCCCTGGCTAGATACAGGTATCGAATCTGGAATTAGTCGTCTACAGATATGCCCTGGCTTGATACAGGTATCAAATCTCTAGACTCTTCATGCAGATATGCCCTGGCTAGATACAGGTATCGAATCCATAATCAATTACTCACAGATATGCCCTGGCTAGATACAAGTATCGAATCTGGAATTAGTCGTCTATAGATATGCCCTGGCTGGATACAGGTATCGAATCTCTAAACTCTTCATGCAGATATGCCCTGGCTAGATACAGGTATCGAATCCACAATCAATCGCTCACAGATATGCCCTGGCTAGATACAGGTATCAAATCTGGAATTGTGACAGTTGATAGTAATCATCTTTGGATTGACCTTTTTCCTGAAAAGGCAAAACATCAGTTGTATGCAATGTCATGATGTATGAAATGCATGATGTCATGATGCTCAAAATGAGATAGTGTCGTATGCACTTTATCATGTATGTAAGCAGGATGTATGAAATGTGAAATGTCTATGAATGTATTTTCGTCTAGGAAAATAAATCCTTGACGGATGCCGGGAAATCAAATCCTGGGCTGATATTGAAGAGTAGAGTTCTTCGCTTCCACTGGGGATGATGGTTGCAAGAATAAACCGGTAGGAGAAGATGACTCCGTTGGGGGATAAACTTGATGGAGAGATTACTCTGCGGGGAATTACTCTGTGGGAAGAGATACTTCGCTGAGATTTTGATGATAACTCCACTGGGGATTCCGTTGATAAGTTATGTTGGGGAATTTGATGAAATCCGCTGGGGGATAGGAAGAACTTTGCCGAGGACGGTCTTTCCGTTGTGATTAGCTGAGGATAACCCAGTTATAAGCTCTGGTGGGGAATAACTTCTTGAACATGGTCGGGGAGAGATACATTGATACTCTACAGGGGACAAGCTTCCAGAATCTACTGAGGATAAGCTTCCAGAATCTACTGGGGATAAGCTTCTAGAATCTACTGGAGAGAATGATTCAACTCTCTTGGGGAAACTCTTGGACTGTACTGGGGAAGTGGCTCCACTGGGGTGTCTGGTATTCCACCAGGGAACAATCTTATATTAAGACTGCCGGGGATGCTTGCTGAGGGATATCTGTATACTCTGCTGGGGAATGTTGAGATCTTCTAGGGATACCCAACTTCCTTAGGGTTGTCAGTAGCCTAACTCTGCTTGGGGAGAGTGTTGCTGACTTGCTAGATACTGTGCCTTTTGGGGCTGGTTGGAGACCAACTCTGCTTAGGGGGAGTATTGCTGATTCGTCTTACTCTACGAGGAGTGAAGGTATCTTGGTCATATTCTTCAGCCGAACCTACCTTGGTACCTTGGTGGACAGAGCAACTAGATCGCTTAGACGACTCATTATTGCCCCTATTTCTGATGTCACCTGTAATTAGTCCTTTGTTACGCATGCAAGTATTTATGATCAGCAATTAATGTCAAATGCATATATCAAAATGAACATTGGACGTTCTTTGCAAAACAAAACAGATAAAGAAAAAATAATTGGCAATTTGTCTGAAGAAGAATTTGTATTGATTTTTGAAATTTGCCTGTAAATAGGCGTTTTGTGTACAAGAGGCTGACATCCTAGTAAGAGAACGCCGCCGAACAAAATAGAGTTTATACAAAAGGGAAACAAAACAGCTAAGTGAAAAATCTCACTGGGTTCCAACTCTGCTATCGCCTTTATGTCTTCAAGCGTCTCATCACTTTGCTGCTTAGTTGAAGATGAAGCTGATTGATTGATGTCGTCTGAACCTGATAGTTGATGTCGAATTCTGGATGCAAGGTGATCCAATGAGACATAGTATTACGCTTTAATCCCTAACTTTTGCCTGGACCGCCCTTTCGGGTTTTCAGTCCACCGGGATACCCATTTTTGCCCAAGCCGCCTTTTCAGGTTTTCGACTTGCCGGGTGTACAGATTTTTTTCGTTTCATCCCTTATTTTTGCCCGAACCCTTTTGGTTCGCCGGGAAGCCCTTATTTTTGCCTAGGTGTGTCAACCTAGCGGGTCTTTAATTCATGCGTATTATCTTTTTACTATGTCTGCATTGGCGGGGTGAGGAAGGTCGTCACCATCCATGGTGGTTAGAATCATAGCTCCTCCTGAGAAGATATGTTTAACCACAAATGGCCCTTCGTACGTAGGGGTCCATTTGCCCCTGGGATCACTTTGAGGAAGAATGATGCGCTTGATTACCAGGTTCCCAACTTGATATTCTTGTCGTCTGACTTTCTTGTTAAATGCCCTGATCATGAATTTTTGGTACGTTTGACCATGACAAATAGCGGTGAGTCTCTTTTCATCGATTAGATTTAATTGATCAAGTCGAGTCTGGATCCAGTCATCTTCTCTCAAACCTGCATCCTTCATTATCCGGAGAGAGGGTATCTGGACTTCAATAGGCAAGACTGCCTCCATGCCATATACCAAGGAAAAGGGTGTTGCCCCTGTCGACGTCCTTGCGGAGATACAGTACCCATGAAGAGCAAACGGTAACATCTCGTGCCAATCTTTGTAGGTCATTGTCATCTTCTGCACAATCTTCTTGATATTCTTATTTGCTGCTTCTACAGCCCCATTCATCTTCGACCGGTAGGGAGAAGAGTTGTGGTGCTGTATCTTGAATTGCTGGCAGAGCTCAGTGATCATCTTGTTGTTAAGGTTGGTACCATTGTCCGTAATGATCCTCTCAGGTACGCCGTATTGACAGATCAGGTTGTGCCGAATGAACTGTTCCACGACGTTCTTGGTTACGGTAGCATAGGAGGCTGCTTCAACCCACTTCGTAAAGTAATCAATTGCTACTAGGATGAAGCGATGCCCGTTGGATGTCGTAGGTCTGATCTCGCCGATCATATCAATGCCCCACATTGCAAAAGTCCAAGGTGTCGTCAAGAATTTCAGATGAACTGGAGGAATGTGCACCTTATCAGCATAGATGTGGCATTTATGACATGTCCGAGAATGTTGGTAATAGTCAGCTTCCATTGTGGACCAGAAATATCCTGCCCGAAGGATTTTTTTTGCCATGGTATGTCCACTGGAATGTGTTCCGAAGGTACCCTCATGCAGCTCTGCCATGATCCTTTCTGCTTCAGTCTTGTCCACACAACGCAGTAAGGTTGAATCATGCTTTCGTTTGTAGAGAATGTCGTTGCTGAGGAAGAACTTGGCCGCGAACCTTCTCAAAAACTTTTTGTCGTTAACGGATTCCCCCTCTGGGTATTCTTGAGCTTCCAAGTACCTCTTCACTTCATGATACCAAGGTTTTTCAGTTACTTCTTCAGCCTCAAGATCACAGCAATATGCAGGTTCATCCAATTTCCAGATAATGATTCGGGGAGCCTCGTTATCCCATTTTACTTTGAACATGGAAGACATCGTAGCCAGCGCGTCCGCCAACTGATTCTCCTCTCTTGGGAAGTGTTCAAAAGTTATCTCCTCGAAGTGGGGAATCAACGTCAACACATACTCTTTGTAAGGAATAAGATTTGGGTGTTTCGTATCCCACTCGCCTTTGATCTGATTGATCACGAGAGCGGAATCTCCGAAGACACTCAGAAACTTGATGCTTAAGTCAATTGCAGCTTGAAGACCCATGATACATGCTTCATACTCTGCCATGTTGTTGGTGCAGTTGAAACATAGCCGGGTAGTGAGTGGAGTATGAGTGCCTTTAGGGGATATGATCACGGCGCCAATACCGTTACCCAAAGCGTTTGAGGCTCCGTCAAAGTGCATAGACCATCGGGATCCTTCCTCAGGTCCTTCATCCGGTCTAGGTACTTCACAGTCAGTCACTACCATGATATTCTCGTCTAGAAATTCAAAGTTCATCGACTGGTACTCGTCCACTGCCTGGTGTGCCAAATGGTCTGCCAATACACTTCCCTTGATTGCTTTTTGAGTCGTGTACTGGATGTCATATTCCGTCAAGATCATCTGCCATCTTGCTATTCTTCCAGACAAGGTGGGCTTTTCGAAGATATACTTGATTGGATCCATTTTTGAAATCAACAGAGTAGTGTGAGTCAACATATACTGTCTCAGCCGGTGAGCAGCCCATACCAAAGCGCAACAAGTTTTCTCGAGCAGTGAGTATCGGGTCTCACAGTCGGTAAACTTTTTGCTAAGGTAATAAATAGCGTGCTCTTTTCGGCCAGACTCGTCATGCTGCCCCAGCACACACCCCATTGAGTTGTCCAGTACTGTCAAGTATAAGATTAGAGGTCTCCCTTCAACCGGCGGCATAAGAATGGGTGGTTCTTGGAGATACTCTTTGATTCTTTCAAAAGCGGCCTGACATTCATCGTTCCAACGTACTACTTGATCTTTCTTCAGTAGCTTGAAGATTGGTTCACAGGTAGCAGTTAGATGTGAGATGAATCGGGCAATGTAGTTCAGGCGTCCTAGAAAGCCTCTGACTTCTTTTTCTGTCTTGGGAGTTGGAATCTCTTGTATGGCTTTCACTTTGGCAGGGTCCACTTGAATACCTTTGTCGCTCACGACGAAACCTAGTAGTTTTCCAGATCTCACCCCGAAGGTGCACTTGTTCGGGTTCAACCTCAGCTTGTACAACTTCAGATGGTCAAACAGCTTCTGTAGATGGTCAAGGTGTTCCTCCTTAGTTTGGGACCTTGCAATCATATCGTCGACATATACTTCGATCTCGTGATGGATCATGTCATGAAACAGAGCAACCATGGCACGTTGGTAGGTTGCCCCAGCATTTTTCAACCCAAATGGCATGACCTTGTAGTAAAAGGTGCCCCACTGAGTAACAAAAGTGGTCTTCTCCATATCTTCGGGAGCCATCTTGATTTGATTATATCCGGAGAAACCGTCCATGAAGGAGAACACCTTGTGCTGAGCAGTATTTTCCACCAGAACGTCGATGTGAGGTAGAGGGAAATCATCCTTGGGGCTCGCCCTGTTCAAATCCCTGTAGTCAACACACATTCTGAACTTACCATCTTTCTTCGGCACTGGAACCACGTTGGCAACCCACTGAGGGTAAGAAGTCACTGCTAGAAACCTGGCATCAAATTGTTTCATCACCTCAGCTTTGATTTTCTCGGACATCTCTGGACGCATACGGCGGACCTTCTGTTTTACCGGAGTGCATTCTTCCTTGGTAGGCAGGTGATGGACCACAATGTCGGTATCCAACCCAGGCATATCTTCGTAAGACCAGGCAAAGATTTCCACATAGTCGTGCAGCATCTGCATCAACCGTTATTTCACACTAGCCTCTAAATTGGGACCAATCTTGACTTCCTTTCTGTCTGTCTCAGTACCCAGATTTACCGTTTCCACTGGCTCTTCATGTGGCTGAATGGCCCTCTCTTCCTGGAGTAACAGTCTTGCAAGCTCACCAGGCACCTCGCAATCATCTTCACCTTCGTCTTCGGCTAAGTTGATCGGATTTTCGAAGTCATAACTGGTAGTAGCAGAGTCGTTACCAGTGAGATCCAGAGTGGATTGGAACCTGTATAGGTGAGTGTGTGTAAATATAGCTGTTTTGCAATATATAATAAAGTAAGACAAGGAGCGCAAGATTTGAAATGCGAAAAATGTCCAATGCTTTCATTAATGATATATGAAAGTGACACACAAAAGCCCTCACAAATGAAGTCACGGTGCCCCGGGTAAGACATCGGGCCATAAAGTTTCAAAATTATTGTCTGTTTACAAATTCAAAACAAAGGAGTTCATTACTGAGTGACAAAAGTAATAGGTACGAAGTCTTTCGCAGTCCAGTTGCTTGGTCCACCGTTGGTCGTTGGGTAGATCCAGCTGTCGAATTCAGGTTCCTCCACGTCGTCTTCAATAGCATTCACTCACGGGTTGGTGATGAACACAGGAGGTCTTCCAATCCTTGCTTTACGAACAGCCCTCTGAGCTTCTGCAGTGAAACCCAAACCAAACTTGTCAGTCTTCGGAGTGAAATCAGGAAGTTGGCCCCAGTTTGCACACTCACCCTTCTCAATCACAGCCCGGGCATCCTTTAAGGAAGCCATCCTCAACGGAGAATCTTCTTCAGTCACAGGCTCTGCTGACGCCAGTGTCTGAGGCACCTCTTCAAAGTGTTGAAAGGGGGTCTCAATGAACTCCCCATCCATTTCTATGTACCGGAACGAGTTGAGGTGGCTGACCATATATTCCTCTTCCCCTTGAACTGTTACGATCTTCCCTCTGACCGGGTACTTAAGCTTCTGATGTAATGTGGAGGTCACAGCTCCAGCCTTGTGGATCCATGGACGACCCAGCAAACAAGAATAGGACGGTCGGATGTCCATCACATAGAAAGTAGAATCAAAAACTTGAGAACCAACCCTGATTGGAATGTCAACTTCCCCATGTACCATCTTTTTCGACCCGTCAAAGGCCCGGACAACAATGTTACTAGGCTTGAGCTCTAAACCCTCACAATCCAACCTGTTTAGGGCCTTCTTGGGTAATACGTTCAACGAAGAACCGGTGTCTACCAACACATGGGAAAGAGTAGTGCCCCTGCATTCAATGGAGACATGCAGGGCGTCGTTATGGTTCTTTCCTTTGGCAGTCAGATCGGCGTCAGAGAAACCTAAACCATTATCAGCAGTTAAGTTGGCCACACAATCGGTAAATTGATCAGCAGACATTTCTTGTGGCACATGGGCCGTCTTCAGGAAGGAAATCAGGGCCTTGGCATGGGCCTCTGAACACAACAACAGTGATAGCATAGAAATTTTAGAGCGGGTGTTCCCCAGCTGCTCAACTACATTGAAATCACTCTTCTTGATAATCTTGAGAATCTCTTCCATCTCTTGCTTGGAAGCTTCAACATTGGTTGTCTTCGGTGCCTCCGTCTGGGCAGGCACATCAGTAGCAATCCCTTTTCCCCGAGCGTCAGATGACTCGGCAGCAGGGGTAGAAACGGGAACTTGGTCAGGAAGGGAAGTGGGTACACTTGCAGGTGTGATGACAAGAGGTCTCTGAATAGCTGGTGGCGCAATATCTGGTGAGAACAGTCTACCACTATGAGTGACTTTAGCAGGCCCGGTGATGTTACTGACGCTGGTACTAATATCGAACTCTTGTTTAATTCCAAGAACATAAACATCTGCCCTATAGTGCCAAGGGACAACTTTGTCAGATGTATAGGGGAGGGGCCCCGGAACAGTGATGATGATAGGTGCAATCTTCTGAGCAGACGTGATTTTGACAGGCTTCTTTGAGGGAGCCTTAGGAGGGTTGTTAAAAATAGTAACAATGGACACTTCTTCAGTAGGGATAGCAGGAACAGCAATCTTCTCGAACAAGATTTCTTTGTTATCCATCAGGTTTTGGACGCCTGACTTTAACAAAGGACAACCAGCAAGTGAAACAACACATAGAAGGCAACCTTTACCACATCCCGGAAATAAACCGGCTAGCAACAGGTTCCTTTTGACAGTCAACAACAGAGTAGCAATCTCATCCACAGAGGCTACATACAGGTCTTCTTCCACAGCATTCACTCCATGCTGGGGCATGGGAGCAGTCACAACATTGGGCCTTTCGGGCGCCTCGAACTGTATTTCTTTAGCATCAATAAGGTCCTGAACCTTATTCCTCAGAGCCCAACAATCATCCGTAGTATGCCCCGGGCTGTCAGAATGATAAGCGCAGCGGGCGTTGGGGTTGTACTTTGGAGATGTTGTGTTTACCACCTTTGGAGCTTCTTTGACAGTTACCAGATTGGTTGACAGTAGTTGCGGCAATATCTGAGACAGGGTCATACTGAGCCGAGTGTACTGCCTTTTGGGTCTCTCACCTCTTGGTTGGTTGTATTGCTGAGGAGCAGCAGTAGGCTTTGAGATTACCACCGCGTTAACAGCTTGGCGGCGTTCCGGTTTGTTTTGTCTCCTTGGACCATAAACAGCACTAGCTTCCTTCTTGAATGGTTTCTTTTCAGTGCTCGAGGAGGCACCCTTTTGTATCTTCCCCGACTTGATGCCAGCTTCTATCCTCTCACCGGTTAAGATCAGATCTATAAACCCAGCAGAATAATTCCCAATCAGATGGTTGAAGAACGGACCAGACAGGGTCCCCAAGAACATGTCCACGAGTTCATGGTCAGTCAACGGTGGCTGCACTCTGCCAGCCAGGTCTCTCCACTTTTGTGCGTACTCCTTAAAACCTTCGCCCGTCCCTAGCGACATACCCTGGAGTTGGGTACGCGTAGGAGCGAGGTCGGAATTGTACTGATACTGCTTATAAAATGTAGTAGCCAAGTCCTCCCAGTTTCGAATACTGGCTCCATCCAGCTGATATAACCATTCGAGTTGAGCCCCTGAAAGGCTATCCTGGAAGAAATGGATCCATAGGTTCTTGTCTGCAGTGTAAGGTTGGATCTTCCTTACATATGATCTGAGATGCAGCTTAGGGAAGGAAGCCCCATCGTACATTGCAAAGGTAGGCGCCTTGAACTTGTGGGGAATCACCACCCTAGAGGATAAGCCTAGGTCTCCAAAGTCTAACCCGGGCACTTGCTGAATCTCCATAGCACTCAGACGGTCCTCTGATTGTTTATACATGTCCTCAGCATGAGGGTACTGTTCATCGTTGTAATCTGTCTCGTTGTCGAAGACCCTAGGACTAGGAACCCTTCCCTCTTGGGGACTATCTTTCCCTACAGAGGGAGTAGCCATATCAGCCTCATTCTGCAGTGTATTCCCATATCTGCGTCCGGTATTGAACAACACAGTCCTCTTCTTCTTCTTTTTCAAAAGCAGAGTCTTCAATTCCTGCTGTCCCTGGGCTAAGCTCATGACCAGCTCCTAGAACTGGGCATTCTGGGCCTGGAGGGCCTTGATGGCTTTTTCAGTAGTAGGCTCGGAAGATATGATGATTGCTGAAATAAACAGCGAAGAAGATTAAGCAACTTGTAGAAAAAGGGTACCTGTTATGCACATGATGCATGATATGCTATTTATGCAATGCATTCAAGGGTTCGAAATTTCAAATTCGTTGTAGACAACAAAGGAACACACGTTATATTAAGAAATAATTTGTTCATTACATCAATGCCTCATGGGTGAAATATTACAAAATACTTAATCCCAAAAGACACTGCACATCCTCTTTGGAGCGATGTAGGTGTTGAGGGTCTTTTCCTCGTGAAGTAGGTGGGTGAGCTCCAAGACCTTCTTCTCACTGGCATGTAGACTGGCTTCAAGAGAATTCCGTTCTTCCTTGAGTTGGATCCAGCTTTTTTGAATTTCTTCCCAAGATGTTGGCATGTCAGGATGTTGAATGGTGTATGGCACCTCTCCTTCCAAAACTGGCTCTTTGATCACGGGGAGAACATGAGGATATGGCATCACCAGCTTCTGGGAGCGGGCTCGTACCCACTTGAGATAAGGCTCGAGGGGGATGGAGTTCTTGTGCCCCAGGGTCTTGCTGTCCACCTTGTTAGGCATCCTCCAAGCTCTGATGAATCTCTGGCGGAGTCCTTGCGTATCGTTGTCGAAGTCAAAAACTATGTCAGGAATCAACATGTCATGAGGGCCGTCCCTCCGAGCATATCCAAACTGTCTCAATGCCAGACACGGGTTGTAAGTAATGCCTCCTCTGATTCCAAGTAAAGGAACATTAGGAAATTCTCCGCAACGATCAATGATAGTGACATTTTCTCTGGACCGAGAACACCAATGTATATCAGCATGTGTAAGAGTCATTAGCCGTTGTGACCATCTCAAACCCTGCTCGTTCTTCAAAACTGATTGTGGAAGGTGCGAAATAAACCACCTTTCCAGGAGAGGAGTGCAGCACATGAGAACACCTCTTTTTCTCATGGTTCGAGTGTAACATGAGTGGAGGATGTCCCCAAGCAACGTAGGTATGGGATTCCTGGACATGAAAATCTTGACGGCATTGATATCTATAAGTTGATCTGGATTCGGGAACAACACCAACCCATAGACAAGGAGTGCCACAACTTCTTCAAAGGCTTGCAGGTCAAGGGAATTCCAACATTCTTGTGCCTTCTCAAACAGGAATTTTGCTAAGAATCCCTTGATACCACTTCTGACTTCCCAATGCCCCTTGATATCAGATGGTTGCAGACGTAATGCTTTAGCAACCTCTTCAAGTTTTGGTTCCTTTTTCGTACCGTTGTAGGGTAGTTGACTAAGAATAGGAATCCCTAGAAGCTGAGAAAATTCCTCCAAAGTAGGCACCAATTGATAATCCGGGAAAGTAAAACAGTGGTGTAAGGGGTCAAAGAACTGGAACAACACTTTCACCATATCCTCTTCAATGTTGGTGTTGACCAAGCTGATGAGTCTACCATGCCTTTCACTTAAGGAAGAGCTCTCGGGAATCCTGGATGTAAGCTCCTTAAGCTGAGGAGGGATCCTTATAAGGTTGACCTGAATTGTCTTTCTGCGGATAGTCTCCATGTCCTACAAAACAAGAACAAAGATGAAGATTCGAACCCTTGAAGTGGTTAGTAAATGCATCTGATGCTTTATGACGTTATGATGTTATGATAAGGACACACCACAGGTATTCACAAAAAGCAAACATGATAAGGCACACAAGTCACACCAGACAGCCCTTAGAGTTTAGGCCAGCATGAAGTTTGTGGTACTACCCTCTTGAAGTTGGTGGGCTCAAAGCCTGTCCTATCAAAAGTAACCGGGTTCTAAGGAGCTCAATATCATTGGGTTATTTTCTGTGTTCATCGTTTTGATTTAGCCACTGAACTGGCGATCAAAATATTCCAAGAAAACAACCCTCAATGAGTGTAGTATCGAGTATCTACCAACTTCGGACTGCACCAAAGTCGGTCATCTCACTACCCCTAAAGAGGCCAGGATGGTCAAGTAAGGTTCCTAAGGTCAGTTGATGCTTCACGACACCACGCGGCGGCTCCGTACTCTCCTTGACTTGACTCAAGGGTTACCGGTACTCACCAAAGTGCCACATCAACATAGCAACTGCTTCAACCGTGTCGGTATACCCCACACAGTTCCCTCACAGTTTGTTGCTACTTCTAAAAGGGTATCCCCCAGATCCGGGTTAGGATCTATGAAACTCCAAAACAGGCCCACAATATTAAAGCAAAAAAAACAAGCAATTGAAAACAAGAGTGGTCTAATCCTAAGGTACACCTCACTTATTAAGTGTCCCCAGCAGAGTCGCCAGTTCTGTGATCGGTGGAAATAGAACTGACTGTTTTTTAAGCTGGTTCGCGAAATGTCGCGGTAAGCAAGAGTCGCCACCGTCTTTTATATTCTCCAACAAGAAAAGGACAAAAGCACAGCAAAATTCCTTTTCGAGAATGTTTCTCGGTTCGGGAGGTAGATTTATAGAAAGGGAATGTGTTAGCACCCTTTCTATCTGTGGTTATCCACGGGCTCTTAGGTACTTGCTCACTATGTTTTCAAAAATGTTTTGCTTTTCTTGTGTTTGTGGGTTTTGAAAAAGTTTCGTTTGAAAAACTTCTAGGTAACTCTTGTATCAGTCCTCAAGAGTGTATGAAGTATTTGTTTGAAAACTTTTTTGAAAGTGTAGGTGCGAAAAGTTGTTTTTGTTTTTTGAAAGAGCAAGTACCCAGGAGAAATCTACCTACTCTAAGTAATTAGGTTGTGTAAGAGTCCTTTAGACAGTACTATCCCACTATTGAGAAGTAGGTAGTACCGTCGTTGGAGTTATTCGGGTCAATTCAATTATAAGGGACAAGTGTGGTCACCAAAGCAATAGTAGGACACCTTAGCGATAACCCTAATGTCCTAGATCCTTTTTATCCGAGGCAACCGTTTCGAGGCAACTGGATCTTTAGACAGGAGGGCGACCTCTAAAACACCCTATACTTGACGACCACGTCGAGGCAACCAAGTGAGGCGTACCCTAGGAGTGGCATGTGCATGTGTGTTGAGTTTCATGTTAAGATTATCTTGTACATGTTATTTGTGAGCTATGGATTGATTTTATTTTTCATACAAGTCTTGTCATGCATAATTAACAGTTAATGTTTGTGCGGGAAATAAAGTGCGGAAAGGTAAATCTACGCTATTACAAGGCGCGGGTCTATACATCGCCAAAAACATAACCCTTTTGGAAAATAAATACGAGAAAGTAAAAGAAAGCGATAAAATCCTAATTAACTATTACATCCTTGGAAACAGATACATCAATATAATCAAAAGGAATTAAAGCGCGAAAGAAATTAAATCGGGAACGTCTTAGGGTTTTGACCCTTTTTGAGAAAAGAAAGTAATTTGTCCTTTTTTGCAATTAATTGAATATTAAACCTAAACCTAATTAATTAAATAATTACAAGAAAAAATGTTTTTGTGTTTTTTAGGTTTTAATGAAAATAAAATAAAAAGGAAAATATGGTTAAAAGTTAGTAAAAAAAACCTAAGTCTAATTTATTTTATTTATTGTAAAAGAAAATTAAAATTAAACCTAATTAAACTAAATTAATTTAAGTCAATGTTTATTTACAAAATAATTAAACTAAAGTGAAATTAATAATAATAAATAAAATATTCACATTTTTTTTGTTTTCTGAATTTTTATTGTGAAAAATTAATTATGTTAATTTTAGTGATAATAATTATAATTAGAAAAAATAATTAATACATAAACTAGAAAATATAAAATAAAAAGAAAAAGGAATGAACCAAGGGGGTTCTGGGCCCAGAAGGAGGTGTTTTCTAGAACTTTGAAGCCCAATTCCTCAAGCCTGGTTTGACTTTCTGACTTCTCCATGGCACATGTTGACTGGGTACATGGTGGTCATCCACTCTAGGCCATTGGATCTAGGTTTGAGGCCACTTGGCGCACTGATTCATGAGGTGTATGATGGACTATTCTTTGAAGCCTGCATGAGATTACATGAGAAAAAATGGAAACAATTTATTTGGGGGACCTGGGAATCGAACCCAGGTCCCAATGGACTATGCCTGCACGCCTTAGCCACTGAGCCAATTGCTTCAATTGAAATAATAATAATAACTGGTTAATATATTAATAAATCAACGCATATGCCTAAAAAAAAAGCGCGACTGTTTAAAAGGGCCAATCACACTGTGACGCATCATCGTCTTCTTCATCAAAACTGCTGGTTATTTACCTGCGGATTTTTATCCGCAAGTAGTTTCGTAGGCTTTTCTTAAAATCGTCCCTAGGCCTCAAAAACTCATTCCAAGACCATGGTTGGTCTCGTCTCTATCTCCTAAGTCCATCCATGCTCATGATTTGCTCTGATTTCACCTGAAAACAAAAGACCTAAAACACAAAAAGATGAACCCTAGAATCGGGCATCACGGTTCAGGGCCTAAAAACGAAATTGGATATTACAGTTACGTTAGAAATCAAGCAAGGAGTATGAATATGCTGACGTTTTTGAGAAAAAAATGCAAGAATAGAGAATTCAAGTTTCGTGTTCAGAGGTGAGTTTGTGATGACTTACAGCGCTTGGTAGGTGGTCTCAGGACGTGGTAAAGGTCGTGTTAGCTTCAGTGGCTAGCAAGGAAGAAGGTCACGTTCTTATTTTGGTCTGAAAACGCCTGCAACCTTGTTCTTGATCTCCCACTTTTCCAACAATTTTTTGAGTTTTGCTTTGGCCGTTTTAGCAATGTCTAGGTCGTGAATTAGGTTTAGCCTCCTTGCATATGTATATGGCAATCAGTCTAGGTTTACTTTTGGGCTTGTATCTTGGTGTATTGAAGTTTGGAGATTTGGTTGACCACCATTGAAGAACTTTCCAAATTTGAAGTAAATCCAAGATTTTATGCACAAAAAACCCTAGCACGAATTTGTTAGCTGGCATATGACATATAAAAGCTATTCAAATCACAAAGATGCTATTCCATTAATTTTTTAGATTTTATTTGAATTATTATGGATTTAAAATGAATTAAATCAATAAAAATTAAATAAAATGGAAAAATAAATGTTTGATCTTGAAATTAATCATGTGACACGTGTGTGGCATGACAAGGCTGAATCAAGTGGAAGAAAGTGGGCCCTTTTGTCAAAAATTGAAGTTTTAAGGATAGTTGACTTTTGCACATTCATAAAAATTTCCCAACTTCTCCAATGCATATCTTGCTCAATTTTGATCATATGAACATGTTCTTGGACATTTTGGAAAGGTCTTGAAGTCCTCTAACCAATGCCTTTGGTCCCATGTCATTTGGATTTACCAATATCAAGTTATGGTCTTTGACTTAAAATGCATTTTTGTTGACTTTTGAAATTGACATATAATGTAGAAATTGATAACTTTTTGTGAGAGCATTTCTTGGACTTGGAATGTGAATATGAGTTGTAGGAAATGCCATCTCCTTCAAAATGAGCATTGGATGGGATTTTTCTGATTAACCATGAAAAAGTTATGCCTTGGTCAAGTTACAGTTGACTTTTTAGTTGTCCAAAAATAGCAACTTTTGCATCTTGATATTTTTGAGCCATGCTTGAGGAATCATGATCAGGATTTGATCAAATGATGATTGTGGCTTCAAAATAAGATGTTGACCAAAAATTTCTGACTTTTGACTGTGAAATGACCATTTTACCCCTGCAGTTGACTGTGGAGCAAATAAGGCTTTTGACTGTGCAACTTGACCCTGTGAGCCTTGAAACTTGACATGTAGATGCTTGACAATATGTGTAGGCCTATGGGACTTGATTGAGCCATTGAAAACCTCAAATTCTTTGAAGGAACCAAAACCCTAATTTTGACTGGCTTAGGAGGCATTTGAACTGTGCAATCCTTGAGCAAATCTTGAACCATTTAGAGATTGATCTTGACAAATCTTGAAGAATATGGGAGGGCAAATTTTGGGGTACAACAATGAGGCACCTCAAATCACCATCGAACGAATGGACGAACCTGCACATTGTCACGAGATTAATACCGAGGAAGTAGTAGACCGACCGTGGTTTCATGACGTCAAAAGGTATCTCGAAGCACAAGAATACCCTGAAGGAGCTTCAGTCAACGATAAAAAGTTCTTAAGGAGGTTCGCTGCCAAGTTCTTTCTGAGCAATGGTATCCTATACAAGCGCAATCATGATTGCATTCTGTTCTGTTGTGTGGATAAGGTTGAAGCTGAGCAGATCATGGATGAACTACATAATGGCACCTTTGGCACCCACTCAAGCGGTCATACGATGGCTAAGAAGATTCTACGGGCATGCTACTACTAGTCTACCATGGAAGCTGATTGTCATCAACATTCCCCTACTTGTCACAAATTCCAAATCTATGCTGATAAGGTACATATTCCTCCAGTGCCTCTCAATGTCTTAACAGCTCCTTGGCCATTCGCGATGTGGGGAATCGATATGATTGGAGAGATCAAGCCTACAGCATCCAATGGACACCGTTTCATCCTGGTGGCCATTGATTACTTTACCAAGTGGGTCGAAGCAGCTTCCTTCGCCTCCGTTACAAAGAATGTGGTTGATCGCTTCATCAAGCAGAACCTCATATTCCGGTATGGCATCCCCGATAGGATCATCACTGACAACGGTACAAATTTAAACAATACTATGATCACCGATCTATGCGAGCAGTTCAAGATTCAACATCATAATTCATCTCCCTATCGGCCTAAGATTAACGGTGTTGTCGAAGCCGCGAACAAAAATATCAAGAAGATCATTCAAAAGATGACAGTCACCTACAAGGACTGGCATGAGATGTTACAGTTTGCTCTGCACGGGTACCGTACCACGTCACACACTTCAACTGGGGCAACACCTTTTTCTTTGGTATACGGCATGAAGGTTGTTTTACCTATCGAGGTTCAGATTCCCTCCTTGAGAATCATGAAAGATGTTGGTTTGAGTGAAGACGATTGGATTCAAACCCGGCTTGATCAACTCAACTTGATTGACGAAAAGCAACTTACTGCTGTTTACCATGGTTAGGCGTATCAAAAACGTGTGATCAAGGCCTTCAACAAGAAAGTCAAGAGACAAGTATATCAAGTCGGAGATCTCGTAATCAAGCGGATCATCTTTCCGCAAAGTGATCCCAGGGGAAAATGGAATCCTACTTACGAAGGACCATTTGTGATCAAAAACATATTTTTCGGTGGGGCAATTATTCTAACCACCATGGACGGTGACGACCTGTCGCACCCTGCGAACGCAGACATAGTCAAAAGATACTATGCATAAATGACCCGACAAGTTGAAAACCCGAAAGGGCGACTTGGGCAAAAATGGGCATCCCGGTGAATCGAAAACCCGAAAGGGCGGTTCAGGCAAAAATTAGGGATAAATATAAAAAAATCTGTACACCCGGCAAGTTGAAAACCCGAAAGGGCGACTTGGGCAAAAAAGGGTTTCCCGATGGATCGAAAACCCGAAAGGGTGGTCCAGGCAAAAGTTAGGGAATTAAAGCGTATGACTATGTCTCGTCGGATCACTTTAAGGACAATCTCTTCACGAACAAGCTCCAAGCTTCTGATCAATCCAATCATCTACGGACGAAGCAACGAATGGACAAGATACTCAGAGTTACGAAGGCTATAGCAGAATGGGAACCCCATGGAATTGTTACACATAGCCATCTTTCTTTGTATAAATTTTTCTCAATTTTATGACAACATTCTCTTACTAGGATGTCTGTCTCCTTTGTACAAAATACTTACACAAAGTTAATACAAAGATACTTCAAAGTGCAGAAATTTGTTTGCCTTTTCTTTCTTTTTACGCTTATGTTTTATTTGAAAAACGTCCAATGATTTGATTAAATGAGCATATGCATTTGAATATAATCACTGCTTACAAGTAAAGCGAAATAAGAAAGAATAATTACTGATAGGATGAAAGTATAGGAAAATGTATTTAGGCTATTCCAGAAGGAATCCCCTGCAGTACATCATCCATATCCCCAGCGGAGTTATGTTTCAAAAATCCCCATCAGAGTTGCGCTTTCAAACTCCCAATCCCCAGCGGAGAAAAACTTTGAACTACAAACCCTCAGTAAAGATAAAACTTTCTTCCCCAACGGAGTCCAAAACTTTAACCCTTAAACCCCGATGGAAGACCATCTAGTTTCCTCCAATTCCCTAGAGATTTGTCTTAAAATCAGAAGATTCCCCTGCAAGTTATCTTAGAGACCAGGCAAACAGCTTCGGATAATTCCTCAATATATTGGCATACAACCCAAGCCCTTGAGAACTCTTCAACAGAAAAAACATTCTCCCCACATAGTTATTTCCCAGCAGATCGAAGATTCTCATTCTCATTTCTCCAGTGGAAGCCTCCAAGGTTTCAATTCCCCAGTAGAGATCGTCAGAGTTTTCCTTATTCCCCAGGAAAGTCATGAAGGATTCTCACATCCCCACGGAAGTTGTCAAAGTTCTTGTTAGTCTCCATAAGTCACCAAGGATTTTCTATCTCCAACAGTGGTCCAGGGATTTCTCATTCTCAACAATCAAAGATTTTGAATCTCCAACAGCAGTCAAGGATTTATTTTCCCCGGCAGCAGTCAAGGATTTCATTATCTCCAGCTATCAAGGATTTATTTTTCTCAGCAAGACAGCTAATCAGCTTACATGCGCATCCATTACATTCATAAATCATAAACATTGATAAAAACACATTTTATTGCATCATACATGTCACGCAACATAACTTTGTGTTTTAGCTAACATTTTACCCTTTTCAGGATAAGATTAAAAGCTACCTTTAACAAATGTTCAAAGATTTCAGATACAGTACGGATACACTTCGAGACATGGAAGTCATTCTGTTACTCATTCGGATCTCTTATTCAGATACAGTATGGATACACCCCAGACACGGAGGTCATTCTACTACTCATTCAGAATTTCAAGTCAAGATACAGTACGGATACACTCCAAGACATGGAAGTCATTCTGTTACTCATTCGGATCTCTTATTCAGATACAGACTAGATACGCTCCAGACACGGAAGCCATTCTATTGCTCATTCAGATTCAACTATCAACTTCAATTTCAGATACACTCCAGACACGGAAGTCATTATGTCATTTGTCTATATTCCAGTTACAGTACATATACACTCCAGATATGGAACTCATTCTGCTACTCATACAGATCTCAACTTCAGATACAATACAAATACACTCCAGATACGGCATTCATTCTGATATTCATTCAAGAATCAAATACAGTTACAGAACGGATACACTCCAGACACGGACGCCATTCCTTTGCTCATACGAATCCAATCTCCAGATACAACTCAGATACGTTCCAGATACGGATACCATTCTGATGTTCATTCTCCTGATTTTCAACAAACAGTCTTGGATGGAATATTTAAGCCCATCTCCAGCAAGATTCTACCATCTCCAAATGGCATCTTTAATCCCATTCCCTCATTTACATTTTGACGAGTGCAAATTTACGGGCACTCTAGTGTCCAATCATCTTTTACCCTCGAGTCACGAAAGGCAAACTCGTCAATCTAACTCTTCAGGTTCAAGAAGATTGAACAGGGGCAGATGTTGTACCCCAAAATTTTCCCTCTCATTTTATCAAGATTTCCCCCCCACAAGACTCTTTGGACTCCAGACAGGATTAGGGTTTGCTCTGCTCAAGACATCTTCTTGCACTGTTGACCTGAAATTAGGGTTTGAATTTGCACAGGGATTTTTGGATTTCCAATGCTCAATGTGACTTTCATATTTCATGTTGGACTCATATGATTTCTCATACCAAGTTTCAATCCTTGAATCAAATTTTTGCCCAGTCAATTGGACAGTTGACCTAGAAATCAACTGTATTGGGGAAAAAGTTAATTGTTTCCAATTTACAGTCAAACCTCATAATTTTTTATCCATATCAACATTATAGACTCATATGAACCATTTGATCAAGTTTGGACCACAACTCCTCAAGAAATTTGATCAGATCATCAAAAGGGCAAAATGGTCATTTTTAGGGTTTTGACTGCACAAGGGCAATTTCTGATTTTTCACCTAGCCAATGGCAAATTGGTTTCAAGCATGTATTCAAGGACTCAATGGAATCATCTTGACCTATTCACAAGGTTCAAAAGATCTCAAATGCATTGGATTGACAGATGAATTTTTCAGTCAACTGATCAAAATTTGATTGTACACTGAAAAGTCAAACTTTGACTTTTTGGTCAAAATCAAGTGCCAAGGGTCATTTTTCATCAAGATGTGTCAAAACATGAAACTTGTTCATCAAGAAACCCAATTTTGCAAATTAGGGTTTAAGATTGAAAAATTTCATAACTTAGAATTTTTCTAAGTTATGAAATTTCCTTAATTTTTCCCAACTTTGCCCAACATTTTCACCATGATGCAATTGGATTCAAACAAAACTTCCAACATGAACGTTGTAGTCCTCCACAAATTCTACAACTTTGATTCACAAAGTTTTCCCAAAAGAAGCTCGTATCCCAAGTTATGATTTTTGGAACAAGGGTCCATGAAACTTTTAACTTAGTGAAATTTTGCCCTAGTTTAGGCAGGATTTTGACCTATCTTCATGATCATTTTTCACATAGTTCCACTTGGAATCTAAAATTGAATTTCAAATATCTATTTTAGAGCATGTTACAAGGTTTCCAAAATGTCCAAGAACTCTCCAAAATCATTTATGGTTAGGGAGAATCGAAGGTTTGAATTTGGCAAAAACTCACTTTTGATCCATGGCATTTTCATGTTGATACAAGTTGCAACTTCCATCCAGCATTGTTTGTACTTGATTACAGGTCCCTAAACCCTTTCATACTCAATAATTAAATGCAAATACATTGGTTTGAAGCTTTGTTCTGGTCATTAGAGGATTATACAAGAGATTAATCCAAAAATAGCAAAAAGGCAACATTGCCATTTTTGTCAAATTTGCTTTATGTCAAATTGCATTCTTGAGCTTTGAACAAAATCTTGGACAGCAAACAATATCCACAAACTTGAGGGGCCAAGATCAGAATATGCAAGCTAAAAGATAGCCTGTACATGCTTGTCTTGTACCACTTGTTACTTTTGCTTAAAATACAAGAAACTTGCCAAAAAGCCATAACTGGCATATCTGTTATAACCAGCCCTTGCAAGCTTTTGAAACAAGTTTGGTGCATTCCCTTGAGCCAGAAACACGAGCCATTGAGCCCTCAAACCTTCAAAAACACAAAATAATCTTCCTCTTGCAAAACAGGGCAGCTTTTGCACTTTGAGTTCTATCTCACAAACCACTTGTGCGTTTTGCCCCAAACCTGTTCAAACACCTTCCATATAACCTATCAAAGCTATCCCAACCATTAGACACTGACTGTAAATCCATTTGCAAGCTTCACCGTTTCTGTTTTCAACTTGTGCAGGTTGAGTTCTATAAGCTTGTTTAAGCACATTCAAAGCAAACTAGGCATTGGGGAAGGTCAGAGGAAGTTCAAGCAAGCTCCCAAACATCTCAGGCCTCACTAAAAAGCTCCACATTTCCATACACGATTTCAACTGAAACAGGTTTTTGTCAACTTCCTATCTCTCTATTTAGGAATCATTAGGCTTAGGTTTGTGAATAAAAAATGTAGTACTCATAGCCATGAAGCTGTACATATGCTCAGTTTTCATTTAAGTTAAATGTGTTAAGGGAATTTGATTCATGAACATCCTGAAAAAGTTAGGTTAAAAATTAGGGCCAGAGAAATTCTCTCTGGTCTTTGAGAGTTAGATTAAGTTTCTTATATGGTTGTATTCGTCTTGAAAAATGTTATAACTTTGGTGTTATGAGTTTTTGCATTAAAGCACGTATGCAGGTTTTCCAGGTTTGTACAGGAAACGCGTGTTTTGCTTGACAAAGGTTGAAGATGAAGTTCAGTGGGTTGAGTTTGGCCTGGACTTGTTTTTGACACCCCCTGCATTGCTGACTGCACCCCCGGGCCCATTTCTTTATATTTTTATATTTTTCTATTTATTTTTCATTTCTGGTTTTATTTTATATTTTCTAAACATAAAAAAATACCAAAATTATTTTTTATAAATTTTCACATTTATTTTTATATTTTATTTTATTTTTCTAACATGAAAATGATTATTAATGAGATATACTATTTATTTCCTCAAATAAAAGCTTGTAAATAATACATAAAAATATTATATTTTTTAGTATTTATATATTTAAATAATATTTTCTCATATATTATTATTTTCTAAATATTTGTATATATTTATATTTATTTTCTTGTACACAAAATAATTAATATAGTATATATTATCTTAAAACAAAAACTAGGGTTTCCACCCTTATTAAAAAAATAATATTTTTTCTAATATATTTTATTTTTGGACATTTGAATATTTTTTTTTATTATTTATTTTATTGTACATAAATAAATAAATATTATAATTTTTATATATATTCTTAAGACCAAAAGTTAGGGTTTTTACCCTTAATAAAAAAAATAATCTTTTTCTTTTCTTTTTTTTCAATACATTAAATATTATATTTTTTACACATAAAAAATAAATAAAAACATTTTCTTTGCATACTTATAATATTTATACTTAATTTGCTTGTTTAAATTTTGTTTATTTATTATTTAATGCAAAGAATTTAATTTGGATGTAATAGTAAATATTAGGGTTTTAATTTCTTGCAAAATAATCCCCATTCAAAAATTGTATCCCCCTCCCCATATCAAATATTGTAATAGTGTAGATTTATTTTACGCACCTTATACTGTTAAATATGCCATGATAGAGATTAAGGTTTGTATGCAATATTCCAAAAGAAAAACAAATAGTTTGACCTAATACAAGACCTAAATGCAAATTACAAACACAATGCACACATGCACCCCTAGGGTTTCATCCACTTGCTGCCTTTAAAAATGGCCATGTTATGCAGGTTGAGTATCTTGGAAAAACAAAAACAAAATAAAAGATCATAGCCCCTCGATGATGCTATCTTGGTTGCCTATACAAAAATGATCTAGTCCCTCAAAAATTTTCTAAAGATGCTTAGCACAATTGCTATCATGGTCAATACGATGACCCGCGCCTGTCCCGTTTAACATCCAAATACAAGGTTGTTTACCAAATGTAATGGTAAAACAACACTGTCAAAAGGGTTAAAAATGTGTAGGAAATATCTTTGAGTAAAATAGGGTAGACAACTCTTATTTACTTGATCAAAAACTTGCAAAAACATCCTTGCTATTTTCAAACACACTTCACAACACAATTTCAAAACATTTCCCAAAACAAATTTTCAAACATTCAAACATTGAAAAAATCTTTTCAAAAGACAATACACCTTTGTATACATTCAAACAAGAATCATTATAAAGGTTGCCACAACGATGGCCTCTTTTCAAAACATCTTTCAAAACCACACACAAAGCACCATTTCAAACAATTGAAAAGCAAAAGCAAATGATCTAAACAAGTAACTAAGAGCCCATGGATAACCATGGATGAAAAGGGTGCTTGCACCTTCCCTTTTCATAATCTACCCCCCGAACCCAAGAAAACATCTCAAAGGTCTTTCCTGTGCTTTTTGACCTTTCCTTTGGATAAAATAAAAAGTCGGTGGCGACTCTTGTTAAACCGAAACATTTGCAAACACAAACGCAAAACCTCAAGTCAGTTCTCCCACTGCATCACACCAGTGATAATATGACTATCCTAATGGAGAAAATTTAGGGTATGACACAGATGAAAATAAAAATCTACATAGACAACTTGGATGTAACTTATAATTCCCCTTAAATCAAAGGGAATTCAAATGTATTTTCAACGAGATTAACCATATCAAGAAATATTCCAACGTCTATGATCAAGCTTCTCCAATACTCACTTGTGCAAGTTATTTTCTTCAACGAATCTTTTCTGCATCTTAATATAAAGAGCTATAGACTTGAATAAAAATAATGAATCATTGACTATCGAAATAGTTGTTAATCTTTCAAACTAAAAGCACAAGTTTAACTTAGATTTTTTTATCATTTGTATATCTTAGAAATTCATAAATCTTAAGAGTCTTTTTGAGTTGTATGTTGTTTACACCTCTAACTGTATATCAAGTGTAATATTCAAACAATCTTTTATCTAATTAGAAGTATATTTCTTGTGTTCTTGAGCATTAGAAGTGTCTTGCTTGTGTTCTTGAGCATTAGAAGTCTCTTACTTGTGTGTTTGAGCATTGAAAGCCTCTTGCTTATGTGTTTGAGCATTTGTAACCAGTTGTGATTATAGTGAAATCCATTGGAAGTGAAAGGGTAATGAACTACTTTTGTTTTATGGGAGGAACCCATATAAACTTGATTGTGTCTATCTTTGTTTCATTCTCTATCTTGGAACCTTTTTATCCATTTACAAACACTTGCCTTTATATCAAAATCTAGACTTTGAGTTCAGAATCTAATAAGATATTTTGAAGTAATAAAGAAAAATCTAATATAATTCAACACCCTTATTGTGTTTTTCTCACCTTCAAGTAGCATCAGAGCCTGCTCTATGCTTTAAACATTTAACAGTGGTATAGAAAAGATCTTGAAAGAAAAACATGTTTGCTGATAACTCTATTGGTAATGGTGGTAGTGGTGGTAACAATGTTGTGAACTATGATTATAGTGTTTATGAGAAGACCAATTATATTGTTAAACCTTTAACCTTCGGTGGAGATTTTATAGAGTTTTAATGGTGGAAAAGTAAGATGTACACTCACATCATAAGTATTGATGATGAGTTGTGGTATATTCTTTAAGATGGCAATTATATTCCAATTGATGGAGCAGGAATGGTTGCTGATAGAAAAATTCTCACACCTGCTCAAAAGAAGACCTATAGAAAACATCATAGAATGCGTAGCATTTTGGTAGATGCTCTACTTCACTCTGAGTACCTCAAGATAATTGACAAGTTGTTAGCTGAAATTTCATTTTTGGTAAACAAATGATTAAATTGGCATTATTTGATGCTATGTTCGATGAATATGATGTGTGTCAAAAAGATATTTTTAACAAGAACATAAGGGAAGAATTAAAGATTCATGTGCGATTGTGAATTAGACAACAAGGATCGATGGGAAGTCATGAAGTTGATTAACGCTTCGACCGAAGGAGATAAAAGATTCAAAATTCAAACTAACAACTATTTTTCGATCTTATCTGTTAGCAAAAGGATATGTCGAAGCAAATTAGAGATTAAAAGCATTCATATGGAAACGTGTCAATACCTGAATAAGGGACCATTCGAAGATAGCTATTTTAGTTTATATAAATAGAGGTCTTAGGATCAAGAGTTAGGGCGTTTAATTTGTACCAAAACTCAAAATTACTCAAAGTATCTAAGCGTGTTGAGAAACAAGCCATTGAGCGAAATGTATGTATGAATCACCATACTTTCATTCAATATCAAGTCATTTACATTAACATTATTTTCATTCCTTTTAAGTTTCAGTCAAAATTACTATACATTCCTGTACTTTTCATTAATCAGTTTTTGCATTACTATTAAGATTCCTAGTAGTGTCAAAATACTTGTTATAAAAAAAAACTTAAAAAAACTATGCATATATGTCCTAGGATCAATATATTCGATCCAATAAGTAACCAAAGTATCATTTTTGAAAGACTGACAGTTGTTTACCAAAATCTACAGTAAACAAATTGGCACGCCCAGTGGTACATTGTGCTTAGTTGTTTTGATTTTTGTTGCATTAATTCTTCATACATAGAAAAATTCTCAAACTTTGTTACATGAGATTAAGAAGTAGAGAAACTATACAGAAATAATGAGACTTTACCAAAAAGGTAATATGTTAGGAAGACGCTTATTAATCTACCAAATAATAATGGATAACAACCCCCTCATTCGACAAGGGAAAACACAACCATGGCATTTGCGACTGAAGTGATGCCCTCTATGATGAGTATAAAGGCCATACTGTTGAATACGTAAAGTAGACCAATATTATCCCCCGTAAGGACACAAGGCCAACCAGTGACCCCAAGACCAGTGGTGTTGAGCGATTTCAGGCTCTATATGATTGGGTTCACAATACCTATGAATGGTCGTGAGCATGCATAAGAAATCATCTGCAAAATATTGTTTATTAATATAAATACATTTAATCCATATGTCCCTAGTTATAGTGATGTCCCGTCAAGGCTCTTCACTTACTCCTGTAAGCAGCTGATCTAAAGGTGCACATGAAAAATACCTCATTTTATAGAAAAGGAGTAAGTTATTATAAGGAAAATATTTTTTGGATGTTAGCAAGACCGAATGCAAAATACCCAAGAGCAAACCTCGGGTTAAAAGGTGCACAGTACAGGTAGACCTCCGTTTTCCCAAAAGCATGCAATTTTTCCCTTTAATGAATCAATCATAGCTTGACTCAATTAGACGGTTGTTTTCCCAATGCGCTACATCTCACGAGAATGATTTCAACCACTCTTAATATGTAAGGGTAAAACACATCATTTCATGAATTCAAATTCATTCTCACTTACACATTACTTCTGATTTCTCTCACCAACTTGCGTGTTAGAGTGATAACCTTGTAGGTCTATCCCGCTCTATTGCATCGTAAGTACTACTCCTCCATAGCGAGACACAAATTCAATACCTTGTCTCTCATTTCTAGTTCCTAACATAACAATCAATAATTAAGATTATTCCCTGAAAATAATAGTCACTAGAAAACAATCATTTTTGAGGAAACATTATTATATGATAAAATGGTCCATTATTTTAAGTGGTTATTTGAAAATTTTCTCAAAACAATGGGAGAGAAAAGCCTAATATCATTCTAAAATATCAATATGTTACAATGGATAAGGCTATTTTTTATGTTATTTTAGAAAATTTTCATGGATTGTGAACTTTGCTTATAAAACAAAACGCTTTAAGCATGTAAACAATATATAACAAAAGAGTTTAGAAACAAGTTTTGATTTCAAAGCATGCATTGATACACATGAAGAGGAAGATGAATTTTTAAATGTATAGAATTCTTACTTCCTGAACATAATATTTTGGATTATTTGTGCTTGGGTGTGATTTTTCAATTTAAGGAAAAATAAACATAAAGTTATGTTTGAAAAACAATCATCGTGGATATGAGATCTATTCAACTAAGTGACAAATTTGTTGTTGTTTTTATAACATGGGTAGTACAAGATGTATATTGTGAAGAGGCTTCATTTGAGATAAGATGTTCCAGCATTTTTGTAGCATCTGGCCTCAATCTACATGCTAACATTTGTGAGTTAATCCAAGCAAAATTTTGTTGGATTCCATGGCTATTTATTGTTGTATCTTTTAAAATGAATGAAGATCAAAATCAAATTAAATCTCTTGGTGGATGTTTTTGAAAAGTAAATCAAAGTTGCATCTAAACCAAATGTGGTTGTTCTCAAATCTTTATCCCATTATATAAAATCCCAAGATAAAGTTTACTATTTAAGAAGAATCATTCCTAATGTTGAAGAAAGTGAGCAAGAGTTTAATATCTAGTGTGTTAGGGTTTATTATTTGAGTCTTTGTGTTGTTATTTGTGCACCTCTATAGCACATTAGTTTCCTATCAAAGGCACATAGAATATTTTGTCAGTTGAATTATAATTAAACAATCCTTAAACATGTTTTATGTATTGGTCATTACGGTAGTGATTGAGAGAAAGTGAGAGGGGTTCTCATATATAGGGGGAGTCCTAAATAGAAAGTCACGTGTAGTATTGGATAAGAGGCATTGAACAAGATTTGTTCATCTAAGACTATTGTACTAATACTATTGAGATTTGATTTCCTTTCTTGGTTTGGAAGTCCCCCAGACGTAGGTGACGTTGCACAAAACTTAGTTAAAAATCCTTTGAATTTTTATCGCTTTATGATTTTAATAATTGGAATATGTTAGTCTTCTATAAGAATATTGTACATATTGTCTCAGACATTGTATCCAATATATGTCCTACAAAGAATAGAATTTCAATGAAGAGTTCAACAAAATAATTTATGATATGTCGGCTAAAAAGTACGACGATGGAGAATCAAGTGGAATGGTTTATGTATCCATATTAATTTCAAATCCTAGAATTTACACTTAATCGAACACCATCAGTGGGGGAACATGCATAAAAAATTGATATTATTAACATAATTGTAAAATAAAAAAAAAGGAGATAAATATTTGGTTTGAAAATTATCTAGAAAGATAAAGAAACACTCACAAAAAGAGAGATGATTTAAAAAAATATATAGTATAGTCCTCACATGTAAATTATCATTAATTTATACAAACTTATTAAATCATATCGTTTACTTAATTTTTCCTATATCATACATTCAACTACAAGACAAGTTTACATATTAAGGCTTCCAAATAGAGCTATAATCAAAATTGATACATTGTGACTTTAACATAAATAAACAACTCAAGTTTACATATTGGGACTTTATAAGGTCCTGCTGTCGTGAAGGAATGGTCTATATTTCCCTCACCAAAAAAGACAAAGATGGTATCCAACATTTCTTAGTCCATCCACACCGATGAGTCATCCTATGCCGCCTTCTGAACTTCAGGTTAAAGGTCCTTCATTGTAAGGATTATGTTAACATATGAAATAAGTTAATATACATAGCAACGCGAGGCAAGTTTAAAGTTAAGTCTTGCATTCATGCTAAAATACAGGTGAAATAAGCCACCATTAGCAACGATTTCCTCCATCAAACCCCATGGCCATTTTCTCCAAAAACCCTAATAAAAAAATCAAGATTAAAAGAAAGAGATCGGTGCAAGCGAGTCAAAGATGAAGGCATTTAATAGAGAGCTGGTAGCAATGGAGGAAATCACAAGCGAGAAGGAGAAAGAATTTCTTACCCACAAGCAATGAAAAAAGAGAAGAAGTAGTTAGGGAATTTGTTATATGCCATTCAACAACTGCGAACCATGTGATCTACCCACCTTAAGAAGTATGAAGCACACAACCAACAATCGAGATCTCCTTATGAACTGTTTAGGGTACTTGAGTATCATAAGATTAATATGATATCATTATAGTTAGACATAGAGACATGCATAATAAATAATCTGCAAAATATTATTGATCAAGAGAAATACATTTAATGCACATGTCCTTAATTATAGTGATGTCTCATAAAGGCTCTTCACTTACTTTGTAAGCAGCTGGCCTAATGGCGTACCTTGAAAACCCCTTATTCTGTAGAATAGGAATAAGGTATTGAGGGGGAATTGTTCTGGACGTTCGCAAGACCTATTGCAAAAAGCACAAGAATAAATCTCGAGTTAAAAGGTGCATAGAACAGGTAGACCTTTGTTTTTCCAAAAGCATACAATTTGTCCCTTTAATGCATCAATCATCGCTTGACTCAATCGGGCGGTTGTACGTACAACATGACGCACCTCATGTGAATTATTTCAATTGTTATTGACATGTAATGGTAAAACACACCATTTCAGTCATGCAAATTAATTTTCACTTACACATTACTTCTGATTTCTCTCACTGACTTACGCGTTAGAGTGTTAATCTTGCAAGTCTACCTCGCTCTATCACATCATAAGTACTAGTCCTCTATAGCGAGACACAATTTTACTACCTTATCTCTCATTTCTAATTCATAACAGAAGAATTAATAATTAAGATTATCTGCTGGAAATAATAGTCACTAGAAAACAATCATTTTTTAAGAAACATTATTATATGATAAAATGGTCCATTCTTTTAAGTGGTTATTTGAAACTTTTCTCAAAACATTGGGAGAGAAAAACCTAAAATCATTCAAAAATATCAAGATGTTGCAATGACTAAGTCTATTTCTTTAGTTATTTAAGAAATTTTTTAAGGATTGCGAATGTTGCATATAAACAAAACGCTCTAAGTATGTAAACAATATATAGCAAAAAAGTTTAGAATTAAGTTTGGATTTCAAAGCATGCATTTATCTACACAGAGAGGAAGATGAATTTTTAAATGCATGAAATTCTTTACTTTTTGAGCATAATATTTTAAAAGATTTGTGATTGTATATGATTTTCAATTTTAGAAAAAATGAACATAAAGTTATGTTTGAAAAACAATCATGGCAGAAATGAGATCAATTCAATTAAGTGACAAATTTGTTGTTGTTTTTAAAACCATTTCAAATTATATTTAAATTTGGTGCGATTTTTACACCTATTAAAGAAATGTCAAATGTAAAAAGAAAAACAATGAGTTAGAAGGCAACACAAGTCAAGACATAAGCTACCTATATTGAAAATGAAGAAGACTTGTATGCTCATACAAGCCATAAAAAATGTTTACTTTTCAATATTTTTTTGGGAACTCTATTTACTGTATATTTTATGAAATATATATATATATATATATATATATATATATATATATATATATATATATATATATATATATATATATATATATATATATATATATATATATATATATATATATATATATATATATATATATATATATATATATATATATATATATATATATATATATATATATCAAGTAGAATGGTTTATGTATCCATATCAATTGTAAATCATAAAATTGACAATTAATCGGACACCATTAGTAGTGGGAAACATGCATGAAAAGCGAACTTATTTACATAATTGTAAAAAAAAAAAAGATATATGTTAGGTTTGAAAGTTATCTAAAAAGATGAAGAAACACTCACAAAAGAAGAAATATTTAAAATGAAAAATAGTATAGTCGTTACATGTAAGTTATCATTAATTTATACAATTTTATTAAATCATATCATTTACTTAACTTTTCTCATATCATGCACTCAACTACAAAACAAATTTACATATTATGGCTTCAAAACGAAGTTATAATCTAAATTGATACATTATGACGCATCAAGCAGCAAGTCAAATTTACAAAGAGCTTTCTTGCTTTGCAAAGAGAAAGGAGAATAGATGTTAACTATGTAATAAATTCGATCCTTCCAGTTCAGTTTAATACTTAAATAATCTGAGCCCTTAAAACTTTGAATAACCTCAATAAAGTCATCCTTCCATAAAGTAATCATACCCCCTGATCGACCTTCTAACTGTTGAATGATTAGAATAAGTCAAATGCAGTGTAATTGGTTTTGAAGTGATTTTGGAGAATAGCTTATTTGAGAAGCTATTTTGGAAAAGCTGCCAGTATGCTGCAGGAAAAACCGAAAAAATTATTTCTGTTTTTAGGCTGTTTTGTTTAGCTTTTGTTTTGTTACTTTGTTTAGTGTTAGCAGGCACTATATATACATTTTGTAACATGTTGAATGGAATTAATGTCATATGATTTTTTACCCTCTCAATTAATCTCTACTCTCTCTAAACTTGATCTTCCCCAATCCTCTAATTTCACCAAAATTATCCATCATCTCCATTGATTCACATACAAGATTTTGTGCTTGTTCTAACATTTGGCATCAAGAGCATTGGTTATTGATCCCAATCCGCTGCAACACCAACAATGGCTACTGTTTCCAATGATCGAATTCTCACCAATCTCCCAATTCTTGATTCGAAGAACTACGACAAATGGGCGAAACAAATGAAGGTTCTGTTTGGTTATCAAGAGGTTCTTGAGATCGTCATCAATGGAGTTACACCGTTAGGGGCAGATGCTACCGATGCTCGTAGGGCTACACACAAGGAAGAAAAGAAAAAGGATTACAAAGCCCTATTCTTGATTCACTCTTGTGTTGATAACGACAATTTCGAGAAGGTTGGTGATTGTGAATCCGCGAAGCAAGCATGGGAAATCTTGGAGAAAGCGTATGCCGGTGCCGTCAAAGCGAAGGTGGTAAGGTTACAAACTTACAAACGTCAATTCGAGTTAACGCAAATGGAGGACAAAGAAACGATCAACGATTACATCACGCGCATTACCCGGTTAGTCAACCAAATCAAGTCATGTGGCGAAACGATCCTCGAGCAGAATGTTGTATCGAAAGTGTTGCGTTCGTTAACATCACATTTCGATAACATTGTTGTGGCTATTGAGGAGTCAAAGGATCTAACAACTTTGAGTAAAGATGAGTTGCAAAGTTCGTTAGAGGCGCATGAACAAAGGATGGATGAGAGAAGTGCCGACAAAGCCAAAGCGGAGATCGCTTTGCAAGCGCGTTTACATGAGAAGAACAATAGATTGAAAGGGAAGTGGACTTCTAAAAATAAGAAGAATTTTGGTGGAAAATATCCACAAAATTCAAAGGGTGAAGGAAGCTCCAAAGATGGTAATCAAAGCGCCCACAAACCGTTTGACAAAAGTTCTGTGAAGTGTTATAATTGTCAAAAGCTTGGGCATTTTGCGAAAGAATGTCGCTCAAAACGCAAGGAAAAGGATGCGGATGAGGCGAAGGTTGCTAGGGAAGAGGTAGATGATGAAGATACCCTTCTTGTGATGATTACCGAAGAGAATTATGGCATTGTTGATGTTCCGGGCAGCAGCTACTGTGATGATAGTGTGTGGGACAGCAACTGTACTGTTTTGGAAAGTGGCGAAAAAATGTGTTCGGATCGAAATGCATTAGTTACCGTGCGTGAGGGAGTCCAAATTAAAGATGAATGGTACTTGGATTCCGGTTGTTCAACACATATGACGGGTCGAAAGGATTGGTTTGTGCAAATCAATCAAGCGACAAAGAGTAAAGTCAAGTTTGCCGATGACACTACTTTAAGCGCCGAAGGGGTAGGAGATGTTTTGATCGGAAGGAAGAATGGAGGAGAGTCGAGGATCAAAGATGTCTTGTACATACCAGGAATTAAGTGCAATCTTTTAAGCATTGGCCAATTGCTTGAAAGAGGGTACTTAATTCGATTGGAGAATAAGATGTTACGCGTCTTAGATTCAAATGGTGTGTTGATTCTAAAAGCACCGATGGCTGCCAACAGAACTTTTAAGGTTGAGTTAAAGGTTATGGAGCATCGTTTTTTAGCTACCGCGGCAAGTAGAGAGGAGTGGCTATGGCATTACCGTCTTGGTCACCTTAACTTTAGGGATCTTAAGATGTTGCAACAAAGTGGAATGGTAACGGGGCTGCCACATGTTAGTGTTCCGACAGAATTGTGTGAGGAATGTGTCACATCTAAGCAACACAAGAAGGTGTTTAGCAAGGATGCGGGTCGGAGAGCCAAAGAATTACTTGAGGTGGTGTATTTCGATGTTTGTGGACCAATGCAAGTAGAGACATATGGCAGCAATCGATATTTTGTTGCGTTTATTGACGATTTTAGTAGGAAGCTTTGGACTTATCTTATCAAGAGAAAGGATGAGGTATTTGGAGTGTTCAAGAGTTTCAAATCCATGGTGGAGCGTCAAAGCGGCCGGAAGCTCAAAATTCTCAAAACGGATGGTGGAGGTGAATATACCTCTAGTGAATTTGGGAAGTTTTGTGATCTTGAGGGTATTGTGCGTGAGGTGGTGCCTCCATATACGCCTCAACAAAACGGGGCTGCCGAGAGGAAAAATCGTACAATAATGAACATGGTGCGTAGCATGCTTTGTGGGAAGAAGTTACCTAAAGAATTGTGGGGTGAGGCCGTATCTACAGCCACCTACTTGTTGAATAGGTGTCCTACTAAGAAGCTGGAGAAAATCACACCGGAAGAGGTTTGGAGTGGTTTCAAACCGAGTGTGGTTCATTTGCGTGTTTTTGGATCGATTGCATTTCGTCATGTACCAAATCAACTTAGAAAGAAGTTGGATGATAAAGGTGAGAAGTTGATATTTGTTGGATATCACTCTACTGGTGGTTACAAGCTATTTGATGAGAAGAATCGGAAGATCGTGATAAGCCGGGACGTGACTTTTGATGAAATCAAAAGTGCAGAAACAGCAGCAGAAAATCATCAGCAGCAGTTTTTTGAAATCTCTGATCCGGAGTTGTCTGATGCCGCTGTACCAGCACCTACAGCAGCTGAAAACAATGTTGTGAATGAGGGTAGAGCAACAAGGCATAGAGGTATGCCTCAAAGACTCCGAGATTGTGAACTGTTCCGAGATAGTGAGATCAACAATGATGGTGATCTTATTCATTTCGCTTTAATGGCCGAATCCGAACCGGTAAATACGGAGGAGGCATTAAGCGATCCAAAATGGATGTGTGCAATGAAGGAAGAGTTGAAATCGATTGAGAAGAACAATACTTGGGTGTTGGTTGATTTACCGAAAGGTAAAAAGGCGATTGGTGTGAAATGGGTTTACAAAGTAAAAGCAAATCTGAAAGGCGAGATAATCAAGCATAAGGCTCGATTGGTAGCAAAGGGATTTTTGCAAAAAGAAGGCATAGACTTTGATGAGGTATTCGCACCGGTTGCAAGGCATGAAACCATCCGGTTAGTTGTTGCGATTGCAAATAACAACAGCTGGTCATTATATCAAATGGACGTCAAATCGGCATTTTTGAATGGTCCATTGGATGAGGAAGTGTATGTTGGACAGCCACCTGGTTTTGTGATACAAAATCAAGAGGAAAGGGTCTACAAATTAAGGAAGGCACTCTATGGTTTGAAACAAGCTCCAAGAGCTTGGAACAAACGCATAGATGTTTTTCTTATCAACATTGGTTTCAAGAAGTGCGTATCCGAACACGGTGTGTATGTGAAGTCGGATAAAAGCAAAGGAGTAATCATACTTTGTCTTTATGTGGACGATTTGTTGATTACGGGCAGTTGTGAAAAGTACATTTCAAAGTTCAAAGAAGAGCTTATGGGGGAGTTTGAAATGAGTGATCTTGGCTCTATGAAATACTTCTTAGGCATAGAGTTCCAAAAAACAAAGTTGGGACTGCTCATGCATCAAAGAAGGTATGCAATGGAGATTTTGAAGAGGTGTGATATGGAGCATTGTAATGCTGCCACAACACCAGCTGAGGCACGTTTACAGCTGTCCAAGAGTGAAGATGAGCAAGATGTGGATCCTACTCAATACCGGAGATTGATAGGATCATTGCGTTACTTGTGCAATATGCGGCCAGATTTAGCGTTTAGTGTCGGTATTGCAAGTAGGTTCATGGAGAGGCCGAAGGTATCACACTTGGCAGCGGTTAAGAGGATCCTTAGATATGTGAAAGGTACTCTTGGCTGTGGGATTTTATTTCCTGCAAGTGACATGGGCAAAAGTTGCGAATTACTCGGATACACCGACTCCAATTGGTGCGGAGATAAGGACGATCGGAAATCAACGGCCGGTTATGTTTTTATGTTCGGAGGAGCACCAATCTCTTGGTGTTCTAAAAAGGAGCCGGTGGTTGCTCTCTCTTCTTGTGAGGCGGAGTATATCGCAGCTTCGTTATGTGCATGCCAAGCTGTGTGGCTAGTGAACCTGCTGCGTGAGCTGGACAGCAACACGAGAGGAGCTGTTCTGCTGTTGGTGGACAATGTTTCAGCCATCAACCTTGCTAAGAATCCCATAGCACATGGGAGGAGCAAGCATATTGAGATGAGATTACATTACTTGAGAGATTTAGTAAGTTCTGGACAGTTACGTTTGAGCTACTGCAGAAGTGAAGAACAGGTCGCAGACTTGTTGACGAAAGCGGTTACGAATGATGTTTTCAAGCGACTCGTGGTGAGGTTGGGCATGAAGAACATTGAGCATTTGACTTAAGGTGGTGTGTTGAATGATTAGAATAAGTCAAATGCAGTGTAATTGGTTTTGAAGTATTTTTGGAGAATAGCTTATTTGAGAAGCTATTTTGGAAAAGCTGCCAGTATGCTGCAGGAAAAACCGAAAAAATTATTTCTGTTTTTAGGCTGTTTTGTTTAGCTTTTGTTTTGTTACTTTGTTTAGTGTTAGCAGGCACTATATATACATTTTGTAACATGTTGAATGGAATTAATGCCATATGATTTTTTACCCTCTCAATTAATCTCTATTCTCTCTAAACTTGATCTTCCCCAATCCTCTAATTTCACCAAAATTATCCATCATCTCCATTGATTCACATACAAGATTTTGTGCTTGTTCTAACACTAACTTCAAAAAGGACCAGCCCACCTTACCTTTGTTCCATAAACTACCTGTTAAGACATAATCAATATCGTATAACTTTATTTCTTGAATAAGAAAAACATTAGCTTTCCTAGACGATTGAATATTATACGCCATACCTAGACGAGGACACCCCAACATAAGTTTTCCTTAGTCTAGCAAGATCCTCTTGGTTGAATTCAAAACTCAAATGACACGAAGACGACCCCCAAAAATCGTGACTATGTTCCTCCTTGTTAGCTACCACATCTGTAAAAGGTTTGTTGCCATTCCTATACACCTCCCGTTCATTCCTCCTCTCACTCACTCTTTACATCTTCCTCAAATTGACCCCATTCATATCGCCTTTTCCTCCCTCACTACCCTTACCATCAGATTTCCTAACATAACGAGGAAATTTTGCATGAATTTTCCTCCCATCGATAATCACTTTATCCAGCTTTACTGCGAAAATCCTTTCATCTCCTACCTCTTTAAACCTAGCAAAACCAAATTGTTTCCCCCGTTTATTCTTCTTTAGAGGAATAACCACTTCCACAATTTCCCCAACGCAGCTGAATAGTTCAAACATATATGCAGCTTTGATTCTTTCTGGAAACTCCAAAAAAAGAAAGAAGATATTGATTCTTCCTCCTCCGCCTTCAACCTACTACCCACCGAAAAAACATCCCATCTAAGTTGCAGAAACCTAGAGTTACGCCCCCTTCACCTTATGTCATTCCATTGACGTTCACAAAGAAACTAAGAGAAAGAAAAAATTAAATAAAAAAAAACTAGAGAAAAGCATAACTCTCTCTATGTGTGTGTAACTTTATATGATTTTATTAAATCATATCATTTATTTAACTTTTTACAATTTTATTAAATCATATCATTTATTTAACTTTTTCTCGTATCATGCATTCAACTACAAACTAAATTTACATACTGTGGCTTCAAAACGAAATTATAATCCAAATTGATATATTATGATTTTAACATTAAGCAACATTCAAATTTACATATCAAAACTTTAACAATGACATTAATTTTATAAAAAAAAAATTTGTGTGGTATCTATTTCGAAGAATAATTCAGATTTTTCATCTTTATAAAATATTTTAAATTTATTTTTGATTGTGAAATTACATAAATAAAAGGGTTGAAAGATTTATGAGAGGCTATTAAAAGCAGACAACGTGATTTATTATTTAAAGCCATAAGAAATAAATGCAAAACGTCGACAGCAGGGTTCGAACCTGCGCGGGTGAAACCCAACAGATTTCAAGTCTGTCTCCTTAACCACTCGGACATATCGACCAATGATGTTCATAATGTTTGATAAATATACTTTTATAAGCTACTATTTACTAAAGATAAATGTAAACATATACGTCAACGACTTAATCCTAATGTACTTAAATATATTGAGAATGTTGACTACTTATAAAATTTAATGTTTTGTTTCGTTTCTCTTTTTATCAAGCCATAACTTGAAAATTTGATTACATATTTTGAAGCTACTCCATCTAAGCTTAAATTGTTGCATAAGATTGCATGCAAAATAATAGGAAAACGATAAAAAAAAACCTAAATATGTAAAAACTTGATTAATTAAGTTTATGTGTAAATGATTTTTACAATGTACTAGTATTAGATTGATATTGCAAATATTTATTTATAAAAGATGATATTTATAGTTATTTTATTATATTTGAATGAAGTCTGATTTCATTTTTTTTTTCAAACAATTATGCGGAGGAATAAATTATCTCATTTAATTGTCAGTTTTTTAATTATTTCAAAAAGTGTTGAGTACAATGTTTTGTGTGTTTGACTTAATTAGAAATACATGAAAGTGTGAGATGAATATAACATAACAAAACTATAAAATATGGAAATAGTTTATTTGATTGATTGTTTGTTAAAAAAATTTATAAGTAAGAGAACTTTAGTCATACTAATCAAAACGATATGATCAGTTAAATTTAGTATTGTTTTAAGGTCTCTTATGTTCTTAGGTTCCGCTTTAACTCTCACATTCATCAGTTTCCTCATTAAGTGATTTTAGAGCTTGATTTGATTTGGTGGAAGAGATATTTTGATCATGTGTTAGATTTTGTTATTGGAAGTGTGAACTCACACTTATGGAAGAGTGTTGAGATTTAAGTGTAAATGATTAAGTCTCACATAAATTATAAAGAGAGAAAATGTTTGATATATAAGAGAAAAGATTCATACATTAATTGTCTTAAGGTTTTAGATGAAAATGTGTTGTCATGCTCTCTTATGATTATTCATCCCGATGTACCTATTGTGTTTCTTGAACGATTGATTTAGAAAAGATGGACAAAAACTAATGAGAGTGATCACATCTCATCATTTTCCTACCAAAGAGTTGATATTGAAAAAATGTTCATCTTTCATAGAGAAAAACATATTGCTTCATTAAGCAAAATATAGAAAACAATAATAAGTGAAATTGTTATAAGTATTATCTAGTAGAAAAAAAAATACTACATGTATGCTATTTATTGCATTATTATTTGACTTAAACGCATTTTTTTATCCTGTTCGGGGCCGCCCAAAAGCCAAAATAGCTAAAGTCCAATCTACATCAAATCCATTCCACTCATCCCAAATATAAGGTCACTATTCACAAGAGACAAAATACACTATCTAATCTCCACTTTGACACGATATGCGTCTTGAATCTTGAACTGAATAGGGAGTTGGAATGCTAACCATGTATGTCCATCTCGCTTATCGTTATGGAGATCAACACTACTGCTCCAAGACATCCAACTCATCAATTACACACATTTCTGGTTCCCGAACGAAATAGTGACGCAGTCAATGGGAAACGACTTTTGATTCCTACTATTCCATAATTTAAGATCCAATCTTTTTTACCTGTTCACAACCTCCTCAAGTCACTAAGCCAAGAACATGATGAATCGAACACGGAGACCTGTCACATTTAATTCAGTTTCTTTTCATTTCAGCGATAATCCGCGAGATTTTTAGATCTCTGATTTTCCGTGGGAGCTCCACGAAGAAGAAGAAATGATCTTAGATCCAAATCCATATTCGCACTGGAAGAACTAGAAAGTGAAGTTATTTCTGTATATATGGCACAACCTAAACACTTTTTTGCTTAGTTGATACAACCTAAACGCATTTATACACATGTGATATAGACTAAGCACATTTTTGTGTAGCTGACACAACCTAAGCGCATTTCTACATAGATGGTACATCCTAAACACATATCTATTTATCTCATACAGACTAAACACATTTATGCCTTGCTGGAGCACCCTATATTAAGATATATCCAATCTAAGGGCGTAGATGGTGGAGCTCAGAGACGTCCACCTAAATCCAAGCTAAGCCTCGAGGGCATGGATGGAGATCCTACCCTTGGTTGGGGAACGGTCATCTATGACACAAAGCGCGATATAAAAAGACAAATGCATCTCATCGGCCCCACTGATCATAAGCCTTTTTGAAGAAAAACCAACAACACGCATGTAGCGGCAGAAATATTGAGACTAAGCCATTAGATTGACTTAACTCGTACATATCAAACAAAAATCGCCACCGTGCTTTATTGTTTCCAAAGGAAATGGGAAAATAGCGAATAAACCCAAAAGTAAGAGGGAGGAAATCTAGGTATGGGGGTTGGTTATGCAAAGGGAAGGTGTTAGCACCCTAAACATCTATGGTACTCCGCAGGAACCCCTTTGAAAATCTGTGTATTTTGGTTATAAAAGGTGTATTTACAAAAAATAGATGGTGGAGGTGAGAAAAGAAGTATTTTTTGTAATTTTTGCACCCGTTGTGGTGCGAACCTTTTGTGCCTACATACCCCCTTCGTGCAATAAAGGATCAGAGTACTTGTAGTTCACCTCAAAAGTTTTAAAACACATATGTGTTGGTTAATTTTAAGAAGACAAGACACCAATCGTCATTCAAGTGGAAAACATACTCACTACCTACAGTAATGAGTAAGGAGCATTTGCATCATCTCAAAGTGGAGGATATATCTTGGATTAATAATCCATCACTCAACATCCAAGTGGAAAATAACTCTCTTCACTATATATCATAGAAGTATAGTAGCTTGCGTCACTACAAGAATCAACAAGAGTCTAATCTCTTGAGATAAAAGTTTTAAAGTAAAAAGCCAAAGTGGCAAGATGGTTTGAGTGAGGTTAATGAATTTTTGTCTTGAAAAAGATGGAAAAGTATGATTAAACTGATTAAAGTTTGATTAAGAAAAGATTTTTAAAAATGCATGGACCTAAGTCCAAGTTTATTATGAAAGTGGTTCAAGTTAAAAAAACAAGAAGAGTGTTGAAAAAGGGGGAGAAGATTTTTTGAAATTAAATAAGATATGAGGAGATGAAGGGACTATCCTATGTACACAAAGTAAAAGCTAAGGTAAGAATAGTCTAACCAACAAGAAGCCAACACTTGACATAATAAGTCAATCTAGAATTCCTATCATTTGTATTAAAACCAAGCAAGCAAAAATACTAAACCTCTGATGAATACCAAGCTTCAAGTGAATTAAGAACCAAACAAAGTCTTCACTGATAAAAATTGGCCAGAGTAACAACTGTATACAGAGAATTTTGAATCACACACAAAACATGAAAATCATAATAACCTGCACATAAAAAAAATTAAACCAATGCCTTGGAGTAAACCTCAAGGACTTTAGAACAACTTCATAAAAATATCACAGAGATCACAGGGTTTCAAGGACACAGGGCTTCTAATCCTAAGTCTCATAAATCCACAACTCCACAGTGCTAGGTGTCATACCCAAAATTTGTCATATCCTCCATTAGGTCATCTAAACACATCATGCATCATTAATTAATAAACTTGGTGTGGGATGAGGGAATCAGTAAAGCTAGGGTTCCACATGATTTGAATATTCCTACATCAAAAAGCCTGATAAACATTGGATTATGAAATCAAAGTTTGATTCATGGTTATCGTGGATCTTTTATTTTATCAAGCTATAAAGTTGTCATTTTCATCAAGGGCGAGATCACTAGGGTTTCAATATTGGTTTTCAATTGAGATTGTTCTAAGTTAAGACATGGTATAATAAATTATGGATTCATTGTAATCATGGCATGGCTATACTCTCTCAATTGCTTATGATATTTTTTGTGGAACTTGGGATTAAGGTTTCTTTAAAAGAAAAATATGGTTTAAATCTATTTTCTTATGAAAATCATGACAAGATCAAGATATTGTTCAAAGGATTTCATCAAGATTCATTCTTCTAAAAAAAACTTCAAGCAACATCCGTTCAATATTATTCAAAGTTCCAGCAAGATATTGTCCATTAAAATTCATTTAGGTCCGATTCAACATCATCGTATCAAGTTCAAGTAGATCTTATCAAGACATGTTCATGGTTCGTTCAAAAGAAAAAAGAGGGAATTACAATTTGGAAGAGAAGTATGCTTTGAGTATTTTGTATTCTACCATTTAGTTAAAGAATTAACAAAATATGTAAAGAATCAATACATTCATATGAGGTTAAGAATGGACAAAGACATTTCAAGTTCAAACCATCATTACCATTTACATCAATACCATTACAAGAATGTATCAAGAGTACATCATCACTTTTACAAAGGAGTTTAGGACATGGAGACATTACATAAAAAAACAAACAAATCAACTATCCTAACCCTAGATCACTAATCATTCCTCACACATCTTCATCTTCATTCTCCATGATTCTAATCTTTTGTTTAGAGACTTCAAGTTAACGCCAATTCTTGACCTGCATGAAATCCAAACAGAAACATATATATCAATGTAGCATCATTCATATATACGAAGTACATCCTACTAAACAAGTCACATCAAAGCAAACATAGAAGATCAACTACAAAGAAGTACCCGTTTTAGATCCATACCAAAGTTGTTCAACTCAGCTTACATCGCTTCAGTTTCCCATTCCATAGGCGACGGAAACTAGTACCCTGTGTGTCACCAAAGAAAATAAGTTCAATGAACTGGTTAATTTCAAAAACCAGTAAAAGACAGTTTGCAATGAATAAATCAGTGCACGACTTATCAAAATAGATATCCCTTTCATATCAGAATTAAAAGAAAATTATCAAACCAAAAGCAGAACTTAATTAATTCACAATTTGAAAATGTGCTATAATTCATAACAGAGCATACTCGATGAATCAAAGCACAAGATATAACATTTGCACCTGAATCAATACTCATTAAACAAGAATCAATGAATGCAGGAACACAATCAGGACAGGATCTTCTAAATGTAGAAACAGTTTGGAAAACATTGATTTCCTCTAACTACAGAAACAGACTTAAAACAAATCAACACAAAAAGGGAAGCAATTTGAAATTCATGACACATAATTGCAGACACATTGAATGTTTTCCTAAAATACTCTAATCCCTAATCGCTATAAGAACCTAGAATTAGAACAGAGAAGGGGACGAAGAAAAAGAGAGAGAAAATTACAGCATTCTTACGGAAAGGAAAAAGAAAGAGTACAGAATAAAAATTCTTATAGAAGAGGAAGGAAATTTTCGTGAGGGAGTGCTTTTTTCGTAAAAGAAGAAATTAGAGTTTCATAATCTGAAACCCTAATTTCCTTATTCGCAATCCGTTGTTCGAATCATTTCCGCTCCAAGCTTCCATCCCTTGGTACTTGTCCAAACAAGATAGAAAGGATTAGAAGAATCCTGAATCGGAAATAGTACGAATAACCGCGGTGAGTTTACAAATTACATAGCTTTTTTCTATTTTGTGACTTGATTGTTGGTGTATTTGGATCTGCGAGAAGTTTTCGTTCTGCTTTGGGGGTTCCGGAGAGGGTGAGGCGATCGTCGCCGCTGGATGGAGGTTTCGATTAGGGTAGATGGTTGGAAAAGGAAAGAGAGAAAATAATGAAGGGGTTCGCTGGGAGAGAGACAAATGGTGTTGTTAAGTTTTTTGTGTTTTTGTGAAATAAGAAAATATTAGGGAAACAGATTCAATACGTGCCCCCCATGATAGACGTCACGCACCCTTAAAACACACTCACCTGATTGCCATCAAAAATCGTGTCGAGTCCCGCTAACTAAAATTCAAACATTTTTCCCAATAACATATTTCCTAAAAATGCGCTTCTAAACGTAGTATCCTTGTGAACAAGGTAGATAAGGGGTGCCTAACACCTTCCCCTCGTCTAGAGCCGAGTCCAAATCTAGAATCTCTGAACTTTAGGGTTATTCCTGTATATTCCCTTCCTTTAGGATAAAAATTAAGGGTGGCGACTCTATTCAATAACCAGTTGCAACAGCTGGCGACTCTACTGGGGACTCAACCCTAGGTTTAGAAGCCTTATCTTTTGATTTTAGGGTTTTTAGGGTTTTTCTTATTTCTTTTGGGTTTTATTTTTTCTTATTTAATTATTTACTTATTTTCTTGCCTATTCTTTATTATTCATATTATTTATATATCTGCGGTAGGATTTAAAAATTCTGCAATATTATTTTCGAAACCCTTAGAAAGAAGGTTCATCTATTAGCCAAGGGGTTACATCAACCCTATGAGTTTATGTGAAGACTTCGCCTAGAGTCGGTGGAATTTCGCAAAAGGAATGAGACATCCTCTTGGGAAGTAGGACTTTGGAATGATACATATGACTCTTTGTATGACCTTTAAACCAAAATCTCGTGATGAGACTTTTCATGACCTAGAGACGAAAGTTTAGGTCTGTAAAGAGACTCCTCTTAAGGGAGGCCCTTGTGCCTTTCCCTCTAATGTCATTCATGATACCCTTAAGGAAGCCACCTTATGGGGAGGGTAGAATATTTGTAGGCCAATACTAAGAATCTACCTTATAAGGATACCTTTCAAAAATCCCACTACAATCTGTAAACCCGCAAGGGTTATCCCTTCATTCACTACTATCTCTAGCCCGCAAGGCTTCCGTCTTTATCATCATCCATGTCTTGTAGGGACTCCTCGTCGTCTTTCATTAGGCCATAATCCTCAAAAAATTCCTGCCTATCTCAATCTCTGAGATAATGCAGGACATCATCAAATCTATGCCTATTATCACCTTCGTCCTTAAAGAGTCCCTTCCCGTCTCAATCTCTGAGATAGTGTAGGATATTATTATTTCCATCATTAAACTTGTATAGGGTACCCTCATGTTTACCTTCATATTACGTCCACATCGCATTGCATCTCCATGAAATTTTTAGTATACCCTTAAAGCCAAAAATATTTTTGTATACCCATGCATTTACATGCATTCATATGTTTGTATCTCATGTATTTCCACCTTCGCCCTTTATCATCCATATGCTAGCTGATTTCTCGGTACTTGCAAACAAACTTAAGAAAATCTATAACTGTGGAAGAAGGAGATTATATACTAGAGACTCAATGGAGCTTGGTCCTATAAGTCTTATTGGAGAGATAAGGCCGCCCTTCACCTTGAAAACCTACAGGCCTACACAGTGCCTCAAATGCCCCTACCATTGGTGATTCCTCTACATCAAGAGAAATTATCCTATCAACAAAATAAGCATGCCCAAGAAAAGTCAAGGGTCATCCCCATGATCCGACAAGTCTAAAAACTACGAAGAATCTCCTAAAGTCAGTGGATCAACAATAAGGCTTATCTCTAGATCATTAGGTTTTTATCATTTCAAATTGTAATTTCTTTCTTGCTGAGTGTTATTTGTCATAAACTTTGTACTTTTTGGTCAATTAATTTTAATAAAATAAGCATGCATGTTTTTGAAATCGATTCATTCCACAAATAATCAACGACTTTCTATTCTTATCTTCTTTTTCCATTTTTCACTTCAACAAACTTCGATGGAGAATGATGAAAATACAAAATAATCGAATTTTGCTGATGTATGCTTTTTAATAGTAAGGCTTAGATGACGATGTAAGGCATTGTTTCACTTCCTAAACAATGGAGATATAAGGAGCTAATTCGTAGTTAACCCCCTCGAGCCAGAAGTCAGAGTTCTTTCTATTCTCTAAAAAACCTTAATCTTAACCAAGGGCAGGGTAGACTTCAATTAATTCGACGATGCATTCAAATACCAGGAGAGTCGAAATGATCTAAGCAAAGGTTCAAGCATATCTCTTTCCTCGATGCATCATCGAGAGAACGATCTAAGCAAAGACTCGAGCACATCATCTTCCTCGCATTCATCATCTATGATTGAGGAATCAACTAAGACAAAGTTCACAACATCTTTCTCCTCGGTGCATCAATCAAGATCGAGGAAGCGATGAAGATGAAGCTTACAACAATCAGCATGGCAGTCACAAATTGTCAAAATCAAAAGCAAAATAAAAAATAAAAAAAAATTGAAAGTCCGCTAAGTCAACAGAAATAAAAAATTGACAGAGGTAAAAGTTAGGGCATCCCGATGGATCGAAAAAATTCAAAAAAATTCAAAAAAAAACCGGCCCATGCAAAAATAAGGGATTGAAAACAATAAATTGGAAAACAATCTTGTGATTGCCACCTCAAGAATCATCAAGGCTTCTCATCAATGCTTGGATATTATCAACGCTTGAATCTTATCAATGATTGGATCTTATCAAAACTTTTTCATCGGTGTTTGAATCTTATCAGTGCTTGGATCTTGTCAATGCTTTTCATTGGCGCTTGGATCTTTATCTACGCTTCTCATCATATGCGTGACTACGAATTTTCTCTTGAGGATTAAACGCATCTATTGGATTAATTGGACTTGGGATTGAAGAACATTAAGGAGATTGGGGCGGGATAAATAAATTTTGAGCCTTATATATTTTGCTTCTTAAACCACGAACCATGGCCACGTTACAACCTTTAAAAGTCATAATTGAGGCTAGGTTCACTATGAAAGCATACTCAGCAAGATTTGTGTTAAACTGACTCCTATGTTTGTTAAATTATTTCTAACTACTTTTCTTCTTCGAATATTCATCTTCTAACCTTCCATTTCTTTTCAAATAATCAATTTTGATTCAAGAACTTGCATGTGCATCAAACAGAATTAATTTTTCAAAATGTACAATTTTGTCTATGATTAATACTTAGCATCAAGAAGATCTCAAATTTGGTTTGATCAAAAGTCATCCTTCCTAGGAAGCTCATAACTAGGGGCAAAACATCTAAGGATATCCCTATATACGAGGGAAAATACTAATGATCGTAAGGTATATCACATACTATTGACAAGGGGTGATTATTCTGAGGTTCAATCAACTTGGATCAAATTTCAAAGCACTGTTCAACAAGGGGCATACCTTTCGAAGAAGCATTTATGCCACGACAGGATATGACTAGGTTTCATCGTTTTAATAAACCTCTCAAGGCCTGGAAGCAGGGGAAACCTTCCAAGATTCAAATGTTGGGGAAGTACATACCAAGTTCATCCTACTGCACGTAGGGTCTGAATTCTTCAAGCAATTTCGAGTACAAATATTTTCAAGCTTCGAATACTTAGGGATAACTATGTTGAGTTCATGGTGAAGTCTAAAGCTCTTTCTGAAGGTATTTCCTCCAGATCCTAGAGATTGAGGGGGCACATCTTTTTAAAATTCGAATGTTGGGGAAAACTACTGTGAGGCTCGATCAAAAGGAGTTGATTCAAAATGGTTCTATCAAAGCCAAGTATTTTCAAGAATCTGTTAATCAGGGGCATAATACAAGATATTGGGGTCATCCACATTATGGTCAAGTTGTTTCCAAGCTCATATTAAAGAGAATCTCCTCCAAGACCCTACCCACAAATTAAAAAAGAAATAGTCCACACATGGGCAAGCTCTCCGCACACTTTCACAACCTCCAGTGGGTCTTTCTTCTACATCAGTAGTCTTCAAATTCAAATTGAGTATCAGGGAATCATGCAAGCACAACACTATACCATCATGTGACAAGCAGCATTGTTGCATAGGCAAACCTTTACGCTTTAATCATCCACGACCCATCACAGGTGCACCATTCAAAAAATCATTCAAGTCATAATCATAAAGCATAAGGCTGCATAAATCATGCATTAGAGCTCTTCGATCCAAAACCAGGCTATACTTACATCTCATCCATCTGACAAAATCTGAGAGCATGGTTCGAGCATACCTCAAAAGGCCCAATTACACATTCACATTTCAAAATCCAACATCCATTCACACATTATCCAAGTCATTAATCACATACATCAATCAATTATCACATCACATACATTAGTCAATCATTACACATCATACATCGCATATGGAATTCCTCGAAATCCACTACGAACAAAGCCAGTATCTTAGGGCCCTCCAATCAATTCTTACCTCGGTTAGAAACAAATAACCAAAAAAACCCGTTCTCATCTCAGTTTTAGTTAACTAAGATATGGATCACTCAAACAACTTCCTTTATATTCAAAAATATTGTGTCAGTCTCCATGCGATAATGTGTGAATCATTCTACATATTATGCCAGTCTCCATGCAGGGATATGTTATCCCTTTGTGATCTAGCTCATTGTGCCAGACTCCGGGCAACAATGTTGCAAAATCAGCAATTCCACCAATTGTGTCAGCCTCTATGCAACAATGTCTAAAATTTTCAAATTAACTTATTGTGTCAGTCTCCATGCAACAATGTGTTTCTTTCTTAGCTCGTTGTGTCAGACCCCAGGCAGCAATGTTATCAAGTCGACAATTCCACTCATTGTATTAGTCTCTATGCGACAATGTGTGAAATTTTATATATTTAGCTTATTGTGTCAGTCTCCATGCAACAATATATTCTTTCTTTGCAATCCAGCTCATCGTGTCAGACCCCAGGCATCAATGTTGCAAAGTCAACAACTTCACCCGTTGTGTCAGTCTCCACGCAACAATGTGTGAAATCTCTACATATAACTTATTGCATCAGTCTCCATGCAACAATATGTTCTTTCTTCATGATCTAGCTCATTGTGTCAGGCTCAATGCAGCAATGTGCAAAATCTACAATTCAACCCATTTTGTCAGTCTCCATGCAGAAATGTCATTACCAAACATTTTCCATTGCATCAGTCTCCATGCAACAATTTTATTATCAAACTCGCTTTTACGATATAATCCGTTGCATCAGTCTCCAGGCAACAATATCACCATCATAGTTTCTTTCCCAGATATAACCCATTGCGTTAGTCTCCACGCAATAATGTGTTATCAGACTTTGTTTTATCCATCCCCTAGGTTGCGATGAATAGGCAAAAACAAATCAAACCAAAACTTACTATATTAGTCTCCAAGCATTGGTAAGTCAACTTTTTCAAACTTACATCATTTACCTCCTAGAGTACAGTAAATATGCAAATTTCTGCAATCTCCTTTAGATACCGACGAGTTACTTGTGTCGTCATGTCTAAATCAGGTCAACTTCGGTTCAAATGCGGGTTAGATGATACATCATCATCTACACCTATTCTTCACACACATGTGAACGCTGTGCAGTGTATCTTTGTAATCTTTCGGACAAATTTCGGGGTCCTCCAATATTTAATAAAATTCCAACCAGAACACGCGAGACCTGCATATTCTTACACCGTCCAGTCGAAAGATGATTAAATAGGGGCAGATGTCATACCCCAAATTTGTCCTTACATTAGGCCATCTAAACACATCATGCATCATTAATCAATAAACTTGGCATGGGATCAGGGAATCAATAAAGCTAGGGTTCCACATTGTCAAGCTACAAATTTATCTTGGATCTTTTATTTCATCAAGCTACAAAGTTATCATTTTCATCAAGGGCGAGATCACTAGGGTTTCAATATTGGTTTTCAATTGAGACTGTTTTAAGTTAAGACATGGTATAAGAAATGATGGATTCATTGTAATCATGACATGGCTATACTCTCTCAATTGCTTATGATATTTTTTGTGGAACTTGGGATTAAGGTTTCTTTAAAAGAAAAATATGGTTTAAACTTTGGTTTAAATCTATTTTCTTATGAAAATCATGACAAGATCAAGATATTGTTCAAAGGATTTCATCAAGATTCATTCTTCTAAAAAAAACTTCAAGCAACATCCGTTCAATATTATTCAAAGTTCCAGCAAGATATTGTCCATTAAAATTCATTTAGGTCCGATTCAACATCATCGTATCAAGTTCAAGTAGATCTTATCAAGACATGTTCATGGTTCGTTCAAAAGAAAAAAGAGGGAATTACAATTTGGAAGAGAAGTATGCTTTGAGTATTTGGGATTCTACCATTTAGTTAAAGAATTAACAAAATATGTAAAGAATCAATACATTCATATGAGGTTAAGAATGGACAAAGACATTTCAAGTTCAAACCATCATTACCATTTACATCAATACCATTACAAGATATGTATATACGAAGTACATCCTACTAAACAAGTCACGTCAAAGAAAACAAAGAAGAGCCAATTTCAGATCCATACCAAAGCTGTTCAACTCAGCTTGCATCGCTTCAGTTTCCCATTCCACAGGCGACGGAAACCAGTACCTTGTATGTCCCCAAAGAAAACAAGTTCAATGAACCGGTTAATTTCACAGACCAGTAAAAGACAGTTTGCAATGAATAAACCAGTTCACGACCTATCAAAATAGACATCCCTTTCATATCAGAATTAAAAGAAAAGTATCAAACCAAAAGCAAAACTTAATTAATTCACAATTTGAAAATGTGCTATAATTCAGAATAGAGCATACTCATCAAAGCACAGGATCATAACATTTACACCTGAATCAATACTCATTAAACAAGAATCAATGAATGCAGGAGCGCAATCAGGACATGATCGGCTAAATGTAGAAACAGTTTGAAAAAATTTAATTTCCTCTAATTACAGAAACAGACTTAAAACAAATCAACACAAAAAGGGAAACAATTTGAAATTCGTGACACATAATTGCAGACACATTGAATGTTTTCCTAAAATACTCTAATCCCTAATCACTATAAGAACCTAGGATTAGAACAGAGAAGGGGACGAAGAAAAAGAGAGAGAAAATTACAGCATTCTTACGCAAAGGAAAAAGAAAGATTACAAAACAAAAATTCTTATAGAGGAGGAAGGAAATTGCCGTGAGGGAGAGCTTTTTTCACAGAAGAAGAAATTAGAGTTTCATAATCTGAAACCCTAATTTCCTTACTCACAATCCGTTGTTTGAATCATCGCCGCTCCAAGCTTTCATCCCTCGTTACCTGTCCAAACAAGAGAGAAAGGATTAGAAGAATCCCAAATCGGAAATAGTACGAAGAACCACGGTGAGTTTATAAATTACATAACTTTTTTCTGTTTTGTGACTTGATTGTTGGTGTATTTGGATCTGGGAGAATTTTTCGTTCTGCTTTGGGGGTGGCGGAGAGGGTGAGTCGACCGTCGTCGCCGGATGGAGGTTTGGGTTAGGGTCGATAGTTAGAAAAGGAAAGAGAGAGAAAAAAATGAAGGGGTTCGCTGGGAGAGAGACAAAGGGTGTTGTTGAGTTTTTTGTGTTTTTGTGAAATAAGAAAATATTAGGGAAATTGATTCAATACGTGCCCCCCATGATAAACATCACGCACCGTTAAAACACACTCACCTGATTGCCATCAAATGGCTCATCTGCGCGTGTCTCTAGTAACACCATGTCCTTATCCGCATGCTAGCCAATGAATCCATATTAACTAGTCTTTGGGCTTGGCCCAAATCAGTAAAAGCACCCTACCTTTTTTTATTTTACTAACATATAGAGAATTTTGCATCCCCTGCTGTACACCCCCCCCCCCTTCATTTTACTAATTCACTATAAACAACACCCCCTCTCTAATTATATATTTTTATTTTATATTTTCACTTTATAAATTTATTCTTAATTATATTTTTTGTATTTATTTATATATATTTTACTTTAATAATATATATATATATATATATATATATATATATATATATATATATATATATATATATATATATATATATATATATATATATATATATATATATATATATATATATAATTTACTTATTATCATAATTAAATAGTGGTTTTTAGACTTAGTAAATATATTAGTTTATTCATATTAAAACCTCTCACTTAAAAATAATTTTCGTGACATAATTTAGGTTAATATTTTATATCCAAATATTAGAACCCGTATTTTTATTAAATTATAATGTTTGTAAGCGACACGTGGCCAATATTTGGCCACGTGATAAGAGAGCTATATCAGACTCTTCGGTTATATACGTCTAAAAAATACTAAAACAAACGTCAAACTATTTTTGTAATAAATTAAATCAAACAATCAATTTTCAAAACGGAATACAAAGAGTTTTTAATTAACTTCACACTTAGTTCAAAATCTCCGCTATCTACACATTCGAACTAAGTGCGGGGAAAATTAAAATATCCGCGTAATCCATAAAAAAAACCAACCAAACTGCGAACTACAAAATGAGACTTTGATTCCTCCTAAGAGGATACGTAGGCATACGATCAAAAATCATGTTGAGTCCTGCTAACTAAAATTCAAACCTTTTTCCCAATAATAATTAAAAACCCTATTTCCTAAAAATGCACTTCTAAACCTAGTATCCTTGTGAACAAAGTAGATAAGGGGTGCCTAACACCTTCCCCTCATCTAGAGCCGAGTCCAAATCTAGAATCTCTGAACTTTAGGGTTATTCCTTTATATTCCCTTCCTTTAGGATAAAAATTAAGGGTAACGACTCTATTTAAAAACCAGTTGCAACACTAGGGATAGTAACCAAGTAGTCCAAGTAGATTTTAAATCTTTCAAGTTCAAGTTGATTATTAAGTGTATTTACAAAAGAAAATAAATATCAAGTGAGCAAAGATTAAAATGACAGAAAGTAAATGCTCAAGTGAGCAAAAGGAAAATAACATGAGATGTAAATGCTAAAAGTAAATGACATAAAGTAAATACAAAAAATAAATGCATAAAGTAAAAGCATAAGGTAAAGTCAATGATTAATAGTCACTGGTCAGAAGTTAGTGATTAATAGTTGAGAGTTGAATGTTTTAGAAGAGTGATCCATGATTATTTGAACATTCAACTTAGGTCAAAGTTGATGAAGATCCATTAGAGGATTGATAGAATCAAAGCCTCCTAACAATTGTTGGTGCACAAGGAAGATAAACGACAAAGAAATATATTTACTGACAACTTCAAAATAAGGATTTACAATGAATTATAATAACCTACTCTAGTAGGCTATTTATACACAAAATTAAATCTAAAATATATCTTCTATAAAGATATAAGAAGATCTAAGATATATATCTTCTAACAAAGATATAAAAAATATAAAAGATATTCCTAAATATAAATTAATATCTAATTAAATCTAAATTAATTCTAACATCATCCCTTAATTTATATTTACCCGAAACTGACAACACCAATTCCATCCCTTAATCCAAGAAATTGATAAGTTTTAATAGCCTTTGTCAGAACATCTTCCAGCTGCTTCTGGGTGCTACAGTGCACAACCTCTAATATTCTATTATGAACTTGATTCCTCAGAAAATGATACTTGGTCTCAATATGCTTGCTTCTCCCATGCAACACTGGATTCTTGGCAAGATTTATTGCAGACTTGTTATCAATCATCAGCTTCAGAGGTTTATTCACCTCAATCTTCAGATCTTTCAGCAAGTTCAAAATTCACACAGCTTGGCATGCAGTCAGAGCACCTGCAATATATTCAACTTCACAAGTTGACATAGCAACAACATATTGCTTCTTGGAACACCAAGAAATAAGACCTCCCAGAAATTTGAATAAGTACCAAGAAGTACTTCTTCTGTCAACTCTATCTCCTCACAAATCAGAATCAGAATAATTCAGAAGTTCTGATTCGATCTTTCTTCCAGATGGAAATAACACTCCATATTTCAGAGTTCCCTTCACATACCTCAGAATCCTGACTGCAGCTTGGTAATGAGACCACTTTGGTTTTCTCATAAATCTGCTAACCATTCCAACTGCATAGCAAATATCAGGTCTGGTATTACATAAATACCTTAGAGAACCAACCATTTATTTGAAGGTTGTAGCATCCACATCCTCTCCATCAGAATCAGAGTCTAACTTCTGATTTGTATCAGCAAGTGTGATAGCAACCTTACAATCTTCTAGCTCAAATCTCTTCAAAAGCTCTAGTTCATACTTCATCTGATGTAAAATGATTCCTTTCTCAGAGTACATAAATTCCACCCCTAGAAAGAAACTCATTTTTCCAAGATATGTCATCTCAAATACATTCATCAGAACTTTCTTGAACTCAGCTATCTCTTGTTCAGAACTTCCTGTGAGTAATATGTCATCAACATACAAACAGACCAAAATCATATTACCTTCTGAAGTGTGCTGAACATAAACACCATACTCCATCTCACACTTCTGAAACCCTTGTTTCTTGAAAAATGAATCAATCTTCAAATTCCAAGCTCTGGGCGCTTGCTTCAGTCCATATAATGCTTTGTGTAATTTGAACACCATCCATTCCTGATTATTTTTCTCAAATCCAGGAGGTTGTAAGAAATACGCCACTTCTTGTAATGGACCATTTAGAAATGCAGATTTTACATCTAAATGCATCAGAGGCTAATTCCTGTTAGCAGGTATTGCAATCACTAGTCTGATTGTTTCATGTCTTGATACAGGTGCAAACACTTCAAAGTAATCCAGCCCAGGCTTCTATAGAAAACCCCTTGCTACTAATCTCGCCTTGTGTTTGCCAATTGATCCATCTGGATTTAACTTCTGCTTGAAAACCCATCTAACGTTGATGGCTTTCTTGCCTTTTGGAAGTTCTGTCAGCTTCCAAGTCTTATTTCTCTCTATAGCATCAAGTTATTCTTTCATAGCCTATAACCAAACTTGCTGCTTAAGAGCCTCTTTCGTACTCACGGGTTCAGAGTCTACTAACAATGAACTTTTTACTTAAAAGCTTATGAGTGATTTCCAAGTAACAATGGACAATCAGTCTACCTCAATGTATCAAAAGATACATGAGTGACATACAAAAACAAATAAAGCAACTAAAGTACTCTCAAAACCCTAAACCTCTATTTCACCCACATACAGTTTTTTTAATGATAATGCTTAAATTTCTAGGTTTAGTAAGTCCCTTTATATAGACTCTTGCAGTATGGGCTTGGACTCTTCAATCAAATCCAATCTTCAGGTTATAAATCACATGCAGAATCTTTTACCCAAAAAAAGGAACAAATCTTCAAAGTTTCCTAAAAAGTCTCCAAGATCCTTTTATGAAATCAAATCTGCATTGTTTCTAAAATATTCTTTTGCGCCTATAGAGAACTACAATCATACATAATCTCATATTTTAAAATCAAATCTTCAAGGATTTAAACAACTGTGCTATTATGATGTTCTGGTATAACATGTCACAATATCTGTCAGAATATCTGTCAAAAATAGTAACAACAGACTTTGTTGTACTAGTTGGTCAAGATGTCATGACATCTTGCTCAAAATTAGGTTGTGATATATGTTTTACCAAAATTATTGTCAATCATAAAATCACAGGCCTAACAATATCCCCTTTTGGCAAATTTTGGATAAAACGATCTTTAGAAAATAATTCTGGAGAGAAGAATAAAACCACAAACACAAGCTACATGAAAAACATGTAGACTTTGTACAAACTGCAAACATAAAAATATATCAGAGTTATATTGCAGTTACAGATCACCATCTTCAATACTCTAGAAGCCAGATGTCCAAACGTGTAGTCTGACATCATATCAACACAACTCCAACACAACACAAGGGCTTGTTCAATCAGACAGGTCTATTACTCTCCATGTCATACATAACCAAAAATCCCCCTTAAAGGGAAAACCCAAATCACCAAAAAATCCAAAACATGAACTATCCAAGTTCACATCAGAGGCACATTGTAGCAACTAGTTTTTTAAATCAGAGTCGTCACCCTTAATTTTTATCCTAAGGAAGGGAGTATAAAGGAATAACCCTAAAATAGTTAAAGATTCTAGATTGTTGGACTCGTTTCTAGATGAAAGGAAGGTGTTAGGCACCCCTCATCTACCTTGTTCACAAGGATACTAGATTTAGAAGCACATTTTTTAGGAAAAAGAGTTTCAATGTTTTATTAGGGGAACTCACCACGATTTTAATCGTATGCATACCTATCCTCTTAGGAGGAATCAAAGTCTCAATTCGTAGTTCACGGTTGGTTGGTGTTTTTTAGAGGATTGTAGAATCGCTTTCTAGTTATCCTTGAACCTTGTATGAGTTGTAAGTTGAGTGATCGTAGACGCGGTTCGCAGTTTGATTCGAAGACAATGCTATTTGATTTTTTTTTGAAAATGATCTTGAAGTTTTTGTTATGTTAGTAGAAAAATGTTTTGATGTTGGTTAGCTATATTAAGACATAGAAGAGAGAGTCTAATATAGTCTTCTTATCACGTGGCCAGATATTGACCACGTGTCATTCGCGGATGTTGAATTTGATGAGTTGCATGGATTTTAATATGTTAGATGATTTTTTGTATTTTGATATTTTTCTAATAATTGACTAGACTTAATTAAATAGACTAAATCACATTCATTAAAGATATTAGTAGAGAATATAAATTGAATAAATTAACAGAGGAAGTGCAAAGAGCAATGGGTTTAGGGCCCAATTAAAACTTCTAAACTCAATTAAACCTAAATAATAAACAAATAACACTAAATATGATAACTAAATAATAGGAGAAAAAAAAGAAAGAAAGATAAAAGTGAAACCTTCATATATCAGTAAACATGTATGCATGGCCAGGGATGTAGAATTGCAATCATAAATAAATAAAACCAAATGAATAATGAATGAATAGAAAGGTAGGTTTGACTTTTCAAAAGGGATTATTTTCAATTTTTGTCAAAAAAAACAAAAAAAATATCTCTCCTCACATTAATTTATTCTACTCTTTTCACATAAATCAACATACACCAACACTTATCTCCTTCAGTCCTAAATCTTCTTTCTCTACAACAAATACATCTCTCATATCCAAAGAGACAAACAACAAACAAAGGTGCACACAAGTCACTACTCAAAACATGCACATCAAATAATTCATCTAATTTCAATTTGCAAGAGATAACCATGAACAAAACACTCACTTAGAAAAAGAAGAAACAAACCTGAGGAGAACGAAAACAATGCAACAACGGTTATCGGAGAGCGAACTAAAAGACGGTGGAACTTTTTGGAGATGGAAGCAAACACGTCTGTGCCGGCCCCGACTGGCCGGTGCGGTGAAAGTCTGAGGTGCTTCAAATACAATGCGGTGTGCTTGTGGGGCATCGTGTGTAGTCAGTTGGAGCGTCATCGCGATCTGTAGTGGTGCTGCTTCAATACTTTGCATCTTTTTCGTGTATTCGAAGAGGTTGTTTAGTTTGTGAATAGTAAAGTATATGTAGATTTACACGTTGGTAACTGCTTGTGTAAAGTTAGAAATATTCACAGCAAAAGGGTGGTTCAATGATTTGAAAAAGGATTTGCCGGTTATTATAATACAGCTTGTGAAGGTTATTATGAATAGTTGTATGTGTCTCGTGTAAGCATTGTGGAATGAGTTTTTGGTTGAGATTGGAAGTGAATGAATTGTTTTACATGAGAGGAATTTGCTGAACATGTGCTGGTTGCTTATGTACAAAACCAAACCAAAAGAATTATCTGGAAAAAAAATAAAGGGTGAATGTTACGTATGTGTGAAAGTGGTTTGTGAAGAAAAAAAAATTGGTAAATAACTTTAAATACAAAGGCAAAAAGATAAAATCCGACGTGGCCTCATATTTAATCATTGGTCACAACATAGAATGAGTGAAAAATGTTATAAGTGCTCCACAAGAGATTTGAACCCGCTACCTCATATTTGCAAGCCTTAATCCTTACCAATTGGGCTATGATACTTATTTGAAATGATAACCCAATTGAAAGTATGTGAAGACGAGTAAACATTTGTTATTTTAAAAATATAAATAATATGAGATAATTTATTATATTTTTAAATAGGTTTGAAAACAAATATTTATAAAATCTCAAAATACTAGCGTAAATCAAAAGAATTTTATAAAACTCCACGTTTGAAAATAATTTTTATTGTAGCACTAAGGCGAGCAAATTTGGGGTATGACACACATGCAGCAGAAGAAAAATAAGCCTCACGTCAGAATTCTCAATAAAACACATCAGGCAAGATGTAATAATTTCTGGTATGACATCATGCACACAAATACCACATCAGTAGTAGCAACAACATACACAAACAAGCATGATTTACTATCATGCTCTCCCTAAACAGTTGCATACAATAGGCAACCACAATAACTATTCTCACCTTAGCAGTAGTACAGTCCTATCAGCATGCTAATCAACATGTCAAGACATGTGACATAACATCAGGACAAACATAAACACTAACACTTTACTCCCTCTTTTTAGCCAAAAAAATTGACAAAAATAGAGTAAATGTAAGAACAATTGGAAGCGCACAAGCAATAAACACAGATGGAAACACAAACTCGGATGGAAACACACAATCTTGAACATCTTCAAGTAGTATTCCACCTCTTGCCCCTATCAAAGATCCTTCTGCACTCTTTCTTACTGTCACATATTTTAGAAGTGTTGACACTGCACTTCATTGCCACTAGCTTAGAACATGTCTCCTTCAAACCATCATTTCTATCTTGAAGAGATATTTTGTTCCATCTTTTATCTTTGATCATGATTCCTTAAGAAAATCACTCAAGTCATTGTTGTACCCCAAAATTTGCCCTCACTTTTTTTCAAGACATTCCTCACAAGGGATCTCCAATGCTCAAGGATTCTCAAGAATTGATCAGACAAAATCACCTCTGAAAACACTGAGACCACAAATTAGGGTTTTGACTAAGAACGACTTATCATTGACATTTTGACCTAATACATGACCTAATGGGTGGAAGCATAATCTCAAAGACTCAAACATAAAATGTTGACCCAATTCCATGGCTTAAATCATTTCTCAAGATCAGTTGAAATTTAGTCAACTGATGAAAAGTCAACTGATACACCAAAAGACAAACTTTGACTTTTTGGTCAATATTTAGTTTCAAATGTCAAATTTTATCAAGACATTCAAAGATATGAAGCTTGACCATCAAGAAATAAATAAATTCAAAAGTCAATTTGAAAAAGTCAAACTTTTCAAGATTTAAAAAAAAAATCTAAGTGTTTTCATACATGATAATTTCATAACTTCATGCCAATTTTTCACTAAGATGCAAGATGATTCAAAGAAAACTTTCAACATGAAAGTTATAGATCTTGATGAGATCTACAACTTTTCTTTGTTGATAAATTCCTATAAGTGCTTGGATTTTGAGTTATAAATTCCTAAAGTCATGATATTTTTCATAAAACACTTAGAGAAATTTTCAACAGGTTTAGGTCAGCTTTTATCTCAACTTCTTGGCAAATTTTCATCAAGTTTCAATCTTATTTAGCCAAAGTGGTCAACATGAAAGTTGTAGACAATGTTTAAAGCTTTCCAAAACATCTAAGAGCATGAATTTATCATACTTGAGCTAGGAGATTCAAGGGCATGAAGTTGGGCACCCATTCTTGAATTGCAAGTCATTTTGTTGAAGAACACATAATCCAATTTGCACGATGTGCTGCATAATCTTACTTTCCAGGCCTTTTAACTTGCAAATCTATCCATAATCAGATGGTTACAAAATTTATCGAACCATTATCCAAGTGATTCAAGTACTGTCCATTGCATCATTCCATTTATGGCACAAAGGCACCATTGCCATTCACATAAAGCATGATTTATACAAAGTCAGATCTCCTTGAGCCTCTCAATTGTTTTTCTGTATACAAATTATCAAAGAAAGAAGAAACATGCCTAAAAAACTCCTAGCCACTTCAGATCCCTTTTGTACCATGCATTGGAACATCAAATTTCACATAACTTGGTTGTTCCATCTCAACCAAACCAGAATTTCACAGCTTGTAAAACAAACTCTCTCATCCTCTCTAACCTTCTTTATAAATAGAGAGGCCATTTTAAAGCTAAGGGCCATAAGTTTTGTTGTGTAGAAAAGTTTCTCAAAACCCCTCATACTCTCAAAAAACCATAATTGTCCACAATACCTCCACTCTTGAGCTTTGAAGTCCAAATCTTTGAACCTCTCACACCTTGTAAGTTCTGTCCGAACACTCCACATACATCATATAGGAGTTGTTCAAACACATGAGAAACTTTTATTACATCATCATCACCATTTTCCAAGCCCAAAAACAGCCACTTGACTTCTCTAAGACAATACAACAACTCTAAATCAAAACACAAATTCCATTTCAAGGTAAGTTTTCTTGACTTTGAACTCTTCATACAAGCATCATTAGTGGTTCATTTATGAAGATAAAACATAGATATCACTTTGAACTCTTCGATGCTGCCTTCGGTAAACGATATTATACCTTTACAAAAGTTGCTAAGGTATCCTACAATGTTGCCTTCTATGACTACACGGTGACCCACGCCCGTCCCTTCACATCCAATGATAGGGCTTCTTATCAATCAATGGTAGGATATAAATATCTAAAGGAGGAGGAAAAGAACTAAGACTTTTTGAGTAGGTAGAATGTTCATAGTTACTTGCTGTAGCGGTAGAAATGTTCAAGACTAAGCCATTGAATTGACTAGCCTTTATACAAATCAAAAATAAAAATCGTCACCGCGCTTTATTGTTTCCAAAGGAATGAGAAAAGAGCGAATAACCCAAAAAGAGGGGGAAAGATTCAAGGTAAGGGGGTTGGTTATGCAAAGGGAAGGTATTAGCACCCTAAACATCTACGGTACTCCGCAGGAACCTCTTTGAAAAATCTGTATATGTTGGCTATAAAATGTGTTATATATGAAATGGATGGTGGAGATGAGAAAAGAAATATGTTATTTATGATTTTTTTTTTGCACCCGCCGCGGTTGCGAACCTTTAGCGCCTACGTACCACCTTTCATGCAATAGGGGATCAGGGTACACGTAGTTCCTCTTTTAAAAAATTTGAAACACAAGTGTGTTGGTTAATTTTAAGAGATAAGACATCATCGTCATTGTCTGTATGGAAAACATACTTACTACCCACAATCATGAGAAAGGAGAATTTGCATCATCTCAAAGTGGAGGATAATGGCTTGGATTTTAAAATCAACAATGCCTCACTCAACACCCAAGTGGAAAATATCTCCCTTCACTACATATTGTAGAAGTATAGTTGTTTGCATCACTACAAGGATTGACAAGAGTCTAACCTTTTGAGAAAAGTTTAAAGATAAAAGCCAAAGTGGCAAAATGGTTTGAAATGAGATTGATTGACTTTTAGTCTTCTCACAAAAAAGTGTCAAAGTATTATTAAATTGATTGAAGTTTATTGATGAAAATGTTTTGAAAAATGCATGGACCTAAGTCCAAGTTTATTATAAAAGTGGTTTATATTTCAAAACAAGAAGAGTTTTCAAAAGGAGGGAGAAGATGTTTGAAATTAAAGAAGATGGAAGGAGAAGGAGAGGCTATCCTAAAGCATAAGGTAAAAGCTAAGGATAAGGACCGTCTAACCAACAAGAAGCCAAAACTTGACATTCAAGATATCATCCACCTCTTTCTCCAATGTAGCTCCACTAGTCTCTCCTGCCGTCTTCTTCGGCTCATCATTCTCAGCAATTTTCTTTCCAGCAACAACGTCTTTTCGAATAACTGGCGCAAACACACGACCACTACGGGTCGCCCTGCTACTATCAGCTATATTTCCAACATCTGGCATTGGCTGAATGGGCACTTCCACCCCATCCTCCAAGATTGTAGTGTTGTATTTGTAAGGCACAACCTTATCCGATTTATAGGGAACAAGACCTGGCAGACTAATTACTAGTGGGGTAACAACTTGTTTGCTATGGTACTCCACCTCAAGGTGAGCGGGTGTACCAAAGCAAAGTACAATGACATTTACACCTTCCTCAACACAATCAACCCTTAAAAGACCATTTTCAGCCAACAAATCTTCGTCTGAAGAAAAATACTCATCCGCGGAGGCATATTCTTCTTCTGACTCTTCTCCCATTAAAAAAACTTCAACCATATCAACCTCGTGATAATCATCTCTCTGACCTGTGATCTTGATAGTCCCATTGTCTAACAGAAATTGAACACCCTCTCTCACAATAGAACATCCTCATGGGTTTTGACAACAAACTATGCAAGATCCATATTGGTGTTCCACCTGACCAGCAGTACGGCAAAAGGTAGCATGCAACTGTACGAGATCCTCGTTCAAATGCTCCACATTGAAAATTCTAAATTCACCAGGATATCCAGAAACCATATTCACTTCCTCTTCATACTTTGCCCTAGGCCTGATTATATGGATTAAACCTTCATCCATCATCTCCTACAAATCATCCTTTATCTTCTCGCAACCCTGTATATTTGTACTGCAAATAGCACAACCGGCGTGGTCATGCGTGTAATAACTGAATTCACAGAGGTCTGCATGCATTTTCACCAAATCTCCTCTAACCAGATTAATGTCAAAAATCCGGAAGTCACCTGGACAACCGGCCACCATATTCACAGCACTCACTCCCCCGTGTTTGGGTAGAGGATTATCTTTCACATTAGGTCCCATGTCCTTGAAAGATAGAATTCCAGACTTCACCAACTTTTGCACTTCCGTCTTCAAAGGATAACAATTTTCAACACTATACCCTGGTGCTCCCTGATGAAAAGCACACGTCTGGTCTGCTTTGTAATACCAAGGCAATGGTGATGGTATTGCTGGAGGTAGTCATGTCTGGACCAACTTCTTCTGGATCAATGCTGGTAGTAGCTCTGTATAACTCATGGGGATAGGGTCATAGTTATCCCTTCTCTGATTATTCCCCTGGTTCCCCTACTGGGATTGTCTTTGATAAGCAACGGTAGTCGGAGCGGAATTCAAAACAGGAGTAACTGAAGCAACTTGTTGGTGACGCTGATAATTCCTTCTAGGAGCATTCACTCTCCTCTCTTGTATAACAACATTGGTATCCCTTTCTTTCTTCTTTGTAAACCCATAAGCTGGCTTCTTCACACCTCTAGATCCTTATCCCTTTGTCAAACGGCCTTCTCTTACTGCCTCTTCTAGGCGGACACCCATTCCTACCATCTTTGTAAAATCACTTGGGGCACTTGCTACCATTCTTTCATAGTAGAAAGCGCCTAGCGTCTTCAGAAAAATTTTAGTCATTTCCTTCTCCTCCATGGGAGGAATCACTTGTGCAGCCACTTCGCGCCATCTTTGTGCATACTCTTTGAACGATTCTCTGTCTTTCTGAACCATGGCCCTAAGCTGGTCACGGTCAGGCACCATGTCCACATTGTACTTGTATTGTTTTATAAATGCTTCTCACAAATCATTAAAAGTATGGATGTTGGCGCTGTCTAAACTCATGTACCATTTCATCGCTGCGCCGGTCAGACTATCCTAGAAAAAGTGAATCAGCAGGCGCTGATCATCAGTGTGGGTAGACATTCTCCTTACATACATCACCAAGTGAGCACGAGGGAAAGTGTTTCCCTTATACTTCTCAAACTCCAGGACCTTGAACTTAGCAGGCACTTTAACATTCGGGACCAAACACAGCTCATTCACATTCTGCCCAAATAACTCTTTTCCCCTAAGAGCCTTCATCTCTCTTTGCATTCTATCAAACTGCTCTTGGAAATCATCCATTTTGTCATAAAGACCCAAGTCTTCACTTGGCGGAGGGAAAGGATGACACACATCTTCATTAACAAACGGAACCAGATTCACCGAAAGAGGTGCAGCAGGAACAGTATGCACCACAGGAGGTGCTGGAGTAACAACTTTTGGAACCACTGGAGCATCTTGGGGGCCCAAATTGAAACCTTCAGGTGAAAAATTCTCTGGTATTCCCCACGGATAACCCCGAGGCATACGATTTTGAACAATAGTCGGAGTAGCGGATACAGGAACAGTAGGAACTTCAGCATTTGCCCTTGTTGGTTGAGGTTGAACACTCGGTGGCTGATTATGAGCAACCACCAGAGCTTCCATCAGAGAAGTCAAATTGGCCAAGCCAGCCTTCAAAGCAGAAACTTCTTTGCGTAGCTCGCGATTCTCCTGTTCCAAGTTGTCCATCTACTTTTTGAAGTTAACCCGAGTGCTGTAGTGATGAGTCAGCTTGCTGAACGAAGTAAAGAAGTTGGGTAAGACATCTGGGTATGCATAAAAAATGAAAGAAATATGTGCAATATGATGCATGATATGCAATGTATAGGATTATTATTTTTACTTTATCATTTAATATTTCAAGGGATTTAACATTTATAGACATATTGCAAACATCAAAATAATAACGCATTTGAAATACTGAAAACTTTTATTATAATAACTTTAAAATGGGTTACAAGTTTCAATGATCCCAAGTACAAGATGAAAATACAATCTAAAATCCTGAGAAAAGGAACTGATAGAGATCAATCTGTACAATGGCGCTTCCCTGTGAGCCTAGCAATCTGAGCTCTCAACCTCTGGTTTTCTTCCACGTGTCTGATGGCAACCTCCTTCCAATCATCTGAATCAGGAAGTGAACAATCAGCACCTGTTTGAGGCTTAGGGGAAAATAAATCCCCTTGCCTCTCCATATACTCCACCGCTCGACTCTCAAGGATCTCGATCAAATTATCTTTCTCCTTCAAGTCTGCTCTATAAGAACTCTCTAAAGTATGGAACTTGTTCTTCTAAGCATCTCTTTCCTGTTGCATCCTAACCAAAGCAAGTTGCAGCTCTTCTAGATCATCTAATAAGGGAGGAGTGGTCTTCACAAACAGATCAGGCATGGGTGTCTCCCGAGTATACGGAATCTTCAACTGAATGGCTCTCGATCGGACCCACTGAAGATATGGCTCCAAATAAATAGCACCCCTAGGTCCCAAATCCTTCTTACTCTTCTTATGAATGTGACACCAAGCCTTCGCAATCTGCTCCCTAGCTTCCCTATGGTCTTCTCCTTCCTTCAGAAAGAAACTACTCAAATGAATACTGTTCGGTTTATCCCTCATCGGATAACCAAGCTATCGTCGTGCAAGAACAGGGTTATAGTTAATTCCTCCCTTTGTACCAAGAAGAGGTACATTAGGGAAACTACCACAACTGTCACTAATCTCTATATCCTGATAAGCTCGATGATACCAATCAATATCCGAGTGAGTAAGTTCCATGATCTTAGGAGCCCAACGAGGTTCCTTCTTGATATCCCAAAAAGCATCAGACTGAGGCATATGAGAGATGAACCACCGGTACAACAAAGGCGTGCAACAGATAATCATTCCCCTATGATAAGAACTCTGAAGATGAACAGAGTAATAAGCATCACCCAACAGTGTAGGAACTGGGTTTCCAATCATGAAAATCCTGATAGCGTTAATGTCGACAAATTTATCTACATTATGGAATAAGAATAATTCGTAAGCAAGTAAAGCAAAGATGGCCTCAAAAGTAACCATACTCTTCATTCTGGCAAAGTAACGAGCCTTCTCTAATAAGAACTGAGCTGGTAATCCTCTAATCCCTCCTTTAGTAGTCATATGGGCTTCCACCTCAGACTTCCCCAGATGAATCAAAGCAGCAATCTCATGTGGTTTTGGCTCACCCTCCAAACCAGTAAAAGGAACACGATTGATAATAGGTAAATCAAATATATAAGAATACTCCTCTAGTGTAGGCATCAACTGATAATTAGGAAAAGTAAAGCAGTGATACACCAGATCATAGAACTAGACCAAGGTCGAGAGAAAACCCTCCTTCATCTTCAGCTTCATGAGAGGAACAATGGATCCATACTTCTTCCGAAAGTCTGCAGAACACTCGATCTATGGAATTAGACTGACCAACTCATCTATCTTGGGATCCTTGAAACTGTATTTCCCGGTCTTTCTCTTTCCAGAATCCATGATTAAAAGTACCTGAGATATTCACAAATAGTCAACCTTTAAATCCCTTGAAATATTGTTTTTCTTCAAAAGAGACTTATGAGTGCATGGATGCATGATGCAACAATCACACACAAGATCACACATATAGGGTTCATAGGTTCAACATCACGAGCATGAGGTCGAAGGTACTACCCATAAGGTGTTGGTCTAAAAAGTTATCACCTGCCAAACAAGGTTCTAGAGGTTCCCAGAGTCTACATCCTTCCTTCGGATATTACCAACTTCCTGATTAACTCGGTAACTAGTAATATTCTCAAGAAAGGCACCATTGCAATTCACATAAAGCACGCTTTATACAAAGTCATCTCTCCTTGAGCCTCTCAATTGTTTTTTCTACACACACAATGTCAAAGAAAGAAGAAACATGCCTAAAAAACTCATAGCCACTTCAGATCCCTTTTGTACCATGCATTGGAACATCAAATTTCACATAACTTGGTTATTTCATCTCAACCAAACCAGAATTTCACAGCTTGTAAAACAAACTCTCTCATCCTCTCTAACCTTCTCTATAAATAGAGAGGCCATTTGCAAGGTAAGGTCCAAAATTTTTGTTGTGTATACAAGTTTCTCAAAACCTCTCATACTCTCAAAAAACCATAATTGTCCATAATAACTCCACTCTTGAGCTTTGAAGTCCAATTCTTTGAACCTCTCACACCTTGCAAGTTATGTCCAAACAAACCATCAAAACACTCCACGTACATCATATAGGAGTTGTTCAAACACAGAAGAAACTTTTGTTACATCATCATCACCATTTTCCAAGCCCAAAAACAGCCACTTGACTTCTCTAAGACAATACAGAAACTCTAAATCAAAACACAAATTTCAGTTTCAAGGTAAGTTTTCTTGACTTTGAACTCCTCATACAAGCATCATTAGTGTTTCATTTGTGAAGATAAAATGTAAATATCATTTCCATGAAGCTAACCATATGTTTACTTTCCATTTTCATTAACCATGAGTTGAGAACTAACTCATATATGCAGCAGAAAAACGTTAGAAGTAAAAAACAGCAGTATGAGTCGATGCATATCTCTATGAGTCGACACATATTAAGTATAAAACAGGTTACAATTCGATACAAAAAACGAATGAGTCGGCACATAATAGAAATGAGTCGATGCATACCATTATGTGTCGACTCATACTGAGTTGGTTTTGACTTCCAAGAGCAAAGAAATGATATGTATCGATACATAATTGCATGTGTCAATATAAAACAGGTTATGAGCCGACGCACACCTTTATGGACTGACTCATACTGAGTTGGTTTTGATTTCCAAGAGCAGGGAATGATATGTATCGATGCATAAGTGCATGTGTCGATACAAAACAGATATGAGCCAATGCATAAAAATTTTTCTGATCAATTTGTAAGTGCATGTGTCAATACATAAAAGTTTCTTAAAACAATTTTCTTTTCTTTTTTGTACATTATCTTTATATTTCTTTATATTTTTAATGTTATTCATTATTAAATATGGTTGTAATAGTAACTTAGGTTTTAATTACTTGTCATCTCCCCATTTGTAAATTTGTATCCCCATCCCCAAATGATGTAATAACGTTGAATCTTTACATTCTGCAATTTATCGCTTTCAAATACAAATTCTAGTAATTAGGGTGTGTATGGACAGATAAAATCAATCTTAGAGAACCCTAATCTCAAGACAAAAATGCATGAAAGCAAACATTTTGCACACTTGCACCTCTAGGGTTAACCTCACTTATTTCCTTGAGAAAAATAGTCATGTCCCTCGAACATGGGATATTTTAGCAAAGATCCTCAAATACAAGATCGTAGTCCCTCGATGACCCCTCGATGTTGCCTTCAGTAAACGATCTTATACCCTTACAAAAATTTCTAAGGTATCCTACAATAGTCCTTCTATGACTACACGATGACCCACGCCCGTCCCTTCACATCCGATGATGGGGCTTCTTATAAATCAATGGTAAGATAGAAATATCTAAATGAGGAGGAAAAGAACTAAGACTTTTTGAGAAGGTAGAATGTTCATAGTTTCTTTCTCACAACCATTTTAAAACATCTTTCAAAATACACCAACACTTTCAAACATGAAATATTTTCAAAAGTCAACACTTTGTATGCATTCTTATAGAGACGAGAATCATTACAAAGTTCGCCTAAGCGAAGGCAATTTTCATAAATACTTTTAAACCTTCACAAACACATTTCAAAACAAATAATTTCAAAATGATCTAGCAACTTAGAGCCCGTAGATAACTACGGATGAAAAGGGAGCTAACACCTTCCCTTTTCATAACCTACCCCCCAAACTCAAGAAAATTCTCAAAAAGTCTTTCGTGTTCTTTTCACCCTTTCCTTTATTGGATAAAATAAAAGTTGGTGGAGACTCTTGCTAACCGCAACAATTGCGAAAAAATGCAAAACACCCAAGTCAGTTCTCCCAACGTATTACAGTCGTCAAAAGCTTCTAAATTAGGGTTTCCTTAGGAGAAGTCAACTGAACTTTGACCAAGCATAACTTTCACATGCTTCATCATCTTTTCCCCAATAAGATCTCATTTTAAAGGAAATTCAATTCTCTACAACTTTTTCTCTCTAAGCTCAAGTCCAAAAAATGCTTCATTTGAGAGATATGGACCAATACATTATAGGTCATTTTAAAGTCAACAAAAAGACACTTTTTATCAAGGAAACTTATATCAAGATAAATTCTCCAAAAGCAAAAATGATCAACATAGAGGTTATATAGGACATCTTTAGCTTTCTAAAAAGTCCAAGATCACCTTCAAAAGATAAAAATTAAGTAAGTTATGACCAATGCAAGTTGGGAAATGTTGAGCAAATGCATGAAGTTCAAATTGAGAAAGCTTGATATTTTGGGCTATTGGGCCATGGTTTAAGAGTCCAAACGTATATTATACTCTTCACACACCTCAAACCTTATCCTTACACCCCTTGACCTATTTTTATTTTTATTATTTTTATTATTTTTGATTTATTCATTAATAATATAAAATAAATAAGATAAAATCATATTTTTTTACACAAGGTCCAAGCCCATATGACTTTGACCTAATTTTTCACTATATAATCTCATTCATTATCATACAAGGCTACACGAAAACCTTGCCTCTCAAACTTGTAAAAAAATTCCAAACTTTTCTCAAGATCCCTAAATCTTGAAACTCTTATTACCAACCCTTTCACTACAAGATCTCCATTTCATTCACTCCTAACAACCCTGCAGAGTAAGGTTGGATTGATTTTGAGGGTCCAAGACGCAGGAAAACATCATACCATGAATATCTAATTGCATTACTTTGTGAATTTCATATCTTAATTTTTGTACTATTTTAAATCATATTGGTGTTACTAACATGTTTCTGAGGTTCATTTGAACAGGTCTGAGTCATCACCATGATCCATTGCATACTGAATCGTGAACCACCATGATAGCACTGATTTCACATGTTTTCATTATAGCTCTTAATCCCTTGTGTTGTATCCTTCAAATATACTCCCTTTAGACTCGCATCCCTTAATTTAGGGGAGTAGGATGTTTCTTGATCACTAATGTTTTGATTTTGCAGGTATTTGAAGGAGCAGGTCACCAAAGAAGACGACCAGAGCTATGGCTTCGACACCTGTCCGACAATATATTCAGATTTATATTATATATTAATTAATGTAATTATATAAACGGATGTATAGCCGCCACAACAGTAAAAGCGCGTGCGATAAGGCATTAATATCAAAGGGCCTTGGTTCGATCCAGCCTTTTGACATTTTATTTTTCTAATATTTCATATTTTTGCAGGTTTGTTACAAAACACATTGGAGGCGAATCCTAACACCAAGGCACGCTTGGCCTGGTGGTATGCTTGCTGTGTGAAACTACTAAGGGTGTGGGTTCAACACCCGCCCCTACTCATTTGGCTATTTCTTTTCCCAATTCTCTATTTTCCTTACTCTTTTCCTCTTTACTAAACCTTTTTTTCAAAACCAAAAACCTAATTTAATTTAATCTTAGGTTAATTTATTTTTAGGTTAATTTAATGTTAGGTTAATTTAATTTTTTTAGGTTAATTTAATTTTTTTAGGTTAATTTAATTTTAGGTTTTCAATTTAATTTTTAGGTTTTATTTAATAAACCTTAATTTGATTTCTTAGGTTTTCTCAATTCATTTAAATTCAACCTAGACTTTAGGGTTTGCTTAACTTAATTACCTAACTTTTTTATAAATTAAAATCAATTAGGTTTTTTAGATTAATCATCAAACCATTTTTTATCAAAATCATAAAACAATTTTCTTTTTCCCTTTATTTTACCGCTTCGCGTATTACTTTTGCATTAGTTGTTTTCAATTATGTAACTGTTATGGTTTGTAATAGTTTTTAATTAGGGTTTACTATTTCCCCCCAGCTTTATGGTTTTGTTCCCCCACTCCTGAAGCCCTGTAATAGTTTAGGTTTACTTTCCGCACCTTTACTTTTCGCAATTTACCGCTTTCCTTATAACTACTAGTAATTAGGGCATGTATGGCAAGATTTAAAACAAAACGCTAGATAACCATAAATGCAAGATAAATAATCTGAATTGAATCACTTTTCACACACTCACCTCTAGGGTAACCTCACTTGATCCCTTTGAATAAAAACGGTCATGTCCCTCGAACGTGGGGACGTTTTAGCAAAGACCCTCGGTTAAAAAGATCGTAGTCTCTCGATGACCCTTATGATGCTGCCTTTAGTAAACGATCTTAGTCCCTTACGATAAATTGCTAAAGCGCCCCTACGAGTTACCATTATGATTGTACGATGACCCACGCTTGTCCTTTCACATACAACGATAGGGCTTCCTACTAACTAATGGTAGGGTAGAACTATCTAAAGGAGGAGGAAAATAACACGAAAGACTTTTGAGTAGGTAGATCGCTCGTAATCGCTTGCTCACACAAAAACATTTCAAAACATCTTTTCACACAAACACTTCTTCTGAAATATTTTTAAAACAAACACTTTGTACGCATTCTTAACTTATACAAGAATCATTACAAAGTTTCCATACTTAGGCATTTTTCAAAATATTTTCAAACACATACACAAAGCATTTTCAAAGTGAGCTAGAATTTAAGAACACGTAGATAACTACGCATGAAAAGGGTGCTAACACCTTCCCTTCTCATAACCTACCCCCCCCCCCCCCCCCCGAACTCAAAAAATCTCGGAGGTCTTTCCTGTTCTTTTCACCCTTTCCTTTTTGGATAAAAGAAAAGTCGGTGGCGAGTCTTGTTATCTGCAACATTTGCGATAAAACACAAAACCAAGTCAGTTCTCCCACCGTATTATAGAACTGACGACTCTGCTAGGAAGAACTGAATGTGGGGTTACCTTTAGAGTTAGATCAATTTTAAAGCTTTACTGGTTTGATTTGATTGCTTTATAATTCAAGGTTTTCTCGGGTTTATTTCTTGCAAAGATCCTATACCCGGATCTGGGGTCATTTTAGGTAAGTAGCAATAGATAATGGAAACTATACGGCGTATACCGATATGGTTAAAGTGGTGGCTACATTAGTGTGACACATTAGTTTGTACTGGGTATCTCTCGAGTCAGTCGGGGAGTATACTAGGCTGCCACGTGGTGTCATAAGCACTAACTGGCCTTAGAACCTTAATTGACCCAACTTAGCCATTAGAAGGTAGTGAGATAGCCGGATTTGGTGCAGTCTGAAGTTGATTGATACTCGATACTAAACTCATTGAGATTCGACTCTCGAGTTTTGTTTGGTGGAAAGTCAGTTGTCGCGCTATACAAAGCTTGTGGGAAAAATCAGTGATATTGAGATCCCTAGAACCTGATTACTTCTTTAGGACAGGTCGAGCCAACTAAACTTTAAGAGGGTACTTACCTACAAAATGCATGTAAGCCTAAACTTAAGGCCTCGTGTGCTTTGCTTGTGTTCTATTATTTGCTCGAACATGACATCATGACACCATAACATGATAACATCATATCATGACTAACCATTTCAAGGATATATGGGATTTATCTTTGTTCTGTGTTGTAGGGTCATGGCCTTCAGTCGTAGGAATACCATCTGGATCAACTTTATAGGAATACCTTCCAAGCTTGAGGAATTAGTCTCTAAGGTTCCCGATAATTCTCAATTCACCAAGAGACATGGTCATATACTCTTTGGTTACTACTGGTTTCCAGGAAGACATGATGAGCATTCTTTTCTAGTTCTTTGATCTGAAGCATCACTATTTTACCTTTCTGAATTATCAATTGGTACCTACAATGGAAGAATTCTCTAAGTTGCTCGAAGTGCCTATTCTTGATCAGATACCTTTCACCAGTTTAGAGCAAGTTCCGAAACCTGAATACGCTTCAGTAGCCCTAAATCTGAAATGACCAGACATTGTATCTAATTGGGAAACAACGAATGGAGTCAAGGGTTTCTCTCCTAAATTTCTGATAGAGAAGGCTCGGAGATTCCTAGATTCCACGAACCTTCGTGCTTTTAAGGATATGTTGGCTTTGTTGATCTATGGGTTGGTGTTATTCCCTAATCCGGACCAATACATAGATGTAAATGCCATCAAAATATTTCTCACTCATAATTTGGTACCTACTTTGCTTGAAGATGTCTTGCATTCCCTCCATACTCGTATGAAGAGACGAGGAACTCTTATGTGTTTCATACCTCTAATGTCCAGGTGGTTTATTTTACACCTGCCCCGAGCAGTGATAAAGAACGATAGGGTTTGAGGTGGTCTCAAAGGTTGATGTCACTCACTCATGCAGATACCCATTGGTGTTGTTGATCTCAGGAAGATGTCACTATTATTGATTGTTATGGGGAATTCCCTAATGTACCACTCCTTGGTATAAGAGGGGGCATCACTTATAACCCTTCTCTAGCTTTGCGTCAGTTTGGTTATGCTCGAAGGGACAATCCTCATGATATATTCTCATCCAGGGTATTATATTTGACTATGAGAGCGATCCTCAAAATTACCATTAAAGGTTTATACGTGCTTGGGGCACAGTCAACAAGATTGATAGCAATACTTTGGGACACAAGAATTTCATTCCTCTAGAGTCTTACCTCAGATGGGTGCAGTCTCGTGCTCAAAATCTTAAAATGCCATATCCTTCTATCCTACCACTAATCTTTAGCCTATTATTGAATGAGATGTTTCTCATACCTTTCTCCATCCTGATATGCCTACCGACTTCGAAGAGCTACAGAAGGCCTGGATTCAACTTAAGGAAGAAAGAGATACCTTCGAAGCTCAGTTCTACGCTAGTGAGAAGAAAGTATTGGAGCTGGCAAAACGACTCTGAAATTCTGGCAACAGATACTTAATGTCATAGTGAATGTTATGACACCGTATCTGACAAATTGTACACAAACCAAACAGTAATTTAAAATACAGTAAAGAACACAATCAATTGTTAACCCAGTTCAGTGTATAACCACACCTACATCTGGGGGCTACCAAGCCAGGGAGGAAATTCACTATAAGAGGTATTAATTTAGGAATAAACCAACCAGTTTATCTCCTTCACTTAAGACCTACCCAATGCAACTTCAATCTACGTCCTACTTAAACCAGAGTTCCTACTCACTCCCCCTCAATCACAGCAGTGATACTAATCTACTGATTAATAAGATTATGAAGACATTCTTCAATACACACGCTTAATTTTGCTTCAAAGCTTTAATCAAGAGACACAACACTCGTGCTTCAAAGCTTTGAGTGATAAACAACCCTTACAACCAAATCCTACTCCAAGTCACTTATCAAGTGATAATTGCTTGGCTCACAGTAATTACTAAAACTATCACAACTACAAAATGCCTTATTGATCTTCTGTACAAAGCCTGCACACCATTAGGATTCGTGAGAAATATATATGCAGACTATTCTTCATTTTGGGCTTCCATAAAAAGTAGCTAGGGTTAACCAAAGTTAACCTAAAGACTTGGTCTTGGGCTTTCATCATAACAACTTAGGGTTAAGCAAGGTTAACCTAATATCCACGTGAGCATCTGATCTAGTCAATATACTTCAACTCAGAATAGCACACCAGATTCCTGAAAATTCTCAGGAACAATAAATCTGCACAACAACTTGATCAGTACAGGATGTCTTAACATTGGTTATGACATCATGTATCCTGCTCATTGATTTTGGTAGAATTCAATACATATGATCATAGCTTAATCATCATGATATTCACTCATACTGAGTTGTTCCTGTAGAACATTCCTTTTGCAGAATTTGTCTTTATCCCAGGATGTTATGACATCAGTCATGACATTCGTAAATTTGGTTTTACCAAAAATTAATGCCAACAAGCAAACACTTACAAACTCCCCCTTTGGCAAATTTTTGGCTAAAACCCCTAAACAATCAGAGATTAGAATGCAGCAGAATTTTTAATAACAACTAATCTAACTACCAATATCCAATTCTACCATCCAATTCTACCAAAATTACCACAATTACTTCTCCCCCTTTTTAGCCATAAAGAGGCCAAAGGATCTAGTACTTCAAGTTATACAGTCATCAAAAGAAAATTCAAAATACACAGAAACAGAGAGAAGGTATCAAATAGCAGCAGCAAGTTCCAGCATCAATCTTTACAACTCAGCAAACACAGACCTTCAGGTACTGTCGTCCCCTGAGGAAGCACTATTTTCAGCAGCATCTTCTGGTGAGCTTCTTGCAGAACCATCATGCTGTTCTTCATCAGCATCCTCTTCCCTCATTTGTTCTTCATTCTCCTCCTGTTCCAGACTAACAATCATCTCTTCAAGAGTCCTTTTTCTTGCATCAATCTCTCTGCAGGTTTCTTTTAGAACAACTATAACATCAGCTTTCTTGGAATGAGCTTTGACATTTGATGTCTCAGCAGATGTCATAACAATGTCAAGGACATGTGTTCCCTGAAACAACTTATAGTGAAAACCAAGTGCAGGGGCTCTTTTGCACACAGAGTCCTTTTCAACCAGAATATCAGGATACTGATCAATGATTATACCACACAGGAGAGAGGGAAAAGCAATAGGGCCTTTAATAGCACATCTCTCAGCATGTTTCATTGTTTGATCAAATATGTAGTTGCCATAATCAAAGTTTGTTCTGGTTCCAACAGCATAGATAAATCTTCCCAAACCAGTGGAGATGGTGGATTTGTGGTTGGTGGGAACCCATTTAGTTGCACCAATTTTGTGCAGTATGGCAAACTTCATACTCAACTTGCTTGCAGTTAGCTTCCCTTTCAAGGGCCAGTGCTTGACTTGCTTGGCAGTGATGGTTTGACAAACCTGGTTGTCAGTAACTTCAAGCTCAGGCTGAGCTTCATCAGGCCTCCCTAGGTATTTGTTTATCACAGTAGGAGAGAAATTTACCTTCCTTCCTCTCACATAAACACTCTTAAAATCAGCTGACTTTTCATCAGCACATCCACCAGACAAATTTACTATGAATTCTTTGACAAGAATCTCATAGCAGTTGGAAAACTTGACCACTGTTTTCATCAGGCCAGCAACCTTGATGAGATCCATGACTTCCTTACACTTAATAGCACTTCTGTTCAGCTCCCTCTCTAAGGCAATCCTTTTCAGAAACACATACTTCCACCTGCTTGCATTTTCTGGATGGTGAAAGGAGATGTTGTCAATGGCAACCTCAGGAACCTTAGGCAGTTTGCTAGAAGAGGGTTTCTTCCTGAGAGGAATGTCTAGAACATTGCTCTCAACATCAAAATCAAAGTCTGATTCCTCATCAGATTCAGAGGGTTCAAGAGCCTTTCTTTTCTTGGCTATAAGTTGTCTCAAGGGTTTTGAGAGACTACCAACAGATATCCTAACTCTTACCTTACCCTTCCCTTTGGAAGTTCCAGCCCTTTGATCCTTCTCAGCTTCTTCTCTAGCCTTGTTCTCAGGCCTAGCTTTCTCATGAACAACTTCAGTAGCCTTCTCTTTGGAGGGGCTTTGGGCAGCACTCTGCTTTTCTTTTCTACTCATCATCCTTCTTGCTATGCTAGGGTTGACATTAGCAATTAAATCATTGTCAGAAAATTCTTCATCAACATCAATGATAGGAGGTTCAACAACCTTGTCAGTAGGGGTCTGGTGATCATCAGGTTTCTCTGGAGATTTCTCAATGTTGTCATCAAGTGTCTCAACATTCTGAGTGACATTGGGATCACTTTCTAAATTAAGGCTAGAAGTTTCTTGGTTCAATGGTACAGATATACCAGGAACAGAGTGATTCTCATTAAGAATCCTAGTGACTAGAATGGCAATAGCTTGATGCACATAAGCAAAACCTTCCCTATTAGCTATCTCTGGGGGAACAGAGGATGATGGTTGAGAAGATTTACCAGAGGGAGAAGCTTGTGATCTTCTTGCATGTCTGGTTCGCAGCTTCTTGACCTTAGTAGGATCAGCTGCCATTGCACGAAGTGGAGTTACCTCAAGAACATCAGCATCCATGGGGTTTACGTTTGCCCTAGGTTCAGTGTTAGTGGGTGAGGAAGATGCAGTTGCCTTTGATGAAGATGATGACACAGATTGTTGAGACATCTTGAGAGATTGAGAATACAAGTGACAGCGAGTGTGAAATTTTCTTTTGAGGGAATGGAGAGTGATGCAGCAAACTGAGAAGAGGGAGATATAAATATGTTTATTCCTCTTCTTAAACTTTTGGAAAGAAAGAGGGAAACAAATGATTATCCCAATCAGAATAAACTTGATTACAATATCTCTTTCAAACCTTGTATTAAGCAAAATTAATTGCTACATCTCTTCATATTGACAAATACCCAGCTTGCCCCTTAAATTCTCAAACTGACTAGCATCAAGTGCCTTCGTAAAAATATCAGCCAGTTGTAGTTCAGTGGCAACATGTTCCAGCTTAATCACCTTCTCCTCCACAAGATCTCTGATGAAGTGATGTCTAATGTCAATATGCTTAGTCCTGCTGTGCTGTATAGGATTCTTGGATATGTTAATAGTACTCAAATTGTCACAGTACAATGTCAGGACATCTTGTGTGACATTATACTCAGTCAACATCTGTTTCATCCAGATCATTTGAGAACAGTTGCTACCAGCTGCTATGTATTCAGCTTCAGTAGTAGATAGAGACACACAATATTGTTTCTTGCTGAACCAAGAAACAAGATTATTTCCCAAAAAGAAGCATCCTCCAGAGGTGCTCTTTCCTCTAGAGGTGCTCTTTCTATCATCAGCACTACCAGCCCAATCAGCATCACAATAACCAGACAGAATTGGTTCACATCCATGAGAGTACAGAATTCCATAATTGTAAGTTCCACTCGCATACTTCAGAATTCTTTTCACCTGGTTGATGTGACTTACTTTAGGTTCAGCCTGGTATCTTGCACATACTCCAACTGCAAAGGCAATGTCAGGTATGCTGGCTGTTAAGTATAGCAAACTTCCTATCATGCTTCTGTACAAGCTTTGATCCATATTTGCCCCACTTGTGTCTTTGGACAACTTTAAATGAGTAGGTGCAGGAGTCCTTTTATGACTGGCATTCTCCATCCCAAACTTCTTGACAATATTCTTTACATACTTGCTTTGAGACAGAAAAATTGAGTCTTCCATCTGTGTGACTTGTAGTCCAAGAAAGTAGGTCAATTCTCCCATGAGGCTCATTTCACATTCAGCTTGCATCTGGTTAGAAAAATGTTTAACCATTTTATCTGACATTCCTCCAAACACTATGTCATCAACATAAATTTGAGCTACCATTATCTTTCCTCCTTCATTCTTGACAAAAAGAGTTTTATCCAAACCTCCTTTCCTGTATCCTTTGTCAGTGAGGAACTTTGTCAACCTTTCATACCAAGCTCTAGGAGCTTGTTTCAGACCATATAATGCTTTCCTCAATTTGTAGACATGATCAAGACAGTTTGGATCCACAAATCCTTTAGGTTGTTCCACATACACTTCCTCATTTAAGTACCCATTTAGGAAGGCACTCTTCACATCCATCTGAAACAGCTTGAACTTAAGGAGACAAGCAACTCCCAAGAGAAGTCTTATTGATTCCATTCTGGCTACAAGAGCAAAAGTCTCATCAAAATTAACCCCTTCAACTTGAGTGTATCCTTGAGCAACAAGTCTTGCCTTATTCCTGGTGACAACTCCTTCAACATTTGACTTGTTCTTGTAGATCCACTTTGTGCCAATGATGTTTGTTCCTTCTGGTCTAGGAACTAACTCCCATACTTCATGTTGCTTGAACTGGTTCAATTCATCTTGCATTTCTCCAATCCAATATTCATCAGTCAAAGCCTCTTTAACATTTTTTGGTTCAATCTTAGACACAAAACAAGAGTTTGTGATGATTTCTATAGATCTTGTAGTGACTCCACTGTTAGGATCTCCTATGATGAGTTCCTTAGGATGATCTTTCTGAATTTTGATGGAAGGATCTTTGTTAGCTTCCTTTGATTCAGACTCTGATGGAGTAGGATTAGGCACATCATCCTGTTTAGACACTTGTGTTGAAGTCTCAAAGAATGTCTCAACATCATATGGGACATTTGTTTCCTCATGGTGATCATCAACTATGACATTTATAGACTCCATCATAGCTTTGGTCCTGGAATTGAACACCCTATATGCTCTGCTGTTGGTAGAGTTTCCTAGGAATATTCCTTCATCACTTTTAGGGTCCATCTTTCTCTTTTGTTCACGATCTGTCAGAATATAGCATTTGCTCCCAAAAACATGGAAGTACTTCACTGTAGGCTTTCTTCCTTTCCATAGTTCATAAAGGGTGGATTATGTTCCCTTTCTCAAGGTGACCCTGTTGTGGACATAATAGGCTGTATTCATAGCTTCCGCCCAAAAATGAATAGGAAGCTTCTTGGCATGTATCATTGCTCTGGCAGATTCCTGTATAGTCCTATTTTTCCTTTCCACAACTCCATTTTGTTGAGGAGTTATAGGTGAAGAGAACTCACGATTGATTCCTTCTGAGGAACAGAACTCATCAAACTTACTATTTTCAAATTCCTTACCATGATCACTTCTGATTCTGACAATGCATCCTTCTTTTTCTCTTTGAATTCTTTTGCCAATTCCTTAAATACATCAAATACATCAGAATTTTCCCTAATGAAGTTTATCCAGGTGAATTTGGAAAAATCATCCACAACAACATAGGCATATCTCTTTACCAAGACTTTCCACCTGCATGGGACCCATCAGATCCATATGTAGAAGTTCTAGCACCTTAGAGGTGGTCAGATGTCTTGTCTTTGGATGTGACATTCTAGTTTGCTTTCCAACCTGACATTCACCACAGACTCTCCCTTCATCAATCTGAAGCCTTGGAATCCCTCTAACAGCCTCCATGGATATGATCTTTTTCATCCCTCTAAGATGTAAATGACCAAGTTTTTGGTGCCACAGTTTCACTTCCTTTTCTTCTTTGGCTATAGAGCACACAGAAGAGTAGTTAGTGTTCTCAGACTCCCATAAGTAACAGTTGTCTTTTGATCTGACTCCTCTCATTACAACTTCTTGTTTTTCATTAATTACAAGACATCCAGACTTGGTGAAGTTGACCTTGAATCCTAGATCACATAATTGACTGATACTTATGAGATTAGCAGTCAAACCATTTATCAGCAACACTTCATTTAGATTTGGAACTCCAGGGCAGTCCAAGTTTCCAACTCCTTTGATTTCTCCTCTAGCACCATCTCCAAAAGTGACATAACTAGTAGTATGAGGTTTGACATCATTCAACAGATTCTTGATTCCAGTCATGTGTTTAGAGCATCCACTGTCAAAGTACCAGTCTTCCTTGGCAGAAACTCTAAGGGAGGTGTGAGCTATCAGGGCTGCAGTCTTTTTCTTCCACTGTTGAGTATATGGTGCCTTGTTAGTGTTAGGTTTGACATATGGGGTCTGATTAGGATATCCATATAATCTGAAGCAGAATGGCTTTATGTGACCAAACCTCCCACAATAATGACATCTCCATCTTTGATACTTTCTCTGTTCTTGATGTTGAGTCCTATGTTGTGACATCTTCTTAGACATTTGTTTATCAGGCCTGGTCTTCTTCTTGTCAACAGCAGATTTCTTTGCAGCCACAAATCCTAGACCATACATGTTTCCTGCATTTTGTCCAGCCTGAAGGATTTCTTCCAACTTGTCAGTTCCAGTTGTTAACATCTTGACAGACTTAGTCATCTGATCAAGTTTGGAGTTCAACATTAGAACTTCACCTTTGAGATGGCTTATAGTAGCAGTGTCTGCCTTCTTCTCAGCCTCCAACTTCACTATGAGCTTTTTCTGTTTCTCATTTTGCTGACAGACTTCAGCACTTCTGATACATAGCTTCTTGTAGGAGTCAACAAGTTCTTCAAATGTCACTTCCTCATCACTAGAATCATTATCAGAGTTACAAACACCAGATAGTGCAGTAACTAGTTTAGCAGATTCTTTTTCAGAGTCACTTTTTGAGTCACCATCAGACCAAGTAACAAACATTCCTTTCTTTTGTTTCTTTAGAAAGGTAGGACATTCAGCTCGAATGTGCCCATATCCTTCACATCCATGGCATTGGATTCCTCTGCTTTGATTTCCCTTTTCTCCAGGCTTAGTTCTTCTGCTAGAGTCATAGGATCTGCTAATGTCAGAGGTAATGTTCTTGACATTTGACCTTGACTTTGGGTCCATTCTCTTGATGAGTTTGTTGAACTGCCTTCCAAGCATAGCTATAGCTTCTGATATATTCTCTTCATCACTCTCCTTGCTTTCATCTTCAGTATTTGATACAAGGGCTATGCTCTTGTTTTTCTTGTCAACATTGTCACTGATCCCCATCTCAAATGTCTGAAGTGACCCAATGAGTTCATCAACCTTCAAGTTGCAGATATCATGAGCTTCCTCTATAGCAGTCACTTTCATTGCAAACCTTTTAGGCAAGGATCTGAGAATCTTTCTCACCAGCTTTTCTTCTGACATCTTTTCTCCCAATGCTCCTGAGGTGTTGGCAATTTCCAAGATGTTCATGTGAAACTCATAAATGGTCTAATCTTCCTTCATCCTTAGATTCTCAAATTTGGTAGTAAGCATCTGAAGTCTTGACATTTTTACTTTGGATGTACCCTCATGGGTGGTTTTGAGAGTGCCCCAAACATCCTTGGCCAGTTCACATTGATGTACTAGTCTGAATATGTTTCTATCAATTCCATTGAACAAGGCGTTCAATGCTTTAGAGTTACCTAGGGCTAACTATTCTTCTTCTTTGCTCCATTCTTCCTCAGGTTTCAGACTAGTCGTCCCATCTTTCCCAGTTATGGTAGGATGGTCCCATCCTTTATCAGCAGCTCTCCAAGCTTTATTGTCCAGTGACTTCAAGAAGGCAATCATACAAGGTTTCCAGTAGTCATAGTTTGATCCATCCAGAATAGGTGGTCTGTTCCCAAATCCTCCTTCCTTGTCCATAGCGCCAGAAAATAATATCCCTAGATCTCACCCAGAAAGACAGGCAGGGTGCCTGCTCTGATTCCAATTGAAATTCTGGCAACATATACTTAATGTCACAGTGAATGTTATGACACCGTATCTGACAAATTGTACACAAACCAAACAGTAATTTAAAAGACAGTAAAGAACACAATCAATTGTTAACCCAGTTCAGTGTATAACCACACCTACATTTGGGGGCTACCAAGCCAGGGAGGAAATTCACTATAAGAGTTATTAATTTAGGAATAAACCAACCAGTTTATCTCCTTCACTTAAGACCTACCCAATGCAACTTCGATGTAAGTCCTACTTAAACCTGAGTTCCTACTCACTCCCCCTCAATCACAGCAGTGATACTAATCTACTGATTAATAAGATTATGAAGACATTCTTCAATACACACGCTTGATTTTTATTCAAAGCTTTAATCAAGAGACACAACACTCGTGCTTCAAAGCTTTGAGTGATAAACAACCCTTACAACCAAATCCTACTCCAAGTCACTTATCAAGTGATAATTGCTTGGCTCACAGTAATTACTAAAACTATCACAACTACAAAATGCCTTTTTGATCTTCTGTACAAAGCCTGCACACCATTAGGATTCGTGACAAATATATATGCAGACTATTCTTCATTTTGGGCTTCCATAAAAATAGCTAGGGTTAACCAAAGTTAACCTAAAGACTTGGTCTTGGGCTTTCATCATAACAGATTAGGGTTAAGCAAGGTTAACCTAATATCCACGTGAGCATCTGATCTAGTCAATATACTTCAACTCAGAATAGCACACCAGATTCCTGAAAATTCTCAGGAACAATAAATCTGCACAACAACTTGATCAGTACAGGATGTCTTAACATTGGTTATGACATCATGTATCCTGCTCACTGATTTTGGTAGAATTCAGTACATATGATCATAGCTTAATCATCATGATATTCACTCATACTGAGTTATTCCTGTAGAACATTCCTTCTGCAGAATTTGTCTTTATCGCAGAATGTTATGACATCAGTCATGACATTCGCAAATCTGGTTTTACAAAAAATTAATGCCAACAAGCAAACACTTACAGACTCCATGAAGAACAAAGCCTTAATGCATATGTCAACATAAAGAGGAAGTGTCCATGGGAGACTTGAACTCATATTTTGCTTTTTTGTAACTCTTTTTATTTAAAAAAAAATTGTAATTTGAGCTTTTTACTAAAAATTTCTTTTGTTTCCTTTTGTTTAAACAAATATAAATCCCGCGATGGTCCTTGAAAACATTGCACTGGAATTTGAATATCATGCATATCATCACATAATAGGTACTCTATAAGCAGGTTTTCTCATCTTCTTCTTGTTTGTTTCAGTAAAAGATGGATCTTGAGTAGACTATCAAGGAATTCCAAGATCAGCATGCCCAATTCCAGGAAACGCTCTTGAACTTAGCTCGGGGACAGAAATACATGATGGCGCTCATTGCCAAAAAGAAGAAGACTCAGAAGCAAATTTCTATCCTAAACATGGGAAGAAGATTCAAAGGTCCTGTTAAACCAGTTCAAACTGCTGACATCACCTCTGATGAAGATGAATACCAAGAGGGAGATGGTAGAAGTGTCAGGGATAAAGGTGGAAGCAACCTTGGTTCTGGTAAGATGCCTAAGGACGAAGACTATTCTGATGAACAGTATCCTCTTATTGATGACAGATACAAACAGCTGGAAGATCGCCTCAAGGCCATGGAAATCCAGAAAGTTCCTGGATTGGATTTTGAAGAGCTAGGTCTTATTCCGAGGGTAGTTATCCCTCACAAGTTCAAGGCCTCCTTTTTTGCTAAATATGATGGTGTGTCTTGTCCAAAACTTCATTTGCGATCCTATGTTCGGAAGATCCAACCCCATACTGCTGATAGAAAGTTATGGGTTCACTTCTTTCAAGAAAGTTTGTTTGGTACACAACTCGAGTGGTTCTATTAGCTGGAGGGAACCAACATTCGTACTTGGGAAGACTTGACTGCTAGTTTTTCCAAGCAGTATCAATATAATGTTCACCTTGCACCAACTCGCGTGCAATTACAAACATGACTATGAGCTCGAATGAAGGGTTTAAGGAGTATGCCCAAAAGTGGAGAGATCTGGCTGGAAGAGTGCAACCTCCCTTACCTGATAGGGAGCTTGTTGATATGTTCACGGGAACCCTGACAGGTCCATTCTTTAACCATCTGATTAGAAGTTCCTCATCTGGTTTTACCGAGTTGATTTTAAATGGAGAATGAGTTAAAAGTGGTATTAAGAGCGGAAAAATTCAAGTGGTTACGTCTTCAAATGTTGTGAAGAAGACATTAAATGGTAAGAAGAATACCAATGTTGTTTATGGCCAGAAGGGTCATGGTCAAAATGATCGCAATCAGTATGTGGGAGCGGTATTAATTTATAATCATGTACTTGTTCAACAACAACAATAGAGCAATAGGCGTAGGTCAGACGCTCTGGGAAGGAAGTTTACCAAGATTAATATGCCATTGTCTCAGGCGTTACAACATTTACTAAAAGCGGAATTGATTACACTAAGGGATCCTCCTTAGAACCCCAACACCCCCTCTCCTAAGTACAATACGAACGCGAAATGTGCCTACCATTCTAACAGTCCTGGGCACGACACCAACAACTGTTGGACCCTAAAAAACAAAATTCAGGACATGGTTGACAAAGGAGATTGAGTTTGATCCTCTGGAGAACCCGAAGGTAATTACTGTGCCTATGTCGAAGCATGAGAAATGCATAAGTGCAATTGACGATGTTCTTTATGTGGCTACTTTAAGTGAATTGGTTACTCCTCTACCAATAATCAAGAAGAATTTGATGTAGGCCGGTTTATTTCTAGCCTGTATGGAAAAAATTTATTGCTACGCAGCCCAACCCAATGGCTGAAAATTACCGAAGGAATGCATTCAACGCCTAATGGACAATCATATAATTATGATGGAGAAGGTTTCATCTGCTGAGAGTCTGTGTGTTAAGATTTATCTGTAATATCTGGCCCTCCTGCCAGGATCACCTCCAAAGGTTCTGTAAGGATTACTTCCAATCTGAAAGCTGCTCCTTTGATCATCACTACACCTGGACCTATCCCATATTCTTCGGATAAAGCTATTCCTTGGAACTATGGATTCGACGTCTACTACCATGGCGTCAAGCAAGAACTTCTGACTGTTGAAGATGAAGTTACTGCTGTTACTGATCTTGATATTGACAATATTGCTGGAACCAGTAAGATTACTAGAAGTGGAAGGGTTTTCTCCCCAGAAATCACTCTGAAGAATGTTGCCACACCTGTTAAGGTTACTGCTCCTAAATCAACTGTTGAGGCTTGGGGTAAAGAACAAATAACAGAGCCTGCCCAGACGGAGGAACCTAAGGAAGCTACAATTGAAGAAACCTCTAGACAAGAGTTAGAAGAAGTATTGAAGATTATCCGTAAGAGTGAATACAAGATTGTTGAGTAGCTGGGGCAGACCCCATCCAAGATCTCTATGTTATCCCTATTACTATGTTCTAAAGCCCATGCACATGCTTTAGTAAAATTCTTGAAGACTGCTCACGTGCCAAAAGAGATTTTTACTAATCAATTTGGAAGCTATGTTGCTAGGTTAACAACCGATAATGGATTAGGTTTCTCTGATGCTGATCTGACTCCTGAGGGAAGATACCACAATAAAGCTCTGTATGTCCCCATTGAATGCAGGGGCACTACTTTGGCTCATGTATTGGTTGATATTGGTTCTTCGCTAAATGTTCTACCAAAGGGCGATCTGGACAGACTTGATTGCGAATGGGTCATACTGAAACCCAGTGATATTATAGTTAGAGCCTTTGACGGGTCAAAGAGGATGGTACATGGAGAAGTGGATCTTCTGATCAAGGTAGGTTTGCAGATCTTTGAATCTACCTTTTATGTAATGGACATTCGACCATCTTATTCCTGCTTACTAGGACGCCCCTGGATCCATGGGGCATGCGTTGTTACCTCTACCCTACATCAGAAATTAAAGTATCTGGTGAACAGAAAGATTGTTACTGTCTGCGGTGAAGAAGAGTATATGGTTAGCCACTTGAACTCTTTCGGATATGTAGAGATGGAAGTCGAATTCATCGAGACTCCCTGTCAAACTTTTAAAGTCATCCTTCCTTCCTCAACTGGAGATGTCTCTTCCATTCCCAAAGTACCAGGGTTCCACCCAGAATGGCTTCCTTGAAAGATGCTAAAGTTGTTGTAGAAGAAGGTGGTTGTACTATTTGGGGTCAGCTTCCTAACATCCCCTATAAATCTGATAAGTTTGGTTTGGGTTTCACTGCAGAGGGTCAAAGGGTTGTTCGCTGCGCTCGTGCTAGAAGTCCACCATTCTGCATCAGTAATAACAGAGTCAATATAATAGAAGATGCTGGAGGTGATTACGACTTTGACCGTTGGATTTTTCCTACCATTGGCAAAGGGCTCAACAATTGGAAGACGAAAGACGTTATCTCTATCTCCTTTAGTCAGGAGTAATAGCTTACATTCATGTTTTTATTGTTTTCAAGTTTTGGCTTTGTAATATATAAATAATAACTTTAAACCTTGTGCCTTACCCGGGGTATAAGGGTTCATCTGTTAACGGTTGTCATTTCATAAACATATTTTCATTTAATAAAGTATTGGACATTTTGCATTCAAGTTTTGTGCTCTCTGTCTTTATTTTTACTTTTATTACTTTCAAATAGCTATGTGTTCTTACACACACCCACACAATATATTGCAGATCCACATTCACTCTGGATCTCGTTGATAACGATTCTGCTATTGCCACTTATGACTTTGAAAATCCGATATACCAAGCCGAAGACGAAGGTGAGGAAGATTGTGAGATACTAGGAAAACTTTCCAGACTGTTAATACGAGAAGAAAAGGCTATTCAACCACATGAAAATCCAATTGAAGTGGTAAACTTGGGTTCTGAAACAGACAGGAAAGAAATCAAGATAGGCACCAGCTTAGAGGACATTGTCAAGAATAGGTTAATACAGATGTTGCATGAATATGTCGAGATCTTTTCTTGGTCATACAAAGATATGCCAGGGCTTGATACCGATATTGTGGTTCATCGTCTGCCGATGAAAGAGTGTTATGCTCCGATAAAGTAGAAGGTTCGTCGCATGCGTCCTGAGATGTCAGAGAAGATCAAAGCTGAGGTAATGAAATAGTTCAATACGGGTTTCCTAGTAGTGACATCATATCCTCAATGGGTTGCAAGTGTGGTTCAGGTACCGAAGAAAGACTGCAAAGTGTGTATGTGTGTATATTACAGAGATCTGAACAGGGAGAGCCCCAAAGATGACTTCCCAATGCCACATATTGATGTTTTGGTCGACAACACCACTCAACACAAGGTATTCTCCTTCGTGGATGGTTTCTCAGGGTATAATCAAATCAAGATGAAACCTAAAGACATGGAAAAGACTACTTTTGTTACACAGTGGGGCACTTTCTGCTTAAAGGTTATGCCTTTTGGGTTGAAGAACACCGACGTAACATATTAGTATGCTATGGTAGCTTTGTTCTATGACATGATTCATCATGAGATAGAGGTCTATGTCGACGATATGATAGCCAGATTACAGATCGAAAGCGAACATCTTGACCATCTACAATAACTGTTTGAAAGACTGAGGAAGTACAAACTAAGGTTGAATCTAAACAAGTCCACTTTTGGGGTGAGGTACGACAAACTCTTAGGTTTTGTCATCAACAGTAAAGGTATTGAGATTGATCCCACTAAAGTCAAAGCTATTCAAGAAATTCCCGCTCCCCGTACTAAGAAGGAAGTCAGAGGTTTCTTGGGACGACTAAACTATAATGCCATATTTATTTCTCATTTGACCGCTACTTGTGAGCCTATCTTTAAGTTGTTGAAGAAAGATCAGGTAGTGAAATGGAACGGAGATTGTCAGATAGCCTTTGACAAAATCAAGGAGTACCTATAAGAACCTCCAATTCTGATGCCACTAGTTGAAGGAAAACCTCTGATCATGTACCTAACAGTGTTATAGAACTCAATCGGGTGTGTACTGGGGCAGCATGACGAGTCTGGTCGAAAAGAGCATGCAATATACTACCTTAGAAAATTTTTTACCCACTATGAAACAAGATACTCACTACTCGAGAAAATTTGTTGCGCTTTGGCATGGGATGCTCGCTGACTAAGACAATATATGTTGACCCATACTACTTTATTGATCTCTAAAATAGGTCCCATTAAATACATATTCGAGAAGCCCGCTCTCTCCAGAAGAATAGCCAGATGGAAAATGGTCTTGACAAAATATGATATTCAGTACATCACTCAAAAAGCGATCAAAGGAAGTGTACTGTAAGATCATTTGGCTCATCAAGTCATAGACGACTACCAATCTATGAGCTTCAAATTCTCGGATGAGAACATTATGCTAGTTACATATTGTGAAGAACCTAGACCGTGTGAAGGACCTGAGACAGGATCCTGGTGGACTATTGTTTTCAATTGAGCTTCTAACGCACTTGGTAACAGAATTGGTGTTGTACTTATCTCTCCTCAGGGTTGCCATACACCCTTCACCGCCAGATTATGCTTTGACTGTACTAACAACATGGTTGAATACGAAGCATGCATCATGGGTATTAAAGTTGTTATTGATATGAGAATCAAGTTCTTGAGCGTATACAGGGACTCAGCCTTAGTAATCGCCCAGATTAATGGAGAATGGGATACGAAGCACCCGAATATCATTCCTTATAGGGAGCATATGTTAACCTTAATCCCGTACTTCGAGGAAATCACCTTTGAGCACATCCCACGAGAAGAAAATTAGTTGGAAAATGAATTAGCAACCATGTCGTCCATGTTCAAGGTTAGATGGGACAACGAGGCTCCTCGAATTGCCATTGAAATGCTAAACGAATTGGCGCACTGCTACGAAGTTGACGCTGAATGAGTAGAAGAGAAGCCTCGGTTTCATGAAGTGAAAAGATACCTTGAGGCTCAAGAGTATCCTGAAGGGAGCATCTATCAATGACAAGAAATTCCTATGGAGGTTCTCAGCTAAGTTCTTCCTGAGCAACACAATTTTGTACAGGCGCAACCATGATTCGACTCTGCTTCGTTGTGTGGACAAGAAAGAAGCGGAGAAATTATGGAAGATATGCATGAAGGTATTTTTGGTACTCATTATAATGGACATACTACGGCTAATAAGATTCTGAGAGTGGGTTAGTATTGGTCGACTATGGAAACTGAATGTCATCACCACTCAAGAACTTGTCACAAATGTCAGATCTATGCTGACAAAGTACATGTGCCTCTAGCACCTATGAATGTCTTGACTGCTCCTTGGCCTTTTGCAATGTGGGGCATTGATATGATTGGAGAAATCAAACCTACTGCTTCTAACGGACATCGCTTCATCCTCTCCGCCATCGATTACTTCACAAAGTGGGTTGAAGCAACCTCGTTTTCCTCTATTATTAAGAATGTTGTCGTCCGGTTCATTAAGCATAATATTATATGTCGGCATGGCATCTCCAACAGAATCATCACAGCAAATGGTACCAATCTCAACAACACTACGATCACGGAACTCTACACGTAGTTCAAGATCAAGCACCACAATTCTTCTCCGTATCGACAGAAGATGAATGGCGCAGTGGAAGCCGCCAATAAGAACATTAAGAAGATTATACATAAGATGATGGTGACATATAAAGATTGGCACAAGATGTTACCATTTGCTTTTCATGGCTATCGTGCTTCGGCTCGGACATCAACTAGGGCAACCTTATTCTCTCTGGTCTATAGTATGAAGGATGTCTTACCGGTCAAAGTTCAGATTCCTTCCCTGAGAATTATGAAAGATGCAGACTTAGACAAAGACGAATGGATTCAGATTAGGCTGGACGAATTGAATTTGATTGACAAGAAGAGGCTTGCGGCTGTTTATCACAGTCAGATTTATCAGAAGTGTACGATCAAAGCATTCAATAAGAAAATCAAGCATCGGGTATATCAGGTTGGTGACTTGGTAATAAAGTGCATCATCCTACCGCAGGGTGATCCCAGGGGAAAATGGACCCCCATTTACGAAGGTCCATTTGTAATCAAGAGGATATTTTTGGACGGTGCTATGATACTTACCACCATGGATGGTGAAGATCTTCCACACCCTGTGAACACGAACATAGTTAAAAGATACTACGCATGAAAAACGACCGCTAGGTTGACTGGCCTAGGTAAAATAAAGGCATCCCGGTGAACCAAAAGGGTTCGGAAAAAATTAGGGATAAATATAAAAGATTGTACACCTGGCAAGTCGAAAACTTAAAAGGGAGGCTTAAGCAAGAAATGGCATCCTTGTGGATTGAAAACCCGAAAGGGCGATCCAGGCAAAAATTAGGGATTGAAGCGTACGACTGTATCCCGTTGAATCACTTGCATCCAGCTTTATTACCAACGTCAAGTTTAAATGGTACAGATCAATTCAATCAACTTCCCCCGACATCAAGGGATGAAATGCTCGAAGACATAGGGGCAATAACAGAGTTAGAACCCGACGAGATCATTTACACATAGCTATATATTTTGTTTTCACCTTGTACTCTCTTTATTTTTCATGATGATTTCCTCTTACTAGGATTTATGTCTCTTTGTACAACAATCGCCTTGTTTAAAGGAAAACTATCAATATAAACATAATTTCAAAATTCAAAAATTGTTTTTACTTTTTTTTGTTTTGTTTGCAAAAACGTCCAATGGCTAAACTGAATGAAAATATGCATATAAATATGATTACTATTAACAAATATATGCATAAAAGAAGGAATAAGTATTCACTCAAGACTCAAGGAGATAGGATGACGTTCAAGTCATCCACAAATCCCCACAGAGCGGTCTCCATAAGATTATCCCCCACAGAGTCAACTTCACAAGCTCGTATTTAACAAATATGCGTTCCCCTCAAGTCTGAAATATCCTAATCATACTCACCAGCAGATCCCCCTAGTGGACAAAGGAGTATGATCTTTACCCCAACAATGTCACCAACCTACGGAGTCCCAATCCTCGTCAGAGAGTATGTCACCAGCACAGGTCACAGAAATTCTCTTCCCCGTCTGAGTTTATTTCTCCAACACTGTAATAACCCCTACAAAATTTTCTTCTCCAACTGGGTTCATTTCCTCAGCAGAATATATTCCTCCAGCAGGTTTATTTCCTCAGCAGAGTGTTTCTCCAGTAGGGTTTATTTTCCCGACCGGGTTTATTTCCCCAACCGGGTTTATTTCCCCAACAAGAAACATTCTCCCCAACTTTAGTCTATCACTTTGACTACTACAAATCACCGGAAAAAAGTAGTCCAGATTTCTTTCCCTAGAGAGGTGCTAGGAATCTGAGATCAGACCAGATATCAGTTAATCTTATCCTCCCCGGACGAGTTAGCATCCATATCAAAAGCTCGGTCAAATAGAACCTCGAAAGGTTTTCCATCTCTTTTATCCCCGATCAGGGTATATAAGAAATAAATTCCCCAGTAGAGCGGTGAACGATCAATGTTCTTGAACTTTTCTCCCTAATCAGAAATCAAATTCCCCTGCAGAGTTTCCTCAAACAAAAAGCAGAAATTCCAAGCAGATGCATTCTAGACAAGATTGAAAATCTCACATATTCTTCTTCCCCAGCCGCGGTCAGGTACTTATTTTCCTCAGTCGGAAATGTAATGCAGAGCAATCGAGATGCTTAAACGATATTTCACATTCATATATCATCTATAAAATATCATAGAATATGCATACGAAACGAGTATAGCACACTCTCATTTATTTCGAGAACATCATTACGCAGTGCATTTCATACATCATGACATTGCATTCAGCTAACTCTTTATCTTTTAAGGTAAAGTTTACAAACAGACGAACATCATCAACAATTTTCTAACAGGTCACAGAATAATTCCTGATACAGGACGGGGCGACTATCTATATGACCAGACAATTTATTTCAGAAACTGAATTCTGACAAGAATTTTCCTCAGAGACTAAATCTGACAAGTAGCTACTTAAGCACTTTCCCTAGAGAGTCATTATGAAAAATATCTCTTCTAGATAAAGTAGGGCGTAGACATCTTCTAGTGCATCATTCAGATGAAGTCATGCGTAGATTTCCTTCTGATACTCTTTTTGGAAAAAATTCAGGCGTAGACTCCTTCCAATACCTCTTCTAGATGAAGTCGGACGTAGACATCTTCTAGTGCATCATTCAGATGAAGTCAGGAGTAGATTTCCTTCTGATACTCTTTTTGGAAAAAGTCAGGCGTGGAGTCCTTCCAATACCTCTTCTGGATGAAGTCGAGCATAGACTCATTCTAGTATATCATTAGGATAAAATCAAACGTAGATTTATTTTGATATTCTTTTTGGACAAAGTCGGGCGTAGACTCATTCCAAACGTATCTTCTAGAAAAAGTCGAGCGTAGACTCATTTTAGTACATCATTCATATAAAATCAAGCATAGATCCACTATGATATTCTTTTGGACAAAGTCGGGCGTAGACTCATTCCAAATACATCTTCTAAGACAAAGTCAGGCATAGACTTATTCTGATATTCCTATCAATAGTTACTCTGGATGGCATCTATAAGCCCATCTCAGACGACATCCCGTCACTCTCCAAATGGCATCTTTAGGCCCATTAGTGGTATAATCTACCCACAATGTTACTTTCTGCATAGGCGAGTACAAATATTTGGGCACTTAAATGCTCAAGGTTGCTCAAGAATTGATTAGACAAATTCTCCTCCTAAGCAATGGGCCCACAACTAGGGTTTTGTGTTTCACAAGGAAGTTTTGGTTTTAAAGGCCCCAAGTGGTTTTCATGGCTCCTCATATGCTTCAAAGAATGCTCATACCAAGTTTCAAGCCTCGCATCACAAGTTTGCTCAGTCAATTACTCAGATGACTAAAAATCAACTATATTGGGTGAAAAGTCATTTGTGGTCAACATACAGTCAAAACTCAATATTTTTGGTCAATGTAAAGGTTTTGAAGTCATATTCATCATTTGATAAAGGGTTTATCATGATTCCTCAAGAAAATCCATCAAGTCATCAAAAGTCAAAAGTTGCTAAATTAGGGTTTCCTTAGGAGAAGTCAACTGAACTTTGACCAAGCATAACTTTCACATGCTTCATCATCTTTTCCCCAACCAGAGCTCGTTTTAAAGGAAATTCAAATCTATACAACTTTGTCTCTCTAAGCTCAAGTCCAAAAAATGCTTCATGTGAGAGATATGGACCAATATATTATAGGTCATTTTAACAGACAATAAAAAGACACTTTTTGTCAAGGCAACTTACATCAAGATAAAGTCTCCAAAAGAAAAAATTACTAACATAGAGGTTGTAGAGGACATCTTTATATTTCCAAAAAGTCTAAGATCACCTTCAAAAGATAAAAATTAAGTAAGTTATAACCAATGCAAGTTGGGAAATTTTGAGAAAATGCATGAAGTTCAAATTGAGCAAGCTTGATATTTTGGGCTATTGGGCCATGGTTTAAGAGTCCAAACATATATTATACTCTTCATACACCTAAAAACTTATCCTTACACCCCTTGACCTATTTATATTTTTATTATTTTTATTATTTTTGATTTATTCATTAATAATATAAAATATATAAGATAAAATCATATCTTTTTACACAGGGTCCAAGCCCACATGACTTTGACCTAATTTTTAACTATATAATCGCATTCATTCTCATACAAGGATACACCAAAACCTTGCCTCTCAAACTTGCAAAAAAATTTCAAACTTTTCTCAAGAACCCAAAATTTTAAAACTCTTATTACCAACCTTTTCACTACAAGATCTCCATTCCATTCACTCCTAACAACCCTGCAGAGTATGGTTGGATTGATTTTAAGGGTCCAAAATGCATGAAAACATCATACCATGCATATCCGATTGCATAACTTTGTGAATTTCATATCTTAATATTTGTATCATTTTAAATCATATTGGTGTTACTAACATGTTTTTGAGGTGCATTTGAATAGGTCTGAATCATCATCATAATCCCATGCATATTGAATCGTGAACCACCACGCTAGCACCAATTTCACATGTTTTCATTATAAATCTTAATCCCATGCGTTTTAGCCTTAGAAAATACTCCCATTGAACTCGCAATCCTTGATTTAGGGGGTGGGACGTTTCTGTATCACTAATATTTTGATTTTGCAGGTATTTGAAGGAGCATGTCGTCGGAGAAGACGATCGGAGCTAGGGCTTCGGCGCCTCTCCGGTCAATATATTCATAGTTATATTATATATTAATTTATGTAATTATATAAAAGGATGTATAGCCGCCCCAGTGGTAGAAGCGCGTGCGATAAGGCATTAATGTCAAAGGGCCTGGGTTCGATCCATCCTTTTGACATTTTGTTTTTCTAATATTTCATATTTTTGCAGATTTGTTACAAACCACATTGGAGGCGTATCCTAACACCAAGGCACGCTTGGCCTGGTGGTATGCTTGTTGCGTGAAACTGCTTAGGGCGTGGGTTCAACACCCACCCCTACTCATTTGGCTATTTCTTTTCCCAATTATCTATTTTTCTTACTCTTTTCCTCTTTACTAAACCTTTTATAAAGACCTTTGTTTTTTTTAAAGAAAAACCTAATTTAATTTAATCTTAGGTTAATTTAATTTTAGGTTAATTTAATGTTAGGTTAATTTAATTTTTTAGGTAAATTTAATTTTAAGTTTTCAATTTAATTTTTAGGTTTTATTTAATAAACCCTAATTTGATTTTTTAGGTTTTCTCAATTCATTTAAAATCAACCTAGACTTTAGGGTTTGCTTAATTTAATTACCTAACTTTTTTTATAAATTAAAATCAATTAGGTTTTTTAGATTAATCATCAAATCATTTTTTATCAAAATCATGAAACAATTTTCTTTTTCCCTTTATTTTACCGCTTCGTGTATTACTTTCGCATTAGTTGTTTTCAATTATGTAACTGCTATGGTTTGTAATAGTTTTTAATTAGGGTTTACTATTTCCCCCCAACTTTATGGTTTTGTACCCCTACTTCCGAAGTCTTGTAATAGTTTAGGTTTACTTTTCGCACCTTTACTTTTCGCAATTTACCGCTTTCCTTATAACTGCTAGTAATTAGGGCATGTATGGCAAGATCTAAAACAAAATGCTAGATAACCCTAAATGCAAGATAAATAAACTGAATTGAATCACTTTTCACACACTCACCTCTAGGGTAACCTCACTTGTTGCCTTTGAATAAAAACGGTCATGTCCCTTGAACATGGGGATGCTTTGGCAAAGACCCTCGGTTAAAAAGATCATAGTCCCTCAATTACCCTTACGATACTGCCTTCGTTAAACGATCTTAGTCCCTTACGATAAATTACTAAAGCACCCCCACAAGTTGTCTTTATAACTGTACGATGACCCGTGCTTGTCCCTTCACATCCAACAACGGGGCTTCCTAATAACTAATGGTAGGATAGAACTATCTAAAGGAGGAGGAAAATAACATGAAAGACTTTTGAGTAGGTAGATCGCTCGTAATCGCTTGCTCACACAAAAACATGTTAAAACATATTTTCACACAAACACTTCTTCTGAAATATTTTCAAAATAAACACTTTGTGCGTATTCTTAACTTATACAAGAATCATTACAAAGTTGCCATACTTAGGCATTTTTCAAAATATTTTCAAACATATACACAAAGCATTTTCAAAGTGAGCTAGCAATTAAGAGCCCGTAGATAACTACAGATGAAAAGGGTGCTAACACCTTCTCTTTTCATAACCTACCCCCCGAACTCAAAAAATCTCGGAGGTCTTTCCTGTTCTTTTCACCCTTTCCTTTTTCGATAAAAGAAAAGTCGGTGGCAACTCTTGCTATCCGTAACATTTATGATAAAACACAAAACCAAGTATGTTCTCCCACTGTATTACACTAAGGTATTGAAATAGGGAGATCCAAAATCTACTGGTATGACTCTCACCTTAGTTGATCTTTCTATTACTCACCCTATGGTGTTTTTCGTACAGGTTTTTTAGTGGTAGACATGAAAGGGGACATAAAGAATTATTTAATTCTTGGAATGCCATTCTTAGCAACTGGGAAGGAACTGATCTCAACCTAAATTTTAATAATGAGCAGGTTATTTTTAATGCTTATGAATGGACGTAATATACGAACAATTTAGAAACATGTTACGAAATTGAGGTTAACGAAAACAAAGAGGACAAAGTAAAGGCCAGTGGACATGTGTATGTCATGAGGGAATCCCTTACGCCTAACATACCTTAGGCATTACCCATCAAGCTAATGATGGTAAAGAAATGTTTGATGGGAGGAAACCCATTAGTAATTTTAAGTTTTGAAAAATTTTCATTCCATATTATTCGAATTCACCATATTATTTTTTATATATTAATCAAAAGGAAGGTAGAGATTGAAAGAAAGTGTAGAACTAAGAAAAAGGAGAAAAGAGGGAAGTTCTGGAAAAATCACACTGACCATCACACACGTGACAAACCTGTATTACGTACAGGATGACAGGTATCATGTGTATGATAGTGACATTACAATCCAACCATTGAGATGACCATTAGGATCTAACCTTGGGGCTTTCGTTTGGTATCGTGTAAGCAATAGCCATATAACATGCATGATATCCTGTTTTGATGCCTATAAATTGAGATTTTATGGTCATTTGATCTCACACCTCTCCTCTCTCAAACACAATCTCCTATAATACCATACTTTCTTATTCTTTTTTCTTGCATTTTTATGTTTTTGTGTTGTTACACTGCAAATGGATCCAAAGAGAAGTAAAGTTTCAAGGGGTTCAACCTCAAACCCTCAACCTGCATCAGATGCTCCAAACTACACTAATATCAAATTATGCTCTGAAGCTAATGCTTAGAAATATCTCAAATTGGTAGGTTATCTAATTGTAAGGGAAAGGGCATTTGATTGCAATGACTTACAAGGTTTTACAGAGGAGGTAAAGATGCTACAGCAAAGGCGATGGGTAAGGTTTAATAATTTGATTCAAGAAACAAACAAATCCATTGGTTTATAATTTAATGAAAATACGGCCTTTCTTAGTGACACTTCTTATACATCTTATGTATGAGGTAAGTTTGTTAACTTTTCTCATGCTGCTATTAATTATCTTCTTTTTCTCCAACCTCCTAAATCATTTTCTATTATAACTAACAGATAGAAACACTGTCAAATAAATGAATCCATGGCCCAAGAGATGATACATGTTTTTTGTAAAATTGGGGTGGAATGGGTAATTGAGTACAACATTGCATTGCGGCTTAAAACCACCAACTTTCTCCCAATTCTTAGAGCTTGGGCATCCTTCTTTATGCAAAGTTTAGAAGCCGCATCCAACCAGTCTCAATTTATTACTAAGAGGTGTTTAGGACTTTTAGATCTTTTAAAGGGTGAACCTATAAATTTAAGGTATATAATTGTTGTAAATATCAAATATATGGCTAATGCGGCATAACGAGCTTGTGGGCATTTTGTATTATTAATTAATTATGCGGGTTAGATGGAGTCCCTACTCACTCAGATGATAAGATGATAATTCATAAAGCACCAATCAATGCATCAGTCATTATAAGACTTCAACATCATCAACAACCAATGGAAGCCCAACAAGATTAAGGAAATAATCAAAGCATGAGCAATGAAGAATTCTACTATCAAATTTAACATCGAGAAGCGCAAACACAAAATAATCAGCAAGCATCTGAATTTAAAAGGAGAATGAAATCTCATAAAGTAGGGATAACAATATGGGTAACAGAACTTTCACCCATCTTGTATGTGGAGCATGTGCACTTTACACTGGTGTTTATAGACTTCTATAATCAAAATCAAGACCACATGCCTTTTAGAAACTTAAGAACACGCATTGCAAGCATTAAAAACATGGATAATTACTTCAGGGATCATGTTCGAGAACAAGAGAGAAGAAGATAATATATGAGAGCAGAATGCGCCAGACAAAACAAAGACTTCAACAACATAATGAACAACATGCAAGACTTTTTCCGATTTGATAATATGTGAAAAATAACATGTCGTAAGTTTTAATTTTGAACCAGTTTTTTTCTTTTATTTTATGCCTAACAAGAGGAAAGCTAGTTATAAGTGTTTTTCCCCCATTGTACCATTTTACTTTATGCTAGGATATAATAAACAAGTTTGTCGTTGTTTCTTTCTTTCAGATTTAAAAAAATTGCAACTTTAGCAATGAACAGATGAACCAAAAGAATCCTTAGAAATAAGTGATTATCAGGAAAGTTCCTTGTGAATTGAGAGTTGATAAAGAAAGGGATGACCGACTAACTTGTACTCAATTTCCAAATACCTCAGCTAGTAAGGTTTGAGCAAAAATTCCACCGTTTATTTTTCCTTCTTATGAGAGTATCCTTACAATTATTATTTTCTAGAATTTGCATTACTTCAGATTTAATCTATTGGTTTGATAAATACACATTGAGGCACTTATTTATGGTAAGCTCCGGGCCTTTTTCAACTAACTTGTATATTATGTTTATATCCTTTGCTAACCACTTTGAGCCTAAGCCTTTCTTTTGGTGACGTAGGCATATATACTAGCCATTTGACTTGAAATATTAAATCTTTCCACCCTCTCTTTGGAGTTAGATAGAAAATTTATTTCCTTTTTCATATGCAAAATAATAAGTTTGGGGTTGCTTTTGGAAGTAAGAAAAGTTTAAGTTTGAGGTTGGGGTACTAGAGATATTGGTCAAAATTCAAAAAAATTGAGAAAAATCAAGAAGTCAAAGTAACTTCTTAAAAGGTGGAGAGCATGTGTAAGAGTAATTGGTATAAGATCTCGTTCTTTATTTTTTTCAAAGTATTTTCTTTTGGAGAATCATTTGATAAAAAATGTTTAGTGTGTGTGCGCTTATAGCTATGTACTTTTGTGAAAAAGTCCATTTGATTTTACATAGTTTCACTCACTTACTATTTTAAGATATTTTCTCTAAGCCTTTGTCAGTTGTAATCTTTTATGTTCACACTTGCTTGAGATATTTTGAGGCTTTTGATAGAATCTAAATTGTTTTACCTTTATCTGATAGTCATGTTTATGAAACCTTTATACTCATGGATTTCATATTTAACCACTTAAGTGCATTGTTTGACTTATTATTGTTTGCATCTTTATCATGATGGATATCTCTGCTCTTTTCTTTATGGTTGTCATCATCAAAAGGAATTGTCCTGATAAAAGGTCTATTACCTACAAAACAAGGTTCCACATTCTCCCTCTTTTTGATGATGACAACACATCTCTCAGGAGGAGGTGGTAAAAAGATACAATATATTTTTGGAGTGATAAAATCCCCTTGAGTTATATATCTTTCCCCTAATAGTATACTTCTGCCCCTTTGTCAAAATAAAAAGATGGGTAAAAAATATGCAATTTTGTGAAAAAAACTAAATATGCAGACATTTGTTTATAAGAAGTAGAAAATATCATAATGCATTCTTGAGATAAACTAGTATGGGCATAACAATGTCATATTTAATAGAAAATTATGAGAGACAAAAAACAATGACATCATATATATGTAATACAAGATTAGATACAGACATCATTTAAATATATTCTTACATTCTATACTTAAGCATAATCATTTTTATTAAATAAAACAAACAGTTATTTCAAAGTATATTTCAAAATATGTCAAACATTTATTTTAAGGAGAGGGCAAAAACATCATATTTTATTTTTACTCTTTGAAATAAACAAGTATGGGCATTTAGAGAAAATATCACTTAATATAAAATACAAGAATCAACCACATCATCTAACAAGGTTTTGTTTGATGTAAGCAACATGTATGTTATATACTTAAGCATGGCATGAAAAATAATTAAGGGTAATTATGCAAAACGAGGTTTTATTAGATGTTTTTTAAGCAAGAGATAAATATAATTTTTTATATGAAGCAAGTATAGTAACTAAGTACACATTTATCAAATTATTCAACTAAAATTTATTTTTTTTACAGATATGCAAATAAAGGTACTAAAGTCATTTAGGAAAGGAAAGACATGCTTATACTATTGAATTAAAAATACATAAAGGGAAATGCAAGGAAAATGAAAGTATAAGAATTAAAAGTATGAAGATAGCAAGTGCATAAAAGTATTGAGTTTAGCATATTAATAGTGCTTATTATATAACTAGATCTTCACCACTCTAAGTTGTGAGTTCCTTTATGTTTTCGGTTATGACTTGGTAGAGATTTAAGATTATATCTATTTTGGTGTTCTCATTTTCCTTTTCATTTGGTTTTTCCTTTCTTCTTCTTTGTCTTATTCTTTAAAGTGTGAGTCTTCTTCTATCTCTCCATTCTTGTTGTGAATTCTTATTTCTCTTAAGGTGATGAGGATAATCCTATGATTGGTTGAGTCTTCCACCTCACTAGTCATGTCAACATCGAAGATAGTAAGAAGTTTTGTGACTAGTGGCCTATAGGGTAGTTTTGTAGCTTAATTTTCTTTACATCAGATCATATGTCTAAAGATACTTTCTACCAAGTTTGTTCGAATTTATTGGGTTAACAACCATAAGGGTACTACATCTTCTCGAATCACATAGTTGTTATTTATCATTCTGGGAAAAACGATTTTGGTGAGAAGATAATAGAGGATCCTGAATTTTGGTTTAAGGTGAGTGGCTCTAAAATGTACTTTCTTCTTTTCCATTGGATTAATTACCAGGTGATTTATGATAGTCATGTGTTTGAAGAAGCTTTTTAAATACAAAAGTTTTATCAAGGGTGTAAGTTTATCCCATCGAAGGGTAAATCAAAAGTTCTTCCAAAATGGTCCTTATGAATGACAATATTTACTCCTTTCACATATGTTATTAAAGATGATCCTACAATTTTTAGGTTTAGGTAGAATTCTCGTACTAATTTTGGAAGGGTTTTATTTGGTATTTTTGTGAAGAATTTTTTTTTAGTTTGGCCTATCAGATTTGATGGTAGGGTTTGTCACTTTTAGAAGGCTTAGATCTAGATACCATGGTTGGATGAAAAATCTAGAGAGGATTGTAATTTTCTCCTCTTGGTTTTGTTTGGTAAGTTTTGTTAGATGGAAAGTGTTTGAGTTTTTTGTTTGAAGAGATCATGGTGGAGTTTTTAGAAAGAAGAGAGATTTCAAGAAAACATGAGATGCAAGAAAAGTGAGAGGTGTGATACCTATTTATAGTGTACATTTTGATGGATTTGGGCCTATATTTGGTGTAAGAATTGAATGAGGATTGTGCTGTCCAAAAAATGTATCCAAATTCTCCAAATTTTGGGTCTTCTAATAGGTGGATTTCATTTTAACCGATTGGATTTCTCAATCTTTCAAATTTTGATGAGATTTTTATTAATGCTGAGATTTGATCTTTTAAGCGTGTCAGGCTGGCTTGGATTTGATTTGAAATTGTATGTTTCAAACAATTATAATCGGTTATCACTTTGTGCTAATCGGTATAATTATTCTTTCAGTCTTTCTTGGTGCTTCAGTTGGTTTGTTGGGATTTTGTTGCTTCCTTAACACCTCAAATCTATGCTTTTAGTACCCCTTAAGCGTAAAATACTTTGAACAAACTCATTTTATAAGTTAGAATAACTAATTTTGAAAAATTAGTAATTAAAATAATTTTTAAAGCATGAGGAAGGTAGTTGGAATTATTATCTTAAGGATTTAATCAGATTTAACTGATCATTTCAACATTAAAATAAATTTTACCTGTTTTATCAAGAAATTTCTTGATGAGAAACCCTTAGGGGAAAACACCTCAGTGATGTGTCCTTATCCACACATTGTTGGATGCGAGAGTTAGTAAACATATAACAATGAATAAGTCCATCACACACTTATTCATTCTCTTGGTCATTTTGGATCAGTAAATTTCAAGTAGTACTCAAAATGTGCTACTTTGATCACAACGGTAGACATTTGTCTTCATCATTTCATCTTCAGGATAAAAGGCTTTTAAAACATGTATGCTTCTGATTTGTTACAACTTATTCAAATAATTTCTTCTTTAGAACTTTCAAGATGCAAGGCAAAGACCTGCAAAACAATGTAAGGTTTCACCTTTGATGCCTATATCATCTTCTCGGGCCCAAGTGCATTAGTCCTAGAAGATCTAAGTTTTTTACCTTTAGATCTTTTTAATTTAAAATAAAAAATTTTTAAGTGTCATGCTTTCTTATAGTAGGTACATTTGTATGTTGGACGCTTTTTATTTTCTATCCATCTTAAAAATATATCTTCCTTGTAGGGTGCCTTTGAGCATGTTCCATCCTCTTCGTTGAAAGATGATTCTTTTATGTTTCTCCCCACAGTTGGTATCTTTCCTCCTCTTTGTTCAACTGTTGAAGAAACTTCTTCATCTTCTTTATTGTTTTTTGATCGGGAGAATCATTTGTCTGCTGTTGATCGCTTAATGATAGAGTGTGTTCTTTCAAAGGATTGAAATGGAGTTGTATGATATGAACATGATGAGGATGATGATTCTTCGGTTTGGATTTTTTCATCTTTGAGTAGCTGAATCAACTTGTTCATCTTCTTAATGATTTCTTTCTTAATTTTTCCTGAAATTCATGAAGGTTTTCATCTATAGATATAAGGGTTGGATAAAATCTCTAATTCTTAATTCTTAGATATATGTTAGTAAAATAGTTTCTAATAAAGTTTCTTACGTGTCTAATGCTAGGAAGATATTTAAAGTTAACATCTTCGCCTCATATGTTCATATTTTCTAGCTTGATACTTGGAAAATCTCCATATATATTTTCTATAGTATCCCACATATCCTTGGTGATTTTACAATGACGAACATCAAAAAGTTTGTAATCATCTAAAGACATTATTATGAAATTTTTGGATTCAAGATCTAAATCTATTTTTATCTTTTCTTCCTCGGTCCAAAGAGAATAAGGTTTTTCCACTTCTTCATCAGTTGATTGATGAGTAGGGTAAACTAGACCATTGATTATGATTTTCCATAAATCATAATTTATACTTTGAAGAAAAATTTTAAATTTGATTTTCCAAATATCAAAACCGTCTTTTTCAAAAAATGTTGGTGTGTTTAAAAACGATTTTGTGTTAGAAGTCATCTTCCTCCTGAGATGATTACTCCTTAAACAAAAGTTATGCTCTGATACCACTTGTTAGACTTGAGACTTCGTACACAAGAGGGGGTGAATTTTGTGATATGAAAAAACATAATTTTGAAAACTTTTGACAATTTAAATCAGTGTTTGAAAACATTTTCTAGTTCTAAGCGGCAGAAATAAAATATTTAAATTGCAGAATTAAAAGGAGTAAAGGAAAAATAGGAACACCAAGAATTATAGATGTTCAATCAAAACAAAAGGACCTACTCCTCTCCTCAAGACTTAGTCTTGAGAGTTTCTAATAATACTTTAGAGGTTTTAGTAGGAAAGGCTCACAAATCCCCTTACACAAGGAAATTGTAGTTGTTCTACAACTAAAATATTACAAGACGAATGATGTGGGCGTTTGTGTCTTTTCTCAAATAAACCATTGAAAATGAAGTGGCCAAGCTTCCTTCCCAACCGTATATTGAAGTGGTTAGTCTTCTCTCCATGAACACATATCTTGTAGAGGTTAGTCTTCAAGTACCAAAATATACCTGAGCTCTTTTTTGGTTTTACGATAACCAAATAACCTTGAGATTTTACCTGGTTGATCTCAAAACCTATGACGATTTTTATAGGGGATGATCTTCAACCAACCAAGAAATAAAATAGGATTATTAAATCTAGATAATCCTTAACTTAGGAACTGATCACACAATTCCCAACCATAAGCTTTTAACGGGTTTAGCTTCGAACCACATATATAATCCCTATCTGGACAATATTCAACCAAGGTTTATAAATATAGTGACCTTGGTGATTCTATACAATTTCCAGAATTACAAGAGAGACTTCACTCGTAAATGGTACTTTCCTCACAAAAACATTTAGCTATAAGAATTAGAAAGGTAAACTTAAAATAAAACTTTAGAGAGAGATATAGTGAATGTCAATACACAAATCCGTCTTATGGATTATTTGAAATGAGAAAGAGGTCATATATTTATAGGCTTGAGGTTCCCCAAAGAAGGAAATGGAATATAAGAAAAAATAACAGTTGCTAATCGATCGACATAAGCGGTTGATGTTTGAAAATCAATCATATATAAGTTACAAAATGGAAATATAAGATATATAGTTGTTGCATAGAATCTAGGTGCATTCAACTTGCCTTATTGGTCAGCACTTTGCTTCAACTGATCAAATATACTAAAAAAATATTTTATAGCTTTTTGACTGCTCCCATCATGTTCTATAAAACTTATGTATGTCTTCAAAGTATTTTATTTCGGAAAATCATTTGATAAAAAGGTTTTAGTGTGTGTGTGTGTGTGCTTATAGCCATGTACTTCTATGAAAAAGTCTCTTTGCTTTTACATAGTTTCACTCACTTACTATTTTAAGATATTTTATCTAAGCCTTTGTCCGTTGTAATCTTTTAGGTTGACACTTGTTGAGATCTCTTGAGGCTTTTGGTAGAATCCAGTTTGTTTTCCCTTTATCTGATAGTTGAAACAACCGGCTGAAAATCATCGAGATAAAATCAATAAAATCGTCATTGAACGTTTTTTATCTCACAGGAATGGAAAGGTAAACATCGAGTAAACCTGAGAAGGGAGAAATCACGATCTTGCGACCAAGAGATACGAGTAAGGGAGTTGATTACGCAAGGGGAAGGTATTATCACCCCTCACGTTCATGGTACTCCACGTGATCCACTCTTGTTGTTCTAATCAAAGAGTGTGTTCATATCTAAACCCTAATCAAGCTAAGGGAAAATGCATGTATGCAAAGTGTATGCAATGGGGATCAAGGAACATCATAATTCACCTCAAAATTTTTAATTTGTTATGTATTTTTTATTAAAAATATTAATTTCTATTCCTACCCCAGCCCGGCCTTTGGAGACTCACGCGTTGGCATAAGAATGAATTACATGTTCTACCTGAAGAGGTATTTTCAAAAGAAAAGTGCTTGAAGGCGGATAATGCTACATTCATGCTCTAGCAAGTATACATGGTGCCACCTGACTTGTGGGGATTTACGCATCGTATTGCATAGAGTAGAATTAACACAACCTTTTGAAAGTTTCAAAGAAAGGCCCAAAAGTGAAAGAGTTTGAATTAGTTGATGTTTTTTACCTTGAAAAGGGGTTTAAGAGATGTTAGAATGTTTTACGAATTTTCCAAAGAAAATGATTTTTAGTCTTAAACTTGCAAAAGGGGAACAAAAACATCTAAGGGAAACTATCTAGCTCTATCCCTAATGTTATAATACAATGATTGATCCTATAGTTGAATTTGGAAGAGAAACACTACCTAAGTTAGCATGCATGGATTACGATCCTAATGTCTAACTTGCATCGAAAACGAAACAAGAAAATCCTAAGGGAACATTAAAAGGTTTAAAGAAAAGAAAAAACACAAGTTCAATCGAACAAAGTCGAACCAAAACCAAATCAAAAATCGACTGCGAGATAACAACAAACAAAGAGTCTGATGGATCTCAAAGTGGGAGTAAGGAACTTTTTCCACTTGATTTTCTTGAGCACCTACATCGAGTAACAACTTGTAGCATCAACATTTAAAGAAACGGGAGCTAACATCATCGAAATGAATGACAAGGTATGGGGATGGTTGTGGTCCCTACCTTCGACTTTATTTGACTCTATGGACAATAATAGGCACAGTTCAAAGCGTCAACGTATAACGCGAGCTAAGAACGACATGAACTAGAAAGTGTGGGGGCCGATTGCGAGCCCTTTGTTCCACTTATTGACTCGATAGCAAATACAAAATAAAAGGGAAATGGGAGGGGAGTGGGATTTTCCTTCTTCGAGGTCCTTTGCAAACAAGTAAACACAAACATCGCCTCATCGAGGTCTTTGAGCAAAACAAACAACGCCTCTTTTAAGGACTTTAAACAGATTGCCAACCTAAAGTATGGACTCCCTGACATGCATCTCTATTCCTACTTTTCATGGCAAGGAAAATAAAATGTGATGCGGAATATAAACAGAATTAGAAACAATACCAAACGAACAAGAGTTCGTAACAAGTCAGTAAAGCAGAGAAAATCGGAAAATTCCGTGCAAGCTAGCATTAACAAATAAAACAATCAGAGACCAGGCACTCGGAATAGGTGCCAAAGTATCGATAATGTGATAATAAATCACATGTGAAATATGCATCAAACACGTCCGCATAACAAATAATACATCTACACAGGATACACATCCAGACAAAAACACAAGCAGTGTATATTTATCATAGAATGAGAATCACAATCACACACGTCGGACGTGAACTCAAATCTACAAAGAAGTGGAATAAAATGTTTTTCAATCGCATAACCAAAACATTAATTAAGCGATTGAAATCTCTCTTGAAATGCCTTGCACAAGTCAACAAACGCGTTAGTAGTAATAAGGAGGAATAATAGGAATCAAGTATTTGCATAACAAATTAAATCAAGATTAAATTGTGAATAAAAGCAATCCAAACAAGCATTGGAACATCAACATCAAAACCCGTGAAGCATTGTCGTCATCTCATGAACCGACCAAAATATCGAATTGAAATCATAAAAAATTGGCATAGATGTCGCCCAAGTACCAAAACAAACTCCCTTGAGCATTAACCATCAATTAAATCATGCCTTAAGCTCAACTTACCAAAACTAGGCAGCATTGCGCCATAACACAACATTACTCGAAAATTCGCGTTGAAAATAATATAACTCAACATTGATGCTCAACAAATGCTCAATTATGATCAAGTATGAAATAATCAACAATTAAAGAGAAAACTATAATGTATTTGTATTCTTCGAGCCGCAACACATATATGTATCATAATCAGACAAAAATGAGTTTAAAACTCACAAACGGATACACAAAAATATTCACTGATTCATATAATGCCGCTTAGAAATTACAAATACTTTGTAACAAATAATGAAACCGTAAAGTGTCAATTCCAAGACAAAATAATCAATGTTCAAGTGTTAATGCAATTTATTGCATTTGAGGTTTTCAACATCGAAAAAGTGAATTCATCAACAAATCGATCCAAAATTGCATTAACTCATGAAAATAAAAATAATTCTCATCACAATTCCATAATCAAACACTTAGATCCAAAATTAGACGTTCAAAATCAACATCAATTTACTGATTAAATTCAAGTTCTACACCGATTAAGTCATCATTCAACCAATTCCACACTTATTCATCACTAATTCTCATGAACAAATAATCCTTAATTCAATTCAAATCAATTAACTAATGTTCATCCAAATAAGTACTTAATTCAAATTCAATTAAAACTGATAAGAACATAATTCAAGTGGAGATGTGAAATTACTGAAGCAAGAATCAGATCAGAGAAGAGATGATCGAAAATAAAGAAGAGGAGGCGGAACAGGCCATAGAAAGGAAGTTCCGGCCTGAGGAATATGCACCGAGGGAGAGAGCGGACCAGAGGCGGAGGAACGCGTGCGTCGCAGCTGGCCGGTCTCGGATGGTGGTCCGGAGAGGCAATATGGAAAGGAGGGAGTGAGAGAGTTTACTGTGCGGTGAAGGAGGAGAGGAGGTTCTGGCGGTTGAGAGTGAGGGAGATGAAGTTTTGTGCAACTTTGTGTTCTTGGGTTAAGAGAATTTGAGAGATAATTGGAAGAAATTTTATGAGTTTTGAAATAATGAGGGCAAAGTTTTACTGAATTTGAGTTTCAAACTTATATAGAAATGGCTCCAAGTCTTGTTTGGCTAATGTAATTCTGATTTTTTTCAGCTTATTTCGTTGCACGGCTCGAGAACAAACCAAAACTCATGGCATACGGTACATAATCCTGACGCGAAACTAGAAACAAATTTGTCAGCGACAAAATTCATGACGCGACGCAGAAAGAATCATCCTGTAACGATAAAAATCGAGTGATTCATGATGCTATGAATGGCGAGAACTCGTATTAAAATTCATTATGCAGATTTTTCTAGCTTATTTTGTGTACTGTTCGAAAACAAACCACGAGCTCATGACTTTCAGTGTTGAATCCTAACGTGCAACCTGAAACAAAGTTGTCGGCAACACAATTTGTGACGTAATTACGAAAGAATCACCCTGATACGATAAAAATTGAGATAGTTATGATTTTTCGAATGTCAAGAAACAATGGACTTTTCTAGTTGCACTGAAATTTCAGCTTATTTTCATGCTCACTTTAGGAAGCGAGCCATAAACCAAAGCCTTCGGAGCACAATCCAAACTCAGGGCCTAAAGAAAAGTTTTTGCTAATAAAATTTGTGATCTCACACTTCGAGAATCATCCTGAACCAATAAAAATTGAGAAATTTATGAATTTTTCAATATCGGGAAACATGTCAGTAGAAAACCATTTTGGGTTGCAATTTTCTCAAGTAATTCACACTTTCGGAGATCTTCTGCCAAGAATCAACTTCTGACCCGAACATATAAATTGAAGATAAAATAAAGACGTATTTTATGCTCAAATAACCATCCAAAAACATCGAACCGAGTGAAAGTTATGAATTTTGAATATCCAATAAGCGTTGGTTCAGCACACCATTTCATGGTATTTTCACTGTATATCTTCAAAGTATTCGTACATTCGGAGATCCTCCTTAATGAATTGGCTTCCGGCCCGAACACAAAATTGAAGAAAATAAAAAGATGGTTCAAATGCTCCAAGAACCGCTCAAAGATGATTTTATGGTCAGAAGTTACGAATTTTTAAGTATCTGATAACCAACAAACTAGCAAATCCATTGTACAAAGTGATTTATGGTATTTTGCACTTTTGAAGATTTTCCTTACAAAATTAGTCTTCGACCTAAACAAATGAATTAGAGAAGATCTCAAGACGGTTCTAAATATTGAAGAACCATTCAAAAACAATTTTCCGATCTCAAGTTACAAATTTTTGAATTCGAACCACAAGATACTGAATTTCTGTCTGCATTGTCTTAAATCAATTGAAACGCATGACTTTATGTGAAATTCAAAGCGTGCCAAGGCACATGTGATCTTGATATGATAATGACTTTATTAATCCATGATTGGTTAGCTTGGAACACGTGCGATGTGTATTTAAAATCTAAAAACCTCGAGTTCTGCTTCACAACAGCTCTTTTCACAGAGAACAACCTTGATTCCTTGAGTATAGACCTAATGACATGTATGTATGCATATGATAATAAAGTATAAGCAAATTAAGATTAAAATGAAGAGGGAAAATTTTAGGGTGCAACAGCTGCCCCTATTCAATCTTCTTTAACCTGAGGGTGAGATTGGTGCTAGCCTTTCGAACAATCAAGGTAGAAGAGGATTGAATACTCAATAGAATCATAAAATTTGAACTCTAAAGCCAGTAGGCTATTATTTATTTTTGGTTTTCTGCATTTTCTATTTTTCTTTTTTATTTGGTGAAAGGTGATTATCAGGAAGTATATGTCGGATCAGAATTTAAAACACACAAGAAAGGAGATCAAACATACATGCCCGGTCAGAATTGAACATATATAAGGTTAAGTGACTGAGGACACCTAAATCAAAGGTGAACTCAGAGATACCAGACAGAGAATGCTTGCATCAAAAGCGAGCTCACATGGGAGAAAGAAGACTAACTGCATATAGACTTCTACAAAGAACACCTGAATCGAAGGCGAACTTAAAGATACCAGAGACATGTTCGGTAAGAATGTTGAACACATATTAAGAAGAGACTGACCAGAACAAACTCTAATATAGAACACCTACATCAAATGTGAACTCAAATATACTTTCCCGGTAAGGATATTAGACACATACAAAGATATCTGACAGAGGACACTTGCATCAAAATCAAACTCAAAGACATCGGACAGAGAACACTTGCATCAAAAGTGAACTCACCGAGGAGAAAGAAGACTAACCGCAAATAGACTTCTAAACAGAACACCTGAATCAAAGGTGAACTTAAAGACACCAGACAGAGACCATTTGCATCAAAAGAAAGCTCACCAAGGGGAAAGAAGACTAACTATAAATAGGCTTTTATAGAGAACACCTGAATCAAAGTCGAACTCAAAGATACCAGACAGAGACCACTTGCATCAAAAGCGAGATCAAAGGCATCGAACAGATAACACTTGCATCAAAAGCAAACTCACTGAGGGGAAAGAAGACTAACCGCAGATGGACTTCTATAAAGAACACCTAAATCAAAGGCGGACTCAAAGACACCAGACATAGACCACTTGCATCAAAAGCGATCTCAAAGGCACCAAATAGAGAACACTTGCATCAGAAGAAAACTCATAGAGGAGAAATAAGACTAACCGCATATAGACTTATACAGAGAACACTTGAATCAAAGGCAGACTCAAAGATACGAGATAGAGACCACTTGCATCAAAAGTCTCAAAGACATCAGACAAAGAACACTTGCATCAAAAGCAAACTCACCAAGGAGAAAGAAGACTAACCGTAGATAAACTTCTATAGAGAACACCTAAATCAAAGGCGAACTCAAAGACACCAAACAGATCACACTTGCATCAAAAGTGAGCTTAAAGGCATCAACGACAAATGTTCAATAAGAATATTGAACACACATCAAGAAGAGATTGACTCGAACATACTCTTATAGAGAACATATGTATCAAAGGCGAACTCACAGGGAAAATAAGACTAGCCGCAGGTATAATCCTAGAGAAAGCACGCCGATCAAAGGAGAAATTACCAGGGATAGAATATGACAGACTCCATTGGGGAAACTGGCCAATGCTCCCACAAGACAAGACACTTAATATGAAGTGAATATCTGGGAACACATCGGTTGGAGAAATTTCTGGGGAATAAAATCATGAGGATTGTTCAACTTCTGGTACATAACATCTAGTTATGAAGGGTTCATAGCATAATCGTCTTATACTTCAATGCATGTTTGAAATTTTACAGCATAATGCTCCATACAATGGAAATGCTACGCGTTTTGGTAGATGCAATATGTGATACGGTGGGAGAACTGACTTGAGGTTTTGCGTTTGTGTTCGCAAATGTTGCAGTTAGCAAGAGTTGCCACTGACTTTTATTTTATCTAAAAGGAAAGGTAAAAAAAACACAGGAAAGACCTTTGAGATTGTTTTTGGGTTCGGGGGGTAGATTATGAAAAGGGAAGGTGCTAGCACCCTTTTCATCCATGGTTTTCCATGGGCTCTTAGTTACTTGTTTAGATCACTTACTTTGCTTTTGCAATTGTTTGAAATGGTGCTTTGTATGGTTTTGAAAGTATTTTGAAAAGAGGACATCGTTTAGGCAATCTTTGTAATGATTCTCGTTCGTAAGAATGTATACAAAGATGTTTGTCTTTTGAAAAATGTTTCAATGTTTTGAAAGTTGTTTGGAAAATGTTTTGAAATGTGTGTGTTTGTTTGAAAATAGCAAGGATTGTTTGAAAGAGATCAAGTAACTAGGAACTATCTACCCTACTCAAATGTCTTTCCTATACATTTTTATTCCTTTGACATTGTTGATTTACCATTGATTTGGTAAATAACCCTATCTTTGGATATTAAACGGGACGGCGTGGGTCATCGTATGACCATGATAGCAATGTTACCAAGTATCTTAGCAAGTTTTGAGGGACCAAGATCATTTGTTTAGGCAACCTTTTGATAGCGTCATCGAGGGACTATGATCTTATTTGTTTGTTTTGCTTTGCCAAGATACCTTGCATGCATACCATGGCCATTTAAACTAGGCAACCAAGTGGGTGAAACCCTAGGGGTGCTTGTGTGTAATGTGTGTAATTTTACATGCTTTTGATTGTCTTGGATTAGGTCATGCTATTTGTTTGATTTTTGTCTTATCATGCAAACCCTAATTTTACTAAACATGTATATAATGCGATAAATTGCGTAAAATAAATCTAAGCTATTACAACAATTGTTATGGGAGGGGGGATACAAGTTTTTGAATGGGGATATTTGCACAAAATAAAACCCTAAAATACTATTACAACCCAATTGAATTACTGTACAAGATAAATAAATATACAAATATTTAAATATGCAAATAAAATGTATTTATGCAAAAATGTTTTGTATTAATTTTATGTATGAAAAAAATAAAATTATTTAAGTCCTAAAAATAAGAAGAAAAAAAAATTGTTATTTTTGAAAGGGTGAAACCCTAATTTTTGATTAAAAGAAAATGTGTTCTATTTATTTATTTTATCCATTTATGTACAAGAAATAATAAATAATATTATTAACAAATATTAAAAATTAAAATATGTATGAAAATAATTATTTTAATGTATAAAACAATAAAATAAAAATGTATGGTATTTTAAATATTTTTACAAATTTTATTTAAGAAAATAAAGTTCATTATCCTAATAAAACTATTTTTTATGCCAAAAAATAATAAAAAAATAAAATAAAATACAAAAAATTAAGAAAATACTTTTGTGATTTTTTAATGTTCAGAAAAAATTATTAAAATCAATAAACATAAAAAATATAAGAAAATATGAAAAAAATATACAAAATAAGCAAATGGGGTGCAAATAGTGGATCAGGGGGTGTGGAAAGTAGAAATAACAAGGCCCAGGTGCGCCAGGCCCAGACAGGTCGTCCCTGTCCTCCAACTCCTCCCAAACGCGCGCGTTTTTGCTTCAACCTATAAATCTCTATTCTTTGCACAAAAACAAAAACTTGTAACATAAAAAATGTAGCTTATGATCTCACGATTCCAGTGATATAAAGTTTGTGACCTAACTCTAAAAGACCAGGGAGAATTTCAGTGGCCCTAATTCCTGACCTAATTTTTTCATGAACTTCATGCTTCAAATTCTCACTACTCAGTTAATAAAATAACAACTATGCATATGTACAGCTTCAGCAAGTTAATGACTACATTTTTGCTTCACAAATCAAAGCTTGAGGATTCCTAAATAGAGAGATAGAGTTTTGAAAAATACCTTGTTCAACTGAGTTTTGGTATTGCAATATGGGGACTTTGAGTGAGGCCTGAGGATCGTGTGAGCTTCCTTGAAGTTCCCTCAAGCTATTCCAATGCTTAGCTTTCCTTGAGGATGCTTGAAACTCCCTATAGAAATCAAGCTGCAACCTTCAAAAATGAAAATGGTGATGTCTGAAATAGAGCTCACAGTTGCAGTGCAAAGACTTGGATAATTTAGATGTGATGTAGATGAAGTGTTTCAAAGGTTGAAAGGCAAAACGCACGAGCCAAAATGAAGTTGGCAAGTGTTTTGCAGAAACTGCTATGTCTTGGCAGAAAAATGTGTTTTTTGAGTTTGAGAGTGTTTGGGATGTTATCAATTCATGTTCTAGCTTGCAACAAGTTTTTAAAGTTGTATATAGTGATACAAAGTCCACCCTTTTCCTGTGGTACAAGTTTTGACTTCTTTGGCCAACTTACTTGCATTTGAAGAAAAGTTGAAGTGACTATGCAAATATGCTTGTACTGCTTGCTTGCTAGCTGCAGAGAGTTGGTATGCTTTGCTTGAAACTTGTGGAAAATGCCTATACCAAAGGAACAAGTCCAAGGCTCAAGGCTGATAAAGTTGGAAAAGCTTGCTTTATCAAAATGGCATTGTGAATTTTTGGCCATTTATGGATTTATTCTTTGTATAATGCTCCAACAGCCAAAATAAAGCCATTATCCCATGAGTTTGCATTTAATTATGGAGTGTAAAAGGGATTTAGGACCTGTAATGCAAGGTACAAGCATGATTGATCAGATTTGCAACTTGATGCATTATAAAAAATGGCTTGAACAAAAGTGACAAAATGCCATTTTCTCTTCTTCGATTCTCCCTAACCATAAATGATCTTGGAGAGTTCTTGGACATTTTGGAAAGCTTGCAACATGCTCTACAATCCATATTTGAAATTTATTTTGAGATACCTCTTGGAACTATGTGAAAAATGTCCATGAAGTTAGGTAAAAAACCTGCATAAATTAGGGCAAATTTTCACTAAGTTAAAAAGTTTATGGACCCCTATTCACAAATTCATAACTTGAGATCCAAACATCTTTTGGGAAAAATTTGTGAATAAAATTTGTAGATTTCATGGAGGACTACAACTTTCATGTTGGAAGTTTTCTTTGAATCCAATTGCATCATGGTGAAAAAGTTGTGGAAAGTTGGGAAAAAATAAGAAATTTTCCGTACTTAGAAAAATTCTAAGTTATGAAAAATTTCAAATTAAAACCCTAATTTGCAATTTTAGGTTTCTTGGTCAACAAGTTTCTAATTTTGACACATCTTGATGAATTATGACCCTTGGCACTTGATTTTGACCAAAAAGTCAAAGTTTGACTTTTCACTGCACAATTGACTTTTGATCAGTTGACTGGAAAATTCATCTGTCAATCCTATGCACTTGAGATCTTTTGAACTTATGTGATTAGGTCAAGATGATGCTATTTAGTCCTTGAAATCATGCTTGAACCCAATTGGTCATTGGCTAGGTTAAAAATCAGAAATTGCCCTTTCTCAATCAAAACCCTAATTTTGACCATTTTGCCCTTTTGATGATCTGATCAAATTTCTTGAGGAGTTGTGATCCAAACTTGATCAAATGATACATGGGAGCCTATAATGTTGTTGTGGATAAAAAATTATGAAGTTTGACTGTAAATTGTCCATGGTTGACTTTTTCCCCAATACAACTGATTTTTAGGTCAACTGTCCAATTGACTGAGCAAGAATGTGATTCAAGGCTTGAAACTTGGTATGAGCAATCTTAGGGGTCAAAGATGGTGTATGAAAGTCACATGAGGCATTGATGGTCCAAAAATCCTTGTGCAAACTCAAACCCTAATTTCAGGTCATTAGTGCAAGATGAGGTCTTGAGCCGAGCAAACCCTAATCTTGTCTTGAGTCCAAGAAGTCTTGTGAGGAAAATCTTGATAAATGAGATGGAAAATTTTGGGGTACAACAGCTGCCCCTGTTCAATCTTCTTGAACCTGAAGAGTTAGATTAGCAAGCTTTGTCGTTCGTGACTCGAAGGTAAAAGATGATTGGACACTAGAGTGCCCGTAAATTTGCACTCGTCAAAGTGTAGTTGAGGGAATGGGCTTAAAGATGACATTTGGAGAGGTGATAGAATCTTGCTGGAGATGGGCTTATAGATGCCATCCAAGAATGTTTGTTGAGTTGTAAGTTGTAAGTCAAAAGAATGAGCATCAGAATGGTGTCCGTATCTGGAACGTATCTGAGCTGTATCTGAATTTTGTATCTGAATGAGCAATAGAATAGCATCCATGTCTGGAGCGTCTCTGAGCTGGAGAAAATCAGAATAAGTGACAGAATGGCAACCGTATCTGGAGCGTATCCGTACCGTATCTGAAGCTTGAAAGATGAAACTGAATAAGTGACAGAATGGCAACCATGTCTGGAGCGTATCCGTACTGTATCTGAATGAGTGACATAATGGCTTCCGTGTCAGGAGCGTATCCGTACTGTATCTGAATGTTGAGGTCTGAATGAGTATCATAATGACTTCCGTGTCTCGAGTGTATTTGTATTGTATCTGAATGTTGAGGTCTGAATGAGAAATAGAATGGCTTCCGTGTCTGGAGTGTATCTAATCTGTATCTGATAGTTGAAATCTGAATAAGTATCAGGATGGCATCCGTATCTGGAGCGTATCTAAACTGTATCTGAAATCTGAATCTGAATAAGCAACAGAATGACTTCCGCGTCTTGAGTGTATCTGTACTGTATCATGATTGTATACTGTTAATGGTAGCTTGTTAATCTTATCCTAAAAAAGGTAAAATGTTAGCCGAAACACAAAGTTATGTTGCATGAAATGCATGATGCAATATATGTTTTTTATCAATGTTTATAATATATGAATGTAATGTATGCGCATGTAAGCTGATATGCTGTATTGCTGAGGAAAATAAATCTTTGACAACTGGGGATGATAAAACCCTTGACTGCTGCCGGGGAAAGTAAATCCTTGACTGCGGAGGATAAGAAATCATGGTTGAATGTTGGGGATTAAAAATCCTTGACAACTTCTGCGGGGATATGAGGATCCTTCATGTCTTGAAGTTGGAGTATTGACAAGAATTTTGTTGCAAGCAATGCCATATACTGCTTGAGAAATCTACTTGGGGAATCCAGAGAATTTTAATGACTTCTACTGGGGATCACACAAAGGGAATCCTTGATATGCTGGAGAATAAGGAGAAACTCTGATGACTTCTGTGGGGAATTGAGAATGAGAAATTTCATTCTGTTGAGGATCAATGAAAACTTTGGCGACTTCACTGGGGAATTGAGAATGAGAATCTTCATTCTGTTCAGGAGTAAAAACTTTGTGGGGAAGAAGGCTTACTGCTGAGGAGTAAGTTCAGGAGTTTTCGGTTGTCTACCACTCTACTGGGGAGTTATCCTAGGTCGGGGAGAGATAAAATTTAACTGTTATCTGGCTGATTTACAGGCTTCAAGATAACTTGTTGGGGAGTTTAGATAAACTGGAGGGTTTCCGCTGAGGATTGGGAGTTTGAAGTTTTGGCTCCGCTGAGAATTGGGAGTTTGAAGTTTTAACTGATGGGGATCTATAATTTGAAATTATAACTCCGCTGGGGATATGTATTTCAAGGTTTTAGCTCCGCTGGGGATCTAGATGATGTACTGTAGGGATTGCTCATGGAATAGCCTAAAGACATTTTCCTATCCTTTCAGTCTGTCAGTAATTATTCTTTTCCATCCTATTTATTTGTAAACAGTAATTATGTTCAAATGCATATGTTCATCAATGAATCATTGGATATTTTTGCAAATAAAAACACAAGTGTAAAAGAAAAAGGCAAATAGTTTTTATGTACTTTGAAAGAGATATCTTTGTATTTACTTTGAATAAGTATTTTGTACAAAGGAGACAGATATCCTAGTAAGAGGATGGTGTCATAAAAGTAAGAAAATTTTATACAAAGAAAGATAGCTATGTGTGTAAAAATCCCATGGGGATCCCATTCCGCTATAGCCTTCGTATCTCCGAATATCTTGTCCATCCGTTGCTTGGTTCGAAGATGATTGGATTGATCAGGAGCTCAAAGTTTGTCAGTGAAGAGATTGTCCTTAAAGTGATCCGACGAGACATAGTCATACGCTTTAATTCCCTAACTTTTACCTGGACCACCCTTTCGGGTTTTCAGTCCATCGGGAAACCCTTTTTTACCCAATTCGCCCTTTCGGGTTTTCAACTTGCCGGGTGTACAGATTTTTTTTATTTTATCCCTAATTTTTTCCTGAACCGCCCTTTCGGGTTTTCGATTCACCGGGATGCCCCTTTTTTTTCCCTAGGTGTGTCAACCTAGCGGGTCATTTATGCGTAGTATCTTTTGACTATGTCTGCGTTCGCAGGGTGCGGCAGGTCATCACCGTCCATGGTGGTTAGGATCATTGCCTCACCAGAAAAGATGTTCTTGATTACAAATGGTCCTTCATAGGTAGGAGTCCATTTGCCCCTGGGATCACTCTGTGGCAAGATGATGCGCTTGATTACCAGATCCCCGACTTGATATACCTGGCGTATGACTTTCTTGTTGAAAGCCTTGATCATCCATTTTTGATACGTCTGACCGTGGAAAACAGTAGTAAGTCTGTTTTCATCAATTAAGTTTAGCTGATTAAGCCGGTTCTGAATCCAATCGTCTTCACTCAAACCAGCATCTTTCATGATTCTCAAAGAGGGAATCTGAACCTCGATAGGTAAAACAGCCTCCATGCCATATACTAAGGAATAGGGTGTTGCCCCAGTTGATGTGCGAGCCGTGGTACGGTACCTGTGGAGAGCAAACGGTAACATTTCATGCCAGTCCTTGTAGGTGACTGTCATTTTTTGTATGATCTTCTTGATATTTTTGTTAGTAGCTTCAACTGCACCATTCATCTTTGGCCGATAGGGAGATGAATTATGATGTTGAATCTTGAACTGCTCGCACAAGGCGGTGATCATAGTATTGTTCAAATTTGTACCGTTATCAGTGATGATCCTTTTGGGGATACCGTACCTGTAAATAAGATTCTGCTTGATGAAGCGGGCAACAACATTCTTTGTAACGGATGCGAAGGAATTTTCTTCGACCCACTTGGTGAAGTAATCAATGGCCACCAGAATGAAGCGGTGTCCATTGGATGCCGTAGGCTTGATCTCTCAAATCATGTTGATTCCCCACATAGCAAAGGGCCAAGGAGCTGTTAAGACATTTAGAGGAACTGGAGGCACGTGGACCTTGTCTGCATAGATTTGACATTTATGACAAGTCCGGGAGTGTTAATAGCAGTTAGCTTCCATGGTAGACCAGTAGTAGCCTGCCCGTAGAATCTTCTTAGCCATCGTATGCCCGCTAGAGTGAGTGCCTAAGGTACCTTCATGCAATTCAACCATGATCTTTTCATCTTCAATCTTGTCAACACAACGGAGCAGAATAGAATCATGATTACGCTTGTACAGGATGCCATTACTTAGGAAGAAATTAGCTGATAATCTCCTTAAGAACTTTTTGTCATTGACTGAAGCTCCTTCAGGATATTCTTGAGCCTCGAGATACCTTTTTACTTCATGAAACCACGGCTGGTCCACTACTTCTTCGGTATTAATCTCGTGACAATGTGCAGGTTCGACCATCCGTTCAATGGTGATTTGGGGAGCCTCATTATCCCAGTTAAGTTTAAACATGGATGACATTGTAGCTAGTGCATCTGCTAGCTGATTTTCTTCTCGCGGGAAGTGCTCGAAGGTAATCTGCTCGAAATGTGGTAGCAATGTCAAGACATGTTCTTTGTAAGGGATGGGGTTTGGATGCTTAGTATCCCATTCTCCTTTGATCTGGCTGATGACCAAAGCTGAGTCCCCAAACACATCTAAGGATTTGATTCCCAAGTCTATGGCAGCCTTGAGTCCAAAGATGCATGCTTCATACTCTGCCATGTTGTCCGTACAGTTGAAGCAAAGTCTGGCGATGAAAGGAGTATGGCAACCTTCTGGAGATATAAGCACAACACCGATACCGTTACCAAGTGCATTGGAGGCCCCATCAAAGTACAGGGTCCATCGGGATCCTTGTTCAGGTCTGTCATATGGCCTGACTTCTTCAATGTTGTCCAATGTCATGATGTCTTCGTCAGGGAAGTCGAACTTCATGGATTGGTAATCTTCTACAGCTTGATGGGCTAGATGATCAGCTAGCACACTCCCCTTTATAGCTTTTTGGGTCGTGTACTGTATGTCGTATTCCGTTAGGATCATCTGCCATCTAGCTATTCTTCCAGATAGAGCAGGCTTCTCAAAGATGTATTTTATCTGATCCATCTTAGATATCAGCAAAGTGGTATGAGTCAACATATACTGCCCTAGCCGGCGAGCAGCCCATACCAAAGCGCAACAAGTTTTATCGAGCAGTGAGTATCGGGTCTCACAGTCGGTAAACTTTTTGCTAAGGTAATAAATGGCATGCTCTTTTCGGCCAGACTCGTCATGCTGCCCCAGTACGCACCCCATTGAATTTTCTAGGACGGTCAGATACATGATTAGCAGTCTTCCTTCGACGGGTGGCATCAGGACAGGAGGTTCTAGCAAATACTCCTTGATTTTATCGAAAGCAACTTGACATTCGTCATTCCATCTGACTACCTGATCTTTCTTCAACAGCTTGAAGATTGGTTCACAAGTAGACGTTAGGTGAGAAATGAACCTAGCAATGTAGTTTAGGCGTCCCAAGAAACCTCTGACCTCCTTCTCAGTGCGAGGAGCCGGAATTTCTTGTATAGTTTTTACTTTGGCAGGATCAACTTCGATGCCTTTGTTGCTGACAACGAAACCCAAGAGGTTACCGGACCGGACTCCGAATGTACACTTGTTTGGGTTCAATCTGAGCTTGTACTCCTTCAACCTGACAAACAGCTTTTGTAAGTGATCCAGGTGTCCTTCTTCAGTTTGTGATCGGGTTATCATGTCATCTACGTAGACCTCTATCTCATGATGTATCATGTCATGAAACAAAGCTACCATGGCGCGTTGATAGGTTGCCACAACATTCTTCAGCCCGAATGGCATCACTTTGTAGCAGAACGTACCCCACTGTGTAACAATTGTATTTTTCTCCATGTCCTCAGGTGCCATTTTGATCTGGTTATAGCCTGAGAATCCGTCCATGAAAGAAAATACTTTGTGTTGAGCTGTGTTGTCAACCAGGATGTCGATGTGCGGAAGTGGAAAGTCGTCTTTAGGGCTGGCCCTGTTTAAGTCTCTGTAATCCACACTGTTGTACCCCAAATTTTCCCCTCTCATTTTATCAAGATTTCCCCTCACAAGACTCTTTGGATCCAAGACCAAGCTAGGGTTTGCACTGCTCAAGACATCTCCTTGCACTGTTGACCTGAAATTAAGGTTTCAGTTTGCACAGAGATTTTTGGAATTTCAATGCTCAAAGTGACTTTCATACTTCATGTTGGACTCATAAGTTTGTCCATACCAAGTTTCAAGCCTTGAATCAATTTTTTACCTAGTCAATTGGACAGTTGACCTAGAAATCAGCTGTATTGGGGAAAAAGTCAACTATGGTCAATTTACAGTCAAACCTCATGATTTTTGACCCACATCAACATTATAGACTCATATGAACCATTTGATCAAGTTTGGACCGCAACTCAAGAAATTTGATCAGATCATCAAAAGGGCAAAATGGTCATTTTTAGGGTTTTGACTGCACAAGGGCAATTTCTGATTTTTGACCTAGCCAATGGCAAATTGGATTCAAGCATGGACTAAAGGACTCGATGGCATCATCTTGAGCTATTCACAAGGTTCAAAAGATCTCAATTGTATTGGATTGACAAATGAATTTTTCAGTCAACTGATCAAAATTTGACTATACACTGAAAAATCAAACTTTGACTTTTTGGTCAAAATCAAGTGCCAAGGGTCATTTTTCATCAAGATGTGTCAAAACATGAAACTTGTTCATCAAGAAACCCAATTTTGCAAATTAGGGTTTAAGATTGAAAAATTTCATAACTTAGAATTTTTCTAAGTTATGAAATTTTCTTAATTTTTCCCAACTTTGCCCAACATTTTCATCATGATGAAATTAGATTCAAACAAAACCTCCAACATGAAAGTTGTAGTCCTCCACAAATTCTACAACTTTTATTCACAAAGTTTTCCCAAAAGAAGCTTGGATCTCAAGTTATGATTTTTGGAACAAGGGTCCATGAAACTTTTAACTTAGTGAAATTTTGCCCTAGTTTAGGCAGGATTTTGACCCATCTTCATGACCATTTTTCACATAGTTACACTTGGAATATCAAATTTCATTTGAAATATGGATTGTAGAGAATGTTGCAAGCTTTTCAAAAAGTCAAAGAACTCCCCAAAATCATTTGTGGTTAGGGAGAATCGAAGGCTTGAAGTTGGCAAAAACTCACTTTTTATCCATGGCATGTTCATAGTGATACAAGTTGCAAACTCCAATCAGCTTGCTTTGTACTTGATTACAGGTCTCAAAACCATTTCATACTCAATAATTAAATGCAAATCCATTGGTCTAAGGATTTGTTTTGGTCATTAGAGTATTGCACACAAGATTAATCCCTAAATAGAAAAAGCAACATTACCATTTTTGCTTAAATCTTGCTTTATGTCAAAACTGCATCGTTGAGCATTAAGCCATATCTTGTGCAGCAAATCAAATCCACCAACTTGAGGGGCCAAGGGCATAGTGTGCAAGCTGATAGATAGCCTGTACAAGCTGCTTTGCATCATTGGTCCACTTTTGCTTCATATACAAGAAAGATATCAAATACACTAGATCTGACAGATCTGTTAGAACCAACCTTGGCAAGCATTTGGAACAAGTTTATCACATCCCCTTGAGCCAGAAACACGAGCCTTTGATCCCTCAAACCTCCCATAGCACAAAATCATCTTCATTTGGTAAAATAGGGCACTCCCTGCCGTTGGATTTCCATAGCACAAATCCCTCGTGCGTTTTGCCTCAAACTGGTCCAAACACATTTCACATAACCCATCCAAGCTATCCCAACCGTTAAACACTGAGTGTAACTCCATTTACAAGGTTTGCCATTTCTGATTTCAGCTTGTGCAGGTTGAGTTCTATAGGCTTGTTCAAGCACATTCAAGGCAAGCTAAGCATTGGGGAAGGTCAGGGGAAGTTCAAGCAAGCTCCCAAACATCTCAGGTCTCATTGAAAAGCTCCACATTTCCATACACGAAGTCAACTGAAACAGGTTTTTATCAACTTCCTATCTCTCTATTTAGGAATAATTAGGTTTAGGTTTGTGAATAAAAAATGTAGTATTCATAGCCATGAAGCTGTACATATGCTCAATTTTCATTTTAGTTAAGCATGCTAAGAGAATTTGATCCATGAACTTCCTGAAAAAATTAGGTTAGGATTTAGGGCCAGAGAAATTCTCTCTGGTCTTTGAGAGTTATGACAAGTTTCTTATATGGTTGAATTCGTCTTGAAAAATGCTACAACTTTGATGTTTTATGTTTTTGCATTAGAGCACGTATGCAGGATCTGGCTTTGTGTACAGGGCGCGTGCATTTTTGAGAACGAAGGTTGAAGATGAAGTGCGGTGGGTTGGGCTTGGTCCTGGCTCACTATTGACACCCCCCTTTTGCTGAATACACTCCCCTGGCCCAATTTCTTTACATTTTTATATTTTTGTATTTATTTTTCATTTCTGATTTTATTTTTATATTTTCCAAACATAAAAAATATCCAAAAATATTTTCATAAAATTTCACATTTATTTTTATTATTTTATCATTTTTTTAGACATAAAAATAATTATTGAGTAGTACATACTTTTATTTTATTTAATAAATACTTGAGAATAAAAACATAAAAATATTATACTTTTATTTTTTTATTATTATTTATACTTAAATAATACTTTTTTTTCTAAATATATTTTATTTCTTGTATATACATTATTTTATTTTATTGTATATAAATAGTATATTTAATATATTTACATTCTTAAAAGAAAATTAGGATTTTACCCTTAATAAAAAAAATAATTTTTTTTTATTATTCCTTTCTTTTTGCATTAAATATTTTTTTACATACATAAAAAATAAACATAAACATTTTTGCATATTCATAACATTTTGTATTTATTTAATTTGTTTATTTAAATATTATTCATTTATTATTTATGCCATTGATTCAATTTGGATGTAATAGTAAAATTAGGGTTTTAATTTCTTGCCAAATAATTCCCATTTAAAAATTGTATCCCCCTCCCCGTAATCATGTTGTAATAGTGATAGATTTACTTTTACGCATTTATGCTTCCAATTATGTCATGATTAGAGATTAGGGTTTGTATGCAAAAAATCCAAAATCAAACAAATAGCTTGACTAATACAAAGACAAAAATGCATGAAAATGATAACACAATGCACACTTGCACCCCTAGGGTTTCATCCACTTGTTGCCTTAAAATTGGCCATGTTATACATGTTGAGTATCTTTGGCAAAACAAAAACAAAACAAAGGATCATAGTCCCTCGATGACGCTATCTTGGTTGCCTATATAAAAATGATCTAGTCCCTTAAAATTGCTAAAGATACTTGGCAATATTGCTATCATGGTCAATACGATGACCCGCGCCTGTCCCGTTTAACATCCTAATACAAGGTTGTTTATCAAATGCAATGGTAAAACAACACTGTCAAAAAGGTTAAAAACATATAGGAAAGATCTTTGAGTAAAATAGGGTAGACAACTCTTAGTTACTTGATCAAAGCTTGCAAAACATCCTTGCTATTTTCAAACACACCTCACAACACAATTTCAAAACATTTCCCAAAAACAAACTTTCAAACTTTGAAATCTTTTCAAAAGACAATACACCTTTGTATATATTCAAACAAGAATCATTACAAAGGTTGCCACAACGATGGTCTCTTTTCAAAACACTTTTCAAAACCACACACAAAGCACCATTTCAAACAATTGGAAAAAGCAAAGCAAGTGATCTAAACAAGTAACTAAGAGCCCATGGATAACTATGGATGAAAATGGTGCTTGCACCTTCCCTTTTCATAATCTACTCCCCGAACCCAAGAAAACATCTCAAAGGTCTTTCCTGTGCTTTTTGACCTTTCCTTAGGATAAAATAAAAGGTCGGTGGTGACTCTTGCTAAACCGAAACATTTGCAAACACAAACGCAAAACCTCAAGTTAGTTCTCCCACCGTATCACATAACTGGCGACTCTGCCGGGGACTATCTGAAAGTGGAGTAACCTTAGGGTTTAGATCACCTTTACATGCTTATCTTTTCTTGCTTTGATTGCTTTACAATTGGTTCTATTGTTTGGGCTTGAAAATCCTCTACCCGGATATTGGGAAATATTCATAGGTAAATAGCAATACGTTGTGGAAACTGTGCGGGGTATACCGACATGGTTGAAGCAATAGCTATATTAGTGCGACATATTTGTGGATACCGATAGCCTTTGAGTCAATCAAAGAGAATACGGGGCCGCTGAGTGATGTCATGAAGCACTAATGAACTCTTAGAACCTTTACTTGACCATCTTGGCCTTATTAGGGGTAGTGAGATGACCGACTTTAGTACAGTCTGAAGTTGGTAGATACTCGATACTACACTCATTGAGGGTTGTTTTCTTGGAATATTTTGATCGCCAGTTAAGTGGCTAAACTGAATCAATGAACACAGAAAATAATCCAGTGATATTGAGCTCCTTAGAACCCGGTTACTATTTATAGGACAGGTTGAGCCAACTAACTTCAAGAGGGTACTTACCTATGAAACCCCATGCAAGCCTGAAACTAGGATCTTGTGTGACTTGCTTGTACATATACTTGTGCATACATCATGAACATCATAAAGCATCATATGCATCCACTAACCATTTTAAGGGTTTGGATCTTCATCTTTTTTCTTGTTTTGTAGGTTATGGAATCACTCCACAGAAAAACTATTCAGGTCAACCTTGTGAGAGTCCCTCCTCAACTCAAGGAGTTTACTTCCAAGATTCTAGAGAGTTCTCTCTTCAGTGAAAGACATGGTAGACTTCTCAACTTGGTCAACTCCAACATTGAAGAAGACATGGTGAAAGTTCTCTTCCAGTTCTTTGACCCCCTACATCACTGCTTTACATTTCCTGATTACCAACTAGTGCCTACTTTGGAGGAATTTTCTCAACTTCTGAGGATCCCTATTCTCCATAAACTAACCTACAACGGTACGGAAAGAGAACCAAAGCCTGAAGATGTTGCTCAAGCCTTACACTTGCAACCATCTGATATCAAAGGTCATTGGGAAACCAGAAGTGATGTCAAGGGTTTCTTGGCAAAGTTTTTGTTTGAGAAGGCACAAGACTGCTGGAATTCTCTAGATTTGCAAGCTTTTGAAGAGATTGTAGCACTCCTCATATATGGGTTGGTCTTGTTCCCAAACCCTGATCAACTTATAGATGTGAATGCTGTCAAGATTTTCATATCTCGGAATCATGTGCCTACATTTCTTGGGGATATCCTACACTCATTTCACACACGAACAATGAGGAAAAGAGGTGTTCTCATGTGTTGTACTCCTCCTCTAGCAAGGTGGTTTATTTCTCACCTTCCCCAATCAGTTTTAAAGAATGAACAAGGCTTGAGGTCGTCACAACGATTAATGACCCTTACACATTCTGATGTTCATTGGTGTTCTCGGTCCAGAGAAAATGTCATCATCATTGATCGTTGTGGGGAATTCCCTAATGTCCCATTACTTGGAATTAGGGGAGGCATTACCTACAACCCGTGTTTAGCTCTGAGACAATTTGGGTATGCTAGAAGGGATGGCCCTCATGACATGCTGATTCCTGACTTGGTCTTTGACTTCGACAACGAAGCTCAAGGATTTCGACAAAGGTTTATCCGAGCTTGGAGGATGCCCAACAAAGTGGATAGTAAGACACTGGGACACAAGAATTCTATCCCCCTCGAGCCTTACCTCAAGTGGGTACGAACCCGCGCCCAGAGTCTTATGATGCCTTACCCCCACATTCTTCCTATGATCAAAGATCCTGTTATGGATGGAGAGGTTCCATACACCCTCCTACATCCTGACATGCCAACATCATTGGAAGATTTGCAAAAGAGTTGGATACAGCTCAAGGAAGAACATAATACTTTTGAAGCCAGCTTCTATGCCAGTGAGAAGAAGGTTTTGGAACTTACCCGTCAACTCCACGAAGAGCAGAATCTCAACACTTACATCGCACCAAAGAGGATGCGCAACGTCTTTTTACATTAAGAATTTTGTAATATTTTTCCCATGGGGCATTTATGTACTAAAAAATTTCTTCTTATTAATATGACGTGTGTTCTTTTTGTTTGCAACAAATTTGAATTTCTGAATCCTTGAATGCATTACATGAATACACATCATTCATCATATGCATAAACAGGTCTTCACACCAGGTTTCCTTATCTTTCTGCTCTTTATTTCAGCAAGATGGATATAGAGCAGACGGTCAAAGATCTGCAAGCACAAAATTCATAATTCCAGCAACTCCTCATGACCTTGGCAAAGGGTCAAGAGGACCTTAAAGCACTGTTAGAGAAAGAGAAGGAAAAGGAAAAGAAGAAAAAGAAAAGAGCGGGTGTAGCTACTATGGGAAGAAGGTTTGAGAACCAAGCTAGAAGGGTCCTCGATTTCCCCTTGACGTCTGATGAAGGGGTTGGTAAAGGAAAAGGAGCTACGGAAGAAGAAGAAGAGGATGAAGATTACTCCGAATAGCAGTACCCTCCGGCGGACGATAAGTATAAGAGTCTAGAGGACCGGCTGGCAGCCATGGAGGTACAAAGGGTACCTGGGCTAGATTTCAAAGAACTAGGGTTGGTTGTTGGGATCATCATTCCCCCCAAGTTCAAAGTGCCTACATTTTCTAAATATGACGGTTTGTCCTGTCCGAAGATGCATCTGTGGTCCTACGTCAGAAAGATCCAACCTCACTCTTCTGATAAGGATCTGTGAGTCCACTATTTTCAAGATAGTTTGCCGGGTACGCAATTGGACTGGTTCTATCAACTTGAGAGATCTGATGTTCATAACTAGGAGGATTTGGCTGCTGCTTTCTACCGACAATACCAATATAACGCAGATTTAGCGCCTACTCGTACTCAACTACAGAGTATGGGTATGGTCTCTAATGAGGGATTTAAGGAGTATGCCCAGAAGTGGCGGGATTTTGCTGGAAGGGTGCAACTACCATTGTCGGATAGAGAGCTGGTTGATATGTTTTTGGGGACCCTGTCGGGTCCATTCTTTAATCACTTGATTAGGAGCTCATCTGCAGGGTTCACCGAATTAATTATGATAGGTGAAAGGGTCGAAGCTGGCATTAAGAGTGGTAAAATTCAGAAGGATACCTCTGCTTCCACTGCTATCAAGAAGACTTTCCTAGCCAAGAAGGAAGTTTCTGTTGTTCACACCCAGAGAAATCAAGGGAGAATGGAGCGCCGACCAACGGTGGGGGCTGTGATGATCCAGAACTCCTCAGCCGATCAACCTCGAAGCAGTCAACCCAGAGCTAACCAGCAAAGGGTAGAAAGGCCACAACGGTAGTTCACCCGGATCAATATGACACCGGCTCAGGTCCTCCCTCATCTGTTAAAGTTAAACCTTACCAACTTGAAAGAAGCGCCGAAAAAACCAAATACATCTTCTCCCTATTATCATTCCAATGCAAAATGTGCATATCATTCGGACAGTGTGGGGCACGACACCAACAACTGTTGGGCCCTTAAAAACAAGATCTAAGATTTGATAGATGCCAAGGAGGTGGAGTTTGATGCCCCCAAAAAACCTAATGTGATATCCGCTCTTATGCCAAAACATGGTCATAATATCCATGCTATTGTAGAAGATCTTCATGTTACTGCTATCGATAACTTAATGACTCCGTTGCCAATGATCAAGATAAATCTGTTGAAAGCCGAGATTTTCCCAGGCTATGAAAAAGATTGTTACTTTTGTTCGACCTTGTAATCCGATTGTCCGCTGTTGAAGTCAGGCATCCAACGCCTGATGGATACTCAAGAGATCCTCTTTCAGAAAACTCCTGTTGCTACTATTACTCATGTTACTCCTGTTACTCCAATCAATGATGTTGCTATAATCACCATTTCTGACAATCTTTCCAAGACCTGCAAAAGGCCTGTTAAGATTACACCCGATCCAAAGGTTGTACCGCTGAACATTACCATGTCGGGGCCTATCCCATATAAGTCCAATAAGACAATACCATGGAATTATGGAGGAGAGATCTTCTATCACGGTGTGAAACAGATCGAATCAGTGGAAGAAAACTCTGATGAAGAAACTCCTGACATAGGAAATATTGCGGGGACAAGTAAGATCACTCGTAGCAGAATAATCTTCTCTCCGGAGATTGATCCTCCACGGGAATTCTTAGGACCCTCAAGTGCTCCTGTGCCTGTCAAGATATATGTGCGAAGCCCGGTGATTGAAGAAATTGTTACTCCTGAAGTTGTACCCTCTGCTGTTACTACTGATAAAGGTAAGGGGATCCAAGAAGCGCCTGTCAGGACGAGGGCTCAGACTGGTTATCCCCGAGACCACCCAAAAGGAAATGGAGGAGATTTTAAAGATAATTAAGAAGAGCGACTATGATGTCGTAAAGCAGCTGGGGCAAACCCCTTCAAAAATCTCTATGCTGGCTCTATTTCTCTGCTTCGAGGCTCATGCCAAAGCCTTGATCAAATTCTTGAAGACGGCGCACGTGCCTCAAGAAACTTCTGCGGATCAGTTTCAAGAGTGTGTAGCCAGCCTTACAGCTGGCAATGGTCTTGGCTTCTCTGATGCCGATTTGACATCTAAGGGAAGAAAGCATAATGGTGCGCTGCATGTCTCAGTAGAGTGCAGAGGGACCACACTTTCTCATGTTCTGGTTGATACCGGTTCATCTTTAAATGTCCTGCCAAAGAAAGCATTGGACAGGCTAGACTGTGAAGGTTTGACCTTAAAGCCCAGTGATATCATTGTTAGAGCCTTCGACGGTTCTAAGAGGATGGTTCACGCAGAAGTGGATATCCCAATTAAGGTGGGAACAGAAGTTTTCAACTCTACTTTTTATGTGATGGATATCCGTCTTTCATATTCATGCTTGTTAGGAAGGCCATGGATCCACAATGCTGGGGCAGTCACTTCTTCTCTACACCAGATGCTCAAATACCCAGTCCAGGGTAAGATCATAACAGTTCATGGTGAGGAGGAGTATATGATAAGCCACCTTAACTCTTTCCGCTACGTGGAGTTAGATGGTGAATTCATAGAAACACCTTTCCAACACTTTGAAGAGTTTTCTCCTGAAGTTGCGGTAGCTAAGACAATGACTGATGTGCCCATCATTACCAAGCCTGTGTCCCGGATGTCATCCCTTAAAGATGCAGAGGCTGTGATCAAGGAAGGAGGAAGTACATTATAGGGTCAACTGCCAGATTTTCCTTACAAGACAGATAAGTACGGATTGGGTTTCACTGTTGCTAGCCAGAAAGTTGTGCGTCGCTCCCGGGCTGGAGGACCGCTGTTGAAAATCACTCATCATGGAGTTCATGCTTTAGAAGAAGATGAAGAAGGAAGCAATTTTGAAGACTAGATCTTTCCAACCATTGAAGGAGGACTGAACAACTGGGAGGCGAAAGACTTTGTTCCCATTACTTTGATCAATCAGTAATTTATCTTTTGAACATTTCCTGTTTAGTCTGTAATAATTATTAAACAATTCGTACACTCTTTTTGCCTTATGCCTTACCCGGGGCATATAGGTCCATCTGTAAGGGTTTTGATTCTTCATTTTCATATGCCATTTTTAATGAATCATGGACGTTTTCATCTATAAACTTTTGTGTTCATTTTCTTTCTTTTTTTACATTTCATTTTGTTTAAAAGTGGTTATCCCTTACACACACCCACACTCACAAAATGCAGGTACCCATCCACTCCGGATTCCATGAGTAACAATTCTGCTATGGCCTTCAGTGACTCTGAAGATCTGGTCAATCATACCGAATACGAAGGTGATGAAGACTGTGAAGTGCCTAGAGAGTTGGCTAGACTTTTGCAACAAGAAGAAAGGGCTATTCTGCCCCATGAAGAGTTGTTAGAGACTATCAATTTTGGAACAGAGGAAGACATAAAAGAGGTTAAAGTGGGTGCCAACCAGGAGCCAAATGTCAAAGAGCTCTTAGTTCAGCTGTTGAATGAATATGTTGAGATCTTTTCCTGGTCCTATGAATACATGTCGGGGCTGGATACAGATATTGTGGTTCACCGTCTCCCTACAAGAGAAGACTGTCCACCAATCAAATAGAAAGTCTGCCGAATGAGGCCCGACATGTCTGAAAAGATTAAAGTTGAAGTGATGAAGCAGTTCAATGCTGGCTTTCTGGCTGTTACTTCCTATCCACAATGGGATGCTAACATTGTTCTCGTGCCTAAGAAGGACGACAAAGTCAGAATGTGTGTGGACTACAGAGATTTAAATAGGGCTAGCCCTAAAGACGACTTTCCACTACCACACATTGACATCTTGGTTGATAATACAGCTCAACACAAGGTATTATCTTTCATGGATGGATTTTCAGGGTACAACCAGATCAAAATGGCCCCCGAAGACATGGAGAAGACTACTTTTGTTACGCAGTGGGGTACCTTCTGCTATAAAGTGATGCCATTTAGACTGAAGAATGCCGGGGAAACCTATCAGCGAGCCATGGTAGCTTTGTTTCATGACGTGATACATCATGAGATTGAAGTCTACGTAGACGACATGATAGCTCGTTCACAGACAGAAGAAGAACACCCCGACCATCTGCAAAAGCTGTTTGTCAGGTTAAAAGAATACAAGCTCAGACTGAACCCTAGCAAGTGCACTTTCGGAGTCAGGTTCGATAAACTTTTGGGATTCATCATCAGTAACAAAGGCATCGAGGTTGATCTTGCCAAAGTCAAAGCTATACAAGAAACGCATGCCCCTCGCACTGAGAAGGAGGTCAGAGGTTTCTTGGGATGCCTAAACTACATCGCAAGGTTCATCTCTCACCTAACATCTACCTGTGAACCAATCTTCAAGCTGTTGAAGAAAGATCAGGTGGTTGACTAGAATGATGACTTCCAAGTTGATTTCGATAAAATCAAGGAGTATTTGTTGGAACCTCCTATCTTGATGCCACCCGTCGAAGGAAGGCCGTTAATCATGTATCTGACTGTTTTGGATAATTCAATGGGGTGCGTACTGGGCTTACATGACGAGTCTGGCCGAAAAGAGCATGCCGTTTATTACCTTAGAAAAAAGTTTACCAACTGTGAGACTCGCTACTCACTGCTCGAGAAGACTTGCTGCGCTTTGGTATGGGCTGCTCACCGGCTAAGGAAGTATATGTTGACACATACCACTTTGTTGATTTCTAAAATGGATCCGATCAAGTACATCTTCGAGAATCCTGCTTTATCCGGAAGAATCGCTAGATGGCAGATGATCCTGACTGAGTATGATATCCAGTACACAACCCAAAAAGCTATAAAAGGGAGTGTACTAGCTGACCATCTAGCTCATCAAGCCGTCGAAGATTACCAATCTATGAGGTTCGACTTCCCTGATGAGGATATTATGACATTGGACAACATTAAAGGTAACATACCGTATGATGGACCTGAACAAGGATCCCGATGGACTCTGTACATTGATGGTGCCTCCAACGCACTTGGGAATGGTATCGGCGCAGTACTTATCTCTCCAGAAGGTTGCCATACACCTTTCACTGCCAGACTCTGCTTCAGCTGCACCAACAACACGGCCGAGTATGAAGCTTGTATCTTTGGTATCAAGGCTGCTATTGACTTGGGAATCAAATCTTTGGTTGTATTTGGGGACTCAGCTTTGGTTATCAGTCAAATCAAAGGAGAGTGAGATACTAAAAATCCAAACCTCATCCCTTACAAAGAACATGTCCTGACATTGTTACCATACTTCGAGCAGATTACCTTCGAGCACTTCCCGCGAGAAGAGAATCAGCTAGCAGATGCGCTAGCTACAATGTCATCCATGTTTAAACTTAACTGGGATAATGAGCACCTCAAATCACCATTGAACGAATGGATGAACCTGCACATTGTCACGATACTAATACCGAAGAAGTGGTGGACCGACCTTGGTTTCATGACGTCAAAAGGTATCTCGAAGCACAAGAATACCCTGAAGGAGCTTCAGTCAACGACAAAAAGTTCTTAAGGAGGTTCTCTACCAAATTCTTTCCGAGCAATGGTATCCTATACAAGCGCAATCTTGATTGTGTCCCACTCCGTTGTGTGGACAAGGTTGAAGCTGAGCAGATCATGGCTGAACTACATAATGGCACATTTAGCACCCACTCGAGCGATCATACGATGGCTAAAAAGATTCTACGGGCAGACTACTACTGGTCTACCATGGAGGATGATTGTCATCAATATTCCCGTACTTGTCACAAATGCCAAATCTATGCTGACAAGGTACATATTCCCCCAGTTCCTCTCAATGTCTTAACAGCTCCTTGGCCATTCGCGATGTAGGGAATCGACATGATTGGATAGATCAAGCCTACAGCATCCAATGGACACCGTTTCATCCTGGTGGCCATTGATTACTTTACCAAGTGGGTCGAAGCAGCTTCATTCGCTTCCGTTACAAAGAATATGGTTGCCCGCTTCATCAAGCAGAACCTCATATGCTGGTATGGTATCCCCGACAGGATCATCACGGACAACAATACAAATTTGAACAATACTATGATCACCGCTCTGTACGAGCAGTTCAAGATTCAACATCACAATTCATCTCCCTATCGGCCTAAGATGAACAGTGTTGTCGAAGCTGCAAACAAAAATATCAAAAAGATCATACAAAAGATGACAGTCACTTACAAGGACTGGCATAAAATGTTATCGTTTTCTCTGCACGGGTACCGTACCACGGCACGCACTTCAACTGGGGCAACCCCCTTTTCTTTGGTATATGGCATGGAAGCTTTTTTACCTGTGGAAGTTCAGATCCCTTCCTTGAGGATCATGAAGGATGCTGGTTTGAGTGAAGACGATTGGATTCAAACCCGCCTTGATCAACTTAACTTGATTGACGAGAAGCGACTTACTGCTGTTTGCCATGGTCAGGCGTATCAGAAACGTATGATCAAGGCCTTCAACAAGAAAGTCAAGAGACAGGTATATCAAGTCGGGGATCTTGTAATCAAGCGGATCATCTTGCCGCAAACGATCCCAGGGGCAAATGGACTCCTACTTACGAAGGATCATTTGTGATCAAAAACATCTTTTCTGGTGGGGCAATGATCCTGACCACCATGGATGGCGATGACCTGCCGCACCCTGCGAACGCATACATATTCAAAAGATACTACGCATAAACGACCCGACAAGTTAAAAACCCGAAAGGGCGACTTGGGAAAAAATAGGCATCCCGGTGAATCGAAAACCCGAAAGGGCGGTTCAGGCAAAAATTAGGGATAAACGAAAAAAATTATATACACCCGACAAGTTGAAAACCCTAAAAGGCGACTTGGGTAAAAAAGGGTTTCCCGGTGGATCGAAAACCCCAAAGGGCGATCCAGGCAAAAGTTAGGGAATTAAAGCGTATGACTATGTCTCGTCGGATCACTTTAAGGACAATCTCTTCACGGACAAGCTCCAAGCTTCTGATCAATCCAATCATCTGCGGACGAAGCAACGAATGGACAAGATACTCAGAGTTATGAAGGCTATAGCAGAATGGGAACCCCATGGAATTATTGCACATAGCCATCTTTCTTTGTATAAAAGTTTTCTCAATTTTCTGACAACATTCTCTTACTAAGATGTCTGTTTCCTTTATACAAAATACTTACACAAAGTTAATATAAAGATACTTCAAAGTGCAAAAATTTGTTTGCCTTTTCTTTCTTTTTACACTTGTGTTTTATTTGAAAACGTCCAATGATTTATTAAATGAGCATATGCATTTGAATATAATCACTACTTACAAATACAAAAAAATGAGAAAGGATTACAACTGATAGGTTGAAAGTATAGGAAAACGTCTTTAGGCTATTCCAGAAGAAATCCCCTGCAGTATGTCATTCAGATCCTCGACAGAACTAAAACCTTGAAATACATATCCCCAACGGAGTTATGTTTCAAAATCCCCATCAGAACTAAGTTTCCAAACTCCCAACCCCCAACGGAGCTAGAAAACTTTGAACTGCAAACCCTCAGCAAAGATAAAAATTTCTTCCCCAACGGAGTCCAAAACTTCAAATCTTAAACCCCGGTGGAGTACCATCCATTTTCCTCCATAAATCCCCAGTATATTAGCATACAACCCAAGCTCTTGAGAACTCTTCGACGGAATAAACGTTCTCCCCACAGAGTTATTTCCCAGTAGAATGAAGATTTTTGTTCTCATTTCTCCAGTTGAATCCTCCCAGGTTTTAATTCCCCAGTAGAGATCGTCAGAGTTTTCCTTACTCCCCAGGAAATTCATAAAGGATTCTCAATTCCCTGCAGAAGTTGTCAAAGCTTTTGTTAATCCCCACAAGTCACCAAGGATTTTCTATCCCCAACAGTGGTCCAAGGATTTCTCATTCTCAGCAATCAAAGATTTTGAATCTTCAACAGCGGTCAAGGGTTTATTTTCCCCGGCAGCAGTCAAAGATTTCATTATCTCCAGCTATCAAGGAGTTATTTTCCTCAGCAAGACAGCTAATCAGCTTACATACGCATCCATTACATTCATATATCATAAACATTAATAAAGCACATTTTATTGCATCATACATGTCATGCAACATAACCTTGTGTTTTAGCTAACATTTTACCCTTTTCAGGATAAGATTAAAAGCTACCTCTAACAAATATTCAAAGATCTCAAATACAATACCGATACACTCCAAGACATGGAAGTCATTCTGCTACTCATTCAGGTCTCTTATTTCAGATACAATATAGATACACCCCAGACACGGCGGTCATTCTACTACTTATTCAGACTTCAGCAGTCAAATACAGACTAGATACGCTCCAAGACACGGAAGCCATTCTATTTCTCATTCAGATTCAACTGTCAACTTCAGGTTCAGATGCACTCCAGACACGGAAGTCATTCTGTCACCTGCCCGGATCCCAGTTACAGTACAGGTACACCCCAGACACGGCGGTCATTCTGCTATTCATACAGATCTCAACTTCAGATACAGTCCAGATACGCTCCAGACACGGTTGCCATTCTGTCACTCATTCAAACCTATTCCCCAACCCAGAGATACTCCAGACACAGATGTCTTTCTATCGCTTATTCAAATTTCAGATTTCGGATACAATACAGATACACTCCAGACACGGCAGTCATTCTGATATTCATTCAAGAATCAAATACAGTTACAACTTGGATACACTCCAGACATGGACGTCATTCCTTTTCTCATACAAACCCAATCTCCAGATACAACTCAGATACGTTCCAAATACGGATACCATTCTAACATTCATTCTCCTAATTCTCAACAAAAAAGTCTTGGATGGCATCTCTAAGCCCATCTCAAGCAAGATTCTACCATCTCCAAATGTCATCTTTAAGCTCATTCCCTCAGCTACATTTTGACGAGTGCAAATTTACGGGCACTCTAGTGTCCAATCATCTTTTACCTTCGAGTCACGAAAGGCAAACTCGCCAATCTAACTCTTCAGGTTCAAGAAGATTGAACAGGGGCAGCTGATGTACCCCAAAATTTTCCCTCTCATTTTATCAAGATTTCCCCTCACAAGACTCTTTGGATCCAAGACCAAGCTAGGGTTTGCACTGCTCAAGACATCTCCTTGCACTGTTGACCTGAAATTAGGGTTTGAATTTGCACAGAGATTTTTGGACTTTCAATGCTCAAATTGACTTTCATACTTCATGTTGGACTCATAAGTTTGTCCATACCAAGTTTCAAGCCTTGAATCAAATTTTTGCCTAGTCAATTGGACAGTTGACCTAGAAATCAGCTGTATTGGGGAAAAAGTCAACTATGGCCAATTTACAGTCAAACCTCATGATTTTTGACCCACATCAACATTATAGACTCATATGAACCATTTGATCAAGTTTGGACCACAACTCCTCAAGAAATTTGATCAGATCATCAAAAGGGCAAAATGGTCATTTTTAGGGTTTTGACTGCACAAGGGCAATTTCTGATTTTTGACCTAGCCAATGGAAAATTGGGTTCAAGCATGGATTCAAGGACTCAATTGCATCATATTGACATATTCACAAGGTTCAAAAGATCTCAATTGCATTGGATTGACAGATGAATTTTTCAGTCAACTGATCAAAATTTGACTATACACTGAAAAATCAAACTTTGACTTTTTGGTCAAAATCAAGTGCCAAGGGTCATTTTTCATCAAGATGTGTCAAAATATGAAACTTGTTCATCAAGAAACCCAATTTTGCAAATTAGGGTTTAAGATTGAAAAATTTCATAACTTAAAATTTTTCTAAGTTATAAAATTTTCTTAATTTTTCCCAACTTTGTCCAACATTTTCATCATGATGCAATTGGATTCAAACAAAAACTCCAACATGAAAGTTGTAGTCCTCCACAAAATCTACAACTTTGAATCACAAATTTTTCCTAAAAGAAGCTTGGATATCAAGTTATGATTTTTGGAACAAGGGTCTATGAAACTTTTAACTTAGTGAAATTTTGCCCTAGTTTAGGCAGGATTTTGACCCATCTTCATGACCATTTTTCACATAGTTCCACTTGGAATCTCAAATTGCATTTCAAAGATGGATTGTATAGCATGTTGCAAGCTTTTCAAAAAGTCCAAGAACTACCCAAAATCATTTGTGGTTAGGGAGAATCGAAGGCTTGAAGTTGGCAAAAACTCACTTTTCATCCATGGCATGTTCATAGTGATACAAGTTGCAAACTCTAATCAGCTTGCTTTGTACTTGATTACAGGTCTCAAAACCATTTCATACTCAATAATTAAATGCAAATACATTAGTCTAAGGCTTTATTTTGGTCATTAGAGAATTGCACACAAGATTAATCCCTAAATAGAAAAAGCAACATTACCATTTTTGCTTAAATCTTGCTTTATGTCAAAACTGTATCCTTGAGCATTGAGCCATATCTTGTGTAGCAAATCAAATCCACCAACTTGAGGGGCCAAGTGCATAGTGTGCAAGTTGATAGATAGCTTGTACAGGATGCTTTGCATCACTGGTCCACTTTTGCTTCATATACAAGAAAGATATCAAATACACTAGATCTGACAGATCTGTTAGAACCAACCTTGGCAAGCATTTGGAACAAGTTTCTCACATCCCCTTGAGCCAGAAACACGAGCCTTTGAGCCCTCAAACCTCCCATAGCACAAAATCATCTTCATTTGGCAAAACATGGCACTCCCTGCAGTTGGATTTGCATAGCACAAATCCCTCGTGCGTTTTTCCTCAAACTGGTTCAAACACATTCCACATAACCCATCCAAGCTATCCCAACCCTTAAACACTGACTGTAACTCCATTTACAAGGTTTTCCATTTCTGATTTCAGCTTGTGCAGGTTGAGTTCTATAGGCTTGTTCAAGCACATTCAAGGCAAGCTAGACATTAGGGAAGGTCAGGGGAACTTCAAGCAAGCTCCCAGACATCTTAGGCCTCATTGAAAAGCTCCACATTGCCATACACGAAGTCAACTAAAACAGGTTTTTGTTAACTTCCTATCTCTCTATTTAGGAATAATTAGGTTTAGGTTTGTGAATAAAAAATGTAGTATTCATAGCCATGAAGCTGTACATATGCTCAGTTTTCATTTTAATTAAGCATGCTAAGAGAATTTGATCCATGAACTTCCTGAAAAAATTAGGTTAGGATTTAGGGCCAGAGAAATTCTCTCTGGTCTTTGAGAGTTAGGACAAGTTTCTTATATGGTTGAATTCGCCTTGAAAAATGCTACAACTTTGATGTTATATGTTTTTGCATTAGAGCACGTATGTAGGATCTGGCTTTGTGTACAAGGCGTGCGTGTTTTTGAGAACGAAGGTTGAAGATGAAGTATGGTGGGCTGGGCTTGGTCCTGGCTCACTATTGACACCCCCCTTTTCCTGAATACACCCCTGGCCCAATTTCTTTACATTTTTATATTTTTGTATTTATTTTTCATTTCTGATTTTATTTTTATATTTTCCAAACATAAAAAATATCCAAAAATATTTTCATAAATTTTCACATTTATTTTTATTATTTTATTATTTTTTTTAGACATAAAAATAATTATTGAGTAGTACATACTTTTATTTTATTTAATAAAAACTTGAGAATAAAAACATAAAAATATTATACTTTTTTTTTCTATTATTATTTATACTTAAATAATACTTTTTTTCTACATATATTTTATTTCTTGTATATACATTATTTTATTTTATTGTATATAAATAGTATATTTAATATATTTACATTCTTAAAAGAAAATTAGGGTTTTACCCTTAATAAAAAATATAATCTTTTTTTTTTATTATTCCTTTCTTTTTGCATAAAATATTTTTTTACATACATAAAAAATAAACATAAACATTTTTGCATATTCATAACATTTTGTATTTATTTAATTTGTTTATTTAAATATTATTCATTTATTATTTATGTCATTGATTCAATTTGGATGTAATAGTAAAATTAGGGTTTTAATTTCTTGCCAAATAATCCCCATTTAAAAATTGTATCCCCCTCCCCATAATCATGTTGTAATAGTGGTAGATTTACTTTTACGCATTTATGCTTCCAATTATGCCATGATTAGAGATTAGGGTTTGTATGCAAAAAATCCAAAATCAAACAAATAACTTGACTAATACAAAGACAAAAATGCATGAAAATGATAACACAATGCACACTTGCACCCCTAGGGCTTTATCCACTTGTTGCCTTAAAATTGGCCATGTTATGCATGTTGAGTATCTTTGGCAAAACAAAAACAAAACAAAGGATCATAGTCCCTCAATGACGCTATCTTGGTTGCCTATATAAAAATGATCTAGTCCCTCAAAATTGCTAAAGCTACTTGGCAATATTGCTATCATGGTCAATACGATGACCCGCGCCTGTCACGTTTAACATCCTAATACAAGGTTGTTTACCAAATGCAATGGTAAAACAACACTGTCAAAAGGGTTAAAAACATATAGGAAAGATCTTTGAGTAAAATAGGGTAGACAACTCTTAGTTACTTGATCAAAGCTTGCAAAACATCCTTGCTATTTTCAAACACACCTCACAACACAATTTCAAAACATTTCCCAAAAACAAACTTTCAAACTTTGAAATCTTTTCAAAAGACAATACACCTTTGTATATATTCAAACAAGAATCATTATAAAGGTTGCCACAATGATGGCCTCTTTTCAAAACATTTTTCAAAACCACACACAAAGCACCATTTCAAACAATTAGAAAAAGCAAAGCAAGTGATCTAAACAAGTAACTAAGAGCCCATGGATAACCATGGATGAAAAGGGTGCTTGCACCTTCCCTTTTCATAATCTACTCCTCGAACCCAAGAAAACATCTCAAAGGTCTTTCCTGTGCTTTTTGACCTTTCCTTAGGATAAAATAAAAAGTCGGTGGCGACTCTTGCTAAACCGAAATATTTGCGAACACAAACGCAAAACCTCAAGTCAGTTCTCCCACCGTATCACACACACACATTCTCACGTTTCCGTCCTTCTTAGGTACGGGAACAATGTTAGCAACCCATTATGGATAGGAAGTAACAGCCAGAAATCCAGCATTGAACTGCTTCATAACTTCTGCTTTGATCTTCTCTGACATGTCAGGTCTCATGCGGCAGACCTTTTGTTTCACTGGTAGACAGTCTTCTCTTGTGGGGAGACGGTGTACCACAATGTCTGTATCGAGTCCCGGCATGTCTTCATATGACTAGGCAAAGATCTCAACATATTCATGCAGTAGCTGAATTAGGCGCTCCTTGACACTCGGCTCTAGATTGGCACCTATCTTGATTTCCTTTTTATCATCCTCAGTTCGCAAGTTGATTGTATCCAACTGCTTCTCATGAGGCTGAACATCTCTTTCTTCTTGCGGTAATAATCTGGCCAGTTCCCCAGGCACCTCACAATCTTCCTCAACTTCGTATTCGGCTTGGTAGACCAGATCTTCAGAGTCACTGAAGTCTATAGCAGTATCGTTACCCATGGGTTCCAGAATGGAAGGGTACATGCATTTATGAGTGTGGGTGTGTGTAAGAGATAGCCATCTTAAAACAATAAAATGTAAAAGAGAGACAATGAGCACAAAAGGTTTATATATGAAAAGCGTCCATGATTCATTAAAATGACATATGAAAATGAAATAAGAACCCTTACAAATGGACCCATGTGCCTCGGGTAAGACACAAGGTTGAAAAAGTACGAATTGTTTGCGAATTATTACAGATCCAACAGAAATGGAAAAGATAAATTACTGCAGTATGAAAGTAATTGGAACAAAGTCTTTTGCTTCCCAGTTACACAGTCCTCCGTCAACAGTAGGGAAAATCCAGTCTTCCAAGCTGCCCTCTTCTTCACTGTCCTCTAGTGCATTAACCCCTTGGTGACTGATCTTCACAGGTGGCCCTCCAGCACGGGAGCGGTGCACAGCCTTCTGACCAATCGAAGTAAATCCTAGGCCAAACTTGTCTGATTTGAAAGGAAAATCTGGAAGCTGCCCCCAGATGGTGGATCCGCCTTCTTCCATTACTGCCCTAGAATCCTTTAAAGACGACATCCTAGGTGTTGGTCTTGTAATCGTGGGTACAGAGGACACTGTCTTGGTCGCCTCTATCTCCTGAGCTACCTCTTCGAAATGTTGGAAAGGAGTTTCGATGAATTTGCCATCCAATTCTACATAATGGAAAGAATTCAGATGACTGATCATGTATTCCTCTTCGCCATGAACAGTTATGATTTCCCCTGGACAGGGTACTTGAGCATTTGATGTAGAGTAGAAGTGACAGCTCCAGCATGGTGGATCCAAGGTCTTCCCAACATGCAAGAATAAGAAGGACGGATGTCCATCACCTAGAATATGGAGTTGAAAGTTTCAGTTCCCACCTTAATCGGGATGTCCACATCCCCGTGGACCATCCTTTTAAAACCATCAAAGGCTCTGACAATTATATTTCCGGGTTTCAGGGTTAAGCCTTCACAATCCAGTCTATCCAAGGCTTTCTTCGGTAAGACATTCAAAGACGAACCAATGTCTACCAGTACGTGTGTTAGGGTTGTCCCTCTGTATTCCAGCGAGACATGCAAAGCATCATTATGTTTTCTCCCTTTCGAAGTTAAATCTGCATCGGAGAATCCTAGACCATTGTCAGCTGTTAAACTAGCCACACATTCCTGGAACTGATCAGTGGAGGTTTCTTGTGGCACGTGGGCCGTCTTCAAAAATCTTATCAGAGCCTTAGCATGAGCTTCTGAACAAAGTAACTGGGCCAACATGGATATATTTGAGGGGGTTTGCCCAAGCTGTTCCACCACATCATAATCGCTTTTCTTAATGATCCTCAGAATTTCTTCCATCTCTTTCTGGGATGTTTCAGGAATGACTAGTGATTGAGCCTTCTTCAAGACATGCTCCTCTTGAACATTCTTTCCTTTTTTCTCAACAGCGGAAGTAGGGATGGGAATTGTATTGTCATTGTTGGCGGGTACACTTGTAGGTACAATTGCTGGTATATGTGTAATCTTCGGAACGGCCACGGGTCCAAAGACTGCTGTTGGAGGAGCAATCTCTGGAAAAAAGATTCTTCCACTACGGGTAACTTTGCTTGTTCCAGCAATGTTACCGATGCCGGGATTATCCTCCTCAGAGCTTTCTTCTTCAATGGTCTATTCAATCTGTTTGAAACCATGGTAGTAGATTTCTCCACCATAGTTTCATGGTACCATTTTATCGGTTTTGTATGGGGTTGGCCCGAGCATTGTTATCTTCAACGGAGTAGTCACTGGAGCAGATGTAATGCTAACGGGTTTTTTAGGAACCCTGGAAGGATTGGCGTATATGGTTATTATAGAAACTTCTAGAACTGGAATGGGTGAAACAGGAGCTTTCTCAAACAAAATTTCCTTGTTATCAATCAGTTGTTGGATTCCTTTCTTCAACAAAGGACAGTCAAATGACGAGGACAGGCAAGTATGGCAATCTTGGTCACAACCTGGGAACACCCCAGCTTTCAACCGATTCAACTTGATGGTTAGGAGAGGAGTTAACAATTCATCCACAGTAGAAACAAACAGATCTTCTTCCGCAGCATTGGCATTGTGTCCATGCCTGGGCATTGGAGCGGAGATGACATTCAGCTTTTCAGGAGCTTCAAATTCAACTTCCTTTGCGTCAATCAGATCTTAAATCTTGTTCTTCAGGGCCCAACAGTTGTTGGTGTCGTGCCCTGGACTTTCTGAATGGTACGCGCATCTGGCGTTGGGATGGTAGTGTGGAGAAGCAGTATTAGGATTTTTAGGGGCCTCCTTTAGCATGGCCAGGTTCAACTTCAGGAGATGTGGTAGGACTTGATCATGAGTCATGTTTATCTTGGTGAATTGCCTTACAGGCCTTTCCACCCTTTGCTGGTTATTTCTCGGCTGATCATTTCTCGGCTGGTTGTTTCTCGGTTGGTCTGATGCAAACTTTTGAATCATAAAGGCTCCCACTGTTGGTCGTCGTTCAGTTCTTCCCTGATTCCTCTGGGCATAGACAGCAGACACTTTCTTCTTTCCTGTGAAGGGCTTTTTTGCAACTGCAGAGGTAGACGCATCTTTCTGAATTTTCCCGCTTCTAATACCGGCTTCCACTCTTTCTCCAGTTAAAATAATTTCAGTGAAACCTACAGAGGAGCTTCCAATTAGGTGATTAAATAAAGGACCTGACAGAGTCCCCAAGAACATGTCCACTAGCTCCCTTTCAGATAAAGATGGTTGAACCCTTCCGGCTAAATCCCTCCACTTTTGGGCGTAGTATTTGAAGCCCTCATTGGAAGCCATGGCCATACTCTGTAGCTGAGTACGGGTTGGCGCCAATTCGGTGTTGTATTGATACTGTTTATAGAAGACGGCTGCCAAGTCTTCCCAATTATGGACATCAGACCTCTCCAACTGGTAGAACCAATCAAGTTGTGTTCCTGATAAACTATCCTGGAAAAAGTGGACCCACAAGTCTTTGTTAGAAGAATATGGTTGAATTTTCCTGATATAAGATCGTAGGTGCATCTTGGGACAAGACACCCCATCGTACTTAGAAAACAACGACACTTTAAACTTAGGAGGGATTACAATTCCAGAAACCAATCCTAACTCCTCAAAATCCATCCCCGGTACTCTCTGTATCTCCATAGCAGCTAGACGTTCTTCCAAGTTTTTGTATTTGTCATCGGCCGGAGGGTATTGTTGTTCAGAGTGGTCCTCTTCTTCCTCTTCCTCTGCTTCAGAATCTGATGGCACTGTCGTTCCTTTTCCTTTTCCTTCCCCCTCTTCAGATGTTGATGGGAATTCCAAAGTCCGTCTGGCTTGTCCTTCAAACCTTCTGCCCATGATAACCACACCGGCTCGCTTCTTCTTCTTTTTATCTTTCTCTTTCTCTAGTAGAGTCTTGAGCTCCTCCTGCCCCTTGGCTAAGGTCAAGAGTAGCTGTTGAAATTGTGAATTATGAGCTTGCAAATCTTTGACCATTTGTTGAATATCCATCTTGCTGAAATAAACAGCAGAGAGATGAGGAAACTTGGTGTGAAGACTTGTTTATGCATATGATGAATGATATGTATTCATGTAATGCTTTCAAGGATTCAGAAATTCAAATTTTTTTTAAACAAAAAAGAAACACACGTCATATTAATAAGATAAAATTTGTTAGTACATCAATGCCCCTTGGGCAAAATAATACAAAATTCTAAGGTAAAAAGACGTTGCGCATCCTCTTTGGTGCAATGTAGGTGTTGAGAGTCTGCTCTTCATGAAGTAGCCAAGTGAGTTCCAAAACCTTATTCTCGCTTGCGTAGAATTGGGCTTCTAAAGTATCGCGCTCTCCCTTGAGCTGTATCCAACTCCTTTGTAGATCTTCGAGTGATGTTGGCATGTCAGGATGTAGGAGGGTGTATGGAACCTCTACTTCTATAACAGGCTCTATAATCACTGGGAGAATGGAGGGGTAAGGCATCATAATACTTTGGGCGCGGGTTCGTACCCACTTGAGGTAAGGCTCAAGGGGTATGAAATTCTTGTGTCCCAAGGTCTTACTGTCTACCTTGTTAGGCATTCTCCAAAATCGGATGAACCTTTGACGGAGTCTTTGATTGTTATTGTCGAAGTCAAAAACCAATCCTTGAATCAGCATATCATGTGGGCCATCCCTTCGGGCATACCCAAACTGTCTCAGAGCCAAGCAGGGGTTGTAGGTGATGCCTCCCCTAATGCCAAGTAGAGGGACATTAGGGAATTCCCCACAACGGTCAATGGTGATGACATTCTCTTTTAATCGAGAACACCAATGAATACCTGAATGGTTAAGTGTCATCAACCATTGTGACCACCTCAATCCTTGCTCATTCTTCAAGACTGACTGGGGAAGATGAGAAATAAACCATCTTTCCAGGAGAGGAGTACAACACATGAGAACACCTCTTTTCCTCATTGTACGAGTGTGAAAAGAGTGGAGGATATCCCCAAGCAAGGTAGGCACCGGGTTGCGAGTCATGAAGATTTTGACATCGCTCATATCTATGAGTTGGTCAGGATTAGGGAACAAGACCATCCCATAGATGAGAAGAGCTATAATCTCCTCAAAAGCTTGCAATTCTAGATAATTCCAACAGCTTTGGGCCTTCTCGAACATAAACTTTGACAAGAAGCCTTTGACACCACTTCTACTCTCCCAATGTGTTGTGACATCAGATGAGTGCAAGTGTAAGGCTTGAGAAATCTTTTATGGCTTTGGATCTCTTTCCGTACCGTTGAAGGGTAGTTGATTGAGAATAGGAATCCTCAAGAGTTGAGAAAATTCCTCCAAAGTGGGCACAAGTTGATAGTCAGGAAATGTGAAGCAATGATGCAAAGGGTCAAAGAACTGGAAGAGAACTTTCATCATATCCTCCTCAGTGTTGGAAGTGACTAAGTTGAGTAGACGACCATGTCTCTCGGTGAATGGAGAATTCTCAGGGATCCTTGAAGCTAGCTCCTTGAGTTGTGGAGGAATTCTTACAAGGTTGATTTGGACAGTTTTCCTGCGAAGTGATTCCATAACCTACAAAACAAGAACAAAGATGAAATTCCAAAATCCTTGAAATGGTTAGTGGATGCATATGATGCTTCATGATGTCCATGATGTTATGCTCAAGTATATATGTACAAACAAATCACACAAGTTCCTAGTTTAGGCTTGCATGAGGTTTATAGGTAAGTACCCTTTTGAAGCTTAGTTGGCTCAACCTGTCCTAGAAATAGTAACCGGGTTCTAAGGAGCTCAATATCACTGGATTGTTTCCTTGTTCATTGTTTCAATTCAGCCTCTTTATTGGCGACCGAAATATTCCAAGGAACCAACCCTCAATGAGTGTAGTATCGAGTATCTACCAACTTCGGACTGCACCAAAGCCGGTCATCTCACTACATCCTAAAAGGCCAAGTTGGTCAAGTAAAGGTTCTAGAAGTCCATTAGTGCTTCATGACATCACTCAGTGGTCCTGTATTCTCTTTGATTGACTCAAAGGCTACCGGTACCCACAAATATGTCGCACTAATATAGTAATTGCTTAGACCATGTCGGTATACTTCGCACAGTTTCCACAACATATTGCTATTTACCTATGAATGTTTCCCAAATTCGGGTAGAGGATTCAAACCCAAACAATAGGACCAAAGTGTAAAGCAAACAAGTAAAGCAAGATAAGCATGTAAAAGTGATCTAAAACCCTAAGGTAACCCCATTTTTATAATTTTCCCCAGCAGAGTCGCCAGTTCTGTGATACGGTGGGAGAACTGACTTGAGGTTTTGCGTTTGTGTTTGCAAATATTGCGGTTAGCAAGAGTCGCCACCGACTTTTCTTTTATCGAAAAGGAAAGGTAAAAAAAGCACAGGAAAGACCTTTGAGATTGTTTTTGGGTTCGGGGGGTAGATTATGAAAAGGGAAGGTGCTAGCACCCTTTTCATTCATAGTTTTCCATGGGCTCTTAGTTACTTGTTTAGATCACTTGCTTTGATTTTGCAATTGTTTTAAATGGTGCTTTGTGTGGTTTTGAAAGTATTTTGAAAAGAGGCCATCGTTTAGGCAATCTTTGTAATGATTCTCGTTCGTAAGAATGTATACAAAGGTGTTTGTCTTTTGAAAAATGTTTTGAAAGTTATTTGGAAAATGTTTTGAAATGTGTGTGTTTGTTTGAAAATAGCAAGGATTATTTGAAAGAGATCAAGTAACTAGGAACTATCTACCCTACTCAAATGTCTTTCCTATACATTTTTATTCCTTTGACATTGTTGATTTACCATTGATTTGGTAAACAACCCTATCTTTGGATGTTAAACGGGACGGACGTGGGTCATCATATGACCATGATAGCAATGTTGCCAAGTATCTTAGCAAGTTTTGAAGGACCAAGATCATTTGTTTAGGCAACCTTTTGATAGCGTCATCGAGGGACTATGATCTTATTTGTTTGTTTTGCTTTGCCAAGATACCTTGCATGCATACCATGGCCATTTAAATTAGGAAACCAAGTGGGTGAAACCCTAGGGGTGCTTGTGTGCAATGTGTGTCATTTTACATGCTTTTGATTGTCTTGGATTAGGTCATTCTATTTGTTTGATTTTTGTCTTATCATGCAAAACCTAATTTTACTAAACCTGTATATAATGCGATAAATTGCGTAAAATAAATCTAAGCTATTACAACAATTGTTATGGGAGGGGGGATACAAGTTTTTGAATGGGGATATTTGCACAAAATAAAACCCTAAAATACTATTACAACCCAATTGAATTATTGTACAAGATAAATAAATATACAAATATTTAAATATGCAAATAAAATGTATTTATGCAAAAATGTTTTGTATTAATTTTATGTATGAAAAAATAAAATTATTTAAGTCCTAAAAATAAGAAAAAAATAATATTGTTATTTTTGAAAGGGTGAAACCCTAATTTTTGATTAAAAGAAAATATGTTCTATATTATTTATTTTATCCATTTATGTACAAGAAATAATAAATAATACTATTAACAAATATTAAAAATTAAAATATGTATGAAAATAATTATTTTAATGTATAAAACAATAAAATAAAAATGTATGGTATTTTAAATATTTTTACAAATTTTATTTAAGAAAATAAAGTTCATTATCCTAATAAAACTATTTTTTATGCCAAAAAATAATAAAAAAATAAAATAAAATACAAAAAATTAAGAAAATATTTTTGTGATTTTTTAATGTTCAGAAAAAATTATTAAAATCAATAAACATAAAAAAATATAAGAAAATATGAAAAAATATACAAAATAAGCAAAGGGGGTGCAAATAGTGGATCAAGGGGTGTGGAAAGTAGAAATAACAAGGCCCAGGCGCGCCAGGTCCAGACAGGTCGTCCCTGTCCTCCAGCTCCTCCCAAACGTGCGCGTTTTTGCTTCAACATGTAACTCTCTATTCTTTGCACAAAAACAAAAACTTGCAACATAAAAAATGTAGCTTATGATCTCACGATTCCAGTGATATAAAGTTTGTGACCTAACTCTAAAAGACCAGGGAGAATTTCAGTGGCCCTAATTCCTGACCTAATTTTTTAATGAACTTCAAGCTTCAAATTCTCACTACTCAGTTAATATAAATAACAACTATGCATATGTACAGCTTCAACAAGTTAAGGACTATATTTTTGCTTCACAAATCAAAGCTTGAGGATTCCTAAATAGAGAGATAGAGTTTTGAAAAATACCTTGTTCAGCTGAGTTTGGATATGGCAATGTGGGGACTTTGAGTGAGGCCTGAGGATCGTGTGAGCTTCCTTGAAGTTCCCTCAAGCTATTCCAATGCTTAGCTTGCCTTAAGGATGCTTGAAACTCCCTATAGAAGTCAAGCTGCAACCTTCAAAAATGAAAATGGTGATGTCTGAAATAGAGCTCACAGTTGTAGTGTAAAGGCTTGGATAGTTTGGATGTGATGTAGATGAAGTGTTTCAAAGGTTGAAAGGCAAAACGCACGAGCCAAAATGAAGTTGGCAAGTGTTTTGCAGAAACTGCTATGTCTTGGCAGAAAAATGTGTTTTTTGAGTTTGAGAGTGTTTGGGATGTTATCAATTCGTGTTCTAGCTTGCAAAAAGTTTTTGAAGTTGTATATAGTAATACAAAGTCCACCCTTTTCCTGTGGTACAAGTTCTGACTTCTTTGGTCAACTTGCTTGCTTTTGAAGAAAAGTTGAAGTGACAATGCAAATATTCTTGTATTGCTTGCTTGCTAGCTGCAGAGAGTTGGTATGCTTTGCTTGAAACCTGTGGAAAATGCCTGTACCAAAGGAACAAGTCCAAGGCTCAAGGCTGATAAAGTTGGAAAAGCTTGCTTTATCAAAATGGCATTGTGAACTTTTGGCCATTTATGGATTTATTCTTTGTACAATGCTCCAACAACCAAAATAAAGCCATTATACCATGAGTTTGCATTTAATTATGGAGTGTAGAAGGGATTTAGGACCTGTAATGCAAGGTACAAGCATGCTTGATCAGATTTGCAACTTGATGCATTGTGAAAAATGGCTTGAACAAAAGTGACAAAATGCCATTTTCTCTTCTTCGATTCTCCCTAACCACAAATGATCTTGGAGAGTTATTGGACATTTTGGAAAGTTTGCAACATGCTCTACAATCCATATTTGAAATGAATTTTGAGATACCTCTTGGAACTATGTGAAAAATGTCCATGAAGTTAGGTAAAAAACCTGCCTAAATTAAGGCAAATTTTCACTAAGTTAAAAAGTTTATGGACCCCTATTCACAAATTCATAACTTGATATCCAAGCATATTTTGGGAAAACTTTGTGCATCAAAGTTGTATATTTCATGGAGGACTACAAATTTCATGTTGGAAGTTTTCTTTTAATCCAATTGCATCATGGTGAAAAAGTTAGGGAAAGTTGGGAAAAATAATAAATTTTCCATACTTAGAAAAATTCTAAGTTATGAAAAATTTCAAATTAAAACCCTAATTTGCAATTTTAGGTTTCTTGGTCAACAAGTTTCACATTTCGACATATCTTGATGAATTATGACCCTTGGCACTTGATTTTGACCAAAAAGTCAAAGTTTCACTTTTCACTGCACAGTTGACTTTTGATCAGTTGACTGGAAAATTCATCTGTCAATCCTATGCATTTGAGATCTTTTGAACTTGTGTGATTAGGTCAAGATGATTCTATTGAGTCCTTGAAATCATGCTTGAACCCAATTGGTCATTGGCTAGGTTAAAAATCAGAAATTGCCCTTTCTCAGTCAAAACCCTAATTTTGACCATTTTGCCCTTTTGATGACCTGATCAAATTTCTTGAGGAGTTGTGATCCAAACTTGATAACATGGTACACGGGAGCCTATAATGTTGTTGTGGATAAAAAATTATAATGTTTGACTGTAAATTGGCCATGGTTGACTTTTTCCCCAATACAGCTGATTTTTAGGTCAACTGTCCAATTGACTGAGCAAGAATGTGATTCAAGGCTTGAAACTTGGTATGAGCAATCTTAGGGGTCCAAGATGGTGTATGAAAGTCACATGAGGCATTTATGGTCCAAAAATCCTTTTGCAAACTCAAACCCTAATTTCAGGTCATTAGTGCAAGTTTTGGGATACAACACAATTTAATGATGCATGTTTAGTTTTTCACTGGGGAAAACACACCAATAATTGACTGCCGACAAGACAAGGAAATTTCAAACAATTATCCTTGCACATCTGATCTTTTGTAAAGAATAGTCAATTTGAACTTCATTGGGAGATTGCAAATCTGAAATATCAACTTCCAAGGAGAGATATCACTGGGGAAGTAAGCTCTTGGGAGGAAGATTGCAAAAATAAATTGTAGTTCAGAGAAAATCTTGAACTCTGATTAAATTCTTAACATCCTGGGGAACAGATCCCTTTTCTCTTTCCAGGATGAGGAGAACTTTGTTGGGAATGGGCACTTTCTCGCGCAGAGTTTCTTGATGAAGATAGCTTCTGCTGGGGATAATGAGAATTCTTGAATCAAAAGAAAACCAAAATCATACCACACTGGGGATTTTACCGCTGGGATATAAATCTTCGCTTAGGGAAGAGGAAAGAAAATATTTGAACCAAAAACTTAAGGTTTAAAACTCCGCTGGTGATATCTCAATAATCTTCTATCTCTGAGGATAAAAAATAATTCTGAACAGTGCTCCAACATATACACCACACCGTGGAACCAGGATTTTGTATGATATTCATCACCACCAGGCTTTACTGGGGAAAAGAAAACTTGCTCCACCGGGAATAAGAGGAAAGTTGATCAAGAAAATCCTCAAACTTGGCTCCAAATATGGGGAATGCCACATCTTCCACTAGGGAATTAAAAATCTCTTAATAGCAATCACGTTGGTATAAACTACACCGGGGAATCCATCTTTACAGGATTTATGTCAACACGGGATTTTACTTGGGAAGAGAGATTGCTCCATCGGGCATAAAAGTCGCCTTGATAGGGATACAAACCTGAATCTCCCACAGATAAATAGAAATCTCTTCGAGAAACCTTGACAGTAGCAGACCACACTGGGAAGGAAGGTGCAAATTTCAAGGGGAAAAGGAGTACCAACCTCACTGGGGAGGTAGATATAAACTTCACGGGGATATATCAAGAATATCATATCGGTAAATAAGGTGCTTCTTCCAAGAAGCCTTAAAAGGAGCAGATTGAACTAGGGAGAAAGATTATATAGCATCCTGCTCCATTGGGGATAAGGAATTATGCATGCAGAAAGCCTCATCCTTCAAGACCTTCAATGTTGGCAATGAACCAACCATGCTTTATTCTCATGCCATAAATGGGCAAAAGTACCTACAATAATGTAAACATAACAACATGTTCTAAGTATGGAATGAGAACCTTAGCCGTCATCCTAGACACCCCAAAACTTCATGAAATTTAAGATATTTATATCATGTGTTGTAAAGCTTCAATGTTTTTAACTGCAAAGTTTATCAAAAAATGTTGGACGTGTTTTGCAAACAAAACAGTAAAAGTAAAAACAAAGAGGCGTGATTTGGATAAAAATAAATTTTTATTGATTGATTGGCTTGTAAATAGGCATATACATCAAGAAGAAATTCCTAAAAAGATGTAATTGCATATAAAGCATACAAAGTAGAATACAAAGATGGAAATGTGAAGGCAGATTCATCGGGTTCCGACTCTTCTATGACTCTTATAACCTCAAAGTTCCTTAATACCCTGCTTTCTGAAAAAGTTGATTGGATTGATTCCTTATCCTTCCAAGCTAACCAACTATAGTAGAATGGTAATACAGATGCAACACAAACCGTAGTCATTCACTTTAAATCCCTAACTTTTTCCTGGATCGCCCTTTTTGGGTTTTATCCATTGGGATACCCATTTTTGCCTAAGTCGCCTTTTCGGGTTTTCGACTTAGCGGGTGTACTCAATTTTATTTTTCATTCTTTTATTCATTTATCCCTAATTTTTTCCCGAACCTTTTATTCACTTTTTTATGGTTCTCTGGGATGCCTTTTTTTTCCTGAGTTGTCGACTCAGCGGGTGTATTTATGCGAAGTATTTTTTAAATATGTCTGCATTGACGGGGTGAGGGAAATCATCTCCATCCATAGTTTCAAGTATCATGGCTCCTCCTGAGAAGACTTTTTTCACAACTTATGCTCCTTCATAGTTAGGAGCCCACTTTCCCCTAGCATCTGTATTGTTGGGAGGCAAGATCCTCTTCAGCACGAGGTCACCAGCTTGGAAATTCCAAGGACGCACCTTCTTATCAAAAGCTTTCTTCATCCTCTTCTGGTACAACTGTAAAATCAAGCTTCTCAAATGAACTTTTGTTTTGATGAAGACAAACCATGATTGACAAAGAAGGCAAAGATTTTTGATCAAGCTCAAGGCATCTATGGACAAAGTCTTCAGTTCAAGCTCTTAGCAAATTTCAAGGTATAATGATAATACTTACTTTGAACTTAAGACATAGATGCTCAATGGTGAAAATAAATGTTTTATAAATCCTTACTCAAGTTTTTTCTAAGTTAAAATTCATTTTTCACTTGAGTGCAATCGATTGCATGCTTCAATTTTTCATATCTTTTGCTACTGTTTCTCAGTGCAATCGATTTGCATATTAGTGCAATCGATTGCATGCTTAAAATTTTCAAAACATTTGCTAATGTTTCTCAGTGCAATCGATTTACATTGCTTGTGCAATCGATTGCACTCAATCATTTTTTGCTATTGAATTCACATGCAATCGATTTACACTCTTGTGCAATCGATTGCACACTTAAAACTTTTGAAAATATAGTTGTTGAAACCCCGTGCAATCGATTTACACAAAGGGTGCAATCGATTGCATACTGCACGATTTTGAAAAATAGCAGCTTTGCACATGCCTGTTCATAATACCTTTTCAGGGAAACTTTTCACTCAATCTTGGCAATTGTTCATGATTCATTTACATAACTTTATGTTGTTTCAAAAAGGTTCTATGAACATATAAATACTCATTTTCAAAATCATTTTCAACACCTTTTCTGAATATATTTTCTGAATTTTCAAAAAACAAACTCAAACTTTTCTTCACTATCATACATAAGTTTTCTGCACACTTTCACATAATGTTAACCAGAAAACTTTGAGCATTTATATATCTTGAGTCATTGTAAAATATTATCATTGGAAGAGAAGATCATTCATTGATAAATCACTCTAAGTGATCATTACTACTCAACTCACTCAAAATCAAATATTGATAGATACTTACTTATTTTTCCAGGATTGTTGGAAATAAGTTTAAGTGGTTTTTTAAATCTTGTCTTTCCAGGATTGTTGGATACAAGTGTAGTCACTTTGAGAGAATTATTCTCATTGTTAACATAGTGAAAATCCAAGAGGATTTTTCTTGGTCCAAGAGGATTGTTCTTGGCTTTTTGGTAGTTCTTGTTTAAGTTTGCCACAATAAGGAAATCTCTTTCATGTTGAAAGGGGACTGGAGTACTCTCGAACTGTGAGGGGAACCAGGATATATCGCTTGTGTCTCTTTATTTTTCTGCACTTTACTCTTTCCTAAACTCACCATAATCCAGAAAAATAATACCCATTATCACTAAAACCAGAATTTTTAAAGTACCTAATTCACCCCCCCCCCCCTTCTTAGGCGCACTTCGTACTTACAATTGGTATCAGAGCAGGTTATAGGTAACCTGTTCCTAAAAGATCCAGAATGGCTTCCGAAAATCAAAATCCCATTTTCAGAGATGGTGGTAGTAACAACAAGCCTCCTCTATTTTGTGGTGAATAGTTTGAATTCTGGAAAATATGCATGAAGGAACATCTAGAAGCACAAGGAGAAGAAATATGGGATGCCGTCGAGAATGGTCCATTTATCCCTATAACGGTAATCAATGGTGCTGGCTCATCAAAGCCTAAAACTACATGGGACGAAGATGATAAGAAGAAAGTTCTCTATGATAAAAAGGCAATAAACCTTCTTCAAGGTGCACTTAGCATGGATGAATTCTTCTGTGTCTCGGCATGCAAAATAGTAAAAGAAATATGAGATACCTTGGTACAAACTCATGAAGGAACGGTTGAAGTGAAAAGATCAAGACTAAATACCCTGAGTCAAGAATACAAATTATTTCGAATGCAGCCCGAAGAAACCATTCTTGACCTACAAAAGAGATTTGTGCACTTGACAAATCATCTAAGTGCTCTTGGTAAGACTTTGACGAATGATGAACTAAATCTGAAAGTACTTAGGTCCTTAACTAGGGAACGGCAACCAAAGGTAACGGCAATCTCAGAAAATAAAAGTCTTTCCTCCATGACATCCGCAACATTGTTTGGGAAACTTCAAGAATATGAAACGGAACTCGGAAGACTTGAAAAACATGAAAATCAAGAGAAGAAATCCAAGAATATTGCTTTGAAGATAGATTCCAAGGAAGTTGAAAAGGAAGACAATCTGGAAGAAAATGAAAATTTCATGCTTCTTGTTAAAAGGCTTGGTAAGTTCTTTGGTAGAAATGACAAATCTTTTTCTCATTCAAAAGGAAAGAAATAATTTAAGAAAAAGGAAGCTTCCACATCAACACAAGAAGTCACATGTTATGAATGTGGTAAGCAAGGTCATATCAAGCCGGATTTTCCAAAACTCTCCAAGAAAGGTGGCTTCAAAAGCAAAAAGGGATTCAAGAACAAAAAGGCCTATGTTGCATGGGAGGATAATGAAATAAGTTCCTCATCTGATTCCGATAGTGATGAAAGTGAAAATCTAGTGTTGATGGCCTCACACCATTCCGATAATGAAGACAATGAGGTTAGTAATGAATTTTATCTTTTTGATAGTGATGCACAAGGTGCTATAGATGAACTATTGAATGAATGCAAAATTTTGTATGAAACTATTTCATCACAAAAGAAACAAATTTCATCCTTAGAAGAAAAATGTGAATCTATGGAAAAATATTTCAAAGAAGAAAAACAAAAATCAAGTGATGAACAAAAACAGAATTTTGTATGCAAAAATTGTGAATCACTCTCTTTCCAAATTGTACAATTAAAAAGAGTCATTGAAAGATATGCAAAAGGCCAAATTGGATTGGAAGGTGTTCTTAGCCAACAAAGATACTCCAATGACAAAAGTTGACTTGGATATTCAAAGTTTTCAAAACCAAGTTCTAATAAGACTATCTTTGTTAAGGCTAGTGATCAATCATCCAAAGAGAAAGTGAACAAACCTAAAATAATTCATCACTATCCTAAAAAGAAAACATTTCCTAAGAAGAAATCTTATCCTTCTAGATATAGAAGTAACTTTGAACCTACTTGTTTTTATTGTGGCATTAAAGGCCATACACCTAATGCTTGATATGTTAGAAACTTTAGTGTGGCAAGTGGGTATTATGTGTGGGTAAAGAAAGGCACTAATTATGAAGGACCCAAAGCAACTTGGGTACTTAACAAAGCCTAATTTGTTTTGCAGGTATGCTTGAAGACCATATGTAATCTTTGGTATCTTGATAGTGGTTGTTCAAAGTATATGACGGGAGACATAAACCAATTTTAAAATCTAGTGCTAAAGGCCAAGGATTTTGTCACTTATGGAGACAATAATAAGGGAAGAATTCTTGGCAAAGGCAAAGTTGGTGATCCACCTTTCACATCCATCGAAGATGTTCTTTATGTTGAAGGACTAAAGCACAATATTCTTAGTATTAGCCAACTTTTTGACAAAGGATTCAAGATCAAGTTCATCAAGGATGAATGCTTGATAGAAGACAAAGTCACACATGAGGTTATACTTAAAGGTAAAAGAATCAATAATATATTCATAATTTCCCTTGATGATCCATCTTTGAAGGTAAAATGTCTCATGGAGAACAACGATGATTCATGGCTGTGGCACAAAAGGATTGCTCATATTCACATGGAACACTTGAATAAACTAATCAAGCATGATCTTGTCATTAGGTTGCCTAAGAGAAATTTCGTCAAAGATAGACTCTGCGATGCTTGTCAAAAAGGGAAACAAACAAAATCAACTTTCAAATATAAGAATGTGGTGTCTACTACAAGGCCACTATAATTGTTACATATGGACTTATTTGGTCCATCAAGAAAAAGAAGTTTAGGAGGTAACGTATATGCTTTGGTTATTGTTGACGATTTCTCTAGATATACTTGGACATTACTTTTAGTACAGAAAAGTGATGCATTCAAGGCGTTCAAGAAATATGCTAAACAAATTCAAAATGAGAAGTATCTAACAATTGCCTCCGTAAGAAGTGATAATGGCAGAGAATTTCAAAATGCTCAATTTGAAGAATTTTGTGGAGAACATGGAATATCTCACAACTTCTCGGAACCAAGGACTCCTCAACAAAATGGAGTGGTAGAAAGAAAGAATATGTCTCTTGTGGAAATTGCTAGAATGATGCTTAGTGACTCAAATCTTCCAAAATATTTTTGGGCGGATGCGGTGAGCACGACATATTTTGTTAGCAATAGAGTTAACATAAGACCGATCTTGAAGAAAAATCCATATGAACTCTTCAAAGGGAGGAAACCAAACATTGCTTTCCTTCACATTTTTGGATGCAAATGCTTTGTATTAAACAACGACAAAGATAACCTTGGTAAGTTTGATGAAAAATCCGATGAAGGTATTTTTCTTGGCTACTCTCTTTCTAGTAAGGCATATAGAATCTACAACAAAAGAACTTTAACAATTTAAGAATCAATGCATGTATCTTTTTATGAATCTAACCCCTCTAAGGAGGATAATATTGTTTGTGATAATGATGATGATGAAATACTAGAAGGTCCTCAAGAAAATACTTCCAAAGATCAACCAATCACCACGAAGAATCACCCCAACAAGAATCAAATCTCAATGATCTACCAAAAGAATGGATAACTAATAGAGTTCATCCTATCGATAAAGTAATTGGTGATCTAAGTCAAGGTGTGACAACAAGATTAAATCTCAAAGATGCTTTCCTAAACATGGCGTTTGTTTCTCAGATTGAACCTTCCAAAGTTGATGAAGCCTTAGGCGACGACCAATGGATTATCGCTATACAAGAAGAATTAAATCAATTTGAAAGGAATCAAGTTTGGGAACTTGTCCCTAGGCCAAGCAACAAACACATTATTGGAACAAGATGGGTGTTTAAATTTAAGAAAAATATGTTTTGGTCATTTTTGGTTGATGCAAATCGATTGCACAATAGTGTAAATCGATTGCTCAGAGTGTTTTTAATTTTGACCTTTTTGTTTCAAGTGCAAATCGATTGCACCATAATTGAAAATGGATTGCACTCTGTGCGTTTCAGTTTTACTTTGGTTCTGTTTTATGTGCAAATCGATTGTATCTGTATGCAAATCGATTGCACCTACTGTAACATGCTTTTATGACAAAAATATTTGTTGGTTAGAATTCCTCTCTCTCTCTCATATTCCCAAGCCAAATAAACTTTAATACAACCCACTCATTTCTATCTACTCAAATCATATCCAAACTTCAGCTCATCAAACACCCTTCTCTCTCAAAAAGCTAAAATCCTCAAAACCCTAAAATACCTTACCCATGGCTTCAAGACAAAAAAAGGAAGGTGCCATCTTCAGAAAAAGGGAAGAAAAAGGTTGATTCATCCTCTAATCCATTACTTTAATCTCTCTCCGAAGAACAAGAAGCAAGATTCACAAAAGACTTTCAAACAAAAATAGTGTCCAATCCTAAATATGGTATGCTATCATCCTTTCCCCATGAATGCTTCTCCTTTCAAAATGATTTAACTGCTTATGGTCTAGAACCATTAATTTCATCATTTGGTCCATATTATTCGGATCTGGTAAGAGTGTTTTTCAGCAATTTAACTCCCCACAAAGGCAAAATGGTGACATATGTGCTGGGTACTCGAATCTCTCTAACTCCTGAGGTTGTTGGTGAGATTCTTCATATTCCCTACACTGGAAGTTCCTTGTATGACCCTAAAAACGAGGCATGGGATGACTACCATAAAAAGGATTTCTATTACAGCATTGGGAGATTAAGTGAAGCTGAATTCCGTGCCAAAAGGATTTGTGGTCTAGGCGGAGTATTCCATCCAGACACTCATGGAGTGCAGGTAACTTTTATATAGACGATAGACTATTTCATTACTTTATGGTCTATATTATGTTTCCAAGAGTTGGAAACCACTTCACTATGACCGACCTGGAAATGCAGCTAATTTATGCAAGAAAGAAAGGAATAAGTGTTAATTGGGCAAGACTTATAATGGTTCATATGCTGAGAGTCGATGCAAAATCGAAATTTCTACCATATGCTTATTTTGTTACATTAATTATGGAGGAATTTGGAGTGGATTTTGCTGGGTTTGAGAAAGTCAATATGGATCCAAATCTGCATAAGATTTCCATCAAGAATGTTGACTCAAGAATGGGCATGCATTATAATCCATAAACAAAAACTATCACTTACATTGGTGAAGATGTGTTTGGTGATGAAGGGAACAATCAAGAAGTCTAAGGAGGTGAAGTTGTACCTCCTCCGCCTACTGCTCTCTCTAGTCCAAGCAATCAAGATCTTATGGATTTCATGTCTCAACAATTTGCTTCCATGAACACCAACATCAACAACCAATGGAATACGTTCAATGATTCTATAACAACCCGGATTAATGACTTCCGCACAGATGTGAATCAACAATTCTCTTACCTTTACTCTCATCTTCACATTCCACCATATGATCCAAATAATCCAGCTCCACCTCAACCACATTACACAGAACCTCCTCTACAACAACAATTTCCGAATCAAGGATCTTGGTCCTATAACAACCGGGACATGCATCAACCATAAAGTTATGTCCAACTTTATTTTATGTTATGTCCTTGTCCTGTTATTCTATGTTTTATTTGTTAAATTTCTGTGTAATCATTAGACAATTTGTGATGCATGTTTAATTAAAGTGTTCCTCGAAATATTGCTTTATTACTGTTTTTTTTTTTGCATCTTTCCCTTCTTTTTGATAATGTCAAAGGGTAGAAGGATGTGGTACTTTATGCTTGTATATTTCCTTGTCTTAATTTTTTTAAGGTACTCTTCAACCAAGATGAACAAATACAAAGGATTCCAACCTTCTCATACATAGGGGGAGTTATGCATCTTAGGGGGAGAAGCTCTTTCTGGAAATCACAACGCATAAAGCAAGATTGTTTGTCATCATCAAAAAGGGGGAGAATGTAAAATCAAGCTTCTCAAATGAACTTTTGTTTTGATTAAGATAAACCATGATTGACAAAGAAGGCAAAGATTTTTGATCAAGCTCAAGGCATCTATGGACAAAGTCTTCAGTTCAAGCTCTTAACAAATTTCAAGGTATAATGATAATAATTACTTTGAACTTAAGACATAGATGCTCAATGGTGAAAAGAAATGTTTTATAAATCCTTACTCAAGTTTTTTCTAAGTTAAAATTCATTTTTAACTTGAGTGCAATCGATTTTCATATTAGTGCAATCGATTGCATGCTTCAATTTTTCATATCTTTTGCTACTGTTTCTCAGTGCAATCAATTTGCATATTAGTGCAATCGATTGCATGCTTAAAATTTTCAAAACATTTGTTACTGTTTCTCAGTGCAATAGATTTACATTGCTTGTGCAATCGATTGCACTCAATCATTTTTTACTACTGACTTCACATGTAATCAATTTACACTCTTGTGCAATCGATTGCACACTTAAAACTTTTGAAAATATAGATGTTGAAACCCCGTGCAATCGATTTACACAAAGGGTGCAATCAATTGCATGCTGCACAATTTTGAAAAATAGCAACTTTGCACATGCCTGTTCATAATACCTTTTCATGGAAACTTTTCACTCAATCTTGGCAATTGTTCATGATTCATTTACAGAACTTTATGTTATTTCAAAAAGGTGCTATGAACATATAAATACTCATTTTCAAAATCATTTTCAACACCTCTTCCAAATATATTTTCTGAATTTTCAAAATACAAACTCAAGCTTTTCTTCACTTTCATACATAAGTTTTCTGCACACTTTCACATATTGGTAACCAGAAAACTTTGAGCATTTATATATCTTGAGTCATTGTAAAATATTATCATTGTAAGAGAAGATCATTCATTGATAAATCACTCTAAGTGATCATTACTACTCAACTCGCTCAAAATCAAATATTGATAGATACTTACTTATTTTTCCAGGATTGTTGGAAATAAGTTTAAGTGGTTTTTTAAATCTTGTCTTTCCAGGATTGTTGGATACAAGTGTAGTCACTTTGAGAGGATTGTTCTCATTGTTGACATAGTGAAAATACAAGAGGATTGTTCTTGGCTTTTTGGTAGTTCTTGTTTAAGTTTGCCACAATAAGGAAATCTCTTTCATGTTGAAAGGGGACTGGTGTACTCTCGGATTGTGAGGGGAACCAGGATATATCTCTTGTGTCTCTTTATTTTTCTGCACTTTACTCTTTCCTAAACTCACCATAATCCAGAAAAATAATATCCATCCAATAATGTCAATTCCCCACTGTTGTACCCCAAAATTTTCCTCTCATTCTTCAAGGCTTTTCTTACAAGGATTCTCAGGATTTAAGCTTGCACAAGTGAATTGGGATTTTCCAGTACCAAAAAGGGAGAAAACAGATAAAAATAACATTTTGATGAATTTGGAGGAAAACAGGTCTCTTTCGACTAAGCCTGCTTCGACTGGATAAATTTGCTGCCTACAAGCCTACTTCGACTTGGACAAGTTTACTGCCTACAAGCCTGCTTCGATTGGACAAGTTTGCTGCCTGCAAACCTGCTTCGATTGGGCAACATGCTTCCTTCGAACACGAGCTTTCGATTGGGCAATATGTTTGTTTCGACCCAAGCTTCGATTGGGAAATATGCTTCCTTCAAGCATGAGCCTTCGATTGGTCAATATGCTTCCTTCGAGCATGAGCTTTCGATTTGGCAATATGTTTTCTTCGATACAAGCTTCGACTGGGCATTAACTTGTTTCGACCACAAGCTTCGACTGAGGCAAAGGCTTCCTTCGAACAGGTGTGCTTCGATCTCACTCTTGCATTCGACTCAAGACCAAATCTAGTTTGCCAGGCTATGTTGCTTCTAAATCTTTACATAATCAGAGAGAGTACTTTAGTTACAAAATCAGCTTTCAACCTGATTTTGGTCTGAGCACAAGCAACGCCAGAAGCATAAGTCACATCTTCTGCACCCCAACTTCCAAGAGGCCCCCCACATGTACTTTCACGTTACCTATTATTTTATTATTTTGCAAGGCTGGATTTGGACAACATGTCCATTCTTTCTCTATAAATAGAAGAATTTTTGCAAAGCTGAGGGAGGTTCTTTGGACCAGAGGAACGAATCTCCCAAATTTTCTCAAAACTCTCAAGTTCATCAACACTTGAGAAATCACAAAACCCAGAGGATCTTTGGACCAGAGGAACGAATCCCCCAAATTTTCTCAAACACAACAAAAAACTCTCAAGTTCTTCAACACTTGAGAAATAAAAAAAAAACAGAATCCCAAACACTCACCTCTTTCGATTCTGAAGAACACCCTACACATAGAAGTTTGTTCAAACTCAAAGACAACCTTCTGTGACAACTCTTCGAACCAAAAGCAAACCCCCTGTGACTATTATTCGAATTCTAGAAATGTCCAGGTAGCAGTTCAAGTTCGAATCCCACATCCATTCAAGGCCTGAAGCAAGGTAAGTTATTCTTACCTTTGAACTTTTCGTTTCATGGCATAGTAATTTTCCCTTTCGTTTGAAACATGTACATACCATTGTTCCTTTCGTTTCCACCCTTTTAACATATTTTTCAGAGCTAACCCTTTCGTTTTGCTTTCTATTTACCTGAACTTACTTTAACCATTAAACTGTTTATAATACAAATACTAGCATGGCCTCAGGCCATGTTGCCATTTAATGCTTTAAATGAAAGAAATAGGAAACAGGAAATAGGAAACGAAGCTTCTGGATTCTACCCTCTTTCTCCAGGTCAAACGAAAGAGACAACCAGGAAGAAAACCATGTTGACTTCCAGGCTCAGTCGAAAGGCATTCCCTCACTGCTTTCAACCTCCAGTCCAAGAAGACAACAAGGAAGAACCAGAAGGCTTCGCCATACACTGACTTTCAGGCCAAACGAAGGACAGGACCTCACTGGTGCTAGCCCCAGTCGAAGGAGGCCAACAAAATGCAAGTCGAAGGATGCTACTGCCTGGGTCGAAGAGCTCATTTTCCTTTCTTTTATTTTGTTTTTTTGCCTTTACATTTTCTTGCCTTTCAATATGGTTGTAATAGTGTAGGATTTATTTTTTGCACTTTTTATTACTTTTGTACAAATGCTAGTAATTAGGTGTGTATGGTAAGATAAAACCAACAAATAGGCCACCCTAATCAAAGACTAAATGCATGTAAATAAAACACGTTTGCACACTTACACCCTTAGGGTAATTCCACTTGTTGCCTATCGGAAAATAGTCATGTCCCTCGAACATGGGCGTTTTAGCAAAATATCCTCGATAAAAGATTGTAGTCCCTCGATGACCCTCGATGTTGCCTTCGGTAAACGATCTAGTCCCTAAAACGACATTGCTAAAACGTCCCATATGTTTCCTTCTATGACTATACAAAACGTCCCAACGCCTGTTTCTCCACATCCAACGATGGGGCTTCTTACCAAATCAATGGTAAGATAGCAACATCTAAAGGAACTATTTACAAAAAAAATGAAAATTTTCAAGAAAATGTTTTTAAATATAAATAAATGAAATAAATGAAAATAAGTATATCTTTTGTATTATTTTTGAGTTTTGTTTTAAAAAGGAAATAGTTTATTTACATATGTATACTTAATAAAATAAAATAAATATCAAATAAATATGAAAAAATATAGAAAATTATTTTTGGCATTTTTTATATTTATACAAAAAATAATAAAGTCAGAATAAAAAATAAAAATGTCAAAAATGATAAATATTAAATAAATGGGCCAGGGGGTGTAAACAGAAAATAGGGGTGTTAAAAGTGAAAACACAATAGGCCCAGCCCACCAGACTTCTTCTTCTTCCTCTTGTTCACAAAACACGCGCTTCTGTGTATCAATGGCTAACTCCTGATTCTTTGATTTTTTGACAAAACTCATAACATGAACATTGTAGAGAATTAAACAACGAATTTAACCATATAAAAAACTTGGATTAACTCTCAAAGACCAGAGAGAATTTCTCTGGCCCTAATTTTTAACCTAGTTTTTTCAGAAAGTTCATGAGTGAAATTCTCTCAGCATGATTAATGTAAATGAAAACTAAGCATATGTATGGCTTCAGGGCTATGAGTAAAACATATTTCATTCACAAATCTAAGCCTAACCATTCCTAGATAGGGAGATAGAAGTCCATGAAATACCTGTTTCAGTTGACTTCGAGTTGGACAATGTAGCAACCTTCAATGGTGTTTAAGCTTCTGTTGAGCTTGCCTGAGGTCCAAGGAAGCTTCTCCAATGCTTGGCTTGCTTTGAAATAACTTGAATCGTGCTGTAGAACTAAACTTGCAGAGCTTTGAAATGAAAATGGAAAAGTGAGTTAGAGGTGTTACAGCTTGCAATGGGGGCCTGAGATAGTTCAGGTAAGTTGATTGGAAGGTGTTGGAACTATCTTGGGACAAAACGCACGATGGAATTTTGTTGTGGCTTGCCAAATGCAGAACCTGCCCTGTTTTGCAGAAAAACAGTGGTTCTGAGTATGAGGAGGTTTTAGGGGTGAAAGGGTAGTGCTTTAGGCTTGTTGGGAGGTATGGAACTTGTATGCAATCTTTGTTTAAGCTTGTGTTAACAGATATGAGAGATTGCTTATGTTTTGCCACCTTTCTTCTACTTGAAGCAAGAGAATGGAAATGATGTTATAGCCCTGTACAAGCCCTCCTATCATGCTGCAACTTTTGTTCTTGGTTACTGGAATTAGTGGACTTGATCTTGCCTCAAAGATCTGGCCCCCATGCCTCAAGGATTTGGTTTTGACATAAAGTGAATTTAGGCAAAAATGACATTGTTGCTTTTTCCTTTTAAGGCTTAAACTAATGTATAATGCCCTAATGACCAAGACAATACCTTAATACAATGGATATGCATTAAATTAAGGAGTAGAAATTGGTTTTGAGGCCTGTAATGTTGAACCAAGCTAGCGAGATCAGAATTGCAAGTTGTTATGAACATGTATTGGCCATGGACAAAAGTGAGTTTTTGCCAACTTCAAGCATTCGATTCTCTCTAACCACAAGGGTGTTTGAGGAGTTCTTAGACAATTTGGAAAGCTTGGAACATGTACTACAATACCTATTTGTAATGAAACTTGAAAATCCAAGTGGAACTATGTAAAAAATGGCCAAGAAGATGGGTCAAAATCCTGCCTAGATTAGGGAAAATTTTCTCTAAGTTAAAAGTTTTAGGTACCCTTGTTCCAAAAGTCATAACTTGAGATACAAGCTTCTTTTGAGAAAACTTTGTGAATCAAAGTTGTATACTTTGTGATGGAATAAAACTTTCATGTTGCAAGTTTTGTTTGAATCCATTTTCATCTTGGTGAAAAATGGGACAAAGTTAGGGAAAAAATAAGAAAATTTCATAACTTAGAAAATTTCTAAGTTATGAAATTTTTCCATTTTAAACCCTAATTTGCATTTTTGGGTTTCTTGATGAACAAGTTTCATAATTTGACATGTCTTGATGAAAAATGACCCTTGGCACTTGATTTTGACCAAAAAGTCAAAGTTTGACTTTTCAGTATGCAATCAAATTTTGATCAGTTGACTAAAAAATTTATCTATCAATCCTATGCATTTGAGATCTTTTGAACTTATTGAATGGGTCAAGACAATGTAATTGAGTCCTTGAGTCCATATGTGAGCTTGGTTTTCCATTGGTTAGGTCAAACAGTCAAAAATTGCCTTTGTGCAGTCAAAAACCCTAAAAATGACCATTTTGCCCTTTTGGTGATCTGATCAAATTTCTTGTGGAATTGTGATCCAAACTTGATCAAATGGTTCATATGAGTTCATAATGTTTATGTGGGTCAAATTTCATGAGGTTTGATTGTCAATTGGCCACTGTTGACTTTTCCCCAATGCAGTTGATTTCTAGGTCAACTGTCCAATTGACTGGGCAAAAATTTGAATCAAGGCTTGAAACTTGGTATGGATAAACTTGTGAGTACAACATGAAGTATGAAAGTCACTTTGGGCATTGTGAGTCAAAATATCCCTGTGCAAACTCAAACCCTAATTTAGGTCAACAGTGCAAGGAGGTGTCTTGAGTTGAGCAAACCCTAACTTGATCTTGAGTTCCAAGGGCTTTATGATGAGAAATGTTGATAAAAGGAGAGGGAAAATTTTGGGGTACAACAGTTGCTCCTGTTCAATCTTCTTGGACCTGAAGAGTTAGATTGGCAAGTTTTGGCTTTCGCGACTCGAAGGTAAAGGAAGATTGGACACTAGAGTGCCCGTAAATTTGCACTCGCCAAAATATTGTTGAGGGAATGGGATTAAAGATGCCATTTGGAGATGGTAGAATCTTGCTGGATATGGGCTTAAAGATGCCATTTGGAGATGGTAGAATCTTGCTGGATATGGGCTTAAAGATGCCATCTAAGAGTATTTGTTGAACTGTAATTTGTAGGTTAGGAGAATGAGCATCAAAATGGCATCCGCGTCTGGAATGCATTTGAACTGTATCTGGAGACTGGGTCCGTATGAGCAAAGGAATGGCATCCGTGTCTGGAGCGTATCCGAGCTGTAACTGTATTTGAACTTTGAATGAACATCAGAATGACTGCCGTGTCTGGAGTGTATTTGTATTGTATCTGGGTAATAGGAAAACTTCTGTGTATGGAGAAACTGTGTGCTGGGGTTAAACTTTGAATGAGTGATAGAATGGCAACCGTGTCTGGAGCGTATCTGGACTATATCTGAAGTTCAGACCTGTATGAGTAGTAGAATGACCGCCGTGTCTAGGGTGTATCCGTACTGTATCTGGGATCTGAATAAGTGACATAATGATTTCCATGGCGACTGCATTGGGAGAGTCAAATTGCTGATGTAGGAGCCAGAATGGCATCCGTGTCTGGAGCGTATCTAAACCTGTAGTTGATAGTCGAATCTGAATGAGAGATAGAATGGCAGCCGTGTCTGGAGTGTATCTAGTATGTATCTGATTACTGAAGTCTGAATGAGTAATAGAATGACCGCCGTGTCTGGGGTGTATCCATACTGTATCTGAATAATTGTTAACAATAGCCTTTTAATCTTATCCTGAAAAGGGTAAAGTGTTAGCTAAAACACGAAGTTATATTGCATGATATGTATGATGCAAGGAATTGTAACCCATGTTTATGATATATGGATGTAATGTTTATGCATGTAAGCTGAATAGCTGTCTTGCTGAGGAAGATAAATCCTGGATAGTTGGAGATAATGACATCTTTGACTACTGTCGGGGAAAATAAACCTTCGACCGAAGCTGGGGATTCCAACACTTTGATTGTTGAAGATGAGAAATCCTTGTTGACTTTCCTGGGATATTGGGGAAACTCTGAAAATCTCTTCTAGGGAATTGAAGCCTTGGAGGAATGGGACCAAGAATCTTCAATCTTGATGGGAGATAAATTTGTGGGGGAAATACTCACCATTCTGGCTCCGCTGGGGATCTTGAAGTTTAACTCCGCTGGGGAAATACTCCAAGGTTTCAGCTTTGTTGAGGATCTAAATGGTGTATCGTAGGGGATTCCTTCTGGAATGGCACAAAGATATCTTCCTACACCTTCAACCTATCAGTAATTACCCTTTTTCAATTTCGTTCTATTTGTAAGCAATGATTATATTCGAATTCATATGCCTATTTTAACGAAACATTGGACGTTTTAAAATAAAACATAAGTGTAAAAAGAAAAGCAAGGCAAGCAAATTTCTGCACTTTTAAGTATCTTTGTATTTAACTTTCGTGAGTATCTTTGTACAAAAGAGACAGACACCCTAGTAAGAGAATATTGTCGTAAAAATTGAAAAAATTTTATACAAAAGAAAGATGGCTATGTGTAACAATTCCATGGGATTCCCATTCTGCTATAGCCTTCACAACTCTGAATATCTTGTCCATTCACTGCTTCGTCCATCGATGACTAGATTGATCAGAGGCTTGGAGCTTGTCTGGTGAAGAGACAAGAGACTGTCCTTAAAGTGATCCGACGAGGCATAGTCATACGCTTTAATTCCCTAACTTTTGCCTGGACCGCCCTTTCGGGTTTTTGATCCACCGGGAAACCCTTTTTTACCCAAGTCTCCCTTTAGGGTTTTCAACTTGCCGGGTGTACAGATTATTTTGTTTTATCCCTAATTTTTGCCTGAACCGCCCTTTCGGGTTTTCGGTTCACCGGGATGTCCATTTTTGCCCAAGTCGCCCTTTCGGGTTTTCAACTTGCCGGGTCATTTTATGCATAGTATCTTTTGAATATGTCTGCGTTTGCAGGGTGCGGCAAATCGTCGCCGTCCATGGTGGTCAGAATCATTGCCCCACCAGAAAAGATGCTCTTAATCACAAATGGTACTTCGTAAGTAGGAGTCCACTTGCCCCTGGGATCACTTTGCGGCAAGATGATCCGCTTGATTTCAAGATCTCCGACTTGATATACCTGACGTCTGACTTTCTTGTTGAAAGCCTTGATCATCCGTTTTTGATACGTCTGACCATGACAAACAGCAGTAAGTTGCTTCTCGTCGATCAAATTAAGTTGATCAAGCCAGGTCTGAATCCAATCGTCTTCACTCAAACCAGCGTCCTTCATAATCCTTAAAGAAGGAATCTGAACTTCCATAGGCAAAACAGCCTCCATGCCATATACTAAAGAAAATGGGGTTGCCCCTGTTGAAGTACGTGCCGTGGTACGATATCCATGCAGAGAAAATGGTAACATCTCATGCCAGTCTTTGTAGGTGACTGTCATCTTTTGAATGATCTTCTTGATATTTTTGTTTGCAGCTTCAACAACACCGTTCATCTTCGGCCGATAGGGAGATGAATTGTGATGATAAATCTTGAATTGTTCGCATAGAGCGGTGATCATAGTATTGTTCAAATTTGTACCGTTGTCTGTGATGATCATGTCGGGGATACCATACCGGTATATGAGATCCTGCTTGATGAAGCGGGCAACCACATTCTTTGTAACTGAGGCATAGGAAGCTGCCTCGACCCACTTGGTGAAATAATAAATAGCCACCAGGATGAAGCGATGTCCAATGGATGCCGTGGGCTTGATCTCTCCAATCATGTCAATGCCCCACATTGCGAATGGCCAAGGAGCTGTCAGAACGTTGAGAGGAACAAGAGGAATATGTACCTTGTCGGTGTAGACTTGGCATTTATGGCAAATACGGGAATGTTGGTGACAATCAGCTTCCATGGTAGACCAGTAGTAGCCTGCCCTTAGAATCTTCTTAGCCATCGTATGTCCGCTCAAGTGGGTGCCAAATGTGCCACTGTGTACCTCATTCATGATCAACTCTGCTTCGGCTTTGTCCACGCATCGGAGTAAAACACAATCATGGCTACGCTTATAAAGGATGTCATTTCTTAGGAAGAACTTGGCAGCAAATCTCCTTAAGAACTTGTTTTCATTGACGGAAGCTCCTTCAGGGTATTCTCTAGTCTGGAGATACCTTTTGATTTCATGAAACCAGGGTTGTTCCACTACTTCTTCGGTATTAATCTCATGATAGTGTGCAGGTTCGTCAATTCGCTCGATGGTAATTTGGGGAGCCTCGTTATCCCAGTTGAGTTTAAACATGGAAGACATTGTAGCCAGAGCATCTGCTAGCTGATTTTCTTCTTGCGGGAAGTGCTCGAAAGTAATCTGTTCGAAATGAGGCAACAATGTCAGGACATGTTCTTTGTATGGGATAAGATTAGGATGTTTGGTGTCCCACTCTCCTTTGACTTGACTGATAACCAAAGCCGAGTCCCCAAATATGATCAAAGATTTGATCCCCAGGTCTATAGCAACCTTGAGACCAAAGATGCAAGCTTCATATTCGGCCATGTTGTTGGTACATCTGAAACAAAGTCGGGCAATGAAGGGTGTATGGCAACCCTCTGGAGAAATGAGTACCGCACTGATACCATTGCCAAGTGCATTTGAGGCACCATCAAAGTACAGGGTCCATCGGGATCTTTGTTCAGGTCTGTCATACGGTCCGTTACCTTCGATGTTGTCCAAAGTCATGATGTCCTCGTCAGGGAAGTCGAATCTCATAGATTTATAATCTTCGACGGCTTGATGAGCTAGATGGTCAGCTAGTACACTCCCTTTTATAGCTTTTTGGGTAGTATACTGGATGTCATACTCAGTCAGGATCATCTGCCATCTAGCGATTCTTCCAGATAAATCAGGCTTCTCGAAGATATACTTGATCGGATCCATCTTGGAAATCAGCAAAGTGGTATGAGTCAACATATACTGCCTTAGCCGGCGAGCAGCCCATACCAAAGCGCAGCAAGTTTTCTCGAGCAATGAGTAGCAAGTCTCACAGTCGGTAAACTTTTTGCTAAGGTAATAAATGGCATGCTGTTTTCGACCAGACTCGTCATGTTGACCCAACACGCACCCCATTGAGTTATCCAAAACAGTCAGATACATGATCAACGACCTTCCTTCGACGGGTGGCATTAGAATATGAGGTTCCAGTAAGTACTCCTTGATCTTATCAAAGGCAACTTGACAATCATCGTTCCATTCAACGACCTGATCTTTCTTCAACAGTTTGAAAATCGGCTCGCATGTAGATATCAGGTGAGAGATGAACCTCGCAATATAGTTCAAGCGTCCCAAGAATCCTCTAACCTCCTTTTCAATACGGGGGGAAGGCATTTCTTGTATAGATTTTACTTTAGCTGGATCAACCTCAATGCCCTTGTTGCTGACAATAAATCCCAGAAGTTTACCAGACCTAACTCCAAAAGTGCACTTGCTTGGATTCAGTCTGAGCTTATACTCCTTCAACCTGGCAAACAGCTTTTGCAAATGTTCAAGGTGTTCTTCTTCTGTCTGTGATCGAGCTATCATGTCATCCACGTAAACTTCGATCTCATGATGTATCATATCATGAAACAAAGCTACCATGGCGCGTTGGTAAGTTGCCCCTGCGTTCTTCAGTCCGAACGGCATCACTTTGTAGCAGAAGGTACCCCATTGCGTGACAAAGGTAGTTTTCTCCATGTCTTTGGGGGCCATTTTGATCTGGTTGTATCCCGAGAACCCATCCATGAAGGAAAACACCTTATGCTGAGCTGTTTTGTCAACCAAGATGTCGATATGTGGCAGCGGAAAATCATCTTTAGGGCTAGCCCTGTTCAAATCCCTATAGTCCACACACATTCTGACTTTGCCGTCCTTTTGGGGTACGGGCACAATATTAGCAACCCATTGTGGATAGGTTGTAACAGCCAGAAAGCCAGCGTTGAATTGCTTCATTACTTCAGCCTTAATCTTCTCAGACATGTCAGGCCTCATTCGACGAACCTTTTGCTTGATCGGTGGACAATCTTCTCTTGTAGGGAGACGGTGAACCACGATGTCGATGTCTAGCCCTGGCATGTCTTCATAAGACCAAGCGAAGATTTCAACGTATTCATTCAACAACTGCATTAAGCGCTCCTTGACACTCGGTTCCAGGTTGGCACCCACTTTTACTTCCTTCCTGTCCTCCTTTGTCCCTAAGTTGATGGTTTCTAGCAACTCTTCATGAGGAAGAATGGCCCTCTCTTCTTGTTGTAGAAGTCTGGCTAACTCTCCTGGCACCTCACAATCTTCGTCAACTTCGTACTCAGCATGATTGACCAAATCTTCAGAGTTATCGAAGGCTGAAACAGAATAATTTCCCATGGAATCCGGAATGGATGGGTACTGGTTGATAAAGGTGATAGGAACAAAATCCTTTGCTTCCCAATTGCTCAAACCCCCTTCGACAGTCGGAAAGATCCAATCTTCAAAGTGGCTTTCCTCATCTTCTTCCTCTACAGCATTGATTCCATGGTGTGAGATCCTTACGGGTGGCCCTCCAGTCTTGGAACGACGCATAGCCTTTTGTCCTGCAGCTGTAAACCCTAGCCCAAATTTGTCTGTGTTATAGGGAAAGTCGGGAAAATGTCCCCATACTGTGCTCTTACCTTCTTTAATCACAGCCTCTGCGTCTTTGAGAGACGCCATCCTAGATACATGCTTGGGAACGATAGGCACCTCAACCGTTGTCTTCGCAACTGCTACTTCGGGAGGAACTTCCTCAAAATGCTGGAAAGGCGTTTCGATGAACTCGCCATCCACCTCCACATATCGAAAGGAATTGAGATGACTGATCATGTACTCTTCCTCACCGTGCACAGTTATGATTTTACCCTTAACAGGGTATTTCAACATCTGATGCAAAGAGGAGGTAACTGCCCCGGCATAATGGATCCAGGGTCTTCCTAGCAAACATGAGTATGACAGACGGATGTCCATCACGTAGAAGGTGGAATTGAACACTTCGGTGCCTACCTTTATAGGAATATCAACCTCTCCATGAACCATTCTTTTGGAACCATCGAAAGCCCTAACGACGATGTTACTAGGTTTGAGGGTCAAACCTTCGCAATCTAAACGGTCTAAGGCTTTCTTTGGCAGCACATTTAGGGAAGAACTAGTATCAACTAAGACATGGGCGAGAGTAGTTCCCCGGCATTCAACTGAAACATGTAATGCATCATTATGTTTCCTTCCTTTGGGAGTTAAGTCAGCGTCGGAAAAGCCCAGGCCATTGTCAGCAGTAGGATTGGCCACACAATCCTGAAACTGGTCAGCCGAGGTCTCTTGGGGAACATGTGCCGCCTTCAAGAATTTGATTAGGGCCTTAGCATGGGCCTCAGAACAGAGCAGAAGAGCCAACCTTGAAATTTTAGAAGGGGTTTGCCCTAATTGTTCCACAACGTCGTAGTCACTTTTTCTGATTATTTTTAGGATTTCATCCATTTCCTTCTGAGTGGTTTCGGGGATAACCACAGCATGAGCCTTCGTCCTGACAGGCATTTCCAGTATCCCCTTACCCTTGTCAGTATTATCAGCAGATGGTCTTTCTTCAGGAGTATTTAATTCTTCAATCACTGGGCCTTGCACAGAAGGCCTAACAGGTGTAGAAGCTTTTAAGGGTCCAAAAACTGCTTGAGGGGGAGCAATCTCCGGAGAAAAGATTCGGCCACTGCGGGTTATCTTGCTTGTACCCGCGATGTTCCCTATATCAGGGTCTTCTTCAGAAATCTCTTGGACTGTTTCGATTTGTTTGATGTCGTGGTAGAAGATTTCTCCCCCATAGTTCCACGGTATCATTTTGCTTGATTGGTATGGGACAGGTCCCGGCATGGTGATCTTTAAAGGTACACATTCAGAGTTGGGTGTAATCCTGACAGGCCTTTTACAAGCCTTGGGAGGATTGTCGGAAATGGTTATGATAGCAATATCGTTGGTTGAAGTATCATAAGTATCAGGAGTAATCGGATTGAAAGTGTTAACAGGGGTTTTCTGGAAAAGTATCTCTTGAGTATCCATCAGGCGTTGGACACCTGACTTCAACATTGGACAATCACCATGAATGTTCGAACAGAAATAACAGTCTTTACCACAACCAGGAAAGATCCCGGCTCTCAACAAATTTTCTTTAATCACAATCAATGGAGTCAACAGATTGGCAACATCAGTAACATGGAGGTTTTCCAAAATGGCATGCACATTGTGGCCGTGCTTGGGCATCGGAGCGGATATAACATTGGGCTTCTCAGGAGCGTCAAATTCAACCTCTTTGGCGTCAATTAAATCCTGAATTTTGTTCTTAAGTGCCCAACAATTATTGGTATCGTGTCCATCACTATCGGAATGGTAAGCACACTTAGCATTAGAGTGGTAGTACGGAGAGGAGGTGTTAGGGTTTTTTGGCGCCTCCTTCAAACTGGTCAGATTCAGCTTCAACAAATGGGGAAGGACCTGAGCGGGCGTCATGTTGATGTGGGTGAACTGCCATTGTGGCCGTTCTACCCGTTGCTGATTAGGTCTCGATTGATTGTTACGAGGTTGATCATTTGACGAATTTTGAATCATCACGGCCCCTATAGTCGGACGGCGCTCAGTTCTTCCCAATCCCTTCTGAGAATACACAGCAGACGCTTCTTTCTTGGCTGGGAAAGGTTTTTTAACAGCTGTGGATGCGGAAGCATCCTTTTGAATCTTTCCACTTTTAATACCGGCCTCCACCCTTTCGCCGGTCAAAATCAGTTAAGTAAATCCCACAGAAGAGCTTCCGATTAGATGGTTGAAGAAAGGGCCAGATAGGGTCCCCAAAAACATGTCAACTAATTCCCTATCTGATAGCGGTGGATGTACCCTTCCAGCCAGATCACGCCACTTCTGGGCGTACTCCTTAAACCCTTCATTTGAAGCCATCCCCATACTTTGTAACTGAGTACGAGTGGGCGCCAAATCAGCATTGTACTGATACTGACGATAAAAAGCAGCTGCCAAGTCTTCCCAATTGTGAACCTCTGATCTCTCGAGCTGATAAAACCAGTCTAACTGAGTGCCAGACAAGCTATCTTGGAAAAAGTGTACCCAGAGATATTTATCGGATGAATGAGGTTGAATATTTCTAACATACGACCTCAGGTGCATCTTAGGGCAAGACAAACCGTCGTACTTGGAAAATGTTGGCACCTTGAACTTGGGAGGGATAACAATCCCGGCTACCAATCCCAGTTCCTCAAAATCCAATCCGGGTACCCTCTGCAACTCCATAGCTGCCAATCTGTCTTCAAGGTTCTTATATTTGTCATCCGTTGGTGGATACTGTTGTTCGGAATAGTCCTCGTATTCTTCCTCTTCCTCCTCTTCTACCTCTGACTCAGAAGGTACAGTAACTCATTTCCCCTTGCCAGCCCTTTCGTCAGACGTCAAAGGGAACTCCAGAGTCCTCCTAGCATCGCTCTCAAACCTTCTTCCGAAAGTGGCTACCCCCGGTCTCTTTTTCTTTTTCTTCTCTTTATTCTTCTCTAGCAGAACTTTGAGATCCTCTTGACCCTTTGCCAAGGTCATGAGGAGTTGCTGAAATTGTGAATTTTGTGCCTGTAGGTCCTTTACTGTTTGCTCCAAATCCATCTTGCTGAAATAAACAGCAGAAAGATAAGGAAACCTGGCTTGAAGACCTGTTTATGCATATGATGAATGGTATGTTATTCATGTAATGCTTTTAAGGGTTCAAAAATTCGAATTTGTTGCAAGCAAAAAGAACGCACGTCATATTAAGAAAAGATTTGTTAGTACATAAATGCCCCATGGGCAAAATATTACAAAATTCTTAATGTAAAAAGACATTGCGCATCCTTTTTGGTGCGATGTAGGTGTTGAGAGTTTCCTCCTCGTGAAGTCGGCGGGTGAGCTCTAAAACCTTCTTCTCACTGGCATAGAAGCTGGCTTCAAAAGTATCCCGTTCTTCTTTGAGTTGGATCCAACTATTTTGCATTTCCTCCCATGATGTTGGCATGTCAGGATGTAGGATGGTGTATGGAACCTCTCCTTCCATAACAGGCTCTTTGATCAAGGGGAGAATGTATGGATATGACATCATAAGATTCTGGGAGTGGGTACGTACCCACTTGAGGTAAGGCTCAAGGGGGATGGAATTCTTGTGCCCCAGTGTCTTACTATCCACTTTGTTAGGCATCCTCCAAGCTCTGATGAACCTTTGTCGAAGTCCTTGCGCATCGTTGTCGAAGTCAAAAACTAGGTCAGGAATCAGCATGTCATGAGGACCATCCCTCCGAGCATATCCAAATTGTCTCAAAGCTAGACGGGGGTTGTAGGTAATGTCTCCCCTAATACCAAGTAGTGGGACATTAGGGAATTCCCCACAACGATCAATGATGATGACATTTTCTCTGGACCGAGAACACCAATGTACATCAGAATGTGTGAGGGTCATCAATCGTTGTGACCACCTTAAACTCTGCTCATTCTTCAGAACTGATTGTGGAAGGTGAGAAATAAACCACCTTGCTAGGAGGGGAGTACAGCACATGGAAACACCTTTTTTCCTCATTGTTCGTGTGTAAAATGAGTGTAGGATGTCCCCAAGCAATGTAGGTATAGGATTCCTGGATATGAAAATCTTGACAGCATTCACATCTATAAGCTGATCAGGGTTTGGGAACAAGACCAACCCATAGATGCGGAGAGCCACAATATCTTCAAAGGCTTGTAGATCAAGAGAATTCCAGCAGTCTTGTGCCTTCTCGAACATAAACTTTGCCAAGAAGCCCTTGACACCATTTCTGGTTTCCCAATGCCCCTTGATGTCAGATGGTTGCAAGTGTAATGCTTGAGCAACATCTTCAGGCTTTGGTTCTTTTTCCGTACCGTTGTAGAGTAGTTGATGAAGAATAGGAATTCTCAGGAGTTGAGAAAATTCCTCCAAAGTTAGAACCAATTGTAAAACAGTGGTGTAGGGGGTTAAAGAACTGGAAAAGTACTTTCACCATGTCTTCTTAAATACTGGTGTTGACTAAGTTGAGGAGTCTACCATGTCTTTCACTGAAGAGAGAATTATCTGGAATCCTAGAAGTTAGCTCCTTGAGTTGAGTAGGGATTCTCACAAGATTGACTTGAATTGTTTTCCTGCGAAGAGATTCCATGACCTACAAAACAAGAACAAAGATGAAGATCCAAACCCTTGAAATGGTTAGTGGATGCATATGATGCTTTATGATGTTCATGATGTGTGCACAAACACATGTACAGGCAAGTCACACAAAACCCTAGTTTCAGGCTTGCATGAGGTTTCATAGGTAAGTACCCTCTTGAGTTTAGTTGGTTCAAAACCTGTCCTATAAATAGTAACCGGGTTCTAAAGAGCTCAATATCATTGGATTGTTTTCTATGTTCATTGTCTTGGTTTAGCCACTTAACTAGTGACCAAAATATTCCAAGAAAACAACCCTCAATGAGTGTAGTATCGAGTATCTACCAACTTCGGACTGCACCAAAGCTGGTCATCTCACTACCCCTAATGAAAAGGCCAAGATGGTCAAGTAAGGTTCTAGTTCATTAGTGCTTAATGACATCACTCAGCGGCCCCGTATTCTCTTTGATTGACTCAAAGGCTACCGGTACTCACAAATATATCGCACTAATATAGCTATTGCTTCAACTGTATCGGTATACCCCACACAGTTTCCACAACGTATTGCTATCTATGAATGTTTCCCAAATCCGGGTGGAGGATTTAAAGCCCAAACAAGAGAACAAAGATGTAAAGCAATCAAAACAAACAATAGTCATGCCAAGGGTGATCTAAGCCTTAAGGTTACTCCACTTTTAAACATTTCCCAAGCAGAGTCGCCAGTTCTGTGATACGGTGGGAGAACTGACTTGGGATTTTACGTTTGTGTTTGCAAATGTTTCGATTTAGCAAGAGTCGTCACCGACTTTTTATTTTATCCTAAGGAAAGGTCAAAAAGCACAGGAAAGACCTTTGAGATGTTTTCTTGGGTTCGGGGAGTAGATTATAGAAAGGGAAGGTATTAGAACCCTTTCTATCCATGGTTATCCATGGGCTCTTAGTTACTTGTTTAGATCACTTGCTTTGCATTTCTATTGTTTGAAATGGTGCTTTTCAATTGTTTGAAATGGTTCTTTGTGTGTGATTTTGGAAAATGTTTTGAAAAGAGGCCATCGTTGTGGCAACCTTTTTAATGATTCTTGTTTGAATGTATACAAAGGTGTTTTTGTCCTTTGAAAGGTTTTCAGTGTTTGAAAGTAGGGTTTTGAAATTGTGTTGTGGAGTGTGTTTTGAAAAGTAGCAAGGATGTTTTTGCAAGCTTGATCAAGTAGCTAAGAGCTATCTACCCTATTTTACTCAAAGATCTTTCTTATGTTTTTAACCCTTTTAACAATGTTGTTTCACCATTGTATTTGGTGAACAACCTTGTGTTAGGATGTTTAACGGGACAGGCGCGGGTCATCGTATAGACCATGATAACAATAGTGTTAAGTATCTTTGGCAATTTTCTTGAGGGACTTGATCATTTTGTTTAGGCAACTCAGATAGCGTCATCGAGGGACTATGATCTTTTTGTTTGTTTTTGTTTTGCCAAAGTACTCAACATGCAACCATGGCCCATTTTTGAAGGCAACAAGTGGATTGTAACCCTAGGGGTGCAAGTGTGCATTGTGTTTATTTTTCATGCATGTTTATCTTGGATTAGGTCAAGCTAGTTATTGATTTTATTTGCATACAAACCCTAGGTCTAAACATGGCATAATTGAAAGTTTTTAAATGTGCGAGAATTTAAATGCTACACTATTACAACATGATATAGGGAGGGGGTACAAATTTGAATTGGGGATATTTGACAAGAAATTAAACCCTAGATTACCATTACAACCAAATTGAACGTACAGGATCCAATATTTAAATGTACAATAATTGAATATAATACAATAAATAAATGTCAAATAAAATGTATTATGCAAAAATGTTTTTAGTATGTAAAAAGTATTTTTTCAATGTGAAAAGTAAAATAAAAAAGATCAATTTTAATTATTTTTCCTATTTAGGGCAAGAAACCCTAATTCTTAATAAATAATATTATTTATTAATTATGTGCAATAATATACTAATTTATACAAAAAATATTATAAAAAAGATATTTTTAGTCCAAAATAATAATAAAAGTGAAAATGTAATATTTTTGTATTTTTGACCTAATTATTTAATAAGATAATATATATATATATATATATATATATATATATATATATATATATATATATATATATATATATATATATATATATATATATATATATATATATATATATATATATATATATATATATATATATATATATATATATATATATATATATATATATATATATATATATATATATATATATATATATATATATATATATATATATATATATATATATATATATATATATATATATATATATATATTAAACATAAAATAACAATTAACTATTTACAAAAAAAAAATGAATATTTTCAAGAAAATGTGTTTAAATATAAATAAATGAAATAAATGAAAATAAGTATATCTTTTGTATTATTTTTGAGTTTTGTTTTAAAAAGGAAATAGTTTATTTACATATGTATACTTAATAAAATAAAATAAATATCAAATAAATATGAAAAAATATAGAAAACTATTTTTGGCATTTTTTATATTTATACAAAAAATGATAAAGTCAGAATAAAAAATAAAAATGTCAAAAATGATAAATATTAAATAAATGGGTCAGGGGGGTGTAAACAGAAAATAGAGGTGTTAAAAGTGAAAACACAACAGGCCCAGCCCACCAGACTTCTTCTTCTTCCTCTTGTTCACAAAACACACGCTTCTGTGTATCAATGGCTAACTCCTAATTCTTTGATTTTTTTGACAAAACTCATAACATGAACATTGTAGAGAATTAAACAACGAATTCAACCATATAAAAACTTGGATTAACTCTCAAAGACCAGAGAGAATTTATCTGACCCTAATTTTTAACCTAATTTTTTCAGAAAGTTCATGAGTGAAATTCTCTCAGCACGATTAATGTAAATGAAAACTAAGCATATGTATGGCTTCAGGGCTATGAGTACAACATATTTCATTCACAAATCTAAGCCTAAACATTCCTATATAGGGAGATAGAAGTCCATGAAATACCTGTTTCAGTTGACTTCGACCTGGATAATGTAGCAACCTTCAATGGTGTTTGAGCTTCTGTTGAGCTTGCCTGAGGTCCAAGGAAGCTTCTCCAATGCTTGGCTTGCTTTGAAACAACTTGAATCATGCTGTAGAACTCAACCTACAGAGCTTTGAAATGAAAATGGCAAAGTGAGTTAGAGGTGTTACAGCTTGCAATGGGGGCCTGGGATAGTTCAGGTGAGTTGATTGGAAGGTGTTGGAACTAACTTGGGACAAAACACACGATGGAATTTTGTTGTGGCTTGCCAAATGCAGAACCTGTCCTGTTTTGTAGAAAAATAGTGGTTCTGAGTATGAGGAGGTTTTAGGGGTGAAAGGGTCGTGCTTTAGGCTTGTTGGGAGGTATGGAACTTGTATGCAATCTTTGTCTAAGCTTGTGTTAACAGATATGAGAGATTGCTTATGTTTTGCCACCTTTCTTCTACTTGAAGCAAGAGAATGGAAATGATGTTATAGCCCTGTACAAGCCCTCCTATCATGTTGCAACTTTTGTTCTTGGTTACTGGAATTAGTGGACTTGATCTTGCCTCAAAGATCTGGCCCCCATGCCTCAAGGATTTGGTTTTGACATAAAGTGAATTTAGGCAAAAATGGCATTGTTGCTTTTTCCTTTTAAGGCTTAAACTAAAGTATAATGCCCTAATGACCAAGACAATACCTTAATAAAATGGACATGCATTAAATTAAGGAGTACAAATTGGTTTTGAGGCCTGTAATGTTGAACCAAGCTAGCTAGATCAGAATTGCAAGTTGTTATGAACATGTATTGGCCATGGACAAAAGTGAGTTTTTGCCAACTTCAAGCATTTGATTCTCTCTAACCACAAGGGTGTTTGAGGAGTTCTTGGACAATTTGGAAAGCTTGGAACATGTACTACAATCCCTATTCGTAATGCAACTTGAAAATCCAAGTGGAACTATGTAAAAAATGGCCAAGAAGATGGGTCAAAATCCTGCCTAGATTAGGGAAAATTTTCTCTAAGTTAAAAGTTTTAGGTACCCTTGTTCCAAAACTCATAACTTGAGATACAAGCTTCTTTTGAGAAAACTTTGTGAATCAAAGTTGTAGACTTTGTGATGGAATAAAACTTTCATGTTGCAAGTTTTGTTTGAATCCATTTGCATCTTGGTGAAAAAGTTGGACAAAGTTAGGAAAAAAATAAGAAAATTTCATAACTTAGAAAGTTTCTAAGTTATGAAAATTTTCCATTTTAAACCCTAATTTGCATTTTTGGGTTTCTTGATGAACAAGTTTCATAATTTGACATGTCTTGATGAAAAATGACCCTTGGCACTTGATTTTGACCAAAAAGTCAAAGTTTGACTTTTCAGTATGCAGTCAAATTTTGATCAGTTGACTGAAAAATTCATCTGTCAATCCTATGCATTTGAGATCTTTTGAACTTATTGAATGGGTCAAGACAATGTCATTGAGTCCTTGAGTCCATATGTGAGCTTGGTTTGCCATTGGTTAGGTCAAACAGTCAAAAATTGCCTTTGTGCAGTCAAAAACCCTAAAAATGACCATTTTGCCCTTTTGGTGATCTGATCAAATTTCTTGTGGAATTGTGATCCAAACTTGATCAAATGGTTCATATGAGTTCATAATGTTGATGTGGGTCAAATTTCATGAGGTTTGATTGTCAATTGGCCACTGTTGACTTTTCCCCAATGTAGTTGATTTCTAGGTCAACTGTCCAATTGACTGGGCACAAATTTGAATCAAGGCTTGAAACTTGGTATGGATAAACTTGTGAGTCCAACATGAAATATGAAAGTCACTTTGGGCATTGTGAGTCAAAATATCCCTGTGCAAACTCAAACCCTAATTTAGGTCAACAATGCAAGGAGGTGTCTTGAGCTGAGCAAACCCTAGCTTGATCTTGAGTTCCAAGGGCTTTGTGATAAGAAATGTTGATAAAAGGAGAGGGAAAATTTTGGGGTACAACAATAATCCCTAGTCAACCCCCTTCGAGCCAAAGAAGTATAAGTTTTCTGTATACAAATTGAAACCTTTAATCAAAACCTAGGGCAGGGTAGTCTCTCAGTTAATTCAAACGCGCATTTAGCCGCAAACTCTCATTTCGTAATACAACAAATGACATCAAAAACATTCCTCTGGAATCAAAAGACCGTGATGGTTCCCTATCAAATAGGCAGTCATTATCTCTCAAAAAAAAAAAATCCCACTAAGTCAAAACCTACAAAGGAGACTTAAGAAAATTGGGGCATCCCACTGACTATAATCTCAAAACAGGAACAGTCAGGCAAAAATTAGGGATAACAAATCAAAAGAAAGAGGTCACTACAAATTCTCAACAACATGAAGAAAAAAATGTTGCAAAAATGACCGCCTTCCAACAAACTTAACTTGTTTGAACCATCACCAAAACGTCATCCCAGACTCAATTGGAGTTCAAACATATAATTAACTGAGCTTGGGACTGAAGAACATCATGAAGAATGGGTGGGTATAAATACACTTTGAGCCTTTATCTTTTGTTTCTTAAACCGTGAACCAAGCCACGCTACAACCCTTCAAAAGTCCTAATTGAAGCATGGGTTAGTTCGAAAGCATACTGTTACAAAAGGTATCCTGACTCCTGTAAGGCTTTACTCTAAATCTTGAGTTTGAATTTTTCTTACAAAATTTCTTTACTCGCTAAAGCGCATTTTTCAAAACTTCAAGACAGACATAAACTTTGCATTACTTGAATATCACTGTTTGCATATGGCTATTTGTTTGACAGCGAAGAAATTCACATAATGAATATCCAGTGAACGAAAACTCTCTCAGTGAACAAAATCACTTCAAGTGGGATGACACTTCCATTACAAAATCTTCTATCAACAAGGGGGCATGACATGTCACTATCCAGCACACCTGGGGCATCAAGATTCCAAGAAATCTCTCAAGAATTGCAGAGTAACCAGGGGCAACCCTCCATCTCCGTCACTTGGGGCATTGAACGTCAATTTCGATAAAGGGTTATGTGATACGGTGGGAAAGAACTGACTGTTTTTGGAATGCTGGTTTGCGTTTTGCGTTTGTTTTTGCAAAATGTCTCTGTAAGCAAGAGTCGCCACCGTCTTTTATTTTATCCAACAAGGAAAGGAAAAAAGCACAGAAAAATTCCTTTTTCGAGATGTTTCTCGGGTCCGGGGGGTGGATTATAGAAAGGGAAGGTGTTAGCACCCTTTCTATCCATGGTTATCCACAGGCTCTTAGGTACTTGCTCATAGTGTTTTCAAAATTTGCTTTTCTTTGTGTCTGTGGGTTTGAAAGGAGTGTAAGTGCGAAAAGTTTTGTTTTGTTTGGAAAAGAGCAAGTACTTAAGAACCATCTACCTACTCGAAAAAGGAATCAATTGTGATAATGTCCTTTAGACAATGCTATCCCACTATTGATGAGTAGGTAGCATCGTCGTTGGAGTTTTAAGGGTCAATTCTATTAAGGGACATGTGGTCACTAAAGCAATGTTAGGATGCCTTAGCGGTAACCCTAATGTCTTAGATCATTTTTTCGAGGCAACCGTTTCGAGGCAACTATGATCTTTGATCTTTGGACAAGAGGGCGACATCTAAAACTTCATATACTCAATGACCACGTTCGAAGGCAACCAAGTGAGGTGTACCCTAAGAGTGCGCATATGCGAGTGTGTTATTTCGGTTAATTTTATCTTTGTACATGTCAATGGTTATCTATGTTGATTTTAGGTTTAAACATTTGATCTTGTCACGCATTCCCTATTATCAAACATCTAACAGTTTATAAGTTACGGAAATTAAATTGCGGAAATTAAATCTAATTATTACAAGGCGTCAGGTATTTACATCGCCAAAAACAACCCTTAAAATTTAAAATGCGGAAAGTAAATAAAGCGATAAAATAATTAAAGTCCTAATTAAACTATTACATTCCGGGAAACAGATACAATATTGAAATCAAATGGATCGCGTGCGAGAAATTACATCGGATGCGAAATTTTTAGGGTTTTGACCCTTTTTGAAAGAAAGTAATTTTTTGGTTATTTTTTGGATTAAAAGAAATTAAATTAAGTTAACAATTAAATTAATTAATTAATTAATTAAAATATTTTTTGGAGTTTTTGATATTTAAGGAAATTAAATTAAATTTGATTTAAAGTTAGTAAAACCTAATTATCTAAATTAATTTTAAATATTGCAAAAAATATTAAAATTATACCTAATTAAAACTAAGTTAATTCAATTAATATTTATTAATAAAAATAAAGTGCTGAATTTAATTTTAATAAATAAAATATATTTTTTGGTTTTTTTTTTTATTTTATGAGAAAAAGTTTAATTGGTTAGTAAAAAAATAAAAATAATAACAATAATAAAAATAAGAGAAATAATAAAAAGAAATAAGAGAGTTAGGAGGTTTGGGCCTGGAAGAGGGGTGAGAATGGCAGTTTTTGTGGCCCATTAACGTTGGCCTGTATTGACTTTCCTGGATCCCATGTTCGTCCATTGACTTGAGAGTATGATGGACCTCCAATATGGACCACCAGATCTGGCCTGGGGCCATCTGGCAAGAATTGGAATGAGGGAGTATCATGCACTGAGTGCCTGGAAAGACATTGGATAACCTGAAAGAAAATAATAGCAAATATGTGGGGGACCTGAGATTCGAACCCAGGTCCTGTTAGCCAATGCATATGCTCCACTACCACTCAGCCAGCGCCTTTTATTTGTTAGTGGAATAAGAATCAAATATAATATTGGAAAACACGTAAATGCCAGAAATATAAAAACAAAACGCGCCAAATTCAAATCGTCCAATAAGGGAAGGGCACGTCTTCATCTTCTTCGCTGGAACCTGGATATTTACCTACGGATTTATATCCGCAGCTAAATCCATAGGTCCATCCTAAAACGAGTTTTAGGCCATGAAAACGAATTCTAAGACCATAGTCTGATTCGTCTGAGCATCCTGAGCACGCCTATATCCATTAATGGCGCTGATTTTACCTGTAGAGAAAACGCCCAAAAACAAACTTCCAAAACCCTAGGTTCGGTTACAGGGCTATGGCTCATGAAAACGCAATCAAATGATGCAGAAATCTTAGAAATTGAACGATAAGCATGATTATACCAAAGATTTATTCAAAAGATTCAGAAATATGGAGTTACGATTTCAACTGCAGAGCGATTTTCAGAGAGACTTACAGTGCGATTGAGGGGGGGAGAGAGCTTGCTTTTGATTGCTTCTCACTCAGTGATTGACCAGCAATTGATTCACGTTGAGATTTGGTTCTGAACTGGCCTCTAAGAGTGATTTTAGTTTCAAGCTTTTTCCAAGTTTTTTCAAGTTTGTTCAAGTTTGGTTCTTCTGATTTTGCAGCCTCCAACCTCTGATTTGTGTGCCTCTAGCTTGTATATGTAATGAGCATTGGATTAGGTAAAATAATAGGTCTTGAATCTTTGTGCATTGATGTTTTAGGATTTGATTTGATCGTCCATTGATGTCTTTCCAAATTTGTCCAAAATCCAATATTTTTGTACATGAAAAGCTTGATACGGATTTGATCATGTCCATGATGATAATTAAGACCTATATCAATCAAAAAGATCATAAGTCATCAATATTTGGATTTTATTTGATTTAAATTGATTTAAAATGAATTAATTCAATAAAAAATCAAATAAAACATAAAAATTAATAAATGGACACAAGGCTGAAGCTAGGACACGTGTGTAGCATGACAAGACCAAATCAAGTGAAAAAGAATGGGCCCATTTGACAAAATTTGAAGTTTTGGGGATAGTTGACTTTTGGCAATTTTGCAAAAATGCCCAACTTCAACAATGCATAACTTCTTCAATTTTGAACTTTTGGAAGTGTTCTTGGACGTTTTAGAAATATTGAGATGTCCTATAACCAACCCTTTTGGTCCCATCTCATTTTGATATTCCATGCTCAAGTTATAAGCTTTGGCAAAAAAGGTGTTTTTGTTGACTTTCAAAAATGACCTATAATGTCCAAATTTGTAACTTTTTGTGAGTGCATTTCTTGGTCTTGTCGTATGAATATGGATTGTAGGAAATTGTACCCTCTTCAAAATGAGTTTTGGATGGGTCATTTCTCATAAAGTATGAGAAAGTTATGTTTGGTCAAAGTTGAGTTGACTTTTCCTACAAAACCCTAATTTAGCAACTTTTGAGTCTTGATGAATTTTGAGCAATCCTTGATGAATCATGATCAACCCTTTATAAAATGATGAAATATACTTCAAAATGAGAATGTTGACAAAAAATCTTGAGGTTTGACTGTATTTGGGTCACAGTTGACTTTTGCCCTAGCACTGTCGATTTTTGGACCCCTTGAGCAATTGACTGGCGAAACTTCTTCTGCAAGGCTTGAAATTTGACATGGATGATATTGAGAACATATTAGGACATTAGGGAGTACTTGAGGTCATTTGGATGCAAGCACCTTGATACAACACAAAACCCTAATTTGAGATTGACTGCCTTATGAGATAGCTTGACTGTCCCACTCTTGAGCAATCTTGATCCACTTGGAGATTATTCTTGCCATGTTTTGAGAAATATGAGAGGGAAAATTTTGGGGTACAACAACTGCCCCTGTTCAATCTTCTTAAACCTGAGGATATAGATTGGCTTTCGGGCCTTTCGTGATCCGAAGGTGGAAGATGATTGAACACTAGAGTGCCCAGAAATTTGCACTCGCATGGAGTGATATCAGCATTGTGATGTCGGGAATAGGCTTACAGATTCCATTTGGAGACTGTTGATGGGTGGTTTGAACTTCAACTAGAATACGGATCAGGGAGATCTTATCGGTGATCTAACTGAACCAGAGGAGGTCTTGGGTTAACTTTGACTGGATCAGCATCAGAAAAATCTTTAGGAATCGATTTTACTGGACCAGACAAGGTCTTGGAATAACTTCAACTGGACCGGCATCAGAAAAATCTTTAGGAATCAATTTAACTGGACCAGAGAAGGTCTTGGATTAACTTTGGCTAGATCGGCATCAGAAAAATCTTTAGGAATCGATTTAACTGGACCAGACAAGATCTTGGGATAACTTTAACTAGATCGGCATCAGAAAAATCTTTAGGAATCGATCTTACTGGACCAGAGAAGGCCTTTGACTGGATCGACATAAAAAAAATCTTTAGGAATCGATTTAACTGGACCAGACAAGGTCTTTGACTGGATCAGCATCATAAAATCTTTAGGAATCAATTTAACTGGACCAGACAAGGTCTTGGAATAACTTCAACTGGATCGGCATCAGAAAAATCTTTAGGAATCGATTTAACTGGACCAGAGAAGGTCTTGGATTAACTTTGGCTGGATCGGCATCAGAAAAATCTTTAAGAATCGATTTAACTGGACCAGACAAGGTCTTGGGATAACTTCAATTGGATTGGCATCAGAAACATCTTTAGGTATCGATCTAACTGGACCAGAGAAGGCCTTTGACTGGATCGGCATCAGAAAATCTTTAGGAATCGATTTAACTGGACCAAAGAAGGTCTTGGAATAACTTTGACTGGATCGGCATCAGAAAAATCTTTAGGAATCGATTTAACTGGACCAGACAAGGTCTTGGAATAACTTCAACTGGATCGGCATCAGGAAAATCTTTAGGAATCGATTTAACTGGACCAGAGAAGGTCTTGGATTAACTTTGACTGGATCGGCATCACAAAAATCTTTAGGAATCGATTTAACTGGACTAGACAAGGTCTTGGAATATCTTCAACTGGATCGGCATCAGGAAAATCTTTAGGAATCGATTTAACTGGACCAGAGAAGGCCTTTGACTGGATCAGCATCAGAAAATCTTTAGGAATCGATTTAACTGGACCAGAGAAGGTCTTGGAATAACTTTGACTGGATCAGCATCAGAAAAATCTTTAGGAATCAATTTAACTGGACCAGACAAGGTCTTCGAATAACTTCAACTGGATCGACATCAGGAAAATCTTTAGGAATCGATTTAACTGGACCAGAGAAGGTCTTGGATTAACTTTGACTGGATCGGCATCAGAAAAATCTTTAGGAATCGATTTAACTGGACCAGACAAGGTCTTGGAATATCTTCAACTGGATCGGCATCAGGAAAATATTTAGTAATCGATTTAACTGGAGCAGAGAAGATCTTGGATTAACTTTGACTGGATCGGCATCAGAAAAATCTTTAGGAATCGATTTAACTGGACCAGAAAAGGTCTTCCATATAGTTGAGAATTTAACCGCGTCTTTCCTGAAAGGTAAAGGTCAGCCATATGCAATGCATGATATGGATCAAGAAATGATGTTCTCAACATAAATGAGATTGTATGGTATGATGCATTTATGCATGTATCATGATGTATGGAAATGTAATGTTTTAGTTGGGGAAAATAAATCCCGGATAGCTGCTGGAGACAAGAGTTGAATTCTTCGTTTCCACTGGGAATGATGAAGGAAGGTAATAAACCGGCAGGAGAAGATAACTCCGTTGGGGAATAAACTGATGAGGAGATTACTTTGTGGGGAAGAGATGCTCTGCTGAGGATTCCCCTGATAAACTCCACTGGGGATGGATTACCGTCGCTGGTGATACTGAATCTGTTGAGGATTGAATACCTATTTGTGAAAGGAAAGAACTCCGCTGGGGATGAACTTTCAGTTGCAACTTGCTGGGGATAATCCTGTTAGACTTTTATGGGGATAATCCTCTGAATTTTGCTGGAAATGATCCTTTGAACTTGGCTGGGGAGATTTATTTTTGTACTCCGCTGGGGATAGACTTCCATAGTCTACTAGGGATGACGATTCAACTCCGTTGGGGAAGCTTTTTTCAGACCGTGCTGGGAAAATTTGACTCCACTGGGGGTATCTTGTATTCTACCGGGGAACATTCTTATACCCCGTTGGGGAATATTAAGACTGCTAGGGATATCAAGCCTTCTTAGTGCTGATGGTAGATCAACTCTGCTTGGGGAGAGCATTGTTGATTTGTTCATAGTTGCAAGTCTTAACTGGGGAAGAGCTACCATTACTGTCTTACTCTGCGGGAAGCGGAGGTATCTTAGCCATATTCTTCAGCTGAATATACCTTTGTACCTGGTGGACAGAGCAACTGTACAGTTCGGACAATCCTTATTTGCCCCTGTTTCTGCTATTACCAGTAATTCAACTTTGTTTCGCATATAAATATTTATGAGCAGCAATTAATGTCAAATGCATATATCAAAAATGAACATTAGACGTTCTTTGCAAAACAAAACAGATAAAGGAAAAACAGTTTGAAATTTGTCTGAAAATGAATTTGTATTGATTTTGAAGTTTGGCCTGTAAATAGGCGTTTTTGTACAAGAGGCTGACGTCCTAGTAAGAGAACACCGCCGAATAATAGAATTTACACAATTTGTGAAAAACTAAACAAAACAGCTATGTGAATGATTCCACTGGGTTCCCATTCTGCTATTGCCTTTATGTCCTCGAGCATCTCATCCCTTTGCTACTGGTTGAAGGTGAATCAGATTGATTAGTGCCATCCGAGCTTAATAATCAATACCGAAGTCTGGATGCAATGGTGATCCAATGAGACATAGTGTTACGCTTTGATCCCTAATTTTTGCCTGGACCTCCCTTTCGGGTTTTCAGTCCACCGGGATACCCTTTTTTGCCCAAGCCGCCTTTTCAGGTTTTCGACTTGCCGGGTGTACAAATTTTTTCATTTTCATCCCTTATTTTTGCCCGAACCCTTTTGACTCGCCGGGAAGCCCTTATTTTTGCCTAGACCAGTCAACCTAGTGGGTCTTTGATTATGCGTAGTATCTTTTCACTATGTCTGCATTGACGGGGTGAGGAAGGTCGTCACCATCCATGGTGGTTAGAATCATAGCTCCTCCTGAGAAGATGTTCTTAACCACAAATGGCCCTTCGTATGTAGGGGTCCATTTTCCCCTGGGATCACTTTGAGGTAGGACAATGCGCTTGATTACCAGGTCCCCAACTTGATACTCTTGTCGTCTTACTTTCTTGTTAAATGCCTTGATCATCCGTTTTTGGTACGTCTGACCATGACAAATAGCAGTAAGTCTCTTTTCGTCGATTAGGTTCAGCTGATCAAGTCGGGTCTGAATCCAGTCATCTTCGCTTAAACCTGCATCCTTCATGATCCGAAGAGAGGGTATCTGAACTTCGAAGGGCAAGACTACCTCCATGCCATATACCAAGGAGTAGGGTGTTGCCCCTGCTGACGTCCGCGCTGAGGTACGGTACCCATGGAGAGCAAATGGTAACATCTCGTGCCAGTCTTTGTATGTCACTGTCATCTTCTGCACAATCTTCTTAATGTTCTTATTAGCTGTTTCGACAGCCCTATTCATCTTCGGCCGGTAGGGAGAAGAATTATGATGTTGTATCTTGAATTGCTCGTAGAGATCGGTGATCATCTTGTTGTTGAGATTCGTACCATTTTCCATTATGATCCTCTCTGGTACACCGTATCGACGGATCAGATTGTGTCGAATGAAAGGTGCCACGACGTTCTTGTTTACGGTAGCAAAGGAAGCTGCTTCAACCCATTTTGTAAAGTAATCAATTGCTACCAGGATGAAACGATGCCCGTTGGATGCTGTGGGTCTGATCTCGCCGATCATATCAATCCCCCACATTTCAAAAGGCCAAGGTGCCGTCAAGAAATTCAGAGGAACTGGAGGTATATGCACCTTGTCAGCATAGACTTGGCACTTGTGACATGTCCGAGAATGCTGATAACAGTCGGCTTCCATTGTTTTTCCAATAATATCCTGCCCGAAGGATTTTCTTTGCCATGGTGTGTCCACTGGAATGAGTTCCGAAAGTACCTTCATGTAACTCGGCCATGATCCTTTCTGCTTCATTGTTATCCACACAACTCAGTAAGGTCGAATCATGGTTACGCTTGTAAAGGATACCATTGCCGATGAAGAACTTCACCGCGAACCTCCTTAGAAACTTCTTATCGTTAATAGATGCACCCTCGGGGTATTCCCGAGCTTCAAGATACCTCTTCACCTCATGGAACCATGGCTTTTCTGTTACCTCTTCAGTCTCAAGATCACAGCAATGTGCGGGTTCGTCCAATCTTTCAATGATAATCCGGGGAGCTTCGTTGTCCCAATTGACCCTGAACATAGAAGACATCGTAGCCAGCGCGTCCGCCAACTGATTCTCCTCTCTAGGGAAGTGTTCAAAGGTTATCTCCTCGAAATGGGGAAGCAACGTCAATACATACTCCTTGTAAGGAATAAGGTTCGGGTGTTTCGTATCCCACTCGCCTTTGATCTGACTGACCACGAGAGCAGAATCTCCGAAGACACTTAGAGACTTAATCCTTAGGTCAATTGTTGCTCGAAGACCCATAATGCACGCCTCATACTCCGCCATATTGTTGGTGCAGTTGAAACATAGTCGGCCGATAAACGGAGTATGAGAGCCTTTAGGAGATATGATCACGGCGCCAATGCCATTACCCAAAGCGTTCGAAGCTCCATCAAAGTACATAGACCATCGGGATCCTTCCTCAGGTCCTTCATCCGGTCCAGGTGTCTTACAATCAGTTACCAACATGATATTCTCGTCCGGAAATTCAAAGTTCATAGACTGGTAATCATCCACTTCCTGATGTGCCAAATGGTCTGCCAACACACTTCCCTTAATTTCCTTTTGGGTCGTATACTAGATGTCATACTCAGTCAAGATCATCTGCCATCTTGCTATTCTTCCGGACAATGCAGGCTTTTCGAAGATATACTTGATTGGATCCATCTTTGATATCAACAGAGTAGTGTGAGTCAGCATATACTGTCTCAGCCGGCAAGCAGCCCATGCCAAAGCGCAACAAGTTTTCTCGAGCAGTGAGTATCGGGTCTCACAGTCGGTAAACTTTTTTCTAAGCTAATAAATAGCATGCTCTTTTCGGCCAGACTCGTCATGCTGACCCAGCACACACCCCATTGAGTTATCGAGTACTGTCAAGTATAAGATCAGAGGTCTCCCTTCAACTGGAGGCATCAGAATAGGAGGCTCTTGGAGATACTCTTTGATCCTTTCGAAAGCAACCTGGCATTCATCGTTCCAACGTACTACTTGATCTTTCTTCAGCAGCTTGAAGATTGGCTCACAAGTAGCAGTTAGGTGCGAGATGAATCGGGCAATGTAGTTCAGTCGTCCCAGGAAGCCTCTGACTTCTTTCTCTGTTCTAGGAGATGGCATTTCTTGTATAGCTTTCACCTTTCCAGGATCCACTTGAATACCTTTGTCGCTTACGATGAAACCCAGTAGCTTACCAGATCTCACCCCGAAGGTGCCCTTGTTCGGGTTTAACCTTAGCTTGTATAACTTCAGCCTATCAAACAGCTTTTGCAGATGGTCAAGGTGTTCTTCCTTAGTCTGGGACCTTGCAATCATATCATCGAAGTATACCTCAATCTCATGATGGATCATGTAATGAAACAAAGCAACCATGACACGCTGATACGTCGCCCCAGCATTTTTCAGTCCAAAAGGCATGACCTTGTAGCAAAAGGTACCCCATTGAGTAAGAAAGGTTGTCTTCTCCATGTCTTCGGGAGCCATTTTAATCTGATTATAACCAGAGAAACCATCCATAAAGGAGAAGACCTTATGCTGAGCAGTATTGTCAACCAGAACGTCGATATGAGGTAGAGGGAAATCATCCTTGGGGCTCGCCCTGTTCAAATTCCTATAGTCAACACACATTTGAACCTTACCATCCTTCTTCGGCATAGGAACCACATTGGCAACCCACTGTGGGTAAGAAGTCACTGCTAGAAAACCGGCGTAAAACTGTTTCATTACTTCAGCCTTGATTTTCTCAGACATCTCCGGGTGCATTCGGCGGACCTTCTGTTTCACTGGAGGACAGTCTTCCTTGGTAGGTAGGCGATGAACCACAATATCGGTATCCAACCCAGGCATATCTTTGTAAGACCAGGCAAAGATCTCAACATAGTCATGCAGCATCTGAATCAACCGTTGTTTCACACTAAGCTCCAGATTTGCACCGATCTTAACTTCTTTCTTATCTGTCTCTGTACCCAGATTCACTGATTCCACCGGCTCTTCGTGTGGCTGTATAGCCCTCTCTTCCTGAAGTAGCAGTCTTGCAAGTTCACCAGGCACTTCACAATCATCTTCAACTTCGTCTTCGACTAAGTTGATCGTATTTTCAAAGTCATAACTGGCAGTAGCAGAGTCGTTACCAGTGAGATCCAGAGTGGATGTAGACCTGTATACGTGAGTGTGTGTAAAATAGCTATTTTGCAATATATAATAAAGAAAAACAAGGAACGCAATATTTGAAATGCAAGAACGTCCAATGCTTTTATTAATGATATATGAAAATGACACACATAAAGCCCTCACAAATGAAGCCACAGTTCCCCGAGTAAGACACCGGGCCATAAAGTTTAAAACATTGTCTATTACAAATTCAAAACAAAAGTTTCATTACTGAGTAACAAAAGAAATAGGGATGAAATCCTTTGCTGTCCAGTTGCATTGTCCATCATCGGTCGTAGGGTAGATCCATCTGTCGATATCAAACTCTTCATCATCGTTGTCCCTGATAGCATTCACCCCTGCATCTTGTTTAGGCTTTTCTGATGCTCCAAACTCAATCTCCTTCGCATCGATCAAGTCTTATATCTTATTCTTCAAAGTCCAACAATCATCTGTATTATGCCCCGGGCTATCAGAGTGATAAGCACAGCGGGCATTAGGGTTATACTTCGGTGATGTTGTATTTGGATTCTTCGGGGCTTCCCTTGGAATCACCAGATTGGTCTTCAGCAACTGTGGCAGAATCTGAGATAAGGTCATGTTGAGACGGGTGAATTTCCTTCGAGGTCTCTCGTCCTTTTGTTGATTGTTGTGCTGAGGAGCACCAGCAGGTTTTGAAATAACAACCGCATTAAAAGCTTGGCGGTGTTCAGATCTATTCTGTCTTTTCGAACTGTAGACAGCACTGGACTCTTTCTTAAATGGCTTCTTCTCAGTGCTTGATGAAGCACCCTTTTGTATCTTACCAGCCTTAATACCAGCCTCAATGCTCTCACTGGCCATAATTAGCTCGGTAAACCCAGACGAAGAGCTTCCAATCAGATGGTTGAAAAATGGACCTGACAAGGTCCCTAGAAACATATCCACAAGCTCCCGATCAGCCAAGGGTGGTTGCACTCTTCCGGCGAGGTCCCTCCACTTCTGAGCATAATCTTTGAATCCTTCACCCGTTCCCATTGACATACCCTGGAGTTGGGTACGCGTGGGAGCAAGGTCGGAGTTGTACTGGTACTGCCTGTAGAAAGCAGTAGCCAAATCTTCCTAACTGCGGATACTGGCTCCGTCCAACTGGTAGAACCATTCAAGCTGAGTCCCTGAGAGACTGTCTTGAAAGAAATGGATCCATAGATTCTTATCAGCGGTATATGGCTGAATCTTCCTTACATATGACCGTAGGTGCAGCTTCGGACAAGAAACTCCGTCATACTTAGCAAAGGATGGTGCCTTGAATTTATGGGGAATCACTACCCCAAATGATAGACCCAGATCACCAAAGTCCAGACCAGGCACTTTCTGAACTTCCATAGCACTCAACCGGTCTTCCAGTTGTTTGTATCTATCCTCGGCAGGAGGATACTGGTCTTCTTCGAAGTCCTTCTCGTTGTCGGACACCACAGGGCTAGGAGCCCTCCTTTCTTCCTGACTATCTTTCCCTCCAGATGAGGTGGTCAAATCAACTTCATTCTGTAGCCTGTTTCCAAACCTGTGCCCTGTGTTAAACAGGAATGTCCTCTTATTCTTCTTCTTCTTCTTCTCTTTCAGAATCAAGGTCTTCAGATCTTGCTGACCCTTAGCGAGATTCATGAACAGCTCTTGGAATTGGGCATTCTGGGCCTTGATGGCTTGCTCCGTTGAAGGTTCAGTAGACATGATGAGTGCTGAAATAAACAACAAAGAAGATAAGAGCCCTATAATGGGTACCTGTTTATGAAGTGCATGGGATGAAATGCGTATGACATGATTTCAAAGACAATCTAGAGATTCAAATTTATAAACCAGAAAGGAAACAGACTTTATTAGATAAGCTTTGAAATTCAAATTGTTCAACTGATGCCCTTAAGGCGTTACAAGAAATGAAATACTGAAAAGTAAATAAAACTGGAAAGGAAATAAACAAAGGATAATCAGTTCTCCCATGGTCTCTTCTTGTCGGTGCGAACATAGTTATTGAGAATCTGCTCGTTCTCCAACTGCCTAGTCAACTTCTGGATCTTCTGCTCTTGCTCGTTGAACTTTTCCCGGTAAGCATCCCGTTCTTCTCTCAGTTGCATCCAAGACCTTTTTAGTTCCCCAATGTCAGTGGGCATGTAAGGATGGAGAATGGTAGGAAGAACCCCCTCTTCATTAGCAACTTCAACAATGATAGGCCGGACGGCTTCATATGGCATACCCAGCTTTTGGGCACGGATACGAACCCATCTGAGATATGGCTCCATCGAAAGTGAAGTCTTTGGACCCAGCTCATGTGGATCAGATCTATGAACTCTATCCCAAGCCCTTATGAATCTGCGACGTTGCTCATCGCTATCCCCTTTAAAATCAAAGATGATACTAGGCATTAGCATCTCATGAGGTCCTTCTCTTCTGGAACGCCCAAACTGACGTAAGGCCAAGCACGAGTTGTAAGAAATTCCTCCATAGGTTCCTATCAATGGAACATTGGGGTACTCCCCACAGCGATCAATGATAGCCACCTCGTCCATACCCTTGAGAGTCCAGATGATGTCATTATGAGAGAGAGACATAACCCTATAGGCCCAGCCCATGCCTTCTTTATTCTTTAGAACTTATTTGGGGAGGTGCGAAATAAACCACCTCTCTAATAAAGGAGCACAGCACATCAAGGTTCCCCTCTTTCGGGCAATACGAGCATAAAGCTGATGGAGAATGTCACCCAAGAGAGTGGGTACAAGATTACGAGAGATGAAGATTTTCACCGCATTCACATCAACAAAGGAGTAAGAATTCGGAAACAATACCAAGCCATATATCAGAAGAGCTAGAATATCCTCCAATGCCTTTAAGTCTAGACTATCCCAGAAATAGTTAGCCTTACCAACCAAAAACTTAGTTAGAAAGCCCTTTGCTCCACTTGTAGTCTCCCAATTAGTCATTACCTCTTCCTTGGTCATATGAAGGGCTGAAGCAATCTCTTCTGGCCTAAGGATCTTTTCCCAACCAGTAAACGGGGTCTGCTCTAGAATAGAGATACCGAGCAGCTCAGAGAACTCTTCTAGGGTGGGAACTAACTGGTAGTCCTAGAAAGTAAAGCAATGGTACAACTGGTTATAGAATTGGACCAGAACACTCATCATCTGCTCGTCCAATTTAGAGGTGACCAAACTGAGAAGATAACCATGTCTCCTGAGGAAGGAAGTAGTATCAGGCATCTTTGCAATCAACTCTTTAAGCAAGGTGGGAACCTGGACAAAGTTGATCCGGATGGTATTCCTATGCATGGGCATCATGATGACCTACAAAACAGAACAAACATGAATCCCTCCTGTCTTTGAAATAGGTTAGTCCAATTCAAGATGTATGCAATGTTATGATGTCATGATGTCATGATAGAAAGCACACCACAAGTATCCACAAACAGCAAACATGGTAAAGGCACACAAGTCACACAGAGAGCCCTTAAATTTTAGGCTAGCAAGGAGCTTAGGTACTACCCTCTTTCAGTTCAGTTGGTTTAAACTTGTCCTAAAAATAGTAACCGGGTTCTAGAGGATCTCAATATCACTGACTACCCTCAATCGGTCATAATTCCAGTTTAGCAACCTTTTCTTGCAGCCGGAATCATCGCGAGAGTTTAGTCTTAATGAGTGTAGCATACTGCTACTGTTCTATGGCCAAGTTGGTCAATTTAAAGGTTCTAAGGTCAATTGGTGCTTAATGACCCCTTAGATGACCCATATTCTCCTCGTTCCAACACAAAGGATATCGGTACAATCTAAAGTGCCACACCAACGTAGCTACTGCTTCAACCGTATCGGTCTACGCCGTACAGTTCCCTCACAATTTATTGTTACTTACCTAAAGGGCATCCCCCAGATCCGAGTTAGGATCTATAGTAACTTCGATTCAAGCCCACAAAGATAAATCATACAAATCAAGCAATTGAAAACATTATGAACTATTCCTAAGGTACACCCCACTTATAAGATAATCCCCAGTAGAGTCGCCAGTTCTGTGATACGGTGGGAAAGAACTGACTGTTTTTGGAATGTTGGTTTGCGTTTTGCGTTTATTTTCGCAAAATGTCGCCGTAAGCAAGAGTCGCCACCGTCTTTTATTTTATCCAACAAGGAAAGGAAAAAAGCACAGAAAAATTCCTTTTTCGAGATCTTTCTCGGGTCCGGGGAGTAGATTATAGAAAGGGAAGATGTTAGCACCCTTTCTATCAGTGGTTATCCACGGGCTCTTAGGTACTTGCTCATAGTGTTTTCAAAATTTGCTTTTCTTTGTGTTTGTGGGTTTGAAAGAAGTGTAAGTGCGAAAAGTTTCATTTTGTTTGGAAAAGAGCAAGTACTTAAGAACCATCTACCTACTCGAAAAAGGAATCAATATGTGCTAATGTCCTTTATACAATGTTATCCCACTATTGATGAGTAGGTAGCATCGTCGTTGGAGTTTTAAGGGTCAATTCGATTAAGGGACATGTGGTCACTAAAGTAATCTTAGGATGCCTTAGCGGTAACCCTAATGTCTTAGATCATTTTTTCGAGGCAACTGTTTTGAGGCAACTATGATCTTTGGACAAGAGGGTGACCTCTAAAACTTCCTATACTCAATGACCACGTTCGAAGGCAACCAAGCGAGGTGTACCCTAAGAGTGCGCATGTGCGAGTGTGTTATTTCGGTTAATTTTATCTTTGTACATGTCAATGGTTATCTATGTTGATTTTAGGTTTAAACATTTGATCTTGTCATGCATTCCCTATTATCAAACATCTAACAGTTTATAAGTTGCGGAAATTAAATTGCGGAAATTAAATCTAATTATTACAAGGCGTTGGGTATTTACATCGCCAAAAACAACCCTTAAAATTTAAAATGCGGAAAGTAAATAAAGCGATAAAATAATTAAAGTCCTAATTAAACTATTACATTCCGGGAAACAGATACAATATTGACATCAAATGGATCGCGTGCGAGGAATTACATCGGATGCGAAATTTTTAGGGTTTTGACCCTTTTTAAAAGAAAGTAATTTTTTGGTTATTTTTTGGATTAAAAGAAATTAAATTAAGTTAACAATTAAATAAATAAATTAATTAATTAAAATATTTTTTGAAGTTTTTGATATTTAAGGAAATAAAAATAAATTTGATTTAAAGTTAGTAAAACCTAATTATCTAAATTAATTTTAAATATTGCAAAAAATATTAAAATTATACCTAATTAAAACTAAGTTAATTCAATTAATATTTATTAATAAAAATAAAGTGTTGAATTTAATTTTAATAAATAAAATATATTTTTTGGTTTTTTTTGATTTTATGAGAAAAAGTTTAATTGGTTAGTAAAAAAATAAAAATAATAACAATAATAAAAATAAGAGAAATAATAAAAAGAAATAAGAGAGTTAGGAGGTTTGGGCCTAGAAGAGGGGTAAGAATGGCAGTTTTTGTGGCCCATTAACGTTGGCCTGCATTGACTTTCCTGGATCCCATGTGCGCCCATTGACTTGAGAGTATGATGGACCTCCAATATGGACCACCAGATCTGGCCTGGGGCCATCTGGCAAGCATTGGAATGAGGGAGTATCATGCACTGCGCGCCTGGAAAGACATTGGATAACCTGAAAGAAAATAATAGCAAATATGTGGGGGACCTGGGATTCGAACCCAGGTCCTGTTAGCCAATGCCAATGCTCCACTACCACTCAGCCAGCGCATTTTATTTGTTAGTGGAATAAGAATCAAATATAATATTGGAAAACATGTAAATGCCATAAATATAAAAACAAAACGCGCCAAATTCAAATCGTCCAATAAGGGAAGGGCGCGTCTTCATCTTCTTCGCTGGAACCTGGATATTTACCTGCCGATTTATATCCGCAGTTAAATCCATAGGTCCATCCTAAAACGAGTTCTAGACCATGAAAACGAATTCTAAGACCATAGTCCGATTCGTCTGAGCATCCTGAGCACGCCTATATCCATTAATGGTGCTGATTTTACCTGTAGAGAAAACGCCCAAAAACAAGCTTCCAAAACCTTAGGTTCGGTTACATGGCTATGGCTCATGAAAACACAATCAAATGATGCAGAAATCTTAGAAATTGAACGATAAGCATGATTATACCAAATATTTGTTCAAAAGATGCAGAAATATGGAGTTACGATTTCAAGTGCAGAGCGATTTTCAGAGAGACTTACAGCGCGATTGAGGGGGGAGAGAGCTTGCTTTTGATTGCTTCTCACTCAGTGATTGACCAGCAATTGATTCACGTTAGGATTTGGTTCTGAACTGGCCTTTAAGAGTGATTTCAGTTTCAAGCTTTTTCCAAGTTTTTTCAAGTTTGTTCAAGTTTGGTTCTTCTGATGTTGCAGCCTCCAACCTCTGATTTGTGTGCCTCTAGGTTGTATATGTAATGAGCATTGGATTAGGTCAAATAATAGGTCTTGAATCTTTGTGCATTGATGTTTTAGGATTTGATTTGATCCTCCATTGATGTCTTTCCAAATTTGTCCAAAATCCAATATTTTTGTACATGAAAAGCTTGATACGGATTTGATCATGTCCATGATGATAATTAAGACCTATATCAATAAAAAAAGATCATAAGTCATCAATATTTGGATTTTATTTTATTTAAATTGATTTAAAATGAATTAATTCAATAAAAAATCAAATAAAACATAAAAATTAATAAATGGACACAAGGCTGAAGCATGGACACGTGTGTAGCATGACAAGACCAAATCAAGTGAAAAATAATAGGCCCATTTGACAAAATTTGAAGTTTTGGGGATAATTGACTTTTAGCAATTTTGCAAAAATGCCCAACTTCAACAATGCATAACTTCTTCAATTTTGAACTTTTGGAAGTGTTCTTGGACGTTTTAGAAATCTTGAGATGTCCTATAACCAACCCTTTTGGTCCCATCTCATTTTGATATTCCATGCTCAAGTTATAAGCTTTGGAAAAAAAGGTGTTTTTGTTGACTTTCAAAAATGACCTATAATGTCCAAATTTGTAACTTTTTGTGAGTGCATTTCTTGGTCTTGGCGTATGAATATGGATTGTAGGAAATTGTACCCTCTTCAAAATGAGCTTTGGATGGGTCATTTCTCATAAAGTATGAGAAAGTTATGCTTGGTCAAAGTTGAGTTGACTTTTCCTACAAAACCCTAATTTAGCAACTTTTGAGTCTTGATGAATTTTGAGCAATCCTTGATGAATCATGATCAACCCTTGATAAAATGATGAAATATCCTTCAAAATGAGAATGTTGACAAAAACTCTTGAAGTTTGACTGTATTTGGGTCACAGTTGACTTTTGCCCTAGCACTGTCGATTTTTGGACCCCTTGAGCAATTGACTGACCAAACTTCTTCTGCAAGGCTTGAAATTTGACATGGATGATATTGAGAACATATTAGGACATTGGGGAGCACTTGAGGTCATTTTGATGAAAGCACCTTGATACAACACAAAACCCTAATTTGAGATTGACTGCCTTAGGAGATAGCTTGACTGTCCCACTCTTAAGCAATCTTGATCCACTTGGAGATTATTCTTGCCATGTTTTGAGAAATATGAGAGGGCAAATTTTGGGGTACAACAGGTTACGTACAATCAAACATTTCCTGGCAGTGCCACAAACACAAGCTACTAGGGGCAGTGACAAATCTCCCTAAAATCCTTCTCATAGGATGACTCTCAGCCAGAGTTTCAATCTCTGATAACCTCTTCCCAGCTAAGTCAACCTCAAGAATCCTCGAGGATTTTTCTCTAGTAAAGTCGCCTCCTCTCCAATAGACTGAGCAATAGGGTTTATTTCCCCAACAAACGACAGGATTCTCGAGCTTGAGTTTGTCTTTCCGACTACTACAAATCAGAGGACCACAACCCCTCTTCCCCAGTAGACTACTCTACAATCCCCAGCAAGTTACTGAGAAACCTGGACTCGACCAGATATCAGTTCAACTTCGACTCCCCAGTAGAGAAACAGACAATTGAGACTCCTGAACTCTTTCCCCAAGCAGGAATAAACATGCTCCCCACAGAGTTTTAAATATCCCCCAGCGGATTTCTCCTCAAACAACAAAACAAGAATCCCCGGTGGAAACATTCTAAGCAAAGTTTGAAGACACACATACTCTTCAATAGCAGTCCTGGATTTAATAAACTCCCTGACATTTGTCAAGGATTTATTTTCCCAGACAAAAATACATTCATTAAACATTTCACATTTCATACATCCTATTCTCATACATGATAAGTGCATACGACACCATCTCATTTATTTTGAGAACATCATGACATCACGCATTTCATACATCATGACATTGCATAAAACTAACTCTTTACCTTTTCAGGAAAGATCGATCGACAGATAAAGGTTATCATTACCTTTTGGAGTAGAAGTCGTCAAAAATTCCTTCATCATCCTGCTGAGGTAGTAATCGTCCAAGATTCCTTCATCATCCTGCTGAGGTTGTAGTCATCCAGGATTCCTTCATCATCCTGCGGAGGTTGTAGTCATCCAAGACTGCTACGTCATCCTGTTGAGGTTGTAGTCATCCAAGATTCCTTCATCATCCTGCTGAGGTTATAGTCATCCAAGATTCCTTCACCATCCTGCTGAGGTTGTAGTCATCCAAGATTCCTTCATCATCCTGCTGAGGTTGTAGTCATCCAGGATTCCTTCATCATCCTGTTGAGGTTGTAGTCATCCAAGACTCCTTCATCATCCTGCTGAGGTTGTAGTCATCCAAGCTTCATCATCCTGTTGAGGTTGTATTCATCCAAGATTCCTTCATCATCCTATTGAGGTTGTAGTCATCCAAGATTCCTTCATCATCCTGCTGAGGTTGTAGTCATATAAGATTCCTTCATCCTGCTGAAGTAGTAATCCAAGATTCCTTCATCATCTTGCTGAGGTAGTAATCGTCCAAGATTCCTTCGTAATCCTGTTGAGGTAGTAATCGTCCAAGATTCCTTCATCATCCTGTTGAGATAGAAGTCATCCAAGATTCCTTCATCATCTATTTGGAGTAGCAATCATCTCTAGATGGCATCTTTAAGCCCATCTCGACAACTATCTATTACCTCTACAAATGGCATCTTTAAGCCCATTCCCTCTACCATCACACCACCGAGTGCAAATTTCTGGGAACTCTAGTGTCCAATCATCTTCCACCTTCGAGTCACAAATGGCAGACTCTCCAATCTAACTCTTCAGGTTTAAGAAGATTGAACAGGGGCAACTGTTGTACCCTAAAATTTGCCCTCTCATTCTTCAAGGCTTTTCTTACAAGGATTCTCAGGATTTAAGCTTACACAAGTGCATTGGGATTTTCCAGTACCAAAAAGGGAGAAAACAGATAAAAATAACAATTTGAAAAATTTGGAGAAAAACAGGTCTCTTTCGACTCAGCCTGCTTCGACTAGACAAATCTGCTGCCTGCAAACCTACTTCGACTTGGACAAGTTTACTGCCTACAAGCCTGCTTCGACTGGACAAGTTTTCTGCCTACAAACCTGCTTCGATTGGGCAACATGCTTCCTTCAAACACGAGCTTTCGATTGGGCAATATGTTTGTTTCGACCCAAGCTTTGATTGGGCAATATGCTTCTTTCAAGAATGAGCCTTCGATTGGGCAATATGCTTCCTTCGAGCATGAGCTTTCGATTTAGCAATATGTTTTCTTTGATACAAGCTTCGACTTGGCATTAGTTTGTTTCGACCATAAGCTTCGACTGAGGCAAAGGCTTTCTTCGAACAGGTGTGCTTCGATCTCACTCTTGCATTCTACTCAAGACCAAATCTCGTTTGCCAGGCTATGTTGCTTCCAAATCTTTACATAATCAGAGAGAGTAATTTAGTCACAAAATCAGCTTTCAACCTAATTTTGGTCTGAGCACAAGCAACGCCAGAAGCATAAGTCACATCTTCTACACCCCAACTTCCAAGAGGCCCCCACATGTACTTTCATGTTACCTATTATTTTATTATTTTGCAAGGCTGGCTTTGGACAACATGTCCATTCTTTCTCTATAAATAGAGGAATTTTTGCAAAGCTGAGGGAGGATCTTTGGACCAGAGGAACGAATCACCCAAATTTTCTCAAAACTCTCAAGTTCATCAACACTTGAGAAATCACAAAACCCAGAGGATCTTTGGACCAGAGGAACGAATCCCCCAAATTTTCTCAAACACAACAAAAAACTCTCAAGTTCATCAACACTTGAGAAATAAAAAAAACATAATCCCAAACACTCACCTCTTTCGATTCTGAAGAACACCCCACACATAGAAGTTTGTTCAAACTCAAAGACAACCTACTGTGACAACTTTTCGAACCAAAAGAAAACCCCCTGTGACTATTCTTCGAATTCCAGAAACGTCCAGGTAGCAGTTCAAGTTCGAATCCCACATCCATTCAAGGCCTGAAGCAAGGTAAGTTATTCTTACCTTTGAACTTTTCGTTTCATGGCATAGTAATTTTCCCTTTCGTTTGAAACATGTACATATCATTGTTACTTTCGTTTCTACCCTTTTAACATATTTTTCAGAGCTAACCCTTTTGTTTTGCTTTCTGTTTACCTGAACTTACTTTAACCATTAAACTGTTTATAAGACAAATACTAGCATGGCCTCAGGCCATGTTGCCATTTAATGCTTTAAATGAAAGAAACAGGAAACAGGAAATAGGAAACAAAGCTTCTGGCTTCTACCCTCTTTCTCCAGGTCAAACGAAAGAGACAACCAGGAGGAAAACCATGTTGACTTCCAGGCTCAGTCGAAAGGCATTCCCTCACTGCTTTCAACCTCCAATCGAAGAAGACAACAAGGTAGAACCAGAAGGCTTCGCCATACACTGACTTCCAAGCCAATCGAAGGACATGACCTCAATGGTGCTAGCCCCAGTCGAAGGATGCCAACAAAATGCAAGTCGAAGGATGCTACTGCCTGGGTCGAAGAGCTCATTTTCCTTTCTTTTATTTTGTTTTTTTGCCTTTACATTTTCTTGCCTTTCAATATGGTTGTAATAGTGTAGGATTTATTTTTTGCACTTTTTATTACTTTTGTACAAATGCTAGTAATTAGGTGTGTATGGTAAGATAAAACCAACAAATAGGCCACCCTAATCAAAGACTAAATGCATGTAAATAAAACACGTTTGCACACTTACACCCTTAGGGTGATTCCACTTGTTGCCTATCATAAAATAGTCATGTCCCTCGAACATGGGCGTTTTAGCAAAAGACCCTCGATAAAAGATCGTAGTCACTCGATGACCCTCGATGTTGCCTTCAGTAAACGATCTAGTCCCTAAAACGACATTGCTAAAATGTCCCATATGTTGCCTTCTATGACTATACAAAATGTCCCAACGCCTGTTTCTCCACATCCAACGATGGGGCTTCTTACCAAATCAATGGTAAGATAGCAACATCTAAAGGAGGAGGAAAAGCACATTTAAGACCTTTTGAGTAGGTAGATTCGCTCTTAGTTACTCGCTTGCTCACAACAACAAAATTTTATACACCCACACTCTCATCTTTGAACTATTTTCAAAACAAACACTTTGTAGGCGTTCTTATAGAAACGAGAACCATTACGAAGTTCCATTTTCAAAATACTTTCAAAAACACATCTCACAAACACACTTTTGAACTATTTTCGAAACAAACACTTTGTAGGCGTTCTTATAGAAACGAGAACCATTACAAAGTTCCATTTTCAAAAATACTTTCAAAAATCACCACCACAAGCACACATTCAAACAAAAGCAAGTGATCTAGCAAGTAACTAAGAGCCCATGGAAAACCATGGATGAAAAGGGTGCTAATACCTTCCATTTTCATAATCTACCCCCCGAACTCAAAAATAGCTCTAAAGGTCTTTCCTGTGCTTTTTCACCTTTCCTTTTTGGATAAAAGAAAAGTCGGTGGCGAATCTTGCTAAACCGTAACATTTGCAAACACAAACGCAAACCCTCAAGTCAGTTCTCCCACCGCATCACACCCACATTGCAAAGGTCCAAGGAGAAGTCAAAACATTTAGTGGTTTGGTAACACATGCATTTTGTCGACATAAATCTGACATTTGTAACAGATTCTGGAGTGATTATAACAATCATTTTCCATTATTGACCAATAGTAACCTGCTATCAAGATTTTCTTGGCCATGGTATGCCCATTGGAATGCATCCCAAAAGAACCTTCATGAATTTCTTCTATGATCTTGCTTGCTTCGTGTCTATCCATGTGTGATCGGTGGAAATAGAACTGACTGTTTTTTAAGCTGGTTCGCGAAATGTCGCGGTAAGCAAGAGTCGCCACCGTGTTTTATGTTCTCCAACATGGAAAGGACAAAAGCACAGCAAAATTCCTTCTTTGAGATGTCTCTCGGTTCGGGAGGTAGATTTATAGAAAGGGAAGGTGTTAGCACCCTTTCTATCCATGGTTATCCATGGGCTCTTAGGTACTTACTCTTATGTTTTCAAAAATGTTTGCTTTTCAAATGTGTGTGGGTTTTGAAAAAGTTTCGTTTGAGATTTCTAAGTAACTCTTGTATCTGTCCTCAAGAGTGTATGAAAAATTTGTTTTGAAAACTTTTTGAAAGTGTCAGTGTGAAAAGTATTTTTGTTTGTTTTTGAAAAGAGCAAGTACCCACGAGAATCTACCTACTCTAAGGAATTAGGCTGTGTAAGGGTCCTTTAAACAATGCTATCCCACTATTGAGAAGTAGGTAGCACCGTCGTTGGAGGTATTCGGGTCAATTCGATTGTAGGGACAATGTGGTCACCGAAGCAATGGTAGGACACCTTAGAAGTAACCCTAATGTCCTAGATCCTTTTTATCCGAGGCAACCGTTTCGAGGCAACTGGATCTTTAGACAGAAGGGCGACCTCTAAGACACCATATACTTGACGACCACGTTCGAGGCAACCAGTGAGGCGTACCCTAGGAGTGACATGTTCTTGTGTGTTGTTTCAGTTTATATTTATCTTTGATCATGCATTTTGTGAGCTACGGATTAATTTTATTTGGCATTCAGTCTTTCATGCATATTAACAGTTAAGAGTGCGGAAAATAAAGTGGGGAAATATGAATCTACGCTATTACAATGCGCGGGTCTATACATCGCCAAAAACAAAAACCCGTTTTGGAATAAAGTGCGGAAAATAAAGAAAGCGGTAAACCTAATTAACTATTATATCCTCGAAAACAGTTACATAAATAATCAAAAATAATGATAATGCGCGAAAAGAATGAATCAGGACGTCCTAGGGTTTTTTTGACCCTTTTGAGAAATAAAGAAATTTTTAGTCTTGTCCTTTTTGCAATTAATCAAACCTAAACCTAATTAATTAATTAATTAAAAGAAAAGTGTTTTTTTTGTGTTTTTTAAGTTTTTAATGAAAATAAGATAAAGAAATTAAAAGTCAAAAGAAACCCTAATTCTAAGTTTATTTTATTAAAAAAAAGAATCAAAATTGAACCTAATTTAAACTAATTAATTTGTTAGTATTTTATTTACAAGAAAAAGTCCTTTTTTATGTTTTATGTTTTTTATGAAAATAAAAAGAAAAAGAATTAAAAAGTTAGTAAACAAAACCCTAATTCTAAACTAATTTTATTTATTGTAAAAAAAGAAATTAAAATTACCTAATTAAACTAATGAATTTGTTTACATTTTATTCACAAAAATAATAGTTAATAGTAAAATTAGTAATTAATAAAATATTTACAATTTTTTTGATCTCTGAATTTATTATAAAAATTAGTTTATTGGTTAATAATAATAATGATAATAATTAAAAAAGAAATTATAAAGAAAAGAAAATAAAAAAGTAACAAAACCATGGGGGGTGATGACCCATTAAGGAGGTGTTGGCTGGAAACTTTAGGCCCATTAAGAAGCAAGCCTGATTGACTTTCTGAATTGCCTGCACGTGCTTTGACTGAAGAACATGGTATTCCTCCTCCCATGGCCTTTGGATGGCTGTTGAAGACACTTGGCACGCTGGATGAGTGAGGTTTATGGTGGAATTCTGGACAAGTGCTGCATATGAAGATGTTATGAAAAATAATATTGAGATTTGGGTGGACCTGGGAATCAAACCCAGGTCCCAATGATGCACAAACACCTCACCAACCACTAGGCCACTTGAACGCGTTTGTTATTATAATACAAACTGATCATTATATTAGAAAGTTAGGCAATATGCTTCATCAAAAGAAAACGCGCGTTTATTTCAAATGCTCCAATCACTTAATAACACGTAATCATCTTCTTCATCAAACCTGCAAAAAACAAAACAAATAGCGGGGGTTTTAAACCCCCACAATCTGCAATGAGAGAAAATAGCGAATAGAACTGTGCATTATATAAATAGGGCGCGAGCATGGTGTTGAATTCGTCTTGTCATCCTGAGTTCAACCATGGGTATCATTGGTTCTGATTTTACTTATGCTGTAAAGCCCTAAATGGAAAGCTCTGAAACCCTAGATTTCATTAATGGTGTTTTGCAATTCTGGGCATTATAATGCAATTATTGTGTACCAAAAGCTTTGTATGAGTTCTGTAAACACAACACAATCAATAAAAAATGTTAAAAATGCATTAATCGATGATTATGATTTTGAAAAAAAAGTGGTAAACCGTATGACTGTGTAGGATGATTCTTTGAGTGTTAAGGCTCGTTCTTGATTGCAAATCGTTCCTGAATGTCCCAGCAATGTATTGGAATCGTTCTAAGGATTTGAGTTGGTCTGCAATATGAAAAACAGTTTCAAGCTTTCTTTGAATTTTTTGGAATTTGGCTATGGTTCTTGCAACAGCTTTTCACGTTCATGACATTAGGGTTAGGCTCAGCATATATAGTAGAATGATTTTAGGGTACAAACTAGGTCAAAGATCCATGGAATTATGTTTTCAATCTTTGATTTCCAATCAAATCTTTTTTGCATATTTTTGATTGATAAAGCTTGCCAAACATGGAGTTTTTTGCCTCTTTGATGGATGCACGAAATTTCCAGCTTGCCCTGATCTTATTTGCTTCACAAAAGATTTGAAAATCATATCTTTTGAATTTTCCTACAATTAAATCAATTAAATGAATTATTAATCAATTAGAAATCCAAATAATTAATAAAAATAAGAAAATAATTCAATTTAAGTTCAATGAGTCGTGCATAGGCCTTGGACAATGTTTCAAGAAAGAATTTGAGGCCCATTAGCAAAAACAGGGTGTTTTGGGCAAAGTTGACTTTTGTAAATTCCCAAATATTTCCCAATCTCTCCAATGTATATCTTGCTCAATTTTGATCATATGAACATGTTCTTGGACATTTTGGAAAGGTCTTGAAGTCCTCTAACCAATGCCTTTGGTCCCATGTCATTTGGATTTACCAATCTCAAGTTATGGTCTTTGACTTAAAGTGCATTTTTGTTGACTTTTGAAATTGACCTATAATGTAGAAATTGATAACTTTTTGTGAGAGCATTTCTTGGACTTGGAATGTGAAATGAGTTGTAGGAAATTTCATCCCCTTCAAAATGAGAATTGGATGGGATTTTTCTGATGAACCATGAAAACATTATGCCCTGGTCAAGTTGCAGTTGACTTTTCAGCTGTCCAAAAATAACAACTTTTGCATCCTTGATGATTTCTGAGCCATTCTTGTGGAATCATAATCAAGACTTGATCAAATGATGATTGTGGCTTCAAAATAAGATGTTGACCAAATTTTTTGACTTTTGACTGCCAAATGACCATTTTACCCCTACAGTTGATTGTGAAGCAATTAGGGCTTTTGACTGTGCAAATTGATGCTGTGAGCCTTGAAACTTGGCATGTAGATGCTTGGAAATGTGTATAGGCATATATGACTTGATTGATCCCTTGAAAACCTCAACTTCTTTGCAAGAACCAAAACCCTAATTTTGACTGGCTTAGGAGGCAGTTGGACTGTGCAATCCTTGAGGAATCTTGAAGCATTTGAAGATTGATCTTGACCAATCTTGAAGAATATGGGAGGGAAAATTTTGGGGTACAACAGTTGCCCCTGTTCAATCTTCTTAGACCTGAGGATGTAGATTGGCTTGCGTGCCTTTCGTGATCCGAAGGTGGAAGATGATTGAACACTAAAGTGCCCAGAAATTTGCACTCGCATAGTGAAGTATCAGCAGTGTGACAGCGGGAATGGGCTTACAGATGCCATTTGGAGAGATGGTGGATAGGAGGATGGGCTTATAGATGCCATCTGGAGATGTGACAGAACCTTGTCGGGAATGGGCTTATAGATGCCATTTGGAAGTGTCGATCGCGTAAGAGATTCCTTAGCGAGAACTTGCGTACCTGAGAAAGAAAGATAATTACCTGGCCTGTTACAGGGGTTGATCTTCAAACTCTTCATGCAGATATGCCCTGGCTAGATACAGGTATCGAATCCACAAAACTCTTTATGCAGACGTGCCCTGGCTGGATACAGGAATCGAATCTCTAAACTCTTCATGCAGACGTGCCCTGGCTGGATACAGGTATCAAATCTACAATCAGTTACACACAGATATGCCCTGGCTAGATACAGGAATCGAATCTGGAATTGGTCGTCTACAGATATGCCCTGGCTAGATACAGGAGTCGAATCTCTAAACTCTTCATGCAGACATGCCCTGGCTGGATACAGGAATCGAATCTACAATCAGTCACTCACAGATATGCCCTGGCTGGATACAGGTATCGAATCTGGAATTCTTCGTCTACAGATATGCCCTGGCTGGATACAGGAGTCGAATCTCTAAACTCTTCATGCAGATATGCCCTGGCTGGGTACAGGAATCGAATCTACAATCAGTCACTCACAGATATGCCCTGGCTGGATACAGGTATCGAATCTTGAATTCTTCGTCTACAGATATGCCCTGGCTGGATACAGGAGTCAAATCTCTAAACTCTTCATGCAGACATGCCCTGGCTGGATACAGGAATCGAATCTACAATCAGTCACTCACAGATATGCCCTGGCTAGATACATGAATCAAATCTGGAACTGCGACAGTCGATAGTAATCATCTTTGTATTTGACCTTTTTCCTGAAAAGGAAAAACGTTAGTGGTATGCAATGTCATGATGCATGATGTCATGATGTTCTCAGGGAGAAATGAGATTGTGTTGTATGCATTTTATCATGTATGTAAATAGGATGTATGAAATGTGATATGTTTTATGAATGTGTGTTCGTCTAGGCAAATAAATCCTTGACGAATGTTGGGAGTTCGTTGAATCCTAGGCTGATATTTGAAGAGTAGAGTTCTTCATTTCTGTTGGGGATGATGGTTGCAAGAATAAACCGGTAGGAGAAGATGACTCCGTTGGGGAATAAACTTGTTGGAGAGATTACTCTGCAGGGAATTACTCTGTGGGAAGAGATACTCTATGGGGAGAGTTACTTCGCTGAGATTTTGATGAGAACTCCGCTGGGGATGCCATTGATATGTTATGTTTGGGGAATTTGATGAACTCCGCTGGGGGATAGGAAGAACTTCGCCGAGGACGATCTTTCCGTGGCAATTAGCTGAGGATAACCCAGTTATAAGCTCTGGTGGGAAACAACCCTTGCATAAAGCCGGGGAGAGACGTACTCCGCAGGGGATAAGCTTCCAGAATCTACTGGGGATAAGCTTCCTACTGGGGAGGTTGATTCAACTCTCCTGGGAAACTCCTGGACTGTATTGGGGATATGGCTCCGCTGGGGTGTCTGATATTCCGCCGGGGAACAATCTTGTATTAAGACTGCCGGGGATGCTTGTTTAGGAATATCTGCGTACTCTTCTGGGGAATATTGAGATCTTCTGGGGATACCCAACTTCCTTAGGGCTGACAGTAGCCTAACTCTGCTCGGGGGGGAGTATTGCTGACTTGCTGGAGATACTGTGCCTTGTTAGGCTTGATGGGAGACCAACTCTGCTTGGGGGGAGAGTATTACTGATTCTAGTCTTACTCTACGGGGAGTGGAGGTATCCTGGTTACATTCTTCAGCCGAACCTACCTTGGTACCTAGGTGGACAGAGCAACTAGATTACTTAAACAACTCATTATTGCCCCTGTTTCTGATGTCACCTGTAATTAGTCCTTTGTTTCGCATGCAAATATTTATGAGTTAGCAATTAGTGTCAAATGCATATATCAAAAATGAATATTGGACGTTCTTCGCAAGACAAAACAGAAAAAGGAAAAACAATTGGAAATTTATCTGGAAAAGCGAATTTGTATTGATTTTTGAATTTGCCTGTAAATAGGCGTTTATGTACAAGAGACTGACGTCCTAGTAAGAGAACGCCGCCGAACAACAGAGTTTATACATTTGTGAAAAGGAAAACAAAACAGCTATGTGAAAAATAATCCCACTGGGTTCCAACTCTGCTATCGCCTTTATTTCTTCAAGCGTCTCATCACTTTGCTGCTTAGTTGAAGATGAAGCTGATTGATCGATGTCGTCTGAACTTGATAGTTGATGCCGGATTCTGGATGCAAGGTGATCCAATGAGACATAGTATTACGCTTATCCCTAACTTTTGCCTGGACCGCCCTTTCGGGTTTTCAGTCCACCGGGATACCCATTTTTGCCCAAGCCTTCTTTTCAGGTTTTCGACTTGCCGGGTGTACAGATTTTTTTCATTTCGTCCCTTATTTTTGCCCGAACCCTTTTGGTTCGCCGGGAAGCCCTTATTTTTGCCTAGGTGTGTCAACCTAGCGGGTCTTTTGATTCATGCGTAGTATCTTTTTACTATGTCTGCATTGGCGGGGTGAGGAAGGTCGTCACCATCCATGGTGGTTAGAATCATAGCTCCTCCTGAGAAGATATGTTTAACCACAAATGGCCCTTCGTACGTAGGGGTCCATTTTCCCCTGGGATCACTTTGAGGAAGAATGATGCGCTTGATTACCAAGTCTCCGACTTGATACTCTTGTGGTCTGACTTTCTTGTTAAATGCCCTGATCATCCGTTTTTGGTACGTTTGACCATGACAAATAGCGGTGAGTCTCTTTTCATCGATTAGGTTTAATTGATCAAGTCGAGTCTGGATCCAGTCCTCTTCACTCAAACCTGCATCCTTCATTATCTGGAGATAGGGTATCTGGACTTCAATAGGCAAGACTGCCTCCATGCCATAGACCAAGGAAAAGGGAGTTGCCCCTGTTGATGTCTGTGCTGAGGTACGGTACCCATGAAGAGCAAATGGTAACATTTCGTGCCAATCTTTATAGGTCACTGTCATCTTCTGCACAATCTTCTTGATATTCTTATTTGCTGCTTCTACAGCCCCATTCATCCTCGGCCGGTAGGGAGAAGAGTTGTGGTGCTGTATCTTGAATTTCTTGTAGAGCTCAGTGATCATCTTATTGTTAAGATTGGTACCATTGTCCGTAATGATCCTCTCTGATACGCGGTATCGACAGATCAGGTTATGTCGAATGAACCGTGCCACGACGTTCTTGGTTATCATAGCGTAGGAAGCTGCTTTAACCCACTTTGTGAAGTAATCAATCGCTACCAGGATGAAGCGATGCCCGTTGGATGCTGTAGGTCTGATCTCGCCGATCATATCAATGCCCCACATTGCAAAAGGCCAAGGTGCTGTCAAGACGTTCAGAGGAACTGGAGGAACATGCACTTTATCTGCATAGATCTGGCACTTGTGACATGTCCGAGAATGTTGATAACAGTCGGCTTCCATGGTGGACCAGAAATATCCTGCCCGAAGGATTTTCTTTGCCATAGTATGTCCATTGGAATGTGTTCCGAAGGTACCTTCATGTAGCTCTGCCATGATCCTTTCTGCTTCAGTCTTATCCACACAACATAGTAAAGTTGAATCATGGTTTCGCTTGTATAGAATGTCGTTGCTGAGGAAGAACTTTGCAGCGAACCTTCTCAGGAACTTCTTGTCATTAACGGATGCACCTTCGGGGTATTCTTGAGCTTCCAAGTACCTCTTCACTTCATGATACCAAGGCTTTTCAGTTACCTCTTCAACCTCAAGATCATAACAATATGCAGGTTCATCCAGTTTCCAGATAATGATTCGGGGAGCCTCGTTATCCCATTTGACTTTGAACATAGAAGCCATCGTAGCCAGCGCGTCCGCCAACTGATTCTCCTCTCTTGGGAAGTGTTCAAAAGTTATCTCCGTGAAATGGGGGATCAATGTCAACACACACTCCTTGTAAGGAATAAGATTTGGGTGTTTCGTATCCCACTCCCCTTTGATATGATTGATCACGAGAGCGAAATCTCCGAAGACACTCAAAAACTTGATCCTTAGGTCAATTGCATCTTGAAGACCCATAATGCATGCCTCATACTCCGCCATGTTGTTGGTGCAGTTGAAACATAGTCGGGCAGTGAGTGGAGTATGAGTGCCTTTAGGGGATATGATCACAACGCCGATACCGTTACCCAAAGCGTTTGAGGCTCCGTCAAAGTGCATAGACCATCGGGATCCTTCCTCAGGTCCTTCATCCGGTCCAGGTACTTGACAATCAGTCACCACCATGATATTCTCATCGGGAAATTCAAAGTTCATTGACTGGTAGTCGTCCACTGCTTGGTGTGCCAAATGGTCTGCCAATACACTTCCCTTGATTGCTTTCTGAGTCGTGTACTGGATGTCGTATTCTGTCAAGATCATTTGCCATCTTGCTATTCTTCCGGACAAGGCGGGCTTTTCGAATATGTACTTGATATGATCCATTTTTGAAATCAACAGGGTAGTGTGAGTCAACATATACTGTCTCAGCCGGCGAGAAGCCCATACCAAAGCGCATCAAGTTTTCTCGAGCAGTGAGTATCGGGTCTCACAGTCGGTAAACTTTTTGCTAAGGTAATAAATGGCGTGCTCTTTTAGGCCAGACTCGTCATGCTGCCCCAACACACACCCCATTGAGCTGTCAAGTACTGTCAAGTATAAGATTAGAGGTCTCCCTTCAACCGGTGGCATAAGAATGGGTGGTTCTTGGAGATACTCGTTGATTCTGTCGAAAGCGGCCTGACATTCATCGTTCCAACGTACTACTTGATCTTTCTTCAGTAGCTTGAAGATTGGTTCACAGGTAGCAGTTAGATGTGAGATGAACCGGGCAATGTAATTCAGACGTCCTAGGAAGCCTCTGACTTCTTTCTCTGTCTTGGGAGTTGGCATCTCTTGTATAGCCTTCACCTTGGCAGGGTCCACCTGAATACCTTTGTCGCTCACGACGAAGCCTAGCAATTTTCCAGATCTCACCCCAAAGGTGCACTTGTTCGGGTTCAACCTCAGCTTGTACAACTTCAGACGGTCAAACAGCTTCTGTAGATGGTCAAGGTGTTCCTCCTCAGTTTGGGACCTTGCAATCATATCATCGACGTACACTTCGATCTCATGATGGATCATGTCATGAAACAAAGCAACCATGGCACGTTGGTAGGTTGCCCCAGCATTTTTCAACCCAAAAGGCATGACCTTGTAGCAAAAGGTGCCCCACTGAGTAACAAAAGTGGTCTTCTCCATGTCTTTAGGAGCCATCTTGATTTGGTTATATCCGGAGAAACCGTCCATGAAGGAGAATACTTTATGCTGAGCAATGTTGTCAACCAGAACGTCGATATGAGGCAGAGGGAAATCATCCTTAGGGCTGGACCTGTTCAAATCCCTGTAATCAACACACATTCTGACCTTACCATCTTTCTTCGGCACTGGAACCACGTTGGCAACCCATTGAGGGTAAGAAGTCACTGCAAGAAACCCGACATCAAATTGTTTCATAACCTCAGCCTTGATTTTCTCGGACATCTCTGGACGCATACGGCGGACCTTTTGTTTAACCGGAGGGAAGTCTTCCTTGGTAGGCAGGTGATGAACCACAATGTCAGTATCCAACCCAGGCATGTCTTCGTAAGACCAGGCAAAGATTTCCACATAATCATGCAACATCTGAATCAACCGTTGTTTCACACTGAGCTCTAGATTGGCGCCAATCTTGACTTCCTTTCTGTCTGTCTCAGTACCCAGATTTACCATTTCCACTGGCTCTTCATGTGGCTGAATGGCCCTCTCTTCCTGTAGTAACAGTCTTGTGAGCTCACCAGGAACTTCGCAATCATCTTCACCTTCGTCTTCGGCTAAGTTGATCGGATTTTCGAAGTCATAACTGGCAGTAGCAGAGTCGTTACCAGTGAGATCCAGAGTGGATTGGAACCTGTATAAGTGAGTGTGTGTAAATATAGTTGTTTTGCAATATATAAAGAAAGAAAGGGAGCGCAAGATTTGAAATGCGAAAAACGTCCAATGCTTTTATTCATGATATATGAAAATGACAAATAATAAGCCCTCACAAATGAAGCCACGGTGCCCCGGGTAAGACACCGAGCCATAAAATTTCAAATTATTGTTCGTTACAAATTTAAAACAAAGGAGTTCATTACTGAGTGACAAAAGTAATAGGTATGAAATCTTTAGCAGTCTAGTTGCTTGGTCCACCGTCGGTCATTGGGTAGATCCAGCTATTGAATTCGGATTCCTCCACACCATCTTTGATAGCATTTACTCCCGGGTTGGTGATGAATACAGGAGGTCTTCCAATCCTTGCCTTGCGAACATCCCTCTGAGCTTCTGCAGTGAAACCCAAACCAAACTTGTCAGTCTTCGGAGTAAAATCAGGAAGTCGGCCCCAGTTTGCACACTCACCCTTCTCAACCACAGCCCGGGCATCCTTCAAGAAAGCCATCTTCAAAGGAGAGTCTTCTTCAGTCACAGTCTCTACTGACGCCAATGTCTCAGGCACCTCTTCAAAGTGTTGAAAGGGGGTCTCAATGAACTCCCCATCCATTTCTATGTACCAGAACGAATTAAGATGGCTGACCATATATTCTTCCTCCCCCTGAACTGTCACAATTTTCCCTCTGACCGGGTACTTAAGCTTCTGATGTAGAGTTGAGGTCACAGCTCCAGCCTTGTGGATCCAAGGATGACCCAGCAAACAAGAGTAGGATGGACGAATGTCCATCACATAGAAAGTTGAATCAAAAAATTGAGAACCAACCCTGATTGGAATGTCAACTTCACCATGTTCCATCCTCTTCGAACCGTCAAAGGCCCGGACAATAATGTTACTTGGCTTGAGCTCTAAACCCTCATAATCCAGTCTGTCTAGAGCTTTCTTGGGCAATACATTTAATGAAGAACCAGTGTCAACCAGCACATGGGCAAGAGTAGTGCCCCTGCATTCAATGGAGACGTGCAGGGCATCATTGTGGTTCTTTCCCTTGGCAGTTAGATCGGCGTCAGAGAAACCCAACCCATTATCAGCAGTTAAGTTAGCCACACAATCAGTGAATTGATCAGCAGACGTTTCTTGTGGCACATGGGCCGTCTTCAGGAAGGAAATCAGGGCCTTGGCATGGGCCTCTGAACACAACAACAGTGATAGCATGGAAATCTTAGTTGGGGTGTGCCCCAGCTGCTCAACTACATTGAAATCACTCTTCTTAATGATCTTGAGGATCTCTTCCATCTCTTGCTTGGAAGCTTCGACAGTGGTTGTCTTTGGTGCCTCCGTCTGGTCAGGCACATCAGTAGCAATCCCTTTTCCCCGAGCGTCAGATGACTCGGAAACAGGGGTAGAAACAGGAACTTGGTCAGGAAGGGAAGCGGGCACACTGGCAGGTGTGATGATAAGAGGTCTTTGAATAGCTGGAGGTGCAATATCTGGTGAGAAGAGTCTACCACTACGAGTAACCTTAGCAGGCCCAGTGATGTTGGTGACGCCGGTACTGGTATCAAACTCTTGTTTTACTCCGAGCACATAAACATCTGCCCCATAGTGCCACGGGACAGCTTTGTCAGATGTATAAGGGAGGGGCCCCGGAACAGTGATGATGATAGGGGAAATCTTCTGAGTAGACATGATTTTGACAGGCTTCTTTGAGGGAGCCTTAGGAGAGTTGTTGAAAATGGTGACAATAGAAACTTCTTAAGAAGGGATAGCAGGAACAACAACCTTCTTGAACAAGATCTCTTTGCTATCCATCAGGTTTTGGACGCCTGACTTCAGCAAGGGACAACCAGCAGGTGAAACAGCACATAAATGGCAGCCTTTACTACATCCCGGAAATAAACCGGCTAGCAACAGGTTCCTCTTGACAGTCCACAACAGAGTAACAATATCATCCACGGAGGCCACATACAGGTCTTCCTCAACAGCATTTACTCCATGCTGGGGCATGGGAGCAGTCACAACATTGGGCCTTTCGGGCGCCTCAAATTGTATTTCCTTAGCATCAATAAGGTCCTGAACCTTATTCCTCAGAGCCCAACAATCATCAGTAGAATGCCCCGGGCTATCAGAGTGATAAGCGCAACGGGCGTTGGGGTTGTACTTTGGGGAGGTTGTATTCACTACCTTCGGAGCTTCTTTGACAGTTACCAGATTGGTTGACAGCAGTTGCGGCAAAATCTGAGACAGGGTCATACTGAGCCGAGTGTACTGCCTTTTGGGTCTCTCACCCCTTGGTTGGTTATATTGCTGAGGAGCAGCAACAGGCTTAGAAATTACCACCGCGTTGACAGCTTGGTGGCGTTCCGGTTTATTTTGTTTCCTCGAACCATAAACAGCACTAGATTCCTTTTTGAAGGGCTTCTTTTCAGAACTTGAGGATGCACCTTTCTGTATCTTCCTCGACTTAATACCAGCTTCGATCCTCTCACCAGTCAGAATGAGGTCTGTAAACCCGACAGAAGAATTATCAATCAGGTGGTTAAAGAATGGACCAGACAGGGTCCCCAAGAACTTGTCCACGAGTTCATGGTCAGTCAAAGGTGGTTGCACCTTGCCAGCCAGGTCTCTCCACTTTTGCGCGTACTCCTTAAAACCTTCTCCTGATCCTAGCGACATACCCTGGAGTTGGGTACGTGTAGGAGCGAGGTCGGCATTGTACTGATATTGCTTATAAAATGCAGTAGCCAAGTCCTCCCAGTTTCGAATATTGGCTCCATCCAGCTGATAGAACCACTCGAGTTGAGCCCCTGAAAGGCTATCCTGGAAGAAATGGATCCATAGATTCTTGTCTATAGTATACGGTTGGATCTTAGGCACATAGGATCTGAGATGCAGCTTATGACAAGATGCCCCGTCATACTTTGCAAAAGAAGGTGCCTTGAACTTGTGTGGGATCACCACCCCAGAAGATAGACCTAGATCTCGAAAATCCAACCCAGGCACCTGTTGAATTTCCATGGCACTCAGATGATCCTCTAGTTGCTTATACCTGTCTTCAGCAGGAGGGTACTGTTCGTCATTGAAATCCGTCTCGTTGTCAGAGACCACATGACTAGGAACTCTTCCCCCTTGGGGACTGTCTTTCCCTACAGAGGAAGCATCTTGATCAGCCTCATTTTGCAGTGTATTCCCAAACCTCCGTCCGGTGTTAAACAACACAGTCCTCTTCTTCTTCTTCTTCAGCAGCAGAGCCTTCAATTCCTCTTGACCTTGGGCTAAGCTCATGACCAGCTCTTGAAACTGGGTGGTCTGGGCCTGAAGGGCCTTGATAGCTTGTTCATTGGATGATTCAGGATTCATGATGACTGCTGAAATAAACAGCGAAGAAGATTAAGCAACCTGTAAAAAAGGGTACCTGTGATGCGTATGATGCATGGAATGCGTATGAGTTATGTTTTCAAAGACAATCGGGATTCAACTTTGTAAACAAAAAGGAAACACACTTCATTAGATTTAACTTTGAATTGTTCAAGAAATTGCCCTTAGGCGTTACATAAATGAAAATACTGAAAAGGAAATAAAAGCTGTAAAAGAAACATCCAAAGTCCATCAGTGCTCCCATGGCCTCCTCTTCTCAGTCCGGATATAGTCATTCAGGACCCGCTCGTTCTCTAACTGCTTAGTCAGCTTCTGGATTTTCTGTTCCTGCTCGTTGAACCTTTCCCGATAAGAATCCCGTTCTTCCTGTAGTTGCGCCCAAGACCTCTTTAGTGTATCAACATCAGTGGGCATCTGAGGAGGGAGTATAGTTGGAGGAACACCGTCTCTATCCGGAAATTCAAGAATGATAGGCCTGACAGCTTCGTATGGCATACCTAACTTCTGAGCACGGATGCGGACCCATATGTAATAGGATTCCATAGGTAGAGAAGTCTTCGGTCCCAACTCATGTGGGTCAGCTTTGTGAATTTTGTCCCAAGCCTTGATGAATCTACGACGCAGCTCGTCACTATCTACCTGAAACTCAAAACTGATGTGAGGCACCAACATCTCATGAGGCCCTGCTCTTCTGGCTCTTCCGAACTGACGGAGAGCTAAACATGGATTGTAAGAGATTCCTCCCTGGGTACCGATCAAAGGACCATTAGGATATTCTCAGCAACGATCAATAACAGCTACCGCATCCAAACCTGAGAGTCCAAATGATGTCATTATCAGTGAGAGACATTAACCTATGAGCCCAACCTCTTCCTTCTTTGTTCTTCAGCACGAACTTAGGGAGGTGCAAAATAAACCACCTCACTAACAAAGGAACACAACACCATAGAGTTCCCCGTCTTTGAGCAGTACGAGCATAGAGTTGTTGCAGGATATCACCCAAGAGAGTGGGCACAGGGTTCCGAGACATGAAGATCCTTATGGCATTGACATTGACAAAATTATCAGGATTTGGAAACAGAACCAGACCATAGATTAAGAGAGCCAGAATGTATTCGTACGCCCTGAAGTCTAAGTCATTCCAGAAACTGTTGGCTTTACCAATCAGAAACTTAGCCAGAAAGCCCTTAACTCCGCTTCTAGTCACCCAGTTATCCATTACCTCTTTGGTGGTCAAAGGAAGGGCTGCAGCAATCTCCTCAAGCCTAAGAGTCTGATCCAAGATAGGGATACCAAGAAAATCAGAGAATTCTTCCAGGGTAGGGACCAGCTGGAAGTCTTGAAAGGTGAAGCAATGATACAGAGGATCATAAAACTGGGTCAGGACACTCATCAGTTGTTGGTCCCACTTTGCAGTGACTAAACCGAGAAGAGAACCATGCCTCTGAATGAAGGAAGTAGTGTTTGGAATTCTGTCAACCAACTCTTTAAGCAAATCAGGTGGGTGAACAAAGTTGAGCCGGATAGTATTCCTTCGCACAGGCATCATAATGTCCTACAAAACAGAGCAAAGGTGAAACCCTCTTGTCTTTGAAATGGGTCAGTCCTTATGCAGGATGCATGCAATGGTATGATGGCATGATGTTATGATAAAGCACACCACAAGTATTCACAAAGGCAAACATGATAAGGCACACAAGTCACACAAGACAACCCTTAGAGTTTAGGCCAACATGAAGTTCAGGTACTACCCTCTTTCAGTTTTGTTGGTTAAGACCTGTCCTATCAAAAGTAACCGGGTTCTAGAGGATCCCAATATCACTGAATACCCTCAATCGGTCATAACTCCAGCGTCGCAATCTTTTCTAGCGGCCAGAACCATCGCGAGAGTTTAGCCTCAATGGGTGTAGCATATTGCTACTGTTCTATGGCCAAGTTGGGTCAAATTAGGGTTCTAAGGTCGGTTGGTGCTTAATGACTCCTCAGAAGACCCATATTCTCCTCGTTGCAACACAGGGGATATCGGTACAGACCAAGGTGTCACACCAATGTAGCCACTGCTTCACCCGTGTCGGTCTACGCCGGACAGGTCCCTCACAGCTTATGCTACCTAAAAGGGTATCCCCAGATCCGGGTTAGGATCTATGAAACTCCGATGCAATGCCCACAATAATAAAGCAAACAAAACATTCAATTGAAAACATAAGTATGATCTACTCCTAAGGTACACCTCACTTATATAATTCCCCAGCAGAGTCGCCAGTTCTGTGATCGGTGGAAATAGAACTGACTGTTTTTTAAGCTGGTTCGCGAAATGTCGCGGTAAGCAAGAGTCGCCACCGTCTTTTATGTTCTCCAACATGGAAAGGACAAAAGCACAACAAAATTCCTTCTTTGAGATGTCTCTCGGTTCAGGAGGTAGATTTATAGAAAGGGAAGGTGTTAGCACCCTTTCTATCAATGGTTATCCATGGGCTCTTAGGTACTTGCTCTTATGTTTTCAAAAATGTTTGCTTTTCAAATGTGTGTGGGTTTTGAAAAAGTTCGTTTGAAAGATTTCTAAGTAACTCTTGTATCTGTCCTCAAGAGTGTATGAAAAATTTGTTTTGAAAACTTTTAGAAAGTGTCAGTGTGAAAAGTATTTTTGTTTGTTTTTGAAAAGAGCAAGTACCCACGAGAATCTACCTACTCTAAGGAATTAGGCTGTGTAAGGGTCCTTTAAACAGTGCTATCCCACTATTGAGAAGTAGGTAGCACCGTCGTTGGAGGTATTCGGGTCAATTTGATTGTAGGGACAGTGTGGTCACCGAAGCAATGGTAGGACACCTTAGAAGTAGCCCTAATGTCCTAGATCCTTTTTATCTGAGGCAACCGTTTCGAGGCAACTGGATCTTTAGACAGGAGGGCGACCTCTAAGACACCCTATACTTGACGACCACGTTCGAGGCAACCAGTGAGGCGTACCCTAGGAGTGACATGTGCTTGTGTGTTGTTTCAGTTTATATTTATCTTTGATCATGCATTTTGTGAGCTACGGATTAATTTTATTTGGCATTCAGTCTTTCATGCATATTAACAGTTAAGAGTGCGGAAAATAAAGTGCGGAAATATGAATCTACGCTATTACAAGGCGCGGGTCTATACATCGCCAAAAACAAAAACCCGTTTTGGAATAAAGTACGGAAAATAAAGAAAGCGGTAAACCTAATTAACTATTACATCCTCGGAAACAGTTACATAAATAATCAAAAATAATGATAATGCGCGAAAAGAATGAATCAGGACGTCCTAGGGGTTTTTTTTTGACCCTTTTGAGAAATAAAGAAATTTTTAGTCTTGTCCTTTTTGCAATTAATCAAACCTAAACCTAATTAATTAATTAATTAAAAGAAAAGTGTTTTTTGTGTTTTTTAAGTTTTTAATGAAAATAAGATAAAGAAATTAAAAGTCAAAAGAAACCCTAATTCTAAGTTTATTTTATTAAAAAAAAGAATCAAAATTGAACCTAATTTAAACTAATTAATTTGTTAGTATTTTATTTACAAGAAAAAGTCCTTTTTTATGTTTTATGTTTTTTATGAAAATAAAAAGAAAAAGAATTAAAAAGTTAGTAAACAAAACCCTAATTCTAAACTAATTTTATTTATTGTAAAAAAAGAAATTAAAATTACCTAATTAAACTAATGAATTTGTTTACATTTTATTCACAAAAATAATAGTTAATAGTAAAATTAGTAATTAATAAAATATTTACAATTTTTTTGATCTCTGAATTTATTATAAAAATTAGTTTATTGGTTAATAATAATAATTATAATAATTAAAAAAGAAATTATAAAGAAAAGAAAATAAAAAAGTAACAAAACCATGGGGGGTGATGACCCATTAAGAAGGTGTTGGCTGGAAACTTTAGGCCCATTAAGAAGCAAGCCTGATTGACTTTCTGAATTGCCTGCACGTGCTTTGACTGAAGAACATGATATTCCTCCTCCCATGGCCTTTGGATGGCTGTTGAAGACACTTGGCACGCTGGATGGGTGAGGTTTATGGTGGAATTCTGGACAAGCGCTGCATATGAAGATGTTATGAAAAATAATATTGAGATTTGGGTGGACCTGGGAATCGAACCCAGGTCCCAATGATGCACAAACACCTCACCAACCACTAGGCCACTTGAACGCGTTTGTTATTATAATACAAACTGATCATTATATTAGAAAGTTAGGCAATATGCTTCATCAAAAGAAAAGGCGCGTTTATTTCAAATGCTCCAATCACTTAATAACACGTAATCATCTTCTTCATCAAACCTACAAAAAACAAAACAAATAGCGGGGGTTTTAAACCCCCACAATCTGCAATGAGAGAAAATAGCGAATAGAACTGTGCATTATATAAATAGGGCGCGAGCATGGTGTTGAATTCGTCTTGTCATCCTGAGTTCAACCATGGGTATCATTGGTTCTGATTTTACTTATGTTGTAAAGCCCTAAATGGAAAGCTCTGAAACCCTAGATTTCATTAATGGTGTTTTGCAATTCTGGGCATTATAATGCAATTATTGTGTACCAAAAGCTTTGTATGAGTTCTGTAAACACAACACAATCAATAAAAAATGTTAAAAATGCATGAATCGATGATTATGATTTTGAAAAAAAGTGGTAAACCGTATGACTGTGTAGGACGATTCTTTGAGTGTTAAGGCTTGTTCTTGATTGCAAATCGTTCCTGAATGTCCCAGCAATGTATTGGAATCGTTCTAAGGCTTTGAGTTGGTCTGCAATATGAAAAACAGTTTCAAGCTTTCTTTGAATTTTTTGGAATTTGGCTATGGTTCTTGCAGCAGCTTTTCACGTTCATGACATTAGGGTTAGGCTCAGCATATATAGTAGAATGATTTTAGGGTACAAACTAGGTCAAAGATCCATGAAATTATGTTTTCAATCTTTGATTTCCAATCAAATCTTTTTTTCATATTTTTGATTGATAAAGCTTGCCAAACATGGAGTTTTTTGCCTCTTTGATGGATGCACGAAATTGCCAGCTTGCCCTGATCTTATTTGCTTCACAAAAGATTTGAAAATCATATCTTTTGAATTTTCCTACAATTAAATCAATTAAATGAATTATTAATCAATTAAAAATCCAAATAATTAATAAAAATAAGAAAATAATTCAATTTAAGTTCAATGAGTCGTGCATAGGCCTTGGACAATGTTTCAAGAAAGAATTTGAGGCCCATTAGCAAAAACAAGGTGTTTTGGGCAAAGTTGACTTTTGTAAATTCCCAAATATTTCCCAACTTCTCCAATGTATATCTTGCTCAATTTTGATCATATGAACATGTTCTTGGACATTTTGGAAAGGTCTTGAAGTCCTCTAACCAATGCCTTTGGTCCCATGTGTTGCACCCCAAAATTTGCCCTCCTAATTTCCTTTATTTTAGCTTAGACTTTTGCATTCATCTGCATCTCTTTTCATTAGGTCACTAACATGGCATACATTTCATGCAATATAGCTCTGAGGTTCAAAGTTCAGTGGTTGTGCGATACTAGGGTTTCATAGTGGTTAAGGCGCTCATATCCAATAAAGGACTTCTTCTCCCTCAATCAGCAAGGCTATTATCTTCTGATAAACAACTGGTTGTAGGTCATTCTGGTCAAGAACTCTAGGACGTGACCTAGCATATGTGGACTTTGAAGCATGGCATCCTTTCCTATAAGTATGCCTATCATTTGATCAGGCTTAATGACTTTGACATGACATTCATCCACTCTCCAATTAACCAATCCAGGTTTTGTTGAATCATGGTTCAGAGAATCATTGGTTGTGAAGCTCGGGTTTTCTTTTGGTTCGAGGTGTTTATCAAAACAAGATTGATTCTTCTGGAACATTGAATTGTGAATTTAGGTTTTTGATTGATGGTTGTTGTGGATTTCTTCTTTATCAAGCTACAAGGTTATTCTCTTCATCTCAAAATCAAGTTGCAAGGTTTTATTTGTTAAGTCTGAAGGTTTGGGTTTATTTCCCTATGTCTATTGGGAGATCATGCTTTGTTTCATTTCGAAGACATTTTGAACATTATTCTATCCGTGTCTCAAGTCGTCACTGTGGACCTAATACAAGTGGGTTAAGGTTTTGCATTTTGTGTGTGAGTTTGTTGATGTTCGTCGATGAGAAATGACTAGAGGATATCCTTCTAAGCTTCAAATTTTATCTTCTTCAAGGATCCCACAAAGGCATTTTGACAAGACAAAGGACTTGTGGGGTTGAATTGAAAAGTATAAGGTCATGGCATAAGGAATGGTACCATAGATTCATATTGATGAAGGCCTTTTTTGTTCTCATCATCGTTAGTTTTTGCTCACAATACAAGTCAATGTGGATTAGTAGTTTTAAGGATATCTTGGTTATACTTCTTACGTATTTCCATCTTCGTTATCAATTCCTCAAGACATTATATTTGTGCGAGAATGAGATTCAACTTTGTTCAATAATTTGATTCAAGCAAAATTGGAAGATTCCAGTGAGACTTCGTGGATGAAAACCAAGTTAACTTTTGTGGACCAAATTATTCCATATTTCGTGGTTTAGAGGTTATTTGAAAATTATTGGATATACTTGACATCTAAAGATATTCTAAGACATGAGAAAGCCTATGTGAAATCAAAGGTTCGAATGAAAGGCAAGTTTCATTATTATCATTGTATATTTGTTCAAAATTACCGCACTCTGTTAAGAAACAAGTCATGACTTCATACAAAAAAATAGCCACCAAGCCTAACAAACTAAAACCCAGCGTCCCAATTTCCTTTCTACTTTCCAAGTTACAAAAGCAGATGTTGAAAAGATTATTGACTGGGAAAGCACTTATTCAAAGCAAGTTGAGATCCCTTTCAAGCCTGCTCGTGTTCTCTTGCAGGATTTTATTGGAGTACCAGCTGTTGTTGATCTGGCTTGCATGCGTGATGCTATGAATAAGCTTGGCAGTGATTCTAATAAGATCAACCCTTTGGTTCCTGTTGATCTTGTTGTTGATCATTCAGTGCAAATTGATGTAGCAAGGTCAGAGAATGCCGTGCAGGCAAATATGGAGCTTGAGTTCCAGAGAAACAGGGAGAAATTTGCTTTTCTTAAATGGGGGTCAACCGCTTTCTGTAATATGCTCGTTGTTCCTCCTGGTTCTGGTATAGTACACCAGGTCAATCTTGAATATCTTGGGCGAGTTGTTTTCAACAATGAGGGATTACTATATCCTGACAGTGTGGTTGGGACTGATTCACATGCAACTATGATTGATGGACTTGAAGTTGCTGGATGGGGTGTTGGGGGCATTGAAGCAGAGGCAGCAATGCTTGGCCAGCCTATGAGTATGGTGTTACCTGGTGTTGTTGGGTTCAAGTTGTCTAGAAAATTGCGCAATGATGTTACAGCAACTGATTTGGTTCTAACTGTCACACAAATTCTTAGAAAACACGGTGTTGTAGGGAAATTTGTTGAATTTTTTGGAAATGGTATGGGTGAATTATCATTAGCTGACAGGGCCACTATTGCCAATATGTCTCCTGAATATGGAGCAACCATGGGTTTCTTCCCTGTAGATCATGTAACATTACAATACCTCAAACTAACTGGAAGAAGTGACGAGACTGTGGCAATGATAGAGGCCTATCTCAGAGCAAACAAATTGTTTGTCGACTATAATGAGCCTCAACAAGACAGAGCTTATCCATCCTATCTCGAATTAAATCTTGACGAAGTTGAACCGTGTATCTCAGGACCAAAGAGACCTCATGACCGGGTGGCTTTGAAAGAAATGAAGGCTGATTGGCATTCTTGTCTTGATAACAAAGTGGGATTTAAGGGAGTTGCTATACCAAAAGAAGCACAAGGGAAGGTTGCAAAATTTGATTTTTCATGGGCATGCCTTCATTTGATAGAAGCATTTCAGACAATTCAGCTGACGCAGTTGTTCCTGTGCAAGACGATCCACATCATCACTTCTACCAACCTCTCAACAGAATTAACAGATTTTTTTTTAACTACATTCTAACTAACTCTAAACAGTTACTAACTCCTAACCGATTCTATAACTAACTCTAGATAACCAACCAACAAATTTTCAGCATATAGGCATAATAGATTTAACTATAGAAGGGGACCAATTCACTGATTATAAAAGGGCTCTGCAGAAGAATCACCAAGAAAATTATCTCTTCTCCTCTCATCTTCATTCTTCAATTCTGCAAAAAGAACATTCAACCTTCTCTCTGCAGCCTCTACCATAAATTCTCATTTTTTATCTTCAATCTGAAATAGCCTTCCACAATCTGCAGAAGTCATCATCAACATTTTTCTGCTCCATCACCGTCAACAGTCTTCAATCTTCTCTCAAATTTGCAATCATCATCTTGCTGCATTGAATCTTCAAGCATCACCTTCCTCTGCATCTTCTCAACCATTTTTCTGAACCACCATTTTCCACATTCCCCTATTCACTCGTCATCACCATTCACCTTTACGCCATAACCGCAATTCATCTACATTATCAAGAATCCCTCATATCAAACTTCATCTTCCTCCATTCACAACCACCATTGACTCATTCTTCATCCATTTTCACCACCTTCATCCTCACCACTGAACCTTAACACTCAAATTCTCTGCAACCTCGCCATCTTCTCTGCTTCATCAACAAGAACGCGGAATGCAAAAACCTCATCACCGATGCATCTCTGAGTCGTTGCAGAACAACATTCATCCTACTCTCGGCTTCACGCACACAAACACATGATCGTGAACATAGCGAGTAGAAACAAAATCATGAACAAAGTGATAAGAAATAAAGATTAAGCGCAAGACAGGAAGACTTACTGATTTGTATTTGAACTTGTTGGTTTCGCTAAAGCTTTGAAGAGGCGCCGGAGAATGTTTGAAATAGTGAGGCTATTGCATCATGAGTCGAAGTCACGAACAGAGGCAGACAAAATTTGAGACAAACCAGATGTGCGAAGAAGCAAACTGAAACGACAAGGCATTTAAACGACCACCGTGACAGAATTATAGATGATCGGAGAAGAAGAGTTTCGTCGCACCGCCGTGGAGGAACGGAGGAGATTAGATGAAGTGAAAGCTTAATCAGATTAATCTATTCTCTGATCTTCGCAGCATCGTCCTCGCGATCGAAAGAAACCACCGGTGTTGCTCCGGTAGAGGTGAAATCAGAACTTCACCGTTGGTGCTCGATTTGGAACAACATGAAGATCGTCCGTTCGATGAGGATGGAGACGAACTCAGGCGGCGGCGGAAGCGGAGATGAAGAATGGAGAAGGTGAATTCGTGCCGCTTTGAGAAAGTCGGATCGTGAACTCCAATTGTCACAAAACTTTAAGACCCTATGTTATCTAAAACGCACGGTTCCAATCTCTTTTCCCCTTTTGCAATCATTATTTTTGTTGTTAATTGTTAGTTTTTGTTTTTACCTTTGTTTATACAATAAAAAAAAATCAGTGAGAAGATATTGGACTGGATCGGATCACACATTGCCTTGGTCCAATGGCATTTTTGGCAGCTTCTCAGCTTGTGAACAAAAAGGGCTTATGGACTCATGCAATTTGGGCTTAATACTAGAATTCTGACTGTTATTCAGTACCATTGTCTACAGTTTGCACTCCCCTCTGACTCACTTTTATTTCCCCTTTAATTGTAATTTTAGTTTCACTTTTCTAACTATATTTTTATTATGAAAAAGGTAAGAATAATAAGCATTCTAATTGATTTTAGATTTTTCTTTAGAATTTGTTTAGAAATATTTTAGAATCTAGTTTGTTTATTATTATCATTTTGTAATCTTTTGTTAATGTTTAGTAATCTTTTGCTGTTATTTTAGCCATGATTTTTGGTAGGTTTTAATGCCAATTTTGTGTGAGATTATGGGATAAAAAGAGACTTGGGTTCAATAAGTTTCAAAGCGAACTAAGAGCACAACCTTCATCAAGGAAATTCAAAGAGGCTTTCGGTAGAGTTTTTTTTATCGCTTGCACAATTTTGAAGAGGCAACGGACCTTCTCCGTTCAGTATCGTCGCAACTCTTATTTTACTCCTGCACTTTACCACTTTCTAGGTAGAATTCCCTCAAGATTCTAACTTTAGATCTTATGCACGATAACATTAGATTTAGAAATAGCTTTCGTCTTCCTGTGACTTTCGTCTTCCTGTGACTTTCGTCTTCCTGTGACTTTCGTCTTCCTGTGACTTTCGTCTTCCTGTGACTTTCGTCTTCCTGTGACTTTCGTCTTCCTGTGACTTTCGTCTTCCTGTGACTTTCGTCTTCCTGTGACTTTCGTCTTCCTGTGACCTTCGTCTTCCTGTGACTTTCGTCTTCCTGTGACTTTCGTCTTCCTGTGACTTTCGTCTTCCTGTGACTTTCGTCTTCCTGTGACTTTCGTCTTCCTGTGACTTTCGTCTTCCTGTGACTTTCGTCTTCCTGTGACTTTCGTCTTCCTGTGACCTTCGTCTTCCTGTGACTTTCGTCTTCCTGTGACTTTCGTCTTCCTGTGACTTTCGTCTTCCTGTGACTTTCGTCTTCCTGTGACTTTCGTCTTCCTGTGACTTCATCTTCCTGTGACTTTCGTCTTCCTGTGACTTTCGTCTTCCTGTGACTTTCGTCTTCCTGTGACTTTTGTCTTCCTGTGACTTTCTTTCCTCCTTTGCATATGCAGTTAAAACAAAAAACTTTCTTTTTACAAACTTCAAAAATACATAAAAATTTACTGACAAAAACCATGTCTTGGCTAAGTTTGAGAGATGATGAGCGGGTTTCTTCTCGACATTATTATTCTCTTGTTCTAAGCTTTGGTATGATTCAAGTCTCAAAGACTCATTTCATGAATAAATAGAGAAATGGCTAAAATCTCTCTCTTGAGGTTAACTAGCTATTATCTACAAGCAAAAACACCAACAAACATAAAAATCTTTTTGCCCTCGGGCCTTTCTTTCAAACCCTTTTCAAAAGAGCGTATTAATTCACTTCTGTGCTGACGCGTAAATCTCCAAAGGTCGAGTTGCGGCAGAAGGCGAGATTAATACTGTTCGTTAAAGAAAATACAAACAAACAAAAACACATAAGCCGAACTACGGCTGCTCTGATTCCTTAAAACGGATACGTAGGCATTGGGGTAGGGCCCAGGCGAGCACAATTTTATTTTCCCTACATTTTTTCTCCTTTCTTTTGCATGCATTCTCCCCTTAGCAGTAGTAAACAGTAAGCATAGATTAAACACACCCATAAGATAGATAACAAGAGTGGATACCATAGAGTACTACGGGCGTGTGGGGTGCTAATACCTTCCCCTCGCGTAACAGACTCTCTTACCCTTATCTCTTGGTCGTTCGACCTTGATTTCATCCTTCTCGGGTTTTCTCGATGTTTACCTTTCCCTTCATGTGGGATAAAAGACGTTCGATGGCGACTTCATTGTTTTGATGATTTTCAGCCGGTTGTTTCAGCTGGCGACTTCACTGGGGAACTGGTTGACCAAATGCTGGTCCATCCCGGAGTCGCTCCTAGCTCTTGCTTTCCTTTCTTTGGGTGTCTACTTTTATGCTTTCAGTTTACTCATTTGTACATGTTTGCCTGAGCATAAGTTTGCATTGCATTTTATTGCTTTCCCTATTTGTTATCTATTATGCTGGACTCTGTTTTCCATGTTGGGTGGGGATGTTACTATTGAGGTAAAAGGCCCAGTACCCAGGCCAGAGTGCACTAGGACACTAGGAATAGAGTGGGGGCATGACGGCTATAGGACATGGTCCGATTAGTGCAGTCATGTCATATACCACGCTCGGATGAGGTTCAATTGAAAATACTTTCATCATGCACGTCTGTGTTGCGATGATTTTACTTTCAGGCGGACCCGTGATTTTCGAGTTACCATTATCTCACCCTGACCTAGTCTTCACACATGAGTGGGGAGGGATTTATCATTACAGGTACAGTTGGTGACTATGTTCAAATGGTTACTCGTGCTCAGTTGGTGACTATGTTCAAATGGTTACTCGTGCTCAGTTGGTGACTATGTTCTGATAGTGACTGTTGTTCTGTTGGTAACTATATGGGTCTCAGATTTATTTTATTTTTTTCTGGATTCGGTATTCAAGATGGTTATCTAGTTATGTTCCGGACCTTTGATCCTGATATATTTTACTTGGTCAGAGATTATACAACGGTTAATCATGGTACTTGGTTCCATTGTATGCTCAATTTGGTTCTGAACCTTTGATCCTGCGATATCCATATTATTCAGCAGATTTATACAGCAGTTATCCAGAGGATTGTACAATTGTTATGCTGAAATTTTGAACTTATGTCATCGCACCTTGCATCATAACATGTTTATTTTACACAAAAAAGGAAATGTGAAAGATTATATGCAAAAAAAAATGTTTGAACATGGCATTGCATCCGCTCATTCACCTCATGCATCCATAGCAGGTACTCCGAAGGTACTCAGAATGGGGAATCCTTATTCAGACTCGGTATTTTCTTTGCAGAGCTGCAAATCTTGACTTCTCATCGCTTCGTGGTCAGATTCAAGATATGGAACAACTTCGTGGGGAATGGGACGAGATGAAAGAACAGATGGGATTCATGGTGCTAGACATGCAGGATTTGGTCCATGGACAAGAACTCCTGAAAGAAGAGAACACTCAGTTGAAGACTCAATTGAATTTGGTTATGGAAATTTTGGGGACAATGTTGAAGAAAGAAGATGTTTCTATGCCTGCCACAATAGGAGTTACCATTCCTCCCCATAACCTGAGGACTCTTGTAGGTCAGGGAGTATATCCTCCGCAACCGTGCATTCCAGGATCCTCCCATCCGCAACAAGTTGTCACTTCCCGAGAGGAACCAAAAGGCAAAGCCCGTCAGCAGAGGCCAAAATATCCTGAACGAAAATTTGATCCTATTCCAATGTTGTATGCACAATTACTTCCTCCCCTGCTAGAATTACATTTGGTTAAACTCCGAATCTTCACTACACATGAAAAACGCCCTCATGGATTTGACGACAATGCTAGGTGCGATTTTCATTCTAGGACACCTGGTCATGATACTGAAGATTGCGTAGCTTTTAAGCACCAAGTCCAGGACTTGCTTGATGCAGGGACAATTCTCTTCACTCCTGAAGGTCTGAGTGTGCAAATCAATCTTATGCCAACCACTACAAAGAATAGGGCTATGCCTTCTCCTCTTCAAAGTTCTATTTCACGATCGGAGTCACGTCATCCACAACCTATAATCCCAGAAAGTTCTCACCAGCAGTCATTTGTAAGTTGTGGAAATCAGTTGTGAAGGGGTGAAAAACACAAGAAGGGGGGGTTGAATTGTAAAACTGGAAACTTAAAACAATTGACAAGATATTTTTATCCTGGTTCGTTTGATCTCAAACTACTCCAGTCCACCCGTCAAGGTGATTTCGCCTCTCTCCAACGAGGTCTTAATTCACTATATTCAACTGAATACAAATCTGCTTTAACAACTGCTAAAGCCTTCTTGATTCAAACCACAATCCGGTTTATCAAGGCAACACTTTCTTACAAAGGTATAAAATAATGTGTGTGAATGTTTTCTACAAAACTATATCACAACTGTGATGTTTACACAAATGAAGCTTAGAAACTTAGAATGCTAAACACTAATGGAGTATCAGAGTTTGTTGGTTTAGCAAAACTGGTAGATGAAGATTATTGATCAGCTTTGTGCGTGTAGAGAGTTTGGAAGCATTAGCCATGATAATCTTCGAAGCTTGGTTTATATAGCACTTGAGAAGATGAACGTTGAAGCAAATATTCTTGATTCAATGCTAATAACAAGCTTTCCTTTTTGAGCAGATCTTGTCTAGAATGAAGCCGTTGGAATTAATTAGCGTTCAATGCACAGTACCGTTGCTTCTTCAATGCACGTTCTGGCTTGGCTCATTCTGATTCTGCTTCGCTGCTGATGAACTATTGTTTCTGTATCAGAGTGTTTACGCGCAGTTCTGTTCATCAAGCTTCAGCATGTGCGTGAGTTGATCATCTGATCTTCACGTTCTGATTCAGCAACTTCTGATGCTGGTGTATCAAATCAAGTTCTGATGCTGAATAATTGATCTTGCTTATTTTAATCAGCATATCTACAAGTCAGAGCATAGTATTTTTAGGCAGCATATAATTCAAACATGAAACATTTAAATACTATATCTTTTCACTTTGTTATCATCAAAACTTAAATATAGGGTACTAGATTCAAACATTGTTCTAACAATCTCCCCCTTTTTGATGATGACAAAAACTAGATATTTTAAATAAAAAATAACGTGAAAAGGTATCTAGGAAATGTTTCAGAGTTAAGAAGTAAGGAGAAATCAGAGTTAAGAGATACTCCCCCTGAGTTTGTTACTTCTCTTTGATATGCGTGTTCTTCAGGATCAGATCTTTTTCTATCTTTGAACATCAGAATATAGGTCTTTGACTTATCAGAGAGCAGAGCTTCAGAGCTTTTGCTGTCAGAGCTTTGCTTCGGATCAGAGTGTTAGGTCGATCAGAACTTCATATTTGATCAGAGCAATATGAGCTTCTACATTTGATCAGAGCTTCTAGCTTCTAGTCTTCATAGTGTTCAAGAGCTTCCTTGTGCCTGTAGACTTAAAAACAAAACAGAAAAACATTTCAAGTAATAGAGTTAGAATGTTTGAGAATTTCTGTCTAGTTAGCCGTTATTGATTTTAAATATCATTCTTGTTCTCCCCCTTTTTGTCAGCAATCAAAAAGTGCTGGTGATGTGTAAAAACACTTAAGATCAGAAAAACTAGTTATATTAAAATAGTTCATAATCAGAGTAAACGAATATTACGAAACATAGTCAAAACATTACATCAGAAAATGAAGAAAACATAGAGAATGTCATGCATGAAAAAAAAAACTTTTAAGGTTGTGGGGGCATGCGTGAGAACAGGCTTTCCAGCATTGCTTGAATCTTTTCAGAAGTTTCATTCTGCTTCTGAACCATGGTGACCACAGTGTCAATCTTGCTGTCCTGTACATTCATTCTTGCTTCCATCTTTTGATCATTCTCTTCCATCCGCTGCTGGAGACGCAAGTCATTCAGCCTTAGTTCTTCCAGAGCCTGCCTGTCCAAGGCAGCTTGAGAACTTTCAGCAGGAGGAAGCTTCTCAGAACTTTCAGCTACATCTTCTGCTAGATTTTCTTCCTGAAGAGTCTTGTCTTCTTCTGATGGTTGCACCTGTGCAGCTTGCTCTTTCTCAGACCAGGATTCACTGTCCAGAGGGAGCACAGCTTCTTGAGGCAGCTGACTCTCAACTTCCTTCAGCAGCTTGCTAAAGTTCTGTTGAGCCTGCTCATAGTTGACGTCCTGCAGCTTGAGTGCTTCAGCACGTACCCATACTCTGAACTGTGACCAGAGCTGATCAGAAGCAGCTGGGTCGATCATCCCCGGACAGACTTGCTTCAAAGAAGCAATCCATTGCAGCATACCTGTTTCAAAATTCAAGATACCAGAGCCAACATCTGGTTGCTTTGGTATGGGTATGGCAATTTTGTGTCTTAGATCAGCAAGACGTTCAAGACTTGTTAAGTCAATGAAAGTTCTGCTGGGGTTTTCAGCGGATTGGTTTTCAGAGGTTGTTTGTTTTGGAGGATGGTTATCAGAATCAGAGGATATTTCTATTGGAGTGGTTGGAGTTTTTGGAGGGGTTGATTCCTCTGATGATGGCAACTGGGGCCTGACAATGGTGGTTCCACATGGCAACTGGATTGCCAGCGGTGAAGGTTGAGGTGAGTGGGGATCAGAATGATGTGGAGAAGGGGTTTCATAGCGGTGAGACTCTGTTTGTGGTGAGGGTGGATTATTTTCTGGTTGAGGAGGTGGAATCTCTGATTGCTCAGGGATCAGAGGTTCTTCTGTGAGAGGTTGTTGAGATTGTGGGTCTGATTCTGGTTGTTGTTGAATTTCTGGTTCAGGTTGTGATTCTGGTTCAGGTTGAATTTCTGGTTCAGGTTGTGGAGGAGGAATATTTGGGGGTTCAGAGTGAGGTTGAACAGAAGCATGTTCACGCTCAATATCAGCTAGCACTCTATCAAGTGCTGGTGTTGTTGAAATAGTTGGTTGTTTGGTAATTTTGATTCTGGTTCTTCTGAGTTGTAAGGCCTCAGAAGGGTCTTCTGGTATTGTTTCATCAATAGTAGGGATTGGGATGGATATTCTGTAAGATGTTTGAGGAGGGGCAGCAGATGTTGGAATAGTAGATGAAATTGAAATAGGGGCAGCAGATGAGTTACCTCGTTTCTTTGGAGTCTGATGAGATGATCCTTCTGCTTTCCTCTTCTTTGTCTTCTTCTGAGTCACTTCAGGTTGGACTTGACTCAGATCTTTGATCTTCAGCTTTGAACCTGCATCTTCTTCCTTGTATGAATCTGGATACTTGAGAAACATATCAGGTTGGGATTCCATTTCAGAAAATCTTGGGAAATTACTCAGAGGCACTCTTCTTCTGGAGATGTCAGCAGTTGAAGAAGCTCTGGGTTCCTTCCTGATATTTTCTATCAGCTTCATCTTTTTCAGGTTCTTAGCGTTCAACGGTTTTCCAACAGTTGGTTCCATAGTGCCCAGCACTTGAGCTTCACTCAGATAATCTATCAGCTTATTCTCTGTCAGAATATCTGATATGAGCCTTCCAAACGGTATCCAGTCCCTTTTGGTCCTTTCTTCTTCTCTAGTCTCTTTCACACTAGTCTTCAGATGGTTGAACAGGAAGTGTGCCAGATTGATCTTCACCCTCTGATCAATAAAGTAGATCAGAAATTGCTGATCCACGTTTATATAATCAGGAGAGCTTGTTGGCTTCCTGTGATTGAAACAGCCCAGAACAATCTTGGCCCATACTCTGCAGTGATCCTTCAGATCCTTAATTTTGCTGCTGGGAAAACCAAGAGTGAAAATGCAGTTGGCTACCACACCTATATCAGGGCATCTGTCAGCCATGTCCACACAACGGACTCCACCACCACTTTGACCAATTAACCTAGCAATGAGGTCTTCAGAAATTATTATCTTCTTTCCCATGACAGAAGAGATGACTAGATGTTTATGAATCTTGGCGTGAATCCAAAATTCCTTGACAAGCTCTGGGAAAGTTGGTCCAACCAACCTATCGAAATACCTCTCCCACTTTTGAGCCTTGATTTCATCAGTTAGGTCAAATCCATTTTCCTTCAAACTTTCGAAATCGATGATTAACTCAGAGAGAACCTCAAGATTCTTTACCGGTGTGAGAAGAGTTATGGTAGGCACCTGATATTGCTCAGAAGTTTCTTTCTTCTGATTCCCTGCAGAAATGCTGGAGGATGCCATTGTTCTCACTAAAAAGCTTTGAGAATGGTTTGAGAGAAAAAGGGTTTGAAGAAGATAAACTCAGAAATATGCAGAAAAAGTTTCAGAGATTATGAGAAAGCGTAAGGAATAAGAATGAAGAATAATGTGCTTAAATAAGGTTTTCAAAGAATTATTTTGAAAAATTAAACGTTTTTAAGAGAGAGAAAAAAAATAATGATTGCCATTAACAAGCGTGATTACTTTGCATTAAATGCTTGCTGATTTTGGGGGATTTGAGAAAGATACTTAAAAACGGTTACCAGACATGTGTCTCAATGCACCCAATCAGCGCTTTCCTTTCTCAGAGGCGTGCACGCGTTCTGCTTCAGGGATTTGCTGATGATTGGATGACACTTGTTTGATGTAGTGATCAGCACGTCTGTCTTTGAGATTAGACTCTCAGATCTTTAGACTTGCATCTGATACAATCTGCATGTTCTAACTTTTCTGAAAGGAGATTGATCAGAAGTTCACAGAAATATAATTACATTCTGAAGATAAATACATGGAATTAAAACATTTTCATTCTGGGCATACTTTCATGCTGAGATGTTTCAGAATGAAATTAAACCTATCTTCTGAAAGGGGTTTAGTAAAGATATCAGCCCATTGATGGTCTGTATCTATAAATTTCAAGTTTAAAATACCTTTCTGAATATAGTCCCTAATGAAATGATGTTTTATTTCTATATGCTTAGCTCTAGAATGTAAAATAGGATTCTTACTTAAGCAAATAGCAGAAGTATTATCACAAAGAATAGGAATGTTACTCTCAAAAATCTGGAAGTCTTCAAGCTGACTTTTCATCCAGAGCATCTGTGTGCTACATCCAGCTGCTGCTATGTACTCAGCTTCTGCTGTTGACAGAGCAATTGTTGATTGCCTTTTGCTGGACCACGAGATCAGATTTTCTCCCAGAAACTGGCAGCTTCCAGAAGTGCTTTTACGTTCCACTCTGTCTCCAGCAAAATCAGCATCACAGTAGCCTACTAAGCTGTAATCACTAGATTTTCTATAAAACAAACCCAGATTAGTAGTACCTTTCAGATACTTGAAAATTCGCTTAACAGCTGTTAAGTGAGATTCTCTAGGATCTGATTGGAATCTAGCACAAATACATACGCTGAATAAGATATCAGGTCTTGAAGCTGTCAGATAAAGGAGAGAACCAATCATACCTCTGTAGACCTTCTGTTCTACGCTTTTGCTTACCTCTTCTCTTTCCAGAATGCACGTGGGATGCATTGGAATCTTTGATGGCTTACATTCTGAGAGGTCAAATTTCTTCAGAAGATCTCTGATGTATTTGCTCTGATGAATGTAAGTTCCCTCTGGAGTTTGATTGATCTGAATTCCTAGAAAGAATTTCAGTTCCCCCATGAGGCTCATCTCAAATTCTGCCTGCATAAACTTAGCAAATTTTCTTCCAAGAGAAGGATTAGTAGAACCAAAAATAATATCATCAACATAAATTTGACAGACTAAAATGTCACTCTTAACTGTTTTACAGAATAGAGTAGTGTCCACTTTCCCTCTGGTGAATTCATTTTCAAGCAGAAAGTTACTTAGCCTTTCATACCAAGCTCTGGGAGCTTGTTTCAAACCATACAGTGACTTTTTCAGTTTGAAAACATGTTCTGGATGTTTTGTATTTTCAAAACCTGGGGGTTGGTGAACATAAACTTCTTCTTCTATATAACCATTTAAGAATGCACTTTTAACATCCATCTGATACAGAGTGATGCCTCTATTAACATCAAATGAGATTAAGAGTCTGATAGATTCTAACCTGGCGACTGGGGCAAAGGTTTCTGTATAGTCTATCCCCTCTTGCTGACTATAACCTTGTGCAACCAGTCGTGCCTTGTTTCTGACGACTTCACCTTGTTCATTGAGCTTGTTTCTGAACACCCATCTTGTTCCAATGACGTTGAATCCTTTTGGTCTTGGAACGAGATCCCATACGTCGTTTCTGGTGAATTGATTCAGCTCTTCTTGCATTGCCAGAATCCAGTCATTATCCAGAAGTGCTTCGTCAATAGAAGAAGGTTCAATCAGAGACACAAGTCCCATAAGAGTTTCTTCAGAGTTTCTGAAGCTTGCTCTTGTTCTGATTGGATCTTCCTTTCTTCCTAGGATAGTCTCTTCTGGATGATCCAAACTGCTTCTGGGCAATCTCTTCTGAGGTTGATCAGCAGCTGTTGAAGGATTTCTAGCATTGCTTCTTTCAGACGTTGAAGGAATGTCTGTGTTGAGAGCTTCTGATGACTTGTCTTCAGAACCTGCAAATTCAATTTCTATACCTGCAAGATTTTCATTCTGCTTTGACTTTTCAGAGTCAAGCTTGTCATCAAAACGAACACTGATTGATTCTTCCACAATCTGTGTTTCTGTATTGTATACTCTGTACCCTCTTGAGCGTTCAGAGTATCCTAACATAATACACTTCTGTGCCTTAGAATCAAACTTGTTCAAATAATTCTTAGTATTTAACATATAGCAAGTACATCCAAATGGATGAAAATACGAAATGTTGGGCTTTCTGTTCTTCCACAATTCATATGGAGTCTTTTCCAGAATAGGTCTTATTGAGATTCTATTCTGAATGTAGCACGCTGTGTTTATTGCCTCTGCCCAGAAAGTCTTAGCAACGTTTGTCTCTTGATCATGGTTCTGGCCATTTCTTGCAATGTTCTGTTCTTTCGTTCTACAACTCCATTTTGTTGGGGAGTTCTAGGACAAGAGAAATCATGCAGAATGCCTTTGTCATTAAAGAATGACTCAAAGTCTTTATTTTCAAATTCTCCACCATGATCACTTCTGACTTTAACGATTCTAAGATCTTTTTCATTCTGAACTTGGTTACAGAAGGTAACAAACACAGAGTGTGACTCGTCCTTGTGTCTTAAGAACTTTACCCATGTCCATCTGCTATAGTCATCTACGATTACTAACCCATACTTCTTGCCACTGACAGAAGCAGTCTTAACTGGTCCAAATAAGTCAATGTGCAGAAGTTCTAATGGCTTAGAGGTAGAAACAACATTTTTGGATTTAAAAGAAGGTTTTGCAAATTTGCCTTTCTGACATGCTTCACACAGAGCATCTGAATTGAACTTCAAATTTGGAAGTCCTCTGACCAGATTGAGTTTGTTAATCTGAGATATTCTTCTCATACTAACATGCCCCAATCTTCTGTTCCAGATCCACTGCTCGTTGTTAACAGACAGAAGACATTTTACGTTCTGACTCTTTAGTTCAGAAAGTTTGATTTTGTAAATGTTGTTTTTCCTCTTACCATTAAACAGGATAGTCCCATCTTTCTGACTAACAGCTTTACATGATTTTTGATTAAAGATTATATCATAACCGTTATCACTTAATTGACTTATGGATAACAGGTTATGCATCAATCCATCAACTAGCAGAACATTATTAATAGAGGGAAGATTTCCGTTACCTACAGTTCCAGAGCCAATTATCTTTCCCCTCTGATTGCCTCCAAAGCCAACGTGGCCTCCAGGCTTAAGTTCCAGGCTTTGGAACATATGCCTTCTTCCCGTCATGTGTCGTGAGCAGCCAGAGTCCAGGTACCATGACTGGTGTTTCTGACTTGCTGCTAAAGATATCTGCAACATGTATTATTTTATCCTTAGGTACCCAGATCTTCTTGGGTCCTGACTTGTTAGTTTTACCAAAACTCTGGTTGAATTTTGGTTTCTCAAAGTGATTACTACTAGTATATTTGATGTCATGTGTGTGACCATACACAAAGTGTGAATTTAAAGGTGTGTGTTTAATGGTTAAATCCATGACATTTTTAGGTGTAGGAACCTTACCTAGGTATCCTATTCCTTTCCTGCCGTTTCTGCTAACTCCATAGATCATTGAAGCCATTCTGCTTCTATCTATGCTTTTAGCAAGAAACTTCTGGAAACTATGATCATACTCCTTGATGATCTCATCAGCGTTGCTGGGAGTTTCAGAAATTGGTTCATTCTGAGAGTTTTGTAAAGATTTTTCTAATTTTAAAATTTTATCTCTCAGCTCAGAGTTTTCCAATTTGAGACTCTCAGACTTATTAGAGTCAGATTCAAGAGTCCTTTTCAGGTCTCTGAATTTAGCTCTAATCTGCTGATAGCGTTCCAGAATTTCATTGAGGCTTTCAGCAAGTTCAGCCTTTGTAAAATTAACAGCGAAGTTAGGGAATACCTCTTCTGTGTCTGATTCTGAGTCTGAGTCAGAAGCTTCACTGTCATCTGGAATGTTAGCCATGAGCGCTATGTTCGCCCTTTCATCATCTGATTCTGAGTCAGCTTCAGACGAGTCAGAGTCATCCCATGTGGCCATGAGACTTTTCTTCTTCTCTCTTCCAAACTTCTTTTTGGGCTTTTCCTTCTGAAGCTTTGGACAGTCACTCTTGTAGTGTCCTTGCTCATTGCACTCGTAGCAGATGATGTCTTTTGTATTTGGCTTCTTGCTACCTGAGGAGCCTTCAGATCTTCTGTATCCAGAGGAAGAATCTGTCCTTCTGTATCTGGAAGAAGACTCGTTCTGATCAGATCTTCTGGGATTCCTGAACTTCCTTTGTCTTTGCTTCCACAGTTGATTTACTCTTCTGGAGAGAAGGGAAAGTTCGTCTTCTTCTGATGAGGATCCATCAGATGTTTCTTCAACTGCCTGCAAAACTTTAGATTCAGATTTTCTGTTAGATTTTAAAGCTATAGGCTTACCTTGCTTCTGAGGCTCGTCAGCTTCTAGCTCTATCTCATGACTTCTGAGGGAGCTTATAAGTTCCTCCAGAGTGATTTTGTTGAGATCCTTCGCTAGCTTCAGAGCAGTAACCATAGGCCTCCACTGCTTGGGTAAACTTCTGATTATCTTCTTGACATGGTCAGCAGTAGAGTATCCTTTGTCCAGAACTTTGAGACCAGCTACCAGAATCTGGAATCTAGAGAACATAGTTTCAATGGATTCAGATTCTTCCATTTTAAACGCCTCATACTTCTGAATGAGCGCCAGAGCTTTTGTTTCTTTGACTTGAACGTTGCCCTCGTGCGTCATTCTGAGAGAATCAAAGATGTTCTTAGCTGTATCTCTGTTGGAGATCTTTTCATACTCAGTATATGAGATGGCACTGAGGAGGATGGTTCTGGCCTTATGGTGATTCTTGAAATCACGCTTTTGTTGATCAGTCATTGATTTTCTTTCAATCTTCTGACCAGTTGCATTCACAGGGTGCGTGTATCCATCTGTCACCATATCCCACAGATCAGCATCATGTGCTAGAAAGAAGCTTTCAATTCTGTCTTTCCAGTAATCAAAGTTTTCTCCATCAAAGACTGGAGGTTTGCCGCTGAATCTGTCTCTATCCTCATTGTTGTCATTGCTGAAATGAGAGTTGTTTCCTGCCATTGTGTTTTTCTGACGCTGGATCTTGTACTGACACGGTTAAGTGTTTTAGCTCAGAACCAGGCGCTCTGATGCCAATTGAAGGGGTGAAAAACACAAGAAGGGGGGGGTTGAATTGTAAAACTGGAAACTTAAAACAATTGACAAGATATTTTTATCCTGGTTCGTTTGATCTCAAACTACTCCAGTCCACCCGTCAAGGTGATTTCGCCTCTCTCCAACGAGGTCTTAATTCACTATATTCAACTGAATACAAATCTGCTTTAACAACTGCTAAAGCCTTCTTGATTCAAACCACAATCCGGTTTATCAAGGCAACACTTTCTTACAAAGGTATAAAATAATGTGTGTGAATGTTTTCTACAAAACTATATCACAACTGTGATGTTTACACAAATGAAGCTTAGAAACTTAGAATGCTAAACACTAATGGAGTATCAGAGTTTGTTGGTTTAGCAAAACTGGTAGATGAAGATTATTGATCAGCTTTGTGCGTGTAGAGAGTTTGGAAGCATTAGCCATGATAATCTTCGAAGCTTGGTTTATATAGCACTTGAGAAGATGAACGTTGAAGCAAATATTCTTGATTCAATGCTAATAACAAGCTTTCCTTTTTGAGCAGATCTTGTCTAGAATGAAGCCGTTGGAATTAATTAGCGTTCAATGCACAGTACCGTTGCTTCTTCAATGCACGTTCTGGCTTGGCTCATTCTGATTCTGCTTCGCTGCTGATGAACTATTGTTTCTGTATCAGAGTGTTTACGCGCAGTTCTGTTCATCAAGCTTCAGCATGTGCGTGAGTTGATCATCTGATCTTCACGTTCTGATTCAGCAACTTCTGATGCTGGTGTATCAAATCAAGTTCTGATGCTGAATAATTGATCTTGCTTATTTTAATCAGCATATCTACAAGTCAGAGCATAGTATTTTTAGGCAGCATATAATTCAAACATGAAACATTTAAATACTATATCTTTTCACTTTGTTATCATCAAAACTTAAATATAGGGTACTAGATTCAAACATTGTTCTAACAAGTTGGTTAATCAAAACCAGAATGTTCCTCGTGTTCACTTGGCTCAGTGTGCTACTCGGCAACAAACCTATCAACAAAGACATACGCAACAAGGTAAGCAAAAGGATAAGAAGCCTAAGAGGGTGTTCGACATTGTTCCTTTGACTTATGGCCAGCTGTTCTCTCAGTTACTCAAGCTTTCCTTGGTGGAACCCAAGCCACTGAAGCCTGTCATTCCTCCTTGTTCTATGGATTCCAATCCTAATATGCAGTGTGATTACCATGCTGGGGCACTAGGTTATTCCATTGAAGACTGCTGGGCTTTCAAAGAAAATGTGCAAGACCTGCTTGATGCAAAGGCTATCAATTTCGGGCCAGTCAGTTAAATTTGAGGTCTCCTTCGACTCAGTAAATGTCAAGATTGCCAGATCATCATCTGAAGCAACAAGTCCATACCGAGACTGGTCTCCTCAACGTAGTAATTTCTAGTTTCATTTTCAATTCTCATTTGTAATCTTTCTTGCTTTGGTTCAGTACTTTCTTGTATGCAAAACTTGTTGATTCTTGAATATTAATCATAATGCATTGAATATGTTTGTCTTGAATTAATCCATTCATATTCACTCATTAATGTTTTTTCTTTACTTTTTGATACTTAACTCTTGTTAAATAAAAAAATATCTGAAGGGAGGATGATGAGTAATATACCAAAAATTTCAAACGGTGTGCTTTTGAGTAGGACCCTGCTGACGATGTACATGCCTTGTTTCAAATTCCCAAACACCGGAGATATAAGGGAGATAGACCCTCGTCAACCCCTTTGAGCCTTGAAGTAGGAGTTTCTTTGCTTTTCAGAAAAACCCTCACATTTAACCCGGGGCAGGGTAGATTTCAGTTAATCTGATTGGGCATTCAAAACTCATTAAAAGTGCACATCAAAGGATACAACAAAGGTTATCCTTCAGAAGGTTGAGAAAGAACAAAACCACAGTGGTTAAACTCTTATATATCAGCAGTGTGCATCAATGATAATGATATCCTAATAGATATCTCTCGCACATCGAAAAGTCAAAAGGTGACGATACCATAATGGCTATTTCCCGTCAACCAAACAGCAAGGCAGTCACACCTTTTTCAACAAATCAAATAATGACTCGAAATCACACGACTGGTTCAAACTAAAAGAAATAGTAAAAGAAAGAGACAAAAAGCCTTGTTAAGTCAAAACTTGGAAAACAAGTCGCTTAGGCAAAAGTCAGGGTATCCCGCTGGACTTCAAAATCAAATTCAAGAGGAATTTGTCCAGGCAAAAGTTAGGGAATACAAAAAGAAAGTGAAAAGAGCGAAAAGAGAAAAAGGGGATTACCAAATAAAGATTCTCCACAAAAAAAATAAAGTCGTGTGATCAAAATACCAATAATGAAAGGGTGAGTGAATGCCATATCCTTCTCAACCATGGTAAACTCTTTTGAGGGATGAGTGCTCGTATTAGTTTAACTGAATTTAGGATTGGAGAACATCATGGAGAATGGGTGGGCACCAAATATTTTGAGCCTTAAATCCATTTTTTTTAACCATGAACCAGGCCACGTTACAACCCTGAAAAGTCCTAACTGAAGCAAGGGTTAATTCGAAAGCACACTGTAACAAGAAATACGGTAATCTGACTCCTAAGAAGGCTTACAAAAACTTTTGAGTTGGTATCACTCCATCTTTTTACCATCTTTTGTACAAACTTTTTTTTATTTTGTCTTTTCAATAAAAGTTTTCAAATTTCAAGACAAACATGAACTTTGCATTATAATCATTATTCTTATAATAAACATTCTTTTCACATGAGCAAGTGCTTAAATATCGCGTAAGTTTGCATAATGAGCATCAGATGAGAATTTAATTATCTCAAAGGACAAATTGCTTCAGGACACCGTTTAAAGGTAAATCATTCATGGGAATGGTCTTAACCTGGGGCAAATCTTCTATCGACTCCGTTGAGTAAAAGAATACCAGTCTGAGAAATGATCTGAAGTAGATTGCAAAAGTTGATCGCCCAAAGTTTCTGATAAGCAGTGGTGCATTACTTTCAGTTGGTCCCAAGGGACATATCTCTTCAAGTATCTGATTAGAGACTGAAGCAGTTCAAGTCGAGGAGTATGGTTGTGAGGTAACCTATATTCAAGAGCCAACCGCTCTAAGGTTACGCCGCCTTCGAAAATACTCAAATTTCTCATCCACCTGTGAGCATGAGGTAAAAGAAAAAGGTCTGTCAAGACTCTGTTAAGCAAGGGGCAGATGTGTAGAATATTCCGTCGAGTAGGTATTCAGCCAATCTGAGGCATTCAAGTCGGGATTTCATCCCTCAAAGGACAGTCAAACTGGGGCAGTTACGTCGAGATTTGACAAATCTCTCTAAGAATGCATTGATCAGAGGAGAATCTTCCCAGAATTTGAAGGTGTGTGAGCACTCGCTCAAACATAGTTGGAATCCTCTCCAATTTCGGTTATCTGAACATCATGTTCCAAAGTTCATAGCACTGGGGCAATTATGTCGAGATTTGATAAATCTCTCCAAGAATTTGTTGATTAAGGGAGAATCTTTTTAGAATTCAGAGATGCACGAGAATTCAATCAAGCATTGTTAAAGTTATTTCCGACTTTGGTCAGCCAGGGGCAGTATTCTGAAATTCATAACACTGGGGTAGTTTATCTTGGTGGTATAAGTCTCAAAAAGTCCTCTCGAGGCAATTTCTATGCAAAAGCCTTACAAACTAGGGCAAGAATTCATGTAAGAGCTTTCTCTCTTCTTGAGTGGTTGATCAGATCACATCCATGTATAGGCTAAACGACCTATGAATTTGAAAATCATGCCGAGAAGTTAAGATTGTTATCTTCAACTTATCAGAGACTCAAGACCATTTACTGATATCCTTTGTCCTAAGTTAAGGTTATTATCCCCAGTTGAAGTTTGGATTGTTATCCTCAGCAGGATATGAGCAGTAACATAAAGATCATTTGAAGATTGTTTACACGTACAAGATACGATGGAAATATTGCTTCCTAGGAGGATGCCTCTCCCTAGTAAAAGATCTGTTGCTACTTGACATAGACCTATCTACCAGGTGGTTTCTTTTCTAAGATATTTTCTCCCCAATGAAGTATCCTCGTTTTCTCTGCAGGAGGAGAATGTTCTTTCTCCCCGGAAATATAAAAGTTGTTTAAAGTCTAGTTGACCCCTTTTTCATTGGATTGCAATTTATTTTTGCAGCATCTCCTCTAAAGTCCAGTTTTTAGTGGCATTCCTCCTCGGAGTCGAATTGTTGAGGTAGCAATCTTGCATCGCAGTTTTTACCCAGTAATTGATCGTTCAAGTTGTATATTCTTGAGTAAGGTTTTCCATTCCAAACAGGGGCACGTCACCCCAATTTCTGTTTTGCAAATACTTGTTGGTCTTGCATGACAAGAAGCATACCAGCAAGTGAATCAAGAAAGGTCTGCATGTGACCAACATGAGGATTTCTGTAGAATGGGATTCAATCTCCCGAGTGAATGCTCACTTCTTCTCAAGACAGAATCATGTATCCCCAATAAGGGCGTACTCTCTCCCAGACATAAATCCTTATCTCTATTAAAAGTATGTCCATGCGTAATCCCCACTGAAGTCAGTACTCTCAATGAGTAAGTTTGTTTAAGAGTTTGTCCCTCCCATAAGGCTTATCTCTGAAGAAATGCATTTCAACAAGTTTTGTATAAACTTCTTCTTCGGCATAGTCCACTCAGCTTCGATAAATCCTGGAAAGAGCATTTCATTGAATTGTAGACCTTTGTTATATCCTCTCGAAGTCAGTACCATATATCTCCGTGGTAGGTATTTATCTCCATAGGGAGGTTGCTGTTCACCGTCTCTCTGAAGTTCGTATCTTTTCTCCCTAGGGAAGTTTTGCCCAAGTCAGGTTTTCTTGAAGAGATGTTTGATTAACATGTTTGTTATGCCCAGCGGAGCAGGTCTCCTATTTTTTTTTCTGGGGCAGAGTACATGGACAAATGCCGTTTAAAATTCTTTTATCCCAGTGATGGGATATGGATGAAATATTTCCTCGGTAGAGTTCCAAACCTCAAGCTTATGGTTCAAAGATGACCTTCTCTTCCTCAAGTGAAGATTGTTACCCTCGACAGTAGTATCCTCTGTGTGGCCTGGGTAGAATTATTTTATTGAAAAAGAAAAAAAAAATTTTGCGATTCCCCAATCAAAGTCACTTCTATCGAAGACTTACATCGGAAGGTCCCAATTCCCAGCAAGATTCTCCTTATCCTTGGAAAGAGATGTTGGACTTTTCCCTAAGAAGTTGGGAGTTGGATCAGAGTTTGAAAATTTCCCTGAACTGCAATTTATTTTTGCAGTATTTTCCCCAGTGAAGCAAGTTTTCATTCCCTAGTGGAGCATGATTTCTAGAACAAGCGTCATCTTCTCCCCAGTATGGTGCACATAGGAGCACCAATTATAACTCCTTCATCCCGGAATATGAAAGATTTTGTTGAGGTGTCAGCGGTGGAGTTTCTGTCCTAGGATGTTTGGTTCTTCCCCAAGTGAAGATTTTTATCCCCCGACGTTGTTATCCCCAGTGTGGTCTGAGTAGAATTCTATTTATTTTAAGAATTTCTATACTCCCCAGTAGAAGCTATCTTCGTAAAGAAGTTCTGCGCAAGAGAAAGCTTCCATCCCCAGCGAAGCTCTCCCCGTTCTAACAGAAGATAAAGTATCTATCCCCCAGAAATTTTGAAGTTTGATCAGAATTCAAGATTTTCTCTCAAACTGTAATTTATTTTTTGCAGTATTACTACCCAGGAAGTTATTTCTTCAATGTTATCAATCGTTCGAGGTTGATGGTTTCGAATCTCGATTTCCTACTGAAGTTCATATTGCATGTTCTCTACAGAAGATTAGATGTGCAAGAATAATCATTTGAAAGTTCATTGTCTTCCCAACATCCGATTATTGACGTGGTCTCCCCAGTGCATTACTAAACATGCATCATTACATTGCATCATTACATCGCATCTACTAAAACGCGTAGCATTTCTATTGTATGGAGCATTACGCTATAAAAAAATTCAAACATGCATAAGTATAAGCCAATTATGTCCACTTGTGGTAACCAGATTGTTATGCGCTCAGATTTGATTTATCTCCATAACAAGCCTAAGGGTGACTCTATTATGTTTCCCCAGCGGGGTTTGTTTTGATTCACCATCAGTCGGGTCTTTGGTATTCCTCCATCTCCCCAGTAAGTTCGTGGTTTACGCTTGCCCTTTCAAGCTTTTGGTTATTTTACCCATGTTTGCTTTGCCGTTAGAGTGCGAGTAAGAGTCGGCGTATAGCCTTTCTTATTTCTCAAGTATTTGAGTGTCCATACTTGGTGTGTGGTAATTCAGATGATTGCCACTCTTGAAGAATTATACCCCGCCTTTGGCCTGAGGGATTTTTTAGTTCTTGCGTATTTGCAACCTATCGAAAGCCTAACATATTTTTCTTCGTTAGAGTCTGCTTGGACCAGTCCCTTTCTCTTGCAGAGTACACATTCGATCGGTGCTCTTTGAAGGTCCTGCTTAGTCGGTTCCTTGTTTTGGTTTATCCACGTTAGTCGGGTCCTCCTTTCGTTAGCCTAGCTAATCTTTTATGATTAAGAGTCTTTCAGTGTCTCTTCAAAGTCTAGTTGTCTAGCATCCTTATTTAGGCGAATGCGCTTTTTATTTTTTATTGGGGCTTTCTTCGGTTAGTCTCGTTCCTGTGTTCGCTAGCAATTCTAAACGTTTGTTTCTTGATGATCAACTTTGCTCTTGTGTATCTAACTCTGACCATACATGCATACCTGTATCTTTCAAAACCCCGCTTCGGCTGGTATCTTTTGTCAAAATCCCGCTTCGGATGGTGTCATTTCTTTTAAATCCACCCTCGATTGACATCATTTGTCCGGAGTCCCATTCGGATGGTCTCTTTGCAGTTGTAAGTTCACCTTCGATTGGTGTTTTCTTTGCAAGAGCTTTCTTCGGTCTGTCTCTTTTGTGCGTATCCGATACCGACCACGGATATGTATCTTTGATATCTCTTTTGTGCGTATCCGATACCGACCACGGATATGTATCTTTGATGTCTCTTTTGTGCGTATCCGATACCAACCACGGATATGTATTTTCGATACCTGTTTCATATGTCTGTTACCAACCTCAGACATATGTTCTTGTATTTTTGACGTCTCTTTCGTACGTATCCGATACCGACCACGGATATGTATCTTTGATGTCTCTGTCGTATGTATCCGATACCGGCCACGGATATGTATCTTTGATATCTCTTTTGCGCGTATCCGATACCGACCACGGATATGTATCTTTGATATCTCTTTTGTGCGTATCCGATACCGACCACGGATATGTATCTTTGATATCTTTTGTACGTATCCGATACCGACCACGGATATGTATTTTTGATATCTCTTTTGTGCGTATCCGATACCGACCACAGATATGTATCTTTGATGTCTCTTTTGTGCGTATCCGATACCGACCACGAATATGTATCTTTGATGTCTCTTTTGTGCGTATCCGATACCGACCACGGATATGTATCTTTGATATCTCTCTTGTGCGTATCCGATGCCGACCACGGATATGTATCTTGTCTATATCTTTTGTGCGTATCCGATACCGACCACAAATATGTATCTTTTGTATCTCTTTCTTACGTGTCCGATACCGACCACGGATATGTATTTTTGATGTCTCTTTCTTGTATATCCGCTACCAACCCCGCATATGTGTCTCTGATATTTTTTTCGTATGTCTACTACAGGCTTCAGGCATATATCTTTTGATACCTTTCTTACAGGTGTTTGTTACTAAATCCCAACAGATGTTCCTTGATAACCAAGTTATTCTGCTGTATATCAAACTCCGGTTAAACATACATATAACCCTGATAATCTTTTTTACGAAAAAAAATATACAGAAGATACAGAAAAAACCAAAGATATAATAATACCTGACTGGCTTTGGAGCGCAAATTTTCGGGTTCTTTTAGTATTTAATCTTCTTCCACCCTGAAAGTTCGAAAGGCTGACGCCAATCTCACCTTCAGGATTGAAGGCGATTAAATAGGGGCAGCTGTTGCACCCCAAAATTTGCCCTCCTAATTTCCTTTATTTTGGCTTAGACTTTTGCATTCATCTGCATCTCTTTTCATTAGGTCACTAACATGGCATACATTTCATGCAATATAGCTCTGAGGTTCAAAGTTCAGTGGTTGTGCGATACTAGGGTTTCATAGTGGTTAAGGCGCTCATATCCAATAAAGGACTTCTTCTCCCTCAAGCAGCAAGGCTATTATCTTCTGATAAACAACTGGTTGTAGGTCATTCTGGTCAAGAACTCTAGGACGTGACCTAGCATATGTGGACTTTGAAGCATGGCATCCTTTCCTATAAGTATTCCTATCATTTGATCAGGCTTAATGACTTTGACATGACATTCATCCACTCTCCAATTAACCAATCCAGGTTTTGTTGAATCATGGTTCAGAGAATCATTGGTTGTGAAGCTCGGGTTTTCTTTTGGTTCGAGGTGTTTATCAAAACAAGACTGATTCTTCCGGAACATTGAATTGTGAATTTAGGTTTTTGATTGATGGTTGTTGTGGATTTCTTCTTTATCAAGCTACGAGGTTATTCTCTTCATCTCAAAATCAAGTTGCAAGGTTTTATTTGTTAAGTCTGAAGGTTTGGGTTTATTTCCCTATGTCTATTGGGAGATCATGCTTTGTTTCATTTCGAAGACATTTTGAACATTATTCTATCCGTGTCTCAAGTCGTCACTGTGGACCTAATACAAGTGGGTTAAGGTTTTGCATTTTGTGTGTGAGTTTGTTGATGTTCGTCGATGAGAAATGACTAGAGGATATCCTTCTAAGCTTCAAATTTTATCTTCTTCAAGGATCCCACAAAGGCATTTTGACAAGACAAAGGACTTGTGGGGTTGAATTGAAAAGTATAAGGTCATGGCATAAGGAATGGTACCATAGATTCATATTGATGAAGGCCTTTTTTGTTCTCATCATCGTTAGTTTTTGCTCACAATACAAGTCAATGTGGATTAGTAGTTTTAAGGATATCTTGGTTATACTTCTTACGTATTTCCATCTTCGTTATCAATTCCTCAAGACATTATATTTGTGCGAGAATGAGCTTCAACTTTGTTCAATAATTTGATTCAAGCAAAATTGGAAGATTCCAGTGAGACTTTGTGGATGAAAACCAAGTTAACTTTTGTGGACCAAATTATTCCATATTTCGTGATTTAGAGGTTATTTGAAAATTATTGGATATACTTGACATCTAAAGATATTCTAAGACATGAGAAAGCCTATGTGAAATCAAAGGTTCGAATGAAAGGCAAGTTTCATTATTATCATTGTATATTTGTTCAAAATTACCGCACTCTGTTAAGAAACAAGTCATGACTTCATACAAAAAAATAGCCACCAAGCCTAACAAACTAAAACCCAGCGTCCCAATTTCCTTTCTACTTTCCAAGTTACAAAAGCAGATGTTGAAAAGATTATTGACTGGGAAAGCACTTATTCAAAGCAAGTTGAGATCCCTTTCAAGCCTGCTCGTGTTCTCTTGCAGGATTTTATTGGAGTACCAGCTGTTGTTGATCTGGCTTGCATGCGTGATGCTATGAATAAGCTTGGCAGTGATTCTAATAAGATCAACCCTTTGGTTCCTGTTGATCTTGTTGTTGATCCTTCAGTGCAAATTGATGTAGCAAGGTCAGAGAATGCCGTGCAGGCAAATATGGAGCTTGAGTTCCAGAGAAACAGGGAGAAATTTGCTTTTCTTAAATGGGGGTCAACTACTTTCCGTAATATGCTCGTTGTTCCTCCTGGTTCTAGTATAGTACACCAGGTCAATCTTGAATATCTTGGGCGAGTTGTTTTCAACAATGAGGGATTACTCTATCCTGACAGTGTGGTTGGGACTGATTCACATGCAACTATGATTGATGGACTTGAAGTTGCTGGATGGGGTGTTGGGGGCATTGAAGCAGAGGCAGCAATGCTTGGCCAGCCTATGAGTATGGTGTTACCTGGTGTTGTTGGGTTCAAGTTGTCTGGAAAATTGCGCAATGATGTTACAGCAACTGATTTGGTTCTAACTATCACACAAATTCTTAGAAAACACGGTGTTGTAGGGAAATTTGTTGAATTTTTTGGCAATGGTATGGGTGAATTATCATTAGCTGACAGGGCCACTATTGCCAATATGTCTCCTGAATATGGAGCAACCATGGGTTTCTTCCCTGTAGATCATGTAACATTACAATACCTCAAACTAACTGGAAGAAGTGACGAGACTGTGGCAATGATAGAGGCCTATCTCAGAGCAAACAAATTGTTTGTCGACTATAATGAGCCTCAACAAGACAGAGCTTATCCATCCTATCTCGAATTAAATCTTGACGAAGTTGAACCGTGTATCTCAGGACCAAAGAGACCTCATGACCGGGTGGCTTTGAAAGAAATGAAGGCTGATTGGCATTCTTGTCTTGATAACAAAGTGGGATTTAAGGGAGTTGCTATACCAAAAGAAGCACAAGGGAAGGTTGCAAAATTTGATTTTTCATGGGCATGCCTTCATTTGATATAAGCATTTCAGACAATTCAGCTGACGCAGCTGTTCCTGTGCAAGACGATCCACATCATCACTTCTACCAACCTCTCAACAGAATTAACAGATTTTTTTTAACTGCATTCTAACTAACTCTAAACAGTTACTAACTCCTAATCGATTCTATAACTAACTCTAGATAACCAACCAACAAATTTTCAGCATATAGGCATAATAGATTTAACTATAGAAGGGGACCAATTCACTGATTATAAAAGGGCTCTGCAGAAGAATCACCAAGAAAATTATCTCTTCTCCTCTCATCTTCATTCTTCAATTCTGCAAAAAGAACATTCAACCTTCTCTCTGCAGCCTCTACCATAAATTCTCATTTTTTATCTTCAATCTGAAATAGCCTTCCACAATCTGCAGAAGTCATCATCAACATTTTTCTGCTCCATCACCGTCAACAGTCTTCAATCTTCTCTCAAATTTGCAATCATCATCTTGCTGCATTGAATCTTCAAGCATCACCTTCCTCTGCATCTTCTCAACCATTTTTCTGAACCACCATTTTCCACATTCCCCTATTCACTCGTCATCACCATTCACCTGTACGCCATAACCGCAATTCATCTACATTATCAAGAATCCCTCATATCAAACTTCATCTTCCTCCATTCACAACCACCATTGACTCATTCTTCATCCATTTTCACCACCTTCATCCTCACCAATGAACCTTAACACTCAAATTCTCTACAACCTCGCCATCTTCTCTGCTTCATCAACAAGAACGCGGAATGCAACAACCTCATCACCGATGCATCTCTGAGTCGCTGCAGAACAACATTCATCCTACTCTCGGCTTCACGCACACAACAACAAGATCGTGAACATAGCGAGTAGAAACAAAATCATGAACAAAGTGATAAGAAATAAAGATTAAGCGCAAGACAGGAAGACTTACTGATTTGTATTTGAACTTGTTGGTTTCGCTAAAGCTTTGAAGAGGCGCCGGAGAATGTTTGAAATAGTGAGGCTATTGCATCATGAGTCGAAGTCATGAACAGAGGCAGACGAAATTTGAGACAAACCAGATGTGCGAAGAAGCAAACTGAAACGGCAAGGCATTTAAACGACCACCATGACGGAATTATAGATGATCGGAGAAGAAGAGTTTCGCGGCGCCGCCGTGGAGGAACGAAGGAGATTAGATGAAGTGAAAGCTTAATCGGATTAATCTATTCTCTGATCTTCGCAGCATCGTCCTCGCGATCGAAAGAAACCACCGGTGTTGCTCCGGTAGAGGTGAAATCAGAACTTCACCGTTGGTGCTCGATTTGGAACAACGTGAAGATCATCCGTTCGATGAGGATGGAGACGAACTCAGGCGGCGGCGGAAGCGGAGATGAAGAATGGAGAAGGTGAATTCGTGCCGCTTTGAGAAAGTCGGATCGTGAACTCCAATTGTCACAAAACTTTAAGACCCTATGTTATCTAAAACGCACGGTTCCAATCTCTTTTCCCCTTTTGCAATCATTATTTTTGTTGTTAATTGTTAGTTTTTGTTTTTACCTTTGTTTATACAATAAAAAAAAATCAGTGAGAAGATATTGGACTGGATCGGATCACACATTGCCTTGGTCCAATGGCATTTTTGGCAGCTTCTCAGCTTGTGAACAAAAAGGGCTTATGGACTCATGCAATTTGGGCTTAATACTAGAATTCTGACTGTTATTCAGTACCATTGTCTACAGTTTGCACTCCCCTCTGACTCACTTTTATTTCCCCTTTAATTGTAATTTTAGTTTCACTTTTCTAACTATATTTTTATTATGAAAAAGGTAAGAATAATAAGCATTCTAATTGATTTTAGATTTTTCTTTAGAATTTGTTTAGAAATCTTTTAGAATCTAGTTTGTTTATTATTATCATTTTGTAATCTTTTGTTAATGTTTAGTAATCTTTTGCTGTTATTTTAGCCATGATTTTTGGTAGGTTATAATGCCAATTTTGTGTGAGATTATGGGATAAAAAGAGACTTGGGTTCAATAAGTTTCAAAGCGAACTAAGAGCACAACCTTCATCAAGGAAATTCAAAGAGGCTTTCGGTAGAGTTTTTTTTATCGCTTGCACAATTTTGAAGAGGCAACGGACCTTCTCCGTTCGGTATCATCACAACTCTATTTTTACTCCTGCACTTTACCACTTTCTAGGTAGAATTCCCTCAAGATTCTAACTTTAGGTCTGATGCACGATAACATTAGATTTAGAAATAGCTTTCGTCTTCCTGTGACTTTCGTCTTCCTGTGACTTTCGTCTTCCTGTGAGTTTCGTCTTCCTGTGACTTTCGTCTTCCTGTGACTTTCGTCTTCCTGTGACTTTCGTCTTCCTGTGACTTTCATTTTCCTGTGACTTTCATCTTCCTGTGACTTTCGTCTTCCTGTGACTTTCGTCTTCCTGTGACTTTCGTCTTCCTGTGACTTTCGTCTTCCTGTGACTTTCGTCTTCCTGTGACTTTCGTCTTCCTGTGACTTTCGTCTTCCTGTGACCTTCGTCTTCCTGTGACCTTCGTCTTCCTGTGACCTTCATCTTCCTGTGACTTTCTTCTTCCTGTGACTTTCGTCTTCCTGTGACTTTCGTCTTCCTGTGACTTCGTCTTCCTGTGACTTTCGTCTTCCTGTGACTTTCGTCTTCCTGTGACTTTCGTCTTCCTGTGACTTTTGTCTTCCTGTGACTTTCTTTCCTCCTTTGCATATGCAGTTAAAACAAAAAACTTTCTTTTTACAAACTTCAAAAATACATAAAAATTTACTGACAAAAACCATGTCTTGGCTAAGTTTGAGAGATGATGAGTGGGTTTCTTCTCGACATTATTATTCTCTTGTTCTAAGCTTTGGTATGATTCAAGTCTCAAAGACTCATTTCATGAATAAATAGAGAAATGGCTAAAATCTCTCTCTTGAGGTTAACTAGCTATTATCTACAAGCAAAAACACCAACAAACATAAAAATCTTTTTGCCCTCGGGCCTTTCTTTCAAACCCTTTTCAAAAGAGCGTATTAATTCACTTCTGTGCTGACGCGTAAATCTCCAAAGGTCGAGTTGCGGCAGAAGGCGAGATTAATACTGTTCGTTAAAGAAAATACAAACAAACAAAAACACATAAGCCGAACTACGGCTGCTCTGATTCCTTAAAACGGATACGTAGGCATTGGGGTAGGGCCCAGGCGAGCACAATTTTATTTTCCCTACATTTTTTCTCCTTTCTTTTGCATGCATTCTCCCCTTAGCAGTAGTAAACAGTAAGCATAGATTAAACACACCCATAAGATAGATAACAAGAGTGGATACCGTAGAGTACTACGGGCGTGTGGGGTGTTAATACCTTCCCCTCGCGTAACAGACTCTCTTACCCTTATCTCTTGGTCGTTCGACCTTGATTTCATCCTTCTCGGATTTTCTCGATGTTTACCTTTCCCTTCATGTGGGATAAAAGACGTTCGATGGCGACTTTATTGTTTTGATGATTTTCAGCCGGTTGTTTCACCATGTCATTTGGATTTACCAATCTCAAGTTATGGTCTTTGACTTAAAGTGCATTTTTGTTGACTTTTGAAATTGACCTATAATGTAGAAATTGATAACTTTTTGTGAGAGCATTTCTTGGACTTGGAATGTGAAGATGAGTTGTAGGAAATGTCATCCCCTTCAAAATGAGCATTGGATGGGATTTTTCTGATCAACCATGAAAACGTTATGCCCTGGTCAAGTTGCAGTTGACTTTTCAGCTGTCCAAAAATAGCAACTTTTGCATCCTTGATGATTTCTGAGCCATTCTTGTGGAATCATGATCAAGACTTGATCAAATGATGATTGTGGCTTCAAAATAAGATGTTGACCAAAATTTTTGACTGCCAAATGACCATTTTACCCCTACAGTTGATTGTGAAGCAATTAGGGCTTTTGACTGTGCAACCTGATGCTGTGAGCCTTGAAACTTGGCATGTAGATGCTTGGCAATGTGTATAGGCATATATGACTTGATTGAGCCCTTGAAAACCTCAACTTCTTTGCAAGAACCAAAACCCTAATTTTGACTGGCTTAGGAGGCAGTTGGACTGTGCAATCCTTGAGGAATCTTGAAGCATTTGAAGATTGATCTTGACCAATCTTCAAGAATATGGGAGGGAAAATTTTGGGGTAAAACACCACGCATCTGAGCAAAACAGAATCATAGTTTCTCTTGTACAGAACACCTCCATTGAGGAAAAATTTGGATTAATACTTCCGCAGAGTCTTCTTATCAGTGACAGAAGCGTCCTTTGGATATTCTTTTGTTTCAAGATACCTTTTGATATCATAAAACAATGGTTTCTCATCAGCCTCTTCTTCTATTCCGTAACAAAATGTTGGCTCATCTAACCTCAAAATGGTGATAGAGGGTGCTTCATTTGTCCATCTGACTTTAAACATGGATGATCGAGTATCCAAAGTGTTTGCCAAGTTATTATCTTCTCTTGGTATATGATTGAAAGTAATCTCATCAAAATATGGGATCAGTTTCATGACATGCTCTCGATACATAATCAAATTCGGGTGACCAGTCTCCCAATCTCCATTGATCTGACTGATTACAAGAGCATAATCCCCATTGACTTCCAAGATCTTGATTCACAAATCAATAACAGCTTCTAGCCCGAAGATACAAGCTTCATACTCGGCCATATTATTGGTACAATCAAAGCATATTCTGGTAATGAAAGGAGTGTGGAAACCTTCCGGATAAGTAATAACAACACCGACACCATTGCCCAATGCATTTGAGGCACCATCGAACACCATCATCCATTCCGATCCTGATTCAGGTCCTTCTTCTAGGCCGTGAATATTACAATCCGATAGGTACATGATGTCCTCATCTAGAAACTCAAACTTCATTGGCTGATAGTCATCTTTCATAGGCTGGTAAGCAAGATAATCTACCAATACACTACCTTTAATGGCCTTTTGGGTAGTATATTGGATGTCATATTCCATTAAAATTATCTGCCAATGGGCTACTCTTCCCTGAGAGCTGACTTTTCAAAAATTTACTTGATTGGATCCATCTTGGATATCAAGAGAGTAGTATGAGTCAACATGTACTGTCTGAGACGTTTTGCTGCCCACGAGAGTGCACAACAAGTCTTTTCCAGCAATGAATATCTCGACTCACAATCAGTGAACTTCTTTCTCAGGTAGTAGATAACATGTTCTTTCCTACCTGTCTCATTATGTTGACCGAGTACACAGCCCATGGAGTTTTCCAACACAGTCAGATACATTATCAAGGGTCTGTCTTCCACTGAATGAGAGAGAATTAGAGGTTCCTGTAAATACTCTTTTATTTTATCAAATGCCGCTTGGAAATTGTCATTCCACCTGGTTGTTTGATCTTTTCTCAACCGCTTGAATATTGGTTCACAAGTGACTGTAAGATGAGAAATGAACCTAACAATGTAGTTCAACCTCCCCAAGAAACGAAAAACCTCTTTTTCTGTTCTCGGCTCAGGCATTTCTTGGCAGGATCAACCTCAATTCCTTTTTCGCTTACTATGAAGCCCAATAACTTCCCTGATCTCACCCCGAAGGTGCACTTGTTAGGGTTTAGCCTCAGCCTGAATTTCCTTAACCTTTCAAACAATTTCACCAAATGGAAAAGATGTTCCTCTTTTGTCTGGGATTTGGCAATCATATCGTCAATGTGTACTTCAATCTCTTTATGCATCATATCATGAAAGAGAGTGAACATTGCACACTAATACGTTGCTCCTATATTCTTCAAACCAAATGGCACCACTTTGTAGAAAATGTTCCCCAAGGTATAATGAAAGTAGTCTTCTCCATGTCTTCCGGCGCCATCTTAATCTGATTATAACCAGAGAAACCATCCATGAAGGAAAACACTTTAGCTTGAGCAGTATTGTCAACCAAAATATCAATACGAGGGAGCGGAAAATCATCTTTAGCGCTTGCTCTGCTCAAGTCCCTATAATCCACACACATTCTCACTTTACCATATTTTTTCGGCACTAGCATGATGTTTGCGATCTACGGAGGATAAGAGATGACCTTCAGGAAACCTGCATCAAACTATTTATGAACCTCGTCTTTGATCTTCTTAGACATCTCGGGATGAGTTCTTTGAAGCTTTTGTTTGACCGAAGGAAAATCTTCTCTGAAAGGAAGCTTGTGTATAATAATATTTGTATCCATCCCAGGCATGTCTTCATAAGACAAATCAAAGACATCTACAAACTCTCGGAGAATTACAATCAATCTTTTCTTGACAATGACTTCTAATGTTGCCCCAATCTTGACTTCTTTTCAGACCTCCTCAGTACCAAAGTTGATCACTTCTAAAGTCTCTTTGTGCAGCTGAATGACCTTTTCCTCTTGCTTCAACAATCTGGCTAGCTCTTCAGGAAGTTCACAATCTTCTTTAGCTTCTTTATCAGCTAGATAGATTGGATTTTCAAAGTCATAGTGAGCCATAGCAGAACATTACCGACAAAATCAAGGATTAATGGGGACTATATCTGCATGATTATGACTTTGCTTTTATTTTAGTTTAAGATTTAAAAAGAAAAATAAAAACACATTGCCAATTTTTGAAAAATAAAGGGAAAAACAAGGAGTGAAATATTTGAATGCAAAAAGACGTCCTTTATTGATGATAATTTTAAAATGAAAATATTGTGGCCCTACAACATGATGGCTACATCTTGGAAAAAATGTAGGAATTATTGCATGGTAAAAACAAAATAAAATTACTCTTCATAGCGGGTAACTATGATGACGTCCTCGGTAAACCAATTGGCATGCTCTTGTCTCAGAACAGTAGGACAAATCCATTTGTCCCTATCACAATCGTTGTCGCCTTCATTTCTTACAACATGAGATTCCTCATGGATGATACCACTGTTGACGAAGTTGATCGGAGGGGGAATACCTTGAATCCTTGAAAAGGTAGTCGATGAGCTTCGTCCAGCCATGAAACTCAAACCCTTCTTGTATTTCTGTGTAGGGAGACCCAACACTCTCTCCCAACCTTCAGGGTGTCTAGATTCTACAACTGCCTGAGCTTGTAGGTAAGATGCCATGGCGACCTCTGGCTTTTTAGCCTTTGGACGAGGAGTTTTGATAACTTGCACAGTTTCAAACGCTTGGAATAGAGTCTCATGTACCTCGCCTTCAATTTCAACATATCGGAAGGAACTCAAATGGCTGACAATATAATATTCTTCACCATAAATGGTGACCACCTTCCCATTTACCACGAATTTCAACATCTGATGCAAAGTAGAAGTCACAGCGTCGACCTCATGGATCCATGAGCATCCTAGCAAGAAACAGTAGGAAGGATTGATATCCATGATAAAGAATGTCATGTTGAAGATCTAAGGACCTATCTTTATTGGAAAATCAACTTCACCAAATAAAACTCTTTTCGATCTGACAAACGCCTTAACCACCAAATCACTGGGTCTCAGCACAACCCCATTATAATCCATTTTCAAGAGAGCGAAATTTGGCATAACATTGAGGGATGATCTCGTGTAAACCATTACACGAGAAAAGGTAGTTCTTTCAACCTCCATTGAGATATGCAGCGCCTTGTTATGCTTCATCCCCTCGGGAGGTAAATCGAAATTAGTGAAACCCAAGTCGTTGCTTGCAGAGATGCTAGCCGCGATTCCTTCAAATTGATTCACTGAAATTTCTTGAGGAACAAAAGAAGTCCCCAATAACTTCATCAGTGCATTTTTGTGAGATTCAGAATCCCGAAGTAAAGCAAGAATTGAAATCTTCGAAGGTGTCTGGCTTAACTGATCGGTTATCTTGTAATCACTCTTCTTTATATATCTCATCAACTCTGCCACATATTTGGCTAAATCATCTTTCAAAGTTGGGACCAGAGTATTTTGTGTTGGTTTTCCACCATTAACCATAAACTACTTGCCTTTAGGCTTAGCCAAGGCATCTTCACTGTTTTCTGGTATGTTTGGTGGAGAGAAAATCTGACCACTTCGAGTAATCCTGCTTTAACTAACAATGTCATGAACTTCAGGCTTATCTTCCTCAGGTTTACTTTCCTCAAGCTTCTCAATAACATGCTTCTGCCCTTGATAGTAAAATTCATCCCTATAATGCCAGGGAACAACTTTGTCACTAACATACGGAACCGGACCAGGTAGAGTGATGGTCAGTGGGGACTGCTTGACTGGAATTGAAATTGTGGCAGGCACGAGAATTGTTTTGGGCTTGGAAGGAATAGTAATCACGTCCACTTCATCCTCCTCAACCTTAGTCTCAACAACCACACGGTAAAACTGAAGAGCTTCTTTAGTAAACCTCTGAATTTCATCTTTCAGACATTTATAGCCCTCTGGCTGAATCAAACAATCTACACAATCGATACCACATCCCAGGAACATGCCTTTCTTCGACAACTGCTCTTTCAAAAAAGGTAAAGGTATAATCAGCTGGTTTACATCCATCACCAAATTTAAACTTTCATCTTCAACAATGGCATTGACAGTAGCGCCCCCGTGAGGTGGCAAGGGTTACTGGAGAATATTTAGTGCAGGCATTGGCCTAAAGTTGATAGCATGTGAATCTAGTAAGTCTTGTACTTTTTGTTCAAATGCTATATAGTTCTCAATGGTATGCCCCTGCGCACCGGAATGGAAATCACACTTAGTATTCGCATCCAAGTTGGGTGGCAACTTTTGAGGATTAATATTCAAGGTACACTTCTCAACCAACTTTAGCTCGAGAAAATGAGGTAGTAATTCAACATAAGACATAGGAAGTTCATCCATCTTTCTAGGAGGTCACCTCTGCCCCTGTTGATTGCCCTTCCTAGGTGCATATGCCTATCGCTGAGGTGCTGCAATTGGGATCGTCACAACGGCAATCTGATGATCAGACTTCTGATGAGCCCTTCTTTTACTCTTTCACGGTTATAGTGCATTTTCTTATCCTTCTTTCTTCTTCTGGTAGCCACCAAAAGACTTTTTTCATTACTATAATTAACTTTATAAACATCCTTCTGAATCTTTCTAATCTTAATTCCAACTCCAATCCTTTTCTCGTAGGTTACCAACTTAGCAAAAGTATCGACAAGTACTGCAAGAAATATAGTAGTGCCCCTTTAGGGTGCTCGTGAACATGTCTACCATTTCTCTTTCCATCATGGGCAGATGGACCCTGGTTGCCATTTCACGCCACCTTTGCGTGTATTCCTTAAATAACCCATTCTGCTTCTGCAACAGATTCTTCAACTGAGTCCTTGTAGGTGCCATGTCAGAGTTGTATCAATATTGTTGTACGAAAGCTTCATCTAGCTCTCTCCAGGCACGGATACGGTTGCTCTCAAGTTGCATGTACCATTCTAACGGCCCACCAGTCATACTATCCTGAAAGAAGTGCATGACTAATTTTTCATTATCGGAGTATGCTGACATCCTCCTATAGTAAGACTTGACATGTGTCTTTGGACAGGAGGTGCTTTTGTACTTCACAAAATCCGACACTTTAAATTTCGAAGGAATATTCACTCTGGGGACTAGTCCCAAATCAGTCATATCAAGGGCCATGGCACCTTGATTCTCGAAAGCCCGCATACACTCCTCGAGCATATGCAGCTTCTTATCAGCTTCAATAGGTTCCTGAACATTAGAAATCCAATCTTCATAGTTATCCTCCTCAAGTTGTCGAGAAGGTATATGAACAGGTATTGGCTAAACAAAAGGTGGTTTGTTGTTCTGACGAATAGGAGTGGGTGGAGGCATATTACCCACAACTTGAACCAAAGGACTGCCTTGATTATTACCAGCTGGATTACCTAGATTAAGAGTAGGACCATTCTGACGATTACCACCAGCATTACCATTCAGGGTCACACCTCCTGGATTACCAGCATCTCCTTGAGGAGTGATCAAAATTTCATTCCTATTATTTGTAGTCGTAGAAGGCCTCAAAATTATGGATCTCAATTCTTCCTGTTGATGGGCCATATTCTATATGATCTTTATCAACTGCTTGACGTGAGTGTCCATCTGGACACCCATAGTAGCAACATCGGCTTGAATTTGTCCAATTTGTCTTCTTGAATTACTTCTGGTGTTATATCAGTGAGAGTTTGAAGTAGCAATCTCTGAAAAGAACCAGATTAGACGTAAGAAGACCTGCTGGAATTGACCTGTCGTGATATAAAATGTTATAGATGCATGATTATGCATGCAATGTTTTATCATTTCCAGGGCATTCAAGAATTTTTTCAATTATCAAAAATAACAGACAACATGATAAAGGAGATATGCAATAATCGAGAGGGCACATGATGACAATGACTATTCTCTCATTCATAAAAATTCGAATCAATTCGAGTTCATACAAAACATATAGTCATGATACGATAAAGAAAATAAAACCCCAACCAACAAGCCTGACGGTTATTTTTTTCAACAAAATGAAATAATGATTAAACATCTAGCTCTGACTAGCTCGAAAATCATCATATCCCGATTTGATCCTTGAGCTTCAAAATTTCCTCCATGGCATGTGCTAGTTGAATACTATGCCCCTTTATATGGTCCTCTATTTTGATTCCCTGGATACTTTCTTCTTAAAGATTTGCGCCTTTGTCTAAAAGTTTCTTTTCCAGAACTTTGACTTTGGCTTCAGATCTCTTCTCTACTTCAGCCTTGGATACTCTAAGGATGTCATAGTCTCGACACCTCTGCTTGTACTTCTTTTCAATCTTAGCAACAATTCTTTGGTGATCTTCAATAGGAATATAATCGTCTTCAGCTCTAGACCTCTTTCTAGAAGTATTGGTCCCCTCGTGCGCTTTGAGTTTGCGAATCAACTCTTTCTTCTCTTCCTTTAAGAAGTATATCTCCATTTATTTGGCTTTCATATCCATACAAAGGTGATGATTCTCACTCTGCACTTGGTAAAAGCTTTCTTTAGGCACATCATGCTACAACTTGCCAGGTTGCGGGTATAAGGGATCTTCCCTTGAGAATGATAACATGAGTGTTCTCGCTCTCCCTTTGACCCAATCAACATAAGGTCCAAAACCTATCAGCTCTCTCTGTCCGAAAAAAATATTTCCCCTTTTTGAAAAATATAGCCCAAGCAATCTCTACCTTCCGTAGAATTTCGGGATCTTATCCTTTTTTGCAAAATACAGACTCCTTGATTTCACTTCTTTTAGGTGGGCTTCTCATGGCATACCCTAGCCGGCGTAAGGCGAGAACAGGGTTATAGTTGATCATCCCCTGCGTCCCCATGAGTGGGACATTAGAAAAACCCCCCATCAACTTGTAATCACTTCAGCACTATCAACTATGAGTCTACCGAGTTATGTCAAAAGAAGTAAGAGCCATGAGATTTTACCCCCATGTACGGGTACTCTGAATATCCACGAACGATCCTCTAGTGGGTAGCTGATACATAAGCCATTTGTGGAGTAATGGAACAGATCAAACCACAACTCCCTTATACCATGCCTGGAGTGAATAGCATAGTAAGTATTGGCCAAAACACTAGGTACCGGATTCGGATCCATAAAAACACTGATGGCGGCCATATCTACCAGTTTCTCAACATCGAGGAGTAGAACGAGGCCATAAATCATAACTGATAGATGTGCATTAAATGCAACCCAAAAAACTTTAGTTTCCATCTCTTCAACTTTGTTTTTCAGGAAATCCATAGAAAGACCATTGGTTTCACCTCTTTTCCTCCAATTACCTTTCACATCGCTCTGGCTCAAATAAAGAGCCTTAGCGATAGCTTCATAATCGTGCTCCTGTGGAATGTGAAAAAAGGGAATATGATTTGTAACTTTGACCCCCAAATTGTAAGAATACTCCTCGAGAGTCGGAGCTAGCTTATAGTCCAGGAATTTGAAACAACGTAACTCTGGGTCATAGAATTGTAGCAAAGTCTGAAGAGCTCTGTCATCCACTTGAGCATCCAATAAAGGCAAAATATATTTGTACCGTTTACTGAAAACCTTCGAGTTCGGGTAAACCACTAATCCACCGAACACTTTCAAACATGGCCAACTGCTAGTGCCAAACTTGTAGCCAAAAATTTCCCTTGTATCCCTCTTGACGGTATCATTGTTGCTTTCCATTCTTGATATAGACGAATATTCCAAAACACACTAGAAATGAAATGCAAATTCATATTAATTTTTCTTTTCTTTTATACACATACATTCTTTTTTTAAAATAAAGATGCTATGATGCAAGTGCAATAACATGGAATCAAGGTTTCCATAACACCAGAAATCTGCTATGTTATTTCTGAATATGCCGAGAATACCATGATCAAAGGTTCGAAACATATGCCAAAGAAAACCAAGTCACCAACAGAACATACAGTCACCATCAGAACATATAGTCACCATCAAAACAAATAGTCACCATGTATACCTGTAGAATCATTCCCTCCCTACTCACAGGTGAAGACTTGGTTTGGGTAAGGTCAATGGTAAATCAAAATCATGGGTTCGCCTGAAAGCACTACCATCAAAACCACATACGTGGATGACAGTAACACCCCATTTGAACCTCATCTGAGCATGGACAACATGACTGCACTAGTAGGACCTTCGTCCAATAAACGTCATGTTCCACTCTATCCTTATGTTTCCTAATGGTTTACAACTTTGGCCTGGGTACTGGGCCTTTTACCTTAATAGTAACATCCACCCAACATGGAAACACAGAATCCAGCACAACAACAGTATATGGAAAGTGATAAAAATGCAATTAAAACATATGCTTATATAAACATGTACAAATGAGCAAGCTATAAAGCATAAAGATAAAAATCCAAAGAAATCAAAACAACAAAAGCTAGGAGTGACTCTGGGATGGACCACCATTTGGTCAATCTCTCCCCAGTGAAGTCGCCAGCTGAAATAACCGAATGAAAAGCATCGAGAGAAAATCAAGGAAATCGTCATTGAACATTTTTTATCCCACTGGAAGGGAAAGGTAAACATCGATTAAACCTGAGAAGCAAGAAATCATGATCTTGTGATCGAGAGATACATGTAAGGGAGTCGATTACGCAAGGGGAAGGTATTAGCACCTCTCACGTTTGTGGTACACCATGAGATCCACTCTTGTTTTTCTAATAAAAAGGTGGGTTCATATCTAAATGCTAATCAAGATAAGGGAAAATGCATGTATGCGAACTATATATACAAAGAAAAAGGTTTTATTAGTCGTGCATGCCTCGGTTATGAATGTTTGTGCCTACGTACCACCATCGTACAATGGGAATCAAGGAACTTCGTAGTTTACCTCAAAAGTTTCAATTTGTTGTGTATTTTTTATGAACAATATTAATGTCTCTTCCTACCGCAGCTCGACCTTTGGAGACTCATGCGTTGGCATATAAATGAATTAACATGTTCTACCTAAAGAGGTAATTTCAAAATAAAAGTGCCCAAAGACGGATAATGCTACATTCATACTCTAGAAAGAAGACATGGTGCCACCCGACCTTTAGGGATTTACGAGTCGTATTGCACAAAGTAGAGTTAACACATCCTTTTGGAAGTTTCAAAGAAAGTCCCAAAAGCGAAAGAGTTTGAATTGGCTGATTTTTTACCTTGAAAAAGGGTTTAAGAGATGTTAGAATGTTTATGAATTTACCAAAGAAAAAGAGTTTTAGTCTTAAACATGCAAAAGGGTAAAAAAAACATCTAAGGGAAACTATCTAGCTCTATCCCTAATGTTATCATACAATGATTGATCCTGTAGTTGAATTTGAAAGGGAAACACTACCTAAGTTAGCATTCATGGATTACGATCCTAATGTCTAACTTGCATCGGAAACGAAACAAGCGAATCCTAAGGGAACATGAAAAGGTTTAAAGAAAAGCAAAAGCACAAGTGCAATCGAACAAAGTTGAACCAAAACCAAAACAAAAATTGAGTGTGAGCTAACAACAAACAAAATTTTTGATGGATCTCAAAGTGGGAGTAAGGAACTTTTTCCACTTTATTTGCTCGAGCATCGAGTAACAACTCAGAGCGTCAACGTTTAAAGGAATGTGAGCTAACATCGTCGAAAATGAATGACAATGTATGAGGGATGGTTAAGGTCCCTATCTCCCACTTTATTTGACTCAATCGACAAGAATAGGCACAATTCAAAGTGTCAACGTATAATGCGAGCTAAGAATGACATGGACTAGAAAGCGCGGGGGCCTATTGCGAGCCCTCTGTTCCACTTATTGACTCGGTAGAAAACAAAAAATAAAAGGGAAATGGGAGGGGAATGGGGATTTACCTTCTTCGAAATCTTTTACACACAAGCAAACACAAACATATCCTCATGAAAGTCTTTGAGAAAAACAAACATTGCCTCCTTTGAGGACTTAAAACAGATTGCCCACCTAAAGTAGGGACTCTCAGTCATGCATCTCTATTCCTACTTCTCATGGAAAGGAAAAGAAAATGTGATACGGAATATAAATAGAATCAGAAATAATACCCAACGAATTAGAGTTCGTAATAAGCAAGCAAAGCAGAGAAACCCAAAAAACTTTATGCAAGCTAGCATCAACAAACAAAACAATCAGAGGTCGGACGCTCGGAATAGGTGCCAAAGTATCGACAATGTGAAAATAAATCACATGTGAAATGTGCATGAGACACATCCGCATAACAAACAATACACCTTCACATGATACAAATCCAGACAAAAACACAAGCAATGTATATTTCTCATAGAATGAGAATCACAATCACACGCGTTAGACGCAAACTCAAATCCACAAAGAAGTGGAATAAAATGCTTTTCAATCACATAACCAAAACATTAATTAAGCGATTGAAATCTCTCTTGAAACGCCTTGCACAAGTTAACAAATGTGTTAATAATAACAAGGAGGCATAATCAGAATCAAGTATCCACATCACAAATTAAATCAAGATTGAATAGTTAAGAAAAGCAATCCAAACAAGCATTGGAACATCAACATCAAAACACGGGCAGCATTGTCATTTTCTCATGAACCGGCCAAAATATCAATCTGAAATCATCAAAACTAGGCATAAATGACGTCCAAGTATAAAAACAAACTCCCTTGAGCATTAATAATCAATTAAATCATGCCTTAAGCTCAACTTACCAAAACTAGGCAGTATTGCGCCATAACACAACATTACTCAAAACATTGCGTCAAAAACGATATAACTCAACACAGATGCTCAACAAATGCTCAATTATGATAAAGTATGCAATAAGAAACAATTAAAGAGCAAGCTACAGTGTATTTTCATTCTCCGGGAAGCAACACATATATGTATCAGAATCGGAAAAAAATGAGTTTAAAACTCACAAACGGATACATAAACATATTCAACGATTCATGTAATGCCGCTTGGAAATTACAAATACTTTGTAACAAATAATGCAACCATAAAGTGTCAATTCCAAGCCAGACTAATCAATGTTCAAGTGTTATTGAAATTTATCATATTTGAGGTTTTCAACGTCGAAAAAGTGAATTCATCAATAAATTGATTCAAAATTACATTTAACTCATGAAAACAAAAATAATTCTCAGCATAATTCAATAATCAAACACTTAGATCCAAAATTGGATGTTCAAAATAAACATCAATTTATCAATTAAATTCAAGATCTACATCGACTAAGTCATCATTTAACTAATTTCACACTTATTCATCACTAATTCTCATTAACAAATAATCCTTAATTCAATTCAAATCAATCAACTCATGTTCATCCAAATAAGTACTTAATTCAAATTTATTTAAAATTAATAAGCACTTAATTCAAGTGGAGATGTGAAATTACCGAAGCAAGAATCAGATCGAAGAAGAGATGATCGGAAACAAAGAAGAAGAGGCACAGATGGCCGCGAAAAGGAAGTTCCGGCAGGAGGAATATGCGTCGAGGGAGAGAGCATACCGGAGGCAGAGGGACATGTGCATCGCGGTTGGCCGGTCTTGGACAGTGGTCCGGCGAGGCAGTCTAACAAGGAGGGATTGAGAGAGCTGATCGTGCGGTGTGGTAGGAAAGAAGGTTTCGGCGGTTGAGAGTGAGGGAGATGAAGTTTTGTGCAACTTTGTGTTCTTGAGTTGAGAGAATTGGGAGAAATTTTGTGAGTTTTGAAATAATGAGAGAAAAGTTGTGTTGAATTTGAATTTGAAACTTATATAGAAATGGCTCCAAGTCTTATTTGGCTAGTGTAATTCTGATTTTTTGGCTTATTTCGGTGTGCGGCTCGAGAACAACATAAAACTCATGACATGTGGTACATGATCCAATTGCGAATCTTGAAACAAAATCGTCGGCGATGAAATTTTTGACGCGGCACCGAAAGAATCATTCTGTTACGATGCTCTGAATGGCGAGAACTCTGTATTAAAATTCACTGTGCATATTTTTCCAGCTTATTTTGTGTACTGTTCGAAAACAAACCACAAGCTTATGACTTTCGGTGCAGAATCCTGACACGCAACCTGAAACAAAATTGTCAGCAACGAAATTTGTGATGTCGTGCTGAAAGAATTTCCCCGATACGATAAAAATCAAGAGAGTTATGATTTTTTGAATGGCGAGAAACAGTGGACTTTTTCTGGCTGCACTGAAATTTCAGCTTATTTTCATGCGCACTTTAGGAAGCGAGCCATAAACCGAAGCCTTCGGAGCACAAGACAAACTCGGAACCTGAAGGAAAGTTGTAGCTAATACAATTTGTGATTTCACACTTCGATAATCATCCTGAACCGATAAAAATTGAGAAAGTTATGAATTTTGCAATAACGGGAAACAGTCCAGTAGAAAACTATTTTGGGATGCAATTTTCTCAGGTAATTCGCACTTTCAGAGATTTTCTAGCAAGAATCAACTTCTGAACCGAACATACGAATTGAAGATAAAATCAAGACGAAGTTTAAGCCCAAAGAACCATCCAAAAACGTTAAACCGGGCGAAAGTTATGAATTTTTGAATATCCAATAAATCGTGGTTCATAACACTATTTCATGGTATTTTCACGGTATATCTTTAGAGTATTCTCACATTCGGAGATCCTCCTTAATGAATTAGCTTCCGGACCAAACACGATAATTGAATAAAATAACAATATGGTTCAAATGCTCTAAGAACCGCTCAAAGATGATTTTTTGGTCAGAAGTTACAAATTTTTAAGCATTCGAAAACCAACAAACCAGCAAATCCACTGTACAAAGTGATTTCTTGTATTTTGCACTTTTGAAGATCTTCCTCACAAAATTAGTCTTCGACCTAAATAGATGAATTGGAGAAGAGTTCAAGACGGTTCTAAATATTGAAGAACCTTTCCCAAACCATTTTCCGATCTTAAGTTACAAATTTTTAATTTGAACCGCAAGATACTGATTTTCTGTCTGCACTATCTCAAATCGATTGAAACGCCTGACTTTCTATGCTATTCAAAGTGTGCCAAGACACATGTGAGCTTGATATGACAATGACTTAATTAATCCCTTACAGGATAGCTTGGAACACATGCAACATGCATTTAAAATTTGAAAACCATGAGTTCTGCTTCAGTGCTGCTTAACGGAACAATTATCTTTTGTAGTTCTTTTCACAGAGAACAACCTTGATTCCATGAGTATAGACCCAATTACTTGTATGTATGCATATAATGATGAAGTATAAGCCAATTAGGTTTAAAATGAAGAGGTATTTTTGGGGTGCAACATTAGTCAAGTTTATCAAACCTCTATACTCATGGCTTGCATCTTTAACTGCTTAAGTACATTGTTTTACTTATCATTGTTTGCATCTTTGTTATGATGGATATCTGTTATTTTCTTTATGGTTGTCATCATCAAAGGATATTGTCCTAATAAAAGGTATATTACCTGCAAAACAAGGTTCCACAAATTGCACTTCCCTTTCAAGAGGAAGAGAAGTGACTTCCTCATAGATATTTTTAATTAAATATCAGTTAACTCAACATATAAGAAGTTAGATCCTAGAGAGCATAGAAAATAAACCAAGCATCCCATTTCTAAGCATAAGGAAAATAAATTAAACGTGGCTTTCATGCTCCTTGTAGTTTTCAACCAGCAATAAGTAAGTTATTGCTCACCAGGTTGAGTATTATCCGTCAGGAATGGCAATACGAGAGGCACGTTAGGAACTAGTTCAACTTCCTTCCCTATTGGTAAGATATATTCTTTAGTGATTTCTCAAATTATGAACTCTTTTTGTAATCCTATCATAGTTCCTTTTATATGCTCCTTCCATATTAGGGTTAACATTGTGGATATATGAGCTTGAAAGTATAAAGTTGACAATCATGTAAAAGATACTCTTTAATATTTTAAGGGTTAAATACATTTTAGTCCCTATAAATAAGAAACCCTGCAATTTCGGTCCCTCAAAAATATTTCTTTGAATAATGGTCCTCTTAAAAAATTGTGTCCACATTTTTCCATCCTCCTGCAATTTAGCTACGATTTAGCTACTAACTAGTCGCTAAGTAAAAAATTGTAGCTAATTCATAGCTAAATTGGAGGAGGATCAAAAAATGTGGAACGAAAATTTTAAGAGGACCATTGTTCTAAGAAAATTTTTAGAGGGACCAAAATTGAAGGGTCGCATATTTATAGAGACTAAAAATTAATCCATATTTTAATGACGACAACGTCAACAATTATGGTAAAGCTGATGGCAATAGCTTTCAACTATCTAATGATGGTGACCCAACTAGAGAAATATTTCAATCCTCATCAAGAAAAGAGACTCAATATTAAATTTCTTGTATGATATACGTATCTGGAAAAAAGTCTTAGAAGCCTCAAAGTAATAAAAGAGAGGAAGTGGTAACGGTCTGCCTAAGTGGCCCGAATTTTATAAAAGTAAGGAAGTAACTTCTAAGTACTAAGGAAAATAACACACATGCGCCTTAAAATATCTTTTTAAAATGTTTTTATCTTGAAATTATTATCTAAGCCAAGACAAGTGATTAAAAAGATGTCCAAGGCTTTTCTAAAGAACTTTTGAACAAACCAATTGATTGGTAACTTGTTCCAATCGATTGACAAAACTTTTATGAGCCAACCAATTTAATGAAGCATTAATCCAATCGATTGAAGAAGAGCTAAGCGATTAACCTAGAAATTAAGATATCATATTAATGACTCACAACTGCTCTATATCATATATTTCCTATATGGGCATGGTAATCAGTTAAAAATGGCTTGGCCAAACCATTGGAGCATTATGTCAATCGATTGACTCATCATTTAGGTCCGTTGATTATTTCCTTTTATGAATTTTACAACTCCTATATAAAGTAGGATCGCCTCCACTTCATTTCACACCACTTTTCAACGATATACATTTTCTTTGGAATTGATCTCTATATTCTCTCCCTCTCTCTAGAATTTTTCTTTTCACTCGAGGCAACCATAATGATTTTGAGTGAAACTTTGCTTGTGAGGAAGAGCTTGTAAGTGGTCATGTTGGTCATTTTAATTGTTAAGAGTGAGATACTCTTGAGATATCAACTTTGGTTCATGGGATAAACCACTCAAAAATCTACGTGTTTGGTTTCTTGAGATTTGTTGGAAAAAGCTTTGTTTTTGGTTATTGAGATCAGCCTAAATATCTAAACAATTTATTAGCTTAGCCTGAGATAAAATATATTCTTGGTTAGGGATAAGCCTATAAAAATCTCAAGATCAGATTATATTAAGTTTTATGGGAATAACTTGTAAAAGCTCAAAAGTTTAGAGTTAAAATCTCAAGAAAACCTCTTGAGAACAGTACTAGGCCAATGTTTAGTCAAACTTGGATAACTCTCTGGTGCAATCTCTCTAATTCTTAATCTCTTTATTTTCTATAATTTATTTATTTAATTTTTCTTCTATTTACTCTCACGAATATACTAACATAATTCTAAGCTTAATCGAGTAAAATATAAAAGTAATCGCGGATTTTAAATACCACAATTGATTCCCTCTTATTGTGGTAGTCACTTGTCCTACAAGTGGCACCAGAGCCTAACTCATGTTAAGGACAAATCATGTCAGGAGGAAAAATGACTTAAAACTATTCACTAAATAAACCCCAATTCTTTAATGGAGAATGTTATAGTTTATGGAAAGAGAAATGAAGTTTTTCATATAAGGGATGGATCGTGGTATTTAGAAGGTTGTGAATGAATATCTATTTGTTCCTACACACAAAGTTAATGGTTGTGTAGACAAAAATTGAAAAGGATTAGACCAAAGATGATAAATAAAATGTGCATGTATTTTTAAGGCTAAAGTTGTCATCACTATCCCTCTCGGTCTTGATGAGTTTTTATGAGTTTCTCACAGCGAGACTGGAAAAGAAATGTGAGATATCCTCCAAATTATCCATGATAGAACTAATGAGATAAAAAGGGCAAGGTTGGGCATATTAACCCATGAGTATGAAATATTTACAATGAAACCAGAAGACAACAAAAATCAAATGCAGAAATGATTCACTCATATCATTAGTCATATGAGAACTCTGGGTAAAATAAATTTAAATGAGGAACTAGTTATTAAAACTTTTAGATGCCTAAACCGTAGCTAGAAACCCAAAGTCTGTGCAATTTATGAATATAAGAATTTAGTGAGTATGGACATGCACACTCTTTTTGGAAAATTGCAAGAACACGAGATGGAACTAAAAAGACTTGCCAATGACGAAGAAGATGACAGGGAAAAGAATAAAATTGTCGCACTAAAAGCCACGAGCATTAAAGATATAGAGCTAGAATATAAAGAGTTTCAAAGTAAAAGTAATGAATTCATGAAATTCATGTTTCGTAAATTCAAAGATTTCCTAAAGCTGAAAAAGAAACCTCAAGGCTCCAGAAGAAAAGTGAAGAAAGTTTACCATCCATTCCTACATGTTATCAATGCGGAGAGAAAGGGAATAGGAGACCAAATTTCCCTTAAAAACCCAAGAGGACACCAAAATCAAATAAAGTTCAAGAAATCCTAAAATAGAGTATACTTATCTTGGGATAACAATGATATGTAATCCTCATATAAGGAAGAAGCAAACATATGTCTCATGGAAAATTGTCAAGACTTATTTCAAAAGCTAACAAAATAAACAAGTAAATTAGAACAAATTATCTCTACCTCCAAAGACACAATCTATTATCTTGAATTTAAAAATTAAAAATTTGTTGGAAGAAATAGAAAATCGTAGAGAGAGAGAGAGAGAGAGAGAGAGAGAGAGAGAGAGAGAGAGAGAGAGAGACAGATAAGATGATCTAATTAAAAACTCTTTCTCTCATAAATTCTTAGATAAATATATCAAGTGTGATCGATTTAATATTTTGAAAAATATAATTTATGATCTTTAAAACTTACTTGATGAATTTACTAAAGGAAAAAAACAACTTGAATCATTTGTTAAGAAACCAAAGAATGTCTTACAATAAGGTTGGTCTTAGTTATGAATCTAAGAACATTAACAAAAACTTTATTTTATTAGGAAACTTTTCATCACAGATCCTATAAAGAACCATCGTCATATATTTTATTAGGAATCTCAGCCTCAACATTTTTCCATTTTTACGTGTTCCCTAACATTTTTTATTTAAAAACTAAGAGTATTACATCTATGGTTGTTATATTCAACTATGGTAATAAGTTTCATATATCACTACGGTTGACGCTTATGTAAGTACGAAGTGCGCCTAGGAGGGGGGTAACTTAGGTACTTTAAAAATTCTGGTTATAGTGATGATGAATATTATATTTCTGGATTATGGTGAGTTTATGAAAGGGTAAAGTGCAGAAAAAATAAAGAGACACGAGCGATATATCCTGGTTCCCCTTACAATCTGAGAGTACTCCAGTCCCCTTTCAACATGAAAGAGATTTCCTTATTGTGGCAAACTTAAACAAGAACTACCAAAAAGCCAAGAACAATCTTCTTGGACCAAGAACAATCCTCTTGGATTTTCACTATGTCAACAATGAGAATAATCCTCTCTTAGTGACTACACTTGTATCCAACAATCCTGGAAAGACAAGATTTAAAAAACCACTTAAACTTATTTCCAACAATCCTGGAAAAATAAGTAAGTATCTATTTGTTGTACCCCAATATTTTCCCTCCCATTTTTTATATAAGACACAACCCTAGGGTTTCTCGGATATTCAAGATGGCTCAGAAATTGACCAGACAGATTCTCTTATGTGGCAGTAAACCAGCAATTAGGGTTTCTTGCATTTCTAAATAGAAAATGACTTCTCAAAGATCCAATTGGCTTTCACAGGTCTTCATGCTTCCTCAAGATTGTACTTAGGATTTCTTCAAGCTACAAGATTTTGAGACAATTATGTCTGTTCATGATCACATGTGAGGTCGCTCACAGGTTTATCTTCAAAGAATCAGATGAAATTTGAGTTTGGAAAACTTTAAAATTATCAAATCATCGCAAGGCATTTGATTGATTTTGAATTTTTTTAAGACACAGTTTACAGAAAAAAGATAATGTTGGTTCTCAGAGCATGATTTGTTTGGGACAAGAGATGGAGATTAAGACTGTCATTTAAGACATCATGATTGTGGGATCCAGGTTGACCAGATGATTTACGTCCTTAAAACATTTGTTTGGTTAGGAAATGGAATATAAGTGCGTGTTTGTTTGAAAATGCAGTTACAAACTTAGTGGGATTACTTGGAATTTAAGTTACCAGACTGGAGCATTTTGTTTCAAATATCTTGATTGGGAATTTCAAAAATCAATTAGGATGCGAAGAGAAATTACAAGTTGTTGTTGATAAAGGATTTCAAGTGACACCAGAATATTTCATGCTACAACTCAAGATTTTCTCCAATTTCAAACGTTATTACAAAAAAATTTATTCTTTTAAATACTTTATGTTTTACAACTTATTGTATTTAAAGATGAATTGGTATAACTATTGGATACAATACAAGAATGTTTTTCTAAATTTACAAAGAAAATCCAAATGATTGATTGGCCTAGGAGAATTAATTTATGCCTAAGTTTGTCTGAAGATTGAAGTCGTATCAAATTCCTTTGCTTATCTCCAAGACTTCCATGCTTGCCACAGATTTCTTGCCTTCCTTGCTTTGTCATATCCAATTGTGCTCACATGAAAACAAAAGAAAGAAAAAAACATGGTTAGTGCAAATTATTTAGGCATGAACAGAAATTTTTCCAAAAGGCATTCATCATTAAGGTTTGCAATGTGGAATCAGAATGCCATTTTATTTCATCGCCACCTATTTCCCCTAGTTGCAAATCGCAAGAAGGTTACCCTTCTTGGTTCACAAAAAGAAAGAAAAAAATAAATTCGCAAAATGCTACAAACTGTCCAAATAAAATGCTACAAGTTGTCCAAACAAGCAGAAATTCGCATCACAAACTGTCCAAACAAATGCATTACAAATCAAACAAACAACAGCCTCACGAACCAAACAAACAACTTTGTCAAAAAACCAAACAAACAGCATTGTCACAAACCAAACAGCAGCATTATCACAACTGGACAAACAACAAACAGCATCAACAAAAACGAGGCAGAAGTATGGCAAAATAAGCAAATAAGCAAAACTTGCTCAAGAAGTTATCATTTTCCATGCAAACCTTTCAGAATTAGAAAAAAGGCAAAAGAGCAATTTTCTTTTTTTTATTGTCATTGAGAGAGAAGAGAGGAAAGAAGTCACCTAGGTTATTGGAACTGCCCAAAATGCACAGCCTTGCTGCCCTGCCCACAGCCTGTCACAAGTTGCATAGAAAATGGAAGAAAACAAAACTGCAACAAAAAAGCCATAAGGACAATATACCAAAATATTCAAATTTCTTGGTTTCCCACCATTTTCATATGGATATAACAGAAGCAGGGCAACAGAAAAAAACACAAGTCTGAAACTAAAAAGATAGTTAACAAGTCTCAAACGCAAAAAACCTGTCAACCCTCTAAGAAAAATCTCACAAAACTGTAACCAAACCAAAACTCCAAAAGCCTAAAACCAAAACAGCAAACCAGTAACATATATCCAAGAAAAAACTCAAAACCAGTCACCACCATTAAACCAAAAAAACCATAACCAAACCTCAAAAATCCAAACCTGCGCCCAGTTTCACAAACTCAAAAAACTGTTAATCATCAGACCAAAAACCAGTAAGCCATCAAAACCAAAAAAACCAGTAAGCTATTAAAACCAAAAACCATAAGCAAGCCTAAAACAACAAAAACATAGTAGCAAGCTTCCAACCTTCCAAAACTGTGAACAAGCCTCAAACAACAAAAAAACTGTAAGCAAGCCCAAAACAACAAACACAGTAACCAACATCAAGAGCAGTTAACCATCCAACAGAACTATCATAAAAAATCCCACAACTCTTAACCATCACTGAAAGAAATCCAAAACACAGAGATAAGAAGAAGTTACCAACAAGTCCGAAAAGCCACACTCTCTTCATAAAACTTCCGCCGCCGTTGGAACACCTTCCTCAGTCTCGCCTTGCCCTTTCTATTTCGCAAGAGTGAAGTTGTAAAGATCCAACAGGTATGAATTTCTCCCCTTTTATCATAATTCCATAACATGATTTCCTGCATCTGAAAGAATGAGATAGTCAGAAACACAACAAGATAAAAAAATCAATGAAATCGTTGAGCTTTAATAATAACATAGAAATCTTACCCTTTTCAAAAAAAAAATCGTAGAGCTTAATTAGGGAGACGAGACGGTTGCGTTCCGGTAATGGAGAGTTTTAGGAAGGCCACAGATAAACCAATTTCGTTTCTTTTAGGTTTAGATCCGAAACTAGGGTTTCAAAGAGATGTGAATCATGGTGAGATAAGGGATTAACATGTTAATGGAGAGAGCGATTTTGCTCGCGAAATGAAACAGGGACGAGTAGTGGGAACATTTAGAGGATTCAGAGATGAATGAAAGAAATGAACTAGCGCCGCATGAGTGACAAGGGTTCCCAACCCTAATTTTCTTGTTATCTCCTAATCTATGGATAAGCTCAGTTTAAGAACTTGTATTTTATTTGTTGGACATGAGTTGGATCACCCAGTGAAATCCCTCTTAAGCCCAGTACGCTTTTACTGGCCACACCCCCTTCTTGGTTCGTTTTTGTTACAGCAAATAAGCTTTTGAATTCCTTGGGCCTCATCCCTAAATCCAATATAGGCTCATGTTGTTTCTTTAGTTCATTTTCTTTTTTTTGAGATGCAAAATACTAAATAAAATTTATTTTTATTAATTTGATTTAGGTTTTGTAAATAATTTTTATCATTTTCTTTCTTTAATAAATTTTGTTTTAGATTTATTTGACTTAATAAAACACCAAAAAATAATAATTTAGTTTGTTTTCTTTATTTAGATTTTACTTAAGTTATTGAAATACAAAAAAATAAAGAATATAATTTAATCAATTATTTTATTTTCTAGAATAGGTTTTACTTTTCTCTTTTCAAGTAAATACTTAACATTTCATTTCCATATTTTGTTGATTTTATTTTCATGGATTATCATAGCTTTAATTAAATCGCACAAAATTCGATTTGGTTGTATTGCTTGTTATTCGGACCTTTCTATCACATTTGATTCATCCGCATTTGTAAAAAATTATACCCCCATTCCCGAATATTTTGTAATAGCGTAGAATTTCAATTCCCGCAATTTACTATTTTCCTTATACTGTATAGTAACTAGGCGTGTATGGTAAGTGTTATACCCCAAAATTTGCCCTCCCATATTCTTCAAGAAATTGCCAAGCCAGGTCACAAAATTCCCCCCAAGGGTTATGCATTCAACTGTCTCCTACACAGTCAAAACTAGGGTTTGGGTTCTGATCAAGAAAAGGAAGTTTTCAAAGGCTCAATCAAGTCTCATATGCTTACAAACATGGTCAAGCATCCTCATATCAAGTTTCAAGGCATTCAGCTCAAGATTGCACAGTCAAAACCCTAAATTGCCCTACAGTCAACTGTAGGGGCAAAATGGTCATTTGACAGTCAAAAGTTCAAATTTTTGGTCAACATATCATTTTGAAGCCACAAACATCATTTGATCAATGCTTGATCATGATTCTCAAAATTTGGCTCAGAAATCATCAAAGATGCAAAAGTTGCTATATTTGGACAGCTGAAAAAGTCAACTGAAATTGACCAGGGCATAACTTTCACATGGATTATCAGAAAAATTCCATCCAAAGCTCATTTTGAAGAGAAAGACATTTCCTACAACTCATCTTCATACTTCAAGTCCAAGAAATGCTCTCACAAAAAGTTATCAATTTCAACATTATAGGTCATTTTCAAAAGTCAACAAAAAGGGACTTTAAGTCAAAGGCCATAACTTGAGATTGGTAAATCAAAATGACATGGGACCAAAGGCATTGGTTAAAGGACTCAAAGACCTTTCCAAAATGTCCAAGAACATGAGAAAATCTTAAAAATTGAGCAAGTTATGCCTTGTAGAAGTTGGGAAATTTTTGTGAAATGGCAAAAGTCAACTATCCTTGAAAATCCAATTTTGACAAAAGGGCCCCATTTTTCTCACTTTGTTCATCCTTGTCATGCCACACACGTGTTCCATGGTTGATTTCAAGACCAAATATTGATTTTTTTATTTTATTTAATTTTTGATGATTTAATTCATTTTAATTCTTTGAAAATTCAAATAAAATTTAAAAACCAATGGAATAGTGTCAAATGAACTTGGACAATTCCTATGTATCATGAACCAACTCAAGAAATCAGGCTAGGGTTCATTTGCATACTAGGTCTAGGTTTTGGCTAAAAAGAAGGAAAATGGTTAATGGAAGAAACCCTAAGACCAATTCTTTCCCAAGCTTGAATTTAGGTCAAAAAACAAACCAATTCCCTTCCATGAGATGCATTGAGTCAAACCCTAACCATAGTGCAGCAAAAGGCTCGCTCAAAAGTGGATTGGAATTTTGAAAATTTGGACATAAAATGCAAATCTGATTTCAAAGCTAGGGATCTTTTTTCAAGCCTTAATTTTTGTTCCATAAGCATCCTGGACAATCACTGAACACGTTCCAATTAAAAACATCTTCCAAAACTCCCTAAACTGGTACCCCTAACTCAAACTGTACAGCATTTTTTTTGAAATCGTATTCTTAATTCTAAGCATCTTCACTGCATTCCAATTGGATATCCTTGTTCCATGTGATGTTTCCAAGCTATTCATTATGTTTAATTTCATTTTTGTTGACCATACACGAAGTTACCATTTTCGAATGTTAGGGTTTCCAGCTTTTTAATTTAGGGCTTTCAAAAATAGGCAAAATCAAAGCTCAAGACCATCGCCATTAAAACCAGCATGTTCCGATGAGCAGGAAACAACCATCGCGAACAATTTATGTAGCCTATATGGCTATTCGCTATTTTCCCATAGCAGGCTTAAGGCAACGCTTCAAAACCGTTGTTATTGTGTTTTATGTTTCAGGGCACGCGAGGAAGAAGAAGACGTGTCCATCAGCGGTTCGTCCATTCAAAATTCGCGCGTTTCAGCCACTAGCGCGTTGTATTTGTTTTATATAATTTATTTATATATTATATATCAAAGTGCTTAAGCAGCTCAGTTGGCAAGCTATTAGCGTGTTAACCTCAATGACCTGGGTTCAAGTCCCAGGTCAGAACAATTTCCATAATGTTTTTCTATCTTAATTCCCATGCAGCATAACATTGAAGACTCACCATACACTTCAGCATTAGCTCATCCACGTGTCCCAAGAGATCTATCAAAGGGTCCAGAACAAGGGCATAGGATGGATGCAAGTCAGCAGGCGCACACCTGAGTGGAAAAGTCAACAAATGGCCAGCAATTGGGCCAGGCTTTTCAAATCTACACCCCCCTGGTTTGCCTTGTTATTGTCATTTTTTTTCTTTCTTCAATTTTTCCTTTTATTTCTTTTTGCTATTTATTTAATTAATTTATTTTTCTACAAAACATAAAAAACATTCAAAAAATCAGAAAAGTCAAAAATTTTGATAATTATTTTATTTTAAATATTGTTTTCTTTTATAAATAAATTACATGTAATTAATTAGTTTAATTAGGTTTTCAAGTTTAATTCTTTTTTTAATAAAAATCAAAAAAAACAAAAACATAGAACTAGGTTAATTAACAATGTTCATTTTTTTCCTTTTTTCATAATATAATTATTAATTCATTCTATTTTATAATTAAATGTACATAAATTAATTTAGAATTAAATTAGGTTAGAAATTAAATCTTTTTTCTTAATAAACTTAAAAAACATTAGAACTAGGGTTTAGCATTTTAATCTTAATTAATTTTTCTTTTTTCTTTTAAATCTAAAAAAACACAAAAATACTATTTTTCATTTAATTTTAATTTTAGATTCCTTGATTAATTTTAATTGTTTGTAAAAGGGTCCAACGCCCTAATTTTGTTAATCTCTTTATTTCGCGCATTTATTTTATATTGTTTAAATACCTCTGTATATGCCCCAAAGCCATGTAATTTAAAATTCTCGCATCTTTATTTATTCGCTTTATTTATTTTCAGTCAAATCGGGTTCGGTTTTTTTGGCGATGTGGACCCGCGCCAGTTGTAATAGTTTAGATTTATTTTCTCGCAAATATATAACTGTTAATAAATATGCATGAAAGAATGAATGCCCAAAAATAAAATCGAATCGTTAGATCACCATTGCATGACAAGACAAACAATAAACTGAAAATGACACACAATTCACACACCACCCCTAGGGTACGCCTCACTGTTGCCTTTCGAAAGGTGGTCGTCGAGTATAGGACGTTTTAGTAAGTCCTTATGTCCATGACATGGTCCAGTTGCCTCGAAACGGTTGCCTCGAAAAATAAAGGATCAATGGCATAAGGGTAGCTTCTAAGGTGTCCTACTGTTGCTCTGGTGACCACCACGTCCCTAAAACTCGAATTGATCCGAACACCTCCAACGGTGGTGCCACCTACCTCTCAATGGTGGGATGGCACTACCTAAAGGACATTTACACAAACTAATTCCTTAGGGTAGGTAGGTTCTCGTAGGTACTTGCTCTAATTTCAAACAAATCAAAATACTTTTCACACCAACACATTTTCAAAAACTTTCGAAACAAACTTTTCAAACACTCTGACGTACGAGTTGACTTGGAACTTTTCAAAGAATATTTTGAAACCCACAATTGAAAAGCAAACAAACAATTTTGAAAACACATTGAGCAAGTACCTAAGAGCCCATGGATAACCATGGATAGAAAGGGTGCTAACACCTTCCCTTTCTATAACCTACCTCCCGAACCGAGAGCAATCTCTTATAAGGAATTTTTCTGTGCTTTTGTCCTTTCCTATTGGAGAAAATAAAAGACGGTGGCGACTCTTGCTTCCGCGACATTTCGCGAACCAGCTTTAAAACAGTCAGTTCCAGATCCACCGATCACAGAACTGGCGACTCTGCTGGGGACACTACTTAAAGTGAGGTGTACCTTAGGGCTAGGTCATAACTATGTTTTCAATTGTATTGCTTTGTGTGCTTGAAACTGTGGGTTTCTTGGGAGTTCTATAGATCCTAACCCGGATCTGGGGGATACCTTTCTTAGAAAGTAGCAACAAGGCTGTGAGGGAACTGTGCGGGGTATACCGACATGGTTGAAACAGTCTGCTACGTTGATGTGGCATTTTGGTGTGTACCGGTAACCCTTGAGTCAGTCAAGGAGAGTACGGGGCCTCCATGTGGTGTCATGAAGCATCAACAGACCTTAGGAACCTTAATTGAACCATCTTGGCCTCTTTAGGGTAGTGAGATAACTGACTTTGGTGCAGTCCGAGGTTGGTTGATACTCGATACTACACTCAATTGAGGGTTGCTTTCCTGGAATATTTCGGTCGCCAGTTCAGTGGCTAAATCGAAACGATGAACAATGAAAGCAATCCCGTGATATTGGGAACCTTAGAACCCGGTTACTTTGATTAGGACAGGATGAACCCACCAACTTCAAGAGGGTACTACCCAGACCCCATGCTGGCCTTAAACCTTAAGGGCCTGTGTGCCTTGTGTGCCTTACATGTTTGTCTTTGTAAATATCTGTGGTGTGTTTAATCATAGCATCATGACATCATCCAGCATCATACGCATTGACTAACCATTTCAGGGGTTCGAATTTTCATCTTTGTTCTTGTTTTGTAGGACATGGAAACTGTTCGTAGAAAGACAATTCCAATCAGTCTTGTAAGGATCCCTCCTCAGCTTAAGGAGCTTATATCCAGGATTCCCGAGAACTCTTCATTCAGTGAAAGGCATGGAAGCCTCATCAGCTTGGTCAACACCAACATTGAGGAAGATATGATAAAAGTCTTGTTCCAATTCTTTGACCCTCTGCATCACTGTTTCACTTTCTTGGACTATCAGTTGGTACCTACATTGGAGGAGTTCTCCCGACTCCTGAAGATCCCTATCCTTGATCAGCTACCCTTCAACGGTACAGAAAAGGAACCTAAGCTTGAAGAGATTGCTAAAGCCTTGCACCTACAGTCATCTGACCTCAAGGGACATTGGGAAGTTAGAAGTGGTATCAAAGGGTTCTTAGCCAGGTTCCTGTTTGAAAAGGCCTATGAATGTTGGAACTCTCTTGACTTACAAGCTTTTGAAAAGATTGTGGCCCTTCTTGTTTATGGTTTGGTGTTGTTCCCTAACCCAGATCAGCTCATTGATATCAGTGCTGTCCAGATCTTTATGTCCAGGAATCCTATACCTACGTTGCTGGGGGACATCCTTCACTCATGTTACACTCGAACCATGAGAAAAAGAGGTGTCCTTATGTGTTGCACTCCTCTCCTGGGAAAGTGGTTTATTTCGCACCTTCCACAATCAGTCCTGAAGAACGAGCGGGGTTTGAGATGGTCACAACGGTTGATGACTCTTACACATGCAGATATACATTGGTGCCCTAGGTCCAGAGAAGATGTCACTATCATTGATCGTTGCGGAGAGTATCCTAATGTTCCTTTACTTGGAATCAGAGGGGGTATTACTTATAGTCCATGCCTGGCTTGGAGACAATTTGGTTATGCTCGGAGGGATGGTCCTCATGACATGTTGATACCTGACATAGTTTTTGACTTCGACAACGATACTCAAGGACTCCGCCAGAGATTTATCAGAGCTTGGAGGATGCCTAGTAGGATAGACAGCAAGACACTGGGGCACAGGAACTCCATCCCTTTGGAGCCTTACCTCAAATGGGTACGAGCCCGCTCTCAGAAATTAGTGATGCCTTATCCTCACATGCTTCCAGTAATCAAAGAGCCTGCCTTGGAAGGAGAGGTGTCTCATGTTATTCAGCACCCTGATATGCCCACATCCTGGGAAGAGATGCAGAAGAGCTGGATCCAGCTTAAGGAAGAGCGGAATTCTCTTGAGACTAGTTTGCATGCCAGTGAAAAGAAGGTCTTGGAGCTCACCCGCCTGTTGCACGAGGAAAGGAATCTCAACACTTACATAGCTCCAAAGAAGATGCGCAACATATTTTGGATGTGATTTGATCTTTTTGTACTTTTGCCCATGAGGCTTTGATGTATTAAACAATGATTTTCTTAATAATAATGTGTGTTCCTTTTGGTCTACGACAAATTTGAATTTTCGAACTCTTGAATGCATTGCATAAACACATATCATTCATCATGTGCATCATAAATACTCTTCTTTTCAGGTTGTTTACCGTTCTTCGCTGTTTATTTCAGCATCATGAACCCTCCTGAATCATCAACCGATGCGGCTATCAAGGCTCTTCAGGCGCAGAACGTCCAGTTTCAGGCGCAAAACGCCCAATTTCAGGAGCTGATCAAGGGCTTGTCTCAGGGTCAACAAGAGTTAAAGACCATGCTTCTGAAGAAGACTAAGAAGAAGAGGAGGACTGTGCTATTTAACACTGGGCGCAGACTCGGGAACACTTTGGTTGTTGAAGCTGAAAGGACTCCTCCATCTGTGACGGAAGGTAGTCACCATGAAAGGGAGGTCACTACTCCTGTGGGCTCTGATACTGAAACAGACTTCAACGACGACCAGTACCCTCCTGCTGAAGATCGGTACAAACAGCTGGAAGACAGATTAAAGGCTGTGGAAGTTCAACGGGTACCTGGATTGGACTTTGGAGACTTGGGGTTATCTACTGGGGTGGTGATCCCCCACAAGTTCAAAACACCTGCCTTCGTGAAGTATGATGGGGCCTCCTGTCCCAAGATGCATCTCCGTTCTTATGTAAGGAAGATCCAGCCTTACACAGCAGACAAGAACCTTTGGATCCACTTCTTCCAGGAGAGTCTTTCAGGGACTCACCTCGATTGGTTCTATCAGCTAGATGGAATCAGCATTCGTAACTGGGAGGATCTGGCCACTGCTTTTTACAAGCAGTATCAGTATAATGCCGACCTCGCTCCTACGCGTACCCAGCTCCAGGGTATGTCGCTAGGGTCGGGTGAAGGTTTTAAGGAGTACGCTCAGAAATGGAGAGACCTGGCTGGCAGGGTGCAGCCACCATTGACGGATCGGGAGCTGGTAGATATGTTCTTGGGGACCTTATCTGGTCCATTTTTCAATCATCTCATTGGTAATTCCTCTGCTGGGTTTACCGATCTAATCCTGACTGGTGAAAGGATTGAGGCCGGTATAAAATCGGGGAAGATACAGAAAGTTGCCTCCTCCAGTACTGAGAAGAAGCCCTTCAAAAAGGAGGCTAGTGCTGTATATAACTCCCGGAGAACAGAGCGACCTGAACACCGCCAATCTGTCAGTGCGGTAATGATTGCCAAACCTGCTGCCGCTCCTCGGCCAACTAATCCTCAAAAGTTTGAAAGACCCCGGAGAGAGTTCACCCGGTTAAGCATGACCTTATCACAAATCCTGCCACAGTTGCTATCCACCAATTTAGTGACTGTCAAGGAGGCTCCAAAGTTTCCCAACACTGCATCTCCCAAGTTCAATCCAAATGCTCGCTGTGCTTATCACTCTGATAGCCCGGGGCATAACACAGATGACTGTTGGGCCCTAAGAAATAAGGTTCAAGACCTCATTGACGCCAAGGAGATACAGTTTGAGGCGCCCGAGAGGCCGAATGTTGTAAATGCTCCCATGCCTCAGCATGGAGTGAATGCTGTTGAGGATAATTTGTATGTAGCTTCGGTGGATGATGTTGCTACTCCGTTGTTGATGGTCAAGAGGAATATGTTGCTAGCCGGTTTATTTCCGGGATGTAGCGAAAGTTGCCCTCTATGTGTTGCTTCCCCTGTTGGTTGTTCTCTGTTGAAGTCAGGCATCCAAAACCTGATAGATAATAGAGAGATTTTGTTTGAAAAGACTGTTGTTCCCGCTGCTCCTGTTGAAGAAGTGTCAATCGTTACCATCTTCAACAACTATTCCGAGGCTCCTTCAAAGAAGCCTATACAAGTTTTGTCAGTTCACAAGAATGTTCCCATCACCATTACTGTTCCGGGGCCTATACCCTACAAATCTGATAAGGCTGTCCCATGGCACTATGGGGCGGATGTTTATGTTCTGGGTGTGAAACAAGAGTGCAACATTGATACTGGTGTCTCCAACATCACCGGGCCTGCTAAGGTCACTCGTAGTGGAAGACTGTTCTCGCCAGACATTGCTCCTCCAGCAATTCATAGGCCTTTGATCTTCACACCTGCCAGAGTGCCTGTTTCTCCTTCTGACCAAGTATCCACCCCTGCTGCTGAGTCATCTGATACTCGGGGCAAGGGAATTGCTGCTGATGTGCCTGCCAGGACGGAGGCACCAAAGACCATTGTTGAGGCTTCCAAGCAGGAAATGGAAGAAATTCTCAAGATAATAAAGAAAAGTGATTTCAACGTTGTAGAACAGCTGGGGCACACCCCCTCTAAAATTTCCATGTTGTCACTGCTGCTGTGTTCAGAGGCCCATGCAAAGGCTCTGATTGCTTTCTTAAAGACTGCCCACGTACCCCAAGATACGTCTGCTGACCAGTTCACCGATTGTGTGGCCAACCTAACTGCTGATAATGGCCTGGGTTTCTCTGATGCCGATCTGACAGCAAAGGGGAAGAACCATAATGATGCCCTGCATGTCTCCATTGAATGCAGGGGCACTACTCTTGCTCATGTGCTGGTTGACACAGGTTCTTCATTAAATGTGCTGCCCAAGAAGGCTCTGGATAGGCTGGATTGTGAGGGTCTAGAGCTCAAACCAAGTAGCATTGTTGTCCGGGCCTTTGACGGGTCCAAAAGAATGGTGCATGGTGAAGTGGACATCCCAATCAGGGTTGGGTCACAAGTATTTGATTCAAAATTTTATGTGATGGACATCCATCCGTCCTATTCTTGTTTGCTGGGTCGCCCATGGATCCACAAGGCTGGAGCGGTGACCTCCACATTGCATCAGAAGCTCAAGTACCCGGTCAGGGGGAGGATCGTAACAGTGCAAGGGGAGGAGGAATACATGGTCAGCCACCTCAACTCTTTCAGATACGTGGAAATGGATGGGGAGTTCATTGAAACCCCCTTTCAACATTTTGAGGAGGTACCACCAACCTTGGCAACAGCAGAAGATGAAGAGGTTTCTCCTATGAAGATGGCCTCCTTAAAGGACGCCCGGGCTGTGATCGAAAAAGGCGAATGTGCAAACTGGGGCAAGCTTCCTGATCTTACTCCTAAGACTAACAAGTTTGGGCTGGGTTTCACCACAGAAGCTCAGAAAGCGGTGCGCAAGGCAAGAATTGGAAGACCTCCGTTGCTCATCACTCAGCATGGAGTGAATGCTATTGGAGAGGAAGATGAAGTGGGAGAGTCAGAGTTCGATAGCTGGATCTACCCAACGGCCGACGGTGGATTGACCAATTGGACTGCTAAAGATTTTACTCCCATAACTTTTGTTCCCCAGTAATGAATTTCTTTGTTTTTGATTTGTAATAAACAATAATTTGAGACTATATGGCCCGGTGTCTTACCCGGGGCACCGTGGTTTTATTTATGAGGGCTTTTGTTTGTCACCATCATATATCATGAATAAAAGCATTGGACGTTTTTCACAATTCAAATTTTGCGCTCCTTTTCTTTCTTTTCTTTACATATTGCAAAACAGCTGTATTTACACACACACTCACTCATACAGGTTTCAATCCACTCTGGATCTCACTGGTAACGACTCTGCTACTGCCAGTTATGACTTCGAAAATCCGATCAACTTAGCCGCAGACGAAGGTGAAGATGATTGCGAAGTGCCTGGTGAACTTGCAAGACTGTTACAACAGGAGGAGAGAGCAATTCGACCCCATGAAGAGCCAGTGGAAATAATAAACTTGGGTACTGAGGAAGACAAGAAAGAGGTGAAGATTGGTGCCAACCTAGAACTCAGCGTGAAGCAACGGTTGACTCAGATGCTGCATGACTATAAAGAAATCTTTGCCTGGTCCTACGAAGATATGCCCGGATTAGATACCGACATTGTGGTCCATCACTTACCGACTAAAGAGGATTGCCCTCCGGTTAAGCAAAAGGTCCGCCGTATGCGTCCAGAGATGTCTGAGAAGATTAAAGCCGAGGTTATGAAGCAGTTTGATGCCGGATTTCTTGCTGTGACTTCTTACCCTCAGTGGGTTGCTAATGTGGTGCCGGTACCAAAGAAGGACGGCAAGGTCAGGATGTGTGTCGATTACAGGGATCTGAACAGGGCCAGCCCCAAGGATGACTTCCCTCTACCTCACATTGATGTCCTTGTTGATAATACCGCTCAGCATAAAGTGTTCTCTTTTATGGACGGCTTTTCAGGCTACAATCAGATCAAGATGGCACCTGAAGACATGGAAAAGACTACCTTTGTTACTCAGTGGGGCACCTTCTGTTACAAGGTCATGCCGTTCGGGTTAAAGAATGCTGGGGCAACCTACCAACGGGCCATGGTTACTTTATTTCATGATATGATCCACCATGAGATAGAAGTGTATGTGGACGACATGATCGCTAGGTCCCAGACTGAGGAAGAACACCTTGATCATCTGCAGAAACTGTTTGACCGGTTGAAATTGTACAAGCTGAGATTGAACCCGAACAAGTGCACCTTCGGGGTAAGATCGGGAAAGTTGCTAGGCTTCGTGGTCAGTGATAAAGGTATTCAAGTGGACCCTGCTAAGGTCAAAGCTATTCAAGAGATGCCGGTTCCTAAAACAGAGAAGGAAGTCAGAGGTTTTTTAGGACGCCTGAATTACATTGCTCGCTTCATCTCTCATCTGACCGCTACCTGTGAACCAATCTTCAAGCTGCTGAAGAAAGATCAGGTAGTACGTTGGAATGATGAATGTCAGGCTGCTTTTGATAGAATCAAAGAATATCTCCAAGAACCACCCATCCTTATGCCACCAGTGGAAGGGAGACCTTTGATACTTTATCTGACAGTACTTGATAATGCAATGGGGTGTGTGCTGGGGCAGCATGACGAGTCTGTCCGAAAAGAGCATGCCATTTATTACCTTAGCAAAAAGTTTACCGACTGTGAGACCCGATACTCACTGCTTGAGAAAACTTGCTGCGCTTTGGTATGGGCTGCTCGCCGACTGAGACAGTATATGCTGACTCACACTACCTTGTTGATCTCAAAAATGGATCCTATAAAGTACATATTCGAAAAGCCTGCTCTGTCTGGGAGAATTGCAAGATGGCAGATGATCTTGACGGAATACGACATTCAGTACACGACCCAAAAAGCCATCAAGGGAAGTGTATTGGCAGACCACTTAGCACATCAAGCTGTGGATGACTACCAATCAATGAACTTCGAGTTTCCAGATGAAAGCATTATGATAGTAACTGACTGTGAAATACCTGGACCGGATGAAGGACCTGAACCAGGATCCCGATGGTCTATGCACTTTGACGGAGCCTCCAATGCTTTGGGAAATGGTATCGGCGCCATAATCGTATCTCCACAAGGTACTCATACTCCACTCACCGCCCGGCTGTGTTTCAACTGTACCAACAACATGGCGGAGTATGAAGCGTGTATTATGGGTCTTCAAGCTGCGATCGACCTGAGGATCAAATTTCTGAGTGTCTTCGGGGATTCCGCTCTCGTGATCAATCAGATCAAAGGAGAGTGGGATACGAAACATCCAAACTTGATTCCTTACAGAGAATGTGTGTTGGCTTTGATCCCCCACTTCACAGAAATAACATTTGAGCACTTTCTAAGAGAAGAGAATCAGCTGGCGGACGCGTTAGCTACAATGTCTTCAATGTTCAAGGTTAAATGGGATAACGAGGCTCCCCGGATCATCATCTGGAAACTGGACGAACCGGCATACTGTTGTGATCTCGAAACTGAATTGGTGATTGAGAAGCCTTGGTACCACGAAGTGAAGAGATATCTGGAAGCTCAGGAATACCCTGAAGGTGCTTCTGTCAATGATAAGAAATTCCTGAGGAGGTTTGCAGCCAAGTTCTTTCTTAGCAATGGCGTCTTGTACAAGCGAAACCAGGATTCGACCCTACTGCGTTGTGTAGATAAGACTGAGGCAGAAAGAATCATGGAAGAGCTACATGAAGGGACCTTTGGTACACACTCCAGTGGACATACCATGGCAAAGAAGATCCTACGGGCAGGGTATTACTGGTCCACCATGGAAGCTGATTGTTACCAACATTCTAGGACATGTCATAAATGCCAGATCTATGCAGACAAGGTGCATGTTCCTCCAGTTCCCCTGAATGTTCTGACTGCGCCTTGGCCATTTGCAATGTGGGGCATAGACATGATCGGTGAGATTAAACCTACGGCATCTAATGGACATCGCTTCATCCTAGTGGCAATTGATTACTTCACAAAGTGGGTTGAGGCAGCATCCTATGCTACGGTAACCAAGACTGTTGTGGCACGGTTCATTAGGCACAATCTGATCTGTCGGTACGGCGTTCCTGAGCGGATTATTACAGATAACGGTACCAATCTGAACAATAAGATGATTGCTGAGCTCTGCGAACAGTTCAGGATACAGCACCACAATTCTTCTCCTTACCGACCGAAGATGAATGGGGCTGTAGAAGCAGCTAATAAAAACATCAAGAAGATCGTGCAGAAGATGACAGTGACGTATAAAGATTGGCACGAGATGTTACCGTTCGCTCTGCATGGGTATCGTACTTCAGCTAGGACGTCAACCGGGGCAACTCCTTTCTCTCTGGTTTATGGCATGGAGGCAGTCTTGCCAATCGAAGTACAAATTCCTTCTCTCCGGATAATGAAGGATGCAAATCTGAATGAAGATGATTGGATCCAGACACGACTTGATCAGCTCAACCTTATTGACGAAAAGAGACTTGCTGCTATCTGTCATGGTCAGACGTATCAGAAACGAATGATCAGGGCATTTAACAAAAAGGTCAGACCATAGGAATATCAAGTCGGGGATCTGGTGATCAAGCGAATCATCCTTCCTCAGAGTGATCCAAGGGGCAAATGGACCCCTACGTACGAAGGGCCATTTGTGGTTAAGCATGTGTTCTCAGGAGGAGCAATGATATTAACCAATATGGATGGTGACGACCTTCCTCACCCCGCCAATGCAGACATAGTTAAAAAATACTACGCATGAAAAAAGACCCGCTAGGCTGACATGTCTAGGCAAAAATTAGGGCTTCCCGTCGAACCAAAAGGGTTCGGGCAAAATGAGGGGATGAAAATGAAAAAATCTGTACACCCGGCAAGTCGAAAACCTGAAAAGGCGGCTTGGGCAAAAATGGGTATCCCGGTGGACTGAAAACCCGAAAGGGCAGTCCAGGCAAAAATTAGGGATAAAAGCGTAATACTATGTCTCATTGGATCACTTTGCATCCAGAATCCGGTATCTACATCAAGACGGCATCGATCAGTCAGCCTCACCTTCAACCAAGGTCACCAAGTGATGAGACGCTCGGAGTTATAAAGGCTATAGCAGGGTTGAAACCCAGTGGATCATTCATATTTCACACAGCTGTTTTAATTTCTTTTGTACAAAACTTGTAATAAACTCTTTTGCTCGGCGACATTCCGCTTACTAGGACGTCAGCCTCTTGTACACAAAACGCCTATTCACAGGCTATTCAAAATCAATACAAATATACTTTTCAGTTAAACGTGCCAACTGTTTTTTCTTTTTCTGTTTTGGTTTTGCGAAAAACGTCCAAGGTTCAATTTGTGATATATGCATTGATAATAATTTGCTAGCTCATAAATATTTGCATACGAGACAAAGAACTAATTGCAGGTGACACTAGAAACAGGGGCAATAAAGAGTTGTTTGAGCAGTCTAATTGTTCTATCCAAGGTACCAAAGTAGGTTCAGCTAAAGAACCTAACCAGACATCTTAAATTCCCCAGAGAGTGAGACAGCAAGTCAGTGCATTCTTCCCCAGCATATCAAAACTTCCCCAGGAGAGTCCCATCCAGGTTCCCCAGGAAAGATGGAATTCATCTCCCCAAGCAGTAAGCTTATCCCCAGTAAATTCTGGAAGCTTATCCCCTCGCAGGACACGAACGCGTCGTCCGGCTTGATTTAAAGAGTTATTTCCTTAACAAGATATAACTAGGTTATCCTCAGCCAAAAGCCAAGGGAAGGTCGTCGTCAACGTAGTTCTTTCCTATCCCCAGCGAAGTCAATTCACACTTCCAATACAACAACGGTATCCCCAATAGAGTTACTATCAATATTCAGCAAGGCATCACTCTTCCCACAGAGTATTGCTTTCCAGCATGATCGCTAGAGTATCTTTTCTCCCCGCAGAATCTTCCATTCGCCAAGTTTATTCCGCAACGGAGTCATCTTCTACTACTGGTATCCTTGCAGTTATCATCCCCAGCGGAAGCAAAATCTATCCTTCGACATCAGCCCAGGATACGATTTCCCGGCACCCGTCAAGGATTTACTTTCCTAGACGAAAACATACATAAAACGTCACATACATCATTATAGCATGCATAACGCACTGCATCATACAAATCTCATTTATGTTGAGAACATCATTGCTTGATCCATATCATGCGTTGCATATGACTGACTTTTACCTTTCAGGGAAGATCCAGTTAAATTCTCAATCATATTTCAAGACCTAGACTGGTTCAGTCAAAGGCCTTCTCTGGTTCAGTTAAATCGTCCCAAGATTTTCCTGATGCTTATCCCTTTGAAGACATTTCAAGACCTAGACTGGTTCAGTCAAAGGCCTTCTCTGGTTCAGTTAAATCGTCCCAAGATTTTCCTGATGCTTATCCCTTTGAAGACATTTCAAGACCTAGACTGGTTCAGTCAAAGGCCTTCTCTGGTTCAGTTAAATCGTCCCAAGATTTTCCTGATGCTTATCCCTTTGAAGACATTTCAAGACCTAGACTGGTTCAGTCAAAGGCCTTCTCTGGTTCAGTTAAATCGTCCCAAGATTTTCCTGATGCTTATCCCTTTGAAGACATTTCAAGACCTAGACTGGTTCAGTCAAAGGCCTTCTCTGGTTCAGTTAAATCGTCCCAAGATTTTCCTGATGCTTATCCCTTTGAAGACATTTCAAGACCTAGACTGGTTCAGTCAAAGGCCTTCTCTGGTTCAGTTAAATCGTCCCAAGATTTTCCTGATGCTTATCCCTTTGAAGACATTTCAAGACCTAGACTGGTTCAGTCAAAGGCCTTCTCTGGTTCAGTTAAATCGTCCCAAGATTTTCCTGATGCTTATCCCTTTGAAGACATTTCAAGACCTAGACTGGTTCAGTCAAAGGCCTTCTCTGGTTCAGTTAAATCGTCCCAAGATTTTCCTGATTGCTTATCCAGTTGAAGACATTTCAAGACCTAGACCGGTTCAGTTAAATCGCCCCAAGATTTTCCTGATTGCTTATCCAGTCAAAGGCCTCTCTGGTTCAGTCAGATCGACCCTAAGATCTCCCTAATTCTTATCCCAGTAGAAGACACCCCAGATTTTTCTCAACGAGCGTTGTTGAAGTTAAAGTCGCCCAAGGCTCTCTTACCATTCATGCTAAGGTAGTAATCATCCCTGGTTCTTGCATCGCCGTTTGAAGCTCCCGACTCAGCTCCTGTAACCAGTCAGGACACATCTATACCAGGCATCTAAAAATCAGCTCCTGCAACGTGTCAGGTACTCATTTTCTGTTTTGCAGGTATGCAGGTTCTAGCGAAGGAATCTCTTACGCAATCAAAACATCCAGATGGCATCTATAAGCCCATTACCCTCATTGCCAACATGTGAGCGCAAATTTCCGGGCACTCTAGTGTCCAATCGTCTTTTACCCTCGGATTACGAAAGGCACGTCAGCCAATCTACATCCTCAGGTCTAAGAAGATTGAACAGGGGCAACTGTTATACCCCAAAATTTGCCCTCCCATATTCTTCAAGAAATTGCCAAGCCAGGTCACAAAATTCCCCCCAAGGGTTATGCATTCAACTGTCTCCTACACAGTCAAAACTAGGGTTTGGGTTCTGATCAAGAAAAGGAAGTTTTCAAAGGCTCAATCAAGTCTCATATGCTTACAAACATGGTCAAGCATCCTCATATCAAGTTTCAAGGCATTCAGCTCAAGATTGCACAGTCAAAACCCTAAATTGCCCTACAGTCAACTGTAGGGGCAAAATGGTCATTTGACAGTCAAAAGTTCAAATTTTTGGTTAACATATCATTTTGAAGCCACAAACATCATTTGATCAATGCTTGATCATGATTCTCAAAATTTGGCTCAGAAATCATCAAAGATGCAAAAGTTGCTATATTTGGACAGCTGAAAAAGTCAACTGAAATTGACCAGGGCATAACTTTCACATGGATTATCAGAAAAATTCCATCCAAAGCTCATTTTGAAGAGAAAGACATTTCCTACAACTCATCTTCATACTTCAAGTCCAAGAAATGCTCTCACAAAAAGTTATCAATTTCAACATTATAGGTCATTTTCAAAAGTCAACAAAAAGGGACTTTAAGTCAAAGGCCATAACTTGAGATTGGTAAATCAAAATGACATGGGACCAAAGGCATTGGTTAAAGGACTCAAAGACCTTTCCAAAATGTCCAAGAACATGAGAAAATCTTAAAAATTGAGCAAGTTATGCCTTGTAGAAGTTGGGAAATTTTTGTGAAATGGCAAAAGTCAACTATCCTTGAAAATCCAATTTTGACAAAAGGGCCCCATTTTTCTCACTTTGTTCATCCTTGTCATGCCACACACGTGTTCCATGGTTGATTTCAAGACCAAATATTGATTTTTTTATTTTATTTAATTTTTGATGATTTAATTCATTTTAATTCTTTGAAAATTCAAATAAAATTTAAAAACCAATGGAATAGTGTCAAATGAACTTGGACAATTCCTATGTATCATGAACCAACTCAAGAAATCAGGCTAGGGTTCATTTGCATACTAGGTCTAGGTTTTGGCTAAAAAGAAGGAAAATGGTTAATGGAAGAAACCCTAAGACCAATTCTTTCCCAAGCTTGAATTTAGGTCAAAAAACAAACCAATTCCCTTCCATGAGATGCATTGAGTCAAACCCTAACCATAGTGCAGCAAAAGGCTCGCTCAAAAGTGGATTGGAATTTTGAAAATTTGGACATAAAATGCAAATCTGATTTCAAAGCTAGGGATCTTTTTTCAAGCCTTAATTTTTGTTCCATAAGCATCCTGGACAATCACTGAACACGTTCCAATTAAAAACATCTTCCAAAACTCCCTAAACTGGTACCCCTAACTCAAACTGTACAGCATTTTTTTTGAAATCGTATTCTTAATTCTAAGCATCTTCACTGCATTCCAATTGGATATCCTTGTTCCATGTGATGTTTCCAAGCTATTCATTATGTTTAATTTCATTTTTGTTGACCATACACGAAGTTACCATTTTCGAATGTTAGGGTTTCCAGCTTTTTAATTTAGGGCTTTCAAAAATAGGCAAAATCAAAGCTCAAGACCATCGCCATTAAAACCAGCATGTTCCGATGAGCAGGAAACAACCATCGCGAACAATTTATGTAGCCTATATGGCTATTCGCTATTTTCCCATAGCAGGCTTAAGGCAACGCTTCAAAACCGTTGTTATTGTGTTTTATGTTTCAGGGCACGCGAGGAAGAAGAAGACGTGTCCATCAGCGGTTCGTCCATTCAAAATTCGCGCGTTTCAGCCACTAGCGCGTTGTATTTGTTTTATATAATTTATTTATATATTATATATCAAAGTGCTTAAGCAGCTCAGTTGGCAAGCTATTAGCGTGTTAACCTCAATGACCTGGGTTCAAGTCCCAGGTCAGAACAATTTCCATAATGTTTTTCTATCTTAATTCCCATGCAGCATAACATTGAAGACTCACCATACACTTCAGCATTAGCTCATCCACGTGTCCCAAGAGATCTATCAAAGGGTCCAGAACAAGGGCATAGGATGGATGCAAGTCAGCAGGCGCACACCTGAGTGGAAAAGTCAACAAATGGCCAGCAATTGGGCCAGGCTTTTCAAATCTACACCCCCCTGGTTTGCCTTGTTATTGTCATTTTTTTTCTTTCTTCAATTTTTCCTTTTATTTCTTTTTGCTATTTATTTAATTAATTTATTTTTCTACAAAACATAAAAAACATTCAAAAAATCAGAAAAGTCAAAAATTTTGATAATTATTTTATTTTAAATATTGTTTTCTTTTATAAATAAATTACATGTAATTAATTAGTTTAATTAGGTTTTCAAGTTTAATTCTTTTTTTAATAAAAATCAAAAAAAACAAAAACATAGAACTAGGTTAATTAACAATGTTCATTTTTTTCCTTTTTTCATAATATAATTATTAATTCATTCTATTTTATAATTAAATGTACATAAATTAATTTAGAATTAAATTAGGTTAGAAATTAAATCTTTTTTCTTAATAAACTTAAAAAACATTAGAACTAGGGTTTAGCATTTTAATCTTAATTAATTTTTCTTTTTTCTTTTAAATCTAAAAAAACACAAAAATACTATTTTTCATTTAATTTTAATTTTAGATTCCTTGATTAATTTTAATTGTTTGTAAAAGGGTCCAACGCCCTAATTTTGTTAATCTCTTTATTTCGCGCATTTATTTTATATTGTTTAAATACCTCTGTATATGCCCCAAAGCCATGTAATTTAAAATTCTCGCATCTTTATTTATTCGCTTTATTTATTTTCAGTCAAATCGGGTTCGGTTTTTTTGGCGATGTGGACCCGCGCCAGTTGTAATAGTTTAGATTTATTTTCTCGCAAATATATAACTGTTAATAAATATGCATGAAAGAATGAATGCCCAAAAATAAAATCGAATCGTTAGATCACCATTGCATGACAAGACAAACAATAAACTGAAAATGACACACAATTCACACACCACCCCTAGGGTACGCCTCACTGTTGCCTTTCGAAAGGTGGTCGTCGAGTATAGGACGTTTTAGTAAGTCCTTATGTCCATGACATGGTCCAGTTGCCTCGAAACGGTTGCCTCGAAAAATAAAGGATCAATGGCATAAGGGTAGCTTCTAAGGTGTCCTACTGTTGCTCTGGTGACCACCACGTCCCTAAAACTCGAATTGATCCGAACACCTCCAACGGTGGTGCCACCTACCTCTCAATGGTGGGATGGCACTACCTAAAGGACATTTACACAAACTAATTCCTTAGGGTAGGTAGGTTCTCGTAGGTACTTGCTCTAATTTCAAACAAATCAAAATACTTTTCACACCAACACATTTTCAAAAACTTTCGAAACAAACTTTTCAAACACTCTGACGTACGAGTTGACTTGGAACTTTTCAAAGAATATTTTGAAACCCACAATTGAAAAGCAAACAAACAATTTTGAAAACACATTGAGCAAGTACCTAAGAGCCCATGGATAACCATGGATAGAAAGGGTGCTAACACCTTCCCTTTCTATAACCTACCTCCCGAACCGAGAGCAATCTCTTATAAGGAATTTTTCTGTGCTTTTGTCCTTTCCTATTGGAGAAAATAAAAGACGGTGGCGACTCTTGCTTCCGCGACATTTCGCGAACCAGCTTTAAAACAGTCAGTTCCAGATCCACCGATCACAGTAAGATTCAAAAATCAATCGCTAGATGACCTAATCAAAGAATAAAATAACTTGAAACCAACACACTTTTTCAAATGCGCACCTCTAGGGTAACCTCGCTCGCTGCCTCGGAAATACAATCATGTCCCTCGAATATGGGACGCTTTAGCGATGACCCTTCGATAAAAAAGATCGTAGTCCCTCGATGTTGCCTTTGATAAAATGATCTCGTCCCTTACAAAAATTGCTAAAGCGTCTCATAAGTTGCTTTCGATGATTGTGAAATTGACCCGCGCCTGTCCCTTCACATCAAACGATGGGGCTTCTTACCAAATCAATGGTAAGATAGCACCATTAAAAGGAGGAAAAAAAGAACAATTTAAGACCTTTCGAGTAGATAGATTCACTCTTAGTTACTCGCTTGCTCACGACAAAAAACTTTTACACCTACACTCTCATTTCAAAACATTTTCAAAAAGACAAAATGTTTTGTATACATTCTTATAGAGACGAGAACCATTGCAAAACATCTTTTCAAGATACTTTCTGAAACACGATTCACAAACACATCTTTGAACCACTTTTCGAAACAAAACTTTGTACGTGTTCTTATAGAGACGAGAACCATTACAAAGAGATTTTTCAAAATACTTTTAAAGCCCACACCACAAGCACACTGTCAAATGAAAGCAAGTGATCTAGACGAGTAACTAAGAGCCCATGGAAAACCATGGATGAAAAGGGTCCTAATACCTTCCCTTTTCATAATCTACCCCCCAAACGCGAGAAAATCTCGAAAGGTCTTTCCTGTGCTTTTTTACCTTTCCTTTTGGATAAAAGAAAAGTCGGTGGCGACTCTTGCTATCCGCACAAATGCGATCGAAATGCAAAACATCAAGTCAGTTCTCCTACCGTATCACAGAACTGGCGACTCTGCTGGGGAAAAAATTAAAAGTGGGGTTACCTTAGGGTTAGATCACCTTTACTCGCTTTCATTATTTGATTTGTGTGCTTTATATTTAGTTCTTTGTATTGGGCTTGCTTTGATCCTCCACCCGGATTTGGGGCACCTTTTTAGGTAAATAGCAATAGATTGTGGAGACTGTATGGTGTAGACCGATATGGTTGAGACAATGGCTATGTTAGTGTGACGCATTTGTGGGTACCGGTATCCCTCGTGGTGAATCGAGGAGAATACGGGGCCGCTGAGTGGCGTCGCGAAGCACTAATTAACCTTAGAACCATAATTGAACAAACTTGTCCATTAGGATGTAGTGAGGTAGCCGGTTTCGGTGTAAAGCTGAAAATTGGTTGACACTCGATACTACACTCATTGAGGCTAGACTTTTGGGATATCTCGGCCGCAAGAAAAGATTGTTGTGCTGAGACAATGCCTAAGAGAAAGGTCGGTGATATTGAGATCCTTTAGAACCCGATCATTATTTCTAGGACAGGTTGAGCCAACTAAAACTTCAAGAGGGTACTTACCTACAAAACTCATGCAAGCCTAAAACATAGGGATCTGTTTGTTGTGTGTGTATATGTTTTCTTGTACATAAACATCATCAACATCATATGCATGCTCACTAACCATTTCAAGGATTTAGAAATTTATCTTTGTTTTTGTTTTGTAGGATATGAATTCTCTCCAAAGAAACACCATCTGAATCAGCTTTATAAAAGCACATCCTCAACTTCAAGAGCTAGCTTCAAGAGTTCCCGGGGATTCTCCTTTTACCAAGAAGTATGGTCGACTCCTCGGTTTGGCTACATCCAACTTCCAAGAAGAAATGATGTGTGTACTATTCCAATTCTTTGACCCCGTATGTCATTGTTTCACTTTTCCAGACTATCAGTTAGTACCTACATTGGAAGAGTTCTCTCTACTCTTAGGGGTGCCCGTGCTTAATCAGATACCGTTCACCGGTATAGAAGGGATTCCAAAGTCTGAAGTCATCGCTGAAGCTTTACATGTGAAAAGGGCCGACGTCATAGCCAATTGGGAGACAAGAGTGGGGTTAAAGGCTTTCTAGCTAAGTTTCTGTTGGAAAAAGCTCGTTCATTCTGGGATGACATGGACTTCCAAGATTTCGAAGACGTGCTAGCTCTCCTCATTTATGGTTTGGTTTTGTTTCCTAATTCGGACCAATTCATAGACGTTAATTCCATCAAAGTCTTTCTCTCCCGCAATCTTATACCCACCTTGCTAGGAGACATCTTGCATTGCCTTCATACCCGTACCATGAAGAAAAGAGGTACCCTTTTATGTTGTATACCCTTACTCGCTAAGTGGTTCACTTCACACCTACCACAGTCAACACTGAAGAATGAGCAAAGATTGACCTGGTCTCAAAGGATGATGTCTCTCACTCACTCTGATATCCTTTGGTGCTCAAGATCTTTGGAAGATATCTCTATCATTGACCGCTGTGGTGAGTTCCCTAATGTACCTCTGCTAGGTATTAGGGGAGGTATCACCTACAACCTGTGTTTAACTCTTCGGCGGTTTAGGTATGCCCGAAGAGACGGCCCTCATGAGATGCTCGTCCAGGGTTTGGTTTTCGATTACGACAAAGAAGATCAAGGTTATCACCAGAGGTTTGCACGTGCTTGGGGAATGGTGAATAAGGTGGACAGTAGGACTTTGGGACATAAAAACTCTATCCCTCTCGAGCCTTACCTTAAGTGGGTACGGGCTCGTGCCCAGAGTCTCTTAATGCCTTACCCTTCCATCCTTCCTATCATCGTTGAGCATGTTATTGAAGGAGACGTCCCATACACCATTCTTCATCTGAACATGCCTACCTCTCTCGAAGACCTGCAGAAAGCTTGGATTCAGTTGAAGGAAGAACGAGACACCTTTGAAACCCAGTACTACGCCAGCGAGAAGAAGGTTCTGGAGCTCACCAAACTGCTTCATGAAGAGAAAAATCTGAATACCTACATTGCTCCAAAGAGGATGCGCTCGGTCTTTTTGTCTTAAGAATATTTGTTGTATTTTGTTTCTTTCTTTGTAAGCCCAAAGAGGCCTGATGTATTCAAACTTGGTTTTATTTAATATGACGTGTGTTCTTTTTGGTTTGGACAAATTTAAATCTTCTAAATTTCCTTGAAATCATTTGCATATTGCATCTTCATTCATCATAACATCATACAGGTATCTCATAACAGGTCGCCTTATCCTTCTACTGTTTATTTTAGTGAGATGGATGTTGAACAGGCGGTGAAAGATCTTCATGCGCAGAATGCCCAGTTTCAACAAATGCTCATGGCTCTAACAAAAGGGCAAGAGGAGTTGAAGACTCTGCTAGCTAAAGAGAAGAAGAAGAAAACGAAGAAACCAACCGGGGTTGTGATCATGGGAAGAAGGTTTAAAGGACAGACCAGGCAAACTTTGGACTTTGCAACATCATTGGGTGAAGGAGATAACCAAGGGGCCGAGACCCAGGAAGTGAACGATGACCCAGCATCCGAAGGAGAGGAAGAGCCTGATTACTCTGAGGAGCAATATCCTCCTGCTGATGATAAATACAAACAGCTAGAGGATCGTTTGAATGCCATGGAGATTCAGAGAGTACCCGGTTTGGACTTTGAAGAATTAGGACTCATCTTAGGGGTTGTCATCCCACAGAAATTCAAAGTCCCAACCTTCGCCAAGTATGATGGTATATCTTGCCCAAAACTACATCTGAGGTCGTATGTCAGAAAGATTCAGCCCCACACGGCTGACAAGAATCTGTGGGTGCATTTCTTCCAGGAGAGCTTATCAGGGACTCAGTTGGGTTGGTTCTACCAATTAGAAGGGTCCAATGTCCATAACTGGGAAGAGTTGGCTGCCGCTTTCTACAAACAGTATCAATATAATGCTGATTTGGCTTCGACTAGGACACAATTACAGAGTATGTCTATGGGAACAGATGAGGGTTTCAAAACCTATGCTAAAAAATGAAGGGATATCGCAGGCAGAGTCCAGCCCCCTCTATCCGACCGAGAATTAGTGGATATGTTCCTTGGCACCTTGTCAGGACCATTTTTCAATCACCTGATTAGGAGTTCTTCATTTGGGTTTACCGAATTAATCATGACTTGTGAGCGGGTCGAAGCCGGTATAAAAAGCGACAAAATTCAAAGAGATGCATCCTCAAGTGTGGTGAAGAAACCTTTTATTGGGAAGAAGGAAGTCAGCGATGCGTATGACCTTAGGAATCAAAACAAAACCGACCGTCATCCGGCAGTAGGGGCTGTTATGATCTCTAATCCTGTGCCAAATCAGCAACGAAATTATCAGCGCAAACCAGAAGCGCCCATGAGACGATTTACCCGGATTAACATGACCATGTCTCAAGTGTTGCCACACCTTCTAAGGACCAATCTGGAAATTTTAAAGAAGGCTCCCAAGAACCCTAATACAGCTTCTCCTCGCTACAACCCAAACGCCTGATGTGCCTATCATTCTGGAAGCCCAGGGCACGATACAGATGACTGTTGGGCCTTAAAGAATAAGGTGCAAGACCTTATCGATGCGAAGGAGCTTGAATTTGAGTCCCCAGAAACGCCTAATGTAATAACGGAACCATGCCCAGACATGGCCAAGGTATCAACGCCATTTATGATGATCGTTTTGTTTCCTCCGTGAATGACTTGGTTACTCCTCTGCTGATCTTAAACAAAATCCACTGCAATCCGGCTTGTTCCCAGGTTGCGATGAAAATTGTCACCTTTGCAAATCTCTGTCGAACGGTTGTTAGTTACTAAAGATAGGCGTCCAGTGCCTGATGACTAGTAAAGAAATCCTTTTCCAAAAGTTACCCCTTATCAAGAGTTCTTATCAAGATGTTTTGATAATCACCATTTTCGAAAATCCTCCCAGGGTCTCCACCAAAAGACCGGTCAGGATTACACCTGCTCCCAGATCTGCACCATTGATCATCAGTATACCAAGACCAGTACCATACTCCTCAAATAAAGTTATTCCCTGGAGTTATGAGGCTGGCGTTTACTACTACGGCGTCAAGCAATATCAGTTGGCTGTCACAAATGAAGTTGCGAGAGATATTGATCCTGATATCGGTAACATCACTGGAACCAGCAAAATAACAAGAAGCGGAAGAGTCTTCTCACCTGAGATTTCTCCAAAGACTCTTGCTACTCCTGTGATCATCACTACTGCCGCTCCTACCGACACCGCAGTGATACTCCCGTTGTTGTCCCTACTGCTGATACCAGAGGCAAAGAGACTTTGGTTGAGCCTGCCCAAGCAAGAGAACATCCCGAAGTCATCCTTGAAGCTTCTAGAAAAGAAATAGAAGAAATCCTGAAGATAATAAAAAAAAAGTGACTACAACATTGTAGAACAATTGGGGCAGACCCCCTCGAAGATATCATTGTTGTCCTTACTTTTATGCTCTGAAACTCACGCCAAAGCCTTGGTAAAGTTTCTTAAGACCGCTCACGTGCCCCAGGAGACCTCCATCGACCTATTCAAAGACTGTGTGGCTAGTCTAACTGCTGATAACGGATTGGGCTTTTCCGATGCTGATTTAACCTCTAAGGAAAGGAAGCACAACGATGCCTTACACATTTCCATTGAATGCAGGGGAACCACAGTTGCCCATGTTTTGGTGGATACCGGTTCATCATTGAATGTCTTTCCCAAAAATGCTCTTGACCGACTAGATTGTGAGGGGCTCATCTTGAAACCGAGCAACATCATAGTAAGGGCCTTCGATGGTTCCAAGAGGACAGTGCACGGAGAAGTTAGTATCCCCATAAAAATTGGGTCTCAGACCCCTGACTCAATTTTCTATGTGATGGACATCCGCCCTTCGTACTCTTGTCCGTTGGGTCGACCCTGGATCCATGGTGTTGGCGTCGTCACTTCCACCCTACACCAAATGCTAAAATACCCGATCAGAGGGAAGATTGTTACAGTTCACGGAGAAGAGGAATACATGGTTAGCCATTTGAACTCTTTCAGGTATGTTGAAATGGATGGTGAATTCATAGAGACTCCCTGTCAGAACTTTGAGGAGGTTCCAGCAACGGTCGCAAAAACCAAGTCTACTCCAAAGGTCCCAGAGATTACCAGACCTCCGCTAAAAATGGCTTCATTGAAAGACGCTCGAGCAGTAGTTGAAGAGGGAGGATGTACTATCTGGGGTCAGCTTCCGGATATTCCCTACAAGTCCGACAGATTTGGGTTGGAGTTCACTTCAGAGGCTCAGAAAACTGTCTGACGTTCTCGCGCAGGGGGACCACCTCTGCATATCAGCAATCAAGGAGTCAACGCCTTAGAAGATAGTGATGGCAGTTGTGACATGGATGAATGGATTTTTCCAACTATCGGCGGAGGGCTTAATAATTGGGAGGCGAAGGATTTCATTCCTATTGCTTTTATTCAAGAGTAATTGTCTTTTAATATTTTCAGGCTTGTAATATTTAAACAATTCAGACTTTTTTTAAACCTTGTGTCTTACCCGAGGCACAATGGTCCATCTGTAAGGGTTGTCACTTCATTATCATATGTCATTAATGAATCATGGACGTTTTTACATCAAATTTTGTTTTCTTTGTCTTTTCTTCCTTGCATTTTATTTCTTTCAAAGGTAGTTATGATCTTACACACACTCACATATTGAAAATGCAGATCTATGTCCACTCAGGATCCCAGGGGTAACAGTTCTGCTATGGCCAATTGTGACTTTGAAAATCAGATCTACCAAGCCGACGACGAAGGTGAGGAAGATTATGAAGTGCCAGGAGAATTGGCCAGGTTGTTGCAACAAGAAGACAGAGCTATTCAGCCTCATGAGGAACCGTTGGATACAATCAACTTGGGTACCGAGGAAGATAAAAAGGAAATCAAGGTGGGTGCCGATCTAGAGCCGAGTGTCAAGGAACGTCTGATTCAGCTGTTGCACGATTATGTTGAGATCTTTTCCTGGTCTTACAAAGACATGCCAGGACTGGATGCAGACATTGTGGTACATCGTCTGCCTACAAAGGAAGATTGTCCCCCAGTAAAACAGAAGGTTCTTCGTATGAGGCCCGACATGTCGGAAAAGATCAAACAGAAGTTATGAAGCTGTTCAATGCTGTATTTTTGGCTGTCACCTCTTATCCTCAATGGGTGGCCAATGTTGTCCCTGTACCCAAGAAAGATGGTAAAATATGGATGTGTGTGGACTACAGAGACTTAAACAGGGAAAGCCCCAAAGATGATTTTCCACTTCCCCACATCGACATCTTAGTTGACAATACGGCACAGCACAAAGTATTTTCTTTCATGGACAGATTATCAGGCTATAACCAGATCAAAATGGCACCTGAGGACATGGAGAAAACTACATTTGTCACACAGTGGGATATGTTCTGCTACAAAGTGATGCCATTCAGACTGAAGAATGTTGGGGCAACCTATCAGCGCGCCATGGTAGCTTTGTTTCATGATATGATACATCATGAGATAGAGGTCTATGTAGATGACATGATAGCCCGATCATGAACTGAAGAAGAACACCTTGATCACTTGCAAAAGTTGTTTGTCAGGTTGAAGGAGTACAAGCTAAGATTGAACCCAAACAAGTGCACATTCGGAGTCCGGTCCGGTAAACTCTTAGGTTTCATTGTCAGCAACAAAGGCATCGAGGTTGATCCTGCCAAAGTCAAAGCGATACAAGAAATGCCTACTCCTCGCACTGAGAAGGAAGTCAGAGGTTTCTTGGGACGCCTGAACTACATTGCTAGGTTCATTTCTCACCTAACATCTACTTGTGAACCAATCTTCAAGCTGTTGAAGAAAGATTGGGTAGTTAGATGGAATGATGACTGTCAGATTGCTTTCGATAAAATCAAGGAGTATTTGCTAGAGCCTTGTGTCTTGATGCCACCAGTCGAAGGAAGACCGCTAATCATGTATTTGACCGTCTTAGAGAACTCAATGGGGTGTGTATTGGGGCAGCATGACGAGTCTGGCCGAAAAGAGCATGCTATTTATTACCTGAGCAAAAAGTTTACCGACTGTGAAACCAGATATTCACTGCTCGAGAAAACTTGCTGCGCTCTGGTATGGGCTGCTCGCCGGCTAAGACAGTATATGTTGACTCATACCACTTTGCTGATATCTAAAATGGATCCGATAAAGTACATCTTCGAGAAGCCTGCTTTGTCTGGGAGGATAGCTAGATGGCAGATGATCCTAACAGAATATGACATACAATACACGACCCAAAAAGCTATAAAGGGCAGTGTGCTAGCTGATCATATGGCCCATCAAGCTGTAGTAGATTATCAATCCATGAAGTTTGACTTCCCTGACGAAGACATCATGACATTGGACAATGTTGAAGAATTCAGGCCATATGACGGATCTGAACAAGGATCCCGATGGACCCTGTTCTTTGATGGGGCATCCAACGCACTTGGAAATGGTATCGGCGCCGTACTCATATCTCCAGAAGGATGTCATACTCCCTTTAGTGCCAGACTTTGCTTCAATTGTACAAATAACACAGCAGAATACGAAGCGTGCATATTTGGACTCAAGGCCGCCATAGACTTGAGGATCAAATACTTGGATGTATTTGGAGATTCAATCTTGGTCATCAGTCAAGTCAAAGGGGAATGGGACACCAAGCACCCCAACCTTATCCCTTATAAAGAACATGTATTGACATTGTTGTCGCATTTCTAGAAGATTACCTTCGAGCATTTCCCGCGAGAAGAAAATCAGCTAGCAGATGCATTAGCTACAATGTCATCTATGTTTAAACTTAATTGGGATAACGAGGCTCCTCAAATCTCTATTGAGCAGATGAATGAACCAGCCTACTGTCACGAGATTAATACCGAAGAAGTAGTGGACCAGCCTTGGTTTCATGAAGTTAAAAGGTATCTCGAGTCTCAGAAATATCCAGAAGGAGCTTCGGTGAATGACAAGAAGTTCCTGAGAAGGTTCTCGGCTAAATTCTTCCTTAGTAATGGAATTCTGTACAAACGCAGTCATGACTCGGTATTGCTTCGGTGCGTAGACAAGACTGAGGCTGAAAAGATCATGGGTGAGCTACACGAAGGCACTTTTGGTACTCATTCTAGTGGGCATACGATGGCAAAGAAAATCCTACGGGCAGGCTATTATTAGTCTACCATGGAGGCAGATTGCTATTAACACTCTCGAACTTACCATAAGTGTCAAATCTATGCTGACAAAGTGCATGTACCTCCGGTTCCTCTGAATGTCTTGACGGCTCCTTGGCCATTTTCTATGTAGGGAATTGATATGATTGGGGAAATCAAGCCAACAGCCTCCAATGGACACCGCTTTATCTTAGTGGCCATCGACTATTTTACAAAGTGGGTTAAGGCAGCTTCCTTTGCTTCCGTTACTAAGAATGTGGTCGCTCGGTTCATCAAGCAGAATCTCATCTGTCGGTACGGTATCCCAAAGAGAATCCTCACTGATAATGGTACAAATCTGAATAATACTATGATCACCGCCTTGTGTGAGCAATTCAAGATTCAGCATCACAATTCTTCCCCTTACCGGCCAAAGATGAATGGTGTTGTAGAAGCTGCTAACAAAAACATAAAGAAGATCATACAGAAAATGATAGTCACATACAAAGACTGGCATTAGATGCTACCGTTTGCTCTCCATGGGTATCGTACCACAGCTCGCACATCAACTGGGGCAACACCTTATTCTCTCGTATACAGCATGGAAGTTGTCTCGCCTATTGAGGTCCAAATCCCCTCTCTAAGAATCATGAAGGATGCTGGTTTGAATGAAGAAGATTAGATTCAGACTCGGTTTGACCAACTAAACTTGATTGATGAGAAGAGGCTTACAGCTATCTGTCACGATCAGATGTACCAAAAAACGCATGATCAAAGCTTTTAATAAAAAGGTCAAACGTCAGGTATATCGGATCAGTGACTTGGTGTTGTACCCCGAAATTTGCCCTCTCATTCTTCAGGAAATCATCCTGAATTCTCAGAGTCTCTCTGAAGCAAATCCAAGTCCTGAGCTATCATCTCTTCCCAAGCAAACCATTTACAAGAGAAAAATGATCACACAAGCTCTAAAGGCAACGCTTTTACTTTAAAAAATTAAATTCTAAACATGTGGAATTTTTCTCTAAAAATGGGTGTTTAAGAAGAAAATAGCACTTCAGAACTTCTGGACCAACCTCCAGACGTAAACGGTCAGAAGTTGCAAGCTTGGCTCAACGCAGTCAGAAGTTGGCTCTTCAACAGCTACATTAACTCAGTTAGAGGTTGCAAACATGGTTCAACACGTAAGCCTCAAGCAGAACATGGCTCTTTCAGCAGTTACGCAAGTTCAGCCAGAGTTTGCTAGAGGAATGCAAAGGAAGCAAAGAAGTCTGAAGGCTCCTTCAGAACATGCTGGAATCAGAAGATGAAAGGGTCAGAAGAGTGGGTGTTACACTGACACAGAATCTCTAAGTCCGGGATTTCCAGAAGCAAATCCAAGAAACGTGTTAGAAAGTCAGGAGAATCCCCAGAATTTGCTGAGACAGCAAGAAGCCAAGATCAGAGCTTGGTTCACGTTGTTTTTGGTAAAACAGAACTGTTGGATCAAGTTTTCCCCTATTACAAGAATTTTGGTGTTGATAAGTCTCATCACCATTTAATGCTCATTAATGCTCCCAACCACTCCTGAACATTCATCCAAGAGGTCTCTTCACGTGTGTCTTGGTAAACACCTTTCTGCAGGCTTAGGCATGGGTCTACGCGCCACCTTTCACCTATAGAGGTCACTTCTCCTCAATCCTTGCCCGCTGTTCTAGCCTAGGCTGAAAAGCTGTGCATTATCACAACTTTCCATGAACTTCTTTCAAACAAAAAATTTAACCTCTATTGGCGCCTTTAACGTTCAAGAATCCACAAGAGCTTTGCCTATAAATATAGCACCATTGACCACTAAGAAGGGGCCAGAAAAAACCAGAAAAAATTGCTAGAAGAGAAACAGAAATTTTTAGCAAGAAAATACTTTGAAACTTTGTCAAAAAATCTTGGTGTTTCAAGAGCCTCAAACATAACTTTGAATCTCCTGTCTCAAAACCTCATTTGTACCCATATTGCTTCTTGATTAAAGAAATACGCCCCTACAGCTTCTGACCACATATACTCTCCATCCACCCCTTCAAAAAAAGAACCTGTCCAGAACACCATCAGAGCTGAAAGCTAGCTCTCACTCACAGACTTTTCCAACAGCCAGGTAAGCACCTGCTGACCTTCATCACGCTGCTAAGCATCATCAGCTTTGCATGCTCAAATAAACATAATGTAAATATCATGTTGCTGCTGTTTGCGTTCTGAGGATTTTCATACCTCAGAATGTTTAAGTAAGAAGTAAATCAGTGTAGAACCTGCCTGTGACCTTGTTGGTTCTGTCTCCTGAAACACTTTGACATTTGCTGAAGTTGGCCCAAACATGTTTTCTGTTTTGTGGAACAATAACAAAACTGCAGATGTTCTGACTAGCACAGGGAGAAGCCAAGTGCTGACTTTGACGTTAGCACATCTGAAGCCTATTCTGCTGTCAATGATATCAGAACTTCTGAAGATTATTGTATCTCTAGCAGGATCAGAACTTCTGATATCCCCACTAATAAATTTTTGTCTTGCAGCGCATGGGGGTCATAACTTATGATCTTCCCACTAACAGTTTTCTGTTTTGCAGGTGCCAGAGTCAAGTTCTGACTCATACAGTTTAACCAAAAGGTTGATAATCTGGCAGCAGGCCTGAGTCAGAACTTCTGATGGCCTCTCAGCAGCGCGCTGACTCTCTCTCTCTCTTTCTCTCTATCTTGCCTTTGTTATTTTCATTTCTTATCTATTTTTCTCATTGAACCACCCCATTTACAAATATGTATCCCCACCCCCCTAATTGCTGTAATAGCGTAGGATTTTATATTTCTGCTTTTTATTGCTTTCAAATATAAATGCTAGTAATTAGGATGTGTATGGCAAGATAAAATCAATGAAATAGAAAATCCTAATTCAAAGATAAACTCTTGTATGCAATAAAACACACTTACACACTAACACCCCTAGGGTTACATCCACTTGTTGCCTTAAAAAATGGGCCATGTTTGCATGTCAAGTATTTTGGCAAAACAAAACAAAACAAAAACAAATCAAATGATCATAGTCCCTCGATGACGCTATCTTGTTGCCTAAACAAAATGATTATAGTCCCTCGAGAAAATTGCCAAAGTACTTGACACTATTGCATTCATGGTCTAAACGATGACCCGCGCCCATCCCGTTAACATCCTAACACAAGGTTGTTCACCAAATACAATGGTGAAACAACACTGTTAAAAGGGTTAAAACATGAGAAAAATCTTTGAGTAAATTTAGGGTAGATAGCTCTTGGTTACTTGATCAATCTTGCAAAACAATCCTTGCCATTTTTCAAAACACACATCACAACACAACTTCAAAACAAACTTTCAAAAACATTGAAACATCTTTTCAAAAAGACAAACACCCTTGTAAAACATTCAAACAGGAATTGTTACAATGGTTACCTAGACAAGGCATCTTTTTCAAAACATTTTCAAAACCACACACACAAAGCACCATTTCAAACAATTGAAAATACAAAGCAAGTGATCTAAGCAAATAACTAAGAGCCCATGGATAACCATGGATAGAAAGGGTGCTAATACCTTCCCTTTCTATAATCTACTCCCCGAACCCAAGAAAACATCTCAAAGGTCTTTCCTGTGCTTTTTGACCTTTCCTTAGGATAAAATAAAAAGTTGGTGGCGACTCTTGCTCAACCGAAACATTTGCGAAAACAAACGCAAATCCCAAGTCAGTTCTCCCACCGTATCACACTTGGTAATCAAGCGTATCATTTTGTCATAAGGTGATCCCAGGGGTAAATGGACCCCTACATATGAAGGGCCATTTGTAATCAAAAGCATTTCTCTGGTGGAGCAATGATCTTGACTACTATGGATGGCGATGACCTCCCGCACCCTGTAAATACGGACATAGTTAAAAGATACTACGCATGATCAAAGACCCGCTAGGTTGACTGGCCTAGGCAAAAATAAGGGCTTCCCGGCGAACCAAAAGGGTTCGGGAAAAAATAAGGGATGAAAATAAAAAAATTTGTACACCCGGCAAGTCGAAAACCCGAAAGGGCGGCTTGGGCAAAAAAGGGTATCTCGGTGGACTGAAAACCCGAGAGGGCGGTCAAGGAAAAAGTTAGGGATTAAAGCGTATGACTATGTCCCGTTGGATCATCTGGCAAACAATCTTCAGCGGTAACCAATCAACTCAATTGGCTCTAAATCAATCCAATCGACTTCGCTGAGGCGGCCAGCAGACAAGACATTCAGAGGCATGAAGGCTATAGTAGAATGGGAACCCCATGGGATTATTTCACATAGCTACCTTTTTCTTTGTATAAATTTTCATTTTTTACGACGACATTCTCTTTCCAAAATGCTTTGTCTCATTGTACAAAACACACTTGTTCAAGTTAATACAAAGATATCCCTTTTTGAAAGTGCAAAACCATATGTTTTTCTTTATTTTATTTACAAAAACGTCCAATGATTTATTTTTTAACATATGCATTTGAACGTGACTACTGTTACAAATAAATAAATAAATAAATGGAAAGACAATTACTAATGACTTTAAGGAATAGAGTGATATCTGTGAGCCATTCCATAAAACCCCCGCAGGTACTTTCTCCATCCAGAACAAAAATTTCCAACCACTGGTCCAAAGTGTCTCCAGCAAGTTGCCCAACTTCTCAGTTTTCCCCAGCAGAATATCACGAGCAATGTCTGGCTTTTCCTGTATGCAACAGAGCTTTTACTTGGAAATTCACCCATCAGTATTTCAGAGGGGATTTATTTTCCCCACTTCCAGCAACGCTATGACACGAACAATCTTTACTTCTCATACATTCTCATACATACGTCATAACATTGGCAACTCAAATGCATACAGTGCAATATCATTTATTTTGAGAGGCAAACATCACACCATGCATCACATACATCATAGCATTACATACAATTAACTCTTCACCTTTTACAGGAAAGAAACATTTGACCGTTATTATCAACAAATTTTCGACTGATACAAATCTTCAACAAGTCAAATACATATCAGTTCTCGAGAAAAGGCTGATTTTTACTGGTTCAGATAAATCTCTCAATGGTTTATTCTGATTCGTCTCCATATTTTTACTGGTTCAGATAAATCTCTCAACGGTTTATTCTGATTCGTCTCCAGATTTTTACTGGTTCAGATAAATCTCTCAATGGTTTATTCGGATTCGTCTCCAGATTTTTGCTGGTTCAGATAAATCTCTCAACGATTTATTCTGATTCATTTCCATATTTTTACTGTTTCAGATAAATCTCTCAATGGTTTATTCTGATTCATTTCCAGATTCTTACTGGTTCAGATAAATATCTCAACGGTTTATTCTGATTCATCTCCAGATTTTTACTGGTTCAGATAAATCTCTCAATAGTTTATTCTGATTCATCTCCAGATTATTTCGCTGGTTCAGATAAATATCTCAACGGTTTATTCTGATTCATTTCCAGATTTTTACTGTTTCAGATAAAATCTCTCAACGGTTTATTCTGATTCATTTCCAGATTCTTACTGGTTCAGATAAATCTCTCAACAATTTATTTTGATTCATCTCCAGATTATTTCGCTGGTTCAGATAAATCTCTCAACGGTTTATTCTGATTCATTTCCAGATTTTTACTGTTCAGATAAAATCTCTCAATGGTTTATTCTGATTCATTTCCAGATTCTTACTGGTTCAGATAAATCTCTCAACGGTTTATTCTGATTCATCTTCAGATTTTTACTGGTTCAGATAAATCTCTCAACAGTTTATTCTGATTCATCTCTAGATTTTTACTGTTTCAGATAAATCTCTCAACGGTTTATTCTTATTCATTTCCAGATTTTTATTGTTTCAGATAAATCTCTCAACGGTTTATTCTTATTCATTTCCAGATTTTTATTGTTTCAGATAAATCTCTCAACGGTTTATTCTGATCCATTCTCTGTTCAGATCCAGTTCAAACTTTCTGTTAACAATCACCTTTGGATGGCATCTATAAGCCCATCTCCGACAATTCTCCTATGTTTCTCCAAATGGAATCTTTAAGCCCATTTCCATACACAATCAAATCAACGCGTCATCAAGTGCAAATTTCTGTGCACTCTAGTGTTCAATTATCTTCTACTTTTAAGCCACAAACGACAAACATGTCGATCTCGCTTTTCAAGTTTAAGAAAATTGAACAGGGGCAGCTGTTGTACCCCAAAATTTGCCCTCCCATTTTTTATAGAAGACACAACCCTAGGGTTTCTCGGATATTCAAGATGGCTCAGAAATCGACCAGACGGATTCTCTTCTGTGGCAGTAAACCAGCAATTAGGGTTTCTTGCATTTCTAAAAAGAAAATGAGTTCTCAAAGATCCAATTGGCTTTCACAGCTCTTCATGCTTCCTCAATGTTGTACTTATGATTTCTTCAAGCTAAAATATTTTGAGACAATTATGTCTGTTCATGATCACATGTGATGTCGCTTACAGGTTTATCTTCAAAGAACCGGAAGAAATTTGAGTTTGGAAAACTTTAAAATTATCAAATCATCGCAAGGCATTTGATTGATTTTGAATTTTTTTAAAACACAGTTTACTGAAAAAAGATAATGTTGGTTCTCAGAGCATGATTTGTTTGGGACAAGAGATGGAGGTTAAGACTGTCATTTAAGACAATCATGATTGTGGGATCCAGGTTGACCAGATGATTTACGTCCTTAAAACATTTGTTTGGTTAGGAAATGGAATATACAGTGCCTGTTTGTTTGAAATGCAGTTACAAAATTAGTGGGATTACTTGGAATTTAAGTTACCAGACTGGAGCATTTTGTTTCAAATATCTTGATTGGGAATTTCAAAAATCAATTAGGATGCGAAGAGAAATTACAAGTTGTTGTTGATAAAGGATTTCAAGTGACACCAGAATATTTCATGCTACAACTTAAGATTTTCCCCAATTTCAAACGTTATTACAAAACAATTTATTATTTTAAATACTTTATGTTTTACATCTTATTGTATTTAAAGATGAATTGATGCAACTATTGGATACAATACAAGAATGATTTTTATAAATTTACAAAGAAAATCCAAATGATTGATTGGCCTAGGAGAATTAATCTATGCCTAAGTTTGTCTGAAGATTGAAGTCGTATCAAATTCCTTTGCTTATCTCCAAGACTTCCATGCTTGCCACAAATTTCTTGCCTTCCTTGCTTTGTCATATCCAATTGTGCTCACATGAAAACAAAAGAAAGAAAGAAAACATGGTTAGTGCAAATTATTTGGGCATGAACAGAAATTTTTCCAAAAGGCATTCATCATTAAGGTTTGCAATGTGGAATCAGAATGTCATTTTATTTCATCGCCACCTATTTCCCCTAGTTGAAAATCACAAGAAGGTTACCCTTCTTGGTTCACAAAAAGAAAGAAAAAAAGAAATTCGCAAAATGCTACAACCTGTCCAAATAAAATGCTACAAGCTGTCCAAACAAGCAAAAATTCGCATTACAAACTGTCCAAACAAATGCATTACAAATCAAACAAACAGCAGCCTCACGAACCAAACAAATAACTTTGTCAAAAAACCAAACAAACAGAATTGTCACAAACCAAACAGTAGCATTATCACAACTGGACAAACAACAAACACATCAACAAAAACGAGGCAAAAGTATGGCAAAATAAGCAAATAAGCAAAGCTTGCTCAAGAAGTCATCATTTTCCATGCAAACCTTTCAGAATTAGAAAAAAGGCAAAAGAGCAATTTGCTTTTTTTTATTGTCATTGAAAGAGAAGAGAGGAAAGAAGTCACCTAGGTTATTGGAACTGCCCAAAATGCACAGCCTTGCTGCCCTGCCCACAGCCTGTCACAATTTGCATAGAAAATGAAAGAAAACAAAACTGCAACAAAAAATCCATAAGGACAATATACCAAAATTATCAAATTTCTTGGTTTCCCACCATTTTCATATGGATATAACAGAAGCAGGGCAACAGAAAAAAACACAAGTCTGAAACTAAAAAGATAGTTAACAAGTCTCAAACGCAAAAAACCTGTCAACCCTCTAAGAAAAATCTCACAAAACTGTAACCAAACCAAAACTCCAAAAGCCTAAAACCAAAACAGCAAACCAGTAACATATATCCAAGAAAAAACTCAAAACCAGTCACCACCATCAAACCAAAGAAACCATAACCAAACCTCAAAAATCCAAACCTGCGCTCAGTTTCACAAACTCAAAAAACTGTTAATCATCAGACCAAAAACCAATAAGCCATCAAAACCAAAAAACCATAAGCTATTAAAACCAAAAACCATAAGCAAGTCTAAAACAACAAAAACATAGTAGCAAGCTTCCAACCTTCCAAAACTGTGAACAAGCCTCAAACAACAAAAAAACTGTAAGCAAGCCCAAAACAACAAACACAGTAACCATCATCAAGAGCAGTTAACCATCCAACAGAACTATCATCAAAAATCCCACAACTCTTAACCATCACTGAAAGAAATCCAAAACACAGAGATAAGAAGAAGTTACCAACAAGTCCGAAAAGCCACACTCTCTTCATAAAACTTTCGCCGCCGTTGGAACACCGTCCTCAGTCTCGCCTTGCCCTTTCTATTTCGCAAGAGAGAAGTTGTAAAGATCCAACAGGTATGAATTTCTCCCCTTTTATCATAATTCCATAACATGATTTCCTGCATCTGAAAGAATGAGATAGTCAGAAACACAACAAGATAAAAAAAATCAGTGAAATCGTTGAGCTATAATAATAACATAGAAATCTTACCCATTTCAAAAAAAAAATCGTAGAGCTTAATTAAGGAGACGAGACGGTTGCGTTCCGGTAACGGAGAGTTTTAGGAAGGCCACAGATAAACCAATTTCGTTTCTTTTAGGTTTAGATCCGAAACTAGGGTTTCAAATAGATGCGAATCATGGTGAGATAAGGGATTAGCATGTTAATGGAGAGAGCGATTTTGCTCGCAAAATGAAACAGGGACGAGTAGTAGGAACATTTAGAGGATTCAGTAAGATGATACAGAGATGAATGAAAGAGATGAACTAGCGCCGCATGAGTGACAAGGGTTCCAACCCCTAATTTTCTTGTTATCTCCTAATTGTTGGATAAGCTCAGTTTAAGAACTTGGATTTTGTTTGTTGGACATGAGTTGGATCACCCAGCGAAATCCCTCTTAAGCCCAGTACGCTTTTACTGGCCACACCCCATTCTTGGTTCGTTTTTGTTATACCAAATAAGCTTTTGAATTCCTTGGGCCTCATTCCTAAATCCAATATAGGCCCATGTTGTTTCTTTAGTTCATTTTCTTTTTTTTGTTATGCATAATACTAAATAAAATTTATTTTTATTAATTTGATTTAGGTTTTTTAAATAATTGTTATCATTTTCTTTCTTTAATAAATTTTGTTTTAGATTTATTTGACTTAATAAAACACCAAAAAAATAATAATTTAGTTTGTTTTCTTTCTTTAGATTTTACTTAAGTTATTGAAATACAAAAAAATAAAGAATATAATTTAATCAATTATTTTATTTTCTAGAATAGGTTTTACTTTTCTCTTTTCAAGTAAATACTTAACATTTCATTTCCATATTTTGTTGATTTTATTTTCATGGATTATCATAGCTTTAATTAAATCGCACAAAATTTGATTTGGTTGTATTGCTTGTTATTCGGACCTTTCTATCACATTTGATTCATCCCCATTTGTAAAAAATTGTACCCCCATTCCCGAATATTTTGTAATAGCATAGAATTTCAATTCCCGCAATTTACTGTTTTCCTTATACTGTATAGTAACTAGGCGTGTATGGTAAGATTCAAAAATCAATCGCTAGATGACCTAATCAAAGAATAAAATAACTTGAAACCAACACACTTTTTCACACGCGCACCTCTAGGGTAACCTCGCTCGCTGCCTCGAAAATACAATCATGTCCCTCGAATATGGGACGCTTTAGCAATGACCCTTCGATAAAAAAGATCGTAGTCCCTCGATGACCCTCAATGTTGCCTTCGATAAAACGATCTCGTCCCTTACAAAAATTGCTGAAGCGTCTCGTAAGTTGCTTTCGATGATTGGGAAATTGACCCGCGCCTGTCCCTTCACATCCAACGATGGGGCTTCTTACCAAATCAATGGTAAGATAGAACCATTAAAAGGAGGAAGAAAATAACAATTTAAGACCTTTCGAGTAGATAGATTCACTCTTAGTTACTCGCTTGCTCACGACAAAAAACTTTTACACCTACACTCTCATTTCAAAACATTTTCAAAAAGACAAAACATTTTGTATACGTTCTTATAGAGACGAGAACCATTGGAAAACATCTTTTCAAGACACTTTCTGAAACACGATTCACAAACACATCTTTGAACCACTTTTCAAAACAAAACTTTGTACGCGTTCTGATAGAGACGAGAACCATTACAAATAGGTTTTTCAAAATACTTTCAAAGCCCACACCACAAGCACACTGTCAAATGAAAGCAAGTGATCTAGACGAGTAATTAAGAGCCCATTGAAACCCATGGATGAAAAGGGTGCTAATACCTTCCCTTTTCATAATCTACCCCCCGAACCCGAGAAAATCTCGAAAGGTCTTTCCTGTGCTTTTTTACCTTTCCTTTTGGATAAAAGAAAAGTCGATGACGACTCTTTCTATCTGCACAAATGCGATCAAAACGCAAAACATCAAGTCAGTTCTCCCACTGTATCACACTATCAATAGTTGATTTTGAGTGAGTTGAGTAGTAATGATCACTTAGAGTGATTTATCAATGAATGATCTTCTCTTCCAATGATAATATTGTACAATGACTCAAGATAAATAAATGCTCAAAGTTTTCTGGTTAATAATATGTGAAAGTATGCAGAAAACTTATGTATGAAAGTAAAGAAAAGCTTGTGTTTGTATTTTGAAAATTCAGAAAATACATTTGGAAGAGGTGTTGAAAATGATTTTGAAAATGAGTATTTATGTATTCATAGCACCTTTTTGAAACATCATAAAGTTCTGTAAATGAATCATGAATAATTACCAAGATTGAGTGAAAGGTTTCCATGAAAAGGTATTATGAACAGGCATGTGCAAAGCTGCTATTTTTCAAAATCGTGCAGCATGCAATCGATTGCACCCTTTGTGTAAATCGATTGCACGGGGTTTCAACAGCTATATTTTCAAAAGTTTTAAGTGTGCAATCGATTGCACAAGAGTGTAAATCGATTACATGTGAAGTCAGTAGCAAAAAATGATTGAGTGCAATCGATTACACAAGCAATGTAAATCGATTGCACTGAGAAACAGAAGCAAATGTTTTGAAAATTTTAAGCATGCAATCGATTGCACTAATATGTAAATCGATTGCACTCAGAAACAGTAGCAAAAGATCTGAAAAATTGAAGCATGCAATCGATTGCACTAATATGCAAATCGATTGCACTCAAGTGAAAAATGAATTTTAACTTAGAAAAACTTGAGTAAGGATTTATAAAACATTTCTTTTCACCATTGAGCATCTATGTATTATGTTCAAAGTAAGTATTATCATTATACCTTGAAATTTTCTAAGAGCTTGAACTGAAGACTTTGTCCATAGATGCCTTGAGCTTGATCAAAAATCTTTGCCTTCTTTGATAATCATGTTTTGTCTTCATCAAAACAAAAGTTCATTTGAGAAGCTTGATTTTACATTCTCCCCCTTTTTGATGATGATAAACAATCTTGCTTGATGCGTTGTAATTTCCAAAAAGAGCTTCTCCCCCTAAGATGCATAACTCCCCCTATGTATGAGAAGGTTGGAATCCTTTGAATTTGTTCATCTTGGTTGGAGAGTACCTTAAAAAAATTAAGACAAGGAAATATACAAGCATAAAGTTCCACATCCTTCTCCCCCTTTGACATTATCAAAAAGAAGGGAAAGATGCAAAAAAACAGAGTAATAAAGTAATATTTCAATGAAAACTTTGATTAAACATGTATATTCACATATAGCATGGTTAAAAACATATATATATATATATATATATATATATATATATATATATATATATATATATATATATATATATATATATATATATATATATATATATATATATATATATATATATATATATATATATATATATATATATATATATATATATATATATATATATATATATATATATATATATATATATATATATATATATATATATATATATATATATAATCATAAAAAGGATAGAAGGCACCTTATATGTCGTGTTCGTCAAGTATGCCAAACTCTCATCGAATCTTGTAAAACGGCTCTCATCTCCTTGAAGTACATGATCACGAAGGAAATGATGTCGTATGCCTATGTGTTTAGTTCTTGAATGCATGACTGGATTCTTCGTAATGATTATTGCACTTGTATTGTCACACCGTAGAGGAATGCATCCTAGATCGAGTCCGTAGTCACGAAGTTGTTGTTTGAGCCACAAAATTTGAGCGCATCTACTATCCGCTGCAATATATTCTGCTTCAGCCGTGCTAAGAGCAACGCATGCTTGTTTCTTGCAGGCCCATGATACTAATGCATTTCCAAGGATGTGACAAGTACCACTTGTGCTTTTTCTATCAGTTTTACAACCTTCATAATCCGCGTCAGAATAACCAACTAAGTTGCAAACACTACCTTTAAGATACCATAATCCGACATTTGTTGTTCCTTTGAGATACTTCATAATCCACTTCACTGCTGTGAGATGAGATTCCTTTGGATTTGCTTGAAAGCGAGCACAGAGACAAACACTAAACATTATGTCAGGACGGCTTGCTGTAAAATATAATAAGGAGCTAATCATACCTCGATACTTTGTAATGTCAATGGAAACACTTAATTCATCTTGATCAACATATGTACCGGAACCCATTAGTGTAGACATTGCCTTACAGTTCTTGCCTTTCAACATACTTCTCACCATATTCATGATGGTTCGATTTTTCCTTTCTGCAATTCCATTTTGCTGTGGAGTATAGGGTGGCACCACCTCATGCACAATCCCTTCTTTTTCACATAATTTGTCGAAGTCTTTCGACACATATTCTCCTCCACCATCAGTTCTCAAAACTTTGAGTTTTCGTCCACTTTGTCTTTCGACCATAGACTTAAACCTGGTGAATACTTCGAACACTTCACTTTTCTTCTTGATCAGGTAAGTCCATAGCTTTCGACTGAAATCATCTATGAATGTAACAAAGTATTTGTTACCTCCCATTGAATCCACCTGGATTGGTCCACATACATCAGAGTATATGACTTCGAGACTAGCCTTCGATCTGCTTCCTGCATCCTTGCTGAAGCTATTCTTGTGTTGCTTCGCCTGCACACATTCTTCACATACTTCATTTGGAATGTCAATTTCAGGCAATCCTGAAACCATATTTCTTCTCTTCAAATCTCTGATGTATCTGAAGTTGAGATGGCCTAGTCTATAATGCCATATCCATTCATCTCTGCTAGCTGCAGTCGAAAGGCAGTTGTGCTCCATCACATTTAGTTCAATCTTGAAGGTTCGATTATGAGACATAGGAGCCTTCAAGATTAATCTCCCATTTGCATCAACGACTCTCATCAACTTATCTTCGATTGACACTTTATAATTCTTTTCGACCAACTGCCCTATACTGAGCAAATTTCTCTTCATGCCTGGTATGTACAATACATTCGAAATTACTGACTTCTTGCTATCTTTCCTCATGATCATAACATCACCAATACCTTCAGCTGCCAGTGTGTTGTCATTTGCAAATTTTACCATATTCTTCGTTGAGGGTTTTATATTGACGAACCAGTCTTTCCTTCCAGACATATGTGATGAACATCCTGAATCCAAGTACCATTGGTCCTTGAATCTGTCTTCATCTCTTGTTGTGACCATCAACATCATCTCTTATTCTTCTTCATGTTTTGCAAGCTTTGCATCAGTTTCTTGATTCTTTCGTTTTTCTGGATAATCACTCGAACAGTGACCATACTTCTGACAATTGTAACATTGAATGTGACTCTTATCAGGTTTTCGACCACCACCTCTTCCTCTGTTTGCAGCACCACCTCTTTGGTTGCCTTGGTGTGGTCTTCTTTGATTCGACACGTCTCCTTCGATTTGGATTCCTCTACCATTACTCCACAGCAAAATGGAATTGCAGAAAGGAAAAATCGAACCATCATGAATATGGTGAGAAGTATGTTGAAAGGCAAGAATTTACCAAAAGAGTTCTGGGGTGAAGCTGTTTCGACTGCAACATACATTTTGAACAGAAGTCCTACAAAGAAGCTAGAAGGAATTACTCCAGAAGAATGTTGGTCTGGTGTAAAGCCTAGCCTAAGTCATCTGAAAGTATTTGGATCTATTGCACACAGACATGTGCCAGATCAGTTGAGAAAGAAACTTGATGACAAGTCAAGTCAAATGATCCTAGTTGGATATCATTCGACAGGAGGCTACAAGTTGTTCGATCCAGAGAACAAGAAGATTGTGATCAGCAGGGATGTGATCATAGATGAGTTCAAAGAATGGGATTGGACTGCAAATATCAAGAAAGATTCAGTGGGAATCTTATTCGAAGAGCCAGAAACTCAAGTCGAAAGAGAAGTTCGACAAGAGGAGCCAGCAGATATACCCAGTACAAGCAGACCTCAAAGAACAAGACGCATGCCTGCAAGATTGCAAGATTGTGTGATTACATCAGATGATGTGATAGATGATGAAGGTGAGCTGGTACATTATGCTTTCTATGCAGATGTCGAACCTGTTAATGCAGCTGAAGCATTAAAGGATTCGAAGTGGGTGAAAGCAATGAACGAAGAAGTAAAGTCTATCGAAGACAACAACACTTGGTCACTTGTCGAATGGACCCAAGGCAAGAAGGCAATTGATGTCAAGTGGGTATACAAAGTGAAGACTAATTCGATAGGTGAAGTAACTCGACACAAAGCAAGACTTGTGGCGAAAGGATTTCTACAAAAAGAAGGAATAGACTTTGACGAATTTTTTGCACCTGTTGCTAGGATCGAAACAATCAGGCTGGTTGTTGGTCTAGCAGAAATCAACAGTTGGCACATATGTCAGATGGACGTGAAGTGTGCATTCCTAAATGGACCCTTAGATGAAGAAGTCTATGTTAAACAACCAGTTGGGTTTATGAAACATGACGAAGAAAGAAAGGTGTACAGGCTACATAAAGCCCTGTATGGTTTGAAACAAGCTCCAAGGGCTTGGAATAGAGATGCTGGAAATCCACCAATACTCTATGATGAATTTCGACCACCACTGATGATTAGTTATGAGACAAACAAAGAAAAGACAATAGAGATATTTCTGCAGAATTTCTCTCTGCCCACAAACTGTGGAATCTTTATTATTCACTTTGCAACTGCAAAATACTGTGAATGACTTGATTACAAAAAATAGGGGTTACTCCCTCTATTTATAGATTTAGGTTAGCTTGCTCCCTAAGCTAAAACCCAAGCCCTAAATATCTCTTTACTAAATCAAATCAAATCTAGATTTAAATTCAAATCTATTTAAATCTAAACAAATCAAATCTTCTTTTGACACATATGAATTACAATTTAACACACCACCTAATTCATTGTGTCTAAACTGTCTATGTTCATCATGGCCCTTAGCTTTCTGAATATTTCGACCTGCACTCCCTTCGTCATGATGTCTGCAATCTGATTCTCAGTTCTGCAGTGTTCCAAATTCATCTTCCCATCTGCTACCTGCTCTCGAAGATAATGGAACCTCATTTCGATGTGCTTACTTCGACCATGTGCTATTGGGTTCTTCGCCAGATTGATAACTGACATGCTGTCTATCTTCATGGTAATTGCTCCATGATTTTTCCCTGTTATCTCTTCGACCAAGTTCACCATCCAGGTTGCTTGACATGCACAAAGAGAAGCAGCTATGTATTCTGCTTCACATGATGATAATGCCACTACTGGTTCTTTTCTCGAACTCCAAGCAATTGTTGCACCACCTAGCATAAACACATATCCTGCTGTTGACTTTCGATCTTCAGCATCACTACACCAACTCGAATCATTGTATCCCACTAACTTGCATTCTTTTCCTTTATCAACTGCAGGAAACAAAATGCCATAATCGAAAGTTCCTTTGAGATACCTTAGTATCCTCTTCACAGATGCTAGATGTGATACCTTTGGCTTCTGCATGAATCTACTTATCATACCTACGTTGTATGCTAAGTCAGGCCTTGTATGACAAAGGTATCTCAATGATCCAATAAGTCTTATGTATTGGGTTGGATCAACATCATCTTCATCAGCATCTTTCGACAGTTGCAGTCTTGGTTCTGCAGGTGTCGAAGTTGCGTTGCATTCTTCCATCTCAAACCTTTTGAGAATTTCTCCTGCATATCTTCTTTGATGCATCATCAAACCTCTACTGCTCTTGTAGAATTCGATACCAAGGAAATACGAAATCTCACCCAAATCAGACATTTCGAATTCCTTGCTAAGGTCAACTTTGAAGTCTTCGATCTCACTCTTGCAGCTACCTGTTATCAACAAATCATCTACATAGAGACATAGTATAAGCAATTTACTCTTGCTTCTTCTTACATATACTCCATGTTCAGTTATGCACTTCACAAATTCCTTCTCCCTTAGAAAACTATCAATTTTCTTATTACAAACCCTTGGAGCTTGTTTCAAACCATACAAGGCTTTATGTAGCCTGTACACCTTTCTTTCTTCGTCATGTTTCACAAACCCAACTGGTTGTTTAACATAGACTTCTTCATCTAAGGTTCCATTTAGGAATGCACACTTCACTTCCATCTGACATATGTGCCAACTGTTGATTTCTGCTAGACCAACAACCAGCCTGATTGTTTCGATCCTAGCAACAGGTGCAAAAACTTCGTCGAAGTCTATTCCTTCTTTCTGTAGAAATCCTTTCGCCACAAGTCTTGCTTTGTGTCGAGTTACTTCACCTTTCGAATTCGTCTTCACTTTGTATACCCACTTGACATCAATTTCCTTCTTGCCTTGGGTCAATTCGACAAGTGACCAAGTGTTGTTGTCTTCGATAGACTTTACTTCTTCGTTCATTGCTTTCACCCACTTCGAATCCTTTAATGCTTCAGCTGCATTAACAGGTTCGACATCTGCATAGAAAGCATAATGTACCAGCTCACCTTCATCATCTATCACATCATCTGATGTAATCACACAATCTTGCAATCTTGCAGGCATGCGTCTTGTTCTTTGAGGTCTGCTTGTACTGGGTATATCTGTTGGCTCCTCTTGTCGAACTTCTCTTTCGACTTGAGTTTCTGGCTCTTCGAATAAGATTCCCACTGAATCTTTCTTGACATTTGCAGTCCAATCCCATTCTTTGAACTCATCTATGATCACGTCCCTGCTGATCACAATCTTCTTGTTCTCTGGATTGAACAACTTGTAGCCTCCTGTCGAATGATATCCAACTAGGATCATTTGACTTGACTTGTCATCAAGTTTCTTTCTCAACTGATCTGGCACATGTCTATGTGCAATAGATCCAAATACTTTCAGATGACTTAAGCTAGGCTTCACACCAGACCAACATTCTTCTGGAGTAATTCCTTCTAGCTTCTTTGTAGGACTTCTGTTCAAAATGTATGTTGCAGTCGAAACAGCTTCACCCCAGAAATCTTTTCAAGAGTTCCTTGCAATACTTGGATTGGTTGATGAAGATGCCATCTTTTAATTGTTTGATTTGAAGTCCAAGAAAATAATTCATTTTACCCATCATGGACATCTCAAATTCTCCTTGCATCATTGCTGAAAATTATTCACACATTTCTTGGTTTGAAGATCCGAAAATGATATCATCAACATAGACTTGAGCTAGCAAGGTGTCATCTTTGATTTTCTTGATAAACAGAGTCTTGTCAACTTTGCCCTTTTCAAAACCTTTTTCGCATAAGAAGTTGCTTAAACGATCATACCATGCCCTCGGTGCTTGTTTCGATCCATAGAGAGCTTTTCTCAATTTAAATACATGAGATGGATTCTTGAAATCTTCGAACCCCGGGGGTTGCTTAACGTAGACTTCTTCAGTGATATATCCATTCAAGAATGCGCTTTTGACATCCATTTGGAAAAGCTGAAAATTTAATGAGCAAGCATAGGCAAGTAAGAGATGAATAGCTTCTAACCTTGCAACCGGAGCGAAATTTTCTTCAAAATCTATTCCTTCTTCTTGATTGTAGCCTTGTGCTACCAACCTTGCTTTGTTATGAACAATTATTCCATTCTCGTCAAGTTTGTTTTTAAACACCCATCTTGTTCCAATAATGTGTTTGTTGCTTGGCCTAGGGACAAGTTCCTAAACTTGATTCCTTTCAAATTGATTTAATTCTTATTGCATAGCGATAATCCATTGGTCGTCGCCTAAGGCTTCATCAACTTTGGAAGGTTCAATTTGAGAGACAAACGCCATGTTTAGGCAAGCATCTTTGATATTTAATCTTGCTGTCACACCTTGACTTAGATCACCAATTACTTTATCGATAGGATGATCTCTATGAGTTCTCCATTCTTTTGGTAGATCATTGAGATTTGATTCTTGTTGGGGTGATTCTTCGTGTTGAATTGGTTGATCTTTTGAAGTATTTTCTTGAGGACCTTCTAGTATTTCATCATCATCATTATCATAAACAATGTTATCCTCCTTGGAGGGGTTAGATTCATCAAAAGATACATGTGTTGATTCTTCAATTGTTAAAGTTCTTTTGTTGTAGATTCTATATGCCTTACTAGAAAGAGAGTAGCCAAGAAAAATACCTTCATCGGATTTTTCATCAAACTTACCAAGGTTATCTTTGTCGTTGTTTAAGACAAAGCATTTGCATCCGAAAATGTGAAAGAAAGCAATGTTTGGTTTACTCCCTTTGAAGAGTTCATATGGAGTTTTCTTCAAAATCGGTCTTATGTTAACTCTATTGCTAACAAAACATGTTGTGCTCACCGCATCCGCCCAAAAATATTATGGAAGATTTGAATCGCTAAGTGTTGTACCCCAAAATTTGCCCTCCCATTTCTTCAACATTTTCTCATCCCAAGACCCTTGGAGCTCAAGATCAAGTTAGGGTTTTGCTCTGCTCAAGACTCCTCCTTGCACTGTTGACCCAAATTAGGGTTTGAGTTTGCACAGAGATGTTTTGACCTAAAAGGCCCAAAATGACTTTCATGCTTCATGTTGGATTCACAAGTTTATCCATACCAAGTTTCAAGCCTTGATTCCAATATTTGCCCAGTCAATTGGACAATTGACCTAGAAATCAGCTGTATTGGGGAAAAAGTCAAATGTGGTCAATTGACAGTCAAACCTCATGATTTTTGACCCACATCAACATTATGAACTCATATGAACCATTTGGTCAAGTTTGGATCTCAATTCCACAAGAAATTTGATCAGATCACCAAAAGAGCAAAATGGTCATTTTTAGGGTTTTGACTACACAAAGGCAATTTTTGATTGTTTGGCCTAGCCAATGGCAAACCAAGCTCACATATGGACTCAAGGACTCAATGGCATTGTCTTGACATGTTCAACAAATTCAAAAGATCCCAATTGCACAAGATTGACAGATGAATTTTCCAGTCAACTGATCAAATTTGACTGTATACTGAAAAGTCAAACTTTGACTTTTTGGTCAAAATCAAGTGTCAAGATTCATTTTTCATCAAGACATGTCAAATTATGAAGCTTGTTCATCAAGAAATCAAAAATCACAAATTAGGGTTTGAAATGAAGAAATTTCATAACTTAGATTTTTTCTAAGTTATGAAAATTCCTAATTTTTTCCTAACTTTGTCCCATTTTTTCATCAAGATACATTTGGATTCAAACAAAACTCAAAACATGAAAGTTATATTCCATTGCAAAATCTACAACTTTTATTCACAAAGTTTCCTCAAAAGAAGCTTGTAGATCAAGTTATGATTTTTGGAACAAGGGTGCAAAACATTCTTAACTTAGAAAAATTTTGACCTATTCTAGGCAGGATTTTTGCCCAACTTCATGGCCACTTTTCACATGCTTCCACTTGGAATCTCAACTTGCATTACAAACATGGATGGTAGTACACATTCCAAGCTTTCCAAAATGTCCAAGAACTTCTCAAACACCCTTGTGGTTAGGGAGAATCGAATTTGGCAATATGGGCAAAAGTCACTTTGTTCATAAGCCATTTACATGTTCATAACATTGCCATTTTCAAGTCAGCATGTTCTAAGCTAGATTACAGGCCTCTAATCTCATTTACACTCAATAATTTAATGCATATCCTTTGTGTCAAAGTCTTACTTTGTGTGTTTAACCATTACATACAAGATTGAGCCATAAATGGAAAAAGCATTTTATCTATTCTTGTAAAGTTACACTTTATGTCAAGTTTGCAATCCAAGAGGTACAAAGAAAATCTCTGAGGCACAAGTTATTGAACTAATCCCACTGATCAAGAGCAAACTTTGCAGCATATTTGAGGGGCCTAGAGGAGCCTGTAACAGGACTTGGCATTTTTGACTTAAGAAAGAAGAAAACTTGCATAACTAACAACAACTCACATTCCTTTCAACACAAGCCTAAGCAAACTTATTGAACACATTCCAAACATCAAACCTAACCTGAATCACGAGCCAACCACCTTCAATACCTCCTCAAACACAAAAACACCATCCTCTTGCAAAAATAGGGCACCTGCTGCAGATTGAGGTCCATAACTCAATCCACTCGTGCACTTTGGCTAATAACCTTGCAAACACATTCCATACCATCCCTTGAAACTGTTCCAAGCCCTAAACACCAGCTGTAACACTCCTAACCCCATCTGCCATTTTCATTTTTCAGTTTTGCAGGTGAACTTCCATAGCTCGTTTCAGTCAGTTTCAAAGCAAGCTAGAGGTTGGAGAAGCATCCCTGGACCTCAAGCAAGCTATACAAGTCCTCACATTGCATTGAAAGTACCTCCATTGTCATACACGAATCAAGCTGAACAGGTAAGTTTTTGAACTTCTATCTCTCTATCCAGGCATAGTTAGGCTTAAGTTTGTGAAGAAAGCATGTTCTAATCATAGCCCTGAAGCCATCCATATAGTTACTTTTTATTTATGTTGTGTATGCTGAGAGAATTTTGAAACTGAATATCTGAAAAAAGCTAGGTCAGGAATTGGGGGAGAAGAAATTCTCTCTCATTTCTGAGAGTTAGATCAAGTTCTTGGTATGTATGGATTCGTGATTTGATGCTTGACATTTTTTTTGTTATAAGTTTGTGCTAAAAATCAAAGAATCAGGATGTTTGAAAAAGCAAAGAAGCGCGCGTTCTTTAGAACAGGGATGGCTGGAGGTTGAAGAAGCTTGTTCTTTGGGCTGGGCTTGATTCGTTTTCCTTTTTGCACCACTATTTCACACACACACACCCTTGGCCCATTGTGTTTATTTTTATCATTTTTTGACTTTTTCTTTTTGTTTCTGACTTCTTATTTTTTGTTAAAATATAAAAAAACATTAAAAATATTTTTCACCTTCTTTTTGTATTTTTTAGGCATTTATTTGTTTTATTTGAATTTATACATTATAAATAACATATATATACTTTTATTAAAAATACTAAAAATAATACAAATGTATTTTATTTTCTGATTTTATTTTATTTTATCTTTTGAAAATACTTCCTAAAAAATATACTTTTTTTGTAAATAATAAATATTTTATTTTTGTATATATTTAATATATTTAATAAATAATATAAATACTTATATATTTATTAGAATATTTAGGAAAAAAACATAAAAATAATACATTTTTATTTTTATTAATATTTGACCTCAAAAATACTTTTTTTACAATATGCTTCCTTTTTATTTATTTTTTCTATATAATTAATAAATATTGCATACAATAAATAATAAATACCTTTTATTTGCAAAATTAGGGTTTTGCCCTAAACCATAAAAATACCAAAAATTAATCCTTTTTTATTTTTGTTTATTTGTCACATGAAAAATACTTTTACATACATATAAAAATCATTTTTTGCATCTTGCATATTTATTGTATTTTATTTAATTATTGTGCAATTAAATAATTTGTAAATTCCATTTGGATTGTAATAGTTTAGATTTAAATTTCTTGCTAAAATATCCCCATTTGAACATTTGTACCCCCCATCCCATAATTGTGTTGTAATAATTTAGGACTTTTATTTTCCGCATTTAAAAGCTTTCTAAATATGCCATGATAGACTTAGGGTTTTGTATGCAAAAATCAAATAAATAGCTTGACCTAATTCAAAGACAAAAAAGCATGAAAATGGATAACACCAATCACACTTGCACCCCTAGGGTTACTCCACTTGTTGCCTTCAATAATGGGCCATGTTGCATGTTAGGTGTCTTGGGCCAAAACAAAATAATTCAAACGATCATAGTCCCTCGATGACACTTTCGAAAGTTGCTTAAAAATGATCAAGTCCCTTAAAGGAAAAATTGCCCAAAGACACTTGGCACCATTGCAATCATGGTCTAAACGATGACCCGCGCCCGTCCCGTTAACATCCTAACACAAGATTGTCCACCAAATACAATGGTGGAACAAAATTGTTAAAAGGGTTAAAACATAGGAAAAACCTTTGAGTAAATTTAGGAGTAGACAAAACTCTTAGTTACTTGATAAACTTGCAAAACAATCCTTGCCTACTTTTCAAAACACACATCACAACACACTTTCAAAACAACTTTCAAAAACATTGAAAACTTTTCAAAAGACATACACCTTTGTATACATCCAAACATGGGTCATTACAAAGGTTGCCACCACATTGGCCTCTTTTCAAAACATTTTCAAACCCACACACAAAGCACCATTTCAAACAATTGAAAGAACCATTTCAAACAATTGAAAGCACCATTTCAAACAATTGAAAGCACCATTTCAAACAATTGAAAATCAAGGCAAGTTGATCTAAGCAAGTAACTAAGAGCCCATGGATAACCATGGATAGAAAGGGTGCTAATACCTTCCCTTTCTATAATCTACTCCCCGAACCCAAGAAAACATCTCAAAGGTTTTTGCTGGGCTTTTTTAACCTTTCCTTAGGATAAAATAAAAAGTCGGTGGCGACTCTTGCTCAACCGAAACATTTGCAAAAACAAACGCAAAACCCAAGTCAGTTCTCCCACCGTATCACACTAAGCATAGTTCTAGCAAGTTCCACAAGTGGCCTATTCTTTCTTTCTACCACTCCATTTTGTTGAGGAGTCCTTGGTGCCGAGAAGTTGTGAGATATTCCATGTTCTCCACAAAATTCTTCAAATAGAGCATTTTGAAATTCTCCGCCATGATCACTTCTTATGGAGGCAATTGTTAGAGACTTCTCATTTTGAATTTGTTTAGCATACTTCTTTAATGCCTTGAATGCATCACTTTTCTACACTAAAAAGAATGTCCAAGTATATCTAGAGAAATCGTCAACAATAACCAAAGCATATACATTACCTCCGAAACTTCTTGTTCTTGATGGACCAAATAAGTCCATATGTAACAATTGTAGTGACCTTGTAGTAGACACCACATTCTTAGATTTGAAATCATCGTTGTTCGCCATGAGACATTTTACCTTCAAAGATGGATCATCAAGGGAAATCATGAATATATTATTGATTCTTTTACCTTTAAGTACAACCTCATGTGTGACTTCGTCTTCTATCAAGCATTCATCCTTGGTGAACTTGATCTTGAAGCCTTTGTCACAAAGTTGGCAAATACTAAGAAGATTGTGCTTTAGTCCTTCAACATAAAGAACATCTTCAATGGATGTGAAAGGTGGAGCACCAACTTTTCCTTTGCCAAGGATTCTTCCATTATTATTGTCTCCATAAGTGACAAAACCCTTGTCTTTTAGCACTAGATTTGAAAATTGGTTTATGTCTCCCGTCATATGCTTTGAACAACCACTATCAAGATACCAAAGATTGCATGTGGTCTTCAAGCATACCTGCAAAACAAATTAGGATTTATTAGGTACCCAAGTTGCTTTGGGTCCTTCATAATTAGTGCCTTTCTTTACCCACACATAATGCCCACTTGCCACACTAAAGTTTCTAACATAGCAAGCATTAGGTGTACGGCCTTTAATGCCACAATAAAAACAAGTAGGTTCAAAGTTACTTCTATATCTAGAAGGATAAGATTTCTTCTTAGTAAATGTTTTCTTTTTAGGATAGTTATGAACTATTTTAGGTTTTTTCACTTTCTCTTTGGATGATTAATCACTAGCCTTAACAAAGATAGTCTTATTAGAACTTGGTTTTGAAAACATTGAATATCCAAGTACACTTTTGTCATTGGAGTATCTTTGTTGGCTAAGAACACCTTCCAATCCAATTTGGCCTTTTTCATATCTTTCAATGACTCTTTTTAATTGGACAATTTGGAAAGAGAGTGATTCACAATTTTTGCATACAAAATTATGTTTTTGTTCATCACTTGATTTTTGTTTTTCTTCTTTGAAATATTTTTCCATAGATTCACATTTTTCTTCTAAGAATGAAAATTGTTTCTTTTGTGATGAAATAGTTTTATACAGAATTTTTCATTCATTTAATAGTTCATCTATAGCACCTTGTGCATCACTATCAAAAATATAAAATTCATTACTAACCTCATTGTCTTCATCATCGGAATGGTGTGAGGCCATCAATGCTAGATTTTCACTTTCATTACTATCGGAATCAGATGAGGAACTTATTTCATTATCCTCCCATGCAACATAGGCCTTTTTGTTATTGAATCCCTTTTTGCTTTTGAAGCCACCTTTCTTGTAGAGTTTTGGACAATCCGGCTTGATATGACCTTGCTTACCACATTCATAACATGTGACTTCTTGTGTTGATGTGGAAGCTTCCTTTTTCTTAAATTGTTTCTTTCCTTTTGAATGAGAAAAGGATTTGTCATTTCTACCAAAGAACTTACCAAGCCTTTTAACAAGAAGCATGAAATTTTCATCTTCTTCCAGATTATCTTCCTTTTCAACTTCCTTGGAATTTATCTTTAAAGCAATATTCTTGGATTTATTCTCTTGATTTTCATGTTTTTCAAGTCTTCCGAGTTCCGTTTCATATTCTTGAAGTTTCCCAAACAATATTGCGGATGTCATGGAGGAAATAATTTTATTTTCTGAGATTGTCGTTACCTTTGGTTGCCATTCCCTAGTTAAGGACCTAAGTACTTTCAAATTTAGTTCATCATTCGTCAAAGTCTTACCAAGAGCACTTAGATAATTTGTCAAGTGCACGAATCTCTTTTGTAGGTAAAGCATGGTTTCTCTGGGCTGCATTCGAAATAATTTGTATTCTTGACTCAGGGTATTTAGTCTTGATCTTTTTACTTCAATCGTTCCTTCATGAGCTTGTACCAAGATATCCCATATTTATTTTTCTGTTTTGCATGCCGAGACATGGAAGAATTCATCCATGCTAAGTGCACCTTGAAGAAGGTTTATTGCCTTTTTATCATAGAGAACTTTCTTCTTATCATCATCGTCCCATGCAGTTTTAGGCTTTGATGAGCCAGCACCATTGATTACCGTTATAGGGATAAATGGGCCATTCTCGACGGCATCCCATATTTCTTCTCCTTGTGCCTCTAGATGTGCCTTCATGCGTATTTTCCAGAAGTCAAAATATTCACCACAAAATAGAGGAGGCTTGTTGTTACTACCACCATCTCTGAAAACGAGATTTTGATTTGTGGAAGCCATTCTGGATCTTTTAGGAATAGGTTACCTATAACCTGCTCTGATGCCAATTGTAAGTACGAAGTGCGCCTAAGAGGGGGGTGAATTAGATACTTTAAAAATTCTGGTTTTAGTGATGATGGATATTATCTTTTTGGATTATGGTGAGTTTATGAAAGGGTAAAGTGCATAAAAAATAAAGAGACACGAGCGATATATCCTGGTTTCCCTCATAGTCCGAGAGTAATTCAGTCCCCTTTCAACATGAAAGAGATTTCCTAATTGTGGCAAACTTAAACAAGAACTACCAAAAAGCCAAGAACAATCATCTTGGATCAAGAACAATCCTCTTGGATTTTCACTATGTCAACAATGAGAACAATCCTCTCAAAGTGACTACACTTGTATCCAACAATCCTGGAAAGACAAGATTTAAAAAACCACTTAAACTTATTTCCAACAATCCTGGAAAAATAAGTATCTATCAATAGTTGATTTTGAGTGAGTTGAGTAGTAATAATCACTTAGAGTGATTTATCAATTAATGATCTTCTCTTCCAATGATAATATTGTATAATGACTCAAGATAAATAAATGCTAAGAGTTTTATGGTTAACAATATGTGAAAGTGTGCAGAAAACTTATGTATGAAAGTGAAGAAAAGCTTGAGTTTGTATTTTGAAATTTCAGAAAATATATTTGGAAGAGGTGATGAAAATGATTTTGAAAATGAGTATTTATATGTTCATATCACCTTTTTGAAACATCATAAAGTTCTGTAAATGAATCATGAATAATTTCCAAGATTGAGTGAAAGGTTTCCATGAAAAGGTATTATGAACAGGCATGTGCAAAGTTGTTGTTTTTCAAAATCGTGCAGCATGCAATCGGTTGCACCCTTTGTGTAAATAGATTGCACGGGGTTTCAACAGCTATATTTTAAAAAGTTTTAAGTGTGCAGTCGATTGCACAAGAGTGTAAATCGATTGCATGTGAAGTCAGTAGCAAAAAATGATTGAGTGCAATCGATTACACAAGCAATGTAAATCGATTGCACTGAGAAACAGAAGCAAATGTTTTGAAAATTTTAAGCATGAAATCAATTGAACTAATATGCAAATCGATTGCACTGAGAAACAGTAGCAAAAGATCTGAAAAATTGAAGCATGCAATCGATTGCACTAATATGCAAATCGATTGCACTCAAGTGAAAAATGAATTTTAAATTAGAAAAACTTGAGTAAGGATTTATAAAACATTTCTTTTCACCATTGAGAATCTATGTCTTAAGTTCAAAGTAAGTATTATCATTATACCTTGAAATTTGCTAAGAGCTTGAACTGAAGACTTTGTCCATAGATGACTTGAGCTTGATCAAAAATCTTTGCCTTCTTTGATAATCATGGTTTGTCTTCATCAAAACAAAGGTTCATTTGAGAAGCTTAATTTTACAACTTAAAACCTTCATGAAATCCCCCCCCCCCCCCACAATATTAAAACATAGCAGGTACTTTATTTCGTTCATAACACGCAGGGGTGCCCTAGCGAACGAGATGATAATGATAGCGAATATCATTTCTTGAAATGAAATCTACAATATCCTCTTCGAATATCATTTCTGGAAGCGAAATCTTCATCATCCTTTTTTAATATCGTTTATGGTACATTACCATTATCTCTCTCTAATGCTTATGAATGGTTAAGATTTCATGAATCAATGGCTTATGAATGTTCATGCTTTAGGTTTTGGTGTTGGATATGCATATGCTTTAGATTTTGTGTTTGAAGCATTAGTGTGTCATTCACACTTTATTTTCGTTTTGTTGCAACCGTGTTTTAGTTTTATTCAGATTTTGTAGCTTATAACCATAGTATGTAATGTGTATCATGTTAAATCCATAGTTTTTGGATTGGCATAAATTTTGCTAAAACATGGTTCTAGGCTAATGTTGAGCAAGATGTCACAACATCTTAATCAATTTTCATGACATGTGTTGTTGTCATGTGTATTAGACAGATGTTGAGCAAGATGTCTTGACATCTTAGTCTGTTATACAACAGGCGCTGCTGTTTTAATCTCTTGACATATTTGATTTATTTTTTAGAGATCCTTTTGGATATATCTCATTATTTTTGAAGGTTAAGGAGATTTATTAGGAACAAGTGTAGATTTGATTTGGTTTCATTAAAAAAGATCTTGGAGACTTTTTAGGAAACTTTAAAAGATTTGTTCCTATTTTTATGTGAAGATCTTGCAATTGATTTAAAAAGTGAAGATTGAATTTGATTTGAAGAGTCCAAGCCCATACTGCAAGAGTCTATAAATAAGGTCTTGCTAGACCTAAAATAGAAAGAATTCACATTGAAGAAATCGTGGGTGCAAAGTAAGGATTAGGGTTTTGGGAGTCTTTTAAGTTCTTTGTGTTTGTGTTCTTTGTATGTCACTCATGTATCTTTTGATGCATTGAATTTGACTAATTGTTACTTGATTTTATATCAAGTTATTATTCTCAGTCGTGATCTTTTAAGCAAAGAGTTGAGTGTTGTTCTTGGTTGAAGTTTTTAATTAAAAAAATAATTATTGTTTATTTGAACTTTAAAATTCTATTGGGTTCTTTGGTCTATTCACAAGGTTTGTGACTGTAGGTATCACTGTGGTGATTGAAAGTGAGAGGGGGATCTCATATCTAGAGATGTCTAGGTAGAAGTTGCACATGGTAGTGATTAGGCAATAAGTTGTAAACTAGGGTTGTTTAGCTTTGAACTAATGCTATTGTGATACGGTGGCCAGAACCAGACTGTTTTGAAAAGCTGGTTTGCATTTTGTGTTTGTGTTTGCAAAATGTCGCGGTAAGCAACAGTCGCCACCGACTTTTATTTTATCCAACAAGAAAAGACAAAAGCACCGAAAAATTCCTTTTTTTCGAGATTTTGAGTACGGGGGTAGATTATAGAAAGGGAAGGTATTAGCACCCTTTCTATCCGTGGTTTTCCACGGGCTCTTAGGTACTTTCTCATCATTTTCAAAATTTTATTGTGTGTGTTTGATTTGAAAAAGTTTTTGTTTTACTTTGATTTAACTCTTGCTTCTGTCTTCAAGAGTGTTACAAAGTCGTTTTGAAAACTTTGTTTGAAAAGAGTGTAAGTGTGAAAAATGTTTGTTTTGTTTGAGCAAGTACTTAAGAACTAATCTACCTACTCGAAAAAGAGAATTGTTCTATTCTTGTTTCCTTTAGACAGTGCTATCCCACTATTAATGAGTAGGTAGCATCGTCGTTGGAGTTTTAAGGGTCAATTCAAAAGGGACGTTACGATCACTAAAGCAATGTTAGGACGTCTTAGTAGTAACCCTAATGTCTTAAGATCAATATTCGAGGCAACAGTATCTGAGGCAAGCTTTCCGAGGAAACTTTTCCGAACGGGACTTTGATCTTTGTTTAGACAAGAGAGCAACCACTAAAGTATCCTATACTTAATGACCGTTTACCGAAGGCAACCAAAGTGGGAGTGTACCCTAGGAGTGCGCATGTGCGAGTGATTCAATTTCAAGTTATTATCTTTGCACATTTAGGGTTTGCTAACCGTTTTAAAGTTAATCATACATTCTTGTCATGCAAATCTAATATTCATACATCTAACAGTTAATATTTTGCGGAAATTAAAGTGCGGAAAGTAAAGCTATGCTATTACAAGGCTTCGGGTATTAATTACATAGCCAAAAACAAACCCGTCAAAACGATAAATGAACAGGAGAAAAATCCTAATTAATCTATTACAACTTGTGTACAATTATATTAATATGGTAAAAATAAATAAACGCAATGAATCGAGAACGAGAGAGAACTAGGGTTTTGACCCCGGCTAACCTAATCGAAAGAGAAAATATTTTTATTGTTTTTTAATTATTTTTTAAGAAAAAGAATAAGGTTTTTTTAAATTAAATACAAATCTAATTAGTAATTAAATTAAATTAAAGAAAATAATTTACATGACCTATTTTTTGTATTTTTGTTATTTTTAAGAAAAAGAAAATAGAATTAAGTTAGAAACAAAAACCCTAATTGTTCTAATTAATTCTAATTTATTTACAAAATAATTAAAGTTAACCTAAAATTAAATAAACTAATTAAATTAATTTTTGATTAAAAAATGAAACCTAAACCTAATTGGATGAAAATTATTTTTATGATTTTTTGATAAAAAGAATTAATTTTGATGTTAATAAAAATAAATTAATTAATTAATTAAAGAAATATAAAAGAAAAGGAAAAGAAAGTTGGGCCTGCTTGTAAGTAATTTTGGGAGTGTGGATAGCAAATCTGGGCCCAAGACAATTGATCCACGTTGACCTTCCACGTTCCGGTGATATGCGTTGACTGGGCTTTGGGTGGACCCTCATACAATGGTCTTCAGATCTGGATGGTTGGTAATCTGATGGTTAGGAGATGATGATCCATGGTGGTCTTCATACCTTGTGGGACATTGAATTTGTTAAGGAAACTCAAGAAAAAATGGCAAATGTTGGAGGCAGGGGTCGAACCCCTGACCTCATGCTCTCCAATGCCTTAACGCTTCCCTGGCCACCACTAGGCCACTTGGTTCAGTTGGTTAATATATAAAACAAAAATAATAAAATACATAAAGCGAAATTGACTACCCAACACGCTCCAAATTTCAAACAGGCGAATGGGATGATGCCACGCGTGTCATCTTCTTCCTCTCTCCGTTGGTAAAAGTCAGAGATTTTTACCTACGGACAATTGTCTGTCGCTATACACCCTGCATATCTCAAAATCATACATAGGCATAGAAAATGAAACCTAATGCCATGAATCAACTCGTCTGGACCTGCTGAGCATTATGATGCCCTTTTTGTGGGCCAATTTCACCTGTACACAAAGATCCTAAAACGATGCATAAAACCCTAATAATGGCAAATCCTGATATAGTCCACAAAAATGCAATTGAATGTTATAGATAGCTTGCAAATGTTTCAAGGAGCAAGAATATATAAGTATTTCATGCTATAGATGCCAAAACCATGCAATTCAATTTCAAGAATAAGCCAAAGTCGTGAACCACTTACTTTGGGTTTTAGCGCAGGAAAATCCTTGTTCTTGATTGGTATAGCTTGCTTGTGATCCCAGGAAATGAATGAGATGGTTAGGGAGCCTTGTAAACGCCTGGAGCTATGAAATCAAGTCCACACTTTTTGTGATTTTTTCCAAATGTGGTTCTGCCTTCTCACGCCTCCAAAGCCTGTGTTTAGGTCTGCAATTTTATACTCTATACTGAGGAATGAATTAGGTTTACAAAAGTCCATTCAACCTTTGTCAATTATGGCTTTTGATCTTGATTTGATTCACTTTGAAAATCTTTCCAAAATAGGCCAAACTCAATCTTTTTGTGCCCACCTATGCCTTGCACAAATTAATTCAATTGCTAGCTGGATATAGGACCTGAAACATGCACAAGATCTTGAGGTATCAATGATTTGGATTTTTCATGATTTGTTTTGATTTAAATTTATTTAATTGCAATAAAAATCAAAATAAATATAAAAAAATAAGATAAAGAAATGGGAAGAGCTAGGGCTCGTGGACCATACTACCAACTCAAAACAAGTGCAAAAAGTTAGGCCCATTTAGCAAAAATTGCAATTTGAGGTATAGTTGACTTTTGACAATTTTGCAAAAAAGGTCAACTTCACCAATACATAACTTCCTCAATTTTGACTCTTTGAAGGTGTTTTTGGACTTTTTAGAAAGATTGAGGTCTCCTCTAAGCAACACTTTTGGTCTCATCTCAATTTGGTATTCCATGTTCATGTATGAAGTTTTGACAAAAAAGGTGTTTTTGTTGACTTTTCAAAATGACCTATAATGTCCAATCCATAACTTCTTGTGAGTGCATATTTTGAACTTTGGGGATGAATATGAATTGTAGGTAATTGTATCCTCTTCAAAATAAGATTTGGATGGGTCATTTCTCATAAAGTATGAGAAAGTTATGCTTGGTCAAAGTTGAGTTGACTTTTCCTACAAAACCCTAATTTAGCAACTTTTGGTTCTTGATGAATTATGAGCCATCCTTGATTAATCATGATCAACCCTTGATAAAATGATGAATGATACTTCAAAATGATAATTTTCACCAAAAAACTTGAATTTTGAGTGTATGTGGGCCACAGTTGACTTTTGCCTTAGCACAGTCGATTTCCAGGCCTTTGAGCAACTGACTGAGCAAACTTCCTCTGCAAGGCTTGAAACTTGATATGGATGGTGAGAACATATTAGGGCAATGGTGAGCATTTGGGATCCCTTGGACTCAATTATCTTGATGCAACATGAAACCCTAATTTGAGGTAGACTGCCTTAGGAGAGAGCTTGTTTGGTCAACCCTTGGACTTTCTTGAGCACCTTGGAGATTTTTCTTGAAATGTTTTGAGAAATATGGGAGGGAAAATTTTGGGGTGCAACAGCTGCCCCTGTTCAATCTTCTTAAACCTGAGGATGTAGATTGGCTCTTCTACCTTTCGTGATCCGAGGGTGGAAGATGATTGAACACTAGAGTGCCCAGAAATTTGCACTCGCATGAAGTGGTATTTGTCTCGTGATGTTAGGAATGGGCTTACAGATGCCATTTGGAAGTTGATGATGGAGGATGGGCTTAAAGATGCCATCTGAAGGAGTGTCGATCGCCTAAGAGATTCCTTAGTGAGAGTCTGTATATTTGTTGTTGAGGAAGACTACGTTGGGGAATGCAGGTCTCTGTCTTGAGAGAAATAGAATTTTAGGAGCTTCGATCGTCTGTTATTCTACTGGGGAATCGTCTCTTAGTTGAAGAGGTGAAAATGAACTACTATTTGGTCGAATCCAGGCTTCATAGTGATAAGACCGACTGCTATTTGGTCGTAATCTAGGCTTTATAGTGACTTACTGGGGAGATGAGATTAAACTTGCTATCCGGTCGTGATCCAGGCTTCACAATTTCCCGATTCTTATCTAGTCATAATCCAGGCTTCAGAAGGAATTAAGTTGTTATCCAGTCGCATCCGAGCTTCAACTTGACTTCAGGGCATACTAATATTCGGTCAACTTCGGGCTTCTTAGTAATTGTCCAGATAAAATGCTATTTGGTCTAAATCCAAGCTTCACAGTGTCTTGTACTGTTATATGGTCGTAATCTAGGCTTCAGTCCTTTTATCGTTATCTGGTCGTAATCCAGGCTTCACGATGCTTTATACCATTATCTGCTTGAATCCAGGCTTCATGGTGTCCTGTATTGCTATTTGGTCGTAATCCAGGCTTCACAATACCTTATTTCCTATCTGGTCGTAATCCAGGCTTCACAATACCTTATTTCCTATCTGGTCGTAATCCAGGCTTCAGAAGAAATCAAGTGGTTATCAGGTCGCCTCCGGGCTTCCATTTGATTTTAGGCCTACTAATATCCGGTCGAATCCGGGCTTCATAGCAACTGGCCGGGTAAACTGCTATTTGGTCGTAATCCAAGCTTCACATTGTCCCTCACTGTTATCTAGTCGTAACCCAGGCTTCAGTGTCTTTTACCGCTATCTGGTTATAATCCAGGCTTCGCGATGTCTCATACCATTATCTGGTCGAATCTAGGCTACATGGTGTTTGGAGAAATCAAGATACTATCCGGTCGAATCCAGGCTTCATAACTTGTGTTAAAGATGTACCACTATCTGGTCGTAATCCAGGCTTCGCAGTGTCTTTGGCTGCTATCTGGTCGTAATACAGGCTTCACAGAAATTTATATTGCTATTTGGTCATAATCCAGGCTTCACAATAACTTGTTGAGCTGTTATCCGGTCGTAATCTGGGCTTCACGGCTTGTGTTTATGACATACCACTATCTGGTCGAATCCAGGCTTCATGGCGTCTTTCACTTCTATCTGGTCGTAATCCAGGCTTCACAGTAACTTGTTGAGCTGTTATCTGGTTGTAATCTGGGCTTCACGGCTTGCTGGGGATTAAACTATTATCCGGTCGAATTCGGGCTTCATAGCTTAGAGATAAACCACTATCTGGTCGAATCCAGGCTTCGCGGTGTTTGATATTGTTATCCAGTCGTTCTTTGGGCTTCACAATATGATGGAGAAATCAAGATACTATCCGGTCGGATCCGGGCTTCATAGCTTGAACTTGGTGAGAATTTGATTGTACTTTCCTGAAAGGTAAAGGTTAGTCGTATGTAATGCATGACATGTATTAAACAATGATGTTCTCAAAATAAATGAGATTGTGTTGTATGATGCGTATGCGCATGTCATGATGTATGGACATGCAATGTTTTTATGATATTCTCTAGCTGGGGAAAATAAATCCCAGATTGCTGCTGGAGAAAAAGAGTTAAATTCTTCGTTCTCGCTGGGGTAATGATCGAAGATGATTGTGAGAATAATCCTGCCGGAAAATAAACTGACGAGAAAATGACTCTATGGGGAGGAGATGCTCTGCTAGAGGACCTGTTGATTTGGAGAAATAACCTCGGTTGGGGATGAATTATCGTTGCTGGCGATAATAAAGCCTGTTGGGGATTGAGTTTCTGCTTGTGGAAGAAATAAACTCCATTGGGGATAATCTTCTAGTGCTGGTGATAATAAACTCTGCTTGGGGAGAATCACTGTTTTTAGATACCTTTTGCTCTGCGGGGAGTGAATATACCTTTAATCGTATTCTCCAGCTAGGTCTATCCCTATACCTGGTGGACAGAGCAACTATAAAGCTTGGACATTTCTCATTTGCCCCTGTTTCTGATATTACGAGTAATTGTCTTTTTGTTTCGTATGTAAATATTTATGAGCAACAATTATTGTCAAATGCATATATCAAAAATGAACATTGGACATTATTGCAAAAGAAAACAGAAAAAGGAAAACAATTTTAAATTTCTTTGTGAAAATGAATTGTATTGATTTTGAAGTTGGCCTGTAAATAGGTGTTTTTGTACAAGAGGCTGACGTCCTAGTAAGAGAACGCCGCCGAAAGATAGAATATTTATACACTTTGTGCAAAAGAAAGAAAAACAGCTATGTGAATAATCCCACTGAGTTCCAACTCTGCTATCGCCTTTATATCCTCGAGCATCTCGTCACTTTACGACTTGTTTGAAGGTAGATCAGATTGATTGTTTCCGTCTGAACTTGATAGTTGATACCGAAGTCTGGTTGTAAGATGATCCAATGAGACATAGCGTTACGCTTTAATCCCTAATTTTTTCCTGGACCGCCCTTTCGGGTTTTCAGTCCACCGGGATACCCTTTTTTGCCCAAGCTGCCTTTTCAGGTTTTCGACTTGCCGGGTGTACATTTTTTTTCATTTTCATCCCTTATTTTTGCCCGAACCCTTTTGGTTCGCCGGGAAGCCCTTATTTTTTCCTAGGCCAGTCAACCTAGCGGGTCTTTGATTATGCGTAGTATTTTTCACTGTGTCTGCATTGACGGGGTGAGGAAGGTCGTCACCATCCATGGTGGTTAGAATTATAGCTCCTCCTGAGAAAATGTTCTTAACCACAAATGGCCCTTCGTACGTAGGGGTCCATTTGCCCCTGGGATCACCTTGTGGCAGTATGATACGCTTGATTACCAGATCCCCAACTTGATACTCTTGTCTTCTTACTTTCTTGTTAAATGCCTTGATCATTCGCTTTTGATACGTCTGACCATGACAAATAGCAGTAAGTCTCTTTTCATCGATTAGATTCAGCTAATCAAGTCGGGTCTGGATCTAGTCGTCCTCGCTCAAACCTGCATCCTTCATAATCCAAAGAGAGGGTATCTGGACCTCAATAGGTAAGACTGCTTCCATGCCATACACCAAAGAGTAGGGTGTTGCCCCTGTTGACATCCGCGCATCTGCCAACACACTTCCCTTAATTGCTTTTTGGGTCGTATATTGGATGTCGTACTCAGTCAAGATCATATGCCATCTTGCTATTCTTCCGGACAAGGCAGGCTTTTCGAAGATATACTTGATTGGATCCATCTTTGATATCAATAGAGTAGTGTGAGTCAGCATATACTGTCTCAGCCGGCGAGCAGCCCATGCCAAAGCGCAGCAAGTTTTCTCAAGTAGTGAGTATCGGGTCTCACAGTCGGTAAACTTTTTGCTAAGGTAGTAAATAGCATGCTCTTTTCGGCCAGACTCGTCATGCTGCCCCAGCACGCACCCCATCGAATTGTCGAGTATTGTCAAGTATAAGATCAAAGGTCTTCCTTTAATTGGAGGCAACAGAATAGGGGGCTCTTGGAGATATTCCTTGATCCTTTCGAAAGCGGCCTGACATTCATCATTCCATCTTACCACTTGATCTTTCTTCAACAGCTTGAAGATTGGTTCACAAGTAGCAGTCAGGTGTGAAATGAATCGGGAAATGTAATTCAGACGTCCCAAAAAGCCTCTGACTTCTTTTTCCGTTCGGGGAGCTGGCATTTCCTGTATAGCCTTTACCTTGGCAGGATCCACTTGAATACCTTTATCACTAACGACGAAACGCAGCAGATTACTAGACCTTACCCCGAAGGTGCACTTGTTCGGGTTTAACCTCAGCTTGTACATCTTAAACCTGTCGAATAGTTTCTGGAGATGGTCAAGGTGTTCTTCTTCAGTCTGGGATCTTGCAATCATGTCGTCAACGTATACCTCAATCTCATGGTGAATCATGTCATGGAACAAAGCGACCATGGCGCGCTGATACGTTGCCTCAGCATTCTTCAATCCGAACGGCGTGACCTTGTAGCAAAAGGTGTCCCACTGTGTAACGAACATTGTCTTCTCCATGTCTTCGGGAGCCATCTTAATCTGATTGTAATCGGAAAAACCATCCATAAAGGAGAAGATCTTATGTTTCACGGTGTTGTCGACCAGAACGTCGATGTGAGGGAGCGGAAAATCATCCTTGGGGCTCGCCCTATTCAGATCTCTATAGTCCACACACATCCGTACCTTACCATCTTTCTTGGGCACTGGAACCACGTTGGTAACCCACTGCGGGTAAGAAGTGACAGCTAGAAAACTGATGTCAAACTGTTTCATGACCTCAGCTTTGATTTTCTCAGACATCTCTGGGCGCATGCGGCGAACTTTCTGCTTTACCGGAGGACAGTCTTCTTTAGTTGGCAAGCGGTGTACCACAATATCAGTATCCAACCCAGGCATATCTTCATAGGACCAAGAAAAGATCTCAACATAGTCATGCAGCATCTGAATCAACCGTTGCTTGACGCTAGACTCTAGATTTGCACTGATCTTGACCTCTTTCTTGTCTTCCTCTGTACCCAGATTCACTGATTCCACTGGCTCTTCATGGGGTTGTATGGCCCTCTCTTCCTGTAGTAGCAGCCTAGCAAGTTCCCCAGGCACTTCGCAATCATCCTCACCTTCGTCCTCGGCTTGGTTGATCGGACTTTCGAAGTCATAACTAGCAGTAGCAGAGTCGTTATCAGTGGGATCCAGAGTGGATGTGGACCTGTATTATGATATGTGAGTGTGTGTAAGACAATAGCTGTTTTTGATAAGGTGCAAGATAGAAAAGAAAAACAAGGAGCGCAAAATTTGTAATGCAAGAAAACGTCCAATGCTTTATTGATGATATATGGAAATGACAAATATTAAGCCCTCACAAACAAAACCACAGTGTCTCGGGAAAGGCACCGGGCCGTAAAGTTTTAAATTGTCTGTTACAAAACTCAAAAACAAAAGTCTATTACTGTGTGTTGTACCCCAAAATTTTCCCTCTCATTTATCAAGATTTTTCTCACAAGACTTCTTGGACTCAAGACAAGACTAGGGTTTGGTCAGCTCAAGACATCTCATCTTGCACTAATAACCCAAAATTAGGGTTTAAATTTGCACAAGTATTTTTGGACCACCAATGCTTCATGTGACTTTCATACATCATGTTGGACCCCTAAGATTGCTCATGTTAAGTTTCAAGCCTTGAACCACATTTTTGATCAGTCAATTGGACAGTTGACCTAAAAAATCAATTGTATTGGGAAAAAGTCAACCATGGCCAATTTACAGTCAAAATTAATAATTTTTTATCCACAACAACATTTTAGACTCATATGTACCATTTGATCAAGTTTGGATCACAACTCCTCAAGAAATTTGATCAAATCATCAAAAGGGCAAATGGTCAAAATTAGGGTTTTGACTGAGAAAGGGCAATTTCTGATTTTTAACCTAGCCAATGACCAATTGAGTTCAAACATGATTTCAAGGGTTCAATGGCATAATCTTGACCTAATTACATGGTTCAAAAGATCTCAAGTTCATTGGATTGACAGATGAATTTTGTAGTCAACTGATTAAAAGTCAACTGTACACTGAAAAGTCAAACTTTGACTTTTTGGTCAAAATCAAGTACCAAGGGTCATAATTCATCAAGATATGTAAAAATATGAAACTTGTTCACCAAGAAAACCAATTTTGAAAATTAGGGTTTTGAATTTGAAAATTTTCATAACTTAGAATTTTTCTAAGTATGGAAATTTTCTTATTTTTTCCCAACTTTTCACCACTTTTACACCATGATACAATTGATTCAAAGAAAACTTCCAACATGAAAGTTGTAGTCCTCCATGAAATCTACAACTTTGCTTCACAAACTTTTCCCAAAAGATGCTTGGATCTCAAGTTATCAATTTGTGAACATAGGTCCATGAACTAAATAACTAAGTGAAATTTTGCCCTAATTTAGGCAGGTTTTGGACCCAACTTCAGGGACATTTTTCACCTAGTTCCAAGAGGTATCTCAAAATTCATTTCAAAGATGGATTATATATCACATTGCAAGCTTTCCAAAATGTCCAAGAACTCTCCAAGATCATTTTTGGTTAGGGAGAATCGAAGAAGGAAAGTTGGCATTTTATCACTTTTGTTCAAGCCATTTTTACATGAGATCAAGTTGCAAATCAGATCTATGTTGATTGTACCTTGCTTTACAGGTCCTAAACTCATTCTACACTCCATAATTAAATGCAAACTCATAAGTTAAAGGCTTTATTTTCACTTTTGAAGCATTGTACAAGAGACATTTCCATTTTTGGCCAAAAGTGCACAATGCCATTTTCATAAAGTGAGCTTTTGCAACTTTGTCAATCTTGAGCCTTGGACCTGTCCCTTTGGTGCAAGCAACTTCCACAGGTCTCAAGCAAATTGTACAAGTGCATTTCAGCTATCAAGCAAGCAAGGACAGGCCTGTTAGTTTTGTCACTTCACTTTTCTTCAAATACAAGAAAAGTTGCCAAAAGGTGAAAAGCTTGCAGAGCTAGTGAAGAGTGGACTTGGATCCTTTCTATACATATTTACAAACTTGTTACAAACTAGAGCACGATTGCTTCATATCTGAAACTCTCCAAAACACAAAAACTCCAATTTTCTGCCCAAACATACAGATTTCTGCAAAACCATAGTGTGATGCGGTGGGAGAACTGATTTGAGGTTTTGCGTTTGTGTTCGCAAATGTTTCAGTTTAGCAAGAGTCGCCACCGACTTTTTATTTTATCCAAAGGAAAGGTCAAAAAGCACAGGAAAGACCTTTGAGATTGTTTTTGGGTTTGGGGGGTAGATTATGAAAAGGGAAGGTGCTAGCACCCTTTTCATCCATGGTTTTCCATGGGCTCTTAGTTACTTGTTTTAGATCACTTGCTTTTGTTTTTCAATTGTTTGAAATGGTCCTTTTGTGTGTCGTTTTTAAAGTATTTTGAAAAGAGGCCATCGCTGTGGCAACCTTTGTAATGATTCTTGTTTGAATGTATACAAAGGTGTTTTGTCTTTTGAAAAATGTTTCAATGTTTGAAAGTTTATTTTGGGAAATGTTTTGAAATTGTGTTGTGATGTGTTTTTGAAAATAGCAAGGATGTTTTGCAAGTTTGATCAAGTAACTAGGAGCATCTACCTACCTACTCAAAATTCTTTCCTACACATTTTTAACCCTTTTACAATGTTGTTTTACCATTGCATTTGTTAAACAACCTTGTGCTTGGATGTTAAACGGGACAGGCATGGGTCGTCGTATTGACCATGATAGCAATTGTGCCAAGTATCATAGCAAGTTTTTGAGGGACTAGATCATTTTTTGTATAGGCAACCAAGATAGCGTCATTGAGGGACTATGATCTTTTGTTTTTGATTAGTCTTGCCAAGATACCTAACATGCATACCATGGCCATTTTAAAGGCAACAAGTGGATGAAACCCAAAGGGTGTTTGTGTGCATTGTGTTGTCAATTTTCATGCCTTTTTGTCTTGTATTAGTCAAGCTATTTGTTTGATTTTGGTTATTTGCATACAAAACCTTAATCTTTTTATCATGGCATATTTGAAAGCAATAAAATGCGTAAAGTAAATCTAGACTATTACACAATATTATGGGGATGGGGATACAAGTTTGAATAGGGGATATTTGCAAGAAATTAAAACCCTAAAATTATTATAACCATATTGAATTCTTTGTTCAAATAATAAATTGACCATATTTAAATGTGCAAATAAATATAAATATGCAAAATGTTTTTTTGTATTTTATTTTATGTATGTAAAAATAAATTATTTAATGTATCAAAAATGGAAAATAAAATGATTATTTTTTGAAAGGGTAGAAAACCCTAATTTTGGTTTTAAGAATATATATATTATATTATTTATTTATGTACAAGAAAATAAAATAAAATATATACAAAATGTTAAAAAATAAAATATGTATGACAAACTATTATTTAAGTATATAAATAATAAAAATAAAAATATAATATTTTTTGTATTAATTATAAGTTTATTTAAGAAAAATCAAAGTATATATTATTTAATAATTATTCTTATGCTAAAAATAATAATAAATAAAATAAAATAAAATGTGAAAATTTAAGAAAATATTTTTGGTGATTTTTTATATTTAGAAAAAATAATAAAAGTCAGAAATGAAAAATATAAAAAACATAATGAAATGGGCCAAGGGGGTGTAAACAGCAAGTCAGGGGGTGTCAAAAGTAAGGAACAGCCAGGCCCAGCCCAGACTTGCCTTCGTCCCTAACCTCTAAACCAAATAACGCGCACCATAGTTCAAAATGCTAACTCCTGCATTTGTGCTTAAAAACAAAAACTTGCAACATGAAAGTTATAGAACATGATCATCTGATTCTAACCATGTAAAAAACTTAATCTAACTCTCAAAGACCAGAGAGAATTTCTCTAGCCCTAATTTCTTACCTAGTTTTTTCAGAAAGTTCATCATTCAAATTCTCCCAGCTCAGTTAACTTAAATGAATTATATGCATATGTAAATCTCAAGGGCAATGAGTACTACATTTTTTATTCACAAACCTAAGCCTAATGATTCCTAAATAGAGAGATAGAAGTTTGAACTTTACCTGTTTCAGTCAAGCTCGAGTATGGCAATGTAGGGGTTTTCAGTGAGGCCTGAGATGCTTGTGAGCTTACTTGAAGTTCCTTTGAGCTTTCCCAATGCCTAGCTAGCTTTGAACTTGCCTGAATAAGCTTGTAGAAGTCAAACTGCATAGTCAAAATTCAAAAATGGTGAAGTGTGTAAATGGAGTTACAGTCACTTGGGAATGGTTGGGATAGTTTAGGTAGGTTGTATGGAGTGTGTTGGAACTGGTTGCAAGCAAAACACACGAGTGGTTTGTGATTTGGAAATCAAAATGCAGAACCTGCCCTGTTTTGCAAGATTTTGGTGTTTTGGTGTACAAGGGTGTTTGAGGACTGGCTAGTTTGTGTTTCTGACATTAGGCAATATGAAAAACTTGTTTGGAATGTTTGCCAAGCTTGGTTATAACAGATACAAGAGTTGTTGACCTTTTGCAAGGTTTCTTGGTTTTGAAGCAAAATAGTGAGTTGACAATGCAAAGAGCCTGTACAGGCCTCCTTCCTAGCTGCACAAAGTTGGTTTACATTTTCCTAAGTTTATGGAGTTTGTTTGCTGCAAAGGATTGGGTTCACAGCTCAAGAGAAACAAAATTGCATAAAGCAACCTTTATCAAAATGGCATTGTTAACTTTTTGCCATTTTTAGATTAATTCTTTGTATAATGCTTCATTGATCAAAACAATGCCTTAATCCATTGAGTTTGCATTCAATTTTTGAGTGTGGAAGGGTTTAAGGACCTGTAAACAAGTACAAGCAAGGCTGGATAGAATTTGCAACTTGTAGCAACATGAAAAATGCCATGGATCAAAGTGACATTTTTCCAAATTCAAACCTTCGATTCTCCCTAACCACAAATGATTTTGGAGATTTCTTGGACATTTTAGAAATCTTGTAACATTCTCTACAATCCATATTTGAAAGGAATTTTGAGATTCCACTTGGAACTAGGTGAAAAATTTCCATGAAGATAGGTCAAAATCCTGCCTAAACTAAGGCAAAATTTCACTAAGTTAGAAAGTTTTTGGACCCTTGTTCCTAAAATCATAACTTGAGATCCAAGCTTATTTTGGGAAAACTTTGTGAATAAAAGTTGTAGAATTTGTGGAGGACTACAACTTTCATGTTGGAAGTTTTCTTTGAATCCAATTGCATCATGGTGAAAAAGTTGGGCAAAGTTGGGGAAAAATAAGAAATTTTCATAACTTAGAAAATTTCTAAGTTATGAAAATTTTCCATTTCAAACCCTAATTTGAAAAATTAGGTTTCTTGATGAACAAGTTTCATATTTTGACACATCTTGATGAAAAATGACCCTTGGCACTTGATTTTGACCAAAAAGTCAAAGTTTGACTTTCTAGTGTACAGTTGATTTTTGATCAGTTAACTGGAAAATTCATCTGTCAATCTAATGCATTTGAGATCTTTTGAACCTTGTGATTAGGTCAAGATTATTCCATTGAGTCCTTGAATCCAAGCTTGAACCTAATTTGCCATTGGCTAGGTTAAAAATCAGAAATTTCCCTTCAGTAGTCAAAACCCTAAAAATGACCATTTTGCCCTTTTGATGATCTGATCAAATTTCTTGAGGAGTTGTGGTCCAAACTTAATCAAATGGTTCATATGAGCCTATAATGTTGATGTTGATAAAAAATTATGAGGTTTGACTGTAAATTGGCCACAATTGACTTTTTCCCCAATACAACTGATTTCTAGGTCAAATGTCCAATTGACTGGGCAAAAATTTGATTCAAAGCTTGAAACTTGGTATGGGCAATCTTATAAGTCCAACATGAAGTATGAAAGTAACATTGAGCATTGGAAGTCCAAAAATCCATGTGCAAACTCAAACTCTAATTTCAGGTCATCAGTGCAAGGAGATGTCTTGAGTAGAGCAAACCCTAATCCTGTCTGGAGTCCAATGAGCCTTGTGGGGGGAAATCTTGATAGAATGAGAGGGAAAATTTTGGGGTACAACAGATTCCCCTGTTCAATCTTCTTGAACCTGAAGATTTAGATTGGCGAGTTTGCCTTTTGTGACTCGAAGGTAAAAGATGATTGGACACTGGAGTGCCCGTAAATTTGCACTCGTCAAAATGTGGTTGAGGGAATGGGCTTAAAGATGCCATTTGGAGATGTGACAGAATATTGTCGGAGATGGGCTTAAAGATGCCATCCAAGAATGTTTGTTGAAAATCAGGAGAATGAACATCAGAATGGTATCCATATCTGGAACATATCTGAGTTGTATTTGGAGATTGGATCAATATGAGCGAGGGAATGGCGTCCGTGTCTGGAGCATATCCGAGCTGTAATTGTATTTGATTCTTGAATGAATAACAGAATGACTGTCGTTTCTGGAGTGTATCTGTATTGTATTTGAATCTGAAATCTGAATAAGCGACAGAATAACATCCGTTTCTGGAGCATCTCTGAGCTGGGGAAAAAGTCTGAATGAGTGACAGAATGGCTTCCGTGTCTGGAGCGTATCTGGACTGTATATTGAGGTTGGTATCTGTATGAGTAGAAGAATGACTTCCGTGTCTGGAGTGTATTCGTACTTAAAACTGATAGTTGAATCTGAATGAGAAATAGAATGGCTTCCGTGTCTGGAGCGTATCTAATCTGTATCTGATTGATGACGTCTGAATGAGTGACAGAATAGCATCCGTATCTGGCGCGTATCCGTACTGTATCTTGACTTTGAATTTTGAATGAGTAATAGAATGACCTCCGTGTCTGGGGTGTATCCATACTGTATCTGAATAAGAGATCTGAATGAGTAGCAGAATGACTTCCATGTCTGGAGTGTATCTGTACTGTATCTGAAATCTTTGAATATTTGTTAAAGATAGCTTTTATTCTTATCCTGAAAAGGGTAAAATGTTAGCTAAAACATAAGGTTATGTTGCATGAAATGTATGATGCAATAAAATGTGTTTTATCAATGTTTATGATATATGAATGTAATGTATGCGCATGTAAGCTGAGTAGCTGTCTTGCTGAGGAAAATAGATCCTTGATAGCTGGAGATAATAAAATCTTGACTGCTGCCGGGGAAAATAAACCCTTGACCGTTGTTGGAGACTCGGAATCTTTGATTGCTGAGGATGAGAAATCCTTGCTGACCACTGTTGGGGATAGAAAATCCTTGGCGACTAGTGGGGATTAACAAGAACTTTGACAACTTCTGTGGGGATGTGAGAATCCTTCACGAATTTCCTGGGGATATAGGGATCCTTCAAGTCTGCTTGAGAAACCTGCTTGGGGAATCCAGAGAATTTGATAACTTTTACTGGTGATCACACTATGAGAATCCTTGTTCTGCTGGGGGATAAAGAAAACTTTGATGACTCTCTACTAGGGATCAGAAAAAAGAAAAACCTTGATCTGCTGGAGAAATAGGAAAACTTTGATGGCTTCTGTGGAGAATTAAGAATGAGAAACTTCGACCTTCTGGGGAAGTTGAATTCCTTGGGGCTTCACTGGAGAAGTGAGAATGAGAATCTTCGATCTGCAGGGGATTTTAGAAAATTCTGAAAAACTCGTGCTGGGGAGTCATGAAGGTTCTGGCAACTTCACTAGGGAATCCAGACTGAGAATCTTCAATCTGCTAGGGGAAAATAGATCCCTAGGGACTTCAAACTGGGGAGTTAAGAATGAGAATCTTCATTCTGTTGGGGAGTAAAAACTTTGTGGGGAATAGCTATATTGCTGGAGAGTAGCTATCCTGCTGGAGAGTAAGTTCAAGACTCTCTGGGGGGAGAGGTTTATTCCTGTTCGGAACGAATTCAAGAGTTTTGGTCGTATGCCACTCTACTGGGGGAATTATCCGAAGGTTGGGGATAAAAGTTAACTGTTATCTGGTTAATTCTCAGAATTTAAGATAACTTGTTGGGGAATCTGGGAAAGCTGAATGGTTTCCGCTGTGGATTGGTAGTTGGAAACTTGACTCCGCTAGGGAAGAAGGTTTCATTTTCGCTGGGGATTTATGACCCAAAGTTTTTGCTCCGCTGGGGATTTTAACTCTGATGAGAATTAAAGGTTTGAAATATGACTCCGTCGGGGATTGGGAGTTTGAAGTTTCGACTCTGGTGAGGATTTTAAAATTTAATTCCGCTGGGGATATGTATTTCAAGGTTATAGCTCCGTTGGGGATCTAGATGATGTACTGCAGGGGATTTCTCTTGGAATAGCCTAAAGACGTTTTCCTATCCTTTCAACCTGCCAGTAATTATTCTTTCACATTTCGTTTATTTGTAAACAGTGATTATATTCAAATGCATATGCTCATTAATAAATCATTGGACGTTTTCAAATAAAACATAAGTGTAAAGAAAAAGAAAAGGAAAATAGTTTTCTGCACTTTGAAGTATCTTTGTATTAACTTTATGTAAGTATTCTGTACAAAGGAGACAGACATCCTAGTAAGAGAATGTTGTCATAAAAATTGATAAAAATTTATACAAAGAAAGATGGCTATTTGTAAAAAATTCCATGGGGTTCCCATTCTGCTATAGCCTTCATAACTCTGAATATCTTGTCCATTCGTTGCTTTGTCCGAAGATGATTGAGTTGATCAGAAGCCTGGAGTTTGTCTAGTGAAGAGATTGTCCTTAAAGTGATCCGACGAGACATAGTCATACGCTTTAATTCCCTAACTTTTTCCTGGACCACCCTTTCGGGTTTTCAGTCCACCAGGAAACCCTTTTTTGCCCAAGTTGCCCTTTCAGGTTTTCAACTTGCCGGGTGTACAGATTTTTTTTTATTTATCCCTAATTTTTGCCTGAACCGCCCTTTCGGGTTTTCGATTCACCGGGATGCCCATTTTTGCCCAAGTCGCCCTTTTGGGTTTTCAACTTGCCGGTTCGTTTATGCGTAGTATCTTTTGACTATGTTTGCGTTCGCAGGGTGCGGTAGGTCATCACCGTCCATGGTGGTCAGGATCATTGCCCCACCAGAAAAGATGTTTTTGATCACAAATGGTCCTTCGTAAGTAGGAGTCCATTTGCCCCTAGGATCACTTTGCGGCAAGATGATCCGCTTGATTACAAGATCCCCGACTTGATATACCTGTCATCTGAATTTCTTGTTGAAAGCCTTGATCATGCGCTTCTGATACGCCTGACCATGGCAAACAGCAGTAAGTCGCTTCTTATCAATCAAGTTAAGTTGATCAAGCCGGGTCTGAATCCAATCGTCTTCACTCAAACCAGCATCTTTCATGATTCTCAAGGAGGGAATCTAAACCTCGATAGGTAAAACAGCCTCCATGTCGTATACCAAAGAATAGGGTGTTGCCCCAGTTGATGTTCATGTCGTGGTACGGTACCCGTGCAGAGCAAACGGTAACATCTCATGCCAGTCCTTGTAGGTGACTGTCATTTTTTGAATGACCTTCTTGATATTTTTGTTCGCAACTTCGACAGCACCGTTCATCTTTGGCCGATAGGGAGATGAATTGTGATGTTGAATCTTGAACTGCTTGCACAGAGCGGTGATTATAGTGTTGTTCAGGTTTGTACCGTTATCAGTGATAATCCTGTCAGGGATACCATACCGGCAAATGAGGTTCTGCTTGATGAAGCGGGCAACAAAATTCGTTGTAACGGATGTGAAGGACGCTGCTTCGACCCACTTGGTGAAGTAATCAATGGCCACCAGGATGAAATGGTGTCCATTGGATGTTGTAGGCTTGATCTCTCCAATCATGTCGATTCCCCACATCGCAAATGGCCAAGGAGCTGTTAAGACGTTGAGAGGAACTGGAGGTATATGTACCTTGTCAGCATAGATTTGGTATTTGTGACAAGTACGGGAATGTTGATGACAATCAGCTTCCATGGTAGACCAGTAATAGCCTTCCCACAGAATCTTCTTAGCCATCGTATGACCGCTTGAGTGGGTGCCGAAGGTACCATTGTGCAGTTCATCCATAATCTTTTCAACTTCAACCTTGTCCACACAACAGAGTAGAATGCAATCATGATTGCGCTTGTATAAGATAACATTGTCAAGAAGAACTTAGCTGAAAACCTCCTTAAGAACTTTTTGTCGTTGACTGAAGCTCCTTCAGGGTATTCTTGTACTTCGAGATACCTTTTGACGTGATGAAACCATGGTCGGTCCACTATTTCTTCGGTATTAATCTTGTGACAATGTGCAGGTTCGTACATCCGTTCAATGGTGATTTGGGGAGCCTCATTATCCCAATTAAGTTTAAACATGGATGACATTGTAGCTAGAGCATCCGCTAGCTGATTTTCTTCTCGCGAAAAGTGCTTGAAGGTAATCTGCTCGAAATGTGGTAACAATGTTAGGACATGTTCTTTATAAGGGATGAGGTTTGGATGTTTAGTATCCAACTCTCCTTTTATTTGACTGATAACCAAAGCTGAGTCCCCAAATACAATCAAAGATTTGATTCCCAAGTCAATTGCAGCCTTGAGACCAAAGATACAAGCTTCATACTCGACCATGTTGTTGGTGCAGCTGAAGCAGAGTCTGGAAGTGAAAGGTGTATGGCAACCTTCTAGAGAGATAAGTACTGCGCCGATACCGTTTCCAAGTGCATTGGAGGAACCATCAAAGTACAGGGTCCATCGGGATCCTTGTTCAGGTCCGTCATATGGTCTGTTTTCTTCAATGTTGCTCAAAGTCATGATATCCTCGTCGGGGAAGTAGAATCTCATGGATTGGTAATCTTCGACAACTTGATGGGCCAGATGATCGGCTAGCACACTCCCCTTTATAGCTTTTTGGGTCGTGAACTATATATCATACTCTGTGAGGATCATCTGCCATCTAGCGATTCTTCCGGATATAGCAGGCTTTTCGAAGATGTACTTGATCAGATCCATCTTAGAGATCAGCAAAGTGGTATGTGTCAACATATATTGCCTTAGCCGACGAGCAGCCCATACCAAAGCACATAAAGTTTTCTCGAGCAGTGAGTATCGAGTCTCACAGTCAGTAAACTTTTTGCTAAGGTAATAAATGGCATGCTTTTTTCGGCCAGACTCGTCATGTTGGCCCAGTACGCACCCCATTGAATTCTCCAGGACAGTCAGATACATGATTAATGGCCTTCCTTCGACGGGTGGCATCAAGATAGGAGGTTCCAGCAAATACTCCTTGATTTTATCGAAAGCAAATTGACAGTCATCATTCCATTTAACCACCTGATCTTTCTTCAACAGCTTGAAGATTGGTTCACAGGTAGATGTTAGGTGAGAGATGAACCTTGCGATGTAGTTTAGGCGTCCCAAGAAACCTCTGACCTCCTTCTCAGTGCGAGGGGAAGACATTTCTTGTATAGCTTTGACTTTGGCAGGATCAACCTCGATGACTTTGTTACTGACGATGAATCCCAAGAGTTTACCGGACCTGACTCTGAAAGTGCACTTGTTAGGGTTCAGTCTGAGCTTGTACTCTTTCAACCTGACAAACAGCTTTTGCAGATGGTCGAGGTGTTCTTCTTCCGTTCGTGAACGGGCTATCATGTCGTCTACGTAAACCTCTATCTCATGATGTATCATATCATGAAACAAAGCTACCATGGCCCGTTGATAGGTTGCCCCAGCATTCTTCAGTCCGAATGGCATCACTTTATAACAGAACGTACCCCACTGTGTAACGAAGGTAGTTTTCTCCATGTCTTCAGGGGCCATTTTGATCTGGTTGTACCCTGAAAATCCGTCCATGAAAGAAAATACCTTGTGCTGAGCTGTATTGTCAACGAAGATGTCAATGTGCGGTAGTGGAAAGTCATCTTTAGGGCTAGCCCTGTTTAAATCTCTGTAATCCACGCACATTCTAACTTTGTCGTCCTTCTTAGGCACGGGCACAATGTTAGCAACCCATTATGGATAGGAAGTAACAGCAAGAAATCCAGCGTCGAACTGCTTCATAACTTCAGCTTTGATCTTTTCAGACATGTCGGGCCTCATGCGGCGAACCTTCTATTTAACTGGTGGACAGTCTTCTCTTGTGGGGAGACGGTGAACCACAATATCTGTATCAAGACCCGACATGTCTTCGTAGGACCAGGCGAAGATCTCAACATATTCATTCAACAGCTGAACTAAGCGCTCTTTGACACTTGGCTCTAGGTTGGCACCCACTCTAACTTCTTTTCTGTCTTCCTCTGTTCCCAAGTTGATAGTCTCTAACAACTCCTTGTGAGGTAGAATAGCCCTTTCTTCATGTTTTAGTAGTCTAGCCAATTCTCCAGGCACTTCACAGTCTTCATCATCTTCGTACTCGGCATGGTAGACCAGATCCTCAGAGTCACTGAAGGTCATAGCAGAATTGTTACCCATGGAATCCGAAATGGATGGGTACCTGCATTGGTGAGTGTGGGTGTGTGTAAGGGATAGCCATCTTTAAATAAAATAAAATGTAAAAAGAAAGAAAATGAACACAAAAGTTTATATATGAAAACGTCCATGATTCATTAAAATGGCATATGAAGATGAAAAATCAAACCCTTACAAATGGACCTATGTACCTCGGGTAAGGCACAAGGTTAAAAGTGTACGAATTATTTAGGAATTATTACAAACCAACAGAAATGTTTGAAAGATAAATTACTGATTGATGAAAGTAATGGGAATAAAGTCCTTTGCCTCCCAATTGCATAGTCCTCCCTCAACGGTAGGGAAAATCCAGTCTTCTAGATTGCTCTCCTCTTCACCATCCTCCAAAGCACTGACTCCATGATGGGTGATCTTCACCGGTGGCCCTCCAGCCCAGGAGCGACGCACAGCCTTCTGACTAGCAGCAGTGAAATCCAAGCCGAATTTATCAAATTTAAAGGGAAAGTCTGGAAGTTGCCCCCAGATTGTGCTTCCTCCTTCTTCAATCACAACGCTTGCATCTTTGAGTGACGACATTTGAGGAGGAGGTTGGGTAATCATGGGTACAGAAGGCACTGTCTTGGTTGCTGCAATCTCCTGAGCTACCTCCTCAAAATGCTAAAAGGGGGTTTCGATGAATTCACCATCCAATTCCATATAGCGGAAAGAATTAAGATGGCTTATCATGTATTCCTCTTCACCGAGAACAGTTACAATTTTCCCCTGGACAGGGTACTTGAGCTTCTGATCCAGGGTTGAAGTAACGGCTCCCGCATGATGAATCCAGGGTCTTCCCAACAAGCAAGAATAGGAGGGACGGATGTCCATGACATAGAATGTGGAGTTGAAGGTTTCCATACCCACTTTAATCGGGATGTCCACCTCCCCGTGGACCATCCGTTTAGAACCATCAAAGGCTCTGACAATGATGTTGCTGGGCTTCAAAGTTAGACCTTCACAATCTAGCCTATCCAATGCCTTCTTTGGTAAGACGTTCAGCGATGAACCGGTGTCTACCAGAACATGTGCCAGAGTAGTCCCTATGCATTCCACCGAGACACGCAGGGCGTCATTATGCTTTCTCCCTTTGATTGTTAGATCAGCATCGGAGAATCCTAAACCGTTGTCTGCTGTTAGGCTAGCTACACATTCTTGGAACTGGTCCGCGGAGGTTTCTTGGGGCACATGGGCCGTTTTCAAGAATTTGATCAAAGCTTTGGCATGAGCTTCTGAACGAAGCAGCAAGGCCAGCATAGAGATTTTTGAGGGGGTTTGCCCCAGTTGCTCAACAACATTATAATCGCTTTTCTTGATTATTTTCAAAATCTCGTCCATTTCTTTTTGAGAGGTTTCAGGGATGATCAACGGCTGAGCCTTCGTCCTGACAGGCTCTTCTTGGATCCCTTTCCCTCTATCATCAGCAACAGCAGAGGGGACAACCACAGGAGTTTCAACTTCTTCAATAACTGGAGTTCTTGCAGTTATGTTGACTGGTACAGGAGTAACCTTAGGAGCGGCTGAGGGTCCGAAGATTGCCTTTGGAGGCGCAATCTTCGGAGAGAAAATTCTTCCATTGCGGGTGATTTTACTCGTTCTGGCAATGTTTCCAATGTCGGAAGTCTCTTCATCAGAACTCTCCTCGGTTGATTCAATGTGTTTAACACCGTGGTAAAAGATCTCTCCCCCATAGTTCCACGGTATTGATTTGTTGGACTTGTACGGGATAGGCCCCGGCATGGTTATCTTCAAAGGTACAATCTTTGGATCGGATGTAATCTTAACAGGTCTTTTGGAGACCTTGGAAAGATTGGCGGATATGGTAATTATAGAAACATCATTAACAGGAGTCGGTGTAACAGGAGTCTTCTCAAAAAGGATCTCTTGGTTATCCATTAGGCGCTGGATGCCTAACTTCAACAACGGACAGTCGGTTGGTAAGGATGAACAAAGGCAGCAATTTTCTTCACAACCTGGGAAAATCCCAGCCTTCAGTAAATTCAACTTGATTATTGGTAGCAGAGTCATCAAATCAACAACAGTAGCAACAAAAAGATCCTCTTCAACATCATGGACATTGTGACCATGTTTTGGCATTGGAGCAGAGATCGCGTTAGGCTTTTCAGGGGCTTCAAATTCAACTTCTTTAGCATCTATTAAATCCTGAATCTTATTTTTTGGGGCCCAACAATTGTTGGTGTCATGCCCCAGGCTGTCTGAATGATAAGCACACTTGGAATTTGAATGGTAGTAAGGAGAAGATGTATTCGGATTCTTCGGCGCCTCTTTCAAACTGGCAAGGTTTGACTTCAAAAGATGAGGAAGAACCTGAGCGGGTGTCATATTGATCTGGGTGAATTGTCGTGCAGGCCTTTCCACTCTTGCTTGGTTGGTTTTGGGTTTATTGTTTCGAGGCTGATCAGCTGCAGACTTCTGAATCATTACAGCCCCCACCGCTGGCCGGCGCTCAACTCTTCCTTGACTTCTCTGGGAGTAGACAGCTGAGACTTCTTTCTTGGCTGGAAAGGTCTTTTTGATGGCAGCGGAAGTAGATGCATCCTTTTGAATTTTCCCGCTCTTTATGTCGGCTTCAACTCTCTCACCGGTTAGAATCAACTCGGTGAACCTCGCAGACGAACTTCCAATCAGGTGATTGAAAAAGGGGCCTGACAGTGTACCCAAGAACATATCTACCAGCTCCCTCTCAAATAGAGGTGGTTGTACTCGCCCCACCAAATCTCTCCATTTCTGGGCATACTCTTTGAAACCTTCATTTGAGACCATGCCCATACTCTGTAACTGAGTACGGGTTGGTGCTAAATCCGCATTATATTGATATTGTCTGTAGAAGGCGGCAGCCAAATCCTCCCAATTATGCACATCAGACCTCTCTAGCTGGTAAAACCAATCTAATTGCGTCCCCAAAAGACTGTCCTGGAAGAAATGAACCCATAGATCATTATCAGAAGAATGCGGTTGGATTTTTCTGACGTAAGACCGCAGATGCATCTTTGGACAAGACAAACCATCGTATTTAGCAAATATAGGCACTTTGAATTTGGGGGGAATGACAATCCCAGCAACCAATCCTAGCTCTTCAAATTCCAGCCCAGACACTCTTTGTACCTCCATAGCTGCCAGACGCTCTTCCAAATTCTTGTATTTGTCGTCTGCAGGAGGGTACTGCTGCTCAGAATAATCTTCATCCTCTTCATCTTCTTCTTCCTCAGACTCAGATTGCACGACAGTTCCTTTACCCTTTCCAACCCCTTCATCAGATGTTGAGGGGAAATCCAGGACCCTTCTAGCTTGACCTTCAAATATTCTACCCATGGTAGCCACACCAACCCTCTTCTTTTTCTTTTTCTCCTTTTCCTTTTCCAGTAGAGTTTTGAGCTCCTCCTGACCCTTTGCCAAGGTCATGAGTAGCTGTTGGAACTGTGAATTTTGTGCTTGTAAGTCTTTGACCGTCTGCTCTATATCCATCTGGCTGAAATAAACAGCAGAGAGATAAGGAAGCCTGGTGTGAAGACCTGCTTATGCATATGATGAATGATGTGTTATTCATGTAATTCATTCAAGGATTCAAAAATTCAAATTTATTGCAAACAAAAAAGAACACACGTCATATTAATAAGAAGAATTTGTTAGTACATAAATGCCCCATGGGCAAAATAATACAAAATTCTAATGTAAAAAGACGTTGCGCATCCTCTTCGGTGCATTATAGGTGTTGAGAGTCTGTCTTTGTGAAGTTGGCGAGTAAGTTCCAAAACCTTCTTCTCACTGGCGTAGAATTGGGCTTCAAAAGTGTCGCGTTCTCCCTTGAGCTGTATCCAACTCCTTTGTAAATCTTCAAGTGATGTTGGCATGTCAGGATGTAGGAGGGTGTATGGAACCTCTCCTTCCAAAACAGGCTCTTTGATCACAGGAAGTATGTAGGGGTAAGGCATCATAAGACTTTGGGCGCGGCTTTGTACCCACTTAAGGTAAGGCTCAAGGGGGATGGAATTCTTGTGTCCCAAGGTCTTACTGTCCACTTTGTTGGGCATCCTCCAAGCTCGGATAAACCTTTGTCGAAGTCCTTGATCGTTGTTGTTGAAGTCAAAAACCAAGTCTGGAATCAGCATGTTATGTGGGCCATCCCTTCGAGCATACCCAAATTGTCTCAGAGCCAAGCAGGGGTTATAGGTGATGCCTCCCCTAATGCCAAGTAGAGGGAAATTATGGAATTCCCCTCAACGATCAATGCTGATAACATTTTCTCTAGATCGAGAACACCAATGAACATCTGAATGCGTAAGAGTCATCAATCATTGTGACCACCTCAAACCCTGCTCATTCTTCAAGACTGGTTGGGGAAGGTGAGAAATAAACCACCTTGCTATAAGAGGAGTACAGCACATGATAATACCTCTTTTCCTCATTGTTCGTGTGTGAAATGAGTGGAGGATATCCCCAAGCAACGTAGGCACCGGGTTGCGAGCCATGAAGATTTTGACAGCATTGACATCTATAAGCTGGTCAGGGTTTGGGAACAAGACCAACCCATAGATGAGAAGAGCCACAATCTCCTCAAAAGATTGTAAGTCCAATGAATTCCAGCAGCTTTGGGCCTTCTCAAACAGAAACTTTGACAAGAAACCCTTGATACCACTTCTAGTTTCCCAATGGCCTATGATATCAGATGGTTGCAAGTGTAGGGCTTGAGCAAAATCTTCAGGCTTTGGATCTCTTTTCGTACCGTTGTAGGGTAGTTGATGGAGAACAGGAATCCTCAGGAGTTGAGAAAATTCCTCCAAAGTAGGCACAAGCTGGTAATCAGGAAATGTGAAGCAGTGGTGTAGGGGGTCAAAGAACTGGAAAAGAACTTTCAACATATCCTCCTCAGTGTTGGTGTTGACTAAGTTGAGAAGACGACCATGCCTCTCAGTGAATGGAGAGTTCTCAGGAATCTTTGAAGCTAGCTCCTTTAGTTGAGGAGGAATTCTTACAAGGTTGAGTTGAATTGTTTTCCTGCGAAGTGAATCCATTACCTACAAAACAGGAACAAAGATGAAGATCCAAATCCTTGAAATGGTTAGTGGATGCATATGATGCTTCATGATGTTATAATGTTATGCACAAGTATATATGTACAAACAAATCACACAAGTTCCTAGTTTCAGGCTTGCATGGGGTTTCATAGGTAAGTACCCTCTTGAAGTTTAGTTGGCTCAACCTGTCCTATAAATAGTAACCGGGTTCTAAGGAGCTCAATATCACCGGATTATTTTCTGTGTTCATTGTTTCAATTTAGCCACTTTACTGGCGACCGAAATATTCCAAGAAAATAACCCTTAGTGAGTGTAGTATCGAGTATCTACCAACTTCGGACTGCACCAAAGCCGGTCATCTCACTACCCCTAAAAAGGCCAAGATGGTCAAGTAAAGGTTCTAAAAGTCCATTAGTGCTTTATGACATCACTTAGCGGCCCCGTATTCTCTTTGATTAACTCAAAGGCTACCGGTACCCACAAATATGCCGCACTAATATAGCTATTGCTTCAACCGTGTCGGTATACCCCACACAGTTTCCACAACGTATTGTTATTTACCTATGAATGTTTCCCAAATCCGGGTAGAGGATTCAAACCCAAACAATAGAACCAAATGTAAAGCAATCAAGTCAAGCAATATAAGCATGTAAATGTGATCTAAAACCCTAAGGTAACCCCACTTTTAGATTTTCCCCAGCAGAGTTGCCAGTTCTGTGATGCGATGGGAGAACTGACTTGAGGTTTTGCGTTTGTGTTCCCAAATGTTTCGATTTAGCAAGAGTCACCATCGACTTTTTATTTTATCCAAAGGAAAGGTCAAAAAGCACAGGAAAGACCTTTGAGATTGTTTTTACGTTCGGGGGGTAGATTATGAAAAGGGAAGGTGCTAGCACCCTTTTCATCCATGGTTTTCCATGGGCTCTTAGTTACTTGTTTTAGATCACTTGCTTTTGATTTTCAATTGTTTGAAATAGTGCTTTTGTGTGTGGTTTTGAAAGTATTTTGAAAAGAGGCCATCGTTGTGGCAACCTTTGTAATGATTCTTGTTTGAATGTATACAAAGGTGTTTTGTCTTTTGAAAAATGTTTCAATGTTTGAAAGTTTGTTTTGGGAAATGTTTTGAAATTGTGTTGTGATGTGTTTTTGAAAATAGCAAGGATGTTTTGCAAGTTTGATCAAGTAACTAGGAGCATATACCTACCTACTCAAAAGTCTTTCCTACACATTTTTAACCCTTTTACAATGTTGTTTTACCATTGCATTTGGTAAACAACCTTGTGTTTGGATGTTAAACGGGAACAGCGCGGGTCATCGTATTGACCATGATAGCAATTGTGCCAAGTATCTTAGCAAGTTTTTGAGGGACTAGATCATTTTTTGTATAGGCAACCAAGATAGCGTCATCGAGGGACTATGATCTTTTGTTTTTTATTAGTCTTGCCAAGATACCTAGCATGCATACCATGGCCATTTTAAAGGCAACAAGTGGATGAAACCCTAAGGGTGTTTGTGTGCATTGTGTTGTCAATTTTCATGCCTTTTTGTCTTGTATTAGTCAAGCTATTTGTTTGATTTTGGTTATTTGCATACAAAACCCTAATCTTTTTATCATGGCATATTTGAAAGCAATAAAATGCGTAAAGTAAATCTAGACTATTACACAATATTATGGGGAGGGGGATATAAGTTTGAATAGGGGATATTTGCAAGAAATTAAAACCCTAAAATTATTACAACCATATTGAATTCTTTGTTCAAATAATAAATTGACAATATTTAAATGTGCAAATAAATATAAATATGCAAAATGTTTTTTGTATTTTATATTATGTATGTAAAAATAAATTATTTAATGTATCAAAATGGAAAATAAAATGATTATTTTTTGAAAGGGTAGAAAACCCTAATTTTGGTTTTAAGAATATAGATATTATATTATTTATTTATGTACAAGAAAATAAAATAAAATATATACAAAATGTTAAAAAATAAAATATGTATGACAAAATATTATTTAAGTATATAAATAATAAAAATAAAAATATAATATTTTTTGTATTAATTATAGTTTTATTTAAGAAAAATCAAAGTATATATTATTTAATAATTATTCTTATGCTAAAAAAATAATAAAGTAAAATGTGAAAATTTAAGAAAATATTTTTGGTGATTTTTTATATTTAGAAAAAATAATAAAAGTCAGAAATGAAAATAGAAATGGAAAATATAAAAAAATAATGAAATGGGCCAAGGGGGTGTAAACAGCAAGTCAGGGGGTGTCAAAAGTAAGGAACGGCCAGGCCCAGCCCAGATTTGCCTTCGTCCCTAACCTTTGAACCAAATAACGTGTGCCATAGTTCAAACTGCTAACTCCTGCATTTGTGCTTAAAAACAAAAACTTGAAACATGAAAGTTGTAGAGCATGATCATACGATTCTAACCATGTAAAAAACTTAATCTAACTCTTAAAGATCAGAGAGAATTTCTATGGCCCTAATTTCTAACCTAGTTTTTTCAGAAAGTTCATCATTCAAATTCTCCCAACTCAGTTAACTTAAATGAATTCTATGCATATGTACAGCTCAAAGGCAATGAGTACTACATTTTTTATTCACAAACCTAAGTCTAATGATTCCTAAATAGAGAGATAGAAGTTTGAACTTTACCTGTTTCAGTCAAGCTCAAGTATGGCAATGTAGGGGTTTTCAGTGAGGCCTGAGATTCTTGTGAGCTTGCTTGAAGTTCCTTTGAGCTTTCCCAATGCCTAGCTAGCTTTGAACTTGCCTGAATAAGCTTGTAGAAGTCAAACGGCACAGTCAAAATTCAAAAATAGTGAAGTGTGTAAATGGAGTTACAGTCACTTTGGAATGGTTGGGATAGTTTAGGTAGGTTGTATGGAGTGTGTTGGAACTGGTTGCAAGCAAAACGCATGAGTGGTTTGTGATTTGGAAATCAAAATGCAGAACTTGCCCTGTTTTGCAAGATTTTGGTGTTTTGGTGTACAAGGGTGTTTGAGGACTGGCTAGCTCGTGTTTCTGACCTTAGGCAATATGAAAAACTTGTTTGGAATGTTTACCAAGCTTGGTTATAATAGATACAAGAGTTGTTGACCTTTTGCAAGGTTTCTTGGTTTTGAAGCAAAAGAGTGAGTTGACAATGCAAAGAGCCTGTACAGGCCTCCTTCCTAGCTGCACAAAGTTGGTGTACCTTTGCCTAAGTTTATGGAGTTGGTTTGCTGCAAAGGATTGGGTTCACAGCTCAAGAGAAACAAAATTGCATAAAGCAACCTTTATCAAAATGGCATTGTTAACTTTTTGCCATTTTTAGATTAATCCTTTGTATAATGCTTCATTGATCAAAACAATGCCTTAATCCATTGAGTTTGCATTCAATTTTTGAGTGTGGAAGGGTTTAAGGACCTGTAAACAAGTACAAGCAAGGCTGGATAGAATTTGCAACTTGTAGCAACATGAAAAATGCCATGGATCAAAGTGACGTTTTGCCAAATTCAAACCTTCGATTCTCCCTAACCAAAAATGATTTTGGAGAGTTCTTGGACATTTTGGAAAGCTTGTAACATGCTCTACAATCCATATTTGAAAGGAATTTTTAGATTCCACTTGGAACTAGGTGAAAAATTGCCATGAAGATAGGTTAAAATCCTGCCTAAACTAAGGCAAAATTTCACTAAGTTAGAAAGTTTTTGGACCCTTGTTCCTAAAATCATAACTTGAGATCCAAGCTTCTTTTGGGAAAACTTTGTGAATCAAAGTTGTATATTTCGTGGAGGAATACAACTTTCATGTTGGAAGTTTTCTTTGAATCCAATTGCATCATGGTGAAAAAGTTGGGCAAAGTTGGGAAAAAATAAGAAATTTTCATAACTTAGAAAATTTCTAAGTTATGAAAATTTTCCATTTCAAACCCTAATTTGCAAAATTAGGTTTCTTGATGAAAAAGTTTCATGTTTTGACACATCTTGATGAAAAATGACCCTTGGCACTTGATTTTGACTAAAAAGTCAAAGTTTGACTTTCTAGTGTACAGTTGATTTTTGATCAGTTGACTGGAAAATTCATCTGTCAATCCAATGCATTTGAGATCTTTTGAACCTTGTGATTAGGTAAAGATGATGCCATTGAGTCCTTGAATCCAAGCTTGAACCCAATTTTCCATTGGCTAGGTTAAAAATTAGAAATTGCCCTTCTGCAGTCAAAACCCTAAAAATGACCATTTTGCCCTTTTGATGATCTGATCAAATTTCTTGAGGAGTTGTGGTCCAAACTTGATCAAATGGTTCATATGAACCTATAATGTTGATGTGGATCAAAAATTATGAGGTTTGACTGTAAATTGGCCACAGTTGACTTTTTCCCCAATACAGCTGATTTCTAGGTCAACTGTCCAATTGACTGGGCAAAAATTTGATTTAAAGCTTGAAACTTGGTATGGGCAATCTTATAAGTCCAACATGATGTATGAAAGTCACATTGAGCATTGGAAGTCCAAAAATCCCTGTGCAAACTCAAACCCTAATTTCAGGTCATCAGTGCAAGGAGATGTCTTGAGTAGAGCAAACCCTAATCCTTTCTGGAGTCCAAGGAGCCCTGTGAGGGGAAATCTTGATAGAATGAGAGGGAAAATTTTGGGGTAAAACACATAGCCAATACATTTTTGGCTTGTGCGTTTTGTATTTTAACACTTCAAACACCTTCTACATATCAAACCAAAGCAAGCCAAGCCCTTACCCTGCTTCTGTAAGCCCTGTTTCAGCCATTGCCATTTTCAATTTGGAAGCTTGCAACTTGACTTGTGCAAAGAGTTCTAGCTATCTACAAAGCAAGCTAGGCATTGTAATAGCTTGAAGGAAGTTCAAGGAAGCTCACACAATCCTCAGGCCTCCATCAAAGTCCCTGCATTGCTCTATCCAAATCCAACTGAAGGAGGTATTTTTCAAAACTCTATCTCTCTGAACAGGCATCCTCAAGCCACGATTGGTGAAGAAAAAATATATTCCATATCATGGTGAAGCTGTACATATGCATACTTTTCATTTATATTAACTATGCTAAGAGAATTTAAAGCTTGAAGTTCATGAAAAAATTAGGTCACGACTTAGGGCTGCCAAAATTCTCTCTGATCTTTGAGAGTTAGGTTACAAATTTTACATTGTTGGAATCGTGAGCTCAAATGCCACATGTTTCATGTTATGGGTTTTTGTTTTTGTGCAAGCATTAGCAAGTTGCAGGTTTGAACAAAGAACGCGCGCAGAAGCTGAAGGACAGGGACGAAGCAGTGTTCTGGGCTTTTTGGCAGTTTTGGCCTTTTTGCTTTTACCATTCACACCCCCTGACTTACTTTTACACCCCCTGACTTATTTGTCTTATTTTTCATATTTCTTTTTATATTTTCATATTTATTACTTTTATTTATTTTTCTGAATCATAAAAATCATAAAAAAATAATTTCTTTATTTTTTCCATTTTTATTTTATTTTTTTTCTATTATTTTTTGCATGAAAAAATAGTTTATTAGGATAATAGATTTTATTTTCTTAAATAAACTTGTAAATATATTTAAAAATACTTACCATTTTTTATATTATTTATACACATAAAATATTTATTTTCTACACATACTTAATTTTTAATATTTATATATAATATTATTTATCATTTTCTTGTACAAAAAATGTACAAAATAAATATAGAACATTTATTTTCTTTTTAATTAAAAACTAGAGTTTCACCCTTCCAAAAATAATATCATTTTTCCTTTCTTTTTAGGGTTTAAATTAATTATTTTTCTCATACAAAAAACAATACCAAAACTTTTTTTACATAAATACATTTGCATTGCATTTTAAATACTTGTACATTTATTTAATTTGCGCAATATTCGATTGGTTTTTAATAGTATTTTTAGGTTTATATTTGTGCAAAAATCCCCATTCAAAACTTGTATCCCCCCTCCCATAATAATTGTTGTAATAGCTTAGTTTATTTTACGCAATTTATTGCTTTTATACCATGCTTAGTAATCTAGGGTTTTGCATGACAAGAACAAAATCAAAACAAATAGAAAACCCTAAATGCAAGACAAAAGCATGAAAAATGACACACTTTGCACACAAGCACCCTTAGGGTTTCCCCCACTTGGTTGCCTAATTTAAAATGGCCATGTTACGCACGCGAAGTATCTTGGCAAAACAAAACAAACATAAGATCATAGTCCCTCGATGACGCTATCAAAAGGTTGCCTAAACAAAAATGATCTTGGTCCCTCAAAATTGCTAAGATACTTAGCAACATTGCTATCATGGTCATACGATGACCCACGCCCGTCCCGTTTACATCCAAAGATAGGGTTGTTTACCAAATCAATGGTAAATCAACAATGTCAAAGGAATGAAAATGCACAAGAAAGACATTTGAGTAGGTAGATAGCTTCTAGTTACTTGTCCCATTTCAAAACAATCCTTGCTATTTTCAAAAACAAACACACACACATTTCAAAACATTTTACAAAACATTGAAACATTTTTCAAAATACAAACATCTTTGTATACATTCTTACAAACGAGAATCATTACAAAGATTGCCTAAACGAATGGCCTCTTTTCAAAATACTTTCAAAACCACACCAAGAACCATTTCAAACAAAACAAAGCAAAGCAAGTGATCTAAACAAGTAACTAGGAGCCCATGGAAAACCATGGATGAAAAGGGTGCTAGCACCTTCCCTTTTCATAATCTACCCCCCGAACTCAAGAAAATATCTCAAAGGTCTTTCCTGTGCTTTTTTACCTTTCCTTTTGGATAAAAGAAAATTCGGTGGCGACTCTTGCTAACCGCAACATTTGCGAACACAAACGCAAAACCTCAAGTCAGTTCTCCCACTGCATCACAGAACTGGCGACTCTGCTGGGGGAAATTCTAAAAGTGGGGTTACCTTAGGGTTTAGATCACCTTTATTTGCTTGCAATTGTTTGACTTGTTTGCTTTATAATTATGGTTCTTTGTTTGGGTTTGAATCCTCCACCCGGATTTGGGAAACATTATAGGTAAATAGCAATACATTGTGGAAACTGTGCGGGGTATACCGACATGGTCTAAGCAATAGTTATATTAGTGCGACATATTTGTGGGTACCGGTAGCCTTTGAGTCAATCAAAGAGAATACGGGGCCGCTGAGTGGTGTCATGAAGAACTAATGAACTTCTAGAACCTTTACTTGACCAACTTGGCCTTTTAGGATGTAGTGAGATGACCGGCTTTGGTGCAGTCCGGAGTTGGTAAATACTCGATACTACACTCATTGAGGGTTGGTTTCTTGGAATATTTCGGTCGCCAGTAAAGAGGCTTGAACTTAAACAATGGACAAGGAAACAATCCAGTGATATTGAGCTCCTTAGAACCCGGTTACAATTTCTAAGACAGGTTGAGCCAACTAAACTTTAAGAGGGTACTTACCTATAAACCTCATGCAAACCTAAACTAGGAACTTGTTTGATTTGCTTGTACATATATACTTGTGCATAACATCATGGACATCATGAACATCATATGCATTCACTAACCATTTCAAGGATTTTGGAGATTCGTCTTTGTTCTTGTTTTGTAGGTTATGGATTCACTTCGCATGAAAACTATCTAAATCAACCTTGTAAGAATTCCTCCACAACTCAAGGAGATAGCTTCAAGGATTCCTGAGAATTATCCATTCACCGAAAGACATGGTCGTCTACTCAACTTGGTCACTTCCAACACAGAGGAGGATCTGATGAAGGTTCTCTTCCAGTTCTTTGACCCTTTGCATCATTGCTTCACATTTCCTGACTATCAACTTGTACCAACTTTGGAGGAATTCTCTCAACTTCTGAGGATTCCTATTCTTAATCAACTACCCTTCAATGGTACGGAAAGAGATTCGAAGCCAGAAGAGATTTCTCAAGCCCTGCACTTGCACTCGTCTGATGTCACAACTCATTGGGAAACTAGAAGTGGTGTCAAAGGCTTCTTGTCAAAGTTTCTGTTTGAGAAGGCCCAAAGTTATTGGAATTCCCTAGACTTGCAAGCTTTAGAGGAGATTGTAGCTCTTCTCATCTATGGGATGGTCTTGTTCCCTAATCCTGACCAACTCATAGATGTAAGCGCTGTCAAAATCTTCATGACTCGCAACCCGGTGCCTACATTGCTTGGGGATATCCTCCACTCTTTTCACACTCGTACAATGAGGAAAAGAGGTGTTCTTATGTGATGTACTCCTCTCCTGGCAAGATGGTTTATTTCTCATCTTCCCCAATCAGTCTTGAAGAATGAGCAAGGTTTGAGGTGGTCACAATGGTTAATGACACTTAACCATTCAGATATTCATTGGTGTTCTCGATCCAAAGAGAATGTTATTATTATTGACCGTTGTGGGGAATTCCCTAATGTCCCTCTACTTGGCATTAGGGGAGGCATCACCTACAACCCTTGCTTATCTCTGAGACAGTTTGGGTATGCCCGAAGGGATGGCCCACATGATATGATGATTCAAGGATTGGTTTTCGACTACGACAACAACGACCAAGGACTCCGTCAGAGATTCATTCGAGCTTGGAGGATTCCAAATAAGGTAGACATCAAGACTTTGGGACACAAGAATTCCATCCCTCTTGAGCCTTACTTCAAGTGGGTACGAACCCGTGCTCAAAGTCTTATGATGCCTTATCCCTCCATTCTCCAAGTGATTATAGAGCCTGTTAAGGAAGGAGAGGTTCCATACACCATCCTACATTCTGACATGCCAACATCACTCGAAGACCTACAAAGAAGTTGGATACAGCTCAAGGGAGAGTGCGATACTTTCGAAGGCCAATTCTACGCAAGCGAGAAGAAGGTTTTGGAACTCACTCGGCTACTTTACGAAGAGCAGACTCTCAACACCTACATTGCACCAAAGAGGATGCGCAACGTCTTTTTACCTTAGAATTTTGTATTATTTTGCCCAAGGGGCATTGATGTACTCACAATTCTATCTTATTAATATGACGTGTGTTTCTTTTTTGTTTAAAACAAATTTGAATTTCTAAATCCTTGAAAGCATTGCATGAATACATATCATTCATCATAAGCATAAACAGGTCTTTGCAACAAGTTTCCTCATCTCTCTACTGTTTATTTCAGTACGATGGATCTCGAACAAACGGTCAAAGATCTGCAAGCTCAGAATTCACAATTTCAACAGTTACTCATGACCTTAGCCAAGGGGCAGGAGGAGCTGAAGACTTTGCTAGAAAAAGAAGAAGAAGCCAGCTGGTGTGGTTATCATGGGCAGAAGATTTCAGGGACAAGCCCGACGGACCTTAGAATTTCCAACAACTTCTGATGAAGGGGAAAGAAAAGGAAAAGAAACGGCAGTACCATCAGATTCTGAAGCAGAAGGAGAGGAAGAAGAGGACTACTCTGAACAACAATACCCTTCGGCTGATGACAATTACAAACACCTTGAAGAGCGACTAAGCGCTATGGAAATCCAGAGAGTATCGGGGCTAGATTTTGAAGAGTTGTGGTTGGTGTCAGGAATTGTAATCCCTCCAAAGTTTAAAGTGCCACTATTTGCCAAGTATGATAGGGTGTCTTGCCCTAAAATGCACCTTAGATCATATGTCAGGAAGATGCAACCACATTCTGTTGACAAAGATTTATGGGTCCACTTTTTCCAAGACAGTTTATCAGGAACGCAACTTGATTGGTTCTACCAGTTGGAGAGGGCAGATGTTCACAATTGGGAAGACTTGGCAGCAACCTTATATAAACAGTATCAATACAACGCCGACTTGGCGCCAACCCGTACTCAGCTACAGAGTATGGCCATGGTTTCCAATGAAGGCTTTAAAGATTACGCGCAAAAGTGGAGAGACCTAGCCGGAAGGGTGTAACCCCCTCTATCTGAGAGAGAGTTGGTGGACGTGTTCTTGGGAACTCTCTCAGGTCCTTTATTCAATCACCTGATTGGAAGTTCTTCTGCAGGGTTTAACGAATTAATCTTAACCGGCGAAAGAGTGGAGGCTGGTATTAGAAGTGGGAAAATTCAAAAGGACGCGTCTGCCTCAACGGCCGTAAAAAATCCCTTCACTGGAAGGAAGGAAGTGTCTGCTGTCTATTCACAGAGGAATCAGGGAAGAATTGAACGCTGACCAACATTGGGGGCAGTTATGATTCTGAAGCCTGCATCAGACCAGCCAAGAACTAATCAGCAAAGGGTAGAAAGGCCAGTTCGACAATTTACCAAGATTAACATGACTCTAGCCCAAGTTCTACCACATCTCCTAAAGTTGAATCTGGCCACTTTAAAAGAGGCCCCAAAGAAGCCTAATACTACTTCTCCACATTACCATCCCAACGCTAGATGCACGTACCATTCTGAAAGTCCAAGGCACGACACCAACAACTATTTGGCTCTGAAGAACAAGATTCAAGATCTGATAGACGTGAAGGAAGTTGAGTTTGAAGTGCCTAAGAAACCAAATGTTATTTTCGCCCCAATGCCGAGGCATGGTCACAATGCCAACGCTATTGAAGAAGATCTGTTTGTTACTACCGTGGATAAACTGTTAACACCGCTCCCGATTATCAAGTTGAATTTGTTGAAAGCTGGCATCTTCCCAGGTTGTGACAAAGACTGCCATGCTTGCCTATCCTCCCCATTTGACTGCCCTTTGTTACAGAAAGGTATCCAACGACTGATGGATAACCAAGAAATTTTGTTTGAGAATGCTCCTGTTTCACCCGTTCCAGTGAAAGAAGTTTCAATAATAACCATCTACGCCAATCCTTCCAGGGCCCCTAAAAGACCCGTTAGGATTACACCTGCTCCAAAGACTGCTCCGCTTAAGATAACAATGCCCGGGCCAACCCCATACAAATCAGATAAAATAGTACCATGGAATTATGGTGGAGAAATCTACTACCATGGTATTAAACAGATTGAACTGACTGCCGAAGAAGAAAGCTCCGAAGAGGACAATTCTGACATTAGCAATATTGTTGGAACTAGCAAGATCACCCGCAGTGGTAGGATCTTCTCTCCAGAGATTTCTCCTCCAACAGTAGTCTTTGGACCCGTGGCCGTTCCGAAGATTACCTCTACACCAGTGATTGTACCTGCAAGTGTACCCACCGATAAAGACAATATAATTCCTATCCCTATTTCCACTACTGAGAATAAAGGAAAGAACGTTCAAGAGGAGCCTTTCCATACGAAGGCTCAATCACTAGCTATTCCTGAAACATCTAAGAAGGAGATGGAAGAAATCTTGAGGATCATTAAAAAGAGTGATTATGATATGGTTGAACAATTGGGGCAGACCCCTTCCAAGATCTCTATGCTAGCCCTGTTGTTGTGCTCTGAAGCACATGCCAAAGCTTTGGTAAAAGTTTTGAAGACAGCTCACGTGCCGCAAGAAACGTCTGCTGACCAGTTCCAGGACTGTGTGGCCAGTTTGGCAGCTGATAATGGCCTGGGTTCCTCCGATGTTGACTTGACACCCAGAGGGAGAAAAAACAATGATGCATTACATGTCTCAGTGGAGTGCAGAGGAACAACCCTAGCTCGTGTCTTGGTTGATATTGGATTTTCTTTAAACTTCTTGCCGAAGAAAGCCCTTGATAGATTGGATTGCAAGGGGCTGACTCTAAAACCCAGCAATATAGTGGTGAGAGCTTTTTATGGTTCTAAGAGGATGGTCCATGGAGAGGTGGACATCCCAATAAAGGTGGGAACCCAAGTCTTCAACTCAACCTTCTACGTGATGGACATCCGTTCTTCTTATTCCTGTCTGTTGGGACGCCCTTGGATCCACAACGCTGGTGTTGTCACCTCCACCTTGCATCAGATGCTAAAATACCCCGTCCAAGGGAAGATCATAAATGTCCATGGGGAGGAGGAGTATATGATTAGTCATCTTAATTCCTTCTGTTATGTGGAGTTAGATGGCGAGTTCATTGAGAACCCTTTCCAACATTTTGAAGAAGTCTCTCCAGAAGTAGCGGCGACCAAGGTGGTATCCTCGACTCCTAAGGTCACAAGACCTCCACCTCGGATGTCATCTTTAAAGGATGCAAGGGCGGTAGTGGAAGAAGGGGGGTGCACAATTTGGGGTCAGCTTCCAGACATTCCTTACAAATCATACAAGTTTGGCTTGGGGTTTACTTCGACTGGTCAGAAGGTTGTGCGTCGTGCCCGGGCTGGGGGGCCACCGATAAAGATTAGCAACCAAAGCATCAATGTGGTAGAAGACAATGAAGAGGATGGCAGCTTGGAAGATTGGATATTTCCTACTGTCAGCGGAGGACTGCGTAACTGGGAAGCCAGAGACTTCGTTCCGATAACTTTCATATCTCAGTAATTTATCTTTTACATTTCTGTTGGACTGTAATAATTCACAAACAATTCGTACTTTGAAAACCTTGTGTCTTACCCGAGGAACAATGGTCCATTTGTAAGGGTTTTTATTTCATCTAAATGTGTCATTCAATGAATCATGGATGCTTTTTCACATATAAACCTTTTATGCTCATTGTCTTTCTTTTACATTTTATTGTTTTAAGATGGCTATACCCTTACATACACCCACACTCACAAATGCAGGTACCCTTCCATTCCGGATCCTATGGTTAACGATACTGCTATAGCCTTCAGTGACTCTGAAGATCTAATCTACCAAGCCGAATACGAAGGTGAGGAAGATTGTGAGGTGCCAGGGGAATTGGCCAGACTATTACAACAAAAGGAAAGAGCAATTCAGCCTCATGATGAGCTGTTAGATACAATCAACTTGGGTACCAAGGAAGATAAAAAGGAAATCAAAGTGGGTGCCAACCTAGAGTCGAGTGTCAAGGAGCGCCTAATTCAGCTATTGCATGATTATGTTGAGATCTTTGCCTGGTCATATGAAGACATGTCGGGACTCAATACATACATTGTGGTACACCGTCTACCCACAAGAGAAGACTGTCCACCTGTGAAACAAAAGGTTCGCCGCATGAGACCTGACATGTCAGAAAAGATCAAAGTAGAAGTTATGAAACAGTTCAATGCTGGATTTCTAGCTGTCACTTCTTATCCTCAGTGGGTGGCCAACATTGTTCTCGTGCCTAAAAAGGACGGCAAAGCGAGAATGTACGTGGATTATAGAGATTTAAACAGGGCCAGCCCTAAAGATGATTTTCCACTTCCACACATCGACATCCTGGTCGACAATACAGCCCAACACAAAGTATTTTATTTCACGGACGGATTCTCAGGATATAACCAGATCAAAATGGCACCTGAGGACATGGAGAAAACTACTTTTGTCACACAGTGGGGTACGTTCTGCTACAAAGTGATGCCATTCGGACTGAAGAATGTCGGGGCAACCTATCAACACGCCATGGTAGCTTTGTTTCATGATATGATACATCATGAGATAGAGGTCTACGTAGATGACATGATAGCCCGATCACAAACTGAAGAAGAACACCTCGATCACTTGCAAAAGTTGTTTGTCAGATTGAAGGAGTACAAGCTAAGATTGAATCCAAACAAGTGTACATTAAGAGTCCGATCCGGTAAACTCTTAGGTTTCATTGTCAGCAACAAGGGCATCGAGGTTGATCCTGCCAAAGTCAAAGCTATACAAGAAATGCCTGCTCCTCGTACTGAGAAGGAAGTCAGAGGTTTTTTGGGACGCCTAAACTACATTGCCAGGTTCATTTCTCACCTAACGTCTACTTGTGAACCAATCTTCAAGCTGTTGAAGAAAGATCAAGTAGTCAGATGGAATGATGAATGTCAGATTGCTTTCGATAAAATCAAGGAGTATTTACTAGAACCTCCTGTCTTGATGCCACCCATCGAGGGAAGACCGCTAATCATGTATCTGACCGTCTTAGAGAATTCAATGGGGTGCATACTGGGGAAGCATGACGAGTCTGGCCGAAAAGAGCACGCCATTTATTACCTAAGCAAAAAGTTTACCGACTGTGAAACCAGATATTCACTGCTCGAGAAAACTTGTTGCGCTTTGGTATGGGCTGCTAACCGGCTAAGGCAGTATATGTTGACTCATACCACTTTGTTGATATCTAAGATGGATCCGATAAAGTACATCTTTAAGAATCCTGCTCTGTCTGGGAGGATAGCTAGATGGCAGATGATCCTAACAGAATACGACATACAGTACACGACCCAAAAAGCTATAAAGGGAAGTGTGCTAGCTGATCATCTGGCTCATCAAGCTGTAGAAGATTATCAATCCATGAAGTTTGACTTCCCTGACGAAGACATCATGACAGTAGACAATTGCGAAGAGATCAGACCATATGACGAACCTGAACAAGGATCCCAATGGACCCTGTACTTTGATGGGGCATCCAATGAACTTGGTAACGGTATCGGTGATGTGCTCGTATCCCCAGAAGGTTTCCATACTCCTTTCACTTCCAGACTCTGCTTCAACTGTACGAACAATATGGCCGAATACAAAGCATGCATCTTTGGTCTCAAGGCTGCCATAGACTTGGGAATCAAATCCTTATATGTGTTTGGGGATTCAGCTTTGGTCATCAGTCAGATCAAAGGAGAGTGGGACACTAAGCACCCAAACATTATCCCATACAAAGAACATGTTTTGACATTGCTACCACATTTCGAGCAGATTACCTTCGGGCACTTACCGCGAGAAGAAAATCAGCTAGCAGATTCTCTAGCTACAATGTCATCTATGTTTAAACTTAATTGGGATAACGAGGCTCCTCAGATCACCATTGAACAGATGGTCGAACCAGCACATTGTCACGAGATTAATAACGAAGAAGTAGTGGACCAGCCGTGGTTTCATGAAGTCAAAAGGTATCTCGAGGCCCAAGAATATCCAGAAGGAGCTTCAGTCAATGACAAAAAGTTCTTAAGGAGATTCTCAGCTAAGTTTTTCCTAAGTAATGGTATCCTGTACAAGCGTAATCATGATTCTATTCTGCTCCATTGTGTGGACAAGATTGAAGCTGAAAATATCATGGCTGAATTGCATGAAGGTACCTTTGGCACTCACTATAGTGGGCATACAATGGCAAAGAAGATTCTACGGGCAGGCTATTACTGGTCTACCATGGAAGCTGACTGCTATCAACACTCTCGGACTTGTCATAAGTGTCAAATCTATGCAGACAAGGTACGCGTGCCTCCGGTTCCTCTAAATGTCTTAACAGCTCCTTGGCCCTTCGCTGTGTGGGGAATTGACATGATTGGGGAGATCAAGCCTATGACCTCCAATAGACACCGCTTTATTCTAGTGGCCATTGACTATTTCACCAAATGGGTCGAAGCAGCTTCCTTCGCATCTGTCACTAAGAATGTTGTTGCCCGCTTCATCAAGCATAATCTTATCTGCCGGTACGGTATCCCAGAAAGGATCATCACTGACAACGGTACAAACCTTAACAATACTATAATCACCGCCTTGTGCGAGCAGTTCAAGATTCAACATCACAATTCATCCCCCTATCGGCCAAAGATGAATGGTGCAGTCGAAGCTGCTAATAAAAACATTAAAAAGATCATACAGAAGATGACAGTCACCTACAAGGACTGGCATGAGATGCTTCCATTTTCTCTCCACGGGTACCGTACCACGGCTCGCACGTCAACTAGGGCAACACCTGATTCTTTGGTTTATGGCATGGAGGTTGTTTTACCTATCGAGGTTCAGATTCCCTCCTTAAGAATCATGAAGGGTGCAGGTTTAAGTGAAGACGATTGGATTCAGACCCGACTTGATCAGTTGAACCTAATTGGCGAAAAGAGACTTACTGTTGTTTGCCATGGTCAGACGTATCAGAAACGGATGATCAAGGCTTTCAACAAGAAAGTCAGATGCCAGGTATATCAAGTTGGAGATCTGGTAATCAAGCGCATCATCTTGCCGCAAAGTGATCCCAGGGGAAAATGGACTCCTACCTATGAAGGACCATTTGTAATCAAGAACATCTTTTCTGGTGGGGCAATGATCTTAACCACCATGTACGGCGACGACCTGCCACACCCTGCGAACACAAACATAGTCAAAAGATACTATGCATAAGAGACCCCCTAGGTTGACACACCTAGGCAAAACAAGGGCATCCCGGCGAACCAAAAAGGTTCGGGCAAAAATTAGGGATAAAATAAAAAAAAAATCTGCACACCAGGCAAGTTGAAAACCCGAAAGGGCGACTTGGGCAAAAAAGGGTTTTCCGGTTGACTAAAAACCCGAAAGGGCGGTCTAGGAAAAAGTTAGGGATTAAAGCGTATGACTATGTCTCGTCGGATCACTTTAAGGATAATCTCTTCACTGACAAACTCTTAGCTTCTGATCAATTCAATCATCTTCGGACGAAGCAACGGATGGACAAGATATTCGGAGATACGAAGGCTATAGCAGAATGGGAACCCCATGGGATTATTACACATAGCCATCTTTCTTTGTATAAATTTTTCTTAATTTTATGACATCATCCTCTTACTAGGATGCCTGTCTCCTTTGTACAAAATACTTACTCAAAGTAAATACAAAGATATCTCTTTCAAAGTACAGAAAAATATTTTCCTTTTTCTTTACACTTGTGTTTTTATTTGCAAAAACGTCCAATGACTCATTAATGAACATATGCATTTGAACATAATTACTGTTTACAAATAAACAAAGTGGAAAAGAACAATTACTAACAGACTGGAAGGATAAGAAAATGTATTTAGGCTATTCCAGGAGCAATCCCTACAGTACATCATCTAGATCACCAGCGGAATTACAACTTCATCATCTAGATCCCCAGCGGAATTACAACTTCATCATCTAGATCCCCAGCGGAATTAAAACTTCAAACTCTCAATCCCCGACGGAGCCAAAAATTTCCAACTATCATTCCCCAGTGGAAACCATCCAGTTTCTCTAAACTCCCCAGCAAGTTGTCTTGAAGCCTAAAAAGCAACCGGATAACAGTTAACTTTTGTCTCTCCCCAACCTAGGATAATTCCCCAGTAGAGTGGCAGACGACCAAAACTCCTGAACTTTTTCCAAACAGGAATAAGTTTCTTCCCCACAGAGTTTTTGTTTCTCCCCAACAGAATGAAGATTCTCTTTAGTAATTCCCCGCAGAAGTCATCAGAGTTTTCTTTATTCCCCGGCAGAATAAGGATTCCCATTGTGTAATCCCCAGTAGAAGTCATCAAAATTCTCTAGATTCCCCAAGCAGATTACTCAAGCAGTATACGGCATTGCTCACAGTAGAACTTTTGTCAAATACTCCAACTTCAAGACATGAAGGATCCCTATATCCTCAGAGAAGTCGCCAAGGATTTTCTTATCAGCAACAATCAAGGGTTTATTGTCCCCGGCAGTAGTCAAGGATTTATTTTCCTCAGCAATACAGCGAATCAGCTTACATGCGCATACATTACATCCATATATCATAAACATTGATAAAACACATATATTGCATCATACATTTCATGCAACATAACTTTGTGTTTCAGCTAACATTTTACCCTTTTCAGAATAAGATTAACAGCTACCGTTTAACAGTATGTAATCATGACACAATTCAGATACACTCCAGACATGGAAGTCATTCTATTACTCATTCAGATTTAGATATCAGATACAGTTTAGATACGCTTCAGACACGGGTGCTATTCTATTACTCATTCAGACCTCAACTTCAAGATACAGTCCAGATACGCTCTAGATACAGATGCCATTCTGATACTTATTAAAATCCAGATTTCACACTGTGATACGGTGGGAGAACTGACTTGAGGTTTTGCGTTTGTTTTCGCACTTGTTCGGTTTAGCAAGAGTCGCCACCGACTTTTTATTTATCCTAAGGAAAGGTAAAAAAGCACAAGAAAGACCTTTGAGATGTTTTCGTGGGTTCGGGGGGTAGATTATGAAAAGGGAAGGTGTTAGCACCCTTTTCATCCATGGTTATCCATGGGCTCTTAGTTACTTGTTTTAGATCACTTGCCTTTGCTTTTCAAATGTTTGAAATGGTGCTTTGTGTGTGTGGTTTTGAAAATGTTTTGAAAAAGATGCCTTGTCTAGGCAACCATTGTAACAATTCTTTACTCGAATGTTTTACAAAGGTGTTTGTCTTTTTGAAAAGATGTTTCAATGTTTTTTGAAAGTTTGTTTTGAAATTGTGTGGAGATGTGTGTTTTGAAAATGGCAAGTGTGTTTTGCAAGTTTGATCAAGTAACTAAGAGTTGTCTACCCTATTTTACTCAAAGGTCTTTCTTATGTTTTAACCCTTTTAACAGTGTTGTTTCACCATTGTATTTGGTGAACAACCTTGTGTTAGGATGTTAACGAGACGGGCGCGGGTCATCGTATACAATCATTGAAGGCAACTTGCGAGACGCTCTAGCAATTTTGTAAGGGACGAGATCATTTTATCGAAGGTAACATCGAGGGTCATCGAGGGACTATGATCTTTGTTTATCGAAGGGACGTTTGCTAGAGTGTCTCATACTCGAGGGACATGATTGCATTTTTCCGAGGCGACAAGCGAGGTTACCCTAGAGGTGCAAGTGTGAATTGTGTATTGATTTTCATGCATTTGTCTTGTATTAGGTTATCTAGCGGTTGATTTTGAATCTTCGCATACAAACCCTAATTACTATACAGTATATAGAAAGCGATAAATTGCGGAAATTTAAAGTCTAAGCTATTACAAATAAGTATCCGGGGATGGGGGTACAAATGTTTACAAATGGGGATGAGTCTCATCAGAATAGTAGTGTCCAAATATTATTTACAACCAAATCAAATCATCGCATTCTCAATGTAAAAATATAGCAAAGTATAAGGATAAAAAAGAGAATCAAAAGTATTTGTGAAATGTATATGATTATTTACAAATGATTAAAATGTTAACTTAATGTATTTATTAAGTGTTAATATTATTTTTGTGTTTTTGTTAATGTTTTTTAGAAACTTGTATAAGATTAATTAAACAAAAGTTTTAAAATTAATTAACTTAATAAAATCTAATATTTACATATTTTAAGTGTAATAAAAAGTATTAGTAACATTTTTACATGAAAAATTAACATATTACTTAACAACAAAAAAAGGAATTAGGTTATAAAAGAAAAATGAAAATTAAGAAATGTTGGTTTAAGAATATAAAAAAAAGTTATGTGGGCCTTAGTTTACACACTTGGCCCAAGGTGAAATCAAAAAGAGAACAGAAAGAGGGGGTACAGCGCCATAATCCAATGGGCTTAACAGTTTTATATGAGGGGCAGGCCCAAACGGATGTTTAACAATTTTAGGGTTTGTTGTGGTCTTGCTCAAAAAAGGGTTTCACAGTCTTGAACGGCGCCGCTCTCCATCTTGTCTTCTTCGTCTCCTCTTTGTCCTTTCTCAAACGTGAGCCTCTGACTACTCCTTCCATGCCTGGCTACTGGACGCCACTTCCAATCTCTCCTCTCTTCACGGCTTGCTCAAGGCGATGATTCAAAAGGGTAACGATTTTCTCTTCAAATGCGTTTTAGGTTTTTTGTTCTTTGCATGATTAAATTTTTACATGTTCTGGCCTTTATGTGTTATTTGTGTTTGTGTGAGGTGTAGAAAAAAGGGAAGAGGAATTTATACCTTGGTTCTACTTTTTGGAAAGGAGAAGGAGAGTTTGGACAGGAGGCTTCTTAGGCGGCCAAGGCGTGGGACTGGTGATGTGCTTGCTGGCCTTCTGGTAACCTCGTATCTTTCTTTGTTTGGTTTTATGATTAATGTTGTAATCTGAAAACCCTAGAGTGCTGAGTTCCTCTCTTCTTTTCTTCTTCTGATTGCTTACTTTATTCTTGTTAGCTTGATACTGATGATGCTATTATTCTGATGACTGTATGCTTCTGAGTTGCCTGTTTCTGAGTTTGATGATGTTGTTGTTGCCTTATTCTGAGAATGTCTTTTTGGCTATTGTGGATTGGGTTTCTGTTTTGGCCTATGATGAACTTTAGTTCTGAGGCGTTTTGGCTTGAATGCTATGCAGTTTGACAGGTTTTTTAGGCTTGAGGCAGGCTTGAAGCAGTTTGTATGGTACAGTTTTGACAGGCTTGAATGTTGAGTTTGGGAGATTTGTTTCTGGTTTTTGTTTGTTCTGCATTGAGTTTTTATGCAGATGGGAGCTTATGCAGGCTTGGGCACTGAGTTTGTTCAGGTTTATTGTGCAGTTTGACTTGAAGGGTTTTTGATGCAGGCTACTATATTTTGAGTTTATGCAGGTTGATATGCTTGTTTAGGGGACAGGCCTGAAGCGGGTTTGGGTGTGACTTGTTTCTAAGCTTGAGGCAGTTTGAAGCTTGTTTTGGTTACAGGCTTGCTTGAAACAGGTTTTTAGCAGGCAAGCTTGAAGGTTTTGTTCTGGTTACAGGCTTGCTTGAAGCAGGTTGCCAGGCAGTTTGAAACAGGCTTGACGGCTTGTGTTATGCGTTTGTTTTTGTGTTCTCTTTTTCTATGTGTTCTGCCTTCCTTTACAGTGTTGGATATGTTGTTATATTTATTGTCCTCTAAGCCTGCAAAACTGTAAGCCTCTACTTCTCTCTCTCTTTCTCTCTCCACAGAAAAAGCATATTATATTGCTTAAACTGTACTTTTTCTGAAAAGGTTTTGGCCAGAAAATGATGAAAAATGCTTTTACAAGTTTGCTTGCATTTTGTCTTTCCTCTGCATATCTTCTTACCTCCAGATTTTCTGCATTGCTTTTGTGTACTTGTTGACAGCTTTATTGAAAGCTTCTTTGACAGTTTGGAACTTGTGACTTAGTTTGCCCCTTTGACAATTTGGTTTGCCTAGTTTGATAATGCAATTCAGTTTGGATTTATGCAGCTTTGTGTATTTTGCTTAAATGATTTGTATGCTTGCAAACATTTTACTTCCCTCTTTGTGAACCAAGAAGAGACATCTTCTTGCGATTTGCAGAGAGGACGAACAAACTGATTCCGGCCAAAATCTTTAATGATGAGTTTTTTTTATTAACTGTCTGAAAAATACTTTTTTTAATTCATCTGTGTTGACTTCTTTTTCTGTCTTTGCAGGTAAATACCAGTCGGGCAAAGGAAGCAGCGGTAGAAGATGAAGACCTCAAGAAACTTAGGATATAGTTTTATTTTATTTTAATCATTTGTAATAAACATTATTATAAATACTGTAAATAAAATTATTGTATTTAAATAACACTTGTACCAATAATTAAAAATAAATAAAAGTCCTTTTGTCAGATAATTCTCTGTTTCACTGTCTATTTAATTATTTAAGTTTCTTGAATTAAAATAACTGGAAGTACATCCCAATTATTCTAACTTAGATAAGATAAATAATTAATAACGTTGTAGTCTCACAAACCCTTCTTTAACCAGCAATAAGCCCGGCATGTCAGTTAACCAATTGCACAGCTAAACAAACAAACGTCCACACACCTTTTACCTTACTGATCAAAACTAAAGCTTCAACTTTCAATCAGAAGCCTCAGCTTCTATCCCATATGTCTAGTCTTTGAGAAATAAACGGCAATCTTGAACAAGCATCAAAGTAGTGTGACAGTCAAATGAAATGCTGTGGATTCCAATTCTTTTGAGAATGCGCGTGCAAACCCTAATTCTGGATTTATTGTCAAAGAAGCGTCCGCCTGATCAAACCCTTAGTCAAACTCAACCAAATCACTAAAAACCCTAATAATTTGCTTGAACTGATTCAAAATTAATGGAAACCCTAATTTGGATATACTGATAAGAAAAGTCTGTTCGACCGATTCTTAAGCCAATCTGAAAAATCAGGAAAAGCCCGAAGCTGTGATTTCTTGTGAAAAAGAGAGGGCAAATTTTGGGGTACAACAGTTTCCCCTGTTCAATCTTCTTGAACCTGAAGAGTTAGATTGGCAAGTTTGTCGTTCGTGACTCGAAGGTAAAAGGAGATTGGACACTAGAGTGCCCAAAAAATTTGCACTTGTCAAAGCGTAGTTTGAGGGAATGGGCTTAAAGATGCCATTTGGAGATGGGCTTAAAGATGCCATCTGGAGATGTGACAGAATCTTGTCGGGGGATGGGCTTAGAGATGCCATCTGGAAATTGTTGGTAGGAGGATGGGCTTATAGATGCCATCTGAAGGTGATTGTATCTTGTTGGAGATGGGCTTGTAGATGCCATCCAAGAATGTTTGTTGAACTGTATGTCGTTGGTGAGTGGGTGAGTATCAGAAAGGTATCCATGTTTGGAACATCTCTGAAATAGGGATCTGAATAAGCAATGAATTGACATCCATGTTTGGAATCATCCGTAAACTGTTTTCAGAAGTTGAATCTGGAATTGAGAAGGAACCGGTGTATGGTTGCCTGATGATGAGCCCGTGTAAAACTGCATCTGAATTGAGATCTGTATGAGTAGCAGGATGACTTCCGTGTTTGGAGTGTATCTGAAACTATAACTGGGATCTGAATAAGCGACATAATGGCAACCGTGTTTGGAGCATATCTGGACTGTACCTTGGAATTGTTAATGATAGCCTTTTATTCTTATCCTGAAAAGGACAAAATGTTAGCTAAACACAAAGTTATGTTGCATGATATGTATGATGCAATGAATTGTACTTCATCAATGTTTATGATATGAATGTGATGGATACGCATGTAAGCTGAGTAGCTGTCTTGCTGAGGAAGACGAATCCTGGATAATGAAATCTTTGAATGCTGCTGGGGAAAGTAAATCCTTGACTGCTGCAGGGGGATTGTTGGAAATGAGAAGTCCTGGAACCACTGTTGGGGAATCAGGAGCTTGGGTTGTATGCTAATCTACTGGGGATTCCTGTCTTGAGGAGATCTTCACTGGGGAATATCTGAATATCCTGTGAGGAACTGAGAATGAGAGTCTTCATTCTGCTTGGGGAATTAAGAATTCTGTGGGGAATAGCCATACTGTTGAAAAGTAGTTATCCTGTCGGAGAGTAAAACTCGGAATTCTGGATAAAGTTTATTCTTGTCTGGAAGAAGTTCGGGAGTTTTAGGTTGTATGCCACTTTGAGAATGAGAATCTTCATTCTGTCGGGAACATCAGGAAGTTGAATTGTATGTTGAGAAGCAGGAAGGTATCTGCCTTTGGAGCATCTCTGGGTTGAGGATAAATTCTAAATGAGTGACAGAATGGCAACCGTGTTTGGAGCATATTTGGACTGTATCTTGGATTGAGATCTGGAATAAGTATCAGCATGACTTCCGTGTTTGGAGTGTATCTGAAACTGTAACTGGGATTGAGATTTGGAATAAGTATCAGAATGTCGCCATATCTGGGTCACATCTGAACTGTCTCTAGAAGGAACTCTGGAATAAGTATCAGAATGTCGCCATATCTGGGTCACATCTGAACTGTCTCTAGAAGGAAATCTGGAATAAGTATCAGAATGTCGCCATATCTGGGTCACATCTGAACTGTCTCTAGAAGAAAATCTGGAATAAGTATCAGAATGTCTTCATAACTAGGTCACATCTGAACTGTCTCTAGAAGGAAATCTGGAATAAGTATCAGAATGTCGCCATAATTGGGTCACATTTGAACTGTCTCTAGAAGGAAATCTTGAATAAGTATCAGAATGTCGCCGTATCCGGGTCACATTTGAACTGTCTCTAGAAGGAAATCTGGAATAAGTATCAGAATGTCGCCATATCTGGGTCACATCTGAACTGTCTCTAGAAGGAAATCTGGAATAAGTATCAGAATATCGCCATATCTGGGTCACATCTGAACTGTCTCTAGAAGGAAATCTGGAATAAGTATCAAAATGTCGCCATAACTGGGTCACATCTGAACTGTCTCTAGAAGGAAATCTGGAATAAGTATCAGAATGTCGCCATAACTGGGTCACATCTGAACTGTCTCTAGAAGGAAATCTGGAATAAGTATCAGAATGTCGCCATAACTGGGTCACATCTGAACTGTCTCTAGAAGGAAATCTGGAATAAGTATCAGAATGTCGCTGTATCTGGGTCACATCTGAACTGTCTCTAGAAGGAAATCTGGAATAAGTATCAGAATGTCGCCATATCTGGGTCACATCTGAACTGTCTCTAGAAGGAAATCTGGAATAAGTATCAGAATGTCGCCATAATTGGGTCACATATGAACTGTCTCTAGAAGGAAATCTGGAATAAGTATCAGAATGTCGCCATAACTGGGTCACATCTGAACTGTCTCTAGAAGGAAATCTGGAATAAGTATCAGAATGTCGCCATAACTGGGTCACATCTGAACTGTCTCTAGAAGGAAATCTGGAATAAGTATCAGAATGTCGCCATATCTGGGTCACATCTAAACTGTCTCTAGAAGGAAATATGGAATAAGTATCAGAATGTCGCCATAACTGGGTCACATCTGAACTGTCTGTAGAAGGAAATCTGGAATAAGTATCAGAATGTCGCCATAACTGGGTCACATCTGAACTGTCTCTAGAAGGAAATCTGGAATAAGTATCAGAATGTCGCCATATCTGGGTCACATCTGAACTGTCTCTAGAAGGAAATCTGGAATAAGTATCAGAATGTCGCCATAACTGGGTCACATCTGAATTGTCTCTAGAAGGAAATCTGGTATAAGTATTAGAATGTCGCCATATCTGGGTCACATCTGAACTGTCTCTAGAAGGAAACTCGAAAGGTGATGATCCTTGCCCCTAGTATAAGATGCTTGTGATATTGTCAGGACACTTGGACTGCACGTAACCCTTTGATGAGATTGACGTTTAAATGCCCCAAGTGATGGTGATGGAGACTTGCCCCAGGTTAATCTGTAATTGAGAGATTTGTTGAAATCTTGACTGGACTGCCCCAGGTTAACTGAACTTGGAAAGATTTGTTGAAATCTTGACTGGACTGCCTCAGGTTAACTGAACTTGGAAAGATTTGTTGAAATCTTGACTGGACTGCCCCAGGTTAACTGAACTTTGAAAGATCTGTTGAAACCTTGACTGGACTGCCCTAGGTTAACTGGATAGTGACATGTCATGCCCCCTTGTTGATAGGAGATTTTTCATTGGAAGTGTCATCCTTTTTGAAGTGATTTTGTTCACTGAGAGGGCTTTTGTTCACTGGATGTTCATTGTGTGAATTTCTCCGCTGTCAAACAAATAGCCATATGCAAACAATGATATTCAAGTAATGCAACGTTTATGCTTGTCTCGAAGTTTTGAAAAATGCGTTTTTTAGCAGAAAACTTTTTATAAGACAAATTCAACACAAGATTTTGAGCAAAGCCTTACAGGAGTCAGGATACCTTTTGTAACAGTATGCTTTCGAACTAACCCATGCTTCAATTAGGACTTTTGAAGGGTTGTAACGTGGCTTGGTTCACGGTTTATGAAACAAAGGATAAAGGCTCAAAGTATATTTGTACCCACCCGCTCTTCGTGATGTTCTTCAATCCTAAGCTCAGTTAATTGTGCGTTTGAACTCTATTCCAGTTTGGAATGACCTTTTGGTGAAGGTTCACACCAGTTGAATTTTATGGAAGGCAGTCATCACTTTTTTTTGCAACATTTTTCATGTTGTTTGAGGATTTATAATGACCTCGTTCTTCTGATTTGTTATCCCTAACTTTTGTCTGACTGTTCCTGTTTTCGAGATTACAGTCAACAGGATGCCCCAGCTTTCTTAAGCCTCCTTTATAGGTTTTGGCTCAGTGGGATTTTCTTTTTTTTGAGAGATTGACTGCATATGAGATAAGGAACCATCATTGTCTTTTTGATTCCAAAGGAATGTTTTTTGATGTCGTTCGTTGTATTACGAACTGAGAGTTTGCGACTTCAATGCGCATCCTTTTTTTTTGGATTAACTGAGAGACTACCCTGCCCCAGGTTTAAATCAAGGGTTTCAATTTGTGTTTAAAACAGAAAACTCCTACTTCTTTGGCTCGAAGGGGTTGACTAGGGATTATCTTCATTATAACTCCAGTGTTTAGGATTTGAAAGAATGTATGTACATCATCAGCAAGGTCTGTTCAAAAGCATACTGTATGAGATTACGGTATTGTTTCATCATCCTCCCTCTAAAGGCTTGCAACTTTTAGCAAGAGTTAAATGTCATAAAGAAAGTAGAAAGCATAGTTCAAGTGTAATGAAAATGAGTGGATCAAATCAAGACAAACATATGCAATGCATTAATGAAACAAAGTTTGACATTAATAGATAATTGTTTGAATAACAAAGAGATTACAACTTGAAAATTCAAATGAAACAAAGACATTCTCAATGATTTGGCATAGGAGCAGTGATCATGTTTGGAGTCTCCGGAGGGTCAAACTCGACCTCCTTGGCATCAATCATGTCTTGGACCTTGTTCTTCAGAGCCCAACAGTTGTTTGTGTCGTGTCCCGGACTGTCAGAGTGGTATGCACACCTTTCATTGGGATGATAGGTAGGAGCAGAAGTATTTGGGTTCCGGAGGGGAGCCTTCAATGTAATCAGCTTTGCCTGCAACATGCATTGTAGCGCTTGACCCAGTAACATGTTGATCTTGGTGAATTGTCTTTTAGGTGCTACCTCCTTACGCTGGTGCCCCTGTCTTTGTTGAGCAGGCGTAGGATTAAAGATCAAGATTGCTCCTACGTGTTGGTCACGGTGACTCTTTTGACTGTTCACAGCATTGGACTCTTTCTTTCCATTGTAGGGAATTTTCTGAGCATCAGAGGGTGTAGCTCCTTGGATCTTTCCACTTTTGATGCCAGCTTCGACCCTTTCGCCGGTCAGTATTAGCTCGGTGAACCCGGCTGAGGAGCTTCCAATTAAGTGATTGAAGAGAGACCCTGTCAAAGTTCCCATGAAGATGTCAATCAGCTCTCTGTCAGTTAATGGGGGTTGCACCCTACCAGCCAGATCTCTCCACTTTTGAGCGTATCCTTTGAAGTTCTCGTCAAGACCCATGGTCATGTTCTGCAATTGCACATGAGTTGGTGCAAGATCAGCATTGTACTAAAACTGTTTGTAAAAAGCAGCAGCTAAGTCCTCCCAGGTGTGGATGCGAGAACTCTCCAATTGATAGAACCACTCGAGTTGAGTCCCTACCAGGCTTTCTTGGAAGAAATGGATCCAAAGCTTTGGATCAGTTGTGTATGGTTGAATCTTGCGGGCATAAGATTTTAAGTGCATCTTAGGGCAAGAGACTCCATCGTACATGGCAAAGGTAGGGACTTTGAACTTTGGCGGGATGACCAATCCAGAAACTAAACCCATGTCTCTTAAATCCAAGCCAGGTATTTGTTGGATCTCCATAGCATTGAGGCGATCCTCCAACTGTTTGTATTTGTCATCAGCGGGAGGATATTGTTCCTCGGAACAGTCAGCTTCAACTTCATCAATCTCCAAATTGTGGTCTTCTTCAAGACTATCCCCCATGTTGGATGGAGTTGAAAGGTCTAGGGTTTTAGGTCTTCTTCTCAAATTCAGGATGCCCGTTGCCTTCTTGGACTTCTTCTTCTTTTCTTTGAGAATGAGAGCTTTCAGATCCTCTTGCCCTTTACCCATAGCCAGAAACATTTGTTGGAATTGAGCGTTTTGAGCTTGGAGATCTTTCACCGTTTGTTCCATATCCATCTTACTGAAATAAACAGTAGGAAGATAAGGAGACCTGTATGGGAGAAACCTGTTATGCAATGATATGTATGATATATGTATGCAATGTTTTCAAGGATCTCTCGGGGTAAACACAAGAATAATGTTAGAGGTTGAACTTTGATCAACATTTTTTATTGGAGAACTTTGTAACGATGGATGTCTTTCCACGAGAATCAAGCTCACCATATCGAGTGGATCATAGCCCCTAATTCAAGTTGTTGCACTTGATCTTTGACGGCGTTTGTTTAGAGGGGAACCCTCTTGCCCTTTGGTAGACGTCTGGTTCAACGTGACCCTGCATCAAAAGACCCTCGAGATCCTTGAAATGGTTTTTGAAAATGCTATGGTATGATGTCATGATGTTATGTACATGTATGCGAAAGTAAACAAGTGTATATACAGACAGTCATATTCACACAAAGCAAACAAGTCCTTAGGTTTAGGCTTGCATGGGGTTTGTAGGTAAGTACCCTCTTGAAGTTAGTTGGCTCATCCTGTCCTAAAATAGAAACCGGGTTCTAAAGGAGCTCAATATCACTGGATTATTTTCTGTGTTCATTGTTTTGGTTTAGCCACTTAACTGGCGACCAAAATATTCCAAGAAAACAATCCTCAATGAGTGTAGTATCGAGTATCTACCAACTTCGGACTGCACCAAAGTTGGTCATCTCACTACCCCTAAAAAGGCCAAGATGGTCAAGTAAGGTTCTAAGAGTTTGTTAGTGCTTCATGACATCACTCAGCGGCCTCGTATTCTCCTTGACTGCTCAAGGGCTACCGGTACTCACAAATATATCACACTAACATAGCTACTGCTTCAACCATGTCGGTATACCCCACACAGTTCCCTCACAGTTTATTGCTATTTACCTAAAAAGGTGCCCATGAATCCGGGTGTAGGATTTACAACAAACCCAAACAAGGAACCCGAAAAGTAAAGCAATCAAAGCAATCAAAGTAAGCATGTAAAGGTGATCTAAAACCCTAAGGTAACCCCACTTTTATAAATTTCCCCAGCAGAGTCGCCAGTTCTGTGATACGGTGGGAGAACTGACTTGAGGTTTTGCATTTGTTTTCGCACTTGTTCGGTTTAGCAAAAGTCACCACCGACTTTTTATTTATCCTAAGGAAAGGTAAAAAAGCACAGGAAAGACCTTTGAGATGTTTTCGTGGGTTCGGGGGGTAGATTATGAAAAGGGAAGGTGCTAGCACCCTTTTCATCCATGGTTATCCATGGGCTCTTAGTTACTTGTTTTAGATCACTTGCCTTTGCTTTTCAAATGTTTGAAATGGTGCTTTGTGTGTGTGGTTTTGAAAATGTTTTGAAAAAGATTCCTTGTATAGGCAACCATTGTAACAATTCTTTACTCGAATGTTTTACAAAGGTGTTTGTCTTTTTGAAAATATGTTTCAATGTTTTTTGAAAGTTTGTTTTGAAATTGTGTGGAGATGTGTGTTTTGAAAATGGCAAGTGTGTTTTTCAAGTTTGATCAAGTAACTAAGAGTTGTCTACCCTATTTTACTCAAAGGTCTTTCTTATGTTTTAACCCTTTTAACAGTGTTGTTTCACCATTGTATTTGGTGAACAACCTTGTGTTAGGATGTTAACGGGACGGGAGCAGGTCATCGTATACAATCATTGAAGGCAACTTGCGAGACGCTCTAGCAATTTTGTAAGGGACGAGATCGTTTTATCGAAGGCAACATCGAGGGTCATCGAGGGACTACGATCTTTGTTTATCGAAGTGACGTTTTCTAGAGTGTCTCATACTCGAGGGACATGATTGCATTTTTCCGAGGCGACAAGCGAGGTTACCCTAGAGGTGCAAGTGTGAATTGTGTATTGATTTTCATGCATTTGTCTTGTATTAGGTTATCTAGAAGTTGATTTTGAATCTTCGCATACAAACCCTAATTACTATACAGTATATAGAAAGCGATAAATTGCGAAAATTTAAAGTCTAAGCTATTACAAATAAGTATCCGGGGATGGGGTACAAATGTTTACAAATGGGGATGAGTCTCATCAGAATAGTAGTGTCCAAATATTATTTACAACCAAATCGAATCATCGCATTCTCAATGTAAAAATATAGCAAAGTATAAGGATAAAAAAGAGAATCAAAAGTATTTGTGAAATGTATATGATTATTTACAAATGATTAAAATGTTAACTTAATGTATTTATTAAGTGTTAATATTATTTTTGTGTTTTTGTTAATGTTTTTTAGAAACTTGTATAAGATTAATTAAACAAAAGTTTTAAAATTAATTAACTTAATAAAATCTAATATTTACATATTTTAAGTGTAATAAAAAGTATTAGTAACATTTTTACATGAAAAATTAACATATTACTTAACAACAAAAAAAGGAATTAGGTTATAAAAGAAAAATGAAAATTAAGAAATGTTGGTTTAAGAATATAAAAAAAAGTTATGTGGGCCTTAGGTTACACACTTGGCCCAAGGTGAAATCAAAAAGAGAACAGAAAGAGGGGGTACAGCGCCAGAATCCAATGGGCTTAACAGTTTTGTATGAGGGGCAGGCCCAAACGGATGTTTAACAATTTTAGGGTTTGTTGTGGTCTTGCTCAGAAAAGGGTTTCACAGTCTTGAACGGCGCCGCTCTCCATCTTGTCTTCTTCATCTCCTCTTCGTCCTTTCTCAAACGTGAGCCTCTGACTACTCCTTCCATGCCTGGCTACTAGACACCACCTCCAATCTCTCCTCTCTTCACGGCTTGCTCAAGGCGATGATTCAAAAGGGTAACGATTTTCTCTTCAAATGCGTTTTAGGTTTTTGTTCTTTGCATGATTAAATTTTTACATGTTCTGACCTTTATGTGTTATTTTTGTTTGTGTGAGGTGTAGAAAAAAGGGAAGCGGAATTTATACCTTGGTTCTGCTTTTTGGAAAGGAGAAGGAGAGTTTGGACAGGAGGCTTCTTATGCGGACAAGGCGTGGGACTGGTGATGTGCTTGTTGGCCTTCTGGTAACCTCGTATCTTTCTTTGTTTGGTTTTATGATGAATGTTGTAATCTGAAAACCCTAGAGTGTTGAGTTCCTCTCTTCTTTTCTTCTTCTGATTGCTTGCTTTGTTCTTGTTAGCTTGATACTGATGATGCTATTATTCTGATGACTGTATGCTTCTGAGTTGCCTGTTTCTGAGTTTGATGATGTTGTTGTTGCCTTATTCTGAGAATGTCTTTTTGGCTATTGTGGATTGGGTTTCTGTTTTGGCCTATGATAAACTTTAGTTCTGAGGCGTTTTGGCTTGAATGCTATGCAGTTTGACAGGTTTTTTAGGCTTGAGGCAGGCTTGAAGCAGTTTGTATGGTACAGTCTTGACAGGCTTGAATGCTGAGTTTGGGAGATTTGTTTCTGGTTTTTGTTTGTTCTGCTTTGAGTTTTTATGCAGATGGGAGCTTATGCAGGCTTGGGCACTGAGTTTGTTCAGGTTTATTGTGCTTGGCTTGAGGCAGGCTTATTGTGCAGTTTGGCTTGAAGGGTTTTTGATGCAGGCTACTATGTTTTGAGTTTATGCAGGTTGATATGCTTGTTTAGGGGACAAGCCTGAAGCAGGTTTGGGTGTGACTGGTTTCTAAGCTTGAGGCAGTTTGAAGCTTGTTTTGGTTACAGGCTTGCTTGAAACAGGTTTTTAGCAGGCAAGCTTGAAGGTTTTGTTCTGGTTACAGGCTTGCTTGAAGCAGGTTGCCAGGCAGTTTGAAATAGGCTTGAGGGCTTGTGTTATGTGTTTGTTTTTGTGTTCTCTTTTTCTATGTGTTCTGCCTTCCTTTACAGTGTTGGATATGTTGTTATATTTATTGTCCTCTAAGCCTGCAAAACTGTAAGCCTCTACTTCTCTCTCTCTTTCTCTCTCCACAGAAAAAGCATATTATATTGCTTAAATTGTACTTTTTCTGAAAAGGTTTTGGCCAGAAAATGATGAAAAATGCTTTTACAAGTTTGCTTGCATTTTGTCTTTCCTCTGCATATCTTCTTACCTCCAGATTTTCTGCATTGCTTTTGTGTACTTGTTGACAGCTTTATTGAAAGCGTCTTTGACAGTTTGGAACTTGTGACTTAGTTTGCCCCTTTGACAATTTGGTTTGCCTAGTTTGATAATGCAATTCAGTTTGGATTTATGCAGCTTTGTGTATTTTGCTTAAATGATTTGTATGCTTGCAAACATTTTACTTCCCTCTTTGTGAACCAAGAAGAGACATCTTCTTGCGATTTGCAGAGAGGACGAACAAACTGATTCCGGCCAAAATCTTTAATGATGAGTTTTTTTGATTAACTGTATGAAAAATACTTTTTTTAATTCATCTGTGTTGACTTCTTTTTCTGTTTTTGCAGGTAAATACCAGTCGGGCAAAGGAAGCAGCGGTAGAAGATGAAGACCTCAAGCAACTTAGGATATAGTTTTATTTTATTTTAATCATTTGTAATAAACATTATTATAAATACTGTAAATAAAATTACTGTATTTAAATAACACTTGTACCAATAATTAAAAATAAATAAAAGTCCTTTTGTCAGATAATTCTCTGTTTCACTTTCTATTTAATTATTTAAGTTTCTTGAATTAAAATAACTGGAATTACATCCCAATTATTCTAACTTAGATAAGATAAATAATTAATAACATTGTAGTCTCACAAACCCCGCTTTAACCAGCAATAAGCTCGGCATGTCAGTTAACCAATTGCACTGCTAAACAAACAAACGTCCACACGCCTTTTACCTTACTGGTCAAAACTAAAGCTTCAACTTTCAAACAGAAGCCTCAGCTTCTATCCCATATGTCTAGGCTTTGAGAAATAAACGGAAATCTTGAACAAGCATCAAAGTAGTGTGACAGTCAAATGAAATGCCGTGGATTCCAATTCTTTTGAGAATGCGCGTGCAAACCCTAATTCTGGATTTATTGTCAAAGAAGCGTCCGCCTGATCAAACCCTGAGCCAAACTCAACCAAATCACTAAAAACCCTAATAATCTGCTTGAACTGATTCAAAGTTAATGGAAACCCTAATTTGGATAGACTGATAAGAAAAGTCTGTTCGACCGATTCTTAAGCCAATCTGAAAAATCAGGAAAAGCCCGAAGTTGTGATTTCTTGTGAAAAAGAAAGGGCAAATTGTGGGGTACAACACACACTCTTGATACAGTACGGATACGCTCCAGACACGGATGCTATTCTGTTTCTCATTCAGATTTCAAGTCTCTAGATACAGCTCAGATACGTTCCAGACGCGGACACCATTCTGATACTTATTCTTCTGACTTACAACTTACAATTCAACAAACATTCTTGGATGGTATCTACAAGCCCATCTCCAACAAGATTTTATCATCTCTCCAAATGGCATCTTTAAGCCCATTCCCTCAACTACACTTTATCGAGTGCAAACTTATGGGCACTCTAGTGTCCAATCATCTTTTACCTTCGAGTCACGAACGGCAAAACTCGCCAATCTAACTCTTCAGATTCAAGAAAATTGAACAGGGGCAGATGTTGTACCCCAAAATTTTCCCTCTTATTTATCAATATTTTTCTCACAAGACTTCTTGGACTCAAGACAAGACTATGGTTTGGTCAGCTCAAGACATATCATCTTGCACTGATAACCCAAAATTAGGGTTTGAATTTGCACAAGGATTTTTGGACCACCAATGCTTCATGTGACTTTCATACATCATGTTGGACCCCTAAGATTGCTCATGTTAAGTTTCAAGCCTTCAACGACATTTTTATCAGTCAATTGGACAGTTGACCTAAAAAATCAGTTGTATTGGGAAAAAGTCAACCATGGCCAATTTACAGTCAAACTTCATAATTTTTTATCCACAAAAACATTTTATACTCATATGTACCATTTGATCAAGTTTGGATCACAACTCCTCAAGAAATTTGACCAAATCATCAAAAGGGCAAAATAGTCAAAATTAGGGTTTTGACTGAGAAAGGGCAATTTCTGATTTTTAACCTAGCCAATGACCAATTGAGTTCAAACATGACTTCAAGGGTTCAATGGCATCATCTTAACCTAATTACATGGTTCAAAAGATCTCAAGTTCATTGGATTGACAGATGAATTTTGCAGTCAATTGATTAAAAGTCAACTGTACACTGAAAAGTCAAACTTTGACTTTTTGGTCAAAATAAAGTACCAAGGGTCATAATTCATCAAGATATGTCAAAATATGAAACTTGTTCACCAAGAAAACCAATTTTTAAAATTAGGGTTTTGAATTTGAAAATTTTCATAACTTCGAATTTTTCTAAGTATGGAAATTTTCTTATTTTTTCCCAACTTTTCACCACTTTTTCACCATGATGAAATTTGATTAAAAGAAAACTTCCAACATGAAATTTATAGTCCTCCATAAAATCTACAACTTTTCTTCACAAACTTTTCCCAAAATATGCTTGGATCTCAAGTTATGAATTTGTGAACATAGGTCCATGAACTAAATAACTTGGTGAAATTTTGCCCTAATTTAAGCAGGTTTTGGACCCAACTTCATGGACATTTTTCACCTAGTTCTAAGAGGTATCTCAAAATGCATTTCAAAGATGTATTATAGAGCATATTGCAAGATTTCCAAAATGTCCAAGAACTCTCCAAGATCATTTTTGGTTAGGGAGAATCGAAGAAGGAAAGTTGGCATTTTATCACTTTTGTTCAAGCCATTTTTACATGAGATCAAGTTGCAAATCAGATCTATGTTGATTGTACCTTGCTTTACAAGTCCTAAACTCATTCTACACTCCATAATTAAATGCAAACTTAGAAGTTAAAGGCTTTATTTTCACTTTTGAAGCATTGTACAAGAGACATTTCCATTTTTGGCCAAAAGTGCACAATGCCATTTTCATAAAGTGAGCTTTTGCAACTTTATCAATCTTGAGCCTTGGACATGTCCCTTTGGTGCAAGCAACTTCCACAGGTCTCAAGAAAATTGTACAAGTGCATTTCAGCTATTAAGCAAGCAAGGACATGCCTGTTAGTTTGGTCACTTCACTTTTCTTCAAATACAAGAAAAGTTGCCAAAAGGTGAAAAGCTTGCACAGCTAGTGAAGAGTGGACTTGGATCCTTTCTATACATATTTACAAACTTGTTACAAACTAGAACACGATTGCTTCACATCTGAAACTCTCCAAAACATAAAAACTCCAATTTTACATTGTTGGAATCGTGAGCTCAAATGCCACATGTTTCATGTTATGGGTTTTTGTTTTTGTGCAAGCATTAGCAAGTTGCATGTTTGAATAAAGAACGCGTGCAGAAGCTGAAGGACAGGGACGAAGCAGTGTTCTGGGCTTTTTGGCAGTTTTGGCCTTTTTGCTTTTACCATTCACACCCCCTGACTTACTTTTACACCCCCATGACTTATTTGTCTTATTTTTCATATTTCTTTTTATATTTTCATATTTATTACTTTTATTTATTTTTCTGAATCATAAAAATCATAAAAAATAATTCTTTATTTTTTGCATTTTTATTTTATTTTTTTTCTATTATTTTTTGCATGAAAAAATAGTTTATTAGGATAATAGATTTTATTTTCTTAAATAAACTTGTAAATATATTTAAAAATACTTACCATTTTTTATATTATTTATACACATAAAATATTTATTTTCTACACATACTTAATTTTTAATATTTATATATAATATTATTTATCATTTTCTTGTACAAAAAATGGACAAAATAAATATAGAACATTTATTTTCTTTTTAATTAAAAACTAGGGTTTCACCCTTCCAAAAATAATATCTTTTTTCTTTTTTCTTTAGGGTTTAAATTAATTACTTTTCTCATACAAAAAACAATACCAAAACTTTTTTTACATAAATACATTTGCATTGCATTTTAATACTTGTACATTTATTTATTTGCGCAATATTCGATTGGGTTGTAATAGTATTTTTAGGTTTATATTTGTGCAAAAATCCTCATTCAAAACTTGTATCCCCCCTCCCATAATAATTGTTGTAATAGCTTAGTTTATTTTACGCAATTTATTGCTTTTATACCATGCTTAGTAATCTAGGGTTTTGCATGACAAGAACAAAATCAAAACAAATAGAAAACCCTAAATGTAAGACAAAAGCATGAAAAATGACACACTTTACACACAAGCACTCTTAGGGTTTCCCCCACTTGGTTGCCTAATTTAAAATGGTCATGTTACGCACGCGAAGTATCTTGGCAAAACAAAACAAACATAAGATCATAGTTCCTCGATGACGCTATCAAAAGGTTGCCTAAACAAAAATGATCTTGGTCCCTCAAAATTGCTAAGATACTTGGCAACATTGCTATCATGGTCATACGATAATCCACGCCCGTCCCGTTTACATCCAAAGATAGGGTTGTTTACCAAATCAATGGTAAATCAACAATGTCAAAGGAATGAAAATGCACAAGAAAGACATTTGAGTAGGTAGATAGCTTCTAGTTACTTGTCCCATTTCAAAATAGTCCTTGCTATTTTCAAAAACAAACACACACACATTTCAAAACATTTTACAAAACATTGAAAAAAATTTCAAAAGACAAACATCTTTGTATACATTCTTACAAACGAGAATCATTACAAAGATTGTCTAAACGAATGGCCTCTTTTCAAAATACTTTCAAAACCACACCAAGCATCATTTCAAACAAAACAAAGCAAAGCAAGTTATCTAAACAAGTAACTAAGAGCCCATGGAAAACCATGGATGAAAAGGGTGCTAGCCCCTTCCCTTTTCATAATCTACCCCCCGAACTCAAGAAAACATCTCAAAGGTCTTTCCTGTGCTTTTTTACCTTTCCTTTTGGATAAAAGAAAAGTCGGTGGCGACTCTTGCTAATCGCAACATTTGCGAACACAAACGCAAAACCTCAAGTCAGTTCTCCCACCGCATCACACTGTGTAATAAAAGAAATGGGCACGAAGTCCTTCGCCATCCAATTGTTCAATCCGCCATCGGTAGTCGGGTAGATCCAACTGTCGAACTCTGACTCTTCTCCATCATCTTCAATTGCATTCACTTCCGGATTACTGATATGCAAGGGAGGTCTTCCAATCCGCGCACGCCGAACAGCCCGTTGAGCTTCTGCAGTAAAACCCAAACCAAACTTGTCAGTTTTGTGTGTGAAGTCAGGGAGTTGACCCCAATTTGGGCATCCACCTTTTTCAATAACAGCCCAGGCATCCTTGAGGGAAGCCATCTTCATTAGAGGATCTTCAGCAATAGTTTCAGTCGATTCCAGAGTCTGGGGGACTTCTTCAAAGTTCTGACACGGGGTTTCAATGAATTCCCCATACATCTCCACATACCGAAAAGAGTTAATGTGGTTCACCATGTACTCCTCCTCTCCTCGTACCGTAACAATTTTCCCATTCACTGGATATTTTAACATCTGATGGAGCGTGGAAGTTACTGCCCCAGCTTTATGAATCCACGGGCGACCTAGCAAACAAGAATAAGATGGTCGAATGTCCATTACATAGAACGTAGATGCAAAAGTCTGGGAACCAACTTTAACTGGGACATCCACCTCCCCATGCACCATCCTTTTGGACCCGTCAAAGGCCCTAACCACAATATTACTCGGCTTCAGAACCAACCCTTCACAGTCCAACCGGTCTAACGCTTTCTTGGGTAACACATTCAATGAGGACCCAGTATCCACCAGTACGTGGGCCAGAGTAGTGCCCCTGCACTCGATCGAAACATGCAGAGCGTCATTGTGATTCCTTCCTTTGGCAATCAGATCTGCATCCCAAAAACCTAACCCGTTGTGAGCGGTCAAACTAGCCACACAGTCTTTGAATTGATCAGCAGATGTTTCCTGCGACACATGCGTAGTTTTAAGGAAAGCAATTAAAGCCTTTGCATGGGCTTCTGAGCACAACAATAAAGATAGCATGGATATCTTCGACGGGGTTTGCCCCAGATGTTCGACTACATTGTAGTCTCTCTTTTTAATAATCTTCAGAGTTTCCTCTATCTCCTGCCTAGAGGTTTCTACAACAATCTTCTTAGGCGCCTCCATCCGGGCAGGCTCACCTGTGATCTCTTTTCCCCGAGCGTCAGATGACTCGGCGACAGGGGTGGTAATTAGAATATGAACTGGGACAGTAGCAGATGTACTGGCAGGTGGAATAGCAACGGGTTTTCGAACAGTTGGTGGGGAAATCTCAGGAGAGAAAAGTCTTCCGCTTCGGGTGACCTTGCTAGACCTGACAATATTGCTGACATCAGTATCAGCCTCTTCAACCTTCAAGTCTTGTTTGATCCCATGATAATACACATCGGCCCCATAGTGCCACGGGACAGCCTTATCCGAAGTGTACAGGATAGGACCAGGGATAGTAATGATCAATGGAGCAACTCTCTGAACGGGTGTAATCCTAACAGGCTTTCTCGAGGAAGCCTTGGAAGGATTGGCGGAAAGGGTTATTATGGACACATCTTTAACAGGAATCAATGGAATCAAAGTTTTCTTGAACAGAATCTCTTTGTTATCCATCAGGCGTTGAACACCTGACTTCAACAAATGGCAACCAGCAGGCAGGATTGAACATAGGTGGCAACCTTCGCCACAGCCCGGAAATAAACCGGCCAATAATAGGTTCTTCTTTACTTTCATCAATGGAGTAGAAATGTCTTCCACAAAGGTCACAAATGAATCATCATCCACAGCATATACTCCATGCTTGGGCATAGGAGCAATCATGACATTAGGCTTTTCTGGTGCGTCAAACTCGATTTCTTTAGCTTCAATCAAATCTTACACCTTATTCCTCAAGGCCCAGAAGTTGTTTGTATCATGTCCTGGGCTATCAAAGTGATAAGCACAGCGGGCGTTTGGATTATACAGCGGTGATATAGTACTGGTATTCTTCGGAGCTTCCCTCAGAGTTATCAAGTTGGTCTTCAACAATTGCGGCAGAATTTGAGACAGGGTCATACTGAGCCGAGTATACTGTCTTTGCAGTCTCTCCACTCTTTGCTGATTGTTGCATTGTGGGGCAACAGTGGGTCTTGATATTACCACCATATTTACTGTTTGGCGACATTCAGGTCGATTCTGGCTCCTCGAGCTATAAACTGCACTGGGTTCTTTTCTGAAAGGCTTCTTTTTTGTACTTGATAAAGCACCTTTCTGTATGTTGCCACTTCTGATACCAGCTTCAACTCTCTCCCCAGTCAAAATCAATTCAGTAAATCCAGAGGACGAACTTCCGATCAAGTGATTGAAAAATGGACCCGACAAAGTCCCAAGAAACATATCCACCAACTCCCTGTCAGACAGAGGGGGTTGGACCCTTCCAGCAAGATCTCTCCACTTCTGAGCATAGTCCTTAAAGCCTTCGCCTGTACCCATAGACATACCCTGAAGATGAGTACGCGTGGGAGAAAGGTCAGCATTGTATTGGTATTTCTTGTAAAAAGCAGCGGCAAGGTCCTCCCAGTTGCGGACATTATCTCCTTCCAATTGATAGAACCATTCAAGTTGGGTCCCTGACAGACTATCTTGAAAGAAATGAACCCACAGGTTCCTATCAGTAGTATAAGGTTGAATCTTTCTGACCTATGAGCGGAGATGTAGCTTCGGGCAGGATACCCCATCATACTTAGCAAAGACAGGAGCTTTAAACTTGTGCGAGATCACCACCCCAGATGCCAATCCCAGATCTCTGAAGTCCAACCCAGGTATCTTCTGAATCTCCATTGCACTCATCCGGTCTTCGAGTTTCTTATACCTATCCTCAGCAGGAGGATACTGGTCTTCATCAAAATCAGTGTCATTATCAGAAACCACAAGACTAGGCCCCTTTTCCTTCCTCTTGATTCTATCCTCCTCCAGATGAATGGGACAAATCAGCTTCCTGTTGCAAATTGTTCCCGAATCTGTGACCCATATTTAGCAGAACCACTCTCTTCTTCTTCTTCTTGTCCTTCAAGATGAGAGTCTTCAAATCCTGTTGTCCTTTGGCCAAATTCAAGAACATCTCCTGAAATTGAGCATTCTGAGCCTGAAGAGCCTTGATGGCTTGATCAGTAGGTGTTTCAGAAGACATGATTGCTGAAATAAACAATGAAGAAGATGAGAAACCTGTAATGGTACCTGTAATGAGGTGCATGGGAATGGAATGTGTATGATATGATTTCAAAGACTTTGGGAGATTTAAATTTGTGAACCAAAATAAAACACACTTTACTAGATAAAACTTGTAACAATGTTTAACAATGCCTTCAAGGTGTTACAAAAGAAATAAACTGAAAAGAAAATCTAAACTAGAAACAATAAAAAACATCAGAAATCCCATGGTCGTTTTCCTTTCATGCTGACATAATCGTTGATTGTCCTTTCATTCTCAAGCTGCCTTGTAAGCTTCAAGATTTTCCTCTCCTTCTCATGATACTTCTCCCTGTAGGTATCCCGCTCCTCCTTTAGATGAATCTAGGATCTCTTTAATTCCCCAAGATCAGTAGGCATGTAGGGGTGAAGGACTGTGTAAGGAACCCCTTCTTCATTAGTATGCTCTACAATCACTGGAAAAACAGCTTCATAGGGCATCCCCAGCTTTTGAGCACGGGCTCGAACCCACTGGAGATAAGGTTACATAGGGAGAGAAGTCTTCAGTCCCAGCTCTTGAGGGTCAGACCTGTTCATCCTACTACAAGCTCGTATAAATCTTCGGCGATGCTCATTCACGTCCCCCTTGTAGTCGAAGACAATGTCTGTAAGTAGCAGCTCATGGGGACCGTCTCTCCGAGCGCGTCCAAACTGTCGTAAAGCCAAACAAGGATTGTAGGTTATACCCCCTCTAATTCCAAGCAATAGGACATTAGGGTATTCCCCACATCGATCAATGACAGCTACTTTTTCCATATCTTTAGAACTCCAAAGGATATCCGTATGAGCAAGGGACATTATTCTGTAAGCCCAACCTACACCTTCCTCATTCTTCAATACAGACTTGGGGAGGTGCGAAATAAACCACCTCGCCAGCAGCGGTGTACAACACATGAGAGTTCCCCTTCTTCGCACGGTGCGAGTATAGAGAGCATGTAGAATATCACCCAAGAGAGTAGGCACTGGATTACGAGACATGAAGATCTTGACCGCATTCACATCTATGAAGGAATTCAGATTCGGGAAAAGAACCAAGCCGTAGATGAGGATTGCCAAGATGTCTTCAAAGGCTTGAAAATCTAAGTTATCCCAGAACTGTTGAGCTTGATCAATCAGAAACTTAGCCAAGAAACCTTTAACCCCACTCCGTGTCTCCCAGTTAGACACTACATCAACCTTTGTCAAGTGTAAAGCTGAAGCAATGTCCTTAGGTCTAGGAACCTCCTCCAAACCTGTGAAGGGTGTCTGCTAGAGAATGGATATACCCAACAAATCAGAAAACTCCTCCAAACTAGGGACTAGCTGATAATCCGGGAAGGTGAAACAATGATGCAATGGATCAAAGAAATGGAAGAGGACACTCATCATTTTCTCATCCAACTTTGAAGTGACTAAACTAAGGAGATGACCATGTCTTCTAACGAATGAGGAAGTATCAGGAACCTTTGAAACTTAATCTCTGAGCTGAACAGGTATCTGCACGAAGTTAACTCGAATGGTATTTCTGCGCATAGAAGTCATGATCTGCAAAACAGAACAAAGATAAATCCCCTAGGTCTTTGAAATGCTTAGTCCTATGAAGTATGCATGCTATGTCATGATGCATGATGTCATGTAAAAACACACAACAGGTATCACAGATAGCAAACATGGTAAAGGCAAACAAGTCACACAATAGCCCTTAAGTTTCAGGCTTGCATGGAGTTTAGGTACTACCCTCTTGAAGTTTAGTTGGTTCAACCTGTCCTAATAATAGTAACCGGGTTCTAGAGGTTCTCAATATCACTGACCATCCTCCATCGGTCATGGTTTCAGCTCACGCAATCTTTTCTTGCGGCTGGAACTATCTCGAGAGTATGGTCTCAATGAGTGTAGTATCGAGTATCAACTAGTTCTCAGCTCTATGCCTAGGCCGGCTATCTCACTACTTCTTATGGCCAAGTTGGTCAATTATAGGTTCTAAGGTCAGTTGATGCTTAACGACCCATATAGCAGCCCCATATTCTCCTTGTTGCTCCACAAGGGATATCGATACCAACTAATGTGCCACATCAACGTAGCTACTGCTTCAACCGTATCGGTCTACGCTGTACAGTTCCCTCACAGTTTATTGATACTTACCTAAAAGGTGTCCCCCAGATCCGGGTTAGGATCTATAGTAACTCTGATACAAAGCCCACAAAAATAAAGCAATCAAATCAAACAATAGAACTAATCCTAAGGTATACCCCACTTATTTATTCCTCAGCAGAGTCGCCAGTTCTGTGATACAATGGCCAGAACCGGGACTGGTAGGAATTGTTGGTTTGCATTTTGCGTTTGTGTTCGCAAAATGTCGCGGTAAGCAAGAGTCGCCACCGACTTTTATTTTATCGAACAAGGAAAGGAAAAAAGCACAGAAAAATTCCCTTTTTTCTAGATTTTGAGTACGGGGGGTAGATTATAGAAAGGGGAGGTATTATCACCCTTTCTATCCATAGTTATCTACGGGCTCTTAGGTACTTGCTCATCATTTTCAAAATTGCTCTTGTTTTTGTGTGATTTGAAAAGTTTTTGACTTAGATTTAACTCTTGCTTCTGTCTTCAAGAGTGTTACGAAGTGTTTTTGAAAACTTTGTTTAAAAGAGGAGTGTAAGTGTGAAAAAGTTTGTTTGGATTGAGCAAGTACTTAAGAACTAATCTACCTACTCGAAAAAAAGAGAATTGTTCTATGTTTGTTTCCTTTAGACAGTGATATCCCACTATTAGTGAGTAGGTAGCCCCGTCGTTGGAGTTTTGAGGGTCAATTCTAAAAGGGACGTACGATCACCAAAGCAATGTTAGGATGTCTTAGTAGTAAACCTAATGTCTTAGATCAATTATTCGAGGCAACAATTCCGAGGCAACCATTCTGAGGCAACTTTTTCGAACGGGACTTTGATCTTTGTTTAGACAAGAGAGCGACCACTAAAGCATCATATACTTAATGACCTGTTTTACTGAAGGCAACCGAAGTGGGAGTGTACCCTAGGAGTGCGCATGTGCGAGTGATTCAATTTCAAGTTATTATCTTTGCACATTTAGGGTTTGCTAACCGTTTTAAAGTTAATCATACATTCTTGTCATGCATCCCTAATATCATACATCTAACAGTTTAATATTTTGTAGAAATTAAAGTGCGGAAAGTAAGTTACGCTATTACAAGGCTTCGGGTATTTACATAGCCAAAAACAAACCCTTAAAAATAAAGCGATAAATGAAAGTAAAAAGGTCCTAATTAAGCTATTACAACTTGTGAGCAATTACATTAATATGGTAAAATAATATAATAAAGCGCGCGCGAGGAAATTAAGGACGATAAGAAGTTAGGGTTTTTACCCCATCTTAACCTAATTGGAAGAAAAAAAAGTTTTTGTTGTTTTTAATTATTTTCAAGAAAAATAATTAGGTCTTTAAAAATGAATACAAAATTAATTAACTAATTAAATTGATTAAAGAAAATAATTATTTAACCTAATCTTGTGTTTTTGTTATTTTTAAGAAAAGAAAATAGAATTTAATTAGAGACAAAAAAAACCTAATTGTTCTAGTTAATTTTAATTTATTTACAAAACAATTAAAGTTACCTAAAATTAACAACCTAATTTAATTAATTAATTTTTTGTATAAAAAATAAATATCATAAATTTAATTGGATGAAAATATTTTTGTGATTTTTTGATAAAGAAAAATTAAGTTGTTAGTAAATATAAATAAATAAAGAAAGAAAGAAAGAAAGAAAGAAAATGTAAAAGAAAAAAATAAAAAGAGAAATTGGGCCTGAAAAGCAGTTTGGAGGTGTGAATGGCAATTTTCTGGCCCAAGACCAAAGTGATCCATGCTGACTTTCTGAATCTCTTGCCCATGCATTGACTGAAGCCCATGATGGTCCTTCATATGATGGCCATTAGATCTGGCCATCTAGACACCTGACAGGTTGGATGAGGAGGTCACATGGTAGTCTTCACAAGCAAGCACACGCTTGATTATTGAAAAGAAAATAACATGAAGCAAATGGGGGGACATGGGATTCGAACCCAGGCCCCAAGGAGCTTTCCAAGCGTTCCACTACCAATTGGGCTAGCTGTTTCATTTGTTTATAAAATAACAGTAATATATAATATGCAAATAAAGGGAGTTAGTGGATAATAATGAAAATGCGCGCCAGAGTTTGAATGGGCCAACAGGATGGTGACACGCTGGTCATCCCTGTCCTTGCTCCGTTGCTAAAAGTGAAACACTTTTACCTACGGACAATATCCATAGCTATAACCTTGGCTCGTTCCAAAATCTTCCATGGGTATGATAAATGACATCTAATGCCATAAATAGAACCGTCTTGTCATCCTGGACATCATGGTACCCTTCATGGGGGCTAATTTTGCCTACACATAAAAACCCTAAAACGAAAACACAAACCCTAACAATGGAAATTCTTGATTCAGTCCATAAAAATACAATTGAATGATATGAATAGCTTGCAAACGTTCCAAGGATCAATAATATATAATTATTTTGTGTTATAAGTGTCAGAATGATGCAATTCGAATTCAAGAAAAAGGCAATGTCGTGACTGACTTACAGTGTGTTACAGGGCTGGAAACTCCTTGTTCTTTATTGGTTTCGCTTGCTTACACTCCCAGGAAGTGATTGGGATGGTCAAAGAGTCTTGTAGTTGCTTGGAACTATGAATTCGTGTCTGCACTTTTTTGTGTTTTTTTCAAGTTTGGTTCTGGTTCTCACGCCTCTCTCTAGCCTTGTTTTAGGTCTGCAAATACTCATTATATATCAAGGATTATATTAGGGTTCAAAACATGATCTCAATCTTCTTCCATTATTGGTTTTGATCTTGATTTGATTCCTTTGAATATCTTTCCAAAAATTTCCAAATTCAATATTTTTTTCCACACCAATGCTTTGCACGATTTCAATTACTTTCCAACTGAATATAAGACATGAAACATGTACAAAATCTTGAGTTTTCAATGCTTTAGATTTTTTCATGATTTGTTTTGATTAAAATTGATTTAATTCAAATAAAAATCAAAATAAATAATAAAAATAATATAAAGACAAGTGGAAAGGGCTAGGGCTCGTGGACCATGCTACCAACTCAAAACAAGTGCAAAAGATTGGGCCCATTTGGCAAAAATTGTAATTTGAGGCATAGTTGTCTTTTGACAATTTTGCAAAAAAGGTCAACTTCACCAATGCATAACTTCCTCAATTTTGACTCTTTGAATGTGTTCTTGGACTTATTAGAAATATTGAGATGTCCTATAAGCAACCCTTTTGGTCTCATCTCAATTTGGTATTCCATGTTCATGTATGAAACTTTGACAAAAAAAGGTGTTTTTGTTGACTTTTCAAAATGACCTATAATGTCCAAATTCATAACTTCTTGTGAGTGCATATTTTGAACTTGGGATATGAATATGGATTGTATAGAATGGCATCCTCTTAAAAATGAGTTTTGGATGGGTCATTTCTCATAAAGTATGAGAAAGTTATGCTTTGTCAAAGTTGAGTTGACTTTTCCTACAAAACCCTAATTTAGCAACTTTTGAGTCTTGATGAATTATGAGCAATCCTTGATAAATCATGATAAAAACTTGATCAAATTATGAAATATACTTCAAAATGAAGATGTTGACCAAAAATCTTGAAGTTTGACTGTATGTAGACCACAGTTGACTTTTGCCCTAGCACAGCCGATTTTCAGGCCTTTGAGCAATTGACTGAGCAAATTTCCTCTGCAGGGCTTGAAACATGACATGGATGATCTTGAGAACATATTAGGGCAATGTTGATCATTTGGGATCCCTTGGACTCAAGTATCTTGATGCAACATGAAACCCTAATTTGAGGTAGACTGCCTTAGGAGAGAGCTTGTCTGGTCAACCCTTGGACTTCCTTGAGCAACTTGAGGATCTCTCTTGAAATGTTTTGGGAAATATGGGAGGGAAAATTTTTGGGTACAACACCAGGAATATCTTCATAAGACCAAGCGAAGATCTCAACATAGTCACGCAACATCTGTATCAATCGTTGCTTAACACTAGATTCCATATTTGCACCGATCTTGACCTCTTTCTTGTCTTCCTCTGTACCCAGATTCACTGATTCCACTGGATCTTCATGGGGCTGTATGGCCCTCTCTTCTTGTAGTAACAGTTTAGCAAGTTCCCCAGGCACTTCACAATCATCCTCACCTTCGTCCTCGGCTTGGTTGATCGGACTTTCAAAGTCATAACTGACAGTAGCAGAGTCGTTATCAATGGGATCTAGAGTGGATGTGGATCTGCATTATGATATGTGAGTGTGTGTAAGACAATAGCTGTTTTGATAAAGTGCAAGATAGAAAAGAAAAACAAGGAGCGCAAAATTTGTAATGCAAGAAAACGTCCAATGCTTTATTGATGATATATGGAAATGACACATAATAAGCCCTCACAAACAAAGCCACGGTGTCTTAGGCAAGGCACCGGCCGTAAAGTTTCAAATTATCTGTTACAAATTTCAAAACAAAAGTCTATTACTGTGTAATAAAAGAAACGGGCACGCGGTCCTTCGCCGTCCAATTGTTCAACCCACCGTCGGTAGTCGGGTAAATCCAGCTGTCAATATCTGACTCTTCTTCATCATCCTCAATTGCATTCACTCCTTGATCATGTTTGGGCATAGGAGCAGTTATTACGTTAGGCTTCTCCGGCGCGTCAAACTCGATGTCTTTAGCTTCAATCAAATCTTGCACCTTATTCCTCAAGGCCCAGCAGTTGTTTGTATCATGTCCTGGGCTATCGGAGTGATAGGCACAGCGGGCGTTCGGATTATACAGCGGTGATGTAGAACTGGGATTCTTCGGGGCTTCCCTCAGAGTTATCAGGTTGGTCTTCAATAACTGCGGTAAAATTTGAGATAAGATCATACGGAGCCGAGTATACTGTCTTTACGGTCTCTCTATCCTTTATTGGTTGTTGTGTTGCGGGGCAACATTGGGTCTTGATATTACTACCGCATTTACTGCTTGGCGGTGTTCAGGTCGGTTTTGGCTCCTCGAGCTGTAAACTGCACTAGCTTTTTTCTTGAAAGGCTTCTTTTATGTACTTGATGAAGCACCTTTATGTATCTTGCCACTTCTGATACCAGCTTCCACTCTCTCCCCAGTCAAAATCAATTCAGTAAACCTTGATGACGAACTCCCGATCAAATGATTGAAAAATGAACCCGACAAAGTCCCAAGAAACATATCTACCAACTCCATATCGGACAGGGGGGGTTGGACTCTTCCAGCCAGATCTCTCCACTTCTGAGCATAGTCCTTAAAGCCTTCACTTGTACCCATAGACATACCCTGAAGCTGAGTACACGTGGGAGCAAGGTCAACATTATACTGGTATTGCTTGTAAAAAGCAGCAGCAAGGTCCTCCCAGTTGTGGACATTAGCTCCTTCAATTGATAGAACCATTCAAGTTGAGTCCCTGACAGACTATCTTGAAAGAAATAAACCCACATGTTTCTATCAGTAGTGTAGGGCTGAATTTTTCTGACGTATGAGGGGAGGTGGAGCTTTGGGCAAGATACTCCATCGTGCTTAGCAAAGACAGGAGCTTTAAACTTGTGAGGGATCACCACCCCAGATGCCAGTCCCAAATCTCTAAAGTCCAAACCAGGTATCTTCTGAATCTCCATTGCACTCAGTCAGTCTTCGAGTTGCTTATACCTATCCTCAGCAGGAGGATATTATTCTTCATCAAAATCAGTGTCATTATCAGAGACCACGGGACTAGGACCCTTTCCTTCCTCTTGATTCTCTCCTCCTCTAGATGAATGAGACAAATCAGTTTCCTGTCGCAACCTATTCCCAAATCTGTGACCCATATTCACCAGGACCACCTTCTTCTTCTTATTTTTCTTCTTCTTCATGATGAGAGTCTTCAAATCTTCCTGCCCTTTAGCCAAGTTCAGGAACATCTCTTTGAATTGAGCATTATGTGCTTGAAGAGCCTTGATGGCTTGATCGATAGGTATTTCAGAAGACATTATGTGATTGAAATAAACAGCGAAGAAGATGAGAAACCTGTGATGATACCTGTAATGAGGTGCATGATGATGGAATGCGTATGAAATGATTTCAAAGACTTTGGGAGATTTAAATTTGCAAACCATGAAATAAACAAACTTTATTAGATACAAACTTGTGAAAATGTTTAACAATGCCTTTAAGGCATTACAAAAGAAATAAACTGGAAATAAATCTAAGCTAGAAAAACAACAAAAAATTAGAAATCCCATGGTCGCTTTCCATTTGTGCTGACGTAGTCGTTTATCATCCTTTCGTTCTCAAGTTTCCTCGTAAGCCTCAAGATCTTCCTCTCTTGCTCATGATACTTCTCCCTGTAGGTATCCCTCTCCTCTTTTATCTGGATCTAAGATCTCTTCAATGCCCCAAGATCAGTAGGCATGTAGGGATAGAGGACTGTGTAAGGAATGCCCTCTTCATTGGTAGGCTCCACAATCACTGGTAACACAGCTTCATAAGGCATCCCAAGCTTCTGAGCTCGGGATCGAACCCACTGGAGATAGGGTTGCATAGAGAGAGAAGTCTTTGGTCCTAGCTCGTGAGGGTCAGACCTGTTCACCATGCCCCATGCTCGAATAAACCTTCGGCGATGCTCTTCAACGTCCTCCTTATAATCAAAGGCAATGTCTGTAAGAAGTAGCTCATGAGGACCGTCTCTCCGAGCGCGACCAAACTGTCGTAGAGCCAAACAAGGATTGTAGGTTATACCCCCTCTAATTCCAAGCAATGGGACATTAGGGTATTCCCCACATCGATCAATGATAGCAACACCTTCCATATCCTTAGAACTCCAAAGAATGTCTGTATGGGCAAGTGACGTTATCCTGTAAGACCATCCTAACCCTTCCTCATTCTTCAACACAGACTTGGGGAGGTGCGAAATAAACCACCTCGCCAACAGCGGCATGTAACACATGAGGGTCCCTCTTCTACGCGTCGTACGAGTATATAGAGCATGCAAAATATCACCCAAGAGGGTAGGCACAGGATTGCGAGACAAGAAGATCTTAACTGCATTCACGTCTATGAAGGAATCTGGATTCGGGAAAAGAACCAAACCATAGATGAGGAGAGCTAAGATGTCTTCAAAAGCCTAAAAGTCCAAACTTTCCCAGAATAGTTGAGCTTGATCCATCAGAAACTTAGCCAAGAAACCTTTAACCCCGCTTCGTGTCTCCCAATTAGACACCACATCATCCTTTTCAAGTGTAAAGCTGAAGCAATGTCTTCTGGCCTAGGAGTCTCTTCTAAACCTGTGAAGGGCATCTGCTCGAGGATGGATATACCCAGTAAATGAAAAAACTCCTCCAAAGTAGGAACTAGTTGATAATCCAGGAAGGTAAAACAATGATGCACTGGATCGAAGAACTGGAATAGCACACTCATCATTTTCTCATCAAACCTGGAGGTAACCAAACTAAGAAGATGACCATGTCTTCTAATGAATGAAGAAGTATCAGAAATTCTCGAGGCCAAATCTTTGAGTTGAGCAGGTATTTGCACAAAGTTAACTCGAATGGTGTGTCTGCGCATGGAAGTCATGATCTGCAAAATAGAACAAAGATAAATCCCCTCGGTCTTTGAAATTGTTAGTCTAATGAAGTATGCATGCTATGTTATGATGCATGATGTCATGATATAACACACAACAGGTATCACAGATAGCAGACATGGTAAAGGAAAACAAGTCACACAATAGCCCTTAAGTTTCAGGCTTGCATGGGGTTTAGGTATTACCCTCTTGAAGTTCAGTTGGTTTCAACCTGTCCTAATAATAGTAACCGGGTTCTAGAGGTTCTCAATATCACTGACCATCCTCCATCGGTCATGGTTTCAGCTCAAGCAATATTTTCTTGCGGCCGGAACTATCTCGAGAGTATGGTCTCAATGAGTGTAGCATCGAGTATCAACCAGTTCCCAACTTTACACTGAGACCGGCTATCTCACTACTTCCTATGGCCAAGTTGGTCAATTATAGGTTCTAAGGTCAGTTGATGCTTAAAGACCCATATAGAAGCCCCGTATTCTCCTTGTTTCTCCATAAGGGATACCGGTACCAACTAATATGCCACATTAACGTAGCTACTGCTTCAACCGTATCGGTCTATGCCGTACAGTTCCCTCACAATTTATTACTACTTACCTAAAAGGTGTTCCCCAGATCCGGGTTAGGATCTATAGTAACTGCCGATACAAAGCCCTCAAAGGTAGAGCAATCAAATCAAACAATAGAAGCAAATATGATGAATTAATCTTAAGGTATACCCCACTTATTTTCCCCAGCAGAGTCGCCAGTTTTGTGATACGGTGGCCAGAACCGGACTGTTTTGAAATGCTGGTTTGAGTTTTGCATTTGTGTTTGCAAAATGTCGCGGTAAGCAAGATTCGCCACCGAATTTTATTTTATCCAACAGGACAGGACAAAAGCACAGAAAAAATCCTTTTTTCAAGATTTTGAGTACGGGGGGTAGATTATAGAAAGGGAAGGTATTAGCACCCTTTATATCCGTGGTTTTCCACGGGCTCTTAGGTACTTGCTCATCATTTTCAAAATTTTCTTGTGTGTGTTTGATTTGAAAAAGTTTTTGTTTTACTTCAATTTAACTCTTGCTTCTGTCTTCAAGAGTGTTACGAAGTCGTTTTGAAAACTTTGTTTGAAAAGAGTGTAAGTGTGAAAAATGTTTGTTTTGTTTGAGCAAGTACTTAAGAACTAATATACCTACTCGAAAAAGAGAATTGTTCTATTCTTGTTTCCTTTAGACAGTGATATCCCACTATCAATGAGTAGGTAGCACCGTCGTTGGAGTTTTAAGGGTCAATTCGAAAAGGACATTACAATCACTAAAGCAATGTTAGGACGTCTTAGTAGTAACCCTAATGTCTTAAGATCAATATTCGAGGCAACAGTATCCGAGGCAACCTTTCCGAGGCAACTTTTCCGAACGGGACTTTGATCTTTGTTTAGACAAGAGAGCGACCACTAAAGTACCCTATACTTAATGACCATTTACCGAAGGCAACCGAAGTGGGAGTGTACCCTAGGAGTGCGCATGTGCAAGTGATTTAATTTCAAGTTATTATCTTTGCACATTTAGGGTTTGCTAACCGTTTTAAAGTTAATCATACATTCTTGTCATACAACCCTAATATTCATACATCTAACAGTTAATATTTTGCGGAAATTAAAGTGCGGAAAGTAAAGCTACGATATTACAAGGCTTCGGGTATTAACTACATAACCAAAAACAAACTCGTCAAAACGATAAATGAACAGGAGAAAAATCCTAATTAATCTATTACAACTTGTGTGCAATTACATTAATATGGTAAAAATAAATAAACGCGATGAATCGAGAACGGGAGAGAACTAGGGTTTTGACCTCGGCTAACTTAATCGAAAGAGAAAATATTTTTTTTGTTTTTTAATTATTTTTTAAGAAAAAGAATAAGGTTTTTTTTAAATTAAATACAAATCTAATTAGTAATTAAATTAAATTAAAGAAAATAATTTACATGACCTATTTTTTGTATTTTTGTTATTTTTAAGAAAAAGAAAATAGAATTAAGTTAGAAACAAAAACCCTAATTGTTCTAATTAATTTTAATTTATTTACAAAATAATTAAAGTTAACCTAAAATTAAATAAACTAATAAAATTAATTTTTGATTGAAAAATGAAACCTAAACCTAATTGGATGAAAATTATTTTTATGATTTTTTGATAAAAAGAATTAATTTTGATGTTAATAAAATAAATTAATTAATTAATTAAAGAAATATAAAAGAAAAGGAAAAGAAAGTTGGGCCTGCTTGTAAGTAATTTTGGGAGTGTGGATAGCAAATCTGGGCCGAAGACAATTGACCCACGTTGACCTTCCACGTTCTAGTGATATGCGTTGACTGGGCTTTTGGTGGACCCTCATGCAATGGTCTTCAGATCTGGATGGTTGGTAATCTGATGGTTAGGAGATGATGATCCATGGTGATCTTCATACCTTGTGGGACATTGAATCTGTAAAGGAAACTCAAGAAAAAATGGCAAATGTTGGAGGCAGGGGTCGAACCCCTGACCTCATGCCCTCCAATGCCTTAACGCTTCCCTGGCCACCACTGGGCCACTTGGTTCAGTTGGTTAATATATAAAACAAAAATAATAAAATACATAAAGAGAAATTGACTACCCAACACGCGCCAAATTTCAAACAGGCGAATAGGATGATGCCACGCGTGTCATCTTCTTCCTCACTCTGTTGGTAAAAGTCAGAGACTTTTACCTACGAACAATTGTTTGTCGCTATACACCCTGCATATCTCAAAATCACACATAGGCATAGAAAATGAAACCTAATGCCATGAATCAACTCGTCTGGACCTGTTGAGCATTATGATGCCCTTTTGTGGGCCAATTTCACCTGTACACAAAGATCCTAAAACGAAGCATAAAACCCTAATAATGGCAAATCCTGATATAGTCCACAAAAATGAAATTGAATGTTATAGATAGCTTGCAAATGTTTCAAGGAGCAATAATATATAAGTATTTCATGCTATAGATTCCAAAATCATGCAATTCGATTTCAAGAACAAGCCAAAGTCGTGAACCACTTACATTGGGTTTTAGCGCAGGAAAATCCTTGTTCTTGATTGGTATAGCTTGCTTGTGATCCCAGGAAACGAATGAGATGGTTAGGGAGCCTTACAAACGCCTGGAGCTATGAAATCAAGTCCACACTTTTTGTGATTTTTTCCAAATGTGGTTCTGCCTTCTCACGCCTCCAAAGCCTGTGTTTTAGGTCTGCAATTGTATACTCTATACTGAGGAATGAATTAGGTTTACAAAAGTCCATTCAACCTTTTTCAATTATGATTTTGATCTTGATTTGATTCACTTTGAAAATCTTTCCAAAATAGGCCAAACTGAATCTTTTTGTGCCCACCTATGCCTTGCACGAATTAATTCAATTGCTAGCTAGATATAGGACCTGAAACATGCACAAGATCTTGAGGTTTCAATGATTTGGATTTTTCATGATTTGTTTTGATTTAAATTGATTTAATTGCAATAAAAATCAAAATAAATAGAAAAAATAAGATAAAGATAAATGGGAAGAGCTAGGGCTCGTGGATCATGCTACCAACTCAAAACAAGTGCAAAAAGTTAGGCCTATTTAGCAAAAATTGCAGTTTGGGGTATAGTTGACTTTTGACAATTTTGCAAAAAAGGTCAACTTCACCAATGCATAACTTCCTCAATTTTGACTCTTTGAAGGTGTTCTTGGACTTTTTAGAAAGCTTGATGTGTCCTCTAAGCAACCAGTTTGGTCTCATCTCAATTTGGTATTCCATGTTCATGTATGAAGTTTTGACAAAAAAGGTGTTTTTGTTGACTTTTCAAAATGACATATAATGTCCAAATCCATAACTTCTTGTGAGTGCATATTTTGAACTTGGGGGTTGAATATGAAGTGTAGGGAATTGTATCCTATTAAAAATGAGATTTGGATGGGTCATTTATCATAAAGTATGATAAAGTTATGCTTGGTCAAAGTTGAGTTGACTTTTCTTGCAAAACCCTAATTTAGCAACTTTTGGTTCTTGATGAATTATGAGCCATCCTTGATGAATCATGATCAACCCTTGATAAAATGATGAATGATACTTCAAAATGAGAATGTTGACCAAAAAATCTTGAAGTTTGACTGTATGTGGGCCACAGTTGACTTTTGCCCTAGCACAGTCGATTTTTAGGCCTTTGAGCAATTGACTGAGCAAACTTCCTCTGCAAGGCTTGAAACTTGACATGGATGGTCTTGAGAACATATTAGGGCAATGGTGAGAATTTGGGATCCCTTGGACTCAATTATCTTGATGCAACATGAAACCCTAATTTGAGGTAGACTGCCTTAGGAGAGAGCTTGTCTGGTCAACCCTTGGACTTTCTTGAGCACCTTGGAGATCTTTCTTGAAATGTTTTGAGAAATATGGGAGGGCAAGTTTTGAGGTACAACAGCTATCATAGTGAATTTCCTTCTTGGCTTGGTAGCCCTCAGAGTAGGTGATGTTGCACCGAACCGGGTTAACAATTGATTGTGTTGTTTAATTTTCTGCAATTTAATTTCTGCATAATCTCCATATTTAGCAAGTGTGTTTCTGTTAGCAGGTGATGTCATAACATCTGTCTTGACATTATGTTGGTGTTAGGACATCAGTCTTGACATTTATATTGCAAGTTCTATAATTTCAATTGGCATCAGAGCATGCACCCTATTATGTTTATTGGGTGCGCTCCAGGGAGATAATATTCCAGGTACTATGGATTCTGAAGAAAAATTTCTAGACATTATTGTGTTACTTGAAAGTCAATTCAGAAATGTCTTAAAGAGATTCGAAAGGAAGAAAACATCAAATGTCAAGATTAGTTCATCTGACATCAGCAATAATCATGATTTTCAGAATAAATTCAGAATTGAAGATACGCCTAATTAAAGTAAAGGAATTCAGTGCCATGAATGTGAAGGATTTGGGAACATTAAAACATAATATCCTTGGCCAGATGATGAATCAATGGAGGAAGAATTTGTTAAGACTGTGATTGCCTTAATAGCAAGATAAGATCCTAAGGTAGACTTCAGAAGTGAAGATATACCTCATAATGAATTAACTACCTCATACAGATATTTATGCAACAAAAGTGAGAAAATCTATCAAATATGGGTAAAGTAGAGGATGATAATAACTAAACTACATGATGAGAAAGATGAATATCTAGCTGATAATTCTAAACTCCAAAATAAGGTGACCTTGTTGACATCTAAACTTGATAATTTGATCAAAGGTGTTAGGATGTTGAACAATTGATATGATGTGCTAGATGATATTCTTCAAGATATGGAAGGAGAGAAAAGACATACTGGAATTGGGTTTGACTATCAAAACTTGAAAAATAAGAAGAAAACCCCTGAGATAAATTGTGTCCCTGCTAAAGTGCAGGATAAAAGTAAGATATCTGGCCAGATGTCACAACATCCTGTCAGGTTACAGGAAACTCGAACCAAAGTTGAGTTTAGGACTTGGAGATGTCAGTTTTATAGGAAAAATGGACACTCAAAACAAGTTTTCCATAAGCTTCATGGATATCCAAAACACCCATCTCAATCTAGTGCAAATTTTTCTCTAACCAGGACTAAAATGGAATGGAAAGTAAAAGATATTATAAAAAATCTCATTGCTCATACATCTCTTAAAGTCTTATCTAATAAATATTGGTATTTTGAAAGTGGATGTTCTAGGTATATGAGAGGTATGTAAAACTTATTGGAAGACATTAAACCTCACACAACTAATTATGTTACTTTTGAAGATGGTTCCAAAGGAGTTATTAAAGGTGTTGGAAGGCTAGCTTGTGAATTATCTCCTAAGCTTGATATGGTCCTGTTTGTAAAAGGTTTGACTGCCAATCTGATAAGTATTAGTCAACTATGTGATCAAGGTTTCAAGGTAAACTTCACAAAATCAAATGTTTGGTCACTAATAAGGAGAATGAAGTTCTCATGAAAGGAGACAAATCTAAGGATAATTGCTACATGTGGACACCTCAGAGAATCAGCTATAATTCAACATGTATGTTGTCTAAGGAGGATAAAGTCAAACAGTGGCATCAAAAAATTGGTCATTTACATTTGAAAGGTATAAAGAAGATTGTATCTAAAGAATCTATCAGAGGCATTCCTAATCTCAAGATCGAGGAAGGAAAAATCTGTGGATAATGTCAAATTAGAAAGAAAGCTAAGATGTCACGCCCAAAGCTTTAACATCAGGCCTCTTCAAAATTTATGGAAATTCTTCATATGGATTTGATGGGACATATGCAAGTTGAAAGTCTTGAAGGAAAAAGGTATGTTTATGTTGTTGATGATGATTTTTCAAGATTCACTTGGGTAAAATTCATCAGCGGGAAATCAGAAGTCTTTGATGTCTTCAAGGAGATGTGTCAAAGCTGTAAAGAGTGAAAGAGAGCAACATTGTTAGAATTAGAGAGGGCCATGGTAGGGAATTTGAAAATGGAAAATTCACTGAATTTTGTGCCTCTGAAGGTATTAGTCATGAATTCTATTCACCTATCACTTCTTAACGGAATGGAGTTTTAGAAAGGAAGAACGGAACTCTACAAGAATCTGCAAGAGTTATACTTCATCCAAAGAAATTGTCATATCATTTTTGGGCGTAAGGTATGAATACTGCTTGTTATACTCATAATAGAGTCACCTTAAGGACTGGTACTGCTAACACTCTATAAGAGCTATGGAAAGGGAAAAGGCCTACAGTCAAATACTTTCATGAGTTTGGAAGTAAATGATACATCTTAACTAACCGTGAGCAAAGAAGGAAAATGAATCCTGTTCTGGATTGGGCCCGCCCTGGCCCAAAGCGCGGATAAAGGCCCAATCCAAGCAAACTCCTCGAGGAATGCACACCCGCAGATCACCGCCGACATGCCCGACCACAGACTGCATCCATGCCCGTCATTGCCCGCGACATATGGTGTCTCCGACCAAGGGAACTCCAGCTCGAGTCCTGCTCGAGCACTCTCCCCGTAGGGCAGATTCTGTCCTCCTTGACCGTTATCGAATCATCTAAACTCCGGAAAGACCGCGTCTTCGTCCCTCCTTATTCTTCGCACATCATCACCAGGAAGGGGACCTCGTGCGGGGCCTCACTACACACGTAGAACCTGGCAGTTTCTTTATTGGGCCAGTTCTGGTTGGCCCAATGAGGGAACCTTGGCCCAGCGCTGGGGGCTATAAATACCCTCTGCTCCAAAAGGGTCAGGTATTCATCTCTCACGCATCTATACACTTTTTACCTGCTCATTCCATCACTCATTTTAGCATCGGAGTGTCTTACAGGTACCCCCCCCCCCCCATCTCACTCAAATTCTGCCCGAGCCAGTCGTGACGGTCCAAGTCTGATCAGGTAAGATCAGTGGCGCCGTCTGTGGGAAACTAGCTTCCCCGTCTTGCAAACTATCGAAGACCAAAGCTCAAATCACCTCCAACCGTCATGGCTGACCAAGTTCGGGACGACCAGAACGTCCGCGTCGTCGACATCAACAACAACCTCGCGGATAAAAGCGGAATTCCCGACAACATCGGCATCCCCGGCCATAGCACGCTTCCCGAGGGCACCATCCTCGGGCCCTCGATCCACCGAGACGGAGCTACTGTCTCATCTTCTTCGGTCCCTCCGCCAGTCGAAGAAGACAATATGGCTCCCCCAAACTATCTAGCTGCCCAATTTCAGGAAGTCCATGTCCCCGCTGGAGCAGATTCCACAACCCGCGCACTATTTGCGGCGATCAATCAAACCAACTACCTCATCTTTCCCCAAGGGGAAAGATTGAGGGCGCTAGAAGACGATAGAAGACCCGCGAGGAGACACAGGAGGCCTCAGACTCCACCTCCTCGAGTAACAGAGGTACGTTTCCCATCTCCCCCGCGGAGACAATACAGAGACATCTCCCGAAGCCCGTCGCCCCGACCGTCAGGGAGACGACCCCCCTTGAGAGGCAACCCGTCATTGAAGCCGGAGGGCGCAACCATGGCCCCATACGGCAAGAAAGAAGACACTCTGGAGACAGGCATGGGAGAATGGACCAACGAGTACCCCGCTCGAGGGATACCCAGCACGACCAGGACCGTCGGGCACGAAAATATCTCAGGTCCCCATCCCTATCCCCAGAGCAAAGTGACGAGGACGACCCCCGCGGTCCCTTTTCACAAGCCATCATGGAGGCGCCCATTCCCCCGGGCATGGAAAAGCCTTCACATCTGAAAGAATACGACGGAGTCGCGGACCCAATCGACCACATAGACGGGTTCGAGGCTATGTTGCATTACCATAATGTCGGGGGACCCATCAAATGCCGGTTATTTCCCACGACCCTCAGAAAGGCAGCAATGGATTGGTATAAAGGCCTCGCCCCGGGATCAATCACCTTGTGGCGAAACCTGAAGAATCAATTCATAAGTTCGTTCACTGCGTCTCGGCGACACCCGAAGACTGAGGCAGCACTCGAGGCCATCATCCAGAGACAGGATGAAACCTTGAGAGAATTTATCAATCGCTTCAATCGCGAAGCCATACAGATCCCCTGCGCGGACCACATGAAAAGGTACTTGCTGGAGAGGGGGCTCCTCCCCGGCACAGAATTCAGAAAGGCAGTGGGCATCGAACCACCCCTAACATTCGACGCTCTCCTCGAGAAGGCCCAGGCATATATGGATTACGAGGAAAGGGAGGCGGCCAACAGAGCCCGGGACTCCAGAACCCGCGGATCCAGCAGTAACCCGCACCAAGAAGCCGCTCCTCCTCGACGGACCAGGGAGAAAAGGAAAGAGGGCAGACCCCGAGAAGTCCGAGAGCAGAGAGGACCCTCGGGGCGTTTCACGGAATACACTCCGCTCACGGCTTCCCGCGAGCGCATCTTGGCGGAGTGTGCCAGCAGGATTTCAAAGATGGCGGCGTCAAGCGCCCTCGACCTGCTTATGCCAAGCCCGAAGTAGACAAGAGCAAATACTGTCAGTACCATAGGAGCCATAGTCATCTGACTGAAGACTACGTCCACCTCAAGGACGCCATCGAAACCTTCATCAAGGGAGGGAGGCTCGCCCAATACCGGCGAAACGACGCGCCTCATCGTGACGCCCAGGAAACAAGAGAACCGAAGGAAGACGCCCGCCTTCTCCGTCACCAGACCGAAGGACTTCTACGTCCTCGAACACCTGCAGGAGCCACTCACAACACACAGCAGGTGGGAATACTTTCCCTCCACCATGGTCATCAATGGTGGAGGATTCAACGACCTAACCATCAATTCGGCCAAGAGAAAGCTGGATGAACTGGTCGACTCGGCACCTCCTCAGACAGTGACCTTTGAAAGGGTGAAAGGTAGGTCGGAGCCTATTACCTTTTACCTCGAAGAGCTCCCCGGAGGAGCCCCTAACACATTCATTCCTCTGATGATAAGAGCAAGAATGGCCAACTTTGACGTGCACCGCATCCTCATCGACGAAGGAAGTTCCGTTGACGTGATTTACAATCAATTATTTCGGACTCTGCAGCTAGACGACTCGCACCTCTCGCCATATGTGGGGTCGGACTTACAGGGCTTCAACGGCTCTACCTCCAAACCTTGGGGATATGTTGAGCTCATGGTTACCTTCGGCAATGGCACAGCGACGAGGCAGGTCAAGGTGTGCTTCCTCGTCATCGACTGCCTGTCCCTCTACAACTGCATCCTAGGGAGACCAACACTAGCAGAGCTGACCGCGGTGCCCTCCACCGTCCACTTGAAGATAAAGTTCTACACCAAAAGGGCATAGGTTGCTACCATCCAGGGGGACCTGGCCGCTGCTCGAAGGTGTTTCAACGCTGCATCCAAGGGACACGACACGGTCGACACTAGGACAAGGCCCGCCAAAAGACCGACGACGACACGACAGGAGCCCGACAAGCCAGAGCCCGTCAAAACAGAAGAGCGGAGAGCTCCCCTAAAGGTCGACTCCATAGCTCTGGACACCCGTTTCGATCAGGACGAACCTCCCAACGGCGAGCAAATCCCCCTCCGACCAATTCCAGACGGGGACTTCGAGCTCGTCCCCCTCGGCGAGGACCCAAGCAAAGGAGTGAAGATTGGTACCGACCTCCCCGACCTGGCAAGGAAGCAAATCAAATCCTTCTTGCGCGAGAATGCTGACTTATTCGCTTGGAACGCCGCGGAGATGCCCGGACTCGACCCCGAGGTCGCCTGTCACCGTCTCGCTATAGACCCAACCGCTAAGGCAGTAGTACAACGTAGGCGTGGGCAGTCTCCGGAGAAAGCAGAGGCTGCATAAAAAGCTGTAAAAGGCCTCCTATAGGCAAATTTTATTTCTGAAGCCCGGTATTCAACCTGGCTGTCAAATGTTGTACTAGTCAAAAAGAATAATGGAAAATGGCGGATGTGTGTTGATTATACTGATCTCAATCGGGCATGCCCGAAGGATGCTTTTCCTTTATCGAACATATATATACTGATCGACAACTCGGCCGGTTACAAAATACTGTCGTTCATGGATGCCTATTCAGGCTATAACCAAATCCCAATGGCAATGGGCGACAAGCATTGCACTGCCTTCATGACCAGCTCGGACAACTATTACTACAACGTAATGCCCTTTGGACTAAAGAACGCAGGGGCAACTTACCAACGTATGATGAACAGAGTGTTCCACAAACAAATCGGAGACATGCTCGAGGTTTACATAGACGACATGATCGTCAAGTCCCGAGAAGACACCGATCATGCAGCCTACCTCAAAGCGGTCTTCGCCCAAGCAAGACAATGTAAGATGAGGTTCAATCCCGAGAAGTGCACGTTCGGGGTCAAAGCAGGGAAATTCCTCGGGTTTTACCTAACAGAACAAGGGATCAAAGCCAATCCCAACAAATGTCGAGCCTTCTCCGACCTCCCGACACCTACGTCAAAAAAATCAATACAAGTCATGAACGGCATGCTCACCTCATTGTCTCGCTTCGTCGCGAGATCTGCTCAGCACGCCCTCCCCTTCTTCAAACTCCTTCGCAAAGAAGCGGCCTTCGAATGGACCAAGGAATGTGAACGAGCACTGCGCCACCTAAAACAAAGTCTATCCCAACCGCCCGTACTATCTCGACCAGTCGACGGGGAGCCTTTGTTCCTATACTTGGCCGTCTCGAACGAAGCCATCAGCGGCTCTCATTCGCGAGACCACTGACGGGCAGAAACCCGTTTATTTCACGAGAAAAGCCCTACAAGGACCCGAGAGCAGATACCAACAGATAGAAAAAGTAGCTCTAGCTCTCGTCAACGCGGCGATGAGACTCGGACACTATTTTCTGGCCCACACAGTCATAGTGCGAACCGACCAACCGGTAAAACAACTCTTAGGTCGACCTGACATGGCGGGCCAGATGTTGAAATGGTCCTTGGAACTCTCTGAGTTCGACATTCAATATGAGAGCAGGAAAGCTCTAAAGGCACAAGCCCTGGCCGACTTCATCGCGGAAATGACCGCTCACGATCCGCCCACAGGGAAAGAGCACAAATGGACCATCTTCGTCGATGGAGCTTCCAGTTCGTCCGGAAGTGGCGCAGGGATCCTCCTGGAAAATGAGGAGGGCGTAGTAATCGAGCACTCCTTAGCCCTCTCCTTCCCAACTTCGAACAACCAAGCAGAGTACGAGGCCTTGCTCACAGGACTAAGGCTAGTCGAGGACCTAGGAGCCCGCGAAGTACAAATTTTCACGGACTCTCAACTCGTTGCTTCCCAAGTCCAAGGGAGTTACCAAACTAAAAACGACAGCCTCGTTGAATACCTAAACTTAGTCAAAGAGCACATGAAGAAGTTCGACCGAGCAGAAATATTACACGTCCCGCGCGAGCAAAACACAAGGGCAGACATATTGTCCAAGCTCGCAAGCACAAGAAAGAAGGGCGGAAACAAATCTGTCATACAAGAATCCCTGTCGCGCCCAAGCATCGAAAGGACCTCGACCCGAGTCGAGGTGCACGCCATCGGAGACACCTCGTGCTGGATGAACCCGGTGTACAATTTTCTGACAAAAGGCGAGCTTCCTTCGGACCAGACAGAAGCGACCATGACGAAAAGACGAGCATGCTCCTAAGTGGTGCTCGAGCATAAACTATATCGCAGGGGGTTCTCCATTCCCCTCCTGAAATGCATCGACGAATCCACAGTCCCCGAGGTATTACGGGAGATACACGAAGGGATTAACGCCCAACACATGGGCGGTAAGTCCCTAGCAAGGAAAGCCCTGCGAGTGGGGTACTATTGGCCGACGATGCAGCAGGACACCAAAGAACACGTTAAGAAGTGTGACAAGTGCCAAAAGCACGCCGACATGCATCTCGCCCCTCCTCACGAGTTGAGCATATTGTCGTCCCCATGGTTGTTTGCGTGGTGGGGGATGGATATCCTCGGACCATTCGCGCAAGGGACTTACCAAAACAAGTTCCTTATTGTGGTCGTGGATTACTTCACGAAATGGATAGAGGCCGAGGCTCTCGCGAAGATCACCTTGCACAACATCCTCTGTTTCTACAAAAGAAACATCCTCGCCAGATTCGGGATCCCGAGAGCACTAGTCACTGACAACGGCACCCAATTCACCGACCACGGATTCCAAAACTTCGTCACCAAACAGGGAACCAAACAACATTTCACCTCGGTTGAGCACCCTCAAACCAACGGGCAAGCCGAGGCCGCCAACAGAGTCATCCTGCAAGGACTCAAACGCCGGCTCGGCGAAGCTAAAAGAGGATGGGTCGAGGAGCTACACAACATTTTATGGGCTTATCACACAATGCTCCATTCAACGACGGGCGAAACCCCCTTTCAACTAACATACAGCACCGAAGCCGTCATCCCCGTAGAAATCACGGAACCCTCCAGGCGGACAGAAATGCCCCTCGACGAAGAAATGAACGACGAAGCACTCAGGGACGAACTCGACTTGGTCGAGAAAATTCGATCGGGGGCAACCCTACGCGAGGCCACTCTAAAACAACGAGTGGCCCTGCATCACAACAACAAGGTCATCAAACGCGAGTTCAAGATCGGCATCCTGGTATTATGAAGAAACCAGAAAGACTCCTGCGAAGGGAAATTGGCCGCAAACTGGGAAGGGCCTTATCGCGTCCACAGCGCCACAGGTACCGGGGCATACTACCTCGAGCAGCTAGATGGAGAACCATTACCACGACCCTAGAACGCTGCTAAACTAAAGCAGTACTATTGTTAAAAACCCTTAAACACTAAAGGACTCTCGTCGTCGAACATCCACATCTAGTCAACAGAGAGAAATGTCTCAACCACGTAGATAGGCCAAGGTACGGGCCTAATCTACGCCCAAACGACGTAATGTCGTTCAGCCAAACGAGGATGAACGACGATGCCCGACAGGGACACCTCAATCGAGCTCCACTGTCGAAGTACCCACATGGCAAAACACCCAGCTCGCGATGGGAAGTTCACGCCACGGGCATACGACCTCGATCTGGGTCATACGGCCGAGCAAGCAGGCTTCACTCCGCACGACCGACGCATTTCGAAGTACGTCGGACCACCAAATGGGTCGGAAGGATCTCCACTCGAGGACATAACTTAGGCAAATTTCGCCACAAAGTAACAACCGAACACAAGCGTGGCTCGAGGACATAACTTAGACAAATTTCGTCACGGTTGTACCCCAAAATTTGCCCTCCCATATTCTTCAAGATTTGGCAAGATCAAGCTTCAAAATCTCTCAAGGGTTGCACAGTCCAATTGCCTCCTAACACAGTCAAAATTAGGGTTTTGGTTCTGGCAAAGAAATTGAGGTTTTCAAGGGTCCAATCAAGTCCCATATGCTTATATACATTGTCAAGCATCCATATGTCAAGTTTCAAGACTCACATCATCAAATTGCACAGTCAAAAGCCCTAATTGCTCCACAGTCAACTGTAGGGGTAAAATGGTCATTTGACAGTCAAAAGTCAAAAAATTTGGTCAACATCTTATTTTGAAGCCACAATCTTAATTTGATCAATTCTTGATCATGATTCCAAAAGTATGGCTCAAAAAGTCTCAAGATGCAAAAGTTTCTATTTTTGGACAGTTGTAAAGTCAACTGCAAATTGACCAAGGCATAACTTCTTCATGGTTTATCAGAAAAATACCATCCAAAGCTCATTTTGAAGGGGATGACATTTTCTACAATTCATCTTCACATTCCAAGTCCAAGAAATGCTCTCACAAAAAGTTATCAATTTCAACATTATAGGTCATTTTCAAAAGTCAACAAAAAGGCACTTTAAGTCAAAGACCATAACTTGAGATTGGTAAATCAAAATGACATGGGACCAAAGACATTGTATAGAGGACTTCAAGACCTTTCCAAAATGTCCAAAAACATGTTCATAGCTTCAAAATTGAGCAAGATATGCATTGGAGAAGTTGGGAAATTTTTGGGAACTTTCAAAAGTCAACTTTGCCTAAAACACTTCAATTTTGCAAATGGGCCTCAAATTCTTTCTTGAATCTTTACCCAAAGCCTATGCACGACCTATTGAGCACAAAATAATTTATTTTCTTATTTTTAATTAATTAATTGAATTTATATTTATATTAATTCATTTAATTGGTTTTAATTATAGGAAAATCAAAAAGATATGTTTTTGGATCTTTTGTGAAGCAAATCAAATCAGGGAAAGCTGGCAAATTCGTTTCTCAATCAAAAAAGGAAGATCATCCATATTTGGCAAGGTTTTCATTGAAAAAGATTGAAAATTACATGATGGAAAATCAAGGATTGAAAACATTATTGCAATGGGTTCATGGGCCTTATTCTAACCTAAATTCATTCACATACATATGCTGAGTGAAACCCTACGCAAAGACACGAAAAAGCTGCCACAAAAACTCCATAGCCAATTTGCAAAAACTCAAGAAAATTGTGAAATTGAAACCCTATTTGCAGGTGGATTCAAGACCTAAAAGTGACTCAAACATATTGCCTGAGTCTCCAGGAAGCTACTACAATCAAGAACGAGCCTTAAAGCTCAAAGAACGCGCAAGAACAAGCCCTACAGTTTGCATTATTTTCCAGAATTACATATCATCATTCATGCATTTTTTAACCATTTTTCTTGATTGGTTTGTGTTGTTAGGAACATTCTGAAGCTAATGGAATAATCCAATTGAGTTATAACTTCCTAAATCGAAATCCACCATTGAAGAATATTAGGGTTTCAGAGCTTTCGTATTGGGGTTTCTTATATGCTGTAAAATTAGACCTCAAGCCATATATGGACAAATTCGTTGCAATAAGACGAATCGAATGAGATACTCGCGCTCAATTTATATAATTTGTGTGTGTAATCGCTATTTTTTGGACTTTTGCTTTGTGGGGGTTTAAAACCCCCGATATCTTGTTCATAGTATTGCAGGAAAACGAAGAAGACAACATGCGTGGTATTATGTGACTGGAACATTCAAATCTGCGCGCGTATTTTTGTTTGCATCATAATAATTGTTGGTATTTTATATAATATTTGTTGTGTAGATGTTTAACAAATGCGCTTCATAGCTCAGATGGTGGAGGACGTGTCTTGCAAGCATTGGGACCTGGGTTCGATTCCCAGGTCCCCCATATAATTGTTGATTTTTGTTTTAAAGCGTTCCAATGCAGCGTTCACCAAATGTCCCACCATATGTACCCACGCCTAGGCTTGCCAGATGGCCTTGATCAACAATCCAATGGCCACAGGATGGAATCCATGGTATGCTCTAGTCAACCAACATGCACACAATCCTGAAAGTCAACCAGGCCTTGTCTTGATAGGCCTGAATTGTTTCAATCTCACCTCCACTTTGGGCCAGACACCCCCCTTGGTTTGCTTTGCATTTTTAAATTTTATTTTCTTTTCTTTTTAATACTTTTAATTGTTTTAATTATAATTAATTCACCACAAATATTTTTTCCTAATAAAAATCAGAAACTCAAAAATATTTTTTTAATTATTTATTAAATTTTCCATTGATATATTTTTGTAAATAAATAACTAACAATTACCTAAGTTTAATTTAGGTTTAAAATTTAATCTCTTTTCTTAATAAATAAAAAATACATAGAATTAGGTTTTGACACTTTTATCTTTTTCTTATTTAATTATTATTATTATCATTATTAATTACTATTATTTTTGTACATAAATATGTAAATTAATTAATTAGTAAATTAGGTTAACTTTGATATTTTCTTTAATAATTAAAATAACCTAGAATTAGGGTTGTTTACTAACTTTTAAATTCTTTTCTTTATTAAATACAAAAAAAAACATAAAAAATACTTTCTTTTCTTTAATTAAATAATTAATTAGGTTTTAATTTAATTTAATTTCAAGCAAAGGGTCAACACCCTTGGACGTCCAATTTAATTCTTTTCGCGCATTATTTTCTTATTTGATTATTATGTAATTGTTCAAGGATGTAATAGTAATTAGGTTTATTGCTTTTTTTACTTTCCGCATCTTTATCAAAAACGGGTCTTTGTATTTTGGCGATGTATAGACCCGCGCCTTGTAATAGCGTAGCTTTTATCTTTCTGTATTTAATTTTCCGCACTCTTAACTGCTAAATTGCATGAAAGAATGTATGGTAATTAAAAACAACGCGTAGCTCACAATGCCATGATCAAAGATAAAACATCACATGCAAACAACACACAATGCACACACCACTTCTAGGGTACGCCTCACTCGTTGCCTTCGAAACGTGGTCGTCAAGTATAGGACGTTTTAGCGGTCGCTCTTATGTCCAAGATCCAGTTGCCTCGAAACAGTTGCCTCGAAACGGTTGCCTCGGATTAAAAAAGGATCTAGGACATTAGGGTTACTTCTAAGGTGTCCTAACTATTGCTTCGGTGACCACACTGTCCCTACAATCGAATTGACCCGAACACCTCCAACGGTGGTGCTACCTACCTCTCAATGGTGGGATGGCACTACCTTAAGGACTTTTACACAGCCTAATTCCTTAGGGTAGGTAGATGACTCATGGGTACTTGCTCTCTAAAAAACGATCAAAAATCTTTTCACACTGACACTTTCAAAAGCTTTCAAAACAAATTTTTCAAACACTCTTGAGGACAGATACAAGAGTCACTCAGAAATCTTTCAATGAAACTTTTTCCAAACCCACTCACATATTAAAAAGCAAACATTTTGAAAACATAAGAGCAAGTACCTAAGAGCCCGTGGATAACCACGGATAGAAAGGGTGCTAACACCTTCCCTTTCTATAAATCTACCTCCCGAACCGAGAAACGTTCTCATAAGGAATTTTGCTATGCTTTTGTCCTGTCCATGTTGGAGAAAATAAAAGACGGTGGCGACTCTTGCTTCCGCGACATTTCGCGAACCAGCTAAAAACAGTCAGTTCTATTTCCACCGATCACAGAACTGGCGACTCTGCTGGGGAAACCTTAAAGTGAGGTGTACCTTAGGATAGATCATACTTATGTTTTCAATTGAAGGTTTGTTTGCTTTATTATTGTGGGCATTGTCTTGGAGTTTCATAGATCCTAACCCGGATTTGGGGATACCCCTTTTAGGTAGCATAAGCTGTGAGGGACCTGTCCGGCGTAGACCGACACGGGTGAAGCAGCGGCTACGTTGGTGTGGCACCTTGGTCTGTACCGATATCCCTTGTGTTGCAACGAGGAGAATATGGGTCTTCTGAGGAGTCATTAAGCACCAACCGACCTTAGAACCCTAATGTGACCCAACCTGGCCATAGAACAGTAGCAGTATGCTACACCCATTGAGGCTAAACTCTCGCGATGGTTCTGGCCGCAAGAAAAGATTGTGACGCTGGAGTTATGACCGATTGAGGGTAGTCAGTGATATTGGGATCCTCTAGAACCCGGTTACTTTTGATAGGACAGGTCTTAACCAACGAAACTGAAAGAGGGTAGTACCTGAACTTCATGCTGGCCTAAACTCTAAGGGCTCTTTGTGTGACTTGTGTGCCTTCATACTTGACTACTTGCATACTTGTTATCTGACACATGAGTTTCTTGCAGGTTTTGTTTACAGTCCTTAATCTGGGCTCATAACAGGGTCTACTTATATCACTCCATGCATAGCATAACATCATATCATTGCATGCATCCTGCATAAGGACTAATCCATTTCAAGGATCTCAAGGGCTTGTGATGCAGGTCATGATGAATCAACTGTCTAGCAAGGGGCAAAGGGGATTTATTTTCCTCTAGCCAAGGTTGATGACTGGAGTCAGGGGCTATGACCCACTAGATATGGTGAGCCTTGACTCTTGAAGAAGGACTCTCAACAATATGAAGTGCCTTCAATCAAGCCACCAATTACCAGATTCTAATAATTTTTCTTGTTTACCCTGCGAGGTCCTTGAAAACATTGCATGCATATCATACATATCGTTGCATTACAGGTACCCTTTTGACAGGTCACTTACCTTTCTCGCTGTTTATTTCAGCAATGGCTTCCCAACAAGATAACCAGGGTCTTCATGCTCAAGAGACTCAGGTCAGGGAGATCTTCCTAAGCCTATCCAAGGGGCAAGAAGAGTTGAGGACACTCCTCATGGGGAATTTGGCCAAGAAAAGTCCCGAAGATGATAAGGACGAACGGCTGAAACGTCTGCAAGCTGAGGTAGATACAATGAGAGCCCAGATGCTAGGGCAAATGGCTCTCATCCAAGGCTTAGCTCGGGAGCAAGAAGAGTTGAGGACCATGATCAGTCAACTTCATCAAGACAGATACAACATGAAGCAACCAGTCCAAGTCAGGGACCAGGTCATTGATCAACTTCCAAGAGGACAAGAGTCTGGTATGGTGAGGAATAGACCTCTCCAAATTGCTACCGCTTCACAGGTCCAACCACAACCTCGCCCAGAGCAGCAGGTTGATCAGAGTAAGCCAAACAAGCCCAGGAGGCAGTTCACCCAACTCAACGTATCGCTGTTTCAAGCTTTACAACACCTATTGAGTTTGAATCTGATTACACTAAGGGCTCCTCCCCGGAACCCCAACATCTCTGCTCCTAACTATCATCCCAACAAAAGATGTGCATACCACTCTGATAGTCCTGGACATGACACTACCGACTGCTGGGCTCTGAAGAACAAAGTACAGGACCTGATTAATGAAGGAGTAGTGGATTTCACCCAAGAGGGTCAAGCTGAGTTCTTCCACCATCCCTGCAGGATTCACCATTTGAAGTAACAAGTCCTGAGATGATAAGACTTTTTGTCCATTAGAATTTTCAAGTTGTAATTTTCTTTTGATTGTTCAAACAATTATTGTCATGGCAAATGTTATTACTTTATCAATGCATCGCATATGTCTGTTTTGAATCAATATATTCGCGTTCGCTATATGTAAATTATTTTCATATTTTGTGATGATCAACTCTTGATTGAAAATTCTCAGCCTCTTGAGGGAGGATGACGAAAACGATACCACGACGGCTACAGTATGCTTTTGAACGAACCCCGCTGATAAGGTACAGGCATTGTTTCAATTCCTAAACACTGGAGTTATAAGGAAGATAATCCCTCGTAAACCCCTTCGAGCCAAAGAAGTAGGAGTTTTGCTTTTCACAAAAAAATCAAAAACCCTTAATCATAACCTGGGGCAGGGTAGTTCTCTCAGCTGATCCAAGTGCACAACGAATGGCACTAAAGGAGTTCTTACAAAACAAAAGATGGTGATGGTTCCCTATAATCGTAAATACAGGCAGTCATTGTCTCAAAAAAAAAATAAAAGCCCAATAAGTCAAAACCTATGAAGGAGACTTACAAAAACCGGGGCATCCCGCTGACTGTAAATACAAAAAGAAATAGTTCAGGCAAAAAACAGGGATAATGAAATCAAAAAGAAAGAGGTCCTACAAACCCTCAACAAAAAGAAGTGACTGCCTATTCAAAATAAACTTTCAGTATCCGAACCATCACCGGAGTATAAAGAGCAAAGACTCAAACAAGATCTAATGCACGATTGGCTGAGTTTAGGATCGAAGAACATCACGAAGAGCGGGTGGGTACAAATAATTTGAGCCTTTATCCTTTGTTTCTTAAACCATGAACCAGGCCACGTTATAACCCTTGAAAGTCCTAGCTGAAGCATGGGTCAGTTCGAAAGCGTACTGTTACGAAAGGTATCCTGACTCCTTAAGGCTTGCGGTAAAATAACGAGTTGACATCACAGTTTACAAAAAAATTCACTTGTTTTTATGAAAAAAAATGCATTTTCAAAAACTTCAAAACAGACATAAGCTTTGCATTTTTAATATAACATTGCTTGCATATGACTATTTGTTTGAACAACAGAGAAATTCACACGAAGAATTTCTAATGAACAAAAGCACCTCCAATCAAGAGGCATGGCATGATCATTGTCCATAATCTGGGGCAGTCAGGTCAAGATTCAGAGAATCTCTCAAAGTGCCAAATAGCCAGGGGCAAATCTCCGCCTGAGTCGCTTGGGGCATTGGACATGATTTCCAGCAACGAATCTTTCCTAATCAGACATCTTCTGGTGGTATAGCAACGCAATACTACTGACAGCGACAACTCTCTACACTCCGAGAGCATGGACATAGTCGAAAAAATACTACGCGCAATCAAAGACCCGCTAGGTTGACACACCTAGGCAAAAATAAGGGCTTCCCGGCGAACCAAAAGGGTTCGGGCAAAAATAAAGGGATGAAAATAAAAAAATCTGTACACCCGGCAAGTCGAAAACCTGAAAAGGCGGCTTGGGAAAAAAAGGGTATCCCGATGGACTGAAAACCCGAAAGGGCGGTCCAGGCAAAAATTAGGGATCAAAAGCGTACGACTACGTCCCGGCATCTCGTCACTTGCCTACCAGAAGAAGATTTGTCAAATCGGCAGTCATCAAACGCCTTCACAGGTACCTTCTCCCACAGAAGCTGGGGCAATCAGAATGGTCCAAACTGTACAAGCTGCTCTGTCCTCCAGGTATAAGGTATGTTCGGCTGAAGAACATAACCAGGATACCGTCACTCCCCGTAGAGCAAGACAAGAGTCAGTCATGCTCTCTCCTCAAGCAGAGCTGGTCTCCAATCAGCCCTAAAAAGGCACGGTATCTCCAGCAAGTCAGCAACACTCGCCTCGAGCAGAGTTGTCCTCAATCAGCCTCAAGAAAGTTAGAGCATTCCCAGAAAATCTCAACATTCCCCAACGGAGTAAACAAACATCCCTAGCAAGCATCCCCGGCAATCTTGATCTAAGATTGTTCCCCGGCGGTATACCGGACATCCAGTGGAGCCATTCCCCAGTCCAATCTGAAAAGTTTCCCCAGGAGAGTTCAATCAATCTCCCCAGTAGATTCAGGAAGCTTATCCCCAGTAAATTCTGGAAGCTTATTCTCTGCAGAGCACGAGCGCGTCTCCCCGGCTTTATTCAAAGGTTATGCTCCACCAGAGCTTATAACTGGGTTATCCTCAGCTAAAAGCCACGGAAAGATCGTCCTCGGCGAAGTTCTTCCTATCCCCCAGCGGAGTTCATCAATTCCAACAGAACCTATCAATGGTATCCCCAGCGGAGTTATCATCAACACCCCAGCGAAGTATCTCTTCCCACAGAGTAATTCCCCGCAGAGTAATCTCTTCAACAAGTCTATTCCTCAACGGAGTCATCTTCTCCTACAGGTTTATTCTCGCAACCGTCATCCCCAGCGGAAACAAAGAGCTATATTCTCCAAACATCAGCCCAAGATTCAACAAACTTCCCGGCACCCGTCAAGGATTTATTTTCCTAGACAAAAATACAGTCATAAACCTCACATCTTCATACATTATAGCATGTGCATACGCATGATGAACATACAATCTCATTTATTTTGAGAACATCACGCATTTCATACATCATGACATCGCATACAACTAACGCTTTGTCTTTTCAGGACAAAAGTCAATACAAAGATGATTACTATCAACTGTCGCAATTCCAGATTCGACACCTGTATCTAGCCAGGGCATGTCTGTGAGCGATTATCTGTGGATTCGACACCTGTATCTAGCCAGGGCATATCTACGTAGAGAAATTCCAGACTCGATTCCTGTATCCTGCCAGGGCACGTCTGAAGAGTTTGAAGATCCGATTCCTGTATCCAGCCAGGGCGTATCTGTTGACGACTATTTCCAGACTCGATTCTTGTATCCTGCCAGGGCACGTCTGAAGAGTTTGAAGATCCGATTCCTGTATCCAGCCAGGGCGTATCTGTTGACGACTATTTCCGGACTCGATTCCTATATCCTGCCAGGGCACATCTGAAGAGTTTGAAGATCTGATTCCTGTATCCAGCCAGGGCGTATCTGTTGACGACTATTTCTGGACTCGATTCCTGTATCCTGCCAGGGCACGTCTGAAGAGTTTGAAGATCCGATTCCTGTATCCAGCCAGGGCGTATCTGTTGACAACTATTTCCGAACTCGATTCCTGTATCCTGCCAGGGCACGTCTGAAGAGTTTGAAGATCTGATTCCTGTATCCAGCCAGGGCGTATCTGTTGATGACTATTTCCGGACTCGATTCATGTATCCTGCCAGGGCACGTTTGAAGAGTTTGAAGATCCGATTCTTGTATCCAGCCAGGGCGTATCTGTTGACGACTATTTCCGGACTCGATTCCTGTATCCTGCCAGGGCACGTCTGAAGAGTTTGAAGATCCGATTCCTGTATCTAGCCAGGGCGTATCTGTTGACAGCTATTTCCGGACTCGATTCCTGTATCCTGCCAGGGCACGTCTGAAGAGTTTGAAGATCCGATTCCTATATCCAGCCAGGGCGTATCTGTTGACGACTATTTCCGGACTCGATTCCTGTATCCTTCCAGGGCACGTCTGAAGAGTTTGAAGATCCGATTCTTGTATCCAGCCAGGGCGTATCTGTTGACGACTATTTTCGGACTCGATTCCTGTATCCTGCCAGGGCACGTCTGAAGAGTTTGAAGATCCGATTCCTGTATCCAGCCAGGGCGTATCTGTTGACGACTATTTCCGGATTCGATTCCTGTATCCAGCCAGGGCACGTCTGAAGAGTTTGAAGATCCGATTCCTGTATCCAGCCAGGGCGTATCTGTTGACGACTATTTCCAGATTTGATTCTTGTATCCAGCCAGGGCAGATCTACATAAAGAGTTTGAAGATCAACCCCTGTAACAGGCCATGTAATTATCTTTCTTTCTCAGGTACGCAAATTCTCGGTAAGGAATCTCTTGCGCGATCGACAACCTCCCGATGGCATCTATAAGCCCATTTCCATAACTACCATTACAGTTCCAAATGGCATCAATAAGCCCATTCCCGAAAAGGTTCTGTCACATTTCCAGATGGCATCTATAAGCCCATCCTCCTATCCACCATCTCTCCAAATGGCATCCGTAAGCCCATTCCCTACATCACACTGCTGATATTCTATTATGTGAGTGCAAATTTCTGGGCACTCTAGTGTTCAATCATCTTCCACCTTCGGACTACGAAAGGCACGCCAGCCAATCTACATCCTCAGGTCTAAGAAGATTAAACAGGGGCAACTGTTGTACCCCAAAATTTGCCCTCCCATATTCTTCAAGATTTGGCAAGATCAAGCTTCAAAATCTCTCAAGGGTTGCACAGTCCAATTGCCTCCTAACACAGTTAAAATTAGGGTTTTGGTTCTGGCAAAGAAATTGAGGTTTTCAAGGTTCCAATCAAGTCCCATATGCTTATATACATTGTCAAGCATCCATATGTCAAGTTTCAAGACTCACAGCATCAAATTGCACAGTCAAAAGCCCTAATTGCTCCACAGTCAACTGCAGGGGTAAAATGGTCATTTGATAGTCAAAAGTCAAAAATTTTGGTCAACATATTATTTTGAAGCCACAAACTTAATTTTATCAATTCTTGATCATGATTCCAAAAGCATGGCTCAAAAAGTCTCAAGATGCAAAAGTTTCTATTTTTTGACAGCTGAAAAGTCAACTGCAAATTGACCAAGGCATAACTTCTTCATGGTTTATCAGAAAAATCCCATCCAAAGCTCATTTTGAAGGGGATGACATTTCCTACAATTCATCTTCACATTCCAAGTCCAAGAAATGCTCTCACAAAAAGTTATCAATTTCAACATTATAGGTCATTTTCAAAAGTCAACAAAAAGGCACTTTAAGTCAAAGACCATAACTTGAGATTGGTAAATCAAAATGACATGGGACCAAAGACATTGTATAGAGGACTTCAAGACCTTTCCAAAATGTCCAAAAACATGTTCATAGCTTCAAAATTGAGCAAGATATGCATTGGAGAAGTTGGGAAATTTTTGGGAACTTTCAAAAGTCAACTTTGCCTAAAACACTTCAATTTTGCTAATGGGCCTCAAATTCTTTCTTGAATCTTTACCCAAAGCCTATGCACGACCTATTGAGCTCAAAATAATTTATTTTCTTATTTTTAATTAATTAATTGAATATTTATATTAATTCATTTAATTGGTTTTAATTATAGGAAAATCAAAAAGATATGTTTTTGGATCTTTTGTGAAGCAAATCAAATCAGGGAAAGCTGGCAAATTCGTTTCTCAATCAAAAAAGGAAGATCATCCATATTTGGCAAGTATTTCATTGAAAAAGATTGAAAATTACATGATGGAAAATCAAGGATTGAAAACATTATTGCAATGGGTTCATGGACCTTATTCTAACCTAAATTCATTCACATACATATGCTAAGTGAAACCCTACTCAAAGACACGAAAAAGCTGCCACAAAAACTCCATAGCCAATTTGCAAAAACTCAAGAAAATTGTGAAACTGAAACCCTATTTGCAGGTGGATTCCAGACCTAAAAGTGACTCAAACATATTGCCTGAGTCTCCAGGAAGCTACTACAATCAAGAACGAGCCTTAAAGCTCAAATAACGCGCAAGAACAAGCCCTACGGTTTGCATTATTTTCCAGAATTACATATCATCATTCATGCATTTTTAACCATTTTTCTTGATTGGTTTGTGTTGTTAGGAACATTCTGAAGCTAATGGAATAATCCAATTGAGTTATAACTTCCTAAATCGAAATCCACCATTGAAGAATATTAGGGTTTCAGAGCTTTCATATTGGGGTTTCTTATATGCTGTAAAATTAGACCTCAAGCCATATATGGACAAATTCGTTGCAATAAGACGAATCGAATGAGATACTCGCGCTCAATTTATATAATCTGTATGCGTAATCGCTATTTTTTGGACTTTTGCTTTATGGGGGTTTAAAACCCCCGCTATCTTGTTCATAGTATTGCAGGAAAACGAAGAAGACAACATGCGTGGCATTATGTGACTGGAACATTCAAATCTGCGCGCGTATTTTTGTTTGCATCATAATAATTGTTGGTATTTTATATAATATTTATTGTGTAGATGTTTAACAAATGCGCTTCATAGCTCAGATGGTGGAGGACGTGTCTTGCAAGCATTGGGACCTGGGTTCGATTCCCAGGTCCCCCATATAATTGTTGATTTTTGTTTTAAAGCGTTCCAATGCAGCATTCACCAAATGTCCCACCATATGTACCCACGCCTAGGCTTGCCAGATGGCCTTGATCAACAATCCAATGGCCACAGGATGGAATCCATGGTATGCTCTAGTCAACCAACGTGCACACAATCCTGAAAGTCAACCAGGCCTTGTCTTGATGGGCCTGAATTGCTTCAATCTCACCTCCACTTTGGGCCAGACACCCCCCTTGGTTTGCTTTGCATTTTTAAATTTTCTTTTCTTTTCTTTTTAATACTTTTAATTGTTTTAATTATAATTAATTCACCACAAATATTTTTTCCTAATAAAAATCAGAAACTCAAAAATGTATTTTTAATTATTTATTAAATTTGTCGTTGATATATTTTTGTAAATAAATAACTAACAATTACCTTAGTTTAATTTAGGTTTAAAATTTAATCTCTTTTCTTAATAAATAAAAAATACATAGAATTAGGTTTTGACACTTTTATCTTTTTCTTATTTAATTATTATTATTATTATTATTATTAATTACTATTATTTTTGTACATAAATATGTAAATTAATTAATTAGTAAATTAGGTCAACTTTGACATTTTCTTTAATAATTAAAATAATCTAGAATTAGGGTTGTTTACTAACTTTTAAATTTTTTTCTTTATTAAATACAAAAAAAAACATAAAAAACACTTTCTTTTCTTTAATTAAATAATTAATTAGGTTTTAATTTAATTTAATTTCAAGCAAAGGGTCAACACCCTCGGACGTCCAATTTAATTCTTTTCGCGCATTATTTTCTTATTTGATTATTATGTAATTGTTCAAGGATGTAATAGTAATTAGGTTTATTGCTTTTTTTACTTTCCGCATCTTTATCAAAAACGAGTCTTTGTATTTTGGCGATGTATAGACCCGCGCCTTGTAATAGCGTAGCTTTTATCTTTCTGTATTTAATTTTCCGCACTCCTAACTGCTAAATTGCATGAAAGAATGTATGGTAATTAAAAACAACGCGTAGCTCACAATGTCATGATCAAAGATAAAACATCACATGCAAACAACACACAATGCACACACCACTTCTAGGGTACGCCTCACTCGTTGCCTTCGAAACGTGGTCGTCAAGTATAGGATGTTTTAGCGGTCGCTCTTATGTCCAAGATCCAGTTGCCTCGAAACAGTTGCCTCGAAACGGTTGCCTCGGATTAAAAAAGGATCTAGGACATTAGGGTTACTTCTAAGGTGTCCTAACTATTGCTTCGGTGACCACACTGTCCCTATAATCGAATTGACCCGAACACCTCCAACGGTGGTGCTACCTACCTCTCAATGGTGGGATGGCACTACCTTAAGGACTTTTACACAGCCTAATTCCTTAGGGTAGGTAGATGACTCATGGGTACTTGCTCTCTAAAAAACGATCAAAAATATTTTCACACTGACACTTTCAAAAGCTTTCAAAATAAATTTTTCAAACACTCTTGAGGACAGATACAAGAGTCACTCAGAAATCTTTCAATGAAACTTTTTCCAAACCCACTCACATATTGAAAAGCAAACATTTTGAAAACATAAGAGCAAGTACCTAAGAGCCCGTGGATAACCACGGATAGAAAGGGTGCTAACACCTTCCCTTTCTATAAATCTACTTCCCGAACCGAGAAACATTCTCATAAGGAATTTTGTTGTGCTTTTGTCCTGTCCATGTTGGAGAAAATAAAAGACGGTGGCAACTCTTGCTTCCGCGACATTTCGCGAACCAGCTAAAAACAGTCAGTTCTATTTCCACCGATCACAGTCACAATATAAAACTCAGACACGAGCAAGTTTAAAGTTAAAATGAACATCCATTTAAAAGCTCATACGCAAAATGAATAAAAATGAACCGACCAAAAAGGCCGGCGATGTTCGGAGTTACAGGCTATGGCACAACGGCTAAAAGAAGTATGTACGGGCACGCAGGCCCCAAAAATAAACACGGGTACGTAGGCCCCAAAACAAATACCAATAAATGGGAACGCAGGCCCGACCAGAAACTCCACGACTAAACATTCCCGGGACTGCCAGCATCCACCATAGGAGACTCATGAGGAGGCACGACCTGGCCGTCAATAATCTGAGACATGAAACCCACTCCCTCGGTATTCATGCCCGGATTCAATATGGCGAGCTGGCTGACCGCAGCCTCAAACTCGTCTGCTAAAGCACCGACACAGTCTGTTTCGAGGAGATGGATGCGCGCGACCAGATCCGAACGGCTCCGCAAAGGGGTTGTATCCTCCGACTCATCTTCAGCAGGAAGCATGGCAGCTTTCAGCTCCTCGACTTCCTTAGACAAATGTTCGTTGTCGGCCTCCAAGCGTTCCCTATCCAGTCGAAGACAATCCCTCTCCTCAGCAACCTTCCCGGAGTTTTCCTTCTCCACCGCCAGCAGGTCGGCTTGTTCGCAGAACATTTCCTCAGATCGCTCGAGGGTAGCCTTCAACTTACGAGAGCCAGCAGCGAGGGCAGCTTTCTCCGACTCCAACTCCCTGACGCGATCCGAGGAGTCCGACCCTTCCTCAGCAAGGACAACGACCATCTCGGCCATCTTCACCATCCCGACCATACTGGCGGCCAGGTGTTTTCGCCGACTTTCTTTGTTGAGCCGCCTGATGGTCTCGGCCTCCTCGTTGCTCACTGTCAAGGGAAACCCCTCGAAGAAATCTTCCTCTTTGAAACAGGGGGGTAAGCCGAAGGCCCTCGCGGCGACAGACTCGTCGCCAACCTCCGACCTATTATCTGCCCAACTTCTCTTTCTCGTAATTAGCTCAGTGGGTTGCTCGGTGTTAGGGGAGCCCAGGGACCCGCTAGAAGCATCGCCCGAACTGGTCGGCGGGCCCATCCCCGTGGCTTGCGGAGCTCGCACAAGCCTTCTATTTACTCTCTTGTCCTGAGTCAGTTTTAAAAGCCTCTCCCTTTGTTCAGCCATATCGCCTGCAAAGAAGAGGAAAACTCGGGTTAGTTGCGAGCAAGTAAAAAACAATGAAAATGGAATAAAACAACAAAACAAAAGCAAGAAACCTAATAGATCTACGGCCTGCCCGTAAGATTGGCACTCGACGAGCGCCTTTGTGTCGATGGGACGGGCCTCGAACATCGGGTACCCTTCCTCGTCAAGAATATCTTCCCCTTCCCTCGTGACCCACCGGGCAGGGAAGAAGCTGTCGACATACTTGCAAAGGATACCATACGCTTCTTCATCCTCGGTGCACATGCTTCCCGCGGGCGTGTGATAGTACCCGGTACCATGGTCGTAATGGCCCGAGCACCAATGTAACGGGAACTTGGATACGCACCCCATTTTCGGTCGACCTTCAGCATCCATGAGGGGCTCCTCGTTCTCGTCGACTACCGCGGTTTCCTCTTCATACATAGAATCCAAAGCAGTCTGGGTGACCGGCTGCAGAACGTACCACTTGTCCTTGAAGCCCCGGACTGAATCCATGTACATCCTAAACAGCCTCTTCGACTGTTTCAGGGAAACCCAGCTATGTCTGCCTCCTCGAGACTGACGCTTTAGGTGAAAAACTCTTAAGAAAAGGGGAATGGTCGCCCCGATCCTCAAGAAGCGGCATGTCAGCTCGAACGCCCGAAGGAAGGCGATCGAATTAGGATGAAGTTGGGAAGGGGCCAAGTTCAGATGGCAGAACACCCCGGCTTGGAAATCACTAAAAGGAAGCGTGAGACCGAGATCCCTAAACACGATCTCGTACATTGGAAACCCATACTCGGTGAACTCCGAGCAGATTCGTGCATCAATGGACGGCCTCGTCACAACAAAATTCTTCTGGAAACCTGGCTGACTACCACCGTGTTCTACGACAGTGTATGCTCGCTGACTACGCCGACAATACGCCGAGGCAATCCCTCGGGGCTCGGTGCCCACCCAATCCAATGAAGGGTCATTGACGGTATCAACTAGAGTCACGTTCTCTTCGGTACTTTGGTCCTCGACCTTGTTACGCCTCGAAGATTCCGGTTCGTCGGCCATTTACCTGCAAAGCACAGGAAACCGGTGAAATTCGAGAGCAAATCCGCATGCTCGCCACAGTGACGGGAAGTAACGCGCGACAAGCCAAACACGGACACCCCAGCTCGACCAGGCGTCGGAAACAACAAGGGAATAGCATGAACACCCCGGGCAATAAACATGGATGACTTGAGCAAGGCCCTGACTTCGCCTGCCCGACACTAAGATGCTACGACGAGTTGTCCTACACACTTGCTAAGGGGTCAACATCTCGGCCAGCTCATGGGTGCGCCGACCAAATCACGAATGTGACGGGCAGTATCATAGATCATATGCCTAAAACTACCAATATCACAGGCAGAATCATAGATCGTGCACCTAAAACTATGAAGGTCACGGGCTGCATTGCGAGTCACGTACCTAAAACTATGGGTTCACCGAGCACGGACATGAATATATCGGGCACTAATCCCAGATATGGGTTTCTAACATCCAAATAATGGTAAAACTACCTACAACGAAGAAAAACAGGAGGAATGAACACTTACTTGGAAGCAAAGAAGAATGTACGGCAGCGATGAAAGAAGTCAACGGAGGAAGGTGCGGTAATCTTGTGATGTTGTAGAAAAACAACGGCGGCGGATGCAGAGGAAGAAGGAGAAGCGCGAAGAAGAAAAACAAATTATGGGACCCAAGGATCCTATTTATAGGGATGGCGTGGAATACGAAACGTCGCCCCGAGGAGCCACGAACTTCCCCTCCCCGACACCTAATCCCCTAGGCAATGATGACCCTATTGTCGCTAGGGTGGCGTCATAGTTCCCAAGGATTTCCTCGTGTATCCAACGAACACAGCCCGCGAGGAATCAACCCGAGCATGCGTCGACGAGGATTACACTACGAACGCAGCCCGTGGGAAACTCCGTGAGCACGTATCAGAAAGAAATATCCTGATCTGGGTATCAGATCCCCGTGGTGAAGGCGAGCTGAAGTCAAGTCATAACTCCTGCCCCAGGAGCAACGACTTGGGGGGCTCCTATTCTGGATTGGGCCCGCCCTGGCCCAAAGCGCAGATAAAGGCCCAATCCAAGCAAACTCCTCGAGGAATACGCACCCGCGGATCACCGCCGACATGCCCGACCACAGACTGCAGCCATGCCCGCCATTGCCCGCGACATATGGTGTCTCCGACCAAGGGAACTCCAGCTCGAGTCCTGCTCGAGCACTCTCCCTGTAGGGAAGATTCTGTCCTCCTTGACCGCTATCGAATCATCTAAACTCCGGAAAGACCGCGTCTTTGTCCCTCCTTATTCTTCGCACAGCATCACCAGGAAGGGGACCTCGTGCGGGGCCCCACTACACACGTAGAACTTGGCAATTTCTTTATTGGGCCAGTTCTTGTCGGCCCAATGAGGGAACCTTGGCCCAGCGCTGGGGGCTATAAATACCCTCTGCTCCAAGAGGGTCAGGTATTCATCTCTCACGCATCTATACATTTTTTACCTGCTCATCCATCACTCATTTTAGCTTCGGAGTGTCTTGCAGGTACCCCCCCCCCCCATCTCACTCAAATTCTGCCCGAGCCAGTCATGACGGTCCAAGTCTGATCAGGTAAGATCATCCTAAAAGTGATAAAGGGATATTTCTTGGCTACTCTACCAACAATAGAGCCTATAGAGTTTTTAACACCAGAACTCAAATCATGATGGAGTCCATAAATGTTGTGGTTGACGACTCAAGCTCAGATAGTGAACATGATATTGAAGACAATGTTTAAACACTATTCCAGATGAATGATGAGGCAAAAAATATAGAGGAAAATGACACCAATACTAATATTATTGATGCTAAACCCGATAACAATCAAGTCAATAAGGGTCCCTCAATCAGAATTCAGAAAGATCATCCTAAAAAGCTTATTATATGAAATACTAATCAAGGGATTACTACTAGATCAAGGGAAGTTGTTTCTAATTCTTGCTTTGTGTCTAAGATTTAACCTAAGAATGTGATGGAAGCCCTAACTGGTGAATTTTGAATAAATAACATGCAAGATGAACTAAGTCAGCTCAAAAGGAATGAAGTATGTGATTTAGTACCTATGCCTAATGGAGCAAATGTCATTGGTACAAGGTGGGTGTACAAGAACAAAACTGATGAAAGTGGAGTTGTCACTAGAAATAAGGCAAGACTTGTGGCACAAGGTTATACTCAGATTGAAAGGATAGATTTTGATGAGACTTTTTTTCCTGTTGCTAGACTTGAATCCATTAGACTTTTGTTGGAGTGACTTGTTTATCGAAGTTTAAACTGTTTCAAATGGATGTGAAAAGTGCCTTTATGAATGGATATTGAAGCAACTAGGAAAATTAACAATGAATGTGCCATTGAATATATATTTATCCTACAGAAGGGAAAGGAAAATATCAAAGAAAATCTGAGAAGGGAGAAATCAAGGTCTCGTGACCAAGTGAACAGGCGGGACCCACTCACGTTTGTGGTACTCTACGGGACCCACTCTTGTTGTTCTAATCAAAGGATGCGTTTAAATCTAAAACTAACAAGCTAAGAGAAATTCATGAATGTAAAGTATTTACAAAAAGAAAATTTTTATTAGTTGTGCATGCCGCAGTTGTGAATCTTTGTGCCTACGTACCCTCTTCGTGTAATGAGAGATCAGTGCACTCATAGTTCACCTAAAAAGGTGTTTTGGTTTGTTTTGTATTTTTTTAGGAGATTAATAGTATGTTCTCACTCTAACAGTTGACATATTGCAACCCAACCTTTGGGGAATTACGCGTCGTTTGCGCGGAGTAGAAATAACACGTCCTTTTTGTGAAAAGGTTTCCGAAGAAAAGCCCGAAGGCAACCCGAAGGAAAAAAGGTTTGAATTGGTTTGTATTTTTCACCATGAAAAAGGATTTGGTGATTTGAACCACATTAAAGTCTATGACATGAGAGACTTTGAGTGGTCGAGTCAGACGCCTAGTGCCCAAAGTACTTCACCCGTGCTTAAGGCTCGTGACATATGGTTCGTATCATTACTGTTAAGTGTTTTTGGAGTTTTTGATAAAGAAAAAGAAGTTTTACTTTTAGAGAATGAAAAATTCTAAGGGAGACTATAGCCCCTAATGTTGTCATACAATGATGATCCTAAGGTTAGGATGAAAGGGAAGTTTTTACTTAAGTTAGCATGCTTAGATTAAATCCTAAGGTCTAATTAATTCAACTTAACCAAAAGATTAAAATCGAATTAATAATCCTAAAGGTACATGGTAATCAATAATCACATAAACAATTATTCATCAAATAAAAGAAATACCATCTAATATTATTCGCATTTTATCATGTAAAGAAAATATTAAAATCAAAAGAAGATAAACTTAATTCTAATATTTTTTTCTTTTTTTACATGTAGAGAAATTAACTCATGAAAAAGAAATATCAAGCAAATGATTTACAAAATTAATTTGGAAAAAAAATAGAAGAAAGTAAAAATAAATTTGAAAGAGGTCAGGGGGTGTGGCATAAATCAGTTGTGCAGTCAGAAGTAGAATATAGGCGCCAGGCCCAATCTAGAAAAGTCCAAACAGGGTTTTTGTTGTGGTGATCAAACAAGTCTTTACAAAAAAGGATGATGATGGGCTGAAGGGTAGTTCGACCCAATTGACCAGTCCATGAAGAGTTTTTTTGTTATACCATTCAAATGTTAAAAGAAAAAAAAAATAATATGGACCTAAAGTTGTACAATTCGGTCCATCACCCACATCATATGCCCATCAACAATTATTTTCCGTTTTTTATTACTCATCAGATTAACATTATATAATAATAAGAGAGAAAATTAAAAGAAAAAAATTAAAATAGAAAGAGGGATTAGGACTCTGTTATCAAATTCACGAGAGATCTTCTTTCTATCGAGCTCCGACGATGCCTCCTCTTTCTCCTTCCTCCTCTGATCTCGTGCATCCACCTCTCTTTGTTGTAATCGTCTCGGCTCTCTCCGCTCAACCTATCTCCGCCGTGATACGCTTCATCTCAACTCGTCTTCACACCTCCGATTGCTCTACTCGCTCCCTTTCGTTCTCGTCTTACTTAGTCGCGGTTCGCCTTCAGTCTCTCTCTCTCTCTCTCTCTCGGTTTAAAACATATGTTTAAGCAGTAAAATGATATAGAAAAAAGAAAGGACGATTACCTGCCGGAGAAAACGTCCAGTGCTCCTTCGATTCAAGTACTAATTCGTAGTTGTTCTTTGCATCTTTTGCTTCTTTACGCTTTTTGATTTCGAATTCTCTTTTCACTTCTGCGCGTTTGTGTGCTCTGTGTCACGTTCTGCATTTGTTGATGCAGAGAAATTGTTGCGTTGAATTTGTGAAGCAGCAGCGACAAGTTGGTGAGATTGATGTGTGATGAAGATGAAGTTGCAACGTTGATGCGGTTGCTATAGGGAGATTGATGATGGAGCTGGTGGAGAATGGGCTGATTTTCATAGAGTTAAAGTATTTCTGTGATTTTCCTTGGTGATTCTTCTCAAGTGAGTGAAGAATGAATATTGAAAGAGGTGAGTTTCTAATCTTTTTTTCTGAGTGTTTTTGTTTTGAATCATGAATGGTTAGAGGGAGAGTTTTCTCTGTGAATTTTTCTTTTGCTCTGAGATTTTTTTGTGTGGTTTTTCTCGTGTTTTCTGTGTGTATATTGTTTTTTTATAGAAATGAGAGTGATTGAGGATGGTTATATAGAAGACCAAGAGTGAGGGTAGAATAGGATTTTGAGTGATAAATTTGGATAAGGATAGAATCAAATTGGTTAGAGGTAGTGGAGAGGAATCTGTGAGATGCAAACTTTTTGTTATAAGCTATAATTGTGCTCCCTTCTGATTTAAATATGCTGAGCTGGAAATTGATGCAAGGTCACACTTTATTCTACTTCTGATATTTTTTCTGATTCTCACGGCTTACCTATTTTTCTCTTGTATTTCTGTTCTTTGATTTTTCTGCTTCCAATTATGAACTGAGGCAGTCTGAACTGGATATTATTTGAACTATTTCGCTTGAAATGTAGGGGCCTGTTTTTGGATATATTTACAGGGCTGATTTGCGTGTTAATATGCTGCTGAATGGATTGTTCGAAGCATAGGGCAGGTTGCTGGAAAAACAATTTCATGGCATGAAAGTTTTGGCAAAGCGTGAAGAATGATAAAGGTGGAAGACTTGGCATTTAGGTTTTGGCAAGGCATGAAGATCTGCTGGACTTGGATGAAAGATTATTTGTGAAGATAATGTTTAGAACTTTATTGTTTAGGTTTTTTAGAATTTGGAACTTTGTTGGAATTTATTCCGTGGAGTTTTCTTGTATGGATTTTTGTAATGACTTGGTGATCTTTATTTGATGAACACTTGTGCTAAACTTGTCTTGATGACTTGAAATCGGACTTGGTTTTATAGACATTTTGGTGTTTGGGTAAAGATATGGAGCGAAAGAGAACAAGAAGATTAATCATGAAGTTTTTTTGATAGGTTTAGGAATGTGAACTCTTGAGTAATTATCCTTGTATGAAACTTGTGAAATGGCAATAAAATATCTTTCCTTCACATAATGTGAGCTTTGTCTTCAAGAAAAATGCTTTGATCCCTTGATTGAAAACCTTTGAATTTTTAATGAAGCACGATGAAGTTGCTTGAATTTTTTATGAAATTATGGAGGTATCTCGCAACTTTAAATGAAACTTGACAAAGACAAAGTATTTCAAATGGATTCTCTTCCAAAATGATCTTGAATTCAATCATGTCATTCAAATGAAACTCGCCCTTTTCAAAATTCAATGAACTCAAATATGGACTTTTTCAAACCCACTTTATTCAAAGAGAAAGCCTTGCAGCGATTGTTCATAATATCCTAAATCAATCCACCTTGCATCATGCATGTGTAAGAACTCAAACCAAACCTAAAAGGCATGTCAAATCTTAATACCTTGCGCCATAAACCATGGTTTATTGAAAACGTATATGTGAAACATACACACATAAACCCTAACTGAAATGAATGGCGAATTCACATCTTATCTCTTATCTTGCACGAAAAATCGAAATCCCCACCTTAAAGCCCAAGCAACAAGCATACATTGCGTTTATGAATGATAAAAGATGACATTTCAATGTATTCTTGATGAATGATGCACCGCGTGCCATGTCTTGACAAAATACCTATCTAAATGAATGAACTCATCATATGAGAAGAACAAATTGATTTTGACTCACAAAGAAGTCCTTGTACGTGAGTCCACATCCGTGAGTGAAGAAAACAGCCATATCTTGTTGAAACCTTGAGCACAATGGGAAAAACCTTAATCCTCGATGAATTTTGGAGAAAAGTAGCCTTGGTAGCTTGAAGAGAAAGGAATTTATGATAACAATAATTCACAACCCAAATTCCATAATTCGCTGCTTGTAGAAGAATAACCGGAAGCATCAACTTTATTGAGTATATACACCTCATACCAAAAGAAAACCCTAATATGTACGCCCACTAAACCTTTGAGCCTCAGGATACTTTATTGAATGAAATGTTAGGTTAATGACCTAATGGAATGCATGCAGATGAATACAAAGCCTAAGCCAGATTAAGTCGAGATAGGAGGGTAAATTTTTGGGTGTAACAGATACTTACATGAAGAGGTATACGTTCAACAACTAAAGGGGTTCATTGATCCTACTTATCTGGATCACGTGTCTAAACTGAAGAAAGCTCTCTATGAATTGAAACACACTCCTAGAGCTTGGTATGAGAGGTTAACATAATTTCTTGTCAATAATGGCTATAAGAAAGGCGGAATAGACAAGACCTTGTTTATCAAGTATAAGGATGGAAATCTTATAATTGCTCAAATATATGTTGATGACATTGTGTTTAGAGGGATGTCAGACCAGATGGTGGAACATTTTGTCAAACAAATGCAATCATAATTTGAGATGAGACTTATTGGTGAATTGACATATTTTCTTGGGCTTCTAGTGAAACAGATGGATTATTCTATCTTCATTTCTCAAAGTAAGTATGCAAAGAACATAGTAAAGAAGTTTGGAATGGAGAATGCAATTCACAAGAGGACACCTGCTCCTACTCATATGAAACTATCAAAAGATGAAAAAGATATTGTTATTGATAAAAGTGTATACAGAAGTATGATTGGTAGTTTATTATACCTTACAATAGTAGACCCGATATCACATTTGATGTGGGTGTGTGTGCAAGATATCAATCTGAGCCAAAAACAAGTCACATCGATCAAGTAAAAAGGATTTTTAAGTATATCAATGGTACTAGTGACTATGGTATGTTATACTCTCATGGTTCAGATTTCATGCTGGTAAGGTATTGTGATGCATATTGGGTTGGGAATGTTAATAATAAAAAAAGCACTTTTGGTGGATGTTTCTTTTTGTGAAATAATATGATTTCTCAGTTTAGTAAGAAACAAAATTGTGTTTCTTTGTCAATTGATGAAGCTGAGTATTTTGTAGCTGGAAGTAGATGTTCTCAACTAATATGGATGAAACAAATGTTGAAGGAATATAATTTCAAGAAAGATGTCATGATATTATACTGTGACAATTTGAGTGCTATCAATATTTCAAAGAATCTTATTCAACATAGCAGGACCAAGCACATTGACATTCGTCATCATTTTATCAGAGACCTTATTGAAGATAAAGTGATTACTCTAGAACATATAGCCACTGAAAAATAGATGGCTGATATTTTCACCAAAACCTTAGATGCAAATCACTTTGAAAAACTTAGGGGTGAGCTGAGAATTTTCATTATTGAGAAATTATAGCAATTACAGGTATGCATGAATGCAAGAGATACCATGCTTTTTCTCTATGTTCTGAGGTATGATTAGCCTATGCAAATTGTTGTTGATAGAAGGGCTGCTGACAACACCAAGGAGTGCAGGAGGATCTTTGACAGGGGAAAGAGGTGGATTACCACCTGAAGGTTTTCAAGTTTGTTTGTTTCCACCTGAGTTATGTGTTTCCATTTGCTATTGTATGCTTCCATGTGTGTTGTATTTCTTGTGTGCAATGTGTGTGTTTCCATTTTGTTTACATTTACTCTATTTTTGTCAATTTTTGGCTAACATTGGGGAGTAAAGTGTTAGTGTGTTATGTTTGTCTTGATGTTATGAAACATATCTTGACATGTTGATTAACATGCTGATAGGAATGTGATACTGCTAAGAGGAGAGTAGTGATTATGGGTGCTTGATGGATGCAACTATTATGTAAACTAGGGTTGTTTAACTTTGACATAATACTATCATAGTGAATTTTCTTCCTGGCTTGGTAGCCCCTAGAGTAGGTGACGTTGCACCGAACTAGTTTAACAATTGATTGTGTTGTTTAATTTTATGCGATTTACTTTTTGCATAATCTCCAGATTTAGCAAGTGTTTTTCGGTCAGCAGATGATGTCATAACATCTGTCTTGATATTGTGTTGGTGTTAGGACATCAGTCTTGATATCTGTATTACAAGTGATGAGAAAGTAGTTCTTGAATTACTTGAAACTAGGACTTAAATTTGAATTTGAAGGTTGAGAAAATCACAAGAATGAGGGGTTTTAATTGGAGTTTTCAAAACTATTTCTTTTTCAAATGCTTTTCACAAAGAAACAATGATAACTAAGCAAGAAAGAAAAGTGACATGTTTGGTGTATACAAGTTTGCCTTAGAAAAGGCTACTCTTGTCCACCCGCCAATATGATTTTACCTTATAAAAAGACTTAATCCAATAATCTAGAAAGATTACAACGACATCTAAGAGTTTAGAAAAACACATTAATCCTCTCAAGTAATTATGACTACAACTTAGTCATTTGAGGAAACAAATCTAGAAAAATTTACAATCAAACAATGTTTACAAGATTTCTTCTAAAAAGAAAATTTAACACTTTAATGAAGAACAAATGTTTACACACAAATATTAGCAACAACTCTTGTGTATACAACAATGATAAATAACACAATAATGAGCAACAACTCTTGTGTTTTTAGAGAAAAGTAGTTAACACAAATTTGAGCAATAACTTTGTGTGTTTTTTATATCTTTTGAATGTTTTCTCTCTTTTGTTTTCTTTCGTACAGTAACTTTGATGCCTTGATCTTTTGAATAGTTTCCAGATTGTTGTTCCGATTGTTTTTTCAAGTGAAGTAGTAATCCCTTTTTATATAAGTTGAGAAAAGAAGATTGTTGGAAAACGTCGCTTTTACCAAGCCGTCTGCTACAACAGTAGCATATGAATGTGGGATACAAAGGGCACATCAAAAAATTATCCGCACACTATGTTCTCCATAAATAACGTAAAAGGTGTTATACATTGTATTGTAGTCTCTTTGTGTAAGTTGTTGATCTTTTCTTCTGTTGAGATGGTTCTGATCTGAAGTAGGAGAGAGAGCATAAAAGAGATCACATCTTTTTTCTTAAACTTCTAAGGGATGTTTCTGATAAGAAGTGATAAATATTCCGGAATACGTCTTATTGTAGCATTCACAAAAATATCAGAGTCCTTTAAAACCTAAACCTTGTGTTCAAACATGTAGCAACAACTTATCTGACAAACTGTTTCTTGATATCTGAGTTGGAAGTAAAAGCTTTTTCTAAGAAGCACTTTATCTTAATTTCTGATCTTTGAAGCAAAAGCTTGAAATCTGATCTTCACTGTAGATTCTTTTCTGGACACACTTGACTTCTGAAGCAACAACTTATCTGGAGAAGTACATATGGATCACTTTCATGCGAACATTCAACATTCATTAGAACTAGTGATGTTACATCAGAACTAAATGCAATAGTCTTTCTGTGATGAGCTAAACACATTTCTGATGATTCTTCAGACAACAATCCTGAATCAATTTGAATGTTTTATCTGCACGCTTAAAGAACTATTAGAGCACAAAATTGTTATATATAAAATATATTTATTGTTATAATCAAAACTAAGAGATTATATGCAGAACCAAATCTTGTTCTAACAATCTCCCCCTTTTTTATGATGACAAAACCATGTATTTGATGAAACAATTTTACAAGGTTATATCAATCAAAGTATCAGAGTGAGTCTAGAAATACTTCCCCTGAGATAAACAATCTCCCCTTGAGATGAACAATCTCCCTCTGAGTTAAATACTTAACAATCTTTAGAAAAGAAAGGGATATTTGAGCATTGTTATCTTTCTTATCGCCTGATTAAAGAATAAGATCCTCTTTAACGCTTATTAGATCTTTACTTGATCAGAAATACTTTTCAATAGATCTTTTTTCTTAGAACCTTCTAAACGATGGAAGTCCTATATCTGATCTGATTGATTTGAATCCTCGAGACATCAAAAGTTCTTTATTAGAACCTTCTAAAAGATAGATTCATTTTCTTATCAGCTTGTTCTTGAAACAACATTCATATTCTTGCATTTATGTTTAGTTAGAATGTAAGTAATGGGATTTAAAGATTTAGATATATCGAAACCATTTCTATCTTTCTCCCCCTTTTTGTCATAATCAAAAAGAAAAAAAAAAGAAAATTTAGTTGTGAGAAAAAATTAGCACGCTTTTCTAATTTCCGAAAAAGAAAAATTTCATTGATGAAAAAACAAAGTAAAAAACAAAGTTTAGAAGGTAAGAAAAAAGACAACAAGGAGAAAAAAATTAAACACTGAAGACTTCACATTCTCCCTCTTCAAGAGTGTCAGTTGGTCCAGCTAACCAAACAAAAAAATAGTTTTAAAAAACAAGAAGAAAAAAACCATCAAAAAGAGCATTTTAAGAACAAGAAACTATTATGAAATAAACTGATTAAAAAATGTTGTATAAAAGGAACAATGATTTCAGAAAAGAAAACGACTGAAACGTAAAAAAAACATTTAAATAGGTAGCCTAAAGTTCCTAAGGATTGGCGGAGGAAGGGTTCTTCAAAGCAAGGAGTTGAGCCAGCATGTTCTGAATATTATTATTGACTGCATTCTGTTTGACAAACCTTTCTCTGAAAAAGAGATGTTCTTTCTTCATGTTTTCAAGGGTTTTCAACACGTGAGAAAATACTGCAGAAGTATTTCCTTGATTCTTGACAGCCTCCACAAATTATTTTTCAGTAGCTTCTCTATCAGTTGCTTCTTTTTCAACAATCTTCTTTGCTTCTAGGATTAGATATATCTCTTTAGCTTCCTTGATAAACTTTTATTTGGTTCATACAGAGAGATTCTTAATTCTCTGAAACTCTACGGCTATCCATCTATTGAACTGATTTCAGGTAGCTTCAAGCCGAGATGGATTAAGGCTAGATATTGACTCCTCATAAATATTCATAACTCTCTTTGTTGCGTTGTTCTTGAGTTTAGAGATTAGTTCATTAAGGTCGGGAATGAGAAGGTCAGAGGTATGAGATGTTTCTTCATTAGAACCAATCATATCAAAATGAGTTTCATTTGGGTTTGATGCATATTGGTAAGAATGAGGTCATTAATAGGGTTAAGTGATGTAGGGTTAGAGGGTTCAGAGACATAGGTTATTGAGAATGGTATGGAGAATGGAGACTTTGTTGGTGTAAGCCCTAGAGGCCAATACTTTTGGTACTTGTATCGAATTATTTATTAATAATAAAAGGCATTTCTTTATTATGTTTGCTTTCCAAAATAATAAAGTCCCTAGAATGGTTTATTTGTTTAATGAAATGTTAAGTGTGACTTAATCATGAGATCTCATTAAACATAAGACACTATTCTTAAAGTATCTGTAGTCAAGCTTTAATGTGAAGTGGGATAACATTAAAGCATTAAGATTATTATGAAGATAGATTGATGATCACATCTCATGGATCATAGATAAGGAGTTATCAAGTCTTGACATAGGTATGAATATTAGGAGTAATATTTATACTGGATTGACCCGCTATGAGAATACTACATAGAATATTATGCAAAGTGTCATAAGTTATTTTCATGATGATAATGGTGTATACCACCCTTCGACCTGAAACCACTATGGACCCTAGATGTAGAGTCAAGTACTTTATTGCTGATCAAACGTCATCCGTAACTGGATGACTATAAAGACGGTTGATGGGTACTTCACAAAGCATGCTAAGGGACATGAGTGACCTAGATGGAATTTGCTCATCCTGCATAACAGGATAAATGTCTAAGGGCCCAATATTGAACTGGACAAGGGTGACACATTGTATGCCTTGTGTTCAATATAGACATGAGGGCAAAAGAGTAATTGTATAACATAAATATTATCACGGAAAAGGTTTGGTCAGATCACATGACATTTTCGTGACTTGGGTAACAGTGATGTGTTGCTAGATACCGCTCACTGTTTATTATATTAAATGTGTGATTTAATATAATTGCCAACGTCGCGAAAACCTACAGGATCACACACATAAGGACAGGTTGATGAGAGATAGAATAAATAAGGAACACCGTAAGATACGGTGCACTTAAGTGTAATACGGAACGTGGTAAGGTACCACGTGGATAAGTGATATATGGTACATCATAAGGTATGATGTCCATAAGCTTAATTGGGCTTTTAGCTTATAGCCTTAATTGGGCTTTTAGCTTGTAGCCCACACGAGTGATTCTATAAATAGATCCCTTGTGATGAAGCAATTTCACTTGATGCAATTTCATTTTTGATTCTCTCTCTCACTCAAGGTTTCCGTTCGTGATCAGCTAGCACTGTGACCGGAAGCGATCTGTTCGTGTGGACTAAGTAGAGGCGTTGTTCTTCATCAACGCTCGTGATCACAACATCAAAGGTCAGAATCGCCACAAGAGGTAAATATTTCTATCACTGACCATGTTCATTCGTAAGGATCGCTAAAGGAAAATTTTAAATTCCGCTGCGCTTTTGATCTCAATTTTCCTTCAGTGGTATCAGAGCCACTTACGAAACCATGGATATGATAGTTATTTATGTTCTATATTTTCTATTTTGATTCGATTAAAACCAGAATGAATTGAATAATAAACGAGTAATTAAATTTGGCATCTATTGTGTACGATTTGGATGATTGATGTTGACTATGCTTCGGAATCCGACATTAGTATGGTGAAGCAGCGATACATCGATCGTCCATAGGTTACACAAATAAGATCGATCACTTTTATATATGATATAAGTAAATCTGATGCAACGATGGTATATGGGATATACTGTTTCTGTTTCGTTCATTCAAACACTTGATGATTGTTATTCCTTTGACCGATCACTGTCCATATGCTTCGGAACCCAACATTAGTATGGTGAAGCAATGGCATGTGATTAATCATACTGAATTATCAATCGAAATGTGTTTGACAGCATGAAACTGTTGCATTAGGGTTCATGACGGCATAAGGGTTATGTTGTTGCAGAGTTATGCGATTAGGGTTGTGAATGCACAAGAGTTGTGCAAAAATGACGCCGATTTCAAATGAATTGCTCATTAAAATTTTGCGTCGGGGCGCTGCCCCTAACAACCCCGCAAAGGGGCGCTGCCTCCTTTACCCCCGCCCGCTAAACGGTCAGCTGAACCACCATCCGCTGACTGGGCAGCGGAACCCCCGGCTAACTCTGCGTAGTGTGATCAATTGTTGAAATTTAATTTGCCTTTTTTTTAATTAACAAAATTTAAACTAATAATAAAAGTGTGTTTATTATTATTGTCTTGTGGTGATCAGTTATGGCCTTAGTTTTTTCCTTTATTTTGTTTTGGGATTGTAAAATACGGCCTGCGTGTCGTGCCTCTCTCTAAAATTCTTGATGTAACTTCTTTTCTCATCTCACTCCCTCGTATGTAAAACGAGTTTCTTTTATGTAATGTAATTTTATGAAGAAAGAGAAGAATACAATATAAAAGGAGGATAACCTTGGAGATCTTGCTTGGAGAAGTTTAGATCGTTATTAGGTTAGCTTAGGTTCTCTCATTGGCTTGGGAGAACAATTGCGCTAGGGGCCATAACTGTATCCTTTTATGTATATTGATGCATGTGTTTGTATGTTGATGCATGAGAGAGACAAATTGCATGTTAAGCCGGTGAGATCAAACTAATAACAAAATCCCTCAAGTTAAATATTAAGTTCATGCTTTCCAAGTTTTAGCACTCATCAATACTAGTATCGAACAATGTAGGTTTCACCTACGCGAGGTGCATGTTCTATATTAGTAAGGTGCGATGGGATAATTGTAATATCCAACTGCTAAAACAATGGGTCAAACTTAACTAAACACATTATAATAAGATTATACATGTTTAGAAGCAAGAGTTGGGAATGATTCATATGATGAATTAGAATAAGGAGTTATTCACCCAACTGAAAATATTCGAGAGTTGTATGAGATACAATTGGAAGGAGTTCTTACCTAAATAACCTAGTTTTGTGTAATCAGCCTAACGCTGACTTAGAACGGAGTGAAATATGGATCTCGACCCACTAGAAAGTCTTCCAACGGGATTTTCCGAATCAAATGATGAGGGTCATTTGATTTGAGTAAAATAGTGGGAGCATATTTGATTAAAGGCCTAATTAAATATGTTGTTTTAATGATACTTATATTTTCATTTTTTGTAGATTACCATGACAACAAACAACCATATTTTGCGATCAATCCTAGATAAGGAAAAATTGTCTGGGACAAATTTCCTGGATTGACACCGAAATCTGAGGATTGTCCTCAAGCACGATAAGAAGTTGTATGTCTTGGAGACACCTGTTCCTGAAGAGGAACCGCCTAGTTCGGCACCTAAGGCAGAAAGAGATGCTTATAAGAAGCATTTTGATGATGCTAACGAAGCCGCTTGTCTCATGCTAGCTACTATGAACTCGGAGTTGCAAAAGCACCACGAGAACATGTCAGCGTTCGATATGATCGAACATCTGAAAATGCTCTATCAAGAGCAGGCAAGAAACGAGAGGTTTCAGGTTTCAAAGGCCCTTTTTAACAGTAAGTTATCTGAGGGAAACCCTGTAGGTCCCCATGTACTCAAAATGATTGGGTATGTGGAGAACCTTGAAAGGTTAGGGTTTCTGCTTGGAAAGGAACTTGCAACTGATTTTATCTTGCAATCGTTGCCAGATAGCTTTAATCAGTTTGTCATGAATTTCAACATGAATGACATGGATAAGAGTTTTCAAAAATTGCTAAGCATGTTGAAAACTGCTGAGCAGAATATGAAGACAAAAGGGAAGTCCATTCTGATGGTCAGTAATGGAAAGAAGCTGAACAAGAGGCCTACCAAGCAGGTTGGTAAAGGGAAAGGCAAGGAAGTTGCCAAGCCTAAACCTATTGTTCCTGCTTTGAAGCCTAGTGGAGGCATAACAAAGGAGGGAACTTGTTTCCATTGTGGTAAGATCGGACATTGGAAGAGAAACTGCCCAAAGTACCTGGAAGATATGAACAATGGAGTAGGGACTTCAAATTCATGTATTTTTGTTATTGAAATTAATTTATCTACTTCTGCATCATGGGTATTAGATACTGGATGCGGTTCTCACATTTGTACTAATGTGCATGGGCTAAAAAGGAGTAGAGATTTGGCAAAAGGTGAAGTGGACCTACGAGTTGGAAATGGAGCAAAGGTTGCTGCTTTAGCCGTAGGAACTTATGTTTTGACTTTACCTAGTGGTTTAATAATTCAGTTAGAGAACTGTTATTATGTACCTGAAATTAGTAGGAATATTATTTCCGTTTCTTGTTTGGACAAGTTTGGTTTTTCATTTATAATAAAGAACAATTGTTGCTCTATTTATTTGAATGATATATTCTATGCTTCTGCACAAATGAACAATGGACTATATGTCCTTGATCTTGAAATGCCAATTTATAACATTAATACTAAACGGATTAAACCTAATGAGTTAAATCCAAGCTACCTTTGGCACTGTCGCTTAGGCCACATAAATGAGAAACGCATTTCCAAACTCCATAAAGATGGACTCTTGGACTCTTTTGATTATGAATCATATGAGACATGCAGATCTTGTTTAATTGGAAAGATGACAAAGTCCCCATTCACAGGAAAAGGTGAAAGGGCTAATGATCTTTTGGCCCTTATACATACTGATGTATGTGGACCACTGAACATACCAACCAGAGGAGGTTTTCAATACTTCATCACATTTACTGATGATTTCAGTAGATATGGTTATGTGTATTTAATGAAATACAAATCTGAAACCTTTGAAAAATTCAAGGAATTCAAGAATGAAGTACAAAACCAACTAGGTAAGAATATTAAAGTTCTTCGATCAGATCGAGGCGGTGAATATTTAAGCCTAGAGTTTGATGACCATCTAAAGGAATGTGAGATTTTATCCCAACTTACTCCTCCCGGAACACCACAATCGAATGGTGTATCTGAGAGAAGAAATCGAACCTTGTTAGACATGGTCCGATCCATGATGAGTCACGCCGATCTTCCGAACTCCTTTTGGGGACATGCACTATTAACTGCAGCTTACACACTTAACCGGGTTCCATCCAAAAAGGTTGAGAAGACACCATATGAGATATGGAGTGGTAAGAAACCACATATGTCTTACATGAAGATTTAGGGTTGCGAAGTTTATGTGAAACGACAAATTTCAACTAAGCTTGAGCCCAAATCTGACAAATGCTTATTTGTGGGGTATCCTAAAGAAACAAGAGGGTATTACTTCTACAATCCTTCTGAGGGCAAAGTGTTTGTCGCTCGAACTGGAGTTTTTCTGGAAAAGGATTTTATTTCCAAAAGAATCAGTGGGAGGAAAATAGAGCTTGAAGAAATTCAAGAACCACAAAGCATTGATACACCTATGGAGGAATTAGAGCCGGAAACACAAGTAGTTGTGGAAGAGCAACCTGCTCAAGTAGAACAAGACCAGTGTAGGTCAAGCAGGATACGTCAACAACCTGAGAGATATGGATATCTCATAAGTGATCAGGGTGATGTATTACTCATGGATCAAGATGAGCCTGTGACCTACCAAGAGGCCATAACTGGTCCTGAGTCCGAGAAGTGGCTAGAAGCCATGAAATCTGAAATGGATTCCATGTACACAAACCAGGTTTGGACCTTGGTAGAGCCTCCTATAGGAGTTAACCCTATAGGATGCAAGTGGGTCTTCAAAAAGAAGACTGACATGGATGGTAAGGTACATACCTATAAGGCAAGACTGGTTGCAAAAGACTATAAACAAATTCATGGGGTTAACTATGATGAAACCTTTTCACCAGTTGCAATGCTTAAATATGTTCGGATTTTACTTGCTATCGCTGCATATCATGATTATGAAATATGGCAGATGGATGTCAAAACTGCTTTCCTTAATGGGAATCTTCTTGAGGATGTGTACATGACACAACCTGAAGGATTTGACATACCAGAAGAAGCCCAAAAGATATGTAAGTTACAGCGATCAATTTATGGATTGAAGCAAGCTTCCAGAAGCTGGAATCTTCGTTTTGATGAAACAGTAAAACAATATGGATTCATCAAGAATGAAGATGAGCCTTGTGTCTACAAGAAGGTTAGTGGGAGCATGATCGTATTCCTGTTATTATATGTAGATGACATATTACTCATTGGAAACGATGTCCCTACCTTGCAACAAGTGAAGACTTGGTTAGGGAAATGCTTTTCAATGAAGGACCTAGGTGAAGAAGCCTATATATTAGGAATCAGGATCTATAGAGATAGGTCACAAAAACAGCTTGGCTTAAGTCAGAGTACATAAATAGAAAAAGTGTTGAGACGCTTTAATATGCATGATTCCAAGAAAGGATTCATACCTATGCAACATGGCATGTGTCTGTCAAAAATACAATCCCCTTCAAGTAAGGAAGAAAGGGATCGCATGGATAAGATTCCATATGCATCTGCAATAGGATCTATCATGTATTCCATGCTATGTACTCGACCAGATGTCTCGTATTCTTTAAGTGCAACGAGTAGGTACCAATTTAATCCCGGTGATGCTCATTGGGTAGCTGTCAAGAATATCCTTAAGTACTTGAGAAGGACTAAGGACTCATTCTTGATATATGGAGGTTAGGAAGAGCTTGCTGTAATTGGATACATCGATGCTAGCTTCCAGACAAATATGGATGACTTTAGATCGCAATCTGGTTATGTGTTTTGTTTAAATGGTGGCGCTGTGAGCTGGAAAAGTTCAAAGCAAGATACAATTGCTGATTCTACAAACGAGGCTGAGTATATTGCTGCCTCAACTGCAGCAAAGGAAGCTGTTTGGATCAAGAAGTTCATTAGTGAGCTTGGAATAGTCCATAGCATTGTGGATCCCATTGATCTCTATTGTGATAACAATGGTGCTATCGCACAAGCTAAGGAGCCTAGATCTCACCAACGATCCAAACACATACTTAGGCGTTATCATCTCATTCGAGAGATAATCGATCGGGGAGATGTGAAAATATGCAGAGTACCTACACTTGACAATGTTGTTGACCCATTAACAAAGCCTCTTGCACAGCTGAAGCATGATGGACATACTAGATCTATGGGTATTAGGGGTATGCCTGATTGGCTCTAGTGCTAGTGGGAGATTGTTGGTGTAAGCCCTAGAGGCCAATACTTTTGGTACTTGTATCGAATTATTTATTAATAATAAAAGGCATTTCTTTATTATGTTTGCTTTCCAAAATAATAAAGTCCCTAGAATGGTTTATTTGTTTAATGAAATATTAAGTGTGACTTAATCATGAGATCCCATTAAACATAAGACACTATTCTTAAAGTATCCGTAGTCAAGCTTTAATGTGAAGTGGGATAACATTAAAGCATTAAGATTATTATGAAGATAGATTGATGATCACATCTCATGGATCATAGATAAGGAGTTATCAAGTCTTGACATAGGTATGAATATTAGGAGTAATATTTATACTGGATTGACCCGCTATGAGAATACTACATAGAATGTTATGCAAAGTGTCATAAGTTATTCTCATGATGATAATGGTGTATACCACCCTTCGACCTGAAACGACTATGGACCCTAGATGTAGAGTCAAGTACTTTATTGCTGATCAAACGTCATCCGTAACTGGATGACTATAAAGACGGTTGATGGGTACTTCACAAAGCATGCTAAGGGACATGAGTGACCTAGATGGAATTTGCTCATCCTGCATAACAGGATAAATGTCTAAGGGCCCAATATTGAACTGGACAAGGGTGACACAGTGTATGCCTTGTGTTCAATATAGACATAAGGGATAAAGGGTAATTGTACAACACAAATATTATCACGGAAAAGGTTTGGTCAGATCACATGACATTTTCGTGACTTGGGTAACAATGATGTGTTGCTAGATACCGCTCACTATTTATTATATTAAATGTGTGATTTAATATAATTACCGACGTCGCGAAAACCTACAGGGTCACACACATAAGGACATGTTGATGAGAGATAGAATAAATAAGGAACACCGTAAGATACGGTGCACTTAAGTGTAATACGGAAAGTGGTAAGGTACCACGTGGATAAGTGATATATGGTACATCATAAGGTATGATGTCCATAAGCTTAATTGGGCTTTTAGCTTATAGCCTTAATTGGGCTTTTAGCTTGTAGCCCACACGAGTGATTCTATAAATAGATCCCTTGTGATGAAGCAATTGCACTTGATGCAATTTCGTTTTTGATTCTCTCTCTCACTCAAGGTTTCCGTTCGTGATTAGCTAGCATTGTGACCGGAAGGGATCTGTTCGTGTGGACTGAGTAGAGGCGTTGTTCTTCATCAATTCTCGTGATCACAACATCAAAGGTCCGAATTGCCACAAGAGGTAAATATTTCTATCACTGACCATGTTCATTCGTAAGGATCTCTAAAGGAAAATTTTAAATTCCGCTGCGCTTTTGATCGCAATTTTCCTTCAGTGGTATCAGAGCCACTTATGAAACCATGGATCTGATAGTTGCTTATGTTCTATATTTTCTGTTTTGATTCGATTAAAACCAGAATGAATTGAATAATAAACGAGTAATTAAATTTGGCATCTGTTGTGTATGATTTGGATGATTGATGTTGACTATGCTTCGGAATCCGAAATTAGTATGGTGAAGCAGCGATACATCGATCGTCCATAGGTTACATAAATAAGATCGATCACTTTTATATATGATATAAGTAAATCTGATGCAACGATGGTATATGGGATATATTGTTTCTGTTTCGTTCATTCAAACACTTGATGATTGTTATTCCTTTGACCGATCACTGTTCATATGCTTCGGAATCCGACATTAGTATGGTGAAGCAATGGCATGTGATTAATCATACTGAATTATCAATCGAAATGTGTTTGACAGCATGAAACTGTTGCATTAGGGTTCATGACGGAATAAGGGTTATGTTGTTGCAGAGTCATGCGATTAGGGTTGTGAATGCATAAGAGTTGTGCGAAAATGACACCGATTTCAAATGAATTGTTCATTAAAATTTTGCGTCGGGGCGCTGCCCCTAACAACCCCGCAAAGGGGCGCTGCCTCCTTGACCCCCGTCCGCTGAACGGTCAGCAGAACCACCGTCCGCTGACCGGGCAGCGGAACCCCCGGCTAACTCTGCGTAGTGTGATCAATCGTCGAAATTTAATTTGCCTTTTTTTTAATTAACAAAATTTAAACTAATAATAAAAGTGTGTTTATTATTATTGTCTTGTGGTGATCAGTTATGGCCTTAGTTTTTTCCTTTATTTTGTTTTGGGATTGTAAAATACGGCCTGCGTGTCGTGCCTCTCTCTAAAATTCTTGATGTAACTTCTTTTCTCATCTCACTCCCTCGTATGTAAAACGAGTTTCTTTTATGTAATGTAATGTTATGAAGAAAGAGAAGAATACAATATCAAAGGAGGATAACCTTGGAGATCTTGCTTGGAGAAGTTTAGATCGTTATTAGGTTAGCTTAGGTTCTCTCATTGGCTTGGGAGAACAATTGCGCTAGGGGCCATAACTGTATCCTTTTATGTATATTGATGCATGTGTTTGTATGTTGATGCATGAGAGAGACGAATTGCATGTTAAGCCGGTGAGATCAAACTAATAACAAAATCCCTCAAGTTAAATATTAAGTTCATGCTTTCCAAGTTTTAGCACTCATCAAGACTAGTATCGAACAATGTAGGTTTCGCCTACGCGAGGTGCATGTTCTATATTAGTAAGGTGCGATGGGATAATTGTAATATCCAACTGCTAAAACAATGGGTCAAACTTAACTAAACATATTATAATAAGATTATACATGTTTAGAAGCAAGAGTTGGGAATGATTCATATGATGAATTAGAATAAGGAGTTATTCACCCAACTGAAAATATTCGAGAGTTGTATGAGATACAATTGGAAGGAGTTCCTACCTAAATAACCTAGTTTTGTGTAATCAGCCTAACGCTGACTTAGAACGTAGTGAAATATGGATCTCGACCCACTAGAAAGTCTTCCAACGGGATTTTCCGAATCAAACGATGAGGGTCATTTGATTTGCGTAAAATAGTGGGAGCATATTTGATTAAAGGCCTAATTAAATATGTTGTTTTAATGATACTTATATTTTCATTTTTTGTAGATTACCATGACAACAAACAACCATATTTTGTGATCAATCCTAGATAAGGAAAAATTGTCTGGGACAAATTTCCTGGATTGGCACCGAAATCTGAGGATTGTCCTCAAGCACGATAAGAAGCTGTATGTCTTGGAGACACCTGTTCCTGAAGAGGAACCGCCTAGTTCGGCACCTAAGGCAGAAAGAGATGCTTATAAGAAGCATTTTGATGATGCTAACGAAGCCGCTTGTCTCATGCTAGCTACTATGAACTCGGAGTTGCAAAAGCAACACGTGAACATGTCAGCGTTCGATATGATCGAACATATGAAAATGCTATATCAAGAGCAGGCAAGAAACGAGAGGTTTCAGGTTTCAAAGGCCCTTTTTAACAGCAAGTTATCTGAGGGAAACCCTGTAGGTCCCCATGTACTCAAAATGATTGGGTATGTGGAGAACCTTGAAAGGTTAGGGTTTCCGCTTGGAAAGGAACTTGCAACTAATTTTATCTTGCAATCGTTGTCAGATAGCTTTAATCAGTTTGTCATGAATTTCAACATGAATGACATGGATAAGAGTCTTCCAGAATTGCTAAGCATGTTGAAAACTGCTGAGCAGAATATGAAGACAAAAGGGAAGTCCATTCTGATGGTCAGTAATGGAAAGAAGTTGAACAAGAGGCCTACCAAGCAGGTTGGTAAAGGGAAAGGCAAGGAAGTTGCCAAGCCTAAACCTATTGTTCCTGCTTTGAAGCCTAGTGGAGGCATAGCAAAGGAGGGCACTTGCTTCCATTGCGGTAAGACCGGACATTGGAAGAGAAACTGCCCAAAGTACCTGGAAGATATGAACAATGGAGTAGGGACTTCAAATTCAGGTATTTTTGTTATTGAAATTAATTTATCTACTTCTGCATCATGGGTATTAGATACTGGATGCGGTTCTCACATTTGTACTAATGTGCAGGGGCTAAAAAGGAGTAGAGATTTGGCAAAAGGTGTAGTTGACCTACGAGTTGGAAATGGAGCAAAGGTTGTTGCTTTAGCCGTAGGAACTTATGTTTTGACTATACCTAGTGGTTTAATAATTCAGTTAGAGAACTGTTATTATGTACCTGCAATTAGTAGGAATATTATTTCCGTTTCTTGTTTGGACAAGTTTGGTTTTTCATTTATAATAAAGAACAATTGTTGCTATATTTATTTGAATGATATATTCTATGCTTCTGCACAAATGAACAATGGACTATATGTCCTTGATCTTGAAATGCCAATTTATAACATTAATACTAAACGAATTAAACCTAATGAGTTAAATCCAAGCTACCTTTGGCACTGTCGCTTAGGCCACATAAATGAGAAACGCATTTCCAAACTCCATAAAGATGGACTCTTGGACTCTTTTGATTATGAATCATATGAGACATGCAGATCTTGTTTAATTGGAAAGATGACAAAGTCCCCATTCACGGGAAAAGGTGAAAGGGATAATGATATTTTGGCCCTTATACATACTGATGTATGTGGACCACTGAACATACCAGCCAGAGGAGGTTTTCAATACTTCATCACATTTACTGATGATTTCAGTAGATATGGTTATGTGTATTTAATGAAACACAAATCTGAAACCTTTGAAAAATTCAAGGAATTCAAGAATGAAGTACAAAACCAACTAGGTAAGAATATTAAAGTTCTTCGATCAGATCGAGGCGGTGAATATTTAATCCTAGAGTTTGATGACCATCTAAAGGAATGTGGGATTTTATCCCAACTTACTCCTCCCGGAACACCATAATGGAATGGTGTATCTGAGAGAAGAAATCGAACCTTGTTAGACATGGTGTGATCCATGATGAGTCACGCCGATCTTCCTAACTCCTTTTGGGGACATGCACTATTGACTGCAGCTTACACACTTAACTGGGTTCCATCCAAAAAGGTTGAGAAGACACCATATGAGATATGGAGTGGTAAGAAACCACATATGTCTTACATGAAGATTTAGGGTTGCGAAGTTTATGTGAAACGACAAATTTCAACTAAGCTTGAGCCCAAATCTTACAAATGCTTATTTGTGGGGTATCCTAAAGAAACAAGAGGGTATTACTTCTACAATCCTTCTGAGGGCAAAGTGTTTGTCGCTCGAACTAGTGTTTTTCTGGAAAAGGATTTTATTTCCAAAAGAATCAGTGGGAGGAAAATAGAGCTTGAAGAAATTCAAGAACCACAAAGCATTAATACACCTATGGAGGAATTAGAGCCGGAAACACAAGTAGTTGTGGAAGAGCAACCTGCTCAAGTAGAACAAGACCAGTGTAGGTCAAGCAGGATACGTCAACAACCTGAGAGATATGGATATCTCATAAGTGATCAGGGTGATGTATTACTCATGGATCAAGATGAGCCTGTGACCTACCAAGAGGCCATAACTGGTCCTGAGTCCGAGAAGTGGCTAGAAGCCATGAAATCTGAAATGGATTCCATGTACACAAACCAGGTTTGGACCTTGGTAGAGCCTCCTATAGGAGTTAACCCTATAGGATGCAAGTGGGTCTTCAAAAAGAAGACTGACATGGATGGTAAGGTACATACCTATAAGGCAAGACTGGTTGCAAAAGACTATAAACAAATTCATGGGGTTGACTATGATGAAACCTTTTCACCAGTTGCAATGCTTAAATCTGTTCGGATTTTACTTGCTATCGCTGCATATCATGATTATGAAATATGGCAGATGGATGTCAAAACTGCTTTCCTTAATGGGAATCTTCTTGAGGATGTGTACATGACACAACCTGAAGGATTTGACATACCAGAAGAAGCCCAAAAGATATGTAAGTTACAGCGATCAATTTATGGATTGAAGCAAGCTTCCAGAAGCTGGAATCTTCGTTTTGATGAAACAGTAAAACAATATGGATTCATCAAGAATGAAGATGAGCCTTGTGTCTACAAGAAGGTTAGTGGGAGCATGATCGTATTCCTGTTATTATATGTAGATGACATATTACTCATTGGAAACGATGTCCCTACCTTGCAACAAGTGAAGACTTGGTTAGGGAAATGCTTTTCAATGAAGGACCTAGGTGAAGCAGCCTATATATTAGGAATCAGGATCTATAGAGATAGGTCACAAAAACTGCTTGGCCTAAGTCAGAGTACATACATAGAAAAAGTGTTGAGACGCTTTAATATGCATGATTCCAAGAAAGGATTCATACTTATGCAACATGGCATGTGTCTGTCAAAAACACAATCCCCTTCAAGTAAGGAAGAAAGGGATCGCATGGATAAGATTCCATATGCATCTGCAATAGGATCTATCATGTATTCCATGCTATGTACTCGACCAGATGTCTCGTATTCTTTAAGTGCAACGAGTAGGTACCAGTCTAATCTCGGTGATGCTCATTGGGTAGCTGTCAAGAATATCCTTAAGTACTTGAGAAGGACTAAGGACTCATTCTTGATATATGGAGGTCAAGAAGAGCTTGCTGTAATTGGATACACCGATGCTAGCTTCCAGACAGATAAGGATGACTTTAGATCGCAATCTGGTTATGTGTTTTGTTTAAATGGTGGCGCTGTGAGCTGGAAAAGTTCAAAGCAAGATACAATTGTTGATTCTACAACCGAGGCTGAGTATATTGCTGCCTCAACTGCAGCAAAGGAAGCTGTTTGGATCAAGAAGTTCATTAGTGAACTTGGCATAGTCCATAGCATTGTGGATCCCATTGATCTCTATTGTGATAACAATGGTGCTATCGCACAAGCTAAGGAGCCTAGATCTCACCAACGATCCAAACACATACTTAGGCGTTATCATCTCATTCGAGATATAATCGATCGGGGAGATGTGAAAATATGCAGAGTACCTACACTTGACAATGTTGTTGACCCATTAACAAAGCCTCTTGCACAGCTGAAGCATGATGGACATACTAGATCTATGGGTATTAGGGGTATGCCTGATTGGCTCTAGTGCTAGTGGGAGATTGTTGGTGTAAGCCCTAGAGGCCAATACTTTTGGTACTTGTATCGAATTATTTATTAATAATAAAAGGCATTTCTTTATTATGTTTGCTTTCCAAAATAATAAAGTCCCTAGAATGGTTTATTTGTTTAATGAAATATTAAGTGTGACTTAATCATGAGATCCCATTAAACATAAGACACTATTCTTAAAGTATCTGTAGTCAAGCTTTAATGTGAAGTGGGATAACATTAAAGCATTAAGATTATTATGAAGATAGATTGATGATCACATCTCATGGATCACAGATAAGGAGTTATCAAGTCTTGACATAGGTATGAATATTAGGAGTAATATTTATACTGGATTGACCCGCTATGAGAATACTACATAGAATGTTATGCAAAGTGTCATAAGTTATTCTCATGATGATAATGGTGTATACCACCCTTCGACCTGAAACGACTATGGACCCTAGATGTAGAGTCAAGTACTTTATTGCTGATCAAACGTCATCCGTAACTGGATGACTATAAAGACGGTTGATGGGTACTTCACAAAGCATGCTAAGGGACATGAGTGACCTAGATGGAATTTGCTCATCCTGCATAACAGGATAAATGTCTAAGGGCCCAATATTGAACTGGACAAGGGTGACACAGTGTATGCCTTGTGTTCAATATAGACATAAGGGATAAAGGGTAATTGTACAACACAAATATTATCACGGAAAAGGTTTGGTCAGATCACATGACATTTTCGTGACTTGGGTAACAGTGATGTGTTGCTAGATACCGCTCACTATTTATTATATTAAATGTGTGATTTAATATAATTACCGACGTCGCGAAAACCTACAGGGTCACACACATAAGGACAGGTTGATGAGAGATAGAATAAATAAGGAACACCGTAAGATACGGTGCACTTAAGTGTAATACGGAAAGTGGTAAGGTACCATGTGGATAAGTGATATATGGTACATCATAAGGTATGATGTCCATAAGCTTAATTGGGATTTTAGCTTATAGCCTTAATTGGGATTTTAGCTTGTAGCCCACACGAGTGATTCTATAAATAGATCCCTTGTGATGAAGCAATTGCACTTGATGCAATTTCGTTTTTGATTCTCTCTCTCACTCAAGGTTTTCGTTCGTGATCAGCTAGCACTGTGACCGGAAGCGATCTGTTCGTGTGGACTGAGTAGAGGCGTTGTTCTTCATCAACGCTCGTGATCACAACATCAAAGGTCTGAATCGCCACAAGAGGTAAATATTTATATCACTGATCATGTTCATTCGTAAGGATCGCTAAAGGAAAATTTTAAATTCCGTTGCGCTTTTGATCGCAATTTTCCTTCAGACTTTCTAGGAGTTATGATTTTTTCTACTAGGCTGGTGATATAAGTGGCAGATGAGAAAGAAAAATAAAATAAAGATATACTCGATGACGGTGTTGATGAGTTTGAAGGAAAAGAGGTTTTAGGGATATATATTGTTTGATAAGGAGATGAAAAGTGTAACGAATTTTATATCTTAACATAGGCTAGGTTGATGTGGAGTGAAGCAGGAATGGTCTCTAGAGAGAGTGAAGAGGTTTCTAGAAGGATTAATAATATATTTAATGGCATTGGTTTAGAATTATCATAATTTGGAAAGGTGCATGATGTTTGGATGGTAGTTGTTTGTAGAGGTAAGTTGGATGAGACTGAGATTTGTGAAGAAGGTAAGGTGGTAATTGTTGTAGAATAGACTGGAGTTGGTAAAGGAATGGATGAAGTAATTATTCTTAAATAAGAACCAGAGGGAACAACAGTTAAAAGAGATTCGGAAGACTTACTTAAGGAGAGTGAATGAGGAACAACGGAGTTCACTGCTCAAGAAATTGCTTTAGGTGCCTTTGGAGTTCTTCTAATTTTCAACTTTTTCTTCTTCTGAGAGGGTACTTCTTCTTGAAACAGAGATTATATTTCCAACCTTTTCTTTGAGAGATTCTCATCAAACAAGATAGTATATGAGCACTTTTGATTTTTTTTTATTATCCTTTCATCAGATGCATCATCTTCAACACATGTGTTTAGAAAGGGAATTAAGTGCTTTAAACAATCCTTTTGATTTTGAGTAGGAAATTTTTCATTTGAAAACCTTCTTGAGGAGCTGGTTTTCGAAGTTAATACAACAGGAGGATGAATGACATCTTTCAGAATCCCCATCTTCTCTAGGTTTAAGGCATTGAAGGATTTCCCACTTTCCTTTTCAAGGTCCTCATCGGCCATGAATTTGAGCAGATTTCTTTCAGTAATAATGTTAGAGATACGTCTTTCAAAAGGAATACAAGATTTCATTAATTTGTTTAAGTTTTTTGTCTTTCTTACAACATCTCTCAGATGATGAAAGAGAAGGGATGGAAGATTGATTTTAATACCTGAGGAAATAAAATACATAATGTATTTTTGATCTCCAGTTAAGAAAGGTTGAGAAAACTCTTGTGAAGTTTCCTGAAGAATAGTTAATTGAAGAATTTTTGCCCAAACTTTTAGATGGTCATGAAGGTCTTCAGTATTTTTGGAGACTTTTGAGGTTGGAAAGATGACATCTGATATTTATATTAAATCAGACCATTTTTCCATAGCCTCATAGCATCTTGTTCCTTTTCCATCACGATTAAGGAGTTTTGCAATAATTTGTTCATTGATCACAATCTTCTTTCCTTTAATGAATGAGACCACTTGAAAGAAGGAAGATTTAGTATGAATCCAGAAGTCTTTCACAAGAAGAGGGTAAATGGGTCCATTGAGAAGGTTGAAGTAATTTTCCCATCCTTGAATAGTTACATCATGTACAAGATTGAAACCATTGTCTTTGAGGTTTTGGAAATCAACTAGAGATTCAGAGAACTTTTAACTGGTCTAATCCAGTACTGAGAGTGATTTCAAGAACATCATACATTTGTTCTTGAATATCCTTTTGACCTGACCCAAAAGATTTCTCCGATGTTGATAGAAGATGAGGAACCAGTTTGGAATCTTTTGGTGAAGATTTTTGAAGAAGAAGCATTTCTTGAGCAAACTCAAAGACTCGTTGTTGATGAGAATACATGGATGAAGATAATGGAATAAAAAGGGGTTTAGGGTTTTGAACTGTTTAAAGAGCGGGTAGTGAAGTGAAGAAGTGTATGACGATGAAATAGGTAGATTTTTATAAAGCAGTTACTTGAAATGATAACTTAAGCATAAAAGATGTGTAGAGGGAAAAAGTAATGATGATTTTAACCTAATCTCAAGAGTTCCCATCGCTCGAGGTGTCAATCAAACGACGTATTTATGATTTTAAGTTGACAAGTGTCAAGCATGAATCACAACCATGCATTTGAAAAGCCAATAATTTATATAAACAAAGCCGAGAATATCAAAGGTTTTCTAACTAAGCAAGTTTCTGATCAAAATATATTCTAACTTGTAGAAGTATCAAGATAGGCTTCATAGAAATAAAAAATAGTTAAAAGATAGAAGGTGAGAAATTCTAACATGATGTGTTATTATTTCTGAAGCCATCATCTTTCTTACTTTCTTCATTTCTGACAAACCATTAGATTTAAATGACATAGGTTCCTGAGAACATGAGCATCAAATTTTGAATATCATTTATGAAGAATAAATAGCTTTTCTTGTATACCAAGAATTCCTTTCTAAACTTAAGGTACATCTAGATAACAAATTTGTTCATATCAGAGACACCAATCATAAAGGCTTTTCCAAGGACTTGTTCTGACAATTTAGCTTTATCTTTTAGAATCATTTCTTAAGATTAAACTTTTCTGAACTGATAAGTATTTAGATACTTCTTATATATGTATCACTCTTTCTGTTGGAATCCTTGTTCTCAGAGCCATTAGTCTTTCCTCCAGAACTGGTTGTTCCAGATCCTTTTACTCTTCGTCTCTGATCTTTATCGAAACCAACGAATCCGACATGTTTAAGTTCCAGGCTTTGGAACATAGGCTTTATTTCCATCATGTATTATGGGCATGCAGAGTTCACGAGCCATGTCTTATGATTCAGCTCTGCATGAGATATCTGCAACATACACTATTTTGGTACCCAGAAACTTTTGGGTCCTTTAGAATTAGTTTTCCTAGAATTTCTAATAACCTTGGGTTTCTATGCAACATTACTATTTATGTATGTGCAGAAGGATAGAGATATGAAAATGGGGAAATGGTTTATTTTATGGAATATCTTCATCAGAATCATAACTAATTCCTCTTTTCCCATAATGACTAACATCATAGATCATGGAAGCCATTTTGCTTCTATCTATGTTGTTATTCAAGAATTTATGGAATGCCTTATCATATTTGTGTAAGACGTGTTGTACCCCAAAATTTTCCCTCTCATTTCTCAAGGCATTTCTCACAAGGATTCTCAAAAATTCAAGCTTACACAAATACAATTGGATTTTTTAGCATCAAGTTAAAAAGGAAATTGTTAAAAAGGACAAAGCAGATGAAAATATTCTTTTTGACAAAATTAAAGGAAAAACAAGTTTCCTTCGATTTCACATCTTTCGATTGGGCTAAGTTAATAATATTTAGCAAAGATATTTTAATTTTTTTATTAAATAGTGATATTTTGATTCTTAAATATACTTTTATTATAAAAAGAATTTGTAGATTAGTTTATTAGTTTGTTAGAATATTTTAGAATATATTAAATTTTAAAGAATATTAGAATATGTTAGAATATTAGTTTGATTCTTAATTATATGAGTTTATTAGAATATTTAAGAATATGTTAAATTTTAAAGAGTAATAAAAAAGATCGATGTAATTATAAATAATATAGAATTATATTAAGTTTTATCAATTTGTTTGTATCTTTAAGATTTTAATAATTTTAATGAAAGAATGATATCTAAAGTTTTAGTTGGTAGATAATGTCACTAATATTAAAAAGTGAAGTTTAGTTTTTTTAGATTAAGAATTTGGAAATAAAAACAAAACTTCATAACAATTAAAATGAAAATTAAATATTATTGTCATGTATTAATAAAAGCAAATCTAATTAGTATGATTAGATTTGGACGAAAACAATTGCAATGTCGTATGTGCATATTTATTACAAAAAATAATAAATAATATATTTTAAAATAATTATGAGTATACACATAATTAAAATAATAATTATAATTTATAATAAAGAAGGAAATAATAATTTATATTAGAAAGAATACATAAGTACTACCTGTTAGTTGGTTAATTCTTGTTAGTTGTTATTTAGGTTTTAGCTTGTATTTGGACCTGAGCATGTTGTCTATATAAAGGGCCATTGCTTTGTAATAACTGCAACAACAATAATAATAGTTTCAGTTTTAAGAGTTCGTTACACTAACTAACTCTATAATCTCTCTCTCTTCTTCTCTCTTCTTCTTCTTCTTCTTCTTCTTCTTCTTCTTCTTGTTTTTCACAATATTCATCTTTCTTGAATCCTTTGTTCCAACAAATTGGTATCAAGAGCTTATTTGCGATTCAGAGAGAATCTAATGGCAAACGGATCAACAACCTCAACACAATTTCCAACAAATCTTCCGGTTTTCAAAGGTGAAAACTATCAAAGGTGGGTGGCACAAATGAAGGTTATTTTCAGATTTCAAGATGTTGTAGAAATCATGAATGATGGAATATCATAACTGGAGGAAGATGCTACGGAAGCCAAGAAAGCTGAACACAAAGATCAGAGGAAGAAAGATGGCAAAGCGCTGTTCTTGATTCACCAGTATGTGAATTGTGATGTGTTTGAGAAGATAATCGAAGAAGAAACAAAAAAAGGAGCTTGAGAAAAGCTGAAGTCCTTGTATGGTGGAGATGAGAAACTGAAGAAGGTGAAGTTGCAGACTCTGAGAAAACAGTATGAGATGCTGCAGATGAAAGAGAATGAATCTGTCTCAACATATTTCTCAAGAGTGGTGATGCTAACAAACCAGATGAAGGCGTGTGGTGAAGCACTAACGGATTTGCAGAAGATAGAAAAGGTATTAAGATCTCTAATTGCAGATTTTGATTACTTTGTTGTAACAATCAAAGAGGCCAAGAATCTATCTGAGATGAAGTTGGAAGAACTTAAAGCTTCTTTGGAGGCTCATGAAATGAGGCTGCAGCAAAGAAACTCAGAAATGGAGAAGACAACTGAACAAGCATTGCAATCAAGATTCAACAAGAAAGCTGTAAAAGAGAAATCGAAGCAGCGTAAGAATCCTGCTGGTGATGAGAAGTCAAGCAAGAATACTGATTCAAAAGGAGTGGGCAACAAGTATTTTAGGAAGAAAGTTGACACGAAAGGGGTGCAATGTTACAATTGTCAAGGTTTTGGCCACTATGCTAGAGATTGTCGAAGCAAGAAAGCTGTAAGGTCGAAAGATAGTGATGAAGCTCAATATGCATGAGCTGGAAGTAGTGATTATGATGATGTGTTGTTGCTAGTGAACACTCAACCAAACACTGAGAAAAACAACATGTGGTATCTGGATTCAGGATGTAGAAACCACATAACTGGCAATAAAAACTGGTTTACCAATTTAGATGAGTCAGTCGAAAAGGTGATAAAGTTTGCAGGTGGCAGGCATATCAAATCAGGTGGTAAAGGAGACATTTCGATTATCAGGAAGGATGGTCGAAAGGATACTATCACTGAAGTTCTGTATGTACCTTCGATGACAAGTAACTTGATAAGTGTAAGTCAATTACTTGCAAATGGCTTCAATATGAAGTTGGAGAATAATCAGATGTAGGTATATATGGATGATGGAAGGCTAATTATGAAAGCACCATTGGCGGAGAACAAAATCTTCAAAGTCGAAATCAACACATCAGATGACAAATGTCTTGCTTCAACTGTAGAAGAAGACAAGAACTGGCTATGGCATCACAGGTATGGACATCTAAACTTAAAAAGTTTATGTATGCTCAATCAAAAGAAAATGGTGCTTGGTTTGCCGTATGTGAAGGAACCAAAACAAATATGTGAAGAATGCTACAAAGCTAAGCAGGCAAGGAAGGCATTCAAACGTGATTTGCCTGTAAGGTCAAGGAACAAATTGGAGTTGGTTCATTCAGATGTGTGTGGACCTTTCGAAGTAAAGTCCAATGGAGGTAACAAGTATTTCCTTACTTTCATTGATGAATTCACCAGACATATGTGGATTTACCTCATTGAAAGGAAGAGTGAGGTATTCACACAGTTCAAGAAGTTCAAGTTACATGCTGAGAAACAAAGTGGCTGCAAATTGAAAAAGTTAAGAACTGATGGTGGTGGTGAATATACTTCAGTAGAATTTTCCAGATTTTGCAATGAGGAAGGTATAAAGCATGAGGTTGTTACACCCTATACGCCTCAGCATAATGGCATTGCTGAGAGAAAGAATAAAAGTGTACTAAACATGACCAGATGTATGTTGAAAGCTAAGAACATGCCTAAGAGATTTTGGGCTGAAGTAGCTTCGACAACAGTATACATTCTAAACAGATGCCCAACAAAGAAGATGGTCGAAAAGACACCACATGAGGCTCGGACAGGGTCGAAGCCAAATGTAAGTCATCTTAGAATTTTTGGATCAATATGTTTCAGGCATGTACCTGAACAATTGAGAAAGAAGCCGTATGATCAAAGTGAAGCCATGATGCTCATAGGTTATCATTCGACTGGTGCATACAAGTTGTATTCACCAATCGAAGATAAACTAGTGATCAATAGAGATGTTCTTGTAGACAAAATCAAAGGATGGGATTGGAGTCGAAGTGCAGTTCGACAAGAATCAGACACAGTCATAACTGTGTTCAAAGAAGATGAAGCTTTGACAAGTTAAAATGAACAAGGTGATACTTTGACTGGTCAAAATGAAGAACCACTTGTGCAGAATGAAAGAAGATCCATAAGAACGAGAACTGAGTCAACTAGGTTGACTAGATATGAGAGGTTTCCAGATCAAGCAATATATGATGATGGTGACTTAATCGAAGAAGCCATGATGATGGCTGAAGCAGAACCAATTAAATTGGGTGAAGCCTTGAGAAATTCGAATTGGTGTGAAGTCATGAAAGAAGAACTTAGATCCATTGAGAAGAACACCACTTGGGAACTTGTCAAAAGAACCAACAAGAAACCAATTGATGTGAAATGGATCTACAAGGTGAAACAAAGGCCATATGGTGAGATTGTAAACTACAAGGCAAGACTGGTGGCCAGAGGTTTTCTATAACAACCAGATATTGACTTCGATGAAGTGTATGCGCTTGTTTCTAGGATCGAAACAATCAGGATTGTTGTTTCGATAGCTGCATATAGAGGATGGAAAATGCACCAACTTGATGTGAAGTCAGCATTTTTGAATGGGTCTATGGAAGAAGAAGTCTATGTCACTCAACCACCAGGCTTCAACGTCAAAGGGCAGGATTCGAAGGTTTATAGATTGAGGAAGGCTCTATATGGCTTGAAGCAAGCTCCTAGAGCTTGGAATAAAAGGATAGATAGATTCCTAATCGAAGCAGGGTTCACAAAGTGTGTCTCTGAACATGGAGTGTATGTAAATGATGTCGAAAGTGCCAATCAAATCATTTTATGCCTCTATGTTGATGACTTACTCATTATAGGAGCAGATGAAGCTGAGATAATGAAATTAAAGTCAAAGTTAATGCAAGAATTTGAAATGTCTGATTTAGGGAATTTTTCCTACTTCATAGGAATGGAATTCAAAGACATCGAAGGAGGAGTTTTCTTGCATCAAACAAAGTATGCTCAAGATATATTGAAGAGGTTCAATATGAGCAATTGTAAGGAAGCTGTTACTCCATTAGATACTGGAGCAAAGCCGAAGAAGGAATCAAATGATGAGTTTGTAAGTTCGACCCATTACAAATAAATCATTGGATCATTAAGGTATCTTTGCAATACTAGACCACATATCTGCCAAAGTGTAGGATTGTTGAGCAGATTTATGGAGAAGCCTCAGGAATGTCATCTCATTGCAGTAAAGATGGTGTTGAGATACATCAAGGGAACTTTTGATCATGGTGTGATGTTGCCAAAAGGATCGAAGAACAGTACAGAGGTCGAAGTGCATGGATACACTGACTTAGATTTCAGTGGAGATCAAGATGAAAAAAAGATTATTGCAGGGTACATTTTAATGATCGAAGGAGCTCCAATCTCCTGGAGTTTGAGGAAGCAAATCATTGTGGCTTTGTCTTCATGCGAAGCAGAATATGTGGCTACATCATATGCTGCATGCCAAGCAACATGGATCAAAATGCTACTTGAAAAGCTCAGAATAATGGAATCGAAGATGAAGCTGTTTGTTGATAACAAGTCAACAATAAATCTTGCGAATCACCCAATGTGTTATGGTCGAAGTAAGCACATTGAACGAATGTATCATTTTCTGAGAGACCAAGTAAACAAAGGGAAGCTTGAAATAGAACATTGCAAGACAGAAGTGCAACTAGCTGACATATTCACCAAACCTCCGAAGAAAGTGAGATTCGAAGAGTTAAAGAAAGGCATTGGGATGAGAAGTATTGATAACATGAATTAAGAGGGTGTGTTAGTTGGTTAATTCTTGTTAGTTATTATTTGAGTTTTAGCTTGTATTTGGGCCTGAGCATGTTGCCTATATAAAGGGCCATTACTTTGTAATAACTGCAGCAACAATAATAACAGTTTCAGTTTTAAGAGTTAGTTACACTAACTAACTCAACAATCTCTCTCTCTCTCTCTCTCTCTCTCTCTCTCTCTCTCTCTCTCTCTCTCTCTTCTTTTTCTTCTTCTTCTTCTTCTTCTTCTTCTTCTTCTTCTTCTTCTTCTTCTTCTTCTTGTTTTTCACAATATTCATCTTTCTTGAATCCTTTATTCCAACACTACCATTAGAAAAATCAATTCTCTTTTTAGAATCGGTGTTGAATAATTCACTTATTCATCTCATGCTTTGTAAAACTCTAAAACATTCATGTGATGAAGAAAAAGAAATGAATTTATCTATTTAAAGAAGAAAGTTTGACAAATTGATCATTTAAGAATAATAAAATGATATTATGTTATGTTTCCAATACTAATCATTGTTATCTATTTTTGATAATTTTGATTAGATATTTATTTGATAAATGACTGTGTGATGAAATGATCAAATAGTGATAGTATGATAAAATGACCAAATATGTATTTATCAAGAATAATAGAAATATTAATATAAATATGAATTAATGTATATATGGGAGTTTGGTTAATGTAGAAATGTAATATTTGCAGTAGAAATGTAATATTTTTATGAGTTTTAATAAATTAATTTATAATTAAAATAGAAATAGAAATATGATATCTAAAATACCCTTTATATTTGCAGTAGAAATGTAATATTTTCATGAGTTTTAATAAATTAATTTATAATTAAAATTGGAATAGAAATATGAACAATAATAATATTTTTTATTGTTATTATTATTAATGTTTATTATTATTATTATTATTAGATTTTAATTATTATTATTATTATTATTATTATTATTATTATTATTATTATTATTGTTATATTTTAATTATTATTATTATTATTATTATTATTATTATTATTAGATTTTAATTATTATTATTATTATTAGATTTTAATTATTATTATTATTATCAGATTTTAATTATTATTATTATTATTAGATTTTAACTATTATTATTATTATTATTATTATTATTATTACTATTATTATTACTATTATTATTATTATTATTATTATTATTATTATTATTATTATTATTATTATTATTATTATTATTATTATTATTATTATTAGTAGGTTTTATTTAGGATTGCTCTAAAAATGTCACATAAGATTATTATTTGGTTTTATTTAGAATTGCTCTAAAGATGTCATATAAAATTATTATTAAATTTTACTTAAAATTATTTTAAAGATACCACATAAGAATTAAATTTTTTATATAATATTATATAAGTTTTAGGTATAATATTGTCTTTAAAGTTATCATCGTCACAATCTTGAATTTAAATTAAATAGATATATTTTATAGTATTCTTAAATGATGTTAGCATGTCACTTAAAGAGAGAACATTGAATATTTTTTTAAAGCATTTGTTAATTATTTATAAAGAAAACTTAGATATAATTATTTAGATATGATTTAAATTATTTTTTAATAAAAATATGATAAATATATTTAAATATTTTATAGAAATTGAAAATAGAAAAGAATTACATGTGTAAAAAGAAATTATTTATTTTTCATATTTTGTTTAAAAAATAGTATCAATAACACCTAAAAAAATCATATTTAAGTTTAAGAATTAAGTATATTATAAAGAAAACATTGTCATGCTATGTTTAGCTAGATAGTTGATTATTGTCATTTTCATAGAAATTCTAGTACATCTTAATTTCTAAGAATAATTTTAATCTCCAAATTAGTCCTAAGAGACCATACTTTAAATATCTACTAACTATTTCTTCAAAAACAACAAAATAAACAAAGAAACATTAAATCCCAACCATTAAGAACATAAGGTGGTTTCTCAAGTCATCATTAGGACACATCATTACATCGTTCCTAGTTAGTCCACCTCACATTGCTTATCTTCCACCATCAACTTTCCGATGCCACCTTAATTTCCAAACCCTCTCCCAAAGAAGAAGAAAAACATGAACACTTTAATCCATTCTGCAAACCGTTACCTTTATAGGGTACCCTACCCTTTACTCCTTCGGGTTCCAACCAACAACACCAACCTTCCAAGGTTCATTTCAACCCTTAAACGCTCACCTTATCCCATTGCATGTGCCACTTCCAATGAAGAATTTGCAGAAGAGGTTAAAGTGCTTGAAAACAACACCAATGAAGGAACCACTTCAAGCACTTTTTCTACTCCAATTGACAAAGAGCTTAAAAGGGTATGTTTCTAAATCTTTCATTTTTTTATTTTCAATTTAAATCAAATTTTGAGTGTGCCCATTTTTTTAAAATCATTGCTTTACTAGAAGTTGACTAGTTTGTTTGAAAAAGCTTTTTGTTGTTGTATGTTGCTTAAGAGTTAAGGAAGGTATTATAGAAAGATAAAGAAAAATGGTGTTTTTTTAAATGTTAGTTTTTGGTCCGCTAATCCTAGTTCAACTGACAAAAGCCGACATTGCTAGATTGAACATCATTACAAGGGTTTGAACCTGATATTTACGGTTGTGTGTGTGAGTTTTTAGTGGTTATGACCACTTTGTCTAGGGACCTAAATGTTTGTTTTTGAACTTGATAGGTTGCTCAGAAAACAGCTGCAACCTTTGCACCAAGGGCTTCTACGGCCTCGAAAAACCCTGCAGTTCCTGGAACTACCTTGTATACTGTTTTTGAGGTTCAAGCTTATGTATCAATGTTGTTAGGTGGAGCTTTGTCTTTTAATCTCATTTTCCCTTCAGACCAACCTGATATTTGGAGATTGATGGGAATGTGGTCCATTTGGATGTTCAGTAAGTTCATACCTAATCGATTTCTATCCTAATTTTGATAGTTGCATGAATGAACACGTGCTTGCTTGATTGATCGGTGCTTAAATTTCTCGACCTTATGAAAATATGATGCATTTACAAGAAATAATGTTAGGTTTTAAGGCATTTGAGTTTAACTTAACCCCACAAAATCGGCATGTAAGGGAACATTCAAGATTGTTTAGAATTTATATGTTGTATTTAAACATTATCTTTAGCTATAGTTAGACTTGAGTATTTCCCAACGGAGATCCATTGACAGGTCAAGATAGTCCGTGATATCATTTTAGGTTTGGGTTCTAACTCAATTCCAGACAACCGGTTTGTAAGATGAAGATTGTTTGTTTGTGCTTTTGAAATCAAATGTAATTAATAGTAGTTCCTTCATGCAAGATGATCTTGATTATTGCTATGATTCTTTAGTTAGTGTAATAAAATAAGTTATATGGTGAATGCTATTCATTTATATGTTTGTAGCAATTCCTTCGTTACGAGCTCGAGATTGCTCAAAGAATGAGAAAGAAGCTCTCAACTATCTTTTTCTCCTAGTCCCATTGCTCAATGTTGGAATCCCATTCTTTTGGAAATCCTTTCCTGTTGTTTGGTCGGCAGATATAATAGCATTCTTTGGAATGTATGCATGGAAGGTACTCAATTTCTAAAAATTGAATCCCTCTAACGAGAAATAGATAAAGTAAAATTTTCTCAGTTATCAATAGTTGAAAAGTGTTAGGATTACTTGTTTTTTTCTTGCAGCTCGGATGGCTCCAGAAAACGGACTAGCTCGGCCCAACTCGGCGATATACTGTTTTCAAGGCTAGTTGGCTATTGACTTTCTCATGAATCTCAATTATATATGACAGAGCAAATGAGATGTGAAATTTCATCAAGTGTTTGATAGATCACAGTCCTCAACACCAAGGATGAAAGAGTTCCGCGTCGAAATACCAGGTTCTTTTACTTGGGGATCTAGATATCGTTGTTGCATTTTTTTTCTTAATGTCAAATGAAGAAAATGCTTATACGTTCTTTATAAGTTTTGCATTTTTATCATGTGTAACCTAGCGGAAATATTGACGTTACCAAGTTTGATCGACAATTTCCCAAAGATGAAATGTAATTTTTTTTTCATGGTTTATAGTGTTAATATTGCATCAATGATTAAAACAACAATTTTTGTATTCTAACATTGATAATGCAATTGAACTAACAACATCTACATAATCTATCAGGCTGTTTAGACATAACGACAATTGTAGGTATCATCGTATCTGAAGAACAGAAGAGTATGGTCAGTCATAATGGCGATTGTAGGCTGTTTAGCTTAGTTCTTCCTCCCCCGACCCCTGTCAATGTCTTCTGTCAATATTGGCTACCATCTTTCAGCGACTGCAAGACCGTTTGATCTAAGTTCAAAGTTTCTTTGTCTTAGATTCAAATTCAACGGCTCTATAGTTGCTACAGAGTGTTCGAAGTTTCTACTATCGTTTTCATCCTTCATAAAAATGTGAGGTTGGGCGATAGAGATCATAAGGTGCCCAGAGATGATCGACGGTACAAGGGTTCCGTGAATCCAGCCTCAACCAAGGTTTGCCTTTGCCACTCCAATGAAGCAAACTAACAGGTCCAGGGTGAAGACTCCTACATTTACCTTCAATATTATCTCCTCCTAAACCATGTTGATTCCATCTATGATCCACTCCTTTTATCTCCCCGGCCAAAACCAGAAGAAAAGGAGGCAACGAACCCAAATGATAAATCCTCTTTTTCTTCTGCACCCTCATCCACTCTTCCACCTTTTGTGTATACCTTCCTTCTCTCCATTTTTCAACATCCACGACCATAACACCCGTGTTGAAATAACAAGGCTTCCGACCGAGAAACGCACGTGGGAGTTCTGGGTCCGCCCAAAACATGTCGGTGAAATATCTTGTGAAATTCGCATGACAATACTCAGGTGCAGCCACTACCTTGCCACCCAAGTCAACTTCCCAAAGCTTTGCAATGTCGTCAACAACAACAAGATCAGAGTCAAGGTACAAAACCCGCTTTACATTACCTGGTATAATATCAGAAAGATATATCCTTGCGTAATTTAGAGGCTGATCTAACGCCTGACGAATAGATTTTGAGATTTTTCCACGTACCCTACTCGACTCAAACCGGTAAATCTTGAACTTGAGATAAGGAAAGGTGGATTTAATAGTGTAAAATATTTCAGGTTCGAACCTCGCCCATAGAAAATGAAACTCGACGTTTTCAGGACACGTCGAGTGTTGCAAAATGGAGAGAATAGCTCCCATTGTGCCTCGTAGATAATTCGAGTCAAGTGTCATAGCAATGTGGATTCTCTCACGGTTACACGCATCGCCGTTGCGAAAGGAAGGTGCTTCTTGAAAGGTGAGGGGTTTTAGGATTATGGCAAGGTGGATGTTGGTGACGGCAGTGACATGGAAATGGTTGAGGAGGAGGAGGAGGAAAAAGGGAAGGAGAGATGGGAGTAGGAAGGGGAGTTTGGCATGTAGTTGACATGTTGGATTCCCAAACCCCATCCTTCCTGTCCCTAATGTTGAAAAAGGGAAGGTGTGGAGATAAAGTCAAGGAGGAGGCATTGTTGATTTTTGTGAGGCTAAGATGGTAGGGAATGGTTGAGGGAAATGAGATAAATTGTAGGGAACAGAATATTTCTCGGAGGGAATATATATTTAATCTTAATATTCAAAATCAGTATTTCTCTTCATGGTTATAATTAAGGAAATTAAAGGAAATGGAAAAAATGCCGTTAAATAATATTTTTTTAAAACTAATAAAATTTTAAAATTGTAAATAGATTTTAAAAATTAAAATTTAAAAGTTAATAAAAATATGAAAATTCAATAGGTCAAAACTTTAAAATATTTAAGTATTATGATTTTTAGAACTTTATAAAAATAAGAAAATCTTATTCAACCAGATTTAATACATATACTATTTTTTTTTATAAACAATACATATACTATTTTGTTATTGAGACTTGTAAGATTTATTCGGATCAATTATCAATTATACTCTTTAATTAAAGAATTTCTATTTAAATCCCCAACTTATTGATGACTTCTGTTACACTCACGTTTTAATTCCTTAATTTTTATAACTTACATTAAAATCATATATTTGTGTTTTCTCATATAATTTACTCATTTTACTGTTTTTTAATTAAAATAAATTGAAACTAATCTTTCAAAACCCAAAATAAAATAATGTTTTTATTTTTCTAGCGAAAATATCTTTTGAATTTTTTTAGCAATAATCAAGTATTGAAAAAAAACACACAAATAACTATATTTCAGAAAAAATTACACAAATAATCATGTTTCAGAAAATTCCACAATGGAGGAGCCAACTGAGTTGGTGCATACACCTAAAATTAAGGAGGAGACACCAAGTGAGATGGCGCCTAGGTGTGACATGTTTTCCCTAAGCCATCTCAGATGGCGCCTATGTGTAATTGATGTGCAATTTATTTTGCTTTCTATTTTTAATGCGAGACAATAGGTAAACGATATAACTTCATGAAACTTTGACTTTTCATTAACAAAAAACGATTACATAATAAAAAAAAATCATACAAATTAATTAGTGGTCCCCCGGAACTCGGTAACGACTCGTGGTTCCGCATTCGCGTCCTCGCCTATCTCGTGGTGGATTTTGTCGATTTTCCTGCTGTGGTTGGGTTGATGGCCCAGCGAAGTTAATGCGTTCAGGATCCATGAAATTGGTCAGATCACCATATCTGAAAGATCAACTTTGGTATAGTCGGTTACCCATGCCCTCAAAGTTTGGTCGTCTTGGTGGGGGGTGGGGTTCCATGGATGGTCTATAACACTGATCGTCTGAGTAAGGGGATTAAAAAGGAAATGAATCTTGGGGTGTTTGGTATTGCGACTGTTGGGTGATATGATGATGTGGTGGTTGATGGTAAGTTAGATCCGTTGGGTTATATTCTTCGGGAAATCCCAGATCAGGCATAAGGTGAGATGATGAGGGGCCCACATTAGGATATGGAGAAGACTGGAATTGTGTGTGGGGCATGTGGGTGTATTGGTATTGAGGTGGTGATTGTTGAGTGTGGGGCATATGGGTGTATTCGTATTGAGGTGGTGATTATGGTTGGGTGGTTATGGATCTGTATCGTCGAGGTGGTTGGTGGGAGGTTGATGTGTGTTGGATTTGTTGTTGGGGATTTGAGGTTTGTGCCCATTGTGTTCGTGGGTCAACCAAATACCTCGGATGAGATACGTGCATTTCTGGGTTACTAACCGATCTGTACCAAGCAAAATATTGATCTGTGTGTCGCATATTATTCTGGTTGAGGAAAACATGGAATTACAAGACATGTTGGTGACGCATATGCCACATCTTACACCATTCTGGAGCAAAATCTTTCAAATTAGTAAGACCCCATTGGGCGTCGACCCTTTTGAGATGTCAGGGAGACAAAAAAGTTGGATCGCATGGTATCTCTTGATGCATTCTGAACTGCATCTTGACACAGTCGCTGTGGTGTATCTCCACAATGTTGAGTCGTATGATTGCATTCTTTGCAGCCCAAACTGCTGCATCCTCGGGGTTTGGTTCATGGTCCAAACCCAAATATGGTCTCTAGATAAATTGTGGATAAAATTAAATCAGCATAATGAAAACGTAAAAAATAAATAATTTAAAAGTAGAAAAGTTCAAAGGTACCACATACATCATCCGGGCCAAGGTGGTTCAATAGATTACGATATAGAGTGACATTGAATCTTGGATTCTTGCCGTAATCCATATCCGTCACGCAGTACCTAAAGGAATTGTAAAATAGTTTATTTTAAACATATATTTGGCGAAAGGATGATTGATAAATGATTTAAGTTCTTGACTTACTTTGTTGCGCATGGGAAAATGAATGCGTTGTTGTTGACGGGGTTTAGGGACTCCATTCTCCACTAACCCCATGCTTGGAGTAAGAAAGTGCATCCATAAAAAGTACATATTTCTTTTGTTGCATTTTTACACAAAAAACTGTATAGATGGGCTAAAACAGCAGAACCCCAACTATACTTTCTTGTTTAAGTTCTTAAGCAAACTTAAATACATAAAATTTACACTATTCTCTGTACTTTTGAAAAATAACAAGCTTTCAAATAGTATCATCATATAATTTCTAGCTTTTATTACTCTTGCTAGCTCAGACGAATTTTCATTCAACTCAAGAGTCGCATAATATTTCTTGAGTTTAGTTAGTAATATATCTTAGCCTCTAGCACCACTACCTTCTACTATATCTTTTCCCAAAAATTCCTCGCATAGAGAATTAGGTTGTTGAACCAACCCGTTAACCGCCTTAATATCGACAGGGAGACCCAATAACATGTACACGTTGTTGTACCCAAAAATTTTCCCTCCCATATTTCTCAAAACATTTCAAGAGAAAGTCTCAAGTTGCTCAAGGAAGTCCAAGGGTTGACCAGACAAGCTCTCTCCTAAGGCAGTCTACCTCAAATTAGGGTTTCATGATTCATCAAGATGCTTGAGTCCAAGGGATACCAAATGCTCACCATTGTCCTAATATGTTCTCAAGATCATCCATGTCAAGTTTCAAGCCTTACAGAGGAAGTTTGCTCAGTCAATTGCTCAAAGGCCTAAAAATCGACTGTGCTAGGGCAAAAGTCAACTGTGGCCCACAGACAGTCAAACTTCAAGATTTTTTGTCAACATTCTCATTTTGAAGTATCATTCATCATTTGATCAAGGGTTGATCATGATTCATCAAGGATTGCTCATAATTCATCAAGAATCAAAAGTTGCTAAATTAGGGTTTTGCAGGAAAAGTTAACTCAAATTTGACCAAGCATAACTTTCTCATACTTTATGAGAAATGACCCATCCAAAGCTCATTTTGAATAGGATGAAATGCTCTACAATCCATCTTCATCTCTAAAGTTCAAAATATGCACTCACAAGAAGTTATGAATTTGGACATTATAGGTCATTTTAAAAAGTAAACAAAAACACTTTTTTTGTCAAAGCTTCATACATGAACATGGAAGACCCAATTGAGATGATACCAAAAGGGTTGCTTAGAGGACATCTCAAGCTTTCTAAAAAGTCCAAGAACACCTTCAAAGAGTCAAAATTGAGGAAGTTATGCATTGGTGAAGTTGATCCTTTTTGCAAAATTGTCAAAAGTCAACTATGCCTCAAATTGCAATTTTTGCTAAATGGGCCCAATCTTTTGCATTTGTTTTGAGTTGGTAGCATGGTCCATGAGCCCTAGCTCTTTCCACTTGTCTTTATCTTATTTTTATTATTTATTTTGATTTTTATTGCAATTAAATCAATTTAAATCAAAACAAATCATGAAAAAATCCAAATCATCGAAACCTCAAGATATTGTGCATATTTCAGGTCCTATATCCAGCTAGCAAGTGAACTAATTCGTGCAAGGCATAGGTGGGCACAAAAAGATTGAGTTTGGCCTATTTTGGAAAGATTTTCAAGTGAATCAAATCAAAATCAAAAGCTATAATGGATAAAGATTGAGAGCATAATTTCAACCCTAATCCAATCCTTGGTATATAGTGAACATTTGCAGACCTAAAACACGAGGTTTGGAGGCGCACAAAGGCAGAACCAATTTGAAAAAATCAAAGAAAAGTGGTAATCTATTTTGCTACTTCCAGGCGTTTTCAAGATCCACTAACCCTCTCATTCGTTTCCTGGGATCACAAGCAAGCTATACCAATCAAGAACAAGGATTTTCCTACGCTAAAACCCAATGTAAGTGGTTCACGATTTTGGCTTGTTCTTGAAATCGAATTACATGATTTTGGCACTTATAACATGAAATATTTACATATTCTTGTTCCTTGAGGCATTTGCAAGCTACTCATACCATTTAATTGCATTATTGTTAGCTGTACAAGAATCCACCATTGTTAGGGTTCCCTGTTGTGTTTTGGGTTTTTCTTATACAGATAAAATTGGCCCTCAAGAAGAGCACCATCGTGCTCAGCAGGCCAAGGCGAATCAATCCACAGTCTTAGAATTCATTGATCATGCCTGTATATGATTTTGCAATGTGCAAGGTTTATAGTGATGGACGTTTGTCTGTAGGTAAAAGTCTATGACTTTTACCAACAGAGCGAGGAGGAAGATGACTGGCGTGGCACATTGTCATTCGTCTGTTTAAAATCTCGCGCGCAGGAAGTTAACAAAGTTGTTTCTTTTTTTTTTATATTATTTGTTTGTTTCTTTACATGCAACAGAAGCGCGTGGCTCCGTTGGTAGTGGAGCAATTGGAAAAGGCTTTGGGGCCTGGGTTCGAATCCCAGGTCCCCCATTATTTGTTATTTTTATTCAGATAATCAGGCAAGAACCAAGGCATGAAGACCACCATGGATCATCATCTCCTAACCATCAAATTACCAACCATCCAGATCTGAAGGCCATTGCACGAGGGTCCACCAAAAGCTCAGTCAACGCATATCACTGGAACATGGAAGGTCAACGTGGGTCAATTGTCTTGGGCCCAGAATTGCTATCCACACTCCCAAAATTACTTACCAGAAGGCCCAACTTTCTTTTCCTTTCCTTTATATTTTATTTAATTAATTTATTTATTTATTTTTACTAACATCAAAATTAATCCTTTTTTAATAAAATCACAAAAATAATATTTTCATCCAATTAGATTTAGAATTTATTTTTTATACAAAACATTAATTTAATTAGTTCATTTAATTTTAGGGTAATTTTAATTATTTTGTAAATAAATTAAAACAAGTTAGAAAATTAGGGTTTTAATAATTTAATTCCTATTTTCTTTTTCTTAAAAAATAACCAAAAACATAAAAATAGGTCAAATAATTTTATTTTCTTAATTTAATTTAATTAGTAATTAGGTTTGTATTTAATTTAAAAACCTTATTCTTTTTCTTAAAATAATCAAAAACAACAAAAATATTTTTTTTCTTCTTTTAATTAGGTTAGACGGGGTCAAAACTCTAGTTCCCTCTCGTTCTCGATTCATCGTGTCTATTTATTTTTACCATATTAATGTAATTGCTCACAAGTTGTAATAGATTAATTAGGATTTTTCTCCTTTTCATTTATCGTTTTGACGGGTTATTTATGTCTATGTAATTAATACCCGAAGCCTTGTAATAGCGTAGCTTTACTTTCCGCACTTTAAATTCCGCAAAATATTAACTGTTAGATGTATGAACAATAGGGATGCTTGACAAGAATGTATGTAAACTTTAAAACAGTTAGCAAACCCTAAATGTGCAAAGATAATAATTTGAAATTGAATCACTCGCACATGCGCACTCCTAGGGTATACTCTCACTTCGGTTGCCTTCGGTAAACGGTCATTAAGTATAAGGTATTTTAGTGGTCGCTCTCTTGTCTAAACAAAGATCAAAGTCCCATTCGGAAAAGTTGCCTCTGAAAGGTTGCCTCATATATGTTGCCTCGAATATTGATCTTAAGACATTAGAGTTATTACTAAGACGTCCTAACATTTCTTTAGTGATCGTATGTCCCTTTCGAATTGACCCTTAAAACTCCAACAACGGTGCTACCTACTCACTAATAGTGGGATAGCACTGTCTAAAGGAAACAAGAACAGAAACATTCTCTTTTTTCGAGTAGGTAGATGCTAGTAGGTACTTGCTCAAAACAAACTTTTTTCACACTAAACACTTTTTCAAACAAAGTTTTCAAAACGAATTCGTAACACTCTTGAAGACAGAAGCAAGAGTTAAATCAAAGTAAAACAAAAAACTTTTTTTCAAATCAAAACACACACAAGAAAATTTGAAAATGATGAGCAAGTACCTAAGAGCCCGTGGAAAACCACGGATAGAAAGGGTGTTAATACCTTCCCTTTCAATAGTCTACCCTCCGTACTCAAAATTTCGAAAAAAGGAATTTTTCTGTGCTTTTTTCCTTTCCAGTTGGATAAAATAAAAGTCGGTGGCGACTCTTGCTTACCGCGACATTTTGGAACACAAACGCAAAACGCAAACCAGCATTTCAAAACAGTCCGGTTCTGGCCACCGTATCACACACGTCCTCTAGTATGACAGTGGGAGAACTGACTAGAGGTTTTGCGTTTGTGTTCGCAAATGTTTCGGTTTAGCAAGAGTCGCCACCAACTTTTTATTTATCCAAAGGAAAGGTCAAAAAACACAGGAAAGACCTTTGAGATGTTTTCTTGGGTTCGGGGGGTAGATTATGAAAAGGGAAGGTGCTAGCACCCTTTTCATCCATGATTTTCCATGGGCTCTTAGTTACTTGTTTTAGATCACTTGCTTTTGCTTTTCAATTGTTTGAAATGGTGCTTTTGTGTGTGGTTTTGAAAAGAGGTCTTTGTCTAGGCAACCTTTGTAATGATTCTTGTTTGAATATATACAAATGTGTGTCTTTTGAAAAATGTTTCAATGTTTGAAAGTTTATTTTGGGAAATATTTTGAAATTGTGTTGTGACATGTGTTTGAAAATAGCAAGGATGTTTGCAAATTTGATCAAGTAACTAGGAGCATCTACCTACCAACTTAAAAGTATTTCCTACACATTTTTAACCCTTTGACATTGTTGTTTTACCATTGTATTTGATGAACAACCTTGTGTTTGGATGTTAAACGGGACAAACGCGGGTTATCGTATTGACCATGATAACAATTGTGCTAAGTATCTTTAGCAAATTTTTGAGGGACTAGATCATTTTGTATAGGCAACCAAGATAGCGTCATCGAGGGACTATGATCTTTTGTTTTTGTTTTTGTTTTGCCAAGACACCTAGCATGCATACCATGGCCATTTTTAAGGCAACAAGTGGATGAAACCCTAGAGGTGCTTGTGTGTATTGTGTTGTCAATTTTCATGCATTTTATCTTGTGTCAAGCTATTTGTTGATTTTGGATTTTTGCATACAAACCCTAATCTTGCTATCATGGCATATTTGAAAACTATAAAGTGCGTAAAAGTAAATTTACGACTATTACAACATTGATATGGAGAGGGGGATACAAATTTGAATTGGGGATATTTTGCAAGAAATTGAAACCCTAATTCAACTATTACAACCAAATTGAATTAATTGTGCAAATAAATAAATTGACAAAATTTAAATAGACAATTAAATAAATATGCAATATATTATAAATATGCAAAAAATATTTTTTGTATTATTTTTTATATATGTAAAAAAAAGCTATTTAATGTCCAAAATATAAGAAAATAAAAGATTATTTTTATTAAGGGTGGAAACCCTAATTTATTTTAAGAATATATATATATATATATATATATATATATATATATATATATATATATATATATATATATATATATATATATATATATATATATATATATATATATATATATATATATATATATATATATATATATATATATATATATATATATATATATATATATATATATATATATATATATCAATAATTATTTATTTATGTACAATAAAATAAATAAAAATATATACAAATGTTAAAAATAAAAATATGTGAGAAAAATATTATTTAAGTATATAAATAATAAAAATAAAAATATAATATTTTTTGTATTATTTATGAATTTTATTTCAAGAAAATATAAGTATATTATCAAAGTAATTATTTCTATTCTAGAAAAAATAATAAAAATAATAAAATAAAATATGAAAATTTATGAAAATATTTTTAATAATTTTTTTATGTTTAGAAAAATAAAATAAAGTCAGAAACTAAAAAGGAAATAGAAAAATATGAAGAAAAAAAATAAACAAATGGGCTGAGGGGTGTAAATAGCAGAATGAAGGGTGCAAAAAGCATGAACAAGCCAGACCCAGCCCAGATGACCTTCATCTTCAACCTCTGATCAAACAAAACGCGCGCCTCCTGTTCAAATTGCTAACTCCTGCATACATGCTCTAAAGCAAAAACTTGCAACATTAAAGTTATAGAGCATGATCACACAATTCTAACCATATAAAAAACGTAATCTAACTCTCAAAGACCAAAGAGAATTTCTATGGTCCTAATTTCTAACCTAGTTTTTTTCAAAAATTTCATCATTCAAATTCTCCCAACTCAATTAACTTAAATGAAATCTATGCATATGTATAGCTTAAGGGCAATGAGTACTACATTTTTTATTCACAAACCTAAGCTTAATGATTCCTAAATAGAGAGATAGAAGTTTGAACTTTACCTGCTTCAGTTGAACTCGAGTATGGCAATGTAGGGGTTTTCAGTGAGGCCTGAGATGCTTGTGAGCTTGCTTGAAGTTCCTTTGACCTTCCCCAATGCTTAGCTAGCTTTGAACTTGCCTGAATAAGCTTGTAGAAGTCAACCTGCACAGTCAGAATTCAAAAATGGTAAAGGGTGTAAATGGAGTTACAGTCACTGGCCAATGGTTGGGATAACTTAGGTAGGTTGTATGGAGTGTGTTGGAAGAGGTTTGGGGCAAAACGCACGAGTGGTTTGTGATTTGGAAACCAAAATGTAGAAGATGCCTTGTTTTGCAAGAGAATGGGGTTTTGGTGTTTTGGAAGGCTTGAGGACTTGCTAGCTCGTGCTTCTGACTTAGTGTGATATTCCAAACTTGTTTGAAATGGTTACCACACTTGGTTATATCAGATACAAGAGTTGTTGACCTTTTGCAAGGTTTCTTGGTTTTGAAGCAAAAATGAGAAGTGACTATCCTATGGCCTATACAGGCCTGCTTCTTAGCTGCACAAAGTTGTTGTACTTTGTCCTAAGTTTGTGGATTTGATTTGCTGCAACAGGCTTGGTGCAATGCTCAAGAGAAACAAATATGCATAAAGTGAACTTTATCAAAATGACATTGTTAACTTTTTGCCATTTTTAGATTAATCCTTTGTGTAATCTTCCATTGATCAGAACAATGCCTTAATCCATTGTATTTGCATTCAATTTTTGAGTGTGGAAGGGTTTAAGGACCTGTAAACAAGTACAAGCATGGCTGGACAGAAATTGTAACTTGTATCAACATGAAAAATGCCATGGATCAAAGTGATAATTTCCCAAATTCAAACCTTCGATTCTCCCTAACCATAAATGATCTTGGAGAGTTCTTGGATATTTTGGAAATCTTGGAACATGCTTTAAAATCCATATTTGAAATGCATTTTGAGATTCCAATTGGAATTAGGTGAAAAATTGCCATGAAGATAGGTCAAAATCCTGCCTAAACTAGGGCAAAATTTCACTAAGTTAAAAGTTTCATGGACCCTTGTTCACAAAATCATAACTTGAGATCCAAGCATCTTTTAGGAAAACTTTGTGAATAAAAGTTGTATATTTTGTGGAGGACTACAAATTTCATGTTGGAAGTTTTCTTTGAATCCAATTTCATCATGGTGAAAAAGTTTGGCAAAGTTGGGAAAAAATAAAAAAATTTCATAACTTAGAAAATTTCTAAGTTATGAAAATTTTCAATCTTAAACCCTAATTTGCAAAATTAGGTTTCTTGATGAACAAGTTTCATGTTTTGACACATCTTGATGAAAAATGACCCTTGGCACTTGATTTTGACTAAAAAGTCAAAGTTTGACTTTTCAGTGTACAGTTAGTTTTTGATCAGTTGACTGGAAAATTCATCTGTCAATCCAATGCTTTTGAGATCTTTTGAACCTTGTGATTAGGTCAAGATGATGTCATTTAGTCCTTGAATCCATGCTTGAACCCAATTTGCCATTGGCTAGGTCAAAAATCAGAAATTTCCCTTCTGCAGTCAAAACCCTAAAAATGACCATTTTTCCCTTTTGATGATCTGATCAAATTTCTTGAGGAGTTGTGGTCCAAACTTGATAAAATGGTTCATATGAGCCTATAATGTTGATGTGGATAAAAAATTATGAGGTTTGACTGTAAATTGGCCATAGTTGACTTTTTCCATAATACAACTGATTTCTAGGCCAACTGTCCAATTGACTGGGCAAAAATTTGATTCAAGGCTTGAAACTTGGTAGAGGCAACCTTATAAGTCCAACATGAAGTATAAAATTCACTTTAGGCATTGGAAGTCCAAAAATCCCTGTGCAAACTCAAACCCTAATTCAGGTCAACAGTGCAAGGAGATGTCTTGAGCAGAGCAAACCCTAGTCCTGTCTGGAGTCCAAAGAGTCTTGTGATGAAAATCTTAATAAAATGAGAGGGAAAATTTTGGGGTACAACAGCTGCCCCTGTTTAATCTTCGTGAACCTGAAGAGTTAGATTGGCGAGTTTGCCTTTCGTGACTCGAAGGTAAAAGAGGATTGGACACTAGAGTGCCTGTAAATTTGCACTCGTCAAAATGTGGTTGAGGGAATGGGCTTAAAGATGCCATTTGGAGATAATTGAATCTTGTTGGAGATGAGCTTAAAGATGCAATCCAAGAATGTTTGTTGAATTATATGTTGTAAGTCAAAAAAATGAGTGTTAGAATGGTATCCGTGTCTGGAACGTATCTGAACTCAATCTGGAGATTGAATCTGCAAGAGCAAGGGTATAGCTGCCGTGGCGAGCGTATCCAAGCTGGGGAACATCAGCATGAGTGATCAGCATGGCTACTGCATTTGGAGCGTATCTGGACTGTATCTGAATCTGTAAGAGCAATGGTATAGCTGCCGTGGCGAGCGTATCCAAGCTGGGGAACATCAACATGAGTGATCAGCATGGCTACCGCATTTGGAGCGTATCTAGATTGTATCTGAATCTGTAAGAGCAAGGGTATAGCTGCCGTGGCGAGCGTATCCAAGCTGGGGAACATCAGCATGAGTGATCAGCATGGCTACCGTATTTGGAGCGTATCTGGACTGTATCTGAATCTGTAAGAGCAAGGGTATAACTGCCATGGCGAGCGTATCCAAGCTGGGGAACATCAGCATGAGTGATCAGCATGGCTACCATATTTGGAGTGTATCTTGACTGTATCTGAATCTTGTATTTGAATAAGCGACAGAATAACGCCCGTGTCTGGAGCATCTCTGAGCTGTTTTCTGAGGTTTGAATCTGAATAAGCAATAGAATTGCATCCGTGTCTGGAGCGTCCTTAAGTTGTTTTCTGAACTCTTTGAATAAGCAAATAGAATAGCATCCGTGTCTGGAGCGTCCTTAAGCTGTTTTCTGAGCTTTACATCTGAATAAGCAATAGAATTGCATCCGTGTCTGGAGCGTCTCTAAGCTGTTTTCTGAACTCCTTGAATAAGCAAATAGAATAACATCTGTGTCTGGAGCATCCTTAAGTTGTTTTCTGAGTTTTACATCTGAATAAGCAATAGAATTGCATACGTGTCTGAAGCGTCTCTAAGATGTTTTCTGAACTCTTTGAATAAGCAAATAGAATAGCATCCGTGTCTGGAGCATCCTTAAGCTGTTTTCTGAGCTTTACATCTGAATAAGTAATAGAATTGCATCCGTGTCTGGAGCGTCTCTAAGCTGTTTTCATGATTGTATATTGGTAACTTGTTAATCTTATCCTGAAAAGGGTAAAATGTTAGCTTAAACACAAAGTTATGTTGCATGAAATGTATGATGCAATATATGTGTTTTATCAATGTTTATGATATATGAATGTAATGTATGCGCATGTAAGCTGATTAGCTGCCTTGCTGAGGAAAATAAATCCTTGATAGCTGGAGATAATAAAATCTTTGACTGCTGTCGGGGAAAATAAATCCATGACCGTTGTTGGAGATTCAAACTCTTTGATTGTCGAGGATGAGGAATCCTTGGACCACTGCTGGGGATAGAAAATCCTTGGCAACTTGTGGGGATTAACAAGACCTTGGGAACTTATGTGGATGTGAAAATCCTTCGTGACTTTCCTGGGGATATAGGGATCCTTCAAGTCTGCTTGGGAAACCTGCTCGGGAAATCCAGAGATCTTTGATGACTATGGCTGGGGATTACACAAGGGGAATCCTTACTCGGCTAGGGAATAAGGAAACTCTGATAATCTCTACTGGGGATTTAGACAAAAGAAAACCTTGATCTGCTGGAGAATAAAGAAGACTCTGATGGCTTCTACGGAGAATTTAAGAATGAGAATCTTGATAACACACAAATATGTGATATTTCTGGCTTGATATATGTTGTACCCCAAAATTTGCCCTCGCATTTTTCCCCAAGAAGTATCAGCTTCAAACATTTCCTGACTTTTCAAACTGGCTCAAGAATCGGACAAACGGACTTTTCTTGACAGTCAAGCAAAATTAGGGTTTTTACTGATTTTCAGAGCTCTGATTTGTCTCATACAGTTGGCTTAGGGTTTGGATGATTTTTGGCTCAATTTTGATCAAGCGAACGCTATTTGGTATTTAATCAGGAGTTAAGGTTTTATGGGCATATTCTCAGAAAGATTAAAATTCTACAACACTTTGCAGTTTATTCCGAGATTCGGGTTGAATTTGCATTATTCATAATTTAATCAGTGAAAGAAACAGTGGTTTGAATTCAGTTTGTTTGGGCCAGTCAAAGAAGGTGTGCAGTTTGGATTTACAGTAGTGGCAAAGAATCAGTGTTTATGGCAAATCAGTGAAGAAGGAATGCGCTTGGTCAGTTCAGTTTGGTTGACTGCTGCTTTGCTTTGGATATCGGAAGAGACAGGTTTAATTAATCAATATTGTTATCATTTAAGTTATTTATTATTCTAAAAAATTGAATGATTGAAATTTAGTTTTCAATTGTTTTAATTCTAAGAATTTTAAATAAATAAATAAACAATAAAGAAAATTAGAATTAATTGGATAATTTAGACTTTTATTGATATTTGAATTATTTGTACAAATTGTTGTTTATAATTTAAAATTATGAACAATAATATACATTGATTTAAAATATTACATAAAATTAAAACTATCCTATGTTCTAATATTCTTCATTCTTCACTCCACGCCGGTGCTCCGTTTTCATCTGCAAAGAGAACAAGAAAAGTCAGAAAGCAGTTAATAAAAAAAGACAGTTAAAGTTGCTCATCATTAGGGGCCACTGACTGGGATCAGTTGACCCTCTCTGCAAATCGCGGGATTTCTCCCGGTTCACAAAGAGGGAAGAATTCCATTTTTTATTCATGAATGTCAAATGCATAATTTCTAAAAGTTCAAAATGCAAACTTCCAATTCAAACTAAACTGAAAAGTCCAATTCCCACTTAAATGCCAAAGATATCAAAGGAAATCAAGGAAGTACAATTGCTGCAAAGTCAAAATCCCAGGCTGTCAAAGAAAGATATGGAACATATCACAAAGTCCCAAGATATCAAAGAAATGCAAAAAAGCGTAGCAAAGCACAAAAGCTGGATAAAGATGCAGAGATATGTTATGCAAGCAACTTGATTCTTAATCATCATTTCCCAGCATAAGTAGGGCCCCTTCAGAAACAGTACAAAGAAATCATATAATAATCTTTAAACTGTACTGAAAAGTGAGAAAAAGAGAGATAGAGAGCATAGGCAGAGTTCAGGTCTGAGACATAGGCAGCAAGACAGAAAAAAGAGCTATAATCCAAAGAACTCAGGTCAGCAGGTAAAAAAGGCAGGATAGAGAGGGAGAAATATACAAAAAACATACCAACTCGGCCTCAAAAAAAGATATACAAGCTAAAGCCTCTGAGTTCCAAGAAAAAGAGAACCTGCAAGTTCAAACACACATTCTCAAACACAAACATACTGAACCTATCAAACCTGAGCAACCTCAAACTTGGCCAAGCCCAACAAACACACTGAAGCATAACCTGCAAACTAGGTTATCAAGCCAAGCTAACATAAAAATGCCTTGACCTGCCTGCATCATCCAAGCCTAACCAGAACTACCAACAACCTGCCTATCACACATGCTGAAGCAAGAAACCTAGCCAAAAAACTGTGTCAAACCCTGCCTCAACCTTCAAACACACAAAAACCTGATAAACTGTCAAAAACCATCAAACCTGCATCAGGCCTCACCCTGCCTCAACCTTCAAACACACAAAAACCTGATAAGCATTAGCCTCACAAACCCATCAAACTGAAGCAAACAAAGACCAACATAACACATCTCAAAATCATAACCTGAAAGACTTTTCAAAACACATAACCAGAATCACCACCCCTATTGCCAAGTCTCAAGCCTGAACATCAAAAACCTGATACCAGTACTAAAACCATACCAACCTACTGTCAAGCACGAAACCAATTCCTAAGCCCTCAGTACAAGCATCATTGGGCATTAAATCTCAAAAAGGCATCCAGTCCAAGGCAAATCATTCAAGGCAACACAGGCCCTCAGATCTCAGAGATCATCACTGGGCATCTCAAAGCAACTATTCAACAATACTCAAGCAAATACTCAGGCAATCAACACACAGTGGCACAGAAGAAGGGATAAAGAAGTGAACATATTAGGGCTTCTCAGCATACATCATCATCAAAACCTAATATATCAAAAGAACGAAAATACCAGGAAAGCATCAAAAGCTCAAAGATTCATCCAAGCAAGCTCAAAGCTCCATCACCGAATCTCCGGCCTCCTAAAGCGTCACCCCTCTTCTCTCCTCCATCTCCAAAAATCAGGTAACGAGCCTTCTATCTCTTCTCCTTCACCTCATAAAAAAAACGAAAAAATAAGAACTCAAAACAAAACATGCGAATCCAGAAGAAGAAAGAAACATAAGACACTAAAACGAACCTTGTATCGAAGGCGCTGAGTTCATGTTATGGAGGGAAGAAAGGCGTTGGAATAACGCTGGTGGCCGGAGAAAGCGTTCAGGAAATTGATGATCGGAGAAGACGAATGCACAAACGGCGCCGCTCAAACCCTAACCTTCGCTCTGACTGTCAAAACGCGTTAACCCTAATTTTGCTTTTGGATTAACATGGGCCTTGCCCGTTCTGTGTCCCTCCTAAGCCCATAAGATTTTCACTTCTAATCTAACATTATTTCACAAAATACCATGTTAATACTAATACTTAAAAATACAAATATATTTTATCTAATTAAAGTTTTCTTTTCTATACTTAAATTAACTAATATAATTACTAAACCATACATTTTTGATTTAGCATTTTGTCATATATTACTTTGAAAATACTTGCTTCTCTTTTATTCATTTACTCTTTTATTAAAAATACATTTGTACATATTATACATTTTTTCATACATAATTAAAATTGAAACTCTTTTTTTTAGTTAACATTCTTTTTCATACATAACAATTCAATACATTTTTCTCTAATATCAAATTCACAACATTTTAATCAAAACACTTTCTTTTTCTTTTGTACATAATACAAAATCAAAGATTTATTAAGACGCATATCTAGGTCAAAAACCCTAATACGATTCAACTTCACATTATCGCACTTGTACATAATTACACGATTCATATACATATACACTTGTACACTTACACAAATACATTCACATTGCCCTATACACATTTTTATCTTATATTTGTATATTCGATATTTACATTTTGATCGCACATTCGATTTGGTTGTAACTTATTGGATCCTATAAGTCTCATCCCCTTGTACATTTATACCCCCACTCCCGGACACTATTTTGTAATAGCGTAGATTTTACATTCCGCAATTTACAGTTTTCCAATTATACCATGGTTAGACCTAGGGTTTGTATGTACATAAAATCGAACGCTAGATAACCTAATACAAGACAAATACATGTAATCAATACACAATCACACTTGCACCCCCTAGGGTAATCCCACATGTTGCCTTCCAAAATGGGCCATGCTTGCACGTCGAGTATCTTTGGCAAAACAAAATCAAATGATCATAAGTCTCAAAATGTTGCCTAAACGGAATGATCATAGTCCCTTCAAAACAAATTGCCAAAGACACTTGGCATCATTGCATTCATGGTCCATACGATGACCCGCGCCCGTCCCGAATAAACTTCCTAAAATGCAAGATTGTCTACCAATTTCGATGGTAGAACAAAATTGTTAAAAGGGGTTAAAACATGACAAAAACCTTTGAGTACAATAGGGTAGACAAAACTCTTAGTTACTTGAGATCAAACTTGCAAAAACACTTGCCTTCTTTTCAAAAACCACAATCCACCACACTTTCAAAACAAACTCTCAAAAACATTTGAAAACATCTTTTCGAAAAGATTCACACTTTTGTAAAACACTCAAACACGAGTCAAATACATTAGTTGCCTAAGACAAGGCATCTTTTTCCAAAACATTTTCAAAAAGCACCCACACACACACCGTTTTCAAAGCAATCGAAAAACAAGGCAAGTGATCTAAAAAACCAAGTAACTAAGAGCCCATGGATAACCATGGATGAAAAGGGTGCTAATACCTTCCCTTTTCATAATCTACCCCCCGAACCCACGAAATATCTCAAAAGGTTTTTGCTGTGCTTTTTTAACCTTTCCTTTAGGATAAAATAAAAAGTCGGTGGCGACTCTTGCTCAACCGCACAAGTGCGAATACAAACGCAAAACCATAGTCAGTTCTCCCACCGTATCACAGAACTGGCGACTCTGCTGGGGAAAATTTAAAAGTGGGGTTACCTTAGGGTTTAGATCACCTTTACTTTCAATTGATTGCTTTGTTTGCTTTTACATTTGTGGGCTTTGTATCGGAGTTTCATAGATCCTAACCCGGATCTGGGGAATACCCTTTTAGGTAGCAACAAGGCTGTGAGGGAACTGTGCGGGGTATACCGACATGGTTGAAGCAGTCTGCTACGTTGATGTGGCACTTTGGTGTGTACCGGTAACCCTTGAGTTCAGTCAAGGAGAGTACGGGGCCGCCGCGTGGTGTCGCGAAGCATCAACTGACCTTAGAACCTTAATTGACCATCTTAGCCTTTTTAGGGTAGTGAGATGACTACTTTGGTGTACTCCGAAGTCGGTTGATACTCGATACTACACTCAATTGAGGGTTGTTTTCTTGGGATATTTTGATCGCCAGTCAGTGGCTAAATCGAAACGATGAACAATGAAAGCAATCCAGTGATATTGGGACCTTTAGAACCCGGTTACTTTTGATAGGACAGGTTTCAACCAACAAACTGAAAGAGGGTAGTACCTGAACCTCATGCAAGCCTAAACCTAAGGACTTGTGTGCTTTGTATGAATATGTTTGCCTGTATATACACTTACTTGCTTTTCGCATACATGTACATAACATCGTGACATCATACCATAGCATTCTAGCATTTTCAATAACCACTTCAAGGATCTCGAGGGTTCTGTGGATGCAGGGTTACGTTGAACCAGACGTCTATCAAGGGGCAAGGGGTTTCTCCTCTAACCAATGCCAACCAAAGTTCAAGTACAACAACTTGAATCAGTGGCTATGACCCACTCGACATGGTGAGCTTGATTCTCGTGGAAAGACATCCACCAACACAAAGCTCTCCAAACAAAGTTCAAGTGCAACAACTTGAATCAGTGGCTATGACCCACTTGACATGGTGAGCTTGATTCTAGTGGAAGGACGTCCACCGGTACAGAGATCTCCAATCCAAGAGCAGAGTTCAACCTCTAACATTTTCTTGTGTTTACCCCAAGAGGCCCTTGAAAGCATGCATCCACATATCATGCATTTCATTTTGACAATCCTTCCTTTTTCAGGTTTCGTTACTCTCCTGCTGTTTATTTCAGCAAGAGATGGCTCTGGAACGGTCTGTCAAAGACATCCAAGATCAGACTGCTCAGCTGCAGGAGATGTTCCTGAACTTGTCTCTGGGGCAAGAAGAGATGAAAGCTCTCCTCACCAAAGGCTTGGGGAGTTCCAACAATGCCAGGAGTGATCAGATTGCGGAGCTGCAGTTTGATCTAACAACACTGAGGACTCAAATGATGGGACAGTTGGTGGGCCAGATGGCTCTCATCCAAGACCTATCCCAAAGACAAGAGGAACTCAGAGTTCTTGTCCGCCAACTGCTTCCAAACAACCAACTGGGGCAAACATCTGAGGTCGAAGAGCAAGTCACCGCTCAGCCTCCATCAACTCAAGAAGACAAGGGGAAGGCTCCTTTGCTAGCTTCAGGGTCACAATCTCATCAACAACCTCGCCAGCGTCAACGGGGCAATCGGTGTAAACAAGAAAAGTCGGGAAGACAGTTTACGGAGACTGAAATACCATCATTCTTCATACTGAAGCGCCTGTTGGAGGTCAATTTGCTTACTGTAAAGGACCCTCCTCAGAAGCTCAACATCTCCTCTCCTCACTTTAATCCCGACGCATTCTGTGTTTACCACTCCTGCAGCCCGGGACACAGCACCAACGACTGTTGGGCCTTGAGGAACAAGATTCAAGATCTGATTGACATTGGGGTGCTGGAATTCATGCCAGACGGCGAGATGAAGATCTTCCGTTAAAGGGTTCTCCGCTTGAAGTGACGAAGCTCGAGCTGAAAGACTTTTGCTTCTTTTTGAATTTTCAAAGTTGTAATTTCTTTTGCTGTCAAACAATTATCTGTTGATGTTAAACTCTGTTTTCATTAATGCATTGCATATGTTTGTCTTGAATTCATCCATTCGTTTCACTACTCTTATGCTTTTCTTTATGATATTTGACTCTCGATAAAAAGCTGTAAGCCTTTAGAGGGAGGATGACGAAACAATACCGTGATCTTATACAGTATGCTTTCGAACAGACCTTGCTGATGATGTACAGGCATTTCTTTCAATTCCCAAACACTGGAGTTATAAGGAAGTTAATCCCTAGTCAACCCCTTCGAGCCAAAGAAGTAGGAGTTTCCTGTTCTAAACAATCAAAACCTTTGATATAAACCTGGGGCAGGGTAGTATCTCAGTTAATTCAAAAGAAAATGCGCATTAAAGTCGCAAACTCTCAGTTCGTAACACAACGAACGACGTCAAAAAAAAGAAGAGAAAGCATTCCTTTGGAATCAAAAGACAAGGGTGGTTCCCTATCACGTAGACATTCAATCTCTCAAAAGAGAAAAGCCCGCCGAGCCAAAACCTATAAAGGAGGCTTAAGAAAGCTGGGGCATCCCGCTGACAGTAATCCCGGAAAACGGTAACAGTCAGGCAAAAGTTAGGGATAACAAATCAAAATCAAAATAGCGAGGTCATTACAAAATCCTCAACAACATGAAAAGTGTTGTAAAAGAAAAAAAGGAGATAATGACTGTCTCCCAAATTCAAAACTGGTGAACCATCGCCCAAAAGTCGTTCCAAACTCAAAACAGAGTGCGACGCACAGTTAACTGAGCTTAGGTTGAAGGACATCACGAAGAGCGGGCGGGTACAAATATACTTTGAGCCTTTATCCTTTGTTTCTTAAACCGTGAACCAGGCCACGTTACAACCCTTTAAAAGTCCTAATTGAAGCATGGGTTAGTTCGAAAGCATACTGTTACAAAAGGTATCCTGACTCCTGTAGGGCTTTGCTCTAAATCTTGTGTCGATTTGTCTTGTGAAAAGTTTTCTGCTAAAAAACGCATTTTTCAAAACTTCGAGACAAACATAAACTTTGCATTATTTGAATATCACTGTCTGCATTTGACTTTTTGTTTGACAGCGAAGAAATTCATACAGCGAATGTTCGGAGGAACGAAAACTCTCTCAGTAAGTCAAAATCACTTCAAGAGGATAACACTTCCATCAAATCCCTTATCAACAAAGGGGCATGACATGTCACAATTCGATTAACCTGGGGCAGTCCAGTCAAGGTCCAACAGATCTTTCAAAGTTCAATTAACCTGGGGCAGTCCAGTCAAGATTTCAAGAAATCTCTCAATATGCAGGGTAATCTGATTCAAGATTCATTCTTCACCACTTGGGGCATTCGAATGTCAAAAGTGTCCAACAAATCAACTACAACATTTCCAGATTCGACTCCTGTATCCAGCCAGGGCATATCTGTTGATCATATTTCCAGACTCGATTCCTGTATCTAGCCAGGGCACGTCTGAAGAGTTCGAGGATTCGATTCCTGCATCCAGCCAGGGCATATCTATTGACGACTATTTCCAGATTCGATTCCTGTATCCAGCCAGGGCATATTTGTTGACCACATTTCCAGACTCGATTCCTGTATCTAGCCAGGGCACGTCTGAAGAGTTCGAGGATTCGATTCCTGCATCCAGCCAGGGCATATCTATTGACGACTATTTCCAGATTCGATTCCTGTATCCAGCCAGGGCATATCTGTTGACCACATTTCCAGACTCGACTCCTGTATCTAGCCAGGGCACGTCTGAAGAGTTCGAGGATTCGATTCCTGCATCCAGCCAGGGCATATCTGTTGACGACTATTTCCAGATTCGATTCCTGTATCCAGCCAGGGCATATCTGTTGACTATTTCCAGATTCGATTCCTGTATTCAGCCAGGGCATATCTGTTGACTACATTTCCAGACTCGATTCCTGTATCCAGCCAGGGCATGTCTGAAGAATTCCAGATGCAGTTTTACACGGACTCATCATGAAGCTACCCTACACAGGTTCCTTCTCAAAAACCCGATGCAGTTTTACACGGACTCATCATGAAGCTACCCTACACAGTTTCCTTCTCAAATTCCAGATGCAGTTCTACACGGATTCATCATCAGGAAACCCTACACAGGTTCCTTCTTTCAACTTACAATTCAACGCATCTCCAGTGATTATCCATCCTACCTCCAAATGGCATCTGTAAGCCCATTCCCGAGATCAAGTGCCTACGACAATCAAATATTCTTGCCCTCCACAGCAGCAGCCAAGGATTTATCTTCCCCGGCAGCAGTCAAGATGCTTTTATCTTCAGCCATCTCGGATTCATGTATCCTTGGCAAGATTAGCTCATCAGCTTACATGCACATTCATCATAAACATTAATGTCACACGTATTGCATCATGCATCATAACATTGCATACAACTAACCCTTTGCCTTTTCAGGAAAGATCAGTCGACAGACACAGATCATCTCCCGAGATTCATCCAGAAATAGTTCAGATGTGACCCAGACACGGCGACATTCTGATACTTATTCCAGATTCATTCAGACACATCAGCAGAAACCTTACGCCGGTTCCTCTTCAACTTCAAGACTTCTGAAGCAGTTTACGGATTCTTCCCTACAACGGATGTCAATCTACCGACTCATTCAGACTCTTCTCAACTTCTGAAATAGTTTACGGATTCTTCCCAACAACGGATGTCAATCTACCAACTGATTCAGACTCTTCTCAATTTCTGAAAATAGTTTACGGATTCTTCCCTACAACGGATGTCAATCTACCGACTTGTTCAGACTCTGCTCAACTTCTGAAAATAGTTTACAGATTCTTCCCAACAACGGATGTCAATCTACCGACTTGTTCAGGCTCTTCACAATTTTTGAAAATAGTTTACGGACACGTCCCCACAACGGATGCTGCTCTATTGCTTATTCAATCTCAGATAGTTTACAGATTCTCCAGATATGGACGTCAATCTGTTGCTTGTTCAGACCCCTAGTTCAGAGATGTTCCAAAACATGGATGCCCTTCTGATACTTGTCCATTCACCATTGACATACAGTTCAACATGTCCAGATGGCATCTATAAGCCCATCCTCCTACCAGCAGTCGCCGAATGGCATCTGTAAGCCCATTCTCAGATGGCATCTCTAAGCCCATCCCCCGACAAAAATTCTATCGCACCAGATGGCATCTTTAAGCCCATCACCAAATGGCATCTTTAAGCCCATTCACCTCCACCATCACCTCGACGAGTGCAAATTTTCTGGGCACATTAGTGTCCAATCTCCTTTTACCTTCAAGTCGCGAAAGGCAAACTTGCCAATCTAACTCTTCAGGTCAAAGAAGATTGAACAGGGGCAACTGTTGTACCCCAAAATTTGCCCTCGCATTTTTCCCCAAGAAATATCAGCTTCAAACATTTCCTGACTTTTCAAACTGGCTCAAGAATCGGACAAACGGACTTTTCTTGACAGTCAAGCAAAATTAGGGTTTTTACTGATTTTCAGAGCTCTGATTTGTCTCATACAGTTGGCTTAGGGTTTGGATGATTTTTGGCTCAATTTTGATCAAGCGAACGCTATTTGGTATTTAATCAGGAGTTAAGGTTTTATGGGCATATTCTCAGAAAGATTAAAATTCTACAACACTTTGCAGTTTATTCCGAGATTCGGGTTGAATTTGCATTATTCATAATTTAATCAGTGAAAGAAACAGTGGTTTGAATTCAGTTTGTTTGGGCCAGTCAAAGAAGGTGTGCAGTTTGGATTTACAGTAGTGGCAAAAAATCAGTGTTTATGGCAAATCAGTGAAGAAGGAATGCGCTTGGTCAGTTCAGTTTGGTTGACTGCTGCTTTGCTTTGGATATCGGAAGAGACAGGTTTAATTAATCAATATTGTTATCATTTAAGTTATTTATTATTCTAAAAAATTGAATGATTGAAATTTAGTTTTCAATTGTTTTAATTCTAAGAATTTTAAATAAATAAATAAACAATAAAGAAAATTAGAATTAATTGGATAATTTAGACTTTTATTGATATTTGAATTATTTGTACAAATTGTTGTTTATAATTTAAAATTATGAACAATAATATACATTGATTTAAAATATTACATAAAATTAAAACTATCCTATGTTCTAATATTCTTCATTCTTCACTCCACGCCGGTGCTCCGTTTTCATCTGCAAAGAGAACAAGAAAAGTCAGAAAGCAGTTAATAAAAAAAGACAGTTAAAGTTGCTCATCATTAGGGGCCACTGACTGGGATCAGTTGACCCTCTCTGCAAATCGCGGGATTTCTCCCGGTTCACAAAGAGGGAAGAATTCCATTTTTTATTCATGAATGTCAAATGCATAATTTCTAAAAGTTCAAAATGCAAACTTCCAATTCAAACTAAACTGAAAAGTCCAATTCCCACTTAAATGCCAAAGATATCAAAGGAAATCAAGGAAGTACAATTGCTGCAAAGTCAAAATCCCAGACTGTCAAAGAAAGATATGGAACATATCACAAAGTCCCAAGATATCAAAGAAATGCAAAAAAGCGTAGCAAAGCACAAAAGCTGGATAAAGATGCAGAGATATGTTATGCAAGCAACTTGATTCTTAATCATCATTTCCCAGCATAAGTAGGGCCCCTTCAGAAACAGTACAAAGAAATCATATAATAATCTTTAAACTGTACTAAAAAGTGAGAAAAAGAGAGATAGAGAGCATAGGCAGAGTTCAGGTCTGAGACATAGGCAGCAAGACAGAAAAAAGAGCTATAATCCAAAGAACTCAGGTCAGCAGGTAAAAAAGGCAGGATAGAGAGGGAGAAATATACAAAAAACATACCAACTCGGCCTCAAAAAAAGATATACAAGCTAAAGCCTCTGAGTTCCAAGAAAAAGAGAACCTGCAAGTTCAAACACACATTCTCAAACACAAACATACTGAACCTATCAAACCTGAGCAACCTCAAACTTGGCCAAGCCCAACAAACACACTGAAGCATAACCTGCAAACTAGGTTATCAAGCCAAGCTAACATAAAAATGCCTTGACCTGCCTGCATCATCCAAGCCTAACCAGAACTACCAACAACCTGCCTATCACACATGCTGAAGCAAGAAACCTAGCCAAAAAACTGTGTTAAACCCTGCCTCAACCTTCAAACACACAAAAACCTGATAAACTGTCAAAAACCATCAAACCTGCATCAGGCCTCACCCTGCCTCAACCTTCAAACACACAAAAACCTGATAAGCATTAGCCTCACAAACCCATCAAACTGAAGCAAACAAAGACCAACATAACACATCTCAAAATCATAACCTGAAAGACTTTTCAAAACACATAACCAGAATCACCACCCCTATTGCCAAGTCTCAAGCCTGAACATCAAAAACCTGATACCAGTACTAAAACCATACCAACCTACTGTCAAGCACGAAACCAATTCCTAAGCCCTCAGTACAAGCATCATTGGGCATTAAATCTCAAAAAGGCATCCAGTCAAAGGCAAATCATTCAAGGCAACACAGGCCCTCAGATCTCAGAGATGATCACTGGGCATCTCAAAGCAACTATTCAACAATACTCAAGCAAATACTCAGGCAATCAACACACAGTGGCACAGAAGAAGGGATAAAGAAGTGAACATATTAGGGCTTCTCAGCATACATCATCATCAAAACCTAATATATCAAAAGAACGAAAATACCAGGAAAGCATCAAAAGCTCAAAGATTCATCCAAGCAAGCTCAAAGCTCCATCACCGAATCTCCGGCCTCCTAAAGCGTCACCCCTCTTCTCTCCTCCATCTCCAAAAATCAGGTAACGAGCCTTCTATCTCTTCTCCTTCACCTCATAAAAAAAACGAAAAAATAAGAACTCAAAACAAAACATGCGAATCCAGAAGAAGAAAGAAACATAAGACACTAAAACGAACCTTGTATCGAAGGCGCTGAGTTCATGTTATGGAGGGAAGAAAGGCGTTGGAATAACGCTGGTGGCCGGAGAAAGCGTTCAGGAAATTGATGATCGGAGAAGACGAATGCACAAACGGCGCCGCTCAAACCCTAACCTTCGCTCTGACTGTCAAAACGCGTTAACCCTAATTTTGCTTTTGGATTAACATGGGCCTTGCCCGTTCTGTGTCCCTCCTAAGCCCATAAGATTTTCACTTCTAATCTAACATTATTTCACAAAATACCATGTTAATACTAATACTTAAAAATACAAATATATTTTATCTAATTAAAGTTTTCTTTTCTATACTTAAATTAACTAATATAATTACTAAACCATACATTTTTGACTTAGCATTTTGTCATATATTACTTTGAAAATACTTGCTTCTCTTTTATTCATTTACTCTTTTATTAAAAATACATTTGTACATATTATACATTTTTTCATACATAATTAAAATTGAAACTCTTTTTTTTAGTTAACATTCTTTTTCATACATAACAATTCAATACATTTTTCTCTAATATCAAATTCACAACATTTTAATCAAAACACTTTCTTTTTCTTTTGTACATAATACAAAATCAAAGATTTATTAAGACGCATATCTAGGTCAAAAACCCTAATACGATTCAACTTCACATTATCGCACTTGTACATAATTACACGATTCATATACATATACACTTGTACACTTACACAAATACATTCACATTGTCCTATACACATTTTTATCTTATATTTGTATATTCGATATTTACATTTTGATCGCACATTCGATTTGGTTGTAACTTATTGGATCCTATAAGTCTCATCCCCTTGTACATTTATACCCCCACTCCCGGACACTATTTTGTAATAGCGTAGATTTTACATTCCGCAATTTACAGTTTTCCAATTATACCATGGTTAGACCTAGGGTTTGTATGTACATAAAATCGAACGCTAGATAACCTAATACAAGACAAATACATGTAATCAATACACAATCACACTTGCACCCCCTAGGGTAATCCCACATGTTGCCTTCCAAAATGGGCCATGCTTGCACGTCGAGTATCTTTGGCAAAACAAAATCAAATGATCATAAGTCTCAAAATGTTGCCTAAACGGAATGATCATAGTCCCTTCAAAACAAATTGCCAAAGACACTTGGCATCATTGCATTCATGGTCCATACGATGACCCGCGCCCGTCCCGAATAAACTTCCTAAAATGCAAGATTGTCTACCAATTTCGATGGTAGAACAAAATTGTTAAAAGGGGTTAAAACATGACAAAAACCTTTGAGTACAATAGGGTAGACAAAACTCTTAGTTACTTGAGATCAAACTTGCAAAAACACTTGCCTTCTTTTCAAAAACCACAATCCACCACACTTTCAAAACAAACTCTCAAAAACATTTGAAAACATCTTTTCGAAAAGATTCACACTTTTGTAAAACACTCAAACACGAGTCAAATACATTAGTTGCCTAAGACAAGGCATCTTTTTCCAAAACATTTTCAAAAAGCACCCACACACACACCGTTTTCAAAGCAATCGAAAAACAAGGCAAGTGATCTAAAAAACCAAGTAACTAAGAGCCCATGGATAACCATGGATGAAAAGGGTGCTAATACCTTCCCTTTTTATAATCTACCCCCCGAACCCACGAAATATCTCAAAAGGTTTTTGCTGTGCTTTTTTAACCTTTCCTTTAGGATAAAATAAAAAGTCGGTGGCGACTCTTGCTCAACCGCACAAGTGTGAATACAAACGCAAAACCATAGTCAGTTCTCCCACCGTATCACAATATACACCGAATATTTCTCATACTTTAGTTTAAATTAAATTATTTTATAAGTATCATGCAGGTATTTTTCTATTTTTTGCAGATATGCACTGAGCCAGACACTTTTGAAGAAACAAAGAAAAAAGGGTGCAAAAAGTAGTAAAAAGGCCTAAGGAGAAGAAAACAGCCCAAAATCCCATTTCAGCATTATTTCTTTTCAGCATTATTTTCTTTTCCAGTTATTTCTAGCCAGCACTATTCTTACCAGTTTTATTTTCTTTTTTACGATTAAATACATCCTTGGATCGAAGCAAAGCCTACAACTTGTGGAGGACTGCTTCTATCTTCAGAGTAATTTCCAGGTTTATGTTTACAAATTCTTATTGCTTATTAATTAATATAATTATGTTTATTCGAATTTTTTCTTTAAATTATTCTGCAATTTGGTTTAATATTATGCCAGGCTAGAAATCCTATACCGGTATGTAAGGTCAATAGACCGAGGGAACGAGTAGCTTAGTCGGGATTATTTTTACTACGAAACTTTCTTTTTTGGCCTAAGTTACTATTTTTCAAATCATTAAATTGTTTTGTTACGGAAGTAAAAAAACAAATAGAGGTTAGGGTCAACAAAGCGGAAGTTTGAGATATTTTAACTGGACAGTAGTAATTAGGCATTAGCTTAAAATACAGCGGAAGCACTTTAAAGTTAATTAAGATTTTGTTTAGTTTCCAAAAAGTGTTTTTAACTCCTGCGGGATGGAGGAAGCGTACGTTAGGACTTAACTGCATAGCCTAGATCAACAAAACGACAGTGTGAGACGAGGGTTTTTAAACTAGATAGGTTTTACTGAAAACTGTTTTGAAAATATAAAAACGCCCGACAGGTCGCTAGTTCTCGAGGTAAGACCGTTGCATACTGGTAATTTAGCTCATTGATTATTAAAATACAACTTAATTTAGTGATTAGTTTCCCTACAACCCAAATCAAATATTCATTAGCTTTAGATTTACATAGTAACAATAGAAAACGGTAGATTGATTCATCAGTCTTTGTGGTTCGATATCTTTTAAAACTACTCGACAAGACTGTGCACTTGCAGTCCGAATCATTGGATACATAAGTACAAATCCCACGATCAAGTTTTTGGCACCGTTACCGGGGACTGATTTAAGTCGATATCGCTACTCTTTTGTTACGCAGTAGAGACTAGAGCAAAAACTTCTCTCTTTTTATTTTATTTTTTAATTTTGCATGCCAAACACTCGTTCGCAAGACGAGTCGTTATACATACAAACCAATGATATCGAGCGTTATCTCAGACTTAGACGCCGCATTCAAGAGTATCATCTCTTGTATAACACTCAACCTCGTCAATCACTCGAACCTCCTATTTCTCCACCAACCGAAGAAATGGCTGCAAATCCTGCTTCGCGCCCACTCAAATCCTATGCCATACCCTCACAAGATGAACCACATAACAACATTGCTGCCCCTCCGATTGAGGCTAACAACTTTGAACTTAAACCCTCTTTGTTATCTGCTGTGCAAGAAAACCAGTTCTCTGGTGGATCGATGGAAGACCCTAATCTTCATCTATCAATATTTATACAGTACGTAGATACAATCAAGAACAATGGGGTCAGTCAAGAAGCAATAAGACTTCGTCTCTTCCCTTTCTCTTTAAGAGACAGAGCAAGAGCTTGACTCCAATATCTACCCACAAACTCAGTCACTACATGGGATGAGCTGAAGAAAGTTTTTCTTGCGAGATATTTTCCACCAAGCAAAACAGCTATGCTAAGATCTCAGATAAGCGATTTTAGACAAAAGGAGAATGAATCCCTTTTCGATGCTTAAGAAAGATACAAAGATCTGATGAGACTATGCCCACATCATGGCCTGGAAGAATGGTTGATTATCCACACCTTCTATAATGGTCTCCTCTACAATACAAGATTAACAATAGATGCTGCCGCAGGTGGTGCACTTATGGACAAATCCTACACCGCTGCTTATGCTCTAATTGAAAGTATGGCCCAAAACCACTATCAGTGGGGAAGTGAAAGAGGACACGCAGACAAAGGTACTACAGAGAAAACACCGACAAAAGGAGGAATGTATGAGATAAGCGACCTAGACAGTGTCCACGCTAAGGTAGATACCCTCACCCTAAAGATTGATAATTTGACCGCAATACCTCTAGCCACCGTGACTGTTATAACTCCCAATTGCGAAATATGCGGAGTACCTGGACATCTAGTTACTGAATGTAAAATCTTGGCAGGAACTCCAGCTGACCAAGTGAATTATGCTCAAGGAAACCCTTACTCAAACACGTACAACCCAGGATGGAAAAATCACCCAAATTTCTCATATAAAAACCCCAATGCGTTGTATGCTCCAAACCAAGCACCTGTTGTACCACCTGGATATTAGAAAGCTCCTGCAAATGCTCCTAGTGCACCAAAAAAATCAAACTTAGAACTGATGATGGAGAACTTCATAGCTACTCAAGCACAAACAAATAAGGACGTCCAAAATCAGAACATACACACTAATGAGCAGATAAAACAATTTGCAAACAAAATTGATGCTTTGGCCACCCACAATAAAATGTTATAAACCCAAATATCTCAAGTGGCTCAACAACAAGCACCTACAGCCGCACCAGCTGATACGTTTCCCGGTCAACCACAACCTAACCCAAAGGGGCATGCTCATGCCATTATATTAAGAAGTGGAACCGAGTTAGATGGACCGACTGATCCAAGACTATCAAACCAAGGTATGTATCAAAAGGCTGAAACGTCAACTGAAAAGGAGAATCAACCAGAGAAACTGGAGGTAGACGAAGAAGATAAAGGAGGAGAGGCCAAAGAAAAAGAAAAACCTTATGTGCCTCCACCGCCTTATAAACCCCAAATCCCTTTTCCTGGTAGATTAGCCAAACCCAAGAATGTAGGGCAATTTAAAAAATTCGTAGAACTTCTGAAACAACTCAATATAACAATTCCTTTCACATAAGCTATAACTCAAATGCCCTCCTATGCCAAATTCCTCAAGGAAATCTTATCTAACAAGAAAAAGCTAGAAGATAACGAAACAGTAACGCTTACAGCAGAATGTAGTGCAATTATCCAGAACAAGATGCCTCCTAAGCTGAAAGACCCTGGAAGTTTCTCTATACCATGCCATATAGGTAAGTTTGTCATAGACAAAGCCCTATGTGATTTAGGCGCTAGTATTAGCGTTATGCCTTTATCCATATGCAACAAACTGGAAACGGGTGAACTAAGACCGACAAAGATGTCCGTTCAATTAGAGAATCGCTCCGTAAAATACCCAGTAGGAATCTTAGAAAATTTTCCTGTACGAATAGGCCAATTCTACATCCCTACAGATTTCATAATCATGGATATAAGAGAAGACGAAAGCACACCTATCATCTTAGGAAGACCATTCTTAGCCACAGATGGAGCTATCATAGATGTAAAAAAGGGCAAACTAACCTTTGAAGTAGGTGAAGAGAAAGTCGAGTTTATTCTAACACAATTCTTACAAGTGCCCGCCATAGATGACACATGTTATCTGGTGGACATCGTTGACGAATGCGTAAGAGAAATTGAATGGGAACCAATACCTTGTTCTGAAACCATGAAGATTCCCACACCTCTTATATTCGAAGACAACGAATGGTGTCTTGAATACCAAGATGATAATCTGAGTGAATGCTTAGCTCTGACACCCGATCACATGCCTTGTCCAAGAAAACCGGCATTAGATATTAAGCCATTACCTAAGACCCTCAGATATGAATTCCTTGACTCCGAATTAAAGCGACATGTAATTGTCAACGCGGACTTAGGACAACAAGAAACAGACAAATTATTACAAGTCTTAAGAAAATATCCCTCCGCCTTAGGATACAACATTACAGATCTCAAGGGAATAAGCCCTTCCATATGCATGCATCGTATTATGCTGGAAAATGACTGCAAATCTTCTAGAGAACACCAACGAAGAATTAACCCAATATGGAGCATTGTGGTTAAAGATGAAGTTAAAAAACTTTTGAACGCAGGAATCATATACCCCATCTCCGATAGTCAATGGGTAAGCCCAGTCCACTGTGTACCAAAGAAAGGTGGTATAACGGTAACAACAAACAAAGCAGGCGAAGCTGTAGCGGAACGAACTATAAGTGGAGCTAGAATGTGTATTGACTATAGGAAGCTAAACAAGGCCACTCGAAAGGACCATTTCCCTCTACCATTCATTGATCAAATGCTTGAACGATTAGCTAAGCACTCACATTATTGTTATCTAGACGGTTACTCCGGATTCTTTCAAATCCCTATTCACCCCGATGACCAAGAGAAAACGACATTCACATGTCCTTATGGAACTTTCGCCTACCGACGAATGCCGTTTGGATTATGCAATGCTCCCGCCATGTTTCAGAGATGCATGATGGCAATCTTTGCAGATTTCATAGACAACATTATGGAGGTCTTTATGGACGACTTCTCTGTATGTGGAGAGAGTTTTGAAGATTGTCTGGTGAATTTGGAGAAAGTTTTGGAAAGATGCGTAAAAGTTAACCTCGTTCTGAATTGGGAAAAGTGCCACTTTATGGTCAAACAAGGAATCGTACTAGGACACGTTGTGTCCGAAAAGGGGATTGAAGTCGATAAAGCTAAGATCGAAGTCATAGAAAACTTGCAACCCCCTAAAACAGTAAGAGAAATACGCAGTTTCTTAGGACACGCCGGTTTCTACCGACGATTCATCAAAGATTTCTCGCAAATATCAAAACCTCTAACCACCCTCCTTATGAAAGACGTTGAATTTGATTTTGATGACAAATGCCTAAAAGCATTTAACCAACTTAAAATAGCTCTTGTATCCGCACCAATCATGCAACCACCCGATTGAAGACTTCCATTTTAAATCATGTGTGATGCAAGTGATTACGCCGTAGGTGCAGTCCTAGGATAACAAAGAGATAAGAAGCTTCATGCGATATATTATGCTAGTAGAACCTTGGACCCTGCACAGATGAATTATGCAACAACGGAAAAAGAACTTTTATCCATAGTCTTTGCACTAGAAAAATTTCGCTCCTACCTCGTAGGCGCAAAAATAATTATCTATACAGACCTTGCAGCTATTAGATATCTCTTAACCAAGAAAGACTCAAAGTCGAGACTTTTGAGATGGATTCTGCTTCTACAAGAGTTCGATCTAGAAATTAAAGACAAAAAAGGTACCGAAAATGTGGTAGCTGACCATTTATCTCGAATGGAACAACTGACACCAGAAGAAGTACCTATTAACGATGACTTCCCATATGAACGTCTGATGGCTCAGATGGACTTAGGAGAAGCCAGAAAAGAACCGCCTGAATCAAATCCAAATCAAATGCTCTTAGGACTTGACACACAAGCTGCTAACAGCGATTCACGAGAAAGCCAAGACCATATAAATAATGCTATACAAGAAGCCGTGGTCTCTATCCAAACCATACCATGGTATGCGGACATAGCAAATTACTTAGCTGCCAAAATCCTACCCCCCGACATGACTTATCAACAGAAGAAGAAATTCTTTCACGATTTGAAACATTACTTTTGGGATGAACCCTTATTATTTAAGAGGAGTGCAGACGGTATTTTCCGAAGATGCGTCCCGAAAAACGAAATAGAAAGCATTATTTCTCATTATCATGATGCCCCGTACGGAGGTCATGCAAACACATCAAAGACATGTGCCAAAATTTTGCAGTCTGGCTTCTACTGGCCAAATTTGTGGAAAGATGTGCACATAGCCATCCTAAATTGCGACCGATGCCAACGCACCGGAAATATATCCAGACGCGACGAGATGCCTCAGACTGGCATCCTACAAGTGGAAGTCTTTGATGTATGGGGAATCGACTTCATGGGACCATTTCCATCCTCCTTCGGAAACAAATATATACTCATGGCTATAGATTACGTTTCAAAATGGATTGAAGCAATAGCTTCTCCAACAAACGATACTAGAGTCGTGATTAAACTCTTCAAAACCATTATATTCCCAAGGTTTGGTGTACCCAAACAAGTTATTAGCGACGGTGGCTCCCACTTCATATCACGAATCTTTGATAAACTCCTAACCAAATACGGGGTGAGGCACCGCGTCGCAACACCATACCACCCCCAAACAAGCGGACAAGTGGAAGTCTCAAATCGAGAAATAAAACAAATTTTGGAAAAAACTGTTGCCACTTCAAGAAAGGATTGGTCAGCTAAGTTACCTGACACATTATGGGCCTACAGGACGACATTCAAGACACCGATAGGTACAACTCCCTTTAAACTCATATATGGAAAATCATGCTGTGATCGGTGGATTTGGAACGGACTGTTTAACGCTGGTTCGCGAAATGTCGCGGAAGCAAGAGTCGCCACCGTCTTTTATTTTCTCCAACATGGAAAGGACAAAAGCATAGAAAAATTCCTTATTGAGATTATGCTCTCGGTTCGGGAGGTAGATTTATAGAAAGGGAAGGTGTTAGCACCCTTTCTATTCGTGGTTATCCACGGGCTCTTAGATACTTGCTCATTGTGTTTTCAAAATGTTTGTTTGCTTTTCAAGGTGAGTGGGTTTGAAAAAGTTTCTTTGAAAGTTTCAGATCGACTCTTGTATCAGTCCTCAAGAGTGTTTGTTTTTGAAAGCTTTTTGCAAAGTGTCGGTGTGAAAAGAAGTTTTCGATTTGTTTTGAATTAGAGCAAGTATCTGCGAGTCGTCTACCTACCCTAAGGAATTAGTCTGTGTAAATGTCCTTAAGGTAATGCCATCCCACCATTGAGAGGTAGGTAGCACCACCGTTGGAGGTGTTCGGGTCAATTCGAGGGTTAGGGACAGTGTGGTCACCGAGCAATAGTAAGATACCTTAGAAGCTACCCTTATGCCATTGATCTTTTTATTACGAGGCAACCGTTTCGAGGCAACTTGTTTCGAGGCAACCGTTTCGAGGCAACTAGATCAATGGAACATAAGGACTCACTAAGACGTCCTGTACTCGACGACCACGTTTCGAGGGGCAAGGCAACAATGTGATCACCAGAGCAACAGTAGGACACCTTAGAAGCTACCCTTATGCCATGTTCATGGACATAAGGACTTACTAAGACGTCCTGTACTCGACGACCACGTTTCGAGGGGCAAGGCAACAGTGAGGCGTACCCTAGGAGTGGTGTGTGAATTGTATGTCATTTTCAGTTTATTATTTGTCTTGTCATGCATTGGTGATCTACGTTTTGGTTTTATTTTTGGGCATTCATTCTTTCATGTAATTGTTAACAGTTAAAAGGTGCGGGAATTTAAAGTGCGGAAAAGATAAAGGTCCTACGCTATTACAAAGGCGCGGGTCTAGATCGCCAAATAAAACCAAGACCCGATTTAAAATAAGGTGCAGGAAGTAAATGCCTAATTAACTATTACAGGGCTTTGGAACAAATACATTATATTTACAAAAAAGAAATAAATAAAACGCGCGAAAAGAAAGTATAATCGAATGCGAGGGCGTTGGACCCTTTAAAGGAATTAAAATGAAATTATTAAAATAATTAAGTTAAATAAAGGAAATGACTTATTTTTTATGTTTTTGTATTTATGACATTAAAGAAAATTAAATTGGAATTTAAAAGTTAAATAATTCTAGTTCTAATTGTTTTTTTTTTATTTATTAAAGAAAATTGTCTAAGTTAAACCTAATTTAAACCTAATTGATTAATTACAAGTATTTACAAAATTAATTAATGGTTAATAATAATTATAATAAGAAAATAAAAATATTATTTAAAAAAAGGGATAAAAAAAGTGCTAAAGAACTATTTTTTTATATATTTTTTAGTTATTAAAAAAACATTAAAATTAACAACCTAAAATTAAAACTAAATTAATTATTGAATTTATTTACAAAAAAGGGTTATTGATGAATTAAATTAAAATAAAACATATTTTTATTTTTTTTATGATTTTATGATTTTTGGTTTTTTATATTATTAAGATGAATTAATTAGAAATAATAAAAACAAAATAAAAAAAGAATGAAAAGAAAGGAAATAAAAATGCAAACTGTGGGGGGTGTAGACCCCAATTTTGGAGGTGATTTGATGAATTAAGCCCATTTGAATGAGGCCCCTTGCTGACTTTTTGGATCACATGCCTACGCGTTGACTGGAGTATTCCATGGACTCCTGGTTCCTGGCCACTGGATGGATCATTGGAGACACATGGCAAGCGCAAACATTGGATGTATGATGGACTACTGGATGTGTACTGCACAGGAACATGTTAAACAAAATAATAGAAGTAATGTGAGGGGACCTGGGATTCGAACCCAGGTCCCAGTGTTTACCAGCCAATGCCTTAACCAATTGATCCACCAACGCGCTTTGTATATAAGATAAGAAACAAATAATATAAAATAAACTTGACATTAGTGTTATAAAATAAAAAAAAGGGCGCCGGATTCAAACCAGCCACTCACACCGTGCCACGCTAGCCTTCGTCCCCAATGTACCTGTAATGAAAATGAAATAGCGGGGGTTTTAAACCCCTCCAAAGCAATGTCCACAGAAAATAGCGAATAGCTTAGGGTGAAAAAGAAATTAGGCGCGATGGTCCAATTCCATTCAGTGGAAGGTGCTGATTTTAATGGTAGAGGTCTTAGGGTCCAATTGTTCCTGGTATGCAAAGCCCTAAAATCAAAACTCTGAAACCCTAAGCAATGGCCATGGTGAAATCGCGTACAGGCTTGGAAAACTCAATCAAATCATACTATCAGCTTCAAAACATTCACATTAGTCCAAATCCATGATTAAAAATGGAAAATACTGTATGAATAATGCAATACGAATATCAAAAATTTTAAAGGAAACCGGACTTGGTTATACCTGTTCTTGGCGTATGGAGTGTTGAATTTGATTGGAATCGCTTTCTTAGGATGTCAGCAACGTGTTTTGATGAGAATGATAGTCTGAAACAAGCTTTAGAGGTGTTTTCAGTTTTGAAAAATCTTGGCCAAAATGCAAGTTTGTTCTGAGTATTGGGGCGCAGCTTAGGTCTCTATGTTGTGTCTGATCACTTGCATATGTATTATGCAACCTGTATTGATAGGAATTGTGGCCTCATAATGCCTTGCCTTCATGTTCAAGATTCTCCATAAACCTCTATTAACAACCTTCCATTTTTGAACCATTTTTTGAATTCTTGCTCCATTTGGCCTCTTGCACGAATTTGGCATATGTATAATGGTGATTCAAGGTTCACCAAAGTCAGATATCCTCCTTAATTAAACTTTTTGATTTTCTTTTGATTTTAAAAGATTTAAAATCAATTAAATCCAATAAAATCAATTAAAAATGAAAAAATTAATTTAAAAATTTGAAATAAAAGGTGGGACACGTGGGAAGCATGGCCAAGCTGATTCAAGTGAAAAAAGTGGGCCCCTTTTGTCAAAAATGAAGTTTCAAGGATAAATGATTTTGGCCATTTCACAAAACTTTCCCAACTTCTCCAATGCATATCTTGCTCAATTTTTAAACTTTGATTATGTTCTTGGACATTTTGGAAAGGTATTGAAGTCCTCTAACCAATTTATTTGGTCCCATGTCATTTTGATTTACCAATCTCAAGTTATGGTCTTTGACTTAAAGTCCCTTTTTGTTGACTTTTGAAAATGACCTATAATGTTGAAATTGATAACTTTTTGTGAGAGCATTTCTTGGACTTGGAGTGTGAAGATGAGTTATAGGAAATGTATTCCCCTTCAAGAATAGCATTGGATGGGATTTTTCTGATGAACCATGAAAAAGTTATGCCTTGGTCAAGTTACAGTTGACTTTTCAGCTGTCCAAAAATAGAAACTTTTGCATCTTGAGACTTTTTGAGCCATACTTTTGAGAATCATGATCAAGCATTGATCAAATTATGTTTGTGGCTTCAAAATAAGATGTTGACAAAATTTTTTGACTTTTGACTGCCAAATGACCATTTTGCCCCTACAGTTGACTGTTGAGCAATTAGGGTTTTTGACTGTGCAACTTGACCTTGTGAGCCTTGAAACTTGACATGTAGGTGTTTGACAATGTTTATAGGCATAGGAGACTTGATTGAGCTCTTGAAAACTTCAACTTCCTTGCAAGAACCAAAACCCTAGTTTGACTGACTTAGGATGAAGGTTTGACTGTGTGGCCCTTGAGTAAACTTGAACCAATTGTGGATGATTCTTGTCAAAACTTTGAAGATTATGGGAGGGCAAATTTTGGGGTACAACACATGCCACCTGCCAGTGGAAATTGAACACAAAGCTTATTGGGCAATTAAAACTTTAAACCTAAGCTACACTGCGGCAGGAGAGAAAAGAATCCTTGACATAAATGAATTAGAAGCACTAAGATTAGATGCATATGAAAATGAAAGGATCTACAAGGAAAGAACGAAAAAATGGCATGACAAACGTATCTCAAGAAAAGAATTCAATGAAGGAGATGTCGTACTCCTATTCAACTCTCGTCTGAAACTGTTCCCTGGAAAACTCCGCTCACGATGGTCTGGACCATTTGAAGTAACCAAAGTTTTTCCCAGTGGTGCCATAAAAATCAAAGGAAAATCTATGAATCCATTCCTAGTGAACGGCCAATGCCTAAAGCATTATTACAACGTTGAAAATAAGGATTACACCGCGAGCTTAACGCTATTAGAGCTACCGCACCAACTTGAAAACTAATTCACGTCTAACATAATTGTCAAGCTAACGACATTAAACAAGCGCTGTGTGGGAGGCAACCCACAAATTTTTATTTTATTTATTATCTCTCAAATATCTTTATCTTTTATCTTTTATTTCTATTCTTATTTTTTCATTTCTGCATTCTGATTTTTACTTTCCGATCTTTTTCCATTTCTTTCTTTCTCCCACAACATATTTTACTTATTTGCATTTTTATTTTCCAAATTTTAGTACCGATTCACAGGAACCTACAAGCTGAAATTCATGGATACTGTCATTTTTGCCTCGGAGACTCAGCAGAGAAGATATGAGATTCTGGCTCAGCGCCAGATGAGTATGACCACGTATGTGCATGATCCTACCTTGACAGCCTTAGGAATCAGGGAAAGTGTCTATTTCATGTTTAACCAGATAGGATGGGAGGGGTTCCTAGCCCATAAACACCCTACACACCAACGCCTCACTTTGGAGTTCTTGAGCTCCCTCATCTATAAACCTACACAAGGCTTAGGATGTAGTAGAGGTCAGATGTCCTTTAGATTGTTCGGTTTCACCCACCAGTTTATAGTTCGCAGTCTAGCTCAGCTGCTAGGATTCCCTAGCTCTTTAGACGCCCACATGGAAACACAGGCGGATGAGTACCTCAACTTTGAGCTTAATCACTTTTGGAGAGACATAGCGGGACAATATCCCGAGGACCCCGACCACCTTGATGCCACCAAGATTCATAACCCTGCTATTAGGTATTTCCATCACATTTTAGCTTTCACATTTTTCAGAAAACCTATTAATCAAATCTCGGTTTCTAGGGATGAGTTGTTCATCATTTACTGTGCTTTTCAGACCATACCAGTCCTTGGCGCATCATTTATGATCTCCAACATGTCAGCTATAGCTCAGTGTACCCATGGCCCCATCTGTGTCGGTGGGCTAGTCACTATGATAGCTGAGGCCCTATCCCTATGATCATCTCTGTCGCGCTTTACACCGTATGCCAGATATCATACCATGGACATCCCTTTTTGCTTTAACATTTCCTTGATTGGTAACCTCAGCCCACCTCACTTTCAGCTGCTTATCCAACGTAACCCTATCTATTACTTCAAATTGCCTAGCCCCGAGCATACCGGTGTCTATACCAAGACAAATTGGCTATATCCCCTAGAGAAGACAGCCGAACACGACCCTGAGAGGGAGGAGAGCGACCCATGTACACCCACAGGTTACCATAATTATACACCTTTGGAATATCCTACACTACCCCTTGTTTCTACAGCTGATGACATACCCATGCCTGATCATGCACATACGATCAAGACTCTGCAGACATATGTTACCACACTACGAGGAGAGCTCGAAACTGTTAAAGAAAATGTCAGCACGCTTCAGCGTGACTTCTTTCATTTCATGGAAGTTGTCACGGAGCATTTTGACCACATTTATCAACATCTGCACGCTTCTGCACCACCTCCCGGAGGCCCTCATGCTTGATAGTTTTTCTGTACCGCCCCAGTGAGGAAACTGTTTGTTCTTAGTCTGGGGGGGTTTTTCATTGTTTTTCATTATCATTATTATTCTCAAACTCATTATGGTTTTAATTATTTTCGAATAATATGTTACTTTTCGGTCCTAAAATTTTATTCATATCCATTCTATTTATTTCTATTTACAAAGCATGCATTAATTTTTGCAATTTCGGTTATTATTTTCATTTGTTTTCAATTTCTATTATTATTATCATGTTTTATTTTTGTTACCATCTTTATTTGCTTCTTATTTACCATATCATTTTTCCAAACTATACAATATGCTACTAATCCCTTGCAATACACTTCTCAAAATTGAAATTAATTAATTAAATCAAAAATTGAAATTAATTAATTACTTTAGTGGAGCACGTTCAAAGCAGTCAAAGAAACCAATGTCTTTGACTCTGACGAACGTCAGAGTACATGTGACGAACGTCAGAGGGAGTATCTTTGACTCTGAAGAACGTCAGAGAGAGTGTGACGGGCGGCAGGCATTGTCCCCCACGCCTTTTCAAGTCCGTGAGCATTGATAGTATTGATGCACGAAAATTTGTTATTAAATTCCACCACCCCATTTACTCCACTCACCCATAACTTCCATAACCTCCCAAATTTCAAAATTCTCCCATAAACACCATTAAATTTCCTACTCCACAAACCATCTATATAAACCCTTCCCTTCCATCCTTAGTTTCATCACTACCACTCCATTTCCATCACTTTACCACAAATACATTTTTCTATCAAGTTCAATACTCATGGCCAACCAACCCGAACCCGACATGCGACATCTCGTGCTCCGACAAGGAGAAGCCGGTGAGCTTCAAAAAGAGAGGTACATAAAATTCCATCGCCGAGGGATAACACCAACACGGTTCGTCGACAACACTTGCTTGCAACAATTAGGCTTGCAGCCTCATATGGAAGGCTTGCTGAATAAAGCTGGCCTAAGCTTTATTAGCACGATGAACACGCCAACTTACGAAGCTCTCACATTGGAGTTCTTGAGTTCCTACGCATATCACACCCGATAAGATGCAGACGCACACCTAACGGGAGCCACTCATTTTCGGATGTTCAACCGAGAGTACCAACTCAACCATGAGATCTTGAGCGACATATTTCATTTCCCCCGAGGGAATAATGTGCAATACCGCATACCCCCCAAATTGGATTGGAACGGAAGTGCATACGCACTATGGGAGAGAATAACCGGCGAACCAAATGTCACACCTGAAGCACGGTACGCCTCTCACATCCACAACCCGAACATCCGCCTCTTACACCGTGTTATGGCAAACACAATATTCGGAAGAGCAAACAACAACAAGGTAAACACTAAAGAATTATATGCTCTCCACTGTACCTTTTTGCAAAACATCCGTCTTAATCCCGTCACTTTAATGATGGCTCATATTCAAAACCTCGTTGCAAGAGAAGGAACCACACCTTTTTGCATCGGAGGCATCGTCACCGCCATCACAGTTCACTTGAACTGGGGGGAAAGGATCCAACTCCTACCTCCGCTGCCAGCAATTTTTATGGACATTGATAACTGTAGAGCTGACCGCCTAATTAAAGTACGAGAAGCTGGAGGATACTATCTCATGGTTAAGAATGCAAGAGTTCGTAGTGTGATCATGCCAAATCATAATCGCACTTACTTGGGTAATCCGGATAACTGGCTTTACAACCTGAACGCCCCAGAACCCGGAGAAAATGTGCAAGGAAACCAAGGTCAGGCTAACAACGTTGCTGCTGACGAAATCGAAGAAGAATTAGAGCAGCAAGAGCCCCAACAACAGCAAGCCAACAATCCCGCCACCATCGATGCAATATATGCCGCAATAATGCAACAAAACCAGCTGGCCACTCAACGCCACCAGAGCCTCGAGACGCGCCAAATCGAAATGATGACTCTCATGCAACAAATGTAGAGAGACCAAAATGACTACGCTCTCAGGCACGATCAAAGTATGTTGGAATTCACCACAGGAATAACGGAAGATATGCGAGCCTTAACACTCCGTGTTGATGACTTGCATAATATCATATCCCAAAGAGATGGCGGAAAATCTTCCAGACATGGCGGGCAAGCACGTCGAAGAGCAAGGACACGTGGCCGATACCAAAGACAAGAGGAGGAAGAATGATTATGTTGTTATCTTTCCCTTTCTCGCTTCTATTAATACATTGAGGACAATGTATGATTCAAGTATGGGGGAGGAAGTATTTCCCTTTTCCTAGTAATTTTTATTTTCTTTGTAATTTCCCTTCTGTTATCTTTAATTCAATAAATTTTTTTTATCAAGTCATCTATTGCAGCAATTTGTGTTGTTCTTTCAGACTCCCCTTTCTTTTTTAGCCTATAAATTTTTTTATATTTTTGTCTCACTCGACAAAGTAAATAGACTGCAAAATCTTTAATCATCAGGAATTAGGGCGAGATTAAGCGAAACTTCTACCGTCTAGACGCTCTACAACCCCAGAGTATGATAAATCCGTTCAAGTACCTGTTGTTTCCAACGCCCTGAGTTTAGTCTTTATAGTAACCTTGAGTAGTTTATATTAGCAGTCAGCACCGTCTTAAACACAAACTACGCAGGAAGTCGATGAATATAAGTGGATGATAGAATATTTCAGCAAAATGTTGCAAGGAAAGACACTGATTAAATTGGACGATCCTCACCCGATCGCCTAATCCAAAGTATGTAAACCTTACAAAGTAACATGAAAATTCATCTGATGGATGGTTCAGGAGCATCTGGTACTGAACTCGGTAGGGCAAATTACGGTCTGATCCCCCGCATCCAACATTTGAATTAAAGGTTGCCACGTTAATGTGCCAGAAACCTCTAAAAGTTTAAAAAGGATCATAACCACTAACCGACTGTTCTGCTATGTGCATGCGAAGATAAAGGGCTTAATGTGATTGCGCTAGAATGAAAAAGGAAAAACAAGACAAATACTCGAGGTAGGCTATGATAGGACCTGTAGCTAGTTTACGTAAAATGGGATTGTCTAGCGTCTCCGACGTAGTTATGGAGCACGAATCAAGCCATCGATTTTCTGACAAAAACACAATGCAACTATGTATTAGTCGAGCCGAGTCATAACCATGTTTAGAAAAACATCGTACTTAGCATTTTCTTGAGGACAAGCAAAGTTTAAGTATGGGGGAGTTTGATAACACACAAATATGTGATATTTCTGGCTTGATACACACCGAATATTTCTCATACTTTAGTTTAAATTAAATTATTTTATAAGTATTATGCAGGTATTTTTCTATTTTTTGCAGATATGCACTGAGCCGGACACTTTTGAAGAAACGAAGAAAAAAGGGTGCAAAAAGTAGTAAAAAGGCCTAAGGAGAAGAAAACAGCCCAAAAGCCCATTACACATGTGAGCACGTGGCCCACATGCAAGCAAGCCCTGACGACCGTCAAGGGGGACGTGACGAACGTCACGCTCCATGAAGACCAAGTGACGATAGTCACTTGCGTGTGACGAACGTCACAGCTGTCACCCCACTTTCTCTCATCCAACGGACAACAACTCATTCAAAGATGAATCCAACAAGCTCCTCAATTCACTCACCCACTCAGTCAAAAGCAACGAACGTGACTATTATTTCTCCTATTATTTCTGAAGGAAGAAAGAGGAACGGTTGCTACATTTTCGAGACCAACAAACCGAGCAAGCATTATAAATAGAACCTGAGACCACAGTAGAAGGGGTTCTTATTTTGGTTCTGCTTTTTGACGAGAAAAGTTCATATATTATTTTCAGCATTATTATTTTTCAGCATTATTTCTTTTCAGCATTATTTTCTTTTCCAGTTATTTCTAGCCAGCACTATTCTTTCCAGTTTTATTTTCTTTTGTACGATTAAATACATCCTTGGATCGAAGCAAAGCCTACAACTTGTGGAGGACTGCTTCTATCTTCAGAGTAATTTCCAGGTTTATGTTTACAAATTCTTATTGCTTATTAATTAATATAATTATGTTTATTCGAATTTGTTCTTTAAATTATTCTGCAATTTGGTTTAATATTATGTCAGGCTAGAAATCCTATACCGGTATGTAAGGTCAATAGACCGAGGGAACGAGTAGCTTAGTCGGGATTATTTTTACTACGAAACTTTCTTTTCTGGCCTAAGTTACTATTTTTCAAATCATTAAATTGTTTTGTTACGGAAGTAAAAAAACAAATAGAGGTTAGGGTCAACAAAGCGGAAGTTTGAGATCTTTTAACTGGACAGTAGTAATTAGGCATTAGCTTAAAATACAGCGGAAGCACTTTAAAGTTAATTAAGATTTTGTTTAGTTTCCAAAAAGTGTTTTTAACTCCTGCGGGATGGCGGAAGCGTACGTTAGGACTTAACTACATAGCCTAGATCAACAAAACGACAGTGTGAGATGAGGGTTTTTAAACTAGATAGGTTTTACTGAAAACTGTTTTGAAAATATAAAAACGCCCGACAGGTCGCTAGTTCCCGAGGTAAGACCGTTGCATACTGGTAATTTAGCTCATTGATTATTAAAATACAACTTAATTTAGTGATTAGTTTCCCTACAACCCAAATCAAATATTCATTAGCTTTAGATTTACATAGTAACAATAGAAAATGGTAGATCGATTCATCAGTCTCTGTGGTTCGATATCTTTTAAAACTACTCGACAAGACTGTGCACTTGCAGTCCGAATCATTGGATACATAAGTACAAATCCCACGATCAAATCTTCACTCTTATGGGGAATTGAAACCTTGGAGGCTTTACTGGATAAGTGAGAATGAGAATCTTCGATTTGTAGGGGATTAAAAACTCTGACAAACTCGTGCTGGGGAGTCATGGATACTCAGGTAACTTTACTGGGGAATCCAGACTGAGGGTCTTCAATCTGCTAGGGGAAAATAAATCCCTGGGGACCTCAAACTGGAGAGTTAAGAATGAGAATCTTCATTCTGTTGGGGATGAAGAACTCTGTGGGGAAAAGCTATATTGCTGGAGAGTAGCTACTCTTCTGGGGAGATCAGGACTTCGGGGAAAATGCTCATTCCTGTTTGGAAAAAGTTCAGGAGTTTGGGTTGTATGCCAATCTACTGGGGAATTATCCGGAGATTGAGGATAAAAGTTAACTGTTATCTGGTTGATTCTCAGACTTTAAGGTAACTTGCTGGGGAAGAAGGTTTCATCTTCGCTGGGGATTCATGACCCAAAGTTTTTTTTTACTCCGCAGGGAATTGAGAGTTTGAAGACTCGACTGGGGAAGAAGGTTTCATCTCTGCTAAGGGTCCGTAGTTCAAAGTTTTGCTCTGCTGAGGATTGGGAGTTTGAAGACTTAACTCTGATGGGAATTAAGGGTTTGAAATATGACTCCACTGGGGATCAGGAATTTGAAGTTTGGACTCTGGCGAGGATTTTGAAATTGTAATTCCGCTGGGGATATGTATTTCAAGGTTTTAGCTCCGTTAGAGACCTAGATAATATGTTGCAGGAGGTTTCTCTCGGAATAGCCTAAAGACGTTTTCCCATACTTTCAACCTGTCAGTAATTGTTCTTTCACATTTCGTTTATTTGTAAATGGTGATTATATTCAAATGCATATGCTTATTTAATAAACCATTAGACGTTTTCAAATAAAACACAAGTGTAAAAAAGAAGAAAAGGCAAATAGTTCTCTGCACTTTGAAGTATCTTTATATTAACTTTGTGTAAGTATTTTGTACAAAGGAGACAAACATCCTAGTAAGAGAATGTTGTCATAAAAATTGAGAAAAATTTATACAAAGAAAGATGGCTATGTGTAAAAATTCCATGGGGTTCCCATTCTGCTATAGCCTTCGTAACTTTGGATATCTTGTCCATTCGTTGCTTCGTCCAAAGATGATTGAGTTGATTAGAAGCCAGGAGCTTGTCTGTGAAGAGATTGTCCTTAAAGTGATCCGACGAGACATAGTCATACGCTTTAATTCCCTAACTTTTGCCTGGACCTCCCTTTCGGGTTTTCAGTCCACCGGGAAACCCTTTTTTACCCAAGTCGCCCTTTCGGGTTTTCAACTTGCCGGGTGTACAGATTTTTCTTATTTATCCCTAACTTTTTCCTGAACCGCCTTTTCGGGTTTTCGATTCATCGGGATGCCCATTTTTGCCCAAGTCTCCCTTTCGGGTTTTCAACTTATCGGGTCGTTTATGTGTAGTATCTTTTGACTATGTCTGCATTCGTAGGGTGTGGCAGGTCGTTGCCGTCCATGGTGGTTAAGATCATTTCCCCACCAGAAAAGATGTTTTTAATCACAAATGGTCCTTCGTAAGTAGGAGTCCATTTGCCCCTGGGATCACTTTGCGGAAAGATGATTCGCTTGATTACAAGATCCCCGACTTGATATACCTGGCGCCTGACTTTCTTGTTGAAAGCCTTGATCATGTGTTTCTGATACACCTGACCATGGCAAACAGCAGTAAGTCGCTTTTCATCAATTAAGTTAAGTTGATCAAGCCGGGTCTGAATCCAATCGTCTTCACTCAAACCAGCATCCTTCATGATTCTCAAGGAGGGAATCTGAACCTTGATAGGTAAAACAGCTTCCATGCCGTATACCAAAGAATAGGGTGTTGCCCCAGTTGATGTGCGTGTCGTGGTACGGTACCCGTGCAGAGAAAACTGTAACATTTCATGCCAGTCTTTGTAGGTGACTATCATCTTTTGTATGATCTTCTTGATATTTTTGTTAGCAGCTTCGACAACACCGTTCATCTTTGGCCAATAGGGAGATGAATTGTGATGTTGAATCTGGAACTGCTCGCACAGAGCGGTGATCATAGTGTTGTTTAGGTTCGTACCGTTGTCAGTGATAATCCTGTCAGGGATACCATACCGGCAAATGAGATTCTGCTTGATGAAGCGGGCAACCACATTCTTTGTAACGGAGGCGAAGGAAGCTGCTTCGACCCACTTGGTGAAGTAATCAATGGCCACCAGGATGAAGCGGTGTCCATTGGATGCTGTAGACTTGATTTCTCCAATCATGTTGATTCCCCACATAGCGAATGGCCAAGGAGCTGTTAAGACATTGAGAGGAACTGGAGGTATGTGTACTTTGTCAGCATAGATTTGGCATTTATGACAAGTACGGGAATGTTGATAGCAGCCGACTTCCATGGTAGACCAGTAATAGCCTGCCCACAGAATCTTCTTAGCCATCGTATGTCCGCTAGAATGGGTGCCAAAGGTACCATTGTGCAGCTCAGCCATGATCTGCTCAGCTTCAACCTTGTCCACACAACGGAGTAGAATGCAATCATGATTGCGCTTGTATAAGATACCGTTGCTCAGGAAAAACTTGGTAGAGAATCTCCTTAAGAACTTTTTGTCGTTGACGGAAGCTCCTTCAGGGTATTCTTGTGCTTCGAGATACCTTTTGATGTCATGAAACCACGGTCGGCCCATTACCTCTTCGGTATTATTCTCGTGACAATGCGCAGGTTCGTCCATCCGCTCAATGGTGATTTGGGGAGCCTCATTATCCCAGTTAAGTTTAAACATGGAGGACATTGTTGCTAGCGCATCTGCTAGCTGATTCTCTTCTCGCGGGAAATGCTCGAAGGTGATCTGCACGAAATGTGGTAACAATGTCAGGACATGTTCTTTGTACGGGATGAGGTTTGGATGTTTAGTATCCCACTCTCCTTTGATTTGACTGATAACCAAAGCTGAGTCCCCAAACACAATCAAGGATTTGATTCCCAAGTCAATAACAACCTTGAGACCAAAGATACAAGCTTCATACTCGGCCATGTTGTTGGTGCAGCTGAAGCAGAGTCTGGTGGTGAAAGGTGTATGGAAACCTTTGGGATAGATAAGTACATCATCGATACCGTTTCCAAGTGCGTTGGAGGCACCATCAAAGTACAGGGTCCATCGGGATCCTTGTTCAGGTCCGTCATAAGGTCTGTTCTCTTCAATGTTGCTCAAAGTCATGATATCCTCTTCGGGGAAGTCAAACCTCATGGATTGGTAATCTTCGACAGCTTGATGGGCCAGCTGATCGGCTAGAACACTCCCCTTTATAGCTTTTTGGGTCGTGTACTGTATATCATATTTGGTGAGGATCATCTGCCATCTAGCGATTCTTCCAGATAAAGCAGGCTTCTTGAAGATGTACTTGATTGGATCCATCTTAGAGATCAGCAAAGTGGTATGTGTCAACATATACTGCCTTAGCCGGCGAGCAGCCCATACCAAAGCGCAACAAGTTTTCTCGAGCAGTGAGTATCGAGTCTCAAAGTCGGTAAACTTTTTGCTAAGGTAATAAATGGCATGCTCTTTTCGGCCAGACTCGTCATGTTGGCCCAATATGCACCCCATTAAATTCTCTAGGACAGTCAGATACATGATTGGAGGTCTTCCTTCAACGGGAGGCATCAAGATAGGAGGTTTTTACAAATATTCCTTGATTCTATCAAAAGCAACTTGACAGTCATCATTCCATTTAACCACCTGATCTTTCTTCAACATCTTGAAGATTGGTTCACAGGTATATGTTAGGTGAGAGATGAACCTTGCAATGTAGTTTAGGCGTCCCAAGAAACCTCTGACCTCCTTCTCAGTGCGAGGGGCATGCATTTGTTGTGTAGCTTTGACTTTGGCAAGATCAACCTCGATGCCTTTGTTACTAACAATGAATCCCAAGAGTTTACCGGACCTGACTCTGAAAGTGCACTTGTTAGGGTTCAGTCTGAGCTTGTACTCTTTCAACCTGACAAACAGCTTTTGCAGATGGTCGAGGTGTTCTTCTTCTGTCTGTGAACGGGATATCATGTCGTTTACGTAAACCTCTATCTCATGATGTATCATATAATGAAATAAAGCCACCATGGCGTGTTGATAGGTTGCCCCGACATTCTTCAGTCCGAATGACATCACTTTATAATAGAACGTACCCCACTGTGTAACAAAAGTAGTTTTCTCCATGTCTTCAGGGGCTATTTTGATCTGGTTGTACCCTGAAAATCCATCCATGAAAGAAAATACCTTGTGCTGAGCTGTGTTGTCAACCAAGATATCAATGTGCGGTAGTGGAAAGTCATCTTTAGGGCTAGCCCTATTTAAGTCTCTGTAATCCACATACATTCTGAATTTGCCGTCCTTCTTAGCCACGGGCACAATGTTAGCAACCCATTGTGGATAGGAAGTAACTACCAGAAATCCAGCATTGAACTGCTTCATCACTTCAGCTTTGATCTTTTCAGACATATCGGGCCGCATGCGGCGAACTTTTTGTTTAATTGGTGGACAATCTTCTCTTGTAGGGAGACGGTGAACCACAATATCTGTATCAAGTCCCAACATTTCTTCGTAGGACCAGGAGAAGATCTCAACATATTCATTCAACAGCTGAACTAAACGCTCTTTGACACTTGGCTCTAGGTTGGCACCCACTCTGATTTCTTTTCTGTATTCCTCTGTTCCCAAGTTGATTGTCTCTAACAACTCCTCATGAGGTAGAATAGCCCTTTCTTCCTGTTGCAGCAGTCTAGCCAATTCTCCAGGCACTTCACAGTCTTCATCACCTTCGTATTCGGCATGGTAGACCAGATCTTCAGAGTCACTGCATTGTTACCTATGGAATCCAGAGTGGATGGGTACCTGCATTGGTGAGTGTGGGTGTGTGTAAGGGATAGCCACCTTTAAACAAATAAAATGTAAAAAGAAAGAAAATGAACACAAAAGTTTATATATGAAAACGTCCATGATTCATTAAAATGGCATATGAAGATGAAAAATCAAACCCATACAAATGGACCTATGTACCTCGGGTAAGGCACAAGGTTAAAAGTGTACGAATTGTTTAGGAATTATTACAAACCAACATAAATGTTCGAAAGATAAATTACTGATTGATAAAAGTAATGGGAATAAAATCCTTTGCCTCCCAATTGCATAAGCCTCCTTCAACGGTAGGGAAAATCCAGTCTTCAAAGTTGTTCTCCTCTTCACCATCTTCCAAAGCACTAACCCCATGATGGGTGATCTTCACTGGTGGTCCTCCAGCCTGGGAGCGACGCACAGCCTTCTGACTAGCAGCAGTGAAACCCAAGCCGAATTTATCAGACTTGAAAGGAAAATCGAGAAGTTGCCCCCAGATTGTACTTCCTCCTTCTTCAATCACAACCTTTGCATCTTTGAGTGATGACATCCGAGGCGGAGGTCGGGTAATCATGGGTACAGAAGGCACTGTCGCAATCTCTTGAGCCACCTCTTCAAAATTCTGAAAGGGGGTTTCGATGAATTCACCATCCAATTCCACATAGCAGAAAGAATTAAGATGGCTTATCATGTATTCCTCCTCACCGAGAACAGTTACAATTTTCCCCTGAACAGGGTACTTGAGCTTTTGATGCAGAGTTGAAGTGACGACTCCAGCATGATGAATCCAGGGTCTTCCCAACAAGCAAGAAAAGGAGGTACGGATGTCCATGACATAGAATATGGAGTTGAAGGTTTCACTACCCACTTTAATCGGGATGTCCACCTCCCCGTGGACCATCCGTTTAGAACCATCAAAGGATCTGACAATGATGTTGCTGGGCTTCAAAGTTAGACCTTCAAAATCTAGCCTATCCAATGCCTTCTTTGTTAAGACGTCTAGCGATGAACCAGTGTCTACCAGAACATGTTCCAGAGTAGTCCCTCTGCATTCTACCGAGACATGCAGGGCATCATTATGTTTTCTCCCTTTGATTGTTAGATCATCGTCGGAGAATCCTAAACCATTGTCTGTTGTTAGGCTAGCTACACATTCCTGGAACTGGTCCGTTGAGGTTTCCTGGGGCACATGGGCCGTCTTCAAGAATTTGATCAGGGCTTTGGCATAAGCTTCTGAACAAAGCAGTAAGGTCAGCATAGAGATTTTTGAGGGGTTTTCCCCAGTTACTCCACAACATTATAATCGCTTTTCTTGATAATTTTCAAAATCTCTTCCATTTCTTTCTGAGTGGTTTCAGGGATGATCAGCGGCTGAGCCTTCGTCATGACAGGCTCTTCTTGGACCCCTTTCCCTCTATCATCAACAGTAGAAGAGGGGACAACCACAGGAGTCAAAACTTCTTCAATAACTGGAGTTCTCGCAGATATATTGATCGGTGCAGGAGTAACCTTAGGAGCGGCTGAGGGTCCAAAGATTGCCTTTGGTGGCGTAATCTCCAGAGAGAAAATTCTTCCACTGCGGGTGATTTTACTCGTTCCGGAATGTTTCCAATGTCGAAAGTCTCTTCATTAGAACTCTCTTTGTTTGATTCAAATTGTTTAATACCGTGGTAGAAAATCTCTCCCCCATAGTTCCACGATATTGATTTGTTGGACTTGTACGGGATAGGCCCCAGCATGGTTATCTTCAAAGGTACAATCTTCGGATCGGATGTAATCTTAACAGGTCTTTTGGAGACCTTGGAAATATTGGCGGATATGGTAATTATCGAAACATCATTGACAGGAGTTGGAATAACATGAGTCTTCTCAAAAAGGATCTCTTGATTATCCATTAGGCGTTGGATGCCTAATTTCAACAACGGACAGTCGGTTGGCAAGGAGGAACAAATACATCAATCTTCTTCATAGCCTGGGAAAATCCCAGCCTTCAACAGATTCAAATTGATTATCGGTAGCGGAGTCATTAAATCATCAACAGTAGCAACAAAAAGGTCTTCTTCAATAGCATGGGCATGGTGGCCATGCTTTGGCATTGGAGCAGAGATCACATTAGGCTTTTCAGGGGCATCGAATTCAACTTCTTTAGCATCTATTAAATCCTAAATCTTGTTCTTGAGGGCCCAACAATTGTTAGTGTCGTTCCCTATACTGTCTGAATGATAAGCACACTTGGAATTTGAATGGTAGAAAGGAGAAGATGTATTCGGATTCTTCGGTGCCTCTTTCAAACTAACAAGGTTTAACTTCAAAAGATGCGGGAGAACCTGAGCAGGTGTCATATTGATTCGGGTGTATTACCGTGCAGGCCTTTCCACCCTTGCTTGGTTGGTTCTTGGTTGATTTCTTCGAGGCTGATCAGCTACAGTCTTCTGAATCATTACAGCCCCCACCGCTGGCCGGCGCTCAACTCTTCCTTGACTTCTTTGAGAGTAGACAACTGATACCTCTTTCTTTGTTGGAAAGGTCTTCTTGATGGCAGCGGAAGCAGATGTATCCTTTTGAATTTTTCTGCTCTTGATTCCGGCTTCGACTCTCTCACCAGTCAGAATTAACTCGGTGAACTCTGCAGATGAACTTCCAATCAGTTGATTGAAAAAGGGGCCTGACAGTGTACCCAAGAACATATCAACAAGCTCCCTCTCAGACAATGGTGGTTGCACCCTTCCAGCTAAGTCTCTCCATTTCTGGGCATACTCTTTGAAACCTTCATTTGAGACCATACCCATACTCTGTAGTTGAGTACGGGTTGGTGCTAAATCCGCATTATATTGATAATGTCTGTAGAAGGCGGCACCCAAATCCTCCCAATTGTGCACATCAGATCTCTCTAGCTGGTAGAACCAATCTAACTACGTCCCCGAAAGACTGTCTTAGAAGAAATGAACCCATAGATCCTTGTCAGAAGAATGCGGTTGGATTTTTCTGACGTAGGACCGTAGATGCATCTTTGGACAAGACAAATCATCGTATTTAGCAAATATAGGCACCTTAAACTTGGGGGGAATGACAATCCCAGAAACCAGCGCTAGATCTTCGAAGTCCAGCCTGGGGACCCTCTGTACCTCCATAGCTGCCAGACGCTCTTCCAGATTCTTGTACTTCTCATTCGCAGGTGGGTACTACTGCTCAGAATAGTCTTCATCCTCTTCTTCCTCTTCCTCAGACTCAGTTGGCACTGCAGCTTCTTTTCCTGCCCCTTCATCAGATGTTGAGGGGAAATCTAGGACTCTTCTAGCTTGGCCTTCAAATCTTCTACCCAAAGTAGCCACACTAACTCTTTTCTTTTTCTTTTTCTCCTTTTCCTTATCCTTCTCCAGCAAGGTTTTGAGATCCTCCTGACCCTTAGCCAAGGTCATGAGTAGTTGCTGGAACTGTGAATTATGTGCTTGTAAGTCTTTGACCGTCTGCTTTATATCCATCTTGCTGAAATAAACAGCAGAGAGATAAGGAAATCTGGTGTGAAGACATGCTTATGCATATGATGAATGAGATGTATTCATGTAATGCATTCAAGGATTTAGAAATTCAAATTTGTTGTAAACAAAAAGAACACACGTCATATTAATAAGATATAATTTGTTAGTACATAAATGCCCCATGGGAAAAATAATACAAAATTCTAATGTAAAAAGACGTTGCGCATCCTCTTTGGTGCAATGTAGGTGTTGAGAGTCTGCTCCTCGTGAAGTTGACGAGTAAGTTCCAAAATCTTCTTCTCACTGGCGTAGAATTGGGCTTCAAAAGTATCGTGTTCTCCCTTGAGCTGTATCCAACTCCTTTGCAAATATTCAAGTGATGTTGGCATGTCAGGATGTAGGAGAGTGTATGGAACCTCTCCTTCCAAAACAGGCTCTTTGATCACAGGAAAAATGTAGGGGTAAGGCATCATAAGACTTTGGGCGCGGGTTCGTACCCACTTGAGGTAAGGCTCAAGGGGGATGGAATTCTTGTGTCCCAGGGTCTTACTGTCCACCTTGTTGGGCATCCTCCAAGCTCGGATAAACCTTTGTCGAAGTCCTTGCTCGTTGTTGTTGAAGTCAAAAACCAAGTCTAGAATCAGCATGTCATGAGGGCCATCCCTTCAGGCATACCCAAACTGTCTCAGAGCCAAGCAAGGGTTGTAGGTAATTCCAAGTAGTGGGATATTAGGGAATTCCCCACAACGATCAATGACGATAACATTTTCTCGGGATCGAGAACACCAATGAACATCTAAATGTGTAAGAGTCATCAATCGTTGTGACCACCTCAATCCTTGCTCATTCTTCAAAATTGATTGGGGAAGGTGAGAAATAAACCACCTTGCTAGAAGAGGAGTACAGCACAGGAGAACACCTCTTTTCCTCATTGTTCGTGTGTGAAATGAGTGGAGGATATCCCCAAGCAATGTAGGTACAGGATTCCTGGACATGAAAATCTTGACAGCGTTCACATCTATAAGCTGGTCAGGGTTAGGGAACAATACCAACCCATAGATGAGAAGAGCTACAATCTCCTCAAAAGCTTGTAGGTCCAATGAATTCCAGCATTCTTGAGCTTTCTCAAACATAAACTTTGACAAGAAACCCTTGACACCACTTCTGGTTTCCCAATGACCTTTGACATCAGATGGTTACAAGTGTAAGGCTTGAGCAACATCTTTAGGCTTTGGATCTCTTTTCGTACCGTTGTAGGGTAGTTGATGGAGAATAGGAATCCTCGGGAGTTGAGAAAATTCCTCCAAAGTAGGCACAAGCTGGTAATCAGGAAATGTGAAGCAGTGGTGTAGGGGGTCAAAGAACTGGAAGAGAACTTTCACCATGTCTTCCTCAGTGTTGGTGTTGACTAAGTTGAGAAGACGACCATGCCTCTCGGTGAATGGAGAATATTCTGGAATCTTGGAAGTAAGCTCCTTGAGTTGAGGAGGAATTCTCACAAGGTTGACCTGAATTGTTTTCCTGCGAAGTGATTCCATTACCTACAAAACAGGAACAAAGATGAAGATCCAAATCCTTGAATTGGTTAGTGGATGCACATGATGTTATGATGTTATGCACAAGCATATATGTACAAACAAATCACACAAGATCCTAGTTTCAGGCTTGCATGGGGTTTCATAGGTAAGTACCCTCTTGAAGTTTAGTTGGCTCAACCTGTCCTATAAATAGTAACCGGGTTCTAAGGAGCTCAATATCACTGGATTATTTTTTGTGTTCATTGTTTCAGTTTAGCCACTTAAGATCATCCATGTCAAGTTTTAAGCCTTGCAGAGGAAGTTTGCTCAGTCAATTGCTCAAAGGCTTGAAAATCGACTATGCTAGGGCAAAAGTCAATTGTGGCCCACAGACAGTCAAACTTCAAGATTTTTTGTCAGCATTCTAATTTTGAAGTATCATTCATCATTTTATCAAGGTTTGATCATGATTCATCAAGGATTGCTCATAATTCATCAAGAATCAAAAGTTGCTAAATTAGGGTTTTGCAGGAAAAGTTAACTCAACTTTGACCAAGCATAACTTTCTCATACTTTATGATAAATGACCCATCCAAAGCTCATTTTTAATAGGATGTAATTATCTAGAATCCATCTTCATCTCCAAAGTTCAAAATATTCACTCACAAGAAGTTATGAATTTGGACATTATAGGTCATTTTGAAAAGTCAACAAAAACACCTTTTTTGTCAAAGCTTCATACATGAACATGGAAGACCCAATTGAGATGATACCGAAAGGGTTGCTTATAGGACATATCAATCTTTCTAAAAAGTCCAAGAACACCTTCAAAGAGTCAAAATTTAGGAAGTTATGCATTGGTGAAGTTGATCCTTTTTGCAAAATTGTCAAAAGTCAACTATGCCTCAAATTGCAATTTTTGCTAAATGGGCCCAATATTTTGCATTTGTTTTGAGTTGGTAGCATGGTCCACGAGACCTAGCTCTTTCCACTTGTCATTATCTTATTTTTATTATTTATTTTGATTTTTATTGCAATTAAATCAATTTAAATCAAAACAAATCATGAAAAAATCCAAATCATCGAAACCTCAAGATATTGTGCATATTTCAGGTCCTATATCCAGCTAGCAAGTGAACCAATTCTTGCAAGGCATAGGTGGGCACAAAAAGATTGAGTTTGGCCTATTTTGGAAAGATTTTCAAGTGAATCAAATCAAAATCAAAAGCTATAATGGATAAATATTGAGAGCATAATTTCAACCCTAATAAAATCCTTGGTATATAGTGAACATTTGCAGACCTAAAACACGAGGTTTGGAGGCGCACAAAGGCAGAACCAATTTGAAAAAATCAAAGAAAAGTGGTAATCTGTTTTGCTACTTCCAGGCGTTTTCAAGATCCACTAACCCTCTCATTCGTTTCCTGGGATCACAAGCAAGCTATACCAATCAAGAACAAGGATTTTCCTGCGCTAAAACCCAATGTAAGTGGTTCACGACTTTGGCTTGTTCTTGAAATCGAATTACATGATTTTGGCACTTATAGCATGAAATATTTACATATTCTTGTTCCTTGAGGCATTTGCAAGCTACTCATACCATTTAATTGCATTATTGTTAGCTGTACAGGAATCCACCATTGTTAGGGTTCCCTGTTGTGTTTTGGGTTTTTCTTATACAGATAAAATTGGCCCTCAAGAAGAGCACCATCGTGCTCAGCAGGCCAAGGCGAATTAATCCACAGTCTTAGAATTCATTGATCATGTATGTATATGATTTTGCAATGTGCAAGGTTTATAGTGATTGACGTTTGTCTGTAGGTAAAAGTCTATGACTTTTACCAACGGAGCAAGGAGGAAGATGACTGGCGTGACACATTCCCATTCGTCTGTTTAAAATCTCGCGCGCAGGAAGTTAACAAAGTTGTTTCTTTTTTTATATTATTTGTTTGTTTCTTTACATGCAATAGAAGCGCGTGGCTCCGTTGGTAGTGGAGCAGTTGGAAAAGGCTTTGGGGCCTGGGTTCGAATCCCAGGTCCCCCCATTATTTCATGTTATTTTTATTCAGATAATCAGGCAAGAACCAAGGCATGAAGACCACCATGGATCATCATCTCCTAACAATCAGATTACCAACCATCCAGATCTGAAGGCCATTGCATGAGGGTCCACCAAAAGCTCAGTCAACGTATAACACTGGAACGTGGAAGGTCAACGTGGGTCAATTGTCTTGGGCCCAGAATTGCTATCCACACTCCCAAAATTACTTACCAGCAGGCCCAACTTTCTTTTCCTTTCCTTTATATTTTCTTTAATTAATTAATTTATTTATTTTTACTAACATCAAAATTAATCCTTTTTTAATAAAATCACAAAAATAATGTTTTCATCCAATTAGATTTAGAATTTATTTTTTATACAAAACATTAATTTAATTAGTTCATTTAATTTTAGAGTAACTTTAATTATTTTGTAAATTAATTAAAACAAGTTAGAAAATTAGGGTTTTAATAATTTAATTCCTATTTTCTTTTTCTTAAAAAATAACCAAAAACATAAAAATAGGTCAAATAATTTTATTTTCTTAATTTAATTTAATTAGTAATTAGGTTTGTATTTAATTTAAAAACCTTATTTTTTTTCTTAAAATAATCAAAAACAACAAAAATAATTTTTTTTCTTTTAATTAGGTTAGACGGGGTCAAAACCCTAGTTCCCTCTCGTTCTCGATTCATCGCGTCTATTTATTTTTACCATATTAATGTAATTGCTCACAAGTTGTAATAGATTAATTAGGATTTTTCTCCTTTTCATTTATCATTTTGACGGGTTGTTTTTGGCTATGTAATTAATACCCAAAGCCTTGTAATAGCGTAGCTTTACTTTCCGCACTTTAAATTCCGCAAAATATTAACTGTTAGATATATGAATAATAGGGATGCATGACAAGAATGTATGTAAACTTTAAAACAATTAGCAAACCCTAAATGTGCAAAGATAATAACTTGAAATTGAATCACTCGCACATGTGCACTCCTAGGGTATACTCCCACTTCGGTTGCCTTCGGTAAACGGTCATTAAGTATAGGGTATTTTAGTGGTCGCTCTCTTGTCTAAACAAAGATCAAAGTCCCGTTCGGAAAAGTTGCCTCGGAAAGGTTGTCTCTGTAAGTATGAGAGTGCACCTAAGAGGGGGGGGGGGGGTGAATTAGGTACTTTAATAATTATGCCGTTTTAGTGAGATGGATATTATTTTTCTGGTTTAGTGCATGAGTTTACAATTGTGTTTCTTTCTTTTCTGGTTTATGACTAGTGATGAAAGCGGTAAATGCGGAAAAGTAAAGAACACAAAGATGTATCCTGGTTCCCCTCATAGTCCGAGAGTACTCTAGTCCCCTTTCAATATGAAAGAGATTTCCTTATTGTTAGATCTCAAGACAAGACACCCTAGTCCTTCTATACAACACTCTAACCAATAAAACCACCAAGAACAATCCTCTTGGACCAAGAACAATCCTCTTGGATTTTCACTAAGTTACCTATGAGAACAATCATATCAATGTAACTACACTTGTATCCAACAACTTGGAAAGACAAGATTTCAACAAAAACACTTAAACTTAATTCCAACAATCCTGGAAAATAAGTAAGTAAATATCAATTTGTGAGTTTGAGTGAGTAGAGTAATATTGATCACTTAAGAGTGATTTTGACAATGTATAGTCTTCTTCTTTCAATAATAATATTGTACAAAGACTCAAGATATATTTGCTCAAAGTTTTCTGTTTTAAAGTATGAAAATAAATGCAGAAAACTTATGCATGAAAATGAAGAATGCTTGAGTTTGTATTTTTAAAGTTCAGAAAAATATTATGAAAGCCAGTTTTGATATGAATTTGAAATTGGATATTTATATGTTCATAACACCCTTTTGAAACATCATGAAGATCTGGAAATGTATCATGAACAAATGCCAAGTTTGAGTGAAAAGATGTAATGAAAAGGCATGATCAAAAGGTATGAACAAAGCTGTAAATTTTCAAATTTGTGCAGTGTGTAATCGATTGCACCTTTGGTGTAATCGATTGCACAAGGTTTTCAACAGCTATTTTTTTTTAAATTTTAAGAGTGCAATCGATTGCATCAATAATGTAGTCGATTTTAGGCTAAGTCAGTAGCAAAATTTAACTGAGTGCAATCGATTGCACCAACTATGTAATCGATTGCATTCTAAGACAGAATCAATTGTTTTGAAAATTTTTAAGTATGCAATCGATTGCATAAACTATGTAATCGATTGCATCAAGAAACAGAAGCAAAAGATTTGGAATTTTTAAAGAGTGCAATCGATTGCACTGAGATGTAAATCGATTGCATGCATATGAAAAATGAAAATTAATCTTTGAAAGGCTTGAGAATGATTTTTAAACATTTCTTTTTCATTTTTGAGCATCTATATCTTAAGATCAAAGTAGATAATATTATTGTACCTTCAAAAGATGTTGAGAGCTTTGATTGAAGATATCATCCTTAGATGCTTAGAAGGATGCTTAGATGCTTGACCAAAGTCTTTGCCTTCTTTTGTTAGCCATGGTTTGTCTTCATCAAAACAAAAGCTTTTTTTGAGAAGCTTGATTTCACATTCTCCCCCTTTTTGATGATGACAAACAATCTTTCTTTATGTGATGTACTTTCCGGAATAGCTTCTCCCCCTGAGATGCAAAACTCCCCCTATGTGGGAGAGGGTTGGAATCCTTTGCAATTCTTCATCTTGATTGGAGAGTACCTTGAAAAATAAGACACAGGAAATACAAGCATAAAGTACCACATCCTTCTCCCCCTTTGACATTATCAAAAATAAGGGAAAGATGCAATAAAAAATGGACAAAAATACATATAATAATATTGAAAGTTTTAACCATAGCCATATTGCTTCATGATACTTTTTATCATCCTTTGATAAAAGCACATAGTAGTTATCTTCATCAAAACATGATGTTGAAGCCTTTGTCACAAAGTTGAGTTGTACTTAGAAGTTGTCTTTTATTCTTCAACATGAAGTACATCTTCAATGGATATGAAAGTTAGTGTATCAACTTTGCCAATGCCAAGAATTCTTCCTTTAAGGTATTTCCCATATGTTAAATAGTCCTTGGACTTGAACTAGATTTGAAAGGTAGTGTATGTCTCCCGTCATATGCTTTGAACAACCACTATCAAGATACCAAATATTGCATGTGGTCTTCAAGCATATCTACAAAACAAATTAAGTTTAATTTGGTACCCAATGTGCTTTGGGTCCGTCATAGTTAGTTCCTTTCTTAACCCACACATAATTCCCACTTGCCACACTGAAGTTTCTAACATAGCAAGCATTAGGTGTATGGCCTTTAATACCACAATAAAAACAAGTAGGTTCAAAGTTACTTCTATATCTAGAAGGATAAGATTTATTCTTAGAAAATGTTTTCTTTTTAGGATAGTGACGAACTATTTTAGGTTTGTTCACTTTCTCTTTGGATGATTGATCACTAGCCTTAACAAAGATAGTTTTGTTAGAACTTGGTTTTGAAAACTTTGAATATCCAATTCCACTTTTATCATTGGAGTATCTTTGTTGGCTAAGAACACCTTCCAATCCAATTTGGCCTTTTTCATATCTTTTAATGACTCTTTTTAATTGGACAATTTGAAAAGAGAGTGAATCACAATTTTTGCATACAAAATTATGTTTTTGTTTATCACTTGATTTTTGTTTTTCTTCTTTGAAATCTTTTTCCATTGAAACATATTTTTCTTCTAAGGATGAAATTTGTTTCTTTTGTGATGAAATGATTTTATACAGAATTTTGCATTCATTCAATAGTTCATCTATAGCACCTTTTGCATCACTATCAAAAAGAGAAAATTCATTACTAACCTCATTGTCTTCATCATCAGAATTGTGTGAGGCCATCAATGCGAGATTTGCACGTTGATTGTTTTCGGAATTGGAAGATGAACTTTCCCATGCTATATATGCTTTCTTTGACTTTTTATCTTTTTTCTCTTGAAATATTTCTTCTTATTTTCAAGTGTAGGACATTCACTTTTAACATGTCCCTTTTCTCCACATTCAAAGCATATAACCTTCCTTGTTGGTGCTTCCCTTTTTCTTTCTTTTCGTAGAACCTTTTCAATCTTCTTGATAAGATCATCATCTTCACTACTAGTGGATTCATCCTCTTGATTGCTATCATGATTTTTTATCCTTGTATTTAGAGCCATGTCTCTTGAATCTTTTACTTGGATTTCATGCTTTTCAAGTCTCGCAAGTTCCGTCTCATATTCTTGAAGTTTTCCGAACAAGGTGGCGGAAGTCATTGTGGATAGATTCTTCTTCTCGGATATTGTTGTGACTTTTGGTTGCCATTCCCTGGATAAAGATCTAAGCACTTTAAGATTAATTTCATCATTAGTTAAGGTCTTACCGAGTGCTTTCAAATGATTTGTCAAGTGTACAAATCTTTTCTGTAATTCGAGGATTGATTCTCGAGGCTGCATTCTGAATAGTTCGTATTCTTGACTCAAAGTATTTAATCTTGATCTTTTAACTTCAGCGGTTCCTTCATGAGTTTCTACCAAGGTATCCCTTATTTCCTTTGTTGTTTTGCATGCTGAGACACGGAAGAATTCGTCCATGCTAAGTGCACCTTGAAGAAGGTTTATTGCCTTTTTGTCATAGAGAACTTTCCTCTTATCATCCTCGTCCCATGAAGTTTTAGGCTTTGATGAGCCAACACCATTGATTATCGTTACCGGGATAAATGGACCATTTTCGACGGCATCCAAAATTTCTTCTCCTTGTGCTTCTAGATGCGCCTTCATGCGTATTTTCCAGAAGTCAAAATATTCACCACAGAATAGAGGAGGTTTCTTGTTACTACCACCATCTCTAAAAACGGGATTATGATTTGCGGAAGCCATTCTGGATCTTTTAGGAGCAGGTTACCTATAACCTGCTCTGATACCAATTGTAAGTATGAGAGTGCACCTAAGTCGGGGGGGGGGGGGGGGGGGGTGAATTAGGTACTTTAATAATTCTGCCGTTTTAGTGAGATGGATATTATTTTTCTGGTTTAGTGCATGAGTTTACAATTGTGTTTCTTTCTTTTCTGGTTTATGACTAGTGATGAAAGCGGTAAATGCGGAAAAGTAAAGAACACAAAGATGTATCCTGGTTCCCCTCACAGTCCGAGAGTACTCCAGTCCCCTTTCAACATGAAAGAGATTTCCTTATTGTTAGATCTCAAGACAAGACACCCTAGTCCTTCTATACAAGACTCTAACCAATAAAACCACCAAGAACAATCCTCTTGGACCAAGAACAATCCTCTTGGATTTTCACTAAGTTACCTATGAGAACAATCATCTCAATGTAACTACACTTGTATCCAACAACTTGGAAAGACAAGATTTCATCAAAAACACTTAAACTTAATTCCAACAATCCTAGAAAATAAGTAAGTAAATATCAATTTGTGAGTTTGAGTGAGTAGAGTAATATTGATCACTTAAGAGTGATTTTGACAATGTATAGTCTTCTTATTTCAATAATAATATTGTACAAAGACTCAAGATATATTTGCTCAAAGTTTTCTATTTTAAAGTATGAAAATAAATGCAGAAAACTTATGCATGAAAATGAAGAATGCTTGAGTTTGTATTTTTAAAGTTCAGAAAAATATTATGAAAGCCGGTTTTGATATGAATTTGAAATTGGATATTTATATGTTCATAACACCCTTTTGAAACATCATGAAGATCTGGAAATGTATCATGAACAAATGCCAAGTTTGAGTGAAAAGATGTAATGAAAAGGCATGATCAAAAGGTATGAACAAAGCTGTAAATTTTTCAAATTCGTGCAGTGTGTAATCGATTGCACCTTTGGTGTAATCGATTGCACAAGGATTTCAACAACTATTTTTTTTTTTAAATTTTAAGAGTGCAATCGATTGCATCAACAATGTAGTCGATTGCAGGCTAATTCAGTAGCAAAATTTAACCGAGTGCAATCGATTGCCAACTATGTAATCGATTGCCTTCTAAGACAGAATCAATTATTTTGAAAAATTTTAAGTGTGCAATCAATTGCATAAACTATGTAATCAATTGCATCAAGAAACAAAAGCAAAAGATTTGGAATTTTTAAAGAGTGAAATCGATTGCACGGAGATGTAAATCGATTGCATGCATATGAAAAATGAAAATTAATCTTTGAAAGGCTTGAGAATGATTTTTAAACTTTTCTTTTTCATTTTTGAGCATCTATATCTTAAGATCAAAGTAGATAATATTATTGTACCTTCAAAAGATGTTGAGAGCTTTGATTGAAGATATCATCCTTAGATGCTTAGAAGGATGCTTAGATGCTTGACCAAAGTCTTTGCCTTATTTTGTTAGCCATGGTTTGTCTTCATCAAAACAAAAGCTTTATTTGAGAAGCTTGATTTCACAGTCTCAGATATGTTGCCTCGAATATTGATCTTAAGACATTAGAGTTATTACTAAGACGTCCTAACATTGCTTTAGTGATTGTATGTCCCTTTCGAATTGACCCTTAAAACTCCAACGTCGGTGCTACCTACTTACTAATAGTGGGATAGCACTGTCTAAAGGAAACAAGAACAGAAACATTCTCTTTTTTCGAGTAGGTAGATGCTAGTAGGTACTTGCTCAAAACAAACTTTTTTCACACTAAACACTTTTTCAAACAAAGTTTTCAAAACGACTTCGTAACACTCTTGAAGACAGAAGAAAGAGTTAAATCGAAGTAAAACAAAAAAAAAAATTTCAAATTAAAACACACGCAAGCAAATTTGAAAATGATGAGCAAGTACCTAAGAGCCCGTGGAAAACCACGGATAAAAAGGGTGTTAATACCTTCCCTTTCTATAATTTACCCCCCGTACTCAAAATCTCGAAAAAAGGAATTTTTCTGTGCTTTTTTTCTTTCCAGTTAGATAAAATAAAAGTCGGTGGCGACTCTTACTTACCGCGACATTTTGCGAACACAAACGCAAAACGTAAACCAGCATTTCAAAAAAGTCCGGTTCTGGCCACCATATCACAAAACTGGCGACTCTGCTGGGGAATAATAAGTGGGATATACCTTAGGATTAGTTCATCATCATTTCTTCTATTGTTTGATTTATTTGCTTTACCTTTGAGGGCTTTGTATCGGGAGTTACTATAGATCCTAACTCGGATCTGGGGGACACCTTTTAGGTAAGTAGCAATAAACTGTGAGGGAACTGTACGGCGTAGACCGATACGGTTGAAGCAGTAACTACGTTGATGTGGCACATTGGTTGGTACCGGTATCCCTTATGGAGAAACGAGAAGAATATGAGGCTGCTATATGGGTCGTTAAGCATCAACTGACCTTAGAACCTATAATTGACTAATTTGGCCATAGGAAGTAGTGAGATAGTTAGTCTCGGTGTAAAGCTGGGAACTGGTTGATACTCGATACTACACTCATTGAGACCATACTCTCGAGATAGTTCCGGTTGCAAGAAAAGATTGTGTGAGTTGAAACCATGACCGATGGAGGATGGTCAGTGATATTGAGAACCTCTAGAACCCGATTACTATTATTAGGACAGGTTGAAACCAACTGAACTTCAAGAGGGTAATACCTAGACTCCATGCAAGCCTGAAACTTAAGGGCTATTATGTGACTTGTTTGCCTTTACCATGTCTGCTATCTTCTATACCTGTTGTGTGCTTTATCATGACATCATACATCATAACATAACATGCATACTTCATTAGACTAACCATTTCAAAGACCGAGGGGATTTATCTTTGTTCTGTTTTGCAGATAATGACTTCCATGCGCAGACACACCATCCGAGTTAACTTTGTGCAAATACCCGCTCAACTCAAAGATTTGGCCTCGAGAATTTCCGATACTTCTTCATTCATTAGAAGACATGGCCAGTGTGATGCTGTGGGAGAACTGAATAGAGGTTTTGCGTTTGTGTTCGCAAATGTTTCAGTTTAGCAAGAGTCGCCACCGACTTTTTATTTATCCAAAGGAAAGGTCAAAAAGCACAGGAAAGACCTTTGAGATGTTTTCTTGGGTTCGGGGGGTATATTATGAAAAGGGAATGTGCTAGCACCCTTTTCATCCATGGTTTTCCATGGGCTCTTAGTTACTTGTTTTAGATCACTTGCTTTTGCTTTTCAATTGTTTGAAATGGTGCTTTTGTGTGTGGTTTTGAAAATATTTTGAAAAAAGGCATTTGTCTAGGCAACCTTTGTAATGATTCTTGTTTTAATATATACAAAGGTGTTTTTCTTTTGAAAAATGTTTCAATGTTTGAAAGTTTGTTTTGGGAAATGTTTTGAAATTGTGTTGTGATGTGTGTTTGAAAATAGCAAGGATGTTTGAAAATTTGATCAAGTAACTAGGAGCATCTACCTACCTACTCAAAAGTCTTTCCTACACATTTTTAACCCTTTGACATTGTTGTTTTACCATTGTATTTGGTAAATAACCTTGTGTTTGGATGTTAAACGGGACAAGCGCGGGTCATCGTATTGACCATGATAACAATTGTGCTAAGTATCTTTAGCAAATTTTTGAGGGACTAGATCATTTTTGTATAGGCAACCAAGATAGTGTCATCGAGGGACTATGATCTTTTGTTTTTGTTTTTGTTTTGCCAAGACACCTAGCATGCATACCATGGCCATTTTTAAGGCAACAAGTGGATGAAACCCTAGGGGTACTTTTGTGAATTGTGTTGTCAATTTTCATGCATTTTATCTTGTATTAGGTCAAGCTATTTGTTAATTTTGGATTTTTGCATACAAACCCTATTCTTGCTATCATGGCATATTTGAAAGCTATAAAGTGCGTAAAAGTAAATCTACGACTATTACAACATTGATATGGGGAGGGGGATACAAATTTGAATTGGGGATATTTTGCAAGAAATTGAAACCCTAAATCAACTATTACAACCAAATTGAATTAATTGTGCAAATAAATAAATTGACAAAATTTAAATAGACAATTAAATAAATATTCAATATATTATAAATATGCAAAAAATGTTTTTTGTATTATTTTTTATATATGTAAAAAAAAAAGCTATTTAATGTCCAAAAAATAAGAAAATAAAAGATTATTTTTATTAAGGTTGGAAACCCTAATTTATTTTAAGAAAAATATATATATCAATAATTATTTATTTATGTACAATAAAATAAATAAAAATATATACAAATGTTAAAAATAAAAATTTGTGAGAAAAATATTATTTAAGTATATAAATAATAAAATAAAAATATAATATTTTTTGTATTATTTATGAATTTTATTTCAAGAAAATATAAGTATATCATCAGTTGAACTCGAGTATGGCAATGTAGGGGTTTTTTGTGAGGCCTGAGATGCTTGTGAGCTTGCTTGAAGTTCCTTTGACCTTCCCCAATGCTTAGCTAGCTTTGAACTTGCATGAATAAGCTTGTAGAAGTCAACCTGCACAATCAGAATTCAAAAATGGTAAAGGGTGTAAATGGAGTTACAGTCATTGGCCAATGGTTGGGATAGCTTAGGTAGGTTGTATGGAGTGTGTTGGAAGAGTTTTGGGGCAAAACGCACGAGTGGTTTGTGATTTGGAAACCAAAATGCAGAAGCTGCCCTGTTTTGCAAGAGAATGGGGTTTTGGTGTTTTGGAAGGCTTGAGGACTTGCTAGCTCGTGCTTCTGACTTAGTGTGATATGCCAAACTTGTTTGAAATGGTTACCACACTTGGTTATATCAGATACAAGAGTTGTTGACCTTTTGCAAGGTTTCTTGGTTTTGAAGCAAAAATGAGAAGTGACTATCCTATGACCTGTACAGGCCTCCTTCTTAGCTGCACAAAGTTGTTGTGCTTTGCCCTAAGTTTGTGGATTTGATTTGCTGCAACATGCTTGGTGCAATGCTCAAGAGAAACAAATATGCATAAAGTGAACTTTATCAAAATGGCATTGTTAACTTTTTGCCATTTTTAGATTAATCCTTTGTGTAATCTTCCATTGATCAGAACAATGCCTTAATCCATTGTATTTGCATTCAATTTTTGAGTGTGGAAGGGTTTAAGGACCTGTAAACAAGTACAATCATGGATGGACAGAAATTGCAACTTGTATCAACATGAAAAATGCCATGGATCAAAGTGATAAATTCCCAAATTCAAACCTTCGATTCTCCCTAACCATAAATGATCTTGGAGAGTTCTTGGACATTTTGGAAAGCTTGGAACATTCTTTAAAATCCATATTTGAAATGCATTTTGATATTCCAATTGGAATTAGGTGAAAAATTGCCATGAAGATAGGTCAAAATCCTTCCTAAACTAGGGCAAAATTTCACTAAGTTAAAAGTTTCATGGACCCTTGTTCACAAAATCATAACTTGAGATCCAAGTATCTTTTGGGAAAACTTTGTGAATAAAAGTTGTAGATTTTGTGGAGGACTACAAATTTCATGTTGGAAGTTTTCTTTGAATCCAATTTCATCATGGTGAAAAAGTTTGGCAAAGCTGGGAAAAAATAAGAAAATTTCATAACTTAGAAAAATTCTAAGTTATGAAAATTTTCAATCTTAAACCCTAATTTGCAAAATTAGGTTTCTTGATGAACAAGTTTCATGTTTTGACACATCTTGATGAAAAATGACCCTTGTCACTTGATTTTGACTAAAAAGTCAAAGTTTGATTTTTCAGTGTATAGTTGGTTTTTGATCAGTTGACTGGAAAATTCATCTGTCAATCCAATGCTTTTGAGATCTTTTGAACCTTGTGATTAGGTCAAGATGATGTCATTGAGTCCTTAAATCCATGCTTGAACCCAATTTTCCATTGGCTAGGTGAAAAAACAGAAATTACCCTTCTACAGTCAAAACCCTAAAAATGACCATTTTGCCCTTTTGATGATCTGATCAAATTTCTTGAGGAGTTGTGGTCCAAACTTGATCAAATGGTTCATATGAGCCTATAATGTTGACGTGGATAAAAAATTATGAGGTTTGACTGTAAATTGGCCATAATTGACTTTTTCCTCAATATAGCTGATTTCTAGGCCAATTGTCCAATTGACTGGGCAAAAATTTGATTCAAGGCTTGAAACTTGGTAGGGGAAATCTTATAAGTCCAACATGAAGTATAAAGTCACTTTAGGCATTGGAAGTCCAAAAATCCCTGTGCAAAATCGAACCCTAATTCAGGTCAACAGTGCAAGGAGATGTCTTGAGTAGAGCAAACCCTAGTCCTGTCTGGAGTCCAAAGAGTCTTGTGATAAAAATCTTGATAAAATGAGAGGGAAAATTTTAGGGTACAATAGTCAGCTTCTTAGTTTGGTTACCTCCAGGTTTGATGCGCAAATGATGAGTGTGCTTTTCCCGTTCTTCGATCTAGTGCATCATTGTTTCACTTTCCCGGATTATCAGCCAGTTCCCACTTTGGAGGAGTTTTCTCATTTGTTGGGTATATCCATCCTCGAGCAAATTCCCTTTACAGGTTTGGAAGAGACTCTTAGGCCAAAAGACATTGCTTCAGCTTTACACTTGAAAAAGGCTGATGTAGTGTCTAATTAGGAGACACGAAGCGGGGTTAAAGGTTTCTTAGCCAAGTTTCTGATGGATCAAGCTCAACTATTCTGGGACAGTTTAGACTTTCAGGCTTTTGAAGACATCTTGGCTCTCCTTATCTATGGGTTGGTCCTCTTTCCGAATCCAGATTCCTTCATAGATGTGAATGCAGTTAAGATCTTCTTGTCTCGCAATCCTGTGCCTACCCTCCTAGGTGATATTTTGCATGCCCTTTATACTCGTACGGCGCGTAGAAGAGGGACCCTCATGTGTTGCATACCGCTGTTGACGAGGTGGTTTATTTCGCACCTCCCCAAGTCTGTATTGAAGAATGAGGAAGGGTTAGGATGGTCCTACAAAATCATGTCACTTGCCCATACAGACATTCTCTGGAGTTCTAAGCATATGGAAGGTGTTTCTATCATTGATCGATGTGGGGAATACCCTAATGTCCCGTTGCTTGGAGTTAGAGGGGGTATAACCTACAGTCTTTGCTTGGCTTTACGAACGTTTGGTCGCGCTCGGAGAGACGGTCCTCATGAATTGCTTCTTACAGATATCGTCTTTGACTATAAGGAGCACATTGGTGACCATCTCCGCAGGTTTATACGAGCCTGGGGCATGGTGAGCAGGTCTGACCCTCATGAGCTAGGACCAAATACTTCCCTCCCTATGCAACCTTACCTCCAGTGGGTTCGGGTTCGGGCTCAGAAGCTTGGGATGCCTTATGAAGTTTGTTACCAGTGATCGTGGAGCATACTAATGAAGAAGGGGTTCCTTATATGGTCCTTTATCCCTACATGCCTACTGATCTTGGGGCATTAAAGAGATCCCGGATTCAGCTAAAGGAAGAGCGGGATACCTACATGGAGAAGTATCATGAGCAAGAGAGGAAGATCTTGAAGCTCACGAGGCAACTTGAGAATGAAAGGACGATCAATGACTACGTCAGCATGAATGGAATGCGACCATGGGATTTCTGATTTTTGCTTGTTTCTAGTTTAGATTTGTTTTCAGTCTATTTCTTTTGTAATGCCTTAAAGGCATTGTTAAACATTTTACAAGTTTAAATCTAATAAAGTTTGTTTATTTCTTGATTCACAAATTTAAATCTCCCAAAGTCTTTGAAATCATTTCATACGCATTCCATTATCATACACCTCATTACAGGTATCATTGCAGGCTTCTCATCTTCTTCGATGTTTATTTCAGCACAAAATGTCTTCTGAAACACGTACCGGTCCAGCCATCAAAGCTCTTCAAGCACAAAATGCTCAATTCCAAGAGTTGTTCTTGAACTTGGCTAAAGGACAACAAGATTTGAAGACTCTCATTCTGAAGGAGAAGAAAAAGAAGAAGAAGAAGGTGGTCCTCCTGAATATGGGTCACAGATTTGGGAATAGGTTGCGACAGGAAGCTGATTTGTCTCATTCATCTGGGGGAGGAGAGAATCAAGAGGAAGGAAAGGGTCCTAGTCCTGTGGTCTCTGATAATGATACTGATTTTGATGATGAACAGTATCCTCCTGCTGAGGATAGGTATAAGCAACTTGAAGATCGTCTGAGTGCAATGGAGATTCAGACGATACCCGGTTTGGACTTCGGAGATCTGGGACTAGCATCTGGGGTGGTGATCCCTCACAAGTTTAAAGCTCCTGTCTTTGCTAAGTGTGATGGAGTATCTTGTCTAAAGCTCCATCTCCGCTCATACGTCAGAAAGATCCAACCCTACACTGCTGATAGAAATCAGTGGGTTCATTTCTTTCAAGATAGTCTGTCAGAGACTCAACTTGAATGGTTCTATCAATTGGAAGGAGCTAATGTCCGCAACTGGGAGGATGTTACTGCCGCTTTTTACAAGCAATACCAGTATAACGCCGAGCTTGCTCTCACACGTACTCAACTTTAGGGTATGTCTATGGGCAGAGGCGAAGGCTTTAAGGACTATGCTCAGAAGTGGAGAGATCTGGCAGGAAGAGTCCAACCCCCTCTGTCTGATAGGGAGTTGATGGATATGTTTCTAGGGACTTTGTCTGGCCCGTTTTTCAATTATTTGATCGGTAGTTCATCATCTGGGTTCACTGAATTGATTTTGACTGGGGAAAGAGTGGAAGCTGGTATCAGAAGTGGCAAGATACAGAAAGGTGCTTCATCAAGTACAGAGAAGAAGCCCTTCAGGAAAGAAGCTAGTGCAGTTTACAGCTCGAGGAGCCAAAACCGACCTGAACGCCGCCAAGCAGTTAATGCGGTAGTAATATCAAGACCCACTGATGCCCCACAATGCAACAATCAGCAAAGAGTAGAGATACCGCAAAGACAGTATACTCGGCTCAGTATGACTTTGTCTCAAATCCTACCGCAATTGTTGAAGACTAACCTGGTAACTCTGAGGGAAGCCCCGAAGAATCCCAGCACCACATCTCCGTTGTATAATCCGAACGCCCGTTGTGCCTATCATTTTGATAGTCCAGGGCATGATACCAATAATTGTTGGGCCTTGAGGAATAAGGTGCAAGATTTGATTGAAGCTAAAGAAATCGAGTTTGACGCACCGGAAAAGCCTAATGTCATGACTGCTTCTATGCCCAAGCATGGAGTAAATAATGTGGGCGATGATTCATTTGTGGCCTCTGTGGAAGACATTTCTACTTCGTTGATGACAATAAAGAAGAATCTATTATCGGCCGATTTATTTCCGGGTTGTGGCAAAGGTTGCCACCTATGTTCAATCCTGCCTGCTGGTTTCCATTCATTGAAATCAGGTGTTCAACGCCTGATGGATAACAAAGAAATCTTGTTCGAGAAAACTTTGATTATGTTGATTCCTGTTGAAGATGTTTCCATCATAACCATTTCCGCCAATCCTTCCAAGGCTTCCTCGAGAAAGCCTGTTAGGATTATATCTGTTCCAAGATTTGCTCCATTAATCATTACTATTCCTTGTCCTATCCCATACACTTCGGATAAGGCTGTCCCGTGACACTACGGGGCCGACGTGTATTATCATGGGATCAAACAAGACTTGAAGGTTGAAGAAGATGATTCTGATGTCAGCAATATTGTCGGGGCTAGCAAGGTCACCCAAAGCGGAAGACTCTTCTCTCCTGAGATTTCCCCTCCAACCATTTAAAAGCCTGTCGCCATTCCATCTGCCAGTACATCTGCTACTGTCTCAGTACATATTCCAATTATCACCCCTGTCACCGAGTCATCTGGCGCTCGGGGCAAAGAGATCACAGGTGAGCCTGCCCGGATGGAGGCGCCTAAGAAGATTGTTGTAGAAACCTCTAGACAGGAGATAGAGGAAATTCTGAAGATTATCAAGAAGAGCGACTACAATATAGTCGAGCAGTTGGGGCAGACCCCGTCGAAGATCTCCATGTTATCTTTATTATTGTGCTCGGAAGCCCATGCAAAGACTTTAATTGCTTTCCTTAAAACTGCACATGTGCCGCAGAAAACATCTGATGATCAATTCAAAGACTGTGTGGCTAGTTTGACCACTGACAACGGGTTGGGTTTCTCTGATGCAGATCTGACTGCCAAAGGAAGGAATCACAATGACGCTCTGCATGTTTCGATTGAGTGCAGGGGCACTACTCTGGCCCACATGCTGGTGGATACTAGGTCCTTATTAAATGTTTTACCCAAGAAAGCATTAGATCGGCTGGACTGTGAATGGTTGGTTCTGAAGCCGAGTAATATTGTGGTTAGGGCCTTTGGCGGATCCAAGAGGATGGTGCATGGGGAGGTGGATGTCCCTGTTAAAGTTGGCTCTCAGACTTTTGCATCTACATTCTATTGATGGACATCCGACCATCTTATTCTTGTTTGTTGGGTCGCCCGTGGATTCATAAAGTTGGGGCAGTGACTTCCACGCTCCATCAGATGTTGAAATATCCAGTGAAGGGGAAGATTGTTACAGTACGAGGAGATGAGGAGTACATGGTGAGCCACCTTAACTCTTTTCGGTATGTGGAGATGGATGGGGAGTTCATCAAAACCCCGTGTCAGAACTTTGAAGAGGTCCTCCAGACTCTGGCGTCGACTGAAGTTGCTGTTGAAGAACCTGTAATGAAGATGGATTCCCTCAAGGATGCCAAGGCTGTGATTGAAAAAGGTGGGTGTGCAAATTGGGGTCAACTCCCTGACTTTGCACACAAGACTGACAAGTTTGGTTTGGGTTTTACTGCAGAAGCTTAAAGGGTTGTTCGGTGTGCGCGGATTGGAAGACCTCCCCTGTGCATCAGTAATCCAGGAGTGAATGCAATTGAAGACGATGAAGAAGAGTCAGAGTTCAATAGCTGGATTTACCCGACTACCGATGGTGGATTGAACAATTGGACGATGAAGGACTTCGTGCCCATTTCTTTTATTACACAGTAATAAACTTTTGTTTTGAAATTTGTAACAGACAGTTTAAAACTTTATGGCCCGGTGCCTTGCCCGAGGCACTTTGGTTTGTTTGTGAGGGCTTATTGTGTGACATTTCCATATATCATCAATAAAGCATTGGACGTTTTCTTGCATCACAAATTTGGCGCTCCTTGTTTTTTCTTTTCTATCTTGCACTTTATTAAAACAGCTATTGTCTTACACACACTCACATATCATAATGCAGATCCACATCCACTCTGGATCCCATTGATAACGACTCTGGTACTGCCAGTTATGACTTCGAAAATCCAATCAACCAAGCCGAGGACGAAGGTGAGGATGATTGTGAAGTGCCTAGGGAACTTATTAGACTGTTACTATAGGAAGAGAGGGCCATACAACCCCATGAAGAGCCAGTGGAATCAGTAAATTTGGGTACAGAAGAGGACAGGAAAGAGGTCAAGATAGGTGCAAATTTGGAGCCTAGCGTCAAGCAACGGTTGATACAGATGCTACGCGACTATGTTGAGATTTTTGCTTGGTCTTATGAAGATATGCTTGGGTTGGATACCGAAATTGTGGTTCACCGCTTGCCAACCAAGAAGACTGTCCTCCGGTAAAGCAGAAAGTTCGCCGCATGCGCCCAGAGATGTCCGAGAAAATCAAAGCTGAGGTCATGAAACAGTTTGATGCCGGTTTTCTAGCAGTTACTTCTTACCCGCAGTGGGTCGCCAACATTGTTCCAGTGCCCAAGAAAGATGGTAAGGTGCATATGTGTGTGGACTATAGGGATCTGAATAGGGCAAGCCCCAAGGATGATTTCCCACTCCCTCACATCGATGTTCTAGTCGACAACACCGCGCAGCATAAGATCTTCTCCTTTATGGATGGTTTCTCCGGTTACAATCAGATTAAGATGGCTCCCGAAGACATGGAGAAGACAACTTTTGTTACGTAGTGGGGTACCTTCTGTTACAAAGTCATGTCGTTCAGATTGAAGAATGCTGGGGCAACGTATCAGCGTGCCATGGTCGCTTTGTTCCATGACATGATTCACCATGAGATTGAGGTGTACGTTGATGACATGATTGCAAGGTCCCAAACTGAAGAAGAACATCTTGACCATATCCAGAAACTATTTGACAGGTTGAAGATGTACAAGCTAAGGTTAAACCCGAACAAGTGCACCTTCGGGGTAAGATCTGGTAAGCTGTTGGGTTTCGTCGTTAGTGATAAAGGTATTCAAGTAGATCCTGCCAAGGTAAAGGCTATACAGGAAATGCCAGCTCCCCGAATGGAAAAAGAAGTCAGAGGCTTTTTGGGACGTCTAAACTATATTTCCCGATTCATTTCACACCTGACTGCTACTTGTGAGCCAATCTTCAAGCTGCTGAAGAAAGATCAAGTGGTAAAATGGAATGATGAATGTCAGGCCGCTTTGAAAAGGATTAAGGAATATCTCCAAGAGCCCCCTATTCTGATGCCTCCAGTTGAAGGAAGACCTTTGATCTTATACTTGACAGTACTCGACAATTCAATGGGGTGCGTGCTGGGGCAACATGACGAGTCTGGCCGAAAAGAGCATGCTATTTACTACCTTAGCAAAAAGTTTACCGACTGTGAGACCCGATACTCATTGCTTGAGAAAACTTGCTGCACTTTGGCATGGACTGCTCGTCGGCTGAGACAGTATATGCTGACTCACACTACCCTATTGATATCAAAGATGGATCCAATCAAGTATATCTTCAAAAAGCCTGCCTTGTCCGGAAGAATAACAAGATGGCAGATGATCTTAACTGAGTATGACATCCAATACACAACCCAAAAAGCAATCAAGGGGAGTGTGTTGGCAAATCATTTGGCGCATCAGGCCGTGGATGATTACCAGTCTATGAACTTCGAGTTTCCGGATGAGAGCATCATGGATGTGACCGACTGTGAAAAACCTGGACTGGATGAAGGACCTGAGGAAGGATCCCGATGGTCTATGTATTTTGACGGAGCTTCAAACGCGTTGGGTAACGACATTGGTGCCATGATCATATCTCCTGAGGGTTGTCATACTCCGTTTACCGCCCGATTATGTTTCAACTGCACCAACAACATGGCGGAGTATGAAGCGTGCATCATGGGCCTTTGAGCAGTTATTGACCTAAGGATTAAGTTCTTGAGTGTATTCGGAGATTCTTCTCTACTGATCAGTAAGATCAAAGGCGAGTGGGATACAAAGCACCCAAATCTTATTCCTTACAAGGAGTATGTATTGACGTTGCTTCCACATTTTGAGGAGATAACCTTTGAACATTTCCCCAGAGAAGAGAATCAGTTAGCGGACGCGCTAGCTACCATGTCTTCTATGTTCAAGGTCAGATGGGACAATGAGGCTCCCCAGATTACCATTGAGAGGTTGTACAAACCCGCATATTGTTGTGACATCGAGACCGAAGAGGAAACAGATAAACCCTGGTTTCACGAGTTAAAGAGGTGTCTTAAGGCTCAAGAGTACCCCGATGGTGCATCTGTTAATGACAAGAAGTTTCTGAGAAGATTCGTGGCGAAGTTCTTCATCAGTAATGGTATCCTTTACAAGCGTAACCATGACTCAACCTTACTACGATGTGTGGATAAGAACGAGGCAGAAAGAATCATGGCAGAGTTACATGAAGGTACTTTCGGAACTCATTCCAGTGGGCATACCATGGCAAAGAAAATCCTACGGGCGGGATACTATTGGTCTACTATGGAAGCCGATTGTTATCAGCATTCTCGGACCTATCATAAGTGTCAAGTCTATGCTGATAAGGTGCATGTACCTCCAGGTCCTCTGAACATCTTGACGGCTCCTTGGCCCTTTGCAATATGGGGCATCGATATGATTGGCGAGATCATACCTACTGCGTCCAACGGGCATCGTTTCATTCTGGTAGCAATTGATTATTTCACAATATGGGTTGAGGAAGCTTCCTTTGCTACAGTGACCAAGAACGTCGTGGCACGGTTTATTTGGCACAATCTGATCTGTCGATATGGGATACCAGAGAGGATCATTATGGACAATGGTACAAATCTCAACAATACGATAATCACCGAGCTCTGCAAACAGTTTAAGATACATCATCACAACTCTTCTCCTTACCGGCCAAAGATGCATGGAGTTGTTGAAGCAGCTAATAAGAACATCAAGAAGATTGTGCAGAAGATGACGGTGACATACAAAGATTGGCACGAGATGTTACCGTTTGCTCTTCATGGGTACTGAACCTCAACGCGGACTTCAACAGGGGCAGCACCCTACTCTTTGGTATATGGTATGGAGGCAATCTTACCCATTGAAGTCCAGATACCCTCTCTTCGGATTATGAAGGATGCAGGTTTGAGCGAGGATGACTGGATCCAGACCCAGCTTGATCAGCTGAACTTAATCGACGAAAAGAGACTTACTGCTATTTGTCATGGTCAGACGTATTAAAGAGGGAGTTGGTCGAACATAGGCTGCCAATCAAAGATGGCAAGAGGCCCATCAAACAAACTCCCAGAAGATTCGCACCAGCGGTTCTCACAAAAATTAAAACTGAGATCGAAAGGTTGCTGCGTTGCAAATTCATCAGAACAACAAGGTACGTTGAATGGTTAGCAAACATAGTACATGTTATTAAGAAAAATGGTTCTTTAAGAATTTGCATAGATTTTAGGGATTTAAACACTGCAACCCCTAAGGATGAATATTCCATGCCCGTGGCAAAAATGCTAGTAGATTCTGCTGCAGGATTCGAATACTTGAGCATGTTAGATGGATATTCTGGATATAACCAGATTTTCATTGCTGAAGAAGATGTTGCAAAAACAGCATTTCGTTGCCCAGGAGCCTTAGGCACCTACGAATGGGTGGTGATGCCTTTTGGTTTAAAAAATGCTGGGGCAACTTATCAAAGGGCGATGAATTCAATCTTTCATGACTTCATCGAAACCTTCATGCAGGTGTATATTGATGATATAGTCATCAAATCTATATCTGCAGAAGCACATTTGCATCATTTAAGCCAATCATTCGAACGAATGAGAAAACATGGCTTAAAAATGAATCCTTTGAAATGTGCATTTTTTGTGCAGGCTGGAGATTTTCTTGGTTTTGTGGTCCACAAGAAAGGAATTGAAATAAACCAGAACAAAACCAAAGCCATAATGGAGACGAAAGCACCTGCGTCGAAAAGGGAGTTGCAATCTCTACTAGGGAAAGTTAACTTCCTCAGAAGATTTATTTCGAACCTGAGTGGAAGGACCCAAGCTTTCTCTCCGTTACTTCGTCTGAAGCAAGGTCAGGCCTTCGAATGGAAAGAAGCTCACCAGGAGGCGTTTGACAAAATAAAAGAATATCTTTCCCAGCCTCCTATTTTGTCTCCACCATCATGGGGGAAGCCCATGAGACTGTACATATCTGCTTCTGAAGTTAGCATAGGTAGTATGTTAGCACAAGAGGATAACAATGGCGTCGAAAGAGCTATATACTATTTAAGTAGAGTGCTAAATGATGCAGAGACCAGATATAGCAATTTAGAAAAGCTATGTCTCTGTTTATACTTCTCTTGTATGAAACTCAAGTATTATATAAAACCTGTTGATGTTTATGTTTCGTCTCACTTCGATGTCATTAAACATATGCTTTCAAAGCCAATAATGCATAGTAGAGTTGGAAAGTGGGCTCTGGCCTTAACAGAATATTCATTGACTTTTATGCCCTTAAAAGCTATGAAAGGTCAAGTGATTTCTGATTTCATTGTGGATCATTCGTTGGTTGAGCAGACAAGCATGAGTTACGTCGAAATGCAACCATGGAAATTGTACTTTGATGGTTCAACCCACAGGAATGGAAGTGGTGTTGGAGTCCTTCTAATTTCTCCTGAAGGAATTCCAACAAAATTCAAGTATAAATTGGATGGTCCTCGTTGTTCGAACAACGAAGCTGAATATGAAGCGCTCATTGTTGGACTTGAAGCTTTGTTGGAATTGGGGGCAACTAGAGTCGAAATTAAAGGAGACTCTGAATTGGTGGTCAAACAAATCACAAAAGAATACAAGTGCATAAAGGAAAATTTAATGGTATACTTCGTCATAGTCAATAGGCTATTAAGAAAGTTTGAATACATGGATATTCAACACATACCAAGGTTAGAAAACCAAGAAGCAAATGACTTAGCGCAGTTGGCTTCAGGTTATAGAGTATCTACCAAGAATCTTAAGGATTTGGTCGAAATAAGGGGAAGAGTTATGGCTACTAGATTCACACCATCGGATCTGGAAAGTATGAGATTGGGATATGCTGAGAAACAAGGATTCGAAATTCTAGCCATAAATACTTTGTCAGATACAGATTGGCGAAGTCCATTAAAGAGTTATTTAGCAGACCCAACTCTAAAGGTGGATAGAAAAACAAAATATAGAGCATTGTCATATCTCCTCATGGGGAACGAATTGTTCAAAAAGACCCAAGAAGGTGTATTATTGAAATGCCTAGGAGAAAGTGAGGCATATTTAGCATTGTCTGAGGTCCATAATGGGGCATGTGGGGCACACCAAGCAGGCCATAAAATGAAATGGTTGCTATTTCGATATGGTTTGTATTGGCCTAGCATGCTCAAAGATTGCATAGACTTTGCTAAAGGATGTGAGGAATGTCAGAAACATGCAGGAATTCAACACGCCCCTGCAAGTGAGTTGCATTCGATCATCAAACCATGGCCATTCAGAGGATGGGCATTGGATCTGATAGGGGAGATAAATCCTGCTTCGTCCAAAGGTCAGAAATATATCTTGGTAGGAGTAGATTATTTCACCAAATGGATCGAAGCTATACCTTTGGTAGTTGCTGATCAAGAGGCAATTATCGAGTTTATACAAAAGCACATTATCTATAGGTTTGGATTGCCAGAAAGTATAACTACAGACCAAGGCTCTGTATTTACTGGTAGAAAGATGCAAGGATTTGCCCAAGAAATGGGGTTCAGATTGCTAACATCAACACCATATTATGCTCAAGCAAACGGACAAGTCGAAGCAGCAAACAAAGTAATAATAGGATTAATCAAGAAGCATATTGGCAAGAAGCCAAGAAATTGGCACAAAACTCTGGACCAAATGTTATGGGCTTGTAGAACATCTCCTAAAGAAGCCACTAACACTACGCCTTTCCAACTTACATTCGGCCATGATGCAGTATTACCAGTAGAAATTCATCTGCAATCAGTTCGAATCCAGAAACAAAACGAAATTCCAGCTGCATTATATTGGGAAATGATGATGAATGAATTAGTTGAGTTGGACGAAATTAGGTTACATGCGTTGGAAATTTTGATGAGGCAAAAAGAAAGAGTGGCCAGAACATACAATAAAAGGGTGAAGAAAAAAGTATTCGTTATTAATGACTTGGTTTGGAGAGTCATATTGCCTATGGATAAGAAGAACAAAGCATTAGGTAAATGGTCACCTCATTGGGAAGGACCTTTTCGAATATTAAAAGTATTCTCAAACAATGCATACGAAGTCGAAGAACTCTTGGATGATAAACGAGTCCTAAAGGTTAATGGGAAATATTTAAAGAAATATAAGCCAAGCCTGCGGGAGATTCGAATAATAACAACATAAACAAAATATTATAAAAAGCCAAGATGGCAAGATAAGGATGCCAAAATGGCGTTGTTCGAATATTACATGTAAAGAGCCAAAGTTATGGTCAGATAGACATAAAAATCTAGAAATAAACATTATTTTTCAATCTATTAAAGGTGATTCGAAATGTTTCAAGTCTTTGCTGAGCAAACCGCCTGGCACCTTCCAAGGTTGCCACTTCTCCTTTAAGTTATTCTGCAGTCTCCATTTCTGCAAGCCCCCGGTTGAGAAGCTCTTCGAATTGGTTACCTGCAGGATTAGTTTCGAAGGCTAGTTGTTGTTCCTTAGCCTCCTTAACTTTCTGCTAAAGTTCCAGAATCTGCCTTTCCCAAATAAGAATGGACTCAGCTCGAGCCTCATATTCAGTTTTCGCCTGCTTCAGATGCGTAGCCTGATCCTCAGCTTCTTGAGAAAGCTTCGAAGCTTGTTCGTAGGCGGCATCCATGGCAATGCGTTTCTCATGAACCTTCTTGGCAGCAGATTCGTCTTGAAGAAGGTAGCCAGTTACGTTGTCCAGCAAATTCTGAAGATCAAACAAGAGAGTACTAACTGACAAAGAGCAATTGGAAAGATTAACCTTTGTGAGCAGCTCCTTCATAGTATAGCAAGCAGTACTATCTTGCTTAAGCACTTCGAAGATATCCACATTGAGAATAGTTCTCCTAATTTTGTTAAGAAGAACAACTCTTTCATCTGTGGGAAGAGGATAGCTGGTTGAACTTGTGCCAGCCCTAGCGATTGGAACATCCCTCTGAGCCAACTTTGCCTTCATATACCCAATGGGGTCGTTGCGCCTCAGAAGTGCCAGTTCCTCGTCAGTCATTCCAGACGGAGAGGATTGGGGGAATTCCACGCGTAGGGGAACCACGTTTGTTTCAACCTCTAGGGTTTCGTTGGTTGCATCACCACCCCCTTCATTTGCTTCGTGCTCTTGCTCTTCTTCATCTTCGTCCAAATCTACCACTTCGATACCATCCCTTTTTCCGCTATGTGCGTTAGACTCCGTCCCGGCAGTCGAACCATCATTGGCGTTTTCCTCGTCATTGGCGTTTTCCTCCTCAGATTCTTCGCCTGCAGATTCTTCGAATCCTTGCCCAGAGTCAGCTTTTTCTTCTTCAGTCTGGGCATCCTTTGGGTCCTCTTGAAGAGTTTCAAGAGGGGACTTTTGAAGAACCCTTTGTGAATCCTCTGCAGACGTTTGAAGTATCGTTTCGTTCACCTCTTTCAGAGGAATGGAGGTACCTTGGTCATCTGGCTGTTCAGAAGTTCCAGCTAAAACCGCCACATTGGAAGAACCTTTGTTTTGGACCAAATTGCTGGAATCTCCTTGAGGAGAGGAGTTAAGCGGAGCAGCAGCTCTGGACGGTGAGGTCGAAATGGTAGAAGTGGGATTCAAGATGTTCTGCAAAGAGTGGCAAAATGTTAAAGAAAACATTCATCAAGGTAATAAGAAGTTAAACGTTTTAGAAGTAGTTCGATTTACCTGTGGGCCCTCAGAGGAGAGGTTACTAGCTATGCGTTCCAACTGTGGGTTGGAGGTCGAAGGTGGATTTTTGGATTTTGGTAAGGGAGCAGCATCCCTGGAGTCGAGTCCAGAGACGCTAGTCGGAACAGTACTTTTAGGTGTAGCTTTCTTTAGCTTCTTCTTCGAAGCAGTATTTGAGTTTCCTCCAGCAGTGGGATCTTCCCCAGTAGTGCTTGGTTTTCGCTTCTTAGGAGTAGTGGGAGGAAGCTTGTTGGTCTGAACGAATTTTAACGAAGTTAGATATAAAAAGCTTGAGTGAATTCGAAGCATCAAAAACTAAGTGATTACCGTTGGAATTGGGGCACTTGTTGTTGGCGTTATTGTTGTTGTTGTAGTTGCAGCAGTAGCAGTTGTTTGGGTGGATTAGCTTTTTCAGTAGTTTCAATGGAGGTCTGAGAGGCACTCCCTTCCTTCGATTTCGAGGCAGCAGTCTTTATCCTGATAGCTGAAAATCAAGACAATTAAGGCAAAGGTTAAAGATATGGAAAATAAAAGACATTTGGGATTGTTCCCAAGCATTCGCACCTGTGCCTTGATCAGATTTAATTGACATGGCAGAAAGGTCATATCGAAGATGTCCTGGGAAATCATGAAGCCAGTGTCGAGCCCATGTCACAGTCTCAGATGGCTTTGGTTTCCTTTGAAGATATTTGAACATCTCTTTGCAAGTAAACCACCATGGATATGGGGGAAACCAAGCCAGAGCCAGTTCTGAGGTAGGTAATCTGGGAAATTTAGGTGGATGCATTTCGAATGCCAACCTATACCTATCCTCAGGTGACAGCCCTGAAGGAAGTTTTAGCTTAGAAACTTTTTGTTTAAATTTTTCCTTCAAGGTCTCAGCTGCTTGATGCACAGTGGAGTCCAAGCGCGTGGGGTCGTAAGTAGTTTCAAAATAATTTTGAAAAGCTTTTATCTCTTTGGCATGAGTAAACATACCTTTCTTTGCTGGTACCTGCACATCGAAGGCATCAATTAGTTTCTGTCGAATTGTAAGTGTATCGAACATGCAAGTTTGATAAAACTTAATCCACCACTCCATAAATCCTTTAGCCGCGAGATGGGTAGGTTCGAAGGCTATCAGCTCAAATTGGGCAAAGCCTTGATATTGTTCTTGTTGAATCTTGGCTTCCCTTGCCTTGAAAGTTCGACCAGATGTAATGGCGCTCTCAGTTTGGAACAAAGGTTCAGGAATCAGTTGGCATAAGCCAAACTGCCTCGAAACGAAGTTTGGTTGATAGGCAAAGAGGAGAATTTGATTCTTAGCTGGGGTTATCCTTGAAGAGATGAGTCTAGGAAGCAAAAAAGCTCTCCATACATCTTGGATCTCCTTGCTCTTGATGGCTTCTGAGAGAGCCATGGTGAACCAAGAGGGTCCATGAGTCCTCGAAGCAAAAGGCGCCATGCTCTCTTCGAACTTATGCCTTTTGGAGAGGATCATGATGTACTTCGAGAATTGAACCTTGAAGTCATCCTTGTCATCATTAGGAGTTAGTCTTCGAAGCCTAGTGCCTTCGACTATCCTATCACTTATTTCTGAATCTTGCTCATCTATGGTGTTGGCGGTTGGTAAAGAAGGTTCGAACATGGCGTTTAGCCATAATTGGAGTAACCAAAATGGGCCAGCTAATAGAATGTTTTTAGAGGTGTGGGATTTGAGACTCGAAACGGCTGACCTCAGGCTCTCATAGAGGTCAACTAAGAGTAATTCACTTAGGCATACTTTGCGATTTTCGTGTAAATCCCTAGCTAGAGGAATGAACCTACTAGCTACCTGCAGGGATCTACTGCAGAAAACGTACCTAGACAGCCACAGGGTTAAGAATGCAATATGCTCTATGTCAGACACATTATCCCCTTCAGCATGATAATGGCTGATAAATTTGGAAAAGCTGGCTAACTTGACTTCGAAGTCAATAATGCTGGAGTGTTCTTCGTTGTCAGGAACATAAGTTTCTCCCACTGGCGACAGCCCAGTAATAGCCGCTATATCAAAGAAAGTTGGGGTAATCATTCCACCTGGGAGATGGAAAGTGTTGTAGGTACTATCCCAGAAGTAAAGGGACGCGAACAGCAAAGGATGGCTATAGGTGAATCCAGGTTTCGATAGCTTAATGAGGTTATAAATGCCTAGTTCTTCCCATTGCTGGGATTTTTTGGCTTCTACTTTCGTGAACCAGTTTTGATAGGCAATATCAGAAGTAGGGCAAGATCTAAATGGCTTAAAATTGCTTTTTACATAATCCAAAATGAATGGGTCCTTGGGAGGAACAGTTGGGGTTTCTGCGGTATTCGAACTAAGAGATTCTACTGCCCTAGGGGCATCCATTTTGTTGAATAAAGGTTTGAAGCTATAACATACGGGAAAAATTGTCCTGGTGTCCTTTAGTATTTCAAAAACTGTAAGAGGACCGTTTAAGGCTAACCTCTTACCAGCAACATGGGTAGGGATGAGTACCTGTGATGCGTACAGCATTTCTTTTTCTTTGGAAATCATTTGAGGAGCAAGAGCAGATTGGCCTTGAATGGTGACGATTTTACTCTCCATGGTTGCTCCTGTAGTTTTTCCTTTCTTCTTTGAGACTTTCTTGAGTTGGGAAGAGGTGGAAGAAGACATTTTTGTTGTTTGAGAGCTTAGATTGTTTATGAGAGAAGAAGAGTAAAAATCCAGAGTATGAGAGATTTAGAGTGTAAAAAGAAAAAGGAAGAGTAAATTAGCGTTTTATAATGAGAAGATTAAACATCCACCGAGTAAAAATGTGATACGTGGAGATCATGGGTTGGTGTGATGAAGAGGTGGCGAGAAGTTGATATAGGTAATAGGCGTGATTTAAAAACAATCATTACTTATAACTGCACCACGCTGTGAAGTGACTCTGGGCGGTTAAGGAACTCAAAAGGTGCTATGATTGATGTGACTGGAGTCAAAGGCATTAAATGTTATGATGATTCGAAAATCCTATCAAAATCTTGTATAAATGTTTAAAATAGGTATTTCTCAAAGAGATCGAAATACATATTTTAAAGGGGCAATTTGTTGGCTGAAGATTTTGACAATGTTATCTAGAATTCAAAAGAGTTGAAAGTTCTGATCGAAATGGAATTGAACACCATATTTCGAAGTTGCAGAAGCAGTGTTTCGAATGAGTGTGTCAAAGCTTGAAGCTTCGAACGGTGATCATGGAAAATATCCAAAGGGGTCTCGAAACAACAGCGAGGCTAGGTTTGGGAAGAGCGTTCGAAACGGAAGAACACTAAAGCATTTAAAATTTAAATGGAAGCGGGACTTTCAGAGTTTGAAAGTTATGTGTTGGAGCATTTGGGGACACGTGGAAAGATGAAAGAAGCATTGTCTTGCATGTTCGAAACGTGGCATGATCCTATAGCGAGACCGTTAGGGTCGAATTAGTATAAATAGAAGTCTTAGTATTAGGATTTCAGTGTGTCATATCTGTTATACAAAATACTCAATAACATTCAAACTACCACATGGCAAGGGAAACGAATGCAAGAGAGATGTATGTATGATAGCACCATGTATTTCTAATTTAATGAAAGCCTTTTTACCATTTCCAGTACTTTCCTCTTTTCTTTTTATCGAATAACATTTACAAGTTTCTTTATTTACTGTCTTTTCATTTCAAAGTCTTTTCCTCAAAGTTTTACTCTTTAATGCTTTCTTTATATTTCGAGCACTTTATATTTCAGAGAACTGTTACGCTTTCAATACCTTTACTTCCAAGTATTGTTTTTCAAACGCATCCTTTTACTTAAAATTGCATTAAACGCTTTCTTCACATTTTAAACTTCTACATTCCAGAAACCTTTTATGTTAAATGTTTTGCAAATCGAAACCGTTTACTTCATTTTTCATACAGTTTTATATGTCTCTTCAATCAACATTACAATTAGCATTTATTCGTATAACCTAGTTTTCATATACATTTTGACCACATTTTTAAACTCTTAGAGAGAGGGATCGAAGTAAACCAAACACTTGTACAATAGCAACCATGAATAATTGTTCGATTGTGAGAGTAACTTTAATATCCAAGGAGTCCTAGGATCAATCTAGTCGATCCTGTGAGTTACCAGAGAGATTGAGTAGCGTTAATAAAGATTATTCGATAGTTTGGAAGACTAGCGGTTGTTTACCAGAAATCACTGGAAACAAATTGGCACACCTGGTGGGACCAATAGTTGGATATCAGAATTAAGGATTGTCGAGACACAGCCATCCCAAAAACGTAGGAACCATAAGAAATTTGCTGTTTTATGAACCTAAGAAGTGGTAAGATAACCAACAGCAACCAACCTTTATCCAGAAGAAAACGTTTGGACAAAATGTCTAATTCAGACAATCAACAAGGAAACCAAGGTGACCCACATGCAACAGGCACTAACGCGTCCATTTCGAGCGGAACATCTAATGTAATCCCTTCGAATGCACAGTCTGTTGCATCTTCAACCAGTAACATAGCCACCACTGGAGTAAGTGGCATATCAACTAACAGTTCGATCTTAGGAAATACTGGAACTATGGGCTACCCTGGGGGATTCGTTCCACCACCAGGAACACAATCCCATTTAGCCACACCTGGCACTAAACCACTTGGCTTCGATGGGAATAGAATTAGGAGTTCTTCTTACGGAATGCCAACATCTTTTATGGCAGGTTTACACAATTCCACTTCGAATTCATCCCCACAACTAGGATCTGGGTCTGGGGCGAACCAATTTATGACAAATAACCAAGGGTCAGTGGGTTATAGCACGTTGCCTATCCTAACCACAGATAACCAGTTGGCTTTTAGGCAATTGATGGATGACAGCAACCACAATATGATAGGGGTGTTAGCGCAAACCATGCAGGAAATATTTGCCCCAATAGTTCAGAATGTGACTGTGACGAACAGGGAAAACGCTGACAATATGAGTCGAATAGCAGATTTCTTTGCTCCCACAGAAAGGCGTAGGCAGAACCAGGCGGGATTTCGAACAAACACGCCTGTTATAGAACGAATTGCTAACGACCCAATTCAGAGACTACCCAGAGAAGAAGCTAACTTAGGGGCCAGAGCACCAAGGTTAGAAGCCCCAGTAATTCAGGGCCCACAAAGGGAAGTTATGGAACCAGGGGCAAGGATCGAAAGGCCAGAAGCCCCAGAACTTCGAGAAGAACAACCCAAGGGAGTTGTTTTTGTTGGTCGAAATCAAGATGCCGATGCCGTCGTTCATAGGATTCGAAACGATAACATCTTGGCAGAAAATAACCTAACCACCATGATAGAGAGAATCATGGCCCAGAATGGCCTAAATACAGGAATGAGGAGGCCAAATTACGCTTCTCCTATATTGGATTGTATAATGCATACTGATTTACCAAGGGGATACAAAGTCCCTAAATTTACAAAGTTCGCTGGGGACACCAACGAATCAACGGTCGAACACATAGCGAGATACCTAACCGAAGCGGGAGATATGGCCAATAATGAAGATCTCAGGATCAAATACTTCCCAAGTTCCTTGACAAAAAACGCCTTCACTTGGTTTACCACGTTGCCTCCTGGATCTATTGACACTTGGGCCCTTTTAGAGAGATTATTCCATGAACAATTTTACATGGGACAAACGAAAATAAGTTTGAAGGAATTGGCCAGTGTTAAGAGAAAGTTCACTGAACCCATAGATGATTATTTGAATAGATTTAGGCTGTTAAAATCCAGATGTTACACAGTAGTGCCTGAACATGAGTTAGTCGAAATGGCCGCTGGGGGTTTGGATTATTCTATTCGAAAGAAATTAGATACTCAGTATTTGAGGGATATGGCTCAATTAGCCGATAGGGTTCGACAGGTCGAAAGACTAAAAGCCGAAAAAGCCAGAGTCTTTAAGAATAGTAAGAAAGAAAGGGTTTCCTATGTTGGGACTGAGGAAGTAGAAGAATATCCTGAATTCGAATTCGAAGAGGTCGAAATCGACCTCGCTGAATTAAAACAGGCCCCACCTTACTCCTGTAAAATGTTAGTTCCCACGAAAGGGAAAGATATTGTTGAAAATGAGAAAAGTGACAAGTTTCCAAAGAAGGTTTATACCTTCGACGTCACTAAGTGTGACGAAATTTTTGACTTGCTTGTCAAGGATGGCCAACTAATTGTGCCATCAAATGTTAAAATACCTCCCTTGGATCAGAGGAAGAAAAGGGGATTTTGCAAATATCATAGTTTCCTAGGCCACAAGACCTCACAATGTTTTCTTTTCAGGGACTTGATTCAAAACGCGATCAAAGATGGCAGACTAAAGTTTGCTGATAAGGTGAAGATGAAAGTGGACGAAGATCCTTTGGACGTCGCAGACACCAACTACTCCGAGCCTGCATGCGTTGGAGAGGTCAACATGGTGGAAACTGATCAAAGCGATGCCCCAACAGGAGAGAAGGACACTGGAGTCGAAAACTGGGTGATGGTCGAAGTCAGCGAGGAAGTCACTGAAGACATCCAGAAAACGCCAGACACTTCGATTGTTGCACCTGTGGCTGTTGCAGGAGAAACTCAGGCTACTGAAGGCCAAGGGAATCAGAACGAAGGATTGACACAAGTCACTGAGGGCTTGAGGCTGGAATTGGAGAAAGTCCAAATTACGCAGCCAGTTCCCTTTCAGAAGGAAATATGGGACACTCTGGGGGAACCCAGTGGAAAGTTCGACTATCTGGTCAAATATTCTGCCCCAGAAAGTTCGAAGGTCCAGATCGAAGATATAAAGCCCACAGGATGGGGCGATGACGAAACTAAGGAGGGGGACGTGGAAATAAATATGGTGGATATGGAAGGACCCCGTTCTGAGATGGAGGAAGTGAAAAAATACTTAGAAAAAGAAAAGCACAGAATGGGGGATAATCACACTGGAGATGCTACTCTCAAAGACTATCTCATGACATGCCACAAAGGAGATCCAGGCATGATATTGTGCCCTAGGTGCAGCATCCTCTGCAACCAAAGAATTGCTGCAAATTTCGAAAGGGCACAGAGGGCTCGAACTGGCAACAATTGGCGCCAGGATAACCAACTCTTTAGGTGCTATCCCAAGGCTGGAGAGAGTCTGTTGGAGTTTGTTTTTCGCTGCTACAAAGGGGCAACTAAGTGTTTGGTTTGTCCAACATGTTCTGCTGTGTATGACCAAAGCATGGCCAGGGCCTTCGAAACGATCCCCTTCGCCCCTTGTTGGAACCATCAAGAAACTGCCCAGATGGGCCCGCGTTTCGACAGCAGATACAAACAGCGAAGACCTGATAGCCCTTACCCCAAAGTTGCTCGAAGAGTGACTTTCAAACTCCCTGCTGAAGTGCCAACCGATAGATGGCTACAAGTCAGAAATGACAAAGGCAAAGACAAATGGAGGAGTGCTGAACGAAATGCACGCCATGCTGTGACATACAGGAGGCAATTCAACACACAAAAAAGGGAGGAAGTGAGATTAGAGAATTACAAAGGAAGGAACCCCATGTCAAGATCCCAGTGGCGCAGAAAGCAAAGGATTCGAAAGGCTGAGAGAGAAGCTATGGCAAACAAAGGGGATACTTCAACGAAGATACAAGGTGAATCAAGCACCAACAAACCAAAAAATCAGACTGAAGAGAAACCTCCAGTCAATAGGAGGCTTTTTTCTGAAGACCAACGAGACGAAACAAAGGAATACACTCCAGGCCCGGAAGAGGACGAAGATATGATAACAGATAACTTCGAATCGGAAGGGGAGTCTTCATTCAACCTGAACTGTAACGTGGTGTCTGTGCTTCCCTGCGAATTTGGGCAGGAAACCGAAATCAATGAATATGAGGAGGAAGACACCACAGATTTAATGAAACATAGGCCCGTGTGCTACTACGTGATGGACAATGGGGCTGTTGAGGAACAAAATGCGTTCTTCGAACGTCCAGAGCCTGCAATGAAGAATCATCTCAAGCCACTTTTCATTCGGGCGAAAGTAGGTGTCCATGGTGTGAACAAAGTTCTAGTGGATGGGGGTGCTGCAGTCAACCTGATTCCCCATTTCATGCTAAAAAGGTTAGAGATCCGCGAAGGAGATATCAAGCCCCATAATATGGTTCTATCCAATTATGAGGGAAAAGTGGGCAAAACACTGGGGGTGGTCCAGTTGGAATTGACAATAGGCTCAAGTTGCAGGCCCACCATGTTTATGGTTATCGAAGCCAAGGCCAACTATAACCTACTGCTAGGAAGAGAATGGATTCATGGCGTGGGGGCAGTTCCTTCGTCAATGCATCAACGACTAGTTCTGTGGAGAGATGACGGAATCGTGGAAAACATCGAAGCAGACCAGAGTTACTTTATGTCGACTGTCAATTTAGTTGACAAAAGGGACTATGATAAAAATCTGGCAAAGATTGCTCCATGTGTCCCAAACGATGAGATAAATGAAACTAGAAACGCCCACTACTACATGACACTTCGTCGTGATGGTCTTTACTGGGATAGAACAATAATCAGTGAAGAAGAGGAAGTTGAAGGTGCTATACAAAAACGGCCAGCAGGCTGGAACTTCGACAACCTTAACCATGACTGAGTCTACCTTCTTCGAAAGGATTTCGGCCTATATGGCTGAGAATGAATCGAAAGCGGCCTTAGAGGCTGAAATAAATGAATCAACTGTAAAGACGAATGAAGTCTGTGGGGGGGTGCGAAATGCTCACCCATCAAAGAATTGGAGATGGATCAAAGGTTGGATGCCATCTATGACAAAGAACCCTTAGGCTTCGAAAGGGACCCCATAAACTCAGGTGTCAAAATGTTGGCACAGGACCCGCTCGAAGAAGTCAACTTAGGGGATAAAGAAACGAAAAGAGTAACTTACGTGAGTGCTAAACTTAGCCCAGGCCTCAAGGAAAAAGTGATCGAAGTCCTTAGGAAAAACAAAGATTGTTTCGCATGGGATTATGATGAGATGCCTGGTTTAAAGAGGGAGTTGGTCGAACATAGGCTGCCAATCAAAGATGGCAAGAGGCCCATCAAACAAACTCCCAGAAGATTCGCACCAGCGGTTCTCACAAAAATTAAAACTGAGATCGAAAGGTTGCTGCGTTGCAAATTCATCAGAACAACAAGGTACGTTGAATGGTTAGCAAACATAGTACCTGTTATTAAGAAAAATGGTTCTTTAAGAATTTGCATAGATTTTAGGGATTTAAACACTGCAACCCCTAAGGATGAATATTCCATGCCCGTGGCAAAAATGCTAGTAGATTCTGCTGCAGGATTCGAATACTTGAGCATGTTAGATGGATATTCTGGATATAACCAGATTTTCATTGCTGAAGAAGATGTTGCAAAAACAGCATTTCGTTGCCCAGGAGCCTTAGGCACCTACGAATGGGTGGTGATGCCTTTTGGTTTAAAAAATGCTGGGGCAACTTATCAAAGGGCGATGAATTCAATCTTTCATGACTTCATCGAAACCTTCATGCAGGTGTATATTGATGATATAGTCATCAAATCTATATCTGCAGAAGCACATTTGCATCATTTAAGCCAATCATTCGAACGAATGAGAAAACATGGCTTACAAATGAATCCTTTGAAATTTGCATTTTTTGTGCAGGCTGGAGATTTTCTTGGTTTTGTGGTCCACAAGAAAGGAATTGAAATCAACCAGAACAAAACCAAAGCCATAATGGAGACGAAAGCACCTGCGTCGAAAAGGGAGTTGCAATCTCTACTAGGGAAAGTTAACTTCCTCAGAAGATTTATTTCGAACCTGAGTGGAAGGACCCAAGCTTTCTCTCCGTTACTTCGTCTGAAGCAAGGTCAGGCCTTCGAATGGAAAGAAGCTCACCAGGAGGCGTTTGACAAAATAAAAGAATATCTTTCCCAGCCTCCTATTTTGTCTCCACCATCATGGGGAAGCCCATGAGACTGTACATATCTGCTTCTGAAGTTAGCATAGGTAGTATGTTAGCACAAGAGGATAACAATGGCGTCGAAAGAGCTATATACTATTTAAGTAGAGTGCTAAATGATGCAGAGACCAGATATAGCAATTTAGAAAAGCTATGTCTCTGTTTATACTTCTCTTGTATGAAACTCAAGTATTATATAAAACCTGTTGATGTTTATGTTTCGTCTCACTTCGATGTCATTAAACATATGCTTTCAAAGCCAATAATGCATAGTAGAGTTGGAAAGTGGGCTCTGGCCTTAACAGAATATTCATTGACTTTTATGCCCTTAAAAGCTATGAAAGGTCAAGTGATTTCTGATTTCATTGTGGATCATTCGTTGGTTGAGCAGACAAGCATGAGTTATGTCGAAATGCAACCATGGAAATTGTACTTTGATGGTTCAACCCACAGGAATGGAAGTGGTGTTGGAGTCCTTCTAATTTCTCCTGAAGGAATTCCAACAAAATTCAAGTATAAATTGGATGGTCCTCGTTGTTCGAACAACGAAGCTGAATATGAAGCGCTCATTGTTGGACTTGAAGCTTTGTTGGAATTGGGGGCAACTAGAGTCGAAATTAAAGGAGACTCTGAATTGGTGGTCAAACAAATCACAAAAGAATACAAGTGCATAAAGGAAAATTTAATGGTATACTTCGTCATAGTCAATAGGCTATTAAGAAAGTTTGAATACATGGATATTCAACACATACCAAGGTTAGAAAACCAAGAAGCAAATGACTTAGCGCAGTTGGCTTCAGGTTATAGAGTATCTACCAAGAATCTTAAGGATTTGGTCGAAATAAGGGGAAGAGTTATGGCTACTAGATTCACACCATCGGATCTGGAAAGTATGAGATTGGGATATGCTGAGAAACAAGGATTCGAAATTCTAGCCATAAATACTTTGTCAGATACAGATTGGCGAAGTCCATTAAAGAGTTATTTAGCAGACCCAACTCTAAAGGTGGATAGAAAAACAAAATATAGAGCATTGTCATATCTCCTCATGGGGAACGAATTGTTCAAAAAGACCCAAGAAGGTGTATTATTGAAATGCCTAGGAGAAAGTGAGGCATATTTAGCATTGTCTGAGGTCCATAATGGGGCATGTGGGGAACACCAAGCAGGCCATAAAATGAAATGGTTGCTATTTCGATATGGTTTGTATTGGCCTAGCATGCTCAAAGATTGCATAGACTTTGCTAAAGGATGTGAGGAATGTCAGAAACATGCAGGAATTCAACACGCCCCTGCAAGTGAGTTGCATTCGATCATCAAACCATGGCCATTCAGAGGATGGGCATTGGATCTGATAGGGGAGATAAATCCTGCTTCGTCCAAAGGTCAGAAATATATCTTGGTAGGAGTAGATTATTTCACCAAATGGATCGAAGCTATACCTTTGGTAGTTGCTGATCAAGAGGCAATTATCGAGTTTATACAAAAGCACATTATCTGTAGGTTTGGATTGCCAGAAAGTATAACTACAGACCAAGGCTCTGTATTTACTGGTAGAAAGATGCAAGGATTTGCCCAAGAAATGGGGTTCAGATTGCTAACATCAACACCATATTATGCTCAAGCAAACGGACAAGTCGAAGCAGCAAACAAAGTAATAATAGGATTAATCAAGAAGCATATTGGCAAGAAGCCAAGAAATTGGCACAAAACTCTGGACCAAATGTTATGGGCTTGTAGAACATCTCCTAAAGAAGCCACTAACACTACGCCTTTCCAACTTACATTCGGCCATGATGCAGTATTACCAGTAGAAATTCATCTGCAATCAGTTCGAATCCAGAAACAAAACGAAATTCCAGCTGCATTATATTGGGAAATGATGATGAATGAATTAGTTGAGTTGGACGAAATTAGGTTACATGCGTTGGAAATTTTGATGAGGCAAAAAGAAAGAGTGGCCAGAACATACAATAAAAGGGTGAAGAAAAAAGTATTCGTTATTAATGACTTGGTTTGGAGAGTCATATTGCCTATGGATAAGAAGAACAAAGCATTAGGTAAATGGTCACCTCATTGGGAAGGACCTTTTCGAATATTAAAAGTATTCTCAAACAATGCATACGAAGTCGAAGAACTCTTGGATGATAAACGAGTCCTAAAGGTTAATGGGAAATATTTAAAGAAATATAAGCCAAGCCTGCGGGAGATTCGAATAATAACAACATAAACAAAATATTATAAAAAGCCAAGATGGCAAGATAAGGATGCCAAAATGGCGTTGTTCGAATATTACATGTAAAGAGCCAAAGTTATGGTCAGATAGACATAAAAATCTAGAAATAAACATTATTTTTCAATCTATTAAAGGTGCTTCGAAATGTTTCAAGTCTTTGCTGAGCAAACCGCCTGGCACCTTCCAAGGTTGCCACTTCTCCTTTAAGTTATTCTGCAGTCTCCATTTCTGCAAGCCCCCGGTTGAGAAGCTCTTCGAATTGGTTACCTGCAGGATTAGTTTCGAAGGCTAGTTGTTGTTCCTTAGCCTCCTTAACTTTCTGCTGAAGTTCCAGAATCTGCCTTTCCCAAATAAGAATGGACTCAGCTCGAGCCTCATATTCAGTTTTCGCCTGCTTCAGATGCGTAGCCTGATCCTCAGCTTCTTGAGAAAGCTTCGAAGCTTGTTCGTAGGCGGCATCCATGGCAATGCGTTTCTCATGAACCTTCTTGGCAGCAGATTCGTCTTGAAGAAGGTAGCCAGTTACGTTGTCCAGCAAATTCTGAAGATCAAACAAGAGAGTACTAACTGACAAAGAGCAATTGGAAAGATTAACCTTTGTGAGCAGCTCCTTCATAGTATAGCAAGCAGTACTATCTTGCTTAAGCACTTCGAAGATATCCACATTGAGAATAGTTCTCCTAATTTTGTTAAGAAGAACAACTCTTTCATCTGTGGGAAGAGGATAGCTGGTTGAACTTGTGCCAGCCCTAGCGATTGGAACATCCCTCTGAGCCAACTTTGCCTTCATATACCCAATGGGGTCGTTGCGCCTCAGAAGTGCCAGTTCCTCGTCAGTCATTCCAGACGGAGAGGATTGGGGGAATTCCACGCGTAGGGGAACCACGTTTGTTTCAACCTCTAGGGTTTCGTTGGTTGCATCACCACCCCCTTCATTTGCTTCGTGCTCTTGCTCTTCTTCATCTTCGTCCAAATCTACCACTTCGATACCATCCCTTTCGCCGCTATGTGCGTTAGACTCCGTCCCGGCAGTCGAACCATCATTGGCGTTTTCCTCGTCATTGGCGTTTTCCTCCTCAGATTCTTCGCCTGCAGATTCTTCGAATCCTTGCCCAGAGTCAGCTTTTTCTTCTTCAGTCTGGCATCCTTTGGGTCCTCTTGAAGAGTTTCAAGAGGGGACTTTTGAAGAACCCTTTGTGAATCCTCTGCAGACGTTTGAAGTATCGTTTCGTTCACCTCTTTCAGAGGAATGGAGGTACCTTGGTCATCTGGCTGTTCAGAAGTTCCAGCTAAAACCGCCACATTGGAAGAACCTTTGTTTTGGACCAAATTGCTGGAATCTCCTTGAGGAGAGGAGTTAAGCGGAGCAGCAGCTCTGGACGGTGAGTTCGAAATGGTAGAAGTGGGATTCAAGATGTTCTGCAAAGAGTGGCAAAATGTTAAAGAAAACATTCATCAAGGTAATAAGAAGTTAAACGTTTTAGAAGTAGTTCGATTTACCTGTGGGCCCTCAGAGGAGAGGTTACTAGCTATGCGTTCCAACTGTGGGTTGGAGGTCGAAGGTGGATTTTTGGATTTTGGTAAGGGAGCAGCATCCCTGGAGTCGAGTCCAGAGACGCTAGTCGGAACAGTACTTTTAGGTGTAGCTTTCTTTAGCTTCTTCTTCGAAGCAGTATTTGAGTTTCCTCCAGCAGTGGGATCTTCCCCAGTAGTGCTTGGTTTTCGCTTCTTAGGAGTAGTGGGAGGAAGCTTGTTGGTCTGAACGAATTTTAACGAAGTTAGATATAAAAAGCTTGAGTGAATTCGAAGCATCAAAAACTAAGTGATTACCGTTGGAATTGGGGCACTTGTTGTTGGCGTTATTGTTGTTGTTGTAGTTGCAGCAGTAGCAGTTGTTTCGGGTGGATTAGCTTTTTCAGTAGTTTCAATGGAGGTCTGAGAGGCACTCCCTTCCTTCGATTTCGAGGCAGCAGTCTTTATCCCGATAGCTGAAAATCAAGACAATTAAGGCAAAGGTTAAAGATATGGAAAATAAAAGACATTTGGGATTGTTCCCAAGCATTCGCACCTGTGCCTTGATCAGATTTAATTGACATGGCAGAAAGGTCATATCGAAGATGTCCTGGGAAATCATGAAGCCAGTGTCGAGCCCATGTCACAGTCTCAGATGGCTTTGGTTTCCTTTGAAGATATTTGAACATCTCTTTGCAAGTAAACCACCATGGATATGGGGGAAACCAAGCCAGAGCCAGTTCTGAGGTAGGTAATCTGGGAAATTTAGGTGGATGCATTTCGAATGCCAACCTATACCTATCCTCAGGTGACAGCCCTGAAGGAAGTTTTAGCTTAGAAACTTTTTGTTTAAATTTTTCCTTCAAGGTCTCAGCTGCTTGATGCACAGTGGAGTCCAAGCGCGTGGGGTCGTAAGTAGTTTCAAAATAATTTTGAAAAGCTTTTATCTCTTTGGCATGAGTAAACATACCTTTCTTTGCTGGTACCTGCACATCGAAGGCATCAATTAGTTTCTGTCGAATTGTAAGTGTATTGAACATGCAAGTTTGATAAAACTTAATCCACCACTCCATAAATCCTTTAGCCGCGAGATGGGTAGGTTCGAAGGCTATCAGCTCAAATTGGGCAAAGCCTTGATATTGTTCTTATTGAATCTTGGCTTCCCTTGCCTTGAAAGTTCGACCAGATGTAATGGCGCTCTCAGTTTGGAACAAAGGTTCAGGAATCAGTTGGCATAAGCCAAACTGCCTCGAAACGAAGTTTGGTTGATAGGCAAAGAGGAGAATTTGATTCTTAGCTGGGGTTATCCTTGAAGAGATGAGTCTAGGAAGCAAAAAAGCTCTCCATACATCTTGGATCTCCTTGCTCTTGATGGCTTCTGAGAGAGCCATGGTGAACCAAGAGGGTCCATGAGTCCTCGAAGCAAAAGGCGCCATGCTCTCTTCGAACTTATGCCTTTTGGAGAGGATCATGATGTACTTCGAGAATTGAACCTTGAAGTCATCCTTGTCATCATTAGGAGTTAGTCTTCGAAGCCTAGTGCCTTCGACTATCCTATCACTTATTTCTGAATCTTGCTCATCTATGGTGTTGGCGGTTGGTAAAGAAGGTTCGAACATGGCGTTTAGCCATAATTGGAGTAACCAAAATGGGCCAGCTAATAGAATGTTTTTAGAGGTGTGGGATTTGAGACTCGAAACGGCTGACCTCAGGCTCTCATAGAGGTCAACTAAGAGTAATTCACTTAGGCATACTTTGCGATTTTCGTGTAAATCCCTAGCTAGAGGAATGAACCTACTAGCTACCTGCAGGGATCTACTGCAGAAAACGTACCTAGACAGCCACAGGGTTAAGAATGCAATATGCTCTATGTCAGACACATTATCCCCTTCAGCATGATAATGGCTGATAAATTTGGAAAAGCTGGCTAACTTGACTTCGAAGTCAATAATGCTGGAGTGTTCTTCGTTGTCAGGAACATAAGTTTCTCCCACTGGCGACAGCCCAGTAATAGCCGCTATATCAAAGAAAGTTGGGGTAATCATTCCACCTGGGAGATGGAAAGTGTTGTAGGTACTATCCCAGAAGTAAAGGGACGCGAACAGCAAAGGATGGCTATAGGTGAATCCAGGTTTCGATAGCTTAATGAGGTTATAAATGCCTAGTTCTTCCCATTGCTGGGATTTTTTGGCTTCTACTTTCGTGAACCAGTTTTGATAGGCAATATCAGAAGTAGGGCAAGATCTAAATGGCTTAAAATTGCTTTTTACATAATCCAAAATGAATGGGTCCTTGGGAGGAACAGTTGGGGTTTCTGCGGTATTCGAACTAAGAGATTCTACTGCCCTAGGGGCATCCATTTTGTTGAATAAAGGTTTGAAGCTATAACATACGGGAAAAATTGTCCTGGTGTCCTTTAGTATTTCAAAAACTGTAAGAGGACCGTTTAAGGCTAACCTCTTACCAGCAACATGGGTAGGGATGAGTACCTGTGATGCGTACAGCATTTCTTTTTCTTTGGAAATCATTTGAGGAGCAAGAGCAGATTGGCCTTGAATGGTGACGATTTTACTCTCCATGGTTGCTCCTGTAGTTTTTCCTTTCTTCTTTGAGACTTTCTTGAGTTGGGAAGAGGTGGAAGAAGACATTTTTGTTGTTTGAGAGCTTAGATTGTTTATGAGAGAAGAAGAGTAAAAATCCAGAGTATGAGAGATTTAGAGTGTAAAAAGAAAAAGGAAGAGTAAATTAGCGTTTTATAATGAGAAGATTAAACATCCACCGAGTAAAAATGTGATACGTGGAGATCATGGGTTGGTGTGATGAAGAGGTGGCGAGAAGTTGATATAGGTAATAGGCGTGATTTAAAAACAATCATTACTTATAACTGCACCACGCTGTGAAGTGACTCTGGGCGGTTAAGGAACTCAAAAGGTGCTATGATTGATGTGACTGGAGTCAAAGGCATTAAATGTTATGATGATTCGAAAATCCTATCAAAATCTTGTATAAATGTTTAAAATAGGTATTTCTCAAAGAGATCGAAATACATATTTTAAAGGGGCAATTTGTTGGCTGAAGATTTTGACAATGTTATCTAGAATTCAAAAGAGTTGAAAGTTCTGATCGAAATGGAATTGAACACCATATTTCGAAGTTGCAGAAGCAGTGTTTCGAATGAGTGTGTCAAAGCTTGAAGCTTCGAACGGTGATCATGGAAAATATCCAAAGGGGTCTCGAAACAACAGCGAGGCTAGGTTTGGGAAGAGCGTTCGAAACGGAAGAACACTAAAGCATTTAAAATTTAAATGGAAGCGGGACTTTCAGAGTTTGAAAGTTATGTGTTGGAGCATTTGGGGACACGTGGAAAGATGAAAGAAGCATTGTCTTGCATGTTCGAAACGTGGCATGATCCTATAGCGAGACCGTTAGGGTCGAATTAGTATAAATAGAAGTCTTAGTATTAGGATTTCAGTGTGTCATATCTGTTATACAAAATACTCAATAACATTCAAACTACCACATGGCAAGGGAAACGAATGCAAGAGAGATGTATGTATGATAGCACCATGTATTTCTAATTTAATGAAAGCCTTTTTACCATTTCCAGTACTTTCCTCTTTTCTTTTTATCGAATAACATTTACAAGTTTCTTTATTTACTGTCTTTTCATTTCAAAGTCTTTTCCTCAAAGTTTTACTCTTTAATGCTTTCTTTATATTTCGAGCACTTTATATTTCAGAGAACTGTTACGCTTTCAATACCTTTACTTCCAAGTATTGTTTTTCAAACGCATCCTTTTACTTAAAATTGCATTAAACGCTTTCTTCACATTTTAAACTTCTACATTCCAGAAACCTTTTATGTTAAATGTTTTGCAAATCGAAACCGTTTACTTCATTTTTCATACAGTTTTATATGTCTCTTCAATCAGCATTACAATTAGCATTTATTCGTATAACCTAGTTTTCATATACATTTTGACCACATTTTTAAACTCTTAGAGAGAGGGATCGAAGTAAACCAAACACTTGTACAATAGAAACCATGAATAATTGTTCGATTGTGAGAGTAACTTTAATATCCAAGGAGTCCTAGGATCAATCTAGTCGATCCTGTGAGTTACCAGAGAGATTGAGTAGCGTTAATAAAGATTATTCGATAGTTTGGAAGACTAGCGGTTGTTTACCAGAAATCACTGGAAACACCCGGTGGACTGAAAACCCGAAAGGGCAGATGAGGCAAAAAATAGGGATTAAAGTGTAACACTATGTCTCATTGGATCATCTTGCAACCAGACTTCGGTATCAACTATCAAGCTCGGATGGCGTCGATCAATCTGATCTGCCTTCAACCAAGTAGCAAAGTGATAAGACTCTCGAAGATATAAAGGCAATAGCAGAGTTAGAACCCAGCGGGATTGTTCACATAGCTGCTTTCCTTTATTTTACATAAATTGTATAAATTCTGTTTGTTCGGCGACGTTCTCTTACTAGGACGCCAGCCTCTTGTACAAAAACGCCTATTTACAGGCCAAATTCAAAATCAAAACAATTCATTTTCACAAAGAAATTTCAAATTGTTTTTCTTTTTCCTGTTTTGTTTTGCAAGAACGTCCAATGGTTCATTTTGATATATGCATTTGACAATAATTGCTACTCATAAATATTTACATACGAAACAAAAGACGATTACTCGTAATATCAGGAACAGGGGCAAACAAGAAGTGTCCAAACCTTACAGTTGCTCTGTCCACCAGGTACATGGATAGACCTAGCTGGAGAATGCGACCAAAGGTACATTCACTCCCCGTATAGCAAAAGGTATCTAGAAACAGTGATTCTCCCCAAGCAGAGTTTATCTATCATTAGGACTAGAAAATTATCCCCAGTGGAGTTTATTTCTTCCACAAGCAGAAACTCAATCCCCGACAAGTTTCATTATCGCCAGCAACGATAATTCATCCCCAGCCGAGGTGGTTCCTCCAAATCAACAGATCCTCTAGCAGAGCATCTCTTCCCCACCGAGTCATTTTCTCGTCAGTTTATTCTCTAGCAGGATTATTCTCACAATCATCTTCGGTCGTTATTCCCAGCGAGAACGAAGAATTCAACTCTTTTTCTCCAGCAGCAATCCGGGATTTATTTTCCCCAGCTAGAGATTATCATAAAAACATTGCATATCTATACATCATGACATATGCATACGCATCATACAACACAATCTCATTTATTTTGAGAACATCATTGTTTGATACATGTCATGCATTACATACGACTAACCTTTACCTTTCAGGAAGGATACAATCAAACTCTTACAAAGTTCAAGCTATGAAGCCCGGATCCGACCGAATAGTATCTTGATTTCTACATCATATTGTGAAGCCCGAAGAACGACCGGATAACAGTATCAAACACCGCGAAGCCTGGATTCGACCAGATAGTGGTTTATCTCTAAGCTATGAAGCCCGGATTCGACTGGATAATAGTTTAATCCCTAGCAAGCCGTGAAGCCCAGATTACAACCGGATAACAGCTCAGCCAGTTACTGTGAAGCCTGGATTACGACCAGATAGCAGTCCGAGACACCATGAAGCCTGGATTCGACCAGATAGTGGTATATCATAAACACAAGCCGTGAAGCCCGGATTACGACCGGATGACAGCTCATCAAGTTATTGTGAAGTCTGGATTACGACCAGATAGCAATACAAGTTTCCATGAAGCCTGGATTACGACCAGATAGCAGCCAAAGACACCGCAAAGCCTGGATTACGACCAGATAGTGGTATATCTTTAATACAAGTTATGAAGCCCGGATTCGACCGGATAGTATCTTGATTTCTCCGAACACCATGAGTCTGGATTCGACCAGATAATGGTATGAGACATCGCGAAGCCTGGATTACGACTAGATAGCGGTAAAAAGCATTGAAGCCTGGATTACGATCAGATAACAGTGAGGGACACTATGAAGCTTGGATTACGACCAAATAGCAGTTTACCCGGCCAATTACTGTGAAGCTTGGATTATGACCAAATAGAAGTTTACCTGACCAATTACTATGAAGCCCGGATTCGACCGGATATTAGTAGGCCTAAAAATCAAATGGAATCCCGGAGGCGACCGGATAACCACTTGATTTCTTCTGAAGCCTGGATTACGACCAGATAAGAAGTAAGGTATTGTGAAGCCTGGATTACGACCAGATAGCAGTACAGAACACCATGAAGCCTGGATTCGACCAGATAATGGTATAAAGTATCGTGAAGCCTGGATTACGACTAGATAACGATAAAAGGACTGAAGCCTGGATTACGACCAAAGAATAGTACAAGACACTGTGAAGCTTGGATTTCGACCAAATAACAGTTTACCTGGACAGTTACTAAGAAGCCTGGAGTCGACCAGATATTAGTGTGCCCTAAATTCAAGTTTAAGCCCGGATGCGACCGGATAACAACTTAATTCCTTCTGAAGCCTGGATTACGACCAGATAAGAATCGAGAAATTGCGAAGCCTGGATCATGGCCAGATAGCAAGTTTAATCTCATCTCCCCAGTAAGTCACTGTAAAGCCTGGATTACGACCAGATATCAGTCAGTCTTATCACTATGAAGCCTGGATTACGACCAGATAGTAGTTCATTTTCACCTCTTCAACTAAGAGACGATTTCCCAGTAGAATAACGGACGACCGAAGCTCCTAAAATTCTATTTCTCCCAAGACAGAGATCAGCATTCCCCATCGTAATCTTCCTCAACAACAGGTATACAGACTCTCGCTAAGGAATCTCTTATGTGATCGACACTTCTTCTGATGGCATCTTTAAGCCCATCTTCCATCATCAATTTCCAAATGGAATCTGTAAGCCCATTCAAGACGTTACAAGACAATTACCACTTCATGCGAGTGCAAATTTCTGGGCACTCTAGTGTTCAATCATCTTCCACCTTCAGATCACGAAAGGCAGAAAAGCCAATCTACATCCTCAGGTTTAAGAAGATTGAACAGGGGAAGCTGTTGTACCCCAAAATTTTCCCTCCCATATTTCTCAAAACATTTCAAGAGAAAGTCTCAAGTTGCTCAAGGAAGTCCAAGGGTTGACCAGACAAGCTCTCTCCTAAGGCAGTCTACCTCAAATTAGGGTTTCATGATTCATCAAGATACTTGAGTCCAAGGGATCCCAAATTCTCACCATTTTCCTAATATGTTCTCAAGATCATCCATGTCAAGTTTCAAGCCTTGCAGAGGAAATTTGCTCAGTCAATTGCTCAAAGGCCTGAAAATCGACTGTGCTAGGGCAAAAGTCAAATGTGGCCCACAGACAGTCAAACTTCAATATTTTTTGTCAACATTCTCATTTTGAAGTATCATTCATCATTTTATCAAGGTTTTATCATTATTCATCAAGGATTTCTCATAATTCATCAAGAATCAAAAGTTGCTAAATTAGGATTTTGTAGGAAAAGTCAACTCAACTTTGACCAAGCATAACTTTCTCATACTTTATGAGAAATGACCCATCCAAAGCTCATTTTGAAGAGGATGAATGCTCTACAATCCATCTTCGGCTCCAAAGTTCAAAATATACACTCACAAGAAGTTATGAATTTGGACATTATAGGTCATTTTGAAAAGTCAACAAAAACACCTTTTTTTTCAAAGCTTCATACATAAACATGGAAGACCCAATTGAGATGATACCAAAAGGGTTGCTTATAGGACATCTCAAGCTTTCTAAAAAGTCCAAGAACACCTTCAAAGAGTCAAAATTGAGGAAGTTATGCAATGGTGAAGTTGACCCTTTTTGCAAAATTGTCAAAAGTCAACTATGCCTCAAATTGCAATTTTTGCTAAATGGGCCCAATCTTTTGCATTTGTTTTGAGTTGGTAGCATGGTCCACGAGCCCTAGCTCTTTCCACTTGTCTTTATCTTATTTTTATTATTTATTTTTATTTTTATTGCAATTAAATAAATTTAAATCAAAACAAATCATGAAAAAATCCAAATCATTGAAACCTCAACATATTGTGCATATTTCAGGTCCTATATCCAGCTAGCAAGTGAACTAATTCGTGCAAGGCATAGGTGGGCACAAAAAGATTGAGTTTGGCCTATTTTGGAAAGATTTTCAAGTGAATCAAATCAAAATCAAAAGCTATAATGGATAAAGATTGAGAGCATAATTTCAACCCTAATCCAATCCTTCGTATATAGTGAACATTTGCAAACCTAAAACACGAGGTTTGGAGGCGCACAAAGGCATAACCAATCTTGAAAAAATCAAAGAAAAGTGGTAATCTGTTTTTCTACTTCCAGGCGTTTCCAAGATACACTAACCCTCGCATTCGTTTCCTGGGATCACAAGCAAGCTATACCAATCAAGACTAAGGATTTTCCTACGCTAAAACACAATGTAAGTGGTTCACGACTTTGGCTTGTTCTTGAAATTGAATTACATGATTTTGGCACTTATAGCATGAAATATTTACATATTCTTGTTCCTTGAGGCATTTGAAAGCTACTCATACCATTTAATTGCATTATTGTTAGTTGTACAAGAATCCACCATTGTTAGGGTTCCCTGTTGTATTTTGGGTTTTTCTTATACAGGTAAAATTGGCCCTCAAGAAGAGCACCATCGTGCTCAGCAGGCCAAGGTGAATTAATCCAGTCTTATAATTCATTGATCATGCTTGTATATGATTTTGCAATGTGTAAGGTTTATAGTGATGGACGTTTGTCCGTAGGTAAAAGTCTATGACTTTTACCAACGGAGCGAGGAGGAAGATGACTGGCGTGGCACATTCCCATTCGTCTGTTTAAAATCTCGCGCGCAGGAACTTAACAAAGTTGTTTCTTTTTTTTATATTATTTGTTTGTTTCTTTACATAAAACAGAAGCGCGTGGCTCCGTTGGTAGTGGAGCATTTGGAAAAGGCTTTGGGGCCTGGGTTCGAATCCCAGGTTCCCCCATTATTTCATGTTATTTTTATTCAGATAATCAGGCAAGAACCAAGGCATGAAGACCACCATGGATCATCATCTCCTAACCATCAGATTACCAACCATCCATATCTGAAGGCCATTGCATGAGGGTCCACCAAAAGCTCAGTCAACGCATAACACTGGAACGTGGAAGGTCAACGTGAGTCAATTGTTTTGGGCCCATAATTGCTATCCACACTCCCGAAATTACTTACCAGCAGGCCCAACTTTCTTTTCCTTTCCTTTATATTTTCTTTAATTAATTTATTTATTTATTTTTACTAACATCAAAATTAATCCTTTTTTAATAAAATCACAAAAATAATGTTTTCATCCAATTAGATTTAGAATTTATTTTTTATACAAAACATTAATTTAATTAGTTCATTTAATTTTAGGGTAACTTTAATTATTTTGTAAATAAATTAAAACAAGTTAGAAAATTAGGGTTTTAATAATTTAATTCCTATTTTATTTTTCTTAAAAAATAACCACAAACATAAAAATAGGTCAAATAATTTTATTTTCTTAATTTAATTTAATTAGTAATTAGGTTTGTATTTAATTTAAAAACCTTATTCTTTTTCTTAAAATAATTAAAAACGACAAAAACAATTTTTTTCTTCTTTTAATTAGGTTAGACGGGGTCAAAACCCTAGTTCCCTCTCGTTCTCGATTCATCGCGTCTATTTATTTTTACCATATTAATGTAATTGCTCACAAGTTATAATAGATTAATTAGGATTTTTCTCCTTTTTCATTTATCGTTTTGACGGGTTGTTTTTGGCTATGTAATTAATACCCGAAGCCTTGTAATAGCGTAGCTTTACTTTCCGCACTTTAAATTCCGCAAAATATTAACTGTTAGATGTATTAATAATAGGGATGCATGACAAGAATGTATGTAAACTTTAAAACAGTTAGCAAACCCTAAATGTGCAAAGATAATAACTTGAAATTGAATCACTCGCACATGTGCACTCCTAGGGTATACTCTCACTTCAGTTGCCTTCGGTAAACAGTAATTAAGTATAGGGTATTTTAGTGGTCGCTCTCTTGTCTAAACATAGATCAAAGTCCCGTTCGGAAAAGTTGCCTCGGAAAGGTTGCCTCAGATATGTTGCCTCGAATATTGATCTTAAGACATTAGAGTTATTACTAAGACGTCCTAACATTGCTTTAGTGATCGTATGTCCCTTTCGAATTGACCCTTAAAACTCCAAGACGGTGCTACCTACTCACTAATAGTGGGATAGCACTGTCTAAAGGAAACAAGAACAGAAACATTCTCTTTTTTCGAGTAGGTAAATGCTAGTAGGTACTTGCTCAAAACAAACTTTTTTCACACTAAACACTTTTTCAAACAAAGTTTTCAAAACGACTTCGTTACACTCTTGAAGACAGAAGCAAGAGTTAAATCGAAGTAAAAAAAAATTTTCAAATCAAAACACACACAAGAAAATTTGAAAATGATGAGCAAGTGGCTAAGAGCCCGTGGAAAACCACGGATAGAAAGGGTGTTAATACCTTCCCTTTCTATAATCTACCCCCCGTACTCAAAATCTCGAAAAAAGGAATTTTTCTGTGCTTTTTTCCTTTCCAGTTGGATAAAATAAAAGTCGGTGGCGACTCTTGCTTACCGCGACATTTTGCAAACACAAACGCGAAACGCAAACCAGCATTTCAAAACAGTCCGGTTCTGGCCACCGTATCACACACGTCCTCTAGTATGACGGTACATTCACCTATTGGTAGATGAAATGTGTGTGTCTCGAGTCTCCATATTTCCAACATTGTAAGTATAAACTTGGAATCAATCGTGCAATTTGAGATTTTTATAACATTTCCAAAACCCGCATATTCGAGATAGGGCACGATCAACGGGTCGGGAGTAATGTAGTTGTGTGAGCGAATTCTAAATCTTTTAGTATCCTAAATTCAAAATGTAAAAAGTGTAAGAGTCCATAAGATGACTAAATCAATAATAATTTTATAAAAAATATATTAGTATACAAGAATATTTGAGAATTTATAAAAACTTACAAACGTCGCAATGTTCTCCCTTGTGCCTCTGTGAGAATCACCCATTGTGGGAAGAGCCATAGTTGAAATTGTATAACACAATGAAAGAGTTTATATCACAAAGTGAGATGATTGTTGATGCAAAACAAGTATATCAGGCGTTGTATTTATAGGCGAAATTATATCAGAGAGTGAATAAAAGAGGTGGTTGGTGGTTGCATGCATGCATGATACGTGTCACTCATGCGCCAAGTCAAATGGAGCCAACATGCAATTTAGAGAGCATGCGGCATTCAACTTGGCGTGGGACAGACATAGTTGTAGCATAGGTGGCAATGTAGGTGGCAGGCTAGGTGTAGGATTTTCTGCATGCATGTGAGATGATTGGACATGTAGGGAGGTGCCATTTGACTTGGAGAATGAGTACAAAATTGAAAGGTGCCGCTATCTCAATTGGATAATTAATGGTGGCAAAGGTGGCAGCGTAGGTGGCAGGCTAGGTGCAGGCTAGGGGAAGGATTTTCTGCATGCATGTAAGATGATTGGACATTTAGGGAGGTGACGTTTGACTTGGAGAATGAGTACAAAATTTAAAGGTGTCGCCATCTCAACTGGCGAATTAATGGTGGCATAGGTGGCAGCATAGGTGACAGGCTAGGTGCATGCTAGGGGAAGGCTTTTATGTATGCATGTAAGATGATTGGACATGTAGGGAGACGCCATTTGACTTGGAGAATGAGTACAAAATTGAAAGGTGTCACCATCTCAACTGGAGAATTAATGGTGGCATAGGTGGCAGGCTAGGGGAAGGCTTTTCTGCATGCATGTAAGATGATTGGACATGTAGGGAGGCGCCATTTGACTTGGAGAATGAGTACAAAATTGAAAGGTGTCTCCATCTCAACTGGCGAATTTGTGGTGGCATAAGTGGCAGTATAGGTGCCAGGCTAGGTGCAGGCTAGGGGAAGGCTTTTCTGCATGCATGTAAGATGATTGGACATGTACGGAGGCTCCATTTGACTTAGAGAATGAGTACAAAATTGAAAGGTGTCTCCATCTCAACTGGCGAATTAGTGGTGGCATAGGTGGCAGCGTAGGTGACAGGGTAGGTGCAGGTTAGGGGAAGGCTTTTCTGCATGCATGTAAGATGATTGGACATGTAGGGAGGCGCCATTTGACTTGGAGAATGAGTATAAAATTTAAAGGTGTCGCAAACTCAACTGGAAAATTAGTGGTTGCTTACTGTTGTATTATTCAAATTCAATGAAACCTATTTAATCCTACATGTATATAAAGGTCTATACACTCAATCACTCAAACACTCAAACATTCAAACATTCAAACAATAAGACACTCAAACACTCAAACATTCAACAACAATGGCCTCTACACCATAATACGTTATCAGTGCACATTTCAACGGTGAGACGTACATTTGTCCCACCTCTGGGTTTTTATTTAGAGACACTGAGAACATCTGATTTTGTTTAAACAGGAAAGCCAATTTCTTGTATTTCAAAAAATGATTGGAGGTCAAACTTGGACGAGGTCCCGTGACACAAATCTTCTATCAAATCCGTTTTTTTAGAACCAAATAATATATTATAAGGTAGAGGTTCAAGATGATGAGGACCTTTAGAATACTTTTTCCAGTCATGAGTATTCTGGGTACGACTCGATTGAGTTGTACATTGTGTTGCGGGAGCCTCAGTTGTCACGACCAACTCAGTCACAAGTGGTTTATCCTCTCGAAGTCGAACAAGTAAAAGTAGATGTCGTTGACGAAGAAGAGGAAGATGACGAGTTAGAGTTTGACGACATGGTCAATGATGATTCTGAAGATGATGGGATACCTGGAATACCTCCGAATGAAATCTACACACCACCTCCACACATGACAAACTTGGGCGGAGATGAACCATCATCTGATGTTTTTTTCAATCCGTATATGCAGTCGGATGAAAATTTAAAAGAGAAAGACAAATTTCGTAATAGAGAAGATTGTATTCGAGCCATAAAGAAGTTTCACATGCTAAACTCAGTCGATTTTAAGGTAGATCGGGTAAATCCATAAAGGTACAAGCTCAGGTGTGTTCACCTAGATTATATGTTCAGGCTCACTGCATCATACAGGTTAATAGGTGATTGTTGGGTGATAGGTTTTATGTCCACCCACATGTGCGTCAATTCTAATCAATCACGGGATCATCAGAAACTAAATTATGATCTCATATGTCAAGAAATCCTGCCTTTCATCAACAATGATCCGTCATTGAAGGTGAAAGCCATAATCTCTCATATCACTACGATATACAACTATACTCCGTCATACCAAAAGGCGTGGTTAGCAAAGACCAAGGCGATTGAAAAGGCATATGGAAACTGGGAGGAGTCATACAAAGAACTTCCATGCTACTTTCATACACTTCAGACGTATTCTCTGAGAACTGATTATATTATGGAAACATTGTCGGCGTATGCCCCAGATGATACTCATGTCACGGGAAATGGATTATTCAGTCGATTGTTCTGGGATTTTCAGCCTTGTATCACAGGTTTTGCATCATGCAACCCTATTATTCAAATTGATGGAACTTGGTTGTATGGGAAATACAAAGGTACGCTACTGATGGCAGTTGCACAAGATGGCAACAACAACATTTTCCCAATTGCCTTTGCTCTAGTCGAGGGAGAAACTGGTGGTGCTTGGAGTTTCTTTCTCAGAAATATCCGAACACACGTGGCTCCTCAACCTGATCTCTGTTTGATCTCTAACAGACATGCATCTATTGAGAGTGCATACAATAATCCTGCAAACGGTTGACATGACCCTCCTTCTACGCATGTCTACTGCATTAGACATATCGTAATAAATTTCATGAGGGAGATCAAATACAAGGCTCTTAGGAAAATAGTTATGAACGCGGGGTATGCATTAACACAACCTACATTCAAACACTACCACAACGAGATCAAATTTTCAAATTTGGAAGCAGGTAGGTGGATCGATAATATTCTGGTGGAGAAATGGACAAGGTCATACGATAATGGACAACAATGGGACCACATGACAAAAAATCTTATCGAATCCATGAACGGTGTATTCAAAGGCATATGAAACCTCTCAATAACCGCTTTGGTCAAATCAACATATTTTAGGATAGCTTCGTTGTTTACTAAAAGAGGTGAAATGTGGAATGCTGTCTTACAATTGGGACAACTATGGAGTGAAAGTTGCATGAAGCATATTAAGGAAGAAAGTGCCAAAGCCAACACCCATCTGGTTATAAGGTTCTACCTACACAATCACAACTTCATTGTCAAAGAGACAATCGACCATGATGAGGGGCTGCCAAGACAAGAGTATATGGTTATACTACCATCTCGTTGGTGCGATCGTGGTAAGTTTCAAGTCTTTAGTATGCCTTGCTCTCATGTCATTGTGGCATGTGCGTCTACTCATCAAGACGCATTACGACTTATATCTCCCATTTACAAGTCCGAAACCTTGCTCGACGTATACAACAATGGCTTTCCATTGGTAGTGAAACCTGATTATTGGTCTGCATACAAAGGGGAAATAGTATGGCACAATGATCAAATGCGAAGGAATAAAAAGGGTCGTCCCAAAATCAAGCGTATCACAACTGAAATGGACTCCCTTGAAAATCTAGAAAGAAAGTATGGTTTATTTCGTCGGATCGGACACAATCGAAAAAATTGTCCCACTTGGGTTACAAGCTTAACAACATAAAAATTGTATGCAAACCATCTGCACTTTTTTAAGTTCTAAACATTATTATTTTTCGTTAAGAGCATTTGTTACAACAAACCATACGCAAACAACAAATAAAAACACGATAAAACGTTTAAGAAATTACAACCATCAAAATAATTTCATTTGAGCCATGCATCATCACCATTATGTCTCCGTCTGTTCTGACTTCCTCCAACCAGAAATTAGGTCTTCCAATTGCAAGTGAGGTGGTTGTTCTTCGTCTCTGGATCCTTCTAATTTGTTCCTCAGCCTCGATGTCTTCCTCTAGCCATTGCATCAACTCTCTCTTTAGACGCTCCATGGAGTGAATGTGTCAAAATTTCATTTTCATCAGAGATTTGGTGGCCGAGAAAATAACGTATCCATCTCTGGTGATCATGGGAGATGTCATGATGCAAATAATAGATAAAAAATAAGAAGACAATGCGAGAAAGTGTGAACAATGATAGAGAAATGGGTGATTTATTTATAGAAAACACAATTGCACGTAGTAGCCAAGTGAGACGGCGCCTCCTCTCCTTTTTATAGTGCATGTGCCATCTCACTTGGCTAAAAAAAAGTGCATGCACCAAGTGAGATGGCATCTAGGTCAAAAAGGTGAATGCATGCGCCATCTCACTTAGCTTCTCCATTATGGGGTTTTCTGAAACATGGTTATTTGCGTAATTTTCTCCGAAACATAGTTATTTGTGTATTTTTTTTCAATACTTGGTTATTGCTAAAAAAATTCACATCTTTTATCAACACCGTGCCCTCACTTTTCTTTTCTGCATTTCCCCCTTCATCCTTACAAACATTAATATTCTCCTTTTGATTTATCCTTCATTAATTACACTTGAAAGAGAATTAAAAAATTGAAAGAAGAAATAGTAATAAGGGTTAATAGCTATTTACCCCCTGTAATATATGCGAGTTTTGATTTATCCCTCTTTAAAAAAATTGTTTGATCACCACTTTAAAATGTTAAAATTGCAAGTGTTTTGTCCCCTAGGTGGATAAATTACCCCCTGTAATTTTTATTTATTTATCACCTGATTTTTACACGCTTAAGGGTACTCAAAAATTACAGGGAATAATCAATTTTTTTAAAGGGGGATAAATCAAAACCCGCTTATATTGCAGGGAGTAAATAGCTATTAACCTAGTAATAATTGATTAAGGGTATATTGAGAAAATATCATTAATGTTGCATTAGAATTAGAAATTGACTTTTAATTTAAGACAATTTTTTTAAAAAAATAACTTATAATTTGAGACGGATAGAGTATTTCATTAGAAATCTCTTTGCAACCTTGAAATTCGGGCCCTATAAAGAAATAAAACCATCATCACTATTAGATTACTCCCTTAGTTTTTTGAATTTTCACAGGTATTAGGAAAAATAATTATTGTTCTATGAAAAATAAAAATTATAAAGGATTTCACAATATTGTCCTTCATTAATTATGTCAATTCTCTGTTTTTGTGATTGACATTAATTTTGCTAAAACTAACTTGACAGCAACATGATGAACAATATGTTTCAACTTGTAGTTTCAACATGTCGAATATGATGTCCTAACCACAAGAGTAGGACATCTGGTTTATTACAGTTTTTACAGTTTGGATACAGTTTATTTAATTACTGAATATTCTTTGTATATTAAGTAATCCTATGTGACGTTCAAGACTGAGGAATCAAAGATTGTGTTAGTATTCAAGTTATTATGTTTTCTGATGTTGAGACATTTTAGGGATGTTGAGACATTTTAGGAAACATATGATTGAAGTGCTAATTTTATGCAGAAGCTTCTGCAGATTTTCAACAACTGACCAACTGCGTTTTTGAAGCCCAATCCAGCCAATATGTGTGCTTTAAATAGATTGTCACTAACATAGTTTGTGGAACTTACGTGTATTTTTGCTAAGGTTTGTGTGTGTTAATTGTGAGCCTCTCTAATATCATCTTGATAAAAGCGTAGAACTATTTCTGTTGTGTTGTAAGTTATGTTAGTCATTCTTAAGCTTTTAAATATTGAATGATTGTGTGTCTTTGAAGTGTGTCTTCTAAAATTATTCTAAATTGTTTAGAGTTGTTCAATCACTGTTGTGATTGAAAGGGATTTGAGAAGAGTCTCATACCTAGGCGAGTCTTAGGTAGAAGTTAAGCAGATTAATGATTATGTGAGTAGATTGTGAACTGGTGAGAGTTTGTTGTGGATCTACAAATTAATACTACTTAGTTAACTTCATCCCTAGTTTGGTAGCCCCCAAAGTAGGTGTTATTGTACACCGAAATTGGTTAATAATTTTGCGTGTTGTTTACTTTATGCACTATTAACCGTGATTTAATCTGTTCATTGTGTTATTGTTCAGAGATCAGTGTCTCGACATCTCTTAAGATATTTGAGATCTGATTACCAGAATTTCAATTGGTATCAGAGCAGGCATGATGCTTTGTATCTGAGTGAGATTCAGGGAAGATACTTTCTAGTACAATGGACAAGAAAGGAGGATTTATGAACAGACCACCCATCCTTGATGGAACCAATTATGACTATTAAAAAGCTCGTATGGTGGCTTTCATCAAGTCCATAGACAATAAAGCTTGGAAATCTATTGTTTTACACTTACAATCAATCATGACTATATATTCTATTAAGTCATACTGTTATTTTTAAAAAAGTTGTGTGACATAGTTGATTGATGACTTCCTATTAAATAACAATATAAAATTATTTTACACTATCAATTCATTACCTTTAACCTCTTATTAATCAATATTATGTATTATACTAAATCATATTTATATTTTAAAATTATTTAAATGACAAGATAAATTGTTAATTTATTATTGAACGACTGTGTAAAATTATTTGCATGTCCATTAATCTCTTATTGAAATGAGAAAAAAGGATATACAGTATGCTAAATATACTGTTATTTTTAAATAAACTATATGACATGGTTAAATAATGAATTTTTATTAGATGACTTGTAAATAAACTATCTTTTAACTCTATTGAAATACCTAACAATTTTTCTTACGCTTGGTATAACTAGTGGGATACTCGTGCGTTCGCACGAGTACCGATATGGTACGCGCATTTGTTTTCAAAAATATAATAAAATAAATTGAAATTTAAAAAAAAAGTCGTTGCCTATAATTTTTCCAATATATAAAAATATTTGAATCAATAATATATTTTTTTATATAAATATTATTTTTGTTTTGAAATTGTTGTAAAAAATATTTAAACCAATAGCAAAGTTGTTATATTAATATTCAATATTTTGATTAGTAGTTTCATGTTCCCGTTAATATTTAATAATTTGATTAGTAACTTAATATTTCTGTTAATATTCAATATTTTGATCAATAATTTAATATTTCCGTTAATATTCAATATTTTTATCATTAACTTCATGTTTCTGTTAATATTCAATATCATGACCAGTAACTCCATGTTCTCGTTAATATTCAATATTTTGATCAGCAACTTCATGTTTCCGTTAATACTCAATATTTTGATCAGTAACTTCATATTCTCGTTAATATTCAATATTTGGATCAACAACTTCATATTCCCATTAATATTCAATATTTTGAGCAGTAACTTCATGTTCCCGTTAATATTCAATATTTTTATCAGTAACTTCATGTTCCCGTTAATATTCAATATTTTGATCACTAATTTCATGTTCTCATTAATATTCAATATTCTGACCAGTAACTTCAGATCCCGCTAATATTCAATATTTTGATCAACAACTTCATGTTCCCGTTAATATTCAATATTTTGATCAGTAACTTCATATTCCCATTAATATTTAATATTTTGATCAGTAAATTCATGTTCCCGTTAAAATAGAATACATTTTGATCAGTAAATTCATGTTCCCGTTAAAATTAAATTATTAAAATGATGTTTGAATCTCTATGTTTAAAAAAACATATTTGTCATTCTCAAATATAGCTTGTTGACAACCGATAATATTAATATAATTAAGCAATCATAAAGTTTAGGTATGTTTTGATTCTAACATCCAAAGACAGATTAACTTGTTATGAGGATTTAGATATGAGAATGTGTTAATCTCAAAATCTTAAGTTTGTGTATATAATTATACACTAAGATGACACGAAATTCAAAATTATATTTATATATTTTAAAATAAATTTTTTTTTTAAAAAAGTATTTGAAGTCAATATGTTAACGTTAGTGTTGAAATATCATTTATCTCTTAAGACCATCAAAATTGAGAGATAGGTTAGTTAAAGTAATTTAATGTTAATGAAATATTTCAACCTTGCTGTTAAGTGTCAATTATAAATGCTTAAATACTTGTCGACCTTGATCCCTTATTGGAACCTACCTCCTTTGAAAGGGCTTGAATTGAAATTTGCTAGTGGTCAAGCTATCAATGCCTAATGCCCAAGTAAATGCATACAGAAACTAAATGCATGTACTATAAAGTAATGAGTGTTGAAAGTACGCATAAATAAATGGAAATAAGTAAATAAAATACAGATACTTGAATAACATCAAATGAGTAAAAAATTCTAGTGTAATCATCATGCTTTTGTACCATACTCAAGTCTTGTTTCAAATAACAAAAAAACATGATAGTCACGTCCTAACACAGATGTTTGACATGTCTAGTCAACAATATAAACAACTTGAGAATAAATAACATAACTTAATGTAATCATATGTAGGTATCTAACTTTAGAATATGATCCATGAGAATAAGGATGCTGGAAAAGCTATAATAGAATAGTGTAGGTATCCACATAAATGACAGAAACATGTGATAAACTCCAGTAGTGACACCACCAATTTCAGTTTGATTCTTTGGATAATGAGGAGTCGGTACAACAACTTCTGCTGTTTCAGGAATCCCCTGCAAATAAAAAACAATTGTTAAATCAAATAAGAAACAACATAAAGTTCAAGAAGATTGAGTCTATAATGAGAAGTTTAGGCATACACAACTCAAATAATCTACATCACGTTCTGGGTTATTAAAAGTTGCATGAAGAGCACGATTAACAGTATCTCTTCCCCAGCTGCCTCCACCCATGTCTATAGGTTGTTGAATAGTCTGCTCAAGATTACTCCCAACAACTAAATTTGAAGCAGCCTATCCATAAGTATTTATAGTAACACTGCAGAAATTCCATTCAAACGTATTTCAGAAACGTTCATTACAGGAAATATGAACATTTTTCAGACTCCATAATGTCATTAGACATTTCCCAAAAAATTTAAATAATGGTAAGAAACATCTACTTGTGATTGCCTTTCAATCAACATGAAACTTTTATGCCATATTAAAGATGAACATATCTTTCTCCAATGCCACACAAAATTTGTCAAATTTCTCCAATCCTACAAATTTCATTGAGCAAAAATCCAAGTTAGTAACATTTTTTTGTTTCAACTTGCAAAATCAAATTTCGTCACATCAGTATATGTTGGTGTTGAGTCTTGTGACTAACTATTAGTTGACATGAATTACTCTTACTTTGATGGTTACAATAATTTGTGAAACAACGGAGGACGAAACTCTTCTACTCCGCATGTGCCAATGTCATCTAACTTGGAAGTGAAATCATTTTGGCCAATATAGAATGTATATAGATATTTTCCAAATATATCTGGTGAAGGAAGTTTCATATCTGATAAATGACATGTTAGTAAGTTTTTTGAATGCTGGAAAATAGTAAGTGAGATTTTGGGCTTGCTGAATTTCATGATGCATAGCCCATGAACACGCTAGATTCCAAGTAACTACACTTTGAATTACATTTAGCTCTATGTTAACAATAGGAAAAAAATGGATGTATTACACAACACGATAATATTGATATGCGACTTACATGCTTCATGATATCTTTATGCAGAGTTCTAGCTTTCTGCTCAAGCTTCATCTGTGAAACATACAAGTGGTTGTCATTTGAAAAACAAAACAAAAATTAAATGGGACATATTACAAGGTCAGAGACATAATAGAAACTGCGAGTTTGCTTTCCCGGAGATTGGACTGTCAAGGATTCACCACTAAAACACACCAATAGTTGCATCCGAGAAGACAATTGTTGAACTGGTAAGCATCAATTTAGAAATTTGGAGAACATAGAAGAAATAATTTAAGTTTAATTACCGTAATGCTTGAGAAATGAAGTTGCTGACAACACGTCTATTGTACCCCAAAATTTTCCCTCTCATTTTATCAAGATTTCCCCTCACAAGACTCTTTGGACCCCAAACAGGATCAGGGTTTGCTCTCCTCAAGACACTTCCTTGCACTGATGACCTGAAATTAGGGTTTGAGTTTGCACAGGTATTTTTGGACTTCCAATGCTTCATGTGACTTTCATACTTCATTTTGGACTTATAAGATTGCCCATACCAAGTTTCAAGCCTTGAATCAAATTTTTGCCCAGTCAATTGGACAGTTGACCTAAAAATCAGCTATATTGGGGAAAAAGTCAATTGTGGCCAATTTAAAGTCAAACCTCATAATTTTTGATCCATATCAACATTATAGACTCATATGAACCATTTTATCAAGTTTGGACCACAACTCCTCAAGAAATTTGATCAGATCATCAAAAGGACAAAATGGTCATTTTTAGGGTTTTGACTACAGAAGGGCAATTTCTGATTTTTCACCTAGCCAATGGAAAATTGGGTTCAAGCATGGATTCAAGGACTAAATGGCATCATCTTGACCTAATCACAAGGTTCAAAAGATCTCAAATGCATTGGATTGACAGATGAATTTTCCAGTCAACTGATCAAAAATCAACTGTACACTGAAAAGTCAAACTTTGACTTTTTGGTCAAAATCAAGTGCCAAGGGTCATTTTTCATCAAGATATGTCAAAACATGAAAATTGTTCATCAAGAAACCTAATTTTGCAAATTAGGGTTTAAGATTGAAAAATTTCATAACTTAGAATTTTTCTAAGTTATGAAATTTTCTTATTTTTTTCCCAACTTTGCCCAACATTTTCACCATGTGCAATTGGATTCAAACAAAACTTCCAACATGAAAGTTGTAGTCCTCCACAAAATCTACAACTTTGATTCACAAAGTTTTCCCAAAAGATGCTTGGATCTCAAGTTATGATTTTGTGAACAAGGGTCCATGAAACTTTTAACTTAGTGAAATTTTTCCCTAGTTTAGGCAGGATTTTGACCTATCTTCATGGAAATTTTTCACCTAGTTCCAATTGGAATCTCAAAATTAATTTCAATGATGGATTGTAGAGCATGTTACAAGATTTCCAAAGAGTCCAAGAACTCTCCAAAATCATTTGTGGTTAGGGAGAATCGAAGGTTTGAATTTGGCAAAATGTCACTTTGATCCATGGCATTTTTCATGTTGCTACAAGTTGCAATTTCTGTCCAGCCTTGCTTGTACTTGTTTACAGGTCCTTAAAACCTTCCACACTCAAAAATTGAATGCAAACACAATGGATTAAGGCATTGTTCTGATCAATGGAAGATTATACAAAGGATTAATCTAAAAATGGCAAAAAGTTAACAATGCCATTTTGATAAAGGTTGCTTTATGCAATTTTGTTTCTCTTGAGCATTGCACCAAGTCTTTTGCAGCAAACAACATCCACAAATATCAGGGAAAGTACACCAACTATGTGCATGCTTGGAGCTAGCTTGTACAGGCCTGGTCTTGGTTACTTCTCACTTTTGCTTCAAAACCAAGTCAACTTGCAAAATCACCACATCTTTGCAATTTGATAAAACCAAAGCTTGTAAACATTTCAAACAAGTTTTTCATAATACCCTAAGCCAGAAACACGAGTTTACAAGTCCTCAAACCCTCCAAAACACCAAAATCACATTTTCTTGCAAAACAAGGCAGTTTCTGCATTTTGATTTCCAAATCATAAACTACTCGTGCGTTTTGCTTGCAATCAGTTCCAACACACTCCATACAACCTACCTAAAATATCCCAACCATTCCTAAGCCACTGTAACCTCATTTACTCACTTCACCATTTTCAAATTCCGACTTTGCATGTTGAGTTCTATAGAGAGATTCAAGCAAGTTCAAAGCAAACTAAGCATTGAGGAAGGTCAAAGGAACTTCAAGCAAGCTCACAAGCATCTCAGGCCTCACTGAAAACCCCTACATTGCCATACTCGAGCTTGACTGAAACAGGTAAAGTTTAAACTTCTATCTCTCTATTTAGGAATCATTAGGCTTAGGTTTATGAATAAAAAATGTAGTACCCATTGCCCTTGAGCTGTACATATGCATAGAATTCATTTAAATTAACTGAGCTGGGAGAATTTGAATGATGAACTTTCTGAAAAAACTAGGTTAGAAATTAGGGCCAGAGAAATTCTCTTTGGTCTTTGAGAGTTAGATTAAGTTTTTTACATGGTTAGAATCGTGTGATTATGCTCTATAACTTTCATGTTGCCAGTTTTTGTTTTTGGGCACGTATGCAGGATTTCCAGGTTTGAACAGGGCGCACGTTTTTGTTTGATCAGAGGTTGAAGATGAAGACAATTTGGGCTGGGCCTGGTCCTTTTGGCCTTTGACACCCCTTAGCTTACTGTCTACACCCCCTTGGCCCATTTAATTTACTTTTGTATATTTTTCTATTTCCTTTTTATTTTCTGACTTTTATTTATTTTTCTAAACATTAAAAAATACCAAAAATATTTTCTTAAATTTCCACATTTTATTTTATTTTTTTATTTTATTTTTGGCATAATATTTAGTTTATTAGGTTTAATTTATTTTCTTAAATAAAAACTTATAATTAATACAAAAAAAAATTATATTTTTACTTTTTATTATTTATATACTTAAGTAATATTTTGTCATACATATTTTATTTTTTTAACATTTTGTATATGTATACATATATATATATATATATATATATATATATATATATATATATATATATATATATATATATATATATATATATATATATATATATATATATATATATATATATATATATTTTATATAAATGAATAAATAAATATTATAATATATATATTTTCTTAATACAAATTAGGGTTTCCACCCTCAATAAAAATAATCTTTTATTTTCTTATTTTTAATACATTAAATAGTTTATTTTTACATACATAAAAATAAATACAAAAACATTTTTCATATTTATATTTATTTACATATTTAAATATTGTCTATTTATTTATTTGCATAATTAATTCAATTTGGTTGTAATAGTTGATTTAGGGATTTTATTTATTGCAAATATCCCCCTATTCAAATTTGTATCCCCCTCCCCATAATCATGTTGTAATAGTTGTAGATTTATTTTTACGCACTTTATCGCTTTCAAATATGCCATGATCGAAAGATTAGGGTTTGTATGCAAAAATCCAAAATCAACAAATAGCTTGACCTAACACAAGACAAAAATGCATGAAAATGACAACACAATGCACACAAGCACCCCTAGGGTTTCATCCACTTGTTGCCTTTAAAATGGCCATGGTATGCATGCTAGGTATCTTGGCAAAACAAAAACAAAACAAAAGATCATAGTCCCTCGATGACGCTATCTTGGTTGCCTATACACAAATGATCTAGTCCCTCACAAAAACTTGCTAAAATACTTGGCAACATTGTTATCATGGTCAATACGATGACTCGCGTCTGTCCCGTTTAACATCCAAACACAAGGTTATTTACCAAATGCAAAGGTAAAACAACAATGTGAAAGGGTTAAAAATGTATAGGAAAGATCTTTGAGTAGGTAGGTAGATGCTCCTAGTTACTTGATCAAACTTGCAAACATCCTTGCTATTTTCAAACACACATCACAACACAATTTCAAAACATTTCCCAAAACAAACTTTCAAACATTGAAACATTTTTCAAAAGACAATACACCTTTGTATACATTCAAACAAGAATCATTACAAAGGTTGCCACAACGATGGCCTCTTTTCAAAATACTTTCAAAACTACACACAAAAGCACCATTTCAAACAATTGAAAAGCAAAAGCAAGTGATCTAAAACAAGTAACTAAGAGCCCATGGAAAACCATGGATGAAAAGGGTGCTAGCACCTTCCCTTTTCATAATCTACCCCCCGAACCCAAGAAAACATCTCAAAGGTATTTCCTGTGCTTTTTGACCTTTCCTTTGGATAAATAAAAGTCGGTGACGACTCTTGCTAAACCGAAACATTTGCGAACACAAACGCAAAACCTCAAGTCAGTTCTCCCACCGCATCACAGAACTGGCGACTCTGCTGGGGATCTAGATTTAAAAGTGGGGTTACCTTAGGGTTTTAGATCACCTTTACATGCTTATCTTGCTTGACTTGTATGCTTTACATTTTGGTTCTATTATTTGGGTTGTGGAAACTGTGCGGGGTATACCGACATGGTTGAAGCAATAGCTATGTTAGTGCGACATATTTGTGGGTACTGGTAGCCTTTGAGTTAATCAAAGAGAATACGGGGCCGCTGAGTGATGTCATAAAGCACTAATAGACTTTTAGAACCTTTACTTGACCAACTTGGCCTTTTTTAGGGGTAGTGAGATGACCGGCTTTGGTGCAGTCCGAAGTTGGTAGATACTCGATACTACACTCATTGAGGGTTGTTTTCTTGGAATATTTCGGTCCCCAGTTAAGTGGCTAAACTGAAACAATGAACACAGAAAATAATCCAGTGATATTGAGCTCCTTAGAACTCGGTTACTATTTATAGGACAGGTTGAGCCAACTAAACTTCAGGAGGGTACTTACCTGTGAAACCCCATGCAAGCCTGAAACTAGGATCTTATGTGATTTGTTTGTACACATACTTGTGCATAACATCATAACATCATGAAGCATCATATGCATCCACTAACCATTTCAAGGGTTTGGATCTTCATCTTTGTTCCTATTTTGTAGGTAATGAAATCACTTCGCAGGAAAACAATCCAAGTCAACCTTGTGAGAATTCCTCCTCAACTCAAGGAGCTTGCTTTCAAGATTCCAGAGTATTATCCATTCACCGAGAGACATGGTCGTCTTCTCAACTTAGTCAACACCAACATTGAGGAAGATATGGTGAAAGTTCTTTTCCAGTTCTTTGACCCCCTACACCACTGCTTCACATTTCCTGATTACCAGCTTGTGCCTACTTTGGAGGAATTTTCTCAACTCCTGAGGATTCCTATTCTCCATCAACTACCCTACAACGGTACGGAAAGAGATCCAAAGCCTGAAGATCTTGCTCAAGCCCTACACTTGCAACCATCTGATGTCAAAGGTCATTGGGAAACCAGAAGTGGTGTCAAGGGTTTCTTGGCAAAGTTTATGTTTGAGAAAGCTCAAGAATGCTGGAATTCATTGGACTTACAAGCTTTTGAGGAGATTGTAGCTCTTCTCATCTATGGGTTGGTCTTGTTCCCAAACCCTGACCAGCTTATAGATGTCAGTGCTGTCAAGATTTTCATGTCCAGGAATCCTGTACCTACATTGCTTGGGGATATCCTCCACTCATTTCACACACGAACAATGAGCAAAAGAGGTGTTCTCATGTGATGTACTCCTCTTCTAGAAAGGTGGTTTATTTCTTACCTTCCCCAATCTGTCTTGAAGAATGATCAGGGTTTGAGGTGGTCACAACGATTGATGACCCTTACACATTCAGATATCTATTGGTGTTCTCGATCCCGAGAAAATGTTATCATTATTGACCGTTGTGGGGAATTCCCTAATGTCCCACTACTTGGCATTAGGGGAGGCATTACCTACAACCCTTGCTTGGCTCTGAGATAGTTTGGGTATGCCCGAAAGGATGGCCCTCATGACATGCTGATTTCAGACTTGGTTTTTAACTTCAACAACGACGATCAAGGACTTTGACAAAGGTTTATCCAAGCTTGGAGGATGCCCAACAAGGTGGACAGTAAGACCTTTGGACACAAGAATTCCATCCCCCTTGAGCCTTACCTCAAGTGGGTATGAACCTGCACCCAAAGTCTTATGATGCCTTACCCCTACATTCTGCCTGTGATCAAAGAGCCTGTTATGGAAGGAGAGGTTCCATACACTCTCCTATATCCTGACATGCCAACATCATTTGAAGATTTGCAAAGGAGTTGGATACAGCTCAAGGGAGAACACGATACTTTTGAAGCCCAATTCTACGCCAGTGAGAAGAAGGTTTTGGAAATTACTTGTCAACTTCACGAAGAGCAGACTCTCAACACCTACATTGCACCAAAGAGGATGCGCAACGTCTTTTTACATTAGAATTTTGTATTATTTTGCCCATGGGGAATTTATGTACTAACAAATTCTATCTTATTAATATGACGTATGTTCTTTTTTGTTTACAACAAACTTGAATTTCTGAATCCTTGAATGCATTACATGAATACATCTCATTCATCATATGCATAAGCAAGTCTTCACACCAGGCTTCCTTATCTCTCTGCTGTTTATTTCAGCAAGATGGATATAGAGCAGATGGTTAAAGACTTACAAGCGCAGAATTCACAGTTCCAGCAGCTACTCATGACCTTGGCTAAGGGTCAGGAGGATCTCAAAACCTTGCTGGAGAAGGAAAAGTAGAAAAAGAAAAAGAAAAGAGTTGGTGTGGCTACCTTGGGTAGAAGATTTAAAGGTCAAGCTAGAAGGGTCCTGGATTTCCCCTCAACGTCTGATGAAGGGGTGGGTAAAGGAAAGAGAGCTGCAATACCAACTGAGTCTGAGGAAGAAGAAGAAGAAGAGGATGAAGACTATTCTGAGCAGCAGTACCCACCTGCGGATGACAAGTACAAGAATCTGGAAGAGCGTCTGGCAGCTATGGAGGTGCAGAGAGTGCCTGGGCTGGACTTTGAAGATCTAGGGCTGGTTTCTGGGATTGTGATCCCCCCCAAGTTTAAGGTGCCTATATTTGCTAAGTACGATGGTTTGTCTTGTCCAAAGATGCACCTACGGTCTTACGTCAGAAAAATCCAACCGCATTCTTCTGATAAGGATCTATGGGTTCATTTCTTCCAGGATAGTCTTTCGAGGACGCAATTAGATTGGTTCTACCAGCTAGAGAGATCTGATGTGCATAATTGGGAGGATTTGGATGCTGCCTTCTATAGACAATATTAATATAATGTGGATTTAGCACCAACCCGTACTCAACTACAGAGTATGGGTATGGTCTCAAATGAAGGCTTTAAGGAGTATGCCCAGAAATGGAGATACTTGGCTGGAAGGGTGCAGCCACCTTTGTCTAAGAGGGAGCTTGTGGATATGTTCTTGGGTACATTGTCAGGCCCCTTTTTCAATCACCTGATTGGAAGTTCATCTGCGGGGTTCACTGAGTTAATTCTGACTGGTGAAAGAGTCGAAGCCGGAATCAAGAGCAGAAAAATTCAAAAAGATACATCTGCTTACGCCGCCATCAAGAAGACCTTTCCAGCAAAGAAAGAGGTATCAGTTGTCTACTCTCAAAGAAGTCAAGGAAGAGTTGAGCGCCGGCCAGCGGTGGGGGCTGTAATGATTCAGAAGACTGTAGCTGATCAGCCTCGAAGCAATCAACCCAGAACCAACCAAGCAAGGGTGGAAAGGCCTACAAGGCAATTCACCTGGATCAATATGACACTTGCTCGGGTTCTCCCTCGTCTGTTGAAGTTAAACCTTGCAAGTTTGAAAGAGGCACCGAAGAATCCGAATACATCCTCTCCTTACTACCATGCAAATGCTAAGTGTTCTTATCATTCAGACAGCCTGGGGCATGACACCAACAATTGTTGGGCCCTCAAAAATAAGATTCAGGATTTGATAGATGCTAAAGAAGTCGAATTTGACGCCCCTGAAAAGCCTAACGTGATCTCTGCTCCAATGCCAAAACATGGTCACAATGTCCATGCTGTTAAAGAAGACCTTTTTGTTGCTACTGTTGATGATTTGATGACTCTGCTACCGATAATCAAGTTGAATTTGCTGAAGGCCGGGATTTTCTCAGGCTGTGAATAAGATTGTTGTATTTGTTCCTCCTTACCAACCGAATGTCCGTTGTTGAAGTTAGGCATCCAACGCCTAATGGATAACCAAGAGATCCTTTTTGAGAAGACTCCTATTACACCGACTCCTGTCAATGATGTTTCGATAATTACCATATCCGCCAATCTTTCCAAGGTCTCCAAAAGACCTGTTAAGATTACATCCGATCCGAAGATTGTACCTTTGAAGATCACTATGTCGGGGCCTATCCCGTATAAGTCCAACAAATCAATACCGTGGAACTATGGGGGAGAGATCTTCTACCACGGTGTTAAGCAAATTGAATCGACTGAAGAGAGTTTTGATAAAGAGACTTCCGACATTGGAAACATTGCCGGAACGAGTAAAATCACCCGAAGTGGAATAATTTTCTCTCCGGAGATTGTGCCTCCAAAGGTAATCTTCAGACCCTCAGCCGCTCCTAAAGTTACCCCTGTACCGGTCAACATATCTGCGAGAACTCCAGTTATTGAAGAAGTTGTGACTCCTGAAGTTGTACCCTCTGTTGTTGCTGATGATAGAGGGAAAGGGATCCAAGAAGAGCCTGTCAGGACGAAGGCTCAGCCGTTGATCATCCCTGAAACCTCTCAAAAAGAAATGGAAGAGATTTTGAAAATAATCAAGAGAAGCGGTTATAATGTTGTTGAGCAACTGGGGCAAACCCCCTCAAAAATCTCTATGTTGGCCTTGCTCCTTTGTTCAGAAGCTCATGCCAAAGCCCTGATCAGATTCTTGAAGACGGCCCATGTGCCCCAGGAAACCTCCACGAACCAGTTCCAGGAATGTGTAGCTAGCCTAACAGCAAACAATGGTCTAGGATTCTCCGACGCTGATCTAACAATCAAAGGAAGAAAGCATAATGACACTTTACATGTCTCGGTAGAATGCAGAGGGACTACTTTGGCACACGTTCTGGTAGACACTGGTTCATCGTTGAACATCTTACCAAAGAAGGCATTGGATAGGCTAGATTGTGAAGGTTTAACTTTGAAGCCCAGCAACATCATTATCAGAGCCTTTGATGGTTCTAAACGGATGGTCCACGGGGAGGTGGACATCCCGATTAAAATGGGAACTGAAACCTTCAATTCCATATTCTATGTCATGGACATTCGTCCCTCCTATTCTTGCTTGTTGGGAAGACCCTGGATTCATCATACTAGAGCCGTTACGTCTACTCTGCACCAAAATCTCAAGTACCCTGTTCAGGGGAAAATTGTGACAGTTCTCGGTGAGGAGGAATACATGATAAGCCATCTTAATTCTTTCTGCTATGTGGAATTGGATGGTGAATTCATCGAAACCCCCTTTCAGCATTTTGAAGAGGTAGCTCAGGAGATTGCAGCAGTGCCTTCTGTACCCATGATTACCCGACCTCCGCCTCGGATGTCTTCACTCAAAGATGCAAAGGCTGTGATTGAAGAAGGAGGAAGCACAATCTGGGGGCAACTTCCCGATTTTCCTTTCAAGTCTGATAAATTCGGCTTGGGTTTCACTGCTTCTGCTCAAAAGGCTGTGCATCACTCCCAGGCTGGAGGACCACCAGTGAAGATCACTCATCATGGAGTCAGTTCTTTGGAGGATGGTGAAGAGGAGAGCAACCTTGAAGACTGGATTTTCCCTACTGTTGAAGGAGGCTTATGCAATTGGGAGGCAAAGGACTTTATTCCCATTACTTTCATCAATCAGTAATTTATCTTTCAAACATTTCTGTTGGTTTGTAATAATTCTTAAACAATTCGTACACTTTTAACCTTGTGCCTTACCCGAGGTACATAGGTCCATTTGTAAGGGTTTGATTTTTCATCTTCATATGCCATTTTAATGAATCATGGACGTTTTCATATATAAACTTTTGTGTTCATTTTCTTTCTTTTTACATTTTATTTGTTTAAAGGTGGCTATCCCTTACACACACCCACACTCACAAATGCAGGTACCCATCCATTCCGGATTCCATGGGTAACAATTCTGCTATGGCCTTCAGTGACCCTGAAGATCTGGTCTACCATGCCGAATACGAAGGTGATGAAGACTGTGAAGTGCCTGGAGAATTGGCTAGACTGCTACAACAGGAAGAAAGGGCTATTCTACCTCATGAGGAGTTGTTAGAGACAATCAACTTGGGTACAGAGGAAGACCGAAAAGAAATCAGAGTGGGTGCCAACCTAGAGCCAAGTGTCAAAGAGCGTTTAGTTCAGCTGCTGAATGAATATGTTGAAGTCTTTGCCTGGTCCTACGAAGACATGTCGGGACTTGATACAGATATTATGGTTCACCGTCTCCCTACAAGAGAAGATTGTCCACCAATTAAACAGAAAGTTCGTTGCATGAGGCCCGACATGTCTGAAAAGATCAAAGCTGAAGTGATGAAGCAGTTCAATGCTGGCTTTCTTGCTGTTACTTCCTATCCACAATTGGTTGCTAACATTGTGCCCGTGCCTAAGAAGGACAGCAAAGTCAGGATGTGCGTGGATTACAGAGACTTAAACAGGACTAGCCCTAAAGATGGTTTTCCACTACCGCACATTGACATCTTGGTTGACAATACAGCTTAGCACAAGGTATTTTCTTTCATGGATGGATTTTCAGGGTATAACCAGATCAAAATGGCCCCTGAAGACATGGAGAAAACTACTTTTGTTACACAGTGGGGTACGTTCTGTTATAAAGTGATGCCATTCGGACTGAAAAATGTCGAGGCAACCTATCAACGCGCCATGGTGGCTTTGTTTCATGACATGATACATCATGAGATAGAAGTCTACGTAGACGACATGATAGCCCGTTCACAAACTGAAGAAGAACACCTTGACCATCTGCAAAAGCTGTTTGTCAGGTTGAAGGAGTACAAGCTTAGACTGAACCCTAACAAATGCACTTTCGGAGTCAGGTCCGGTAAACTCTTGGGTTTCATAGTCAGCAACAAAGGCATCGAGGTTGATCCTGCCAAAGTCAAAGCTATATAAGAAATGCATGCCCCTCGCACTGAGAAGGAGGTCAGAGGTTTCTTGGGACACCTAAACTACATTGCAAGGTTCATTTCTCACCTAACATCTACCTGTGAACCAATCTTCAAGCTGTTGAAGAAAGATCAGGTGGTTAAATGGAATGATGACTGTCAAGTTTCTTTCGATAGAATCAAGGAGTATTTGCTAGAACCTCATATATTGATGCCTCCCGTCGAAGGAAGACCTCTAATTATGTATCTGACTGTCTTAGAGAATTCAATGGGGTGCGTATTGGGCCAACATGACGAGTCTGGCCGAAAAGAGCATGCCATTTATTACCTTAGCAAAAAGTTTACCGACTGTGAGACTCGCTACTCACTGCTCGAGAAAACTTGCTGCCCTTTGGTATGGGTTGCTCGCCTGCTAAGCCAGTATATGTTGACTCATACCACTTTGTTGATCTCTAAGATGGATCCGATCAAGTACATCTTTGAAAAGCCTGCTTTATCTGAAAGAATAGCAAGGTGGCAGATGATCCTCACCGAGTACGATATACAGTACACGACCCAAAAAGCTATAAAGGGAAGTGTGCTAGCCGATCATCTGGCCCATCAAGCTGTCGAAGATTACCAATCCATGAGGTTCGACTTCCCCGACGAGTATATCATGACTTTGAGAAACATTGAAGAGAACAGACCGTATGACGGACCTAAACAAGGATCCCGATGGACCCTGTACTTTGATGGTGCCTCCAACGCACTTGGCAACGGTATCGGCACGGTACTTATCTCTCCAGAAGGTTTCCATACACCTTTCACCGCCAGACTCTGCTTCAGTTGCACCAACAACATGGCTGAGTATGAAGCTTGTATCTTTGGTCTCAAGGCTGCTATTGACTTGGGAATCAAATCTTTGATTGTATTTGGGGACTCAGCTTTGGTCATCAGTCAGATCAAAGGAGAGTGGGATACTAAACATCTGAACCTCGTCCCTTACAAAGAACATGTCCTGACATTGCTACCTTATTTCGAGCAGATTACCTTCGAGCACTTTCCGCGAGAAGAAAATCAGCTAGCAGACGCTCTAGCTACAATGTCCTCCATGTTTAAACTTAAATGGGATAATGAGGCTCCCAAGATCACCATTGAGCGGATGGACAAACCTGCACATTGTCAAGAGATTAATACCGAAGAGGTAGTAGACCGACTGTGGTTTCATGACGTCAAAAGGTATCTCGAAGCACAAGAATACCCTGAAGGAGCTTCAGTCAACGACAAAAAGTTCTTAAGGAGATTCTCTGCCAAGTTCTTCTTGAGCAATGGTATCATATACAAGCGCAATCATGATTGCATCCTACTCCGTTGTGTGGACAAGGTTGAAGCTGAGCAGGTCATGGCTGAACTGCACAATGGTACCTTTGGCACTCACTCGAGCGAACATACGATGGCTAAGAAGATTCTACGGGCAGGCTACTACTGGTCTACCATGGAAGCTGACTGCCATCAACATTCTCGTACTTGTCACAAATTCCAAATCTATGCGGACAAGGTACATATACCTCCAGTTCCTCTCAACGTCTTAACAGCTCCTTGGTCATTCGCAATGTGGGGAATTGACATGATTGGAGAGATCAAGCCTATAGCATCCAATGGACACCGCTTCATCTTGGTAGCCATTGATTACTTTACCAAGTGGGTCGAAGCAGCTCCCTTCGCATCCGTTACAAAGAATGTTGTTGCCCGCTTTATCAAGAAGAACTTCATTTTCCGGTACGGCATCCCTGACAGAATCATCACTGACAACGGTACAAACCTGAACAACACTATGATTACCGCTCTGTGCAAGCAGTTCCAGATTCAACATCACAATTCATCTCCCTATCGACCGAAGATGAACGGTGTTGTCGAAGCTGCGAACAAAAATATCAAGAAGATCATACAAAAGATGACAGTCACCTACAAGGACTGGCATGAAATGTTACCGTTTTCTCTGCACGGGTACCGTACCACGGCACGTACGTCAACTGGGGCAACAACCTATTCTTTGGTATACGGCATGGAAGATGTTTTACCTATCGAAGTTCAGATTCCCTCCTTGAGAATCATGAAGGATGCCGGTTTGAGTGAAGACGATTGGATTCAGACCCAGCTTGATCAACTTAACTTGATTGACGAGAAGCGACTTACTGCTGTTTGCCATGGTCAGGCGTATCAAAAACGAATGATCAAGGCATTCAACAAGAAAGTCAGGCGCCAGGTATATCAAGTCGGGGACCTTGTAATCAAGCGGATCATCTTGCCGCAAGGTGATCCCAGGGGAAATGGACTCCTACTTACGAAGGACCATTTGTGATCAAAAACATCTTTTCTGGTGGGGCAATGATCCTGACCACCATGGACGGCGATGACCTGCCGCACCCTGCGAACACAGACATAGTCAAAAGATACTACGCATAAATGAACCGACAAGTTGAAAACCCGAAAGGGCGACTTGGGCAAAAAAGGGTTTCCCGGTGGACTGAAAACCCGAAAGGGAGGTCCAGGCAAAAGTTAGCGAATTAAAGCGTATGACTATGTCTCGTCGGACCACTTTAAGGATAATCTCTTCACCAGACAAGCTCCAGGTTTCTGATCAATCCAATCATCTTCGAGCAAAGTAACGAATGTACAAGATATCCAGAGTTATGAAGGCTATAGCAGAATGGGAACCCCATATAATTTTCACACATAGCCATCTTTCTTTGTATAAATTTTTCTCATTCTTTATGACAACATTCTCTTACTAGGATGTATGTCTCCTTTGTACAAAATACTTACACAAAGTTAATACAAAGATACTTCAAAGTGCAGAAAACTATTTGCCTTTTCTTATTTTTTACACTTGTGTTTTATTTGAAAACGTCCAATGGTTTATTAAATGAGCATATACATTTGAATTTAATCACCGTTTACAAATAAACGAAATGTTAAAGAACAATTACTGATAGGTTGAAAGTATGGGAAAGCGTCTTAAGGCTATTCCAAGAGAAATCCCCTGCAGTACATCATCTGGATCCCCAGCGGAGCTAAAATCTTGAAATACATATCCCCAGCGGAATTAAATTTCAAAATCCTCGCCAGAGTCAAAACTTCAAACTCCCAATCCCCGTCGGAGTCATATTTCAAACCTTTAATTCTCACTAGGGTTAAGTCTTCAAAATCCCAATCCCCAGCGGAGAAAAAACTTTGGATCATAAATCCCCAGCAAAGATGAAACCTTCTCCCCCGCGAAGTCAAATTTCCAACTACCAATCCACGGCAGAAACCATCCAGTTTCTCCAGAATCCCCAGCAAGTTGTCTTAAAATTGGAGAATCAACCAGATAACAGTTAACTTTTTATCCCCAACTAAGGATAATTCCCCAATAGATTGGCATACAACCCAAACTCCTGAACTTTTTCCAAACAGGAATAAGCTTTTCCCCAGAGTCTTGGACTTACTTTCCAGCAGGATAGCTTACTCTCCAACAGTATAGTTATTCCCCACAGAGTTTTTACTCCCCAACAGAATGAAGATTCTCATTCTTAACTCCCCAGTTTGAAGTCCCCAAGGATTTATTTTCCCTAGCAGATTGAAGATTCTCATTCCTGATTCCCTAGTGAAGTTGTCAGAGTTTTTCACCACTCCCCAGCGTAAGTTTGTCAGAATTTTTAATCCCCTATAGAGCGAAGATTCTCATTCTCACTTCTCCAGTGAAGCCCCCAAGGAATTCAACTTCCCCAGAAAATTGAAGTTTCTCAGTTTTAATTCTCCAGCAGATCAAGGTTTTCTTTCGTCTAATCCCCCGTAGAGATCGTCAGAGTTTCCTTATTTCCCAGCCGAGTAAAGATCCCATTGGTGTAATCTCCAGCCATAGCCATCAAAGATCTCTGGATTCCCTAAACAGGTTTTTCAAGCAGACTTGAAGGATCCTTATATCCCCAGGAAAGTCGTGAAGGATTCTCACATCCCTACAGAAGTTGCCAAAGTTCTTGTTAATCCCTACAAGTCGCCAAAGATTTTTAATCTCCAGCAGCGGTCAAGGATTTATTTTCCCCGGCAGCAGTCAAGGATTTTATTATCTCCGGCTATCAAGGACTTACTTTCCTTAACAAGACATCTAATCAGCTTACATGCGCATATATTACATTCATATATCATAAACATTGATAAAGCACATTTATCGCATCATACATGTCATGCAACATAACTTTGTGTTTCAGCCAACATTTTACCCTTTTCAGGATAAGATTAAAATCTATCTTTAACAAATATTCAAAGATCTCAGATACAGTACGGATACACTCTAAGACATGGATGTCATTATGCTACTCATTCAGATCTATTATTCAGATACAGTATAGATACACCCCATACACGGAGGTCATTCTTTTACTCATTCAGAATTCAACAATCAGATACAGATTAGATACGCTCCAGACACGGAAGCCATTCTATTTCTCATTGAGATTCAACTATCAATTTCAAGTCTAGAGATGCTCCAGACACGAATGTCATTCTGTCACTTACTCGGATCCCAGTTACAGTACGGATACACTCCAGACATGGAAGTCATTCTGCTACTCATACAGATCTCAACCTTCAGATACGTACCAGACACGGTTGCCATTCTGTCACTCATTCATACCTTTTCCTCAGCCCAGAGATGCTCCAGACACGGATGACATTTTGTCGCTTATTCAGATTTCAGATTCAGATACAATACAGATATACTCCAGACACGGTGGTCATTCTGTTATTCATTCAGAATCAAATACAGTTACAACTCGGATATGCTCCAGACACGGACGCCATTCCCTTGCTCATACAGATTCAATCTCCAGATACAACTCAGATACGATCCAGATACGGATACCATTCTGATGTTCATTCTCCTGATTTTCAACAAACATTCTTGATGGCATCTTTAAGCCCATCTCCAGTAAGATTCAATCATCTCCAAATGGCATCTTTAATCCCATTTCCTCAACTACATTTCGACGAGTGCAAATTTATGGGCACTCTAGTGTCCAATCCTCTTTTACCTTCGAGTCATGAAAGGCAAACTCGCCAATCTAACTCTTCAAGTTCAAGAAGATTGAACAGGGGAAGCTGTTGTACCCCAAAATTTGCCCTCTCATTTTATCAAGATTTCCCCTCACAAGACTCTTTGGACCCCAAACAGGATTAGGGTTTGCTCTGCTCAAGACACTTTCTTGCACTGATGACCTGAAATTAGGGTTTGAGTTTGCACAGGGATTTTTGGACTTCCAATGATTCATGTGACTTTCATACTTCATGTTGGACTTATAAGATTTCTCATACCAAGTTTCAAGCCTTGAATCAAATTTTTGCCCAGTCAATTGGACAGTTGACCTAAAAATCAGTTGTATTGGGGAAAAAGTCAACTGTGGCCAATTTACAGTCAAACCTCATAATTTTTTATCCATATCAACATTATAGACTCATATGAACCATTTGATTAAGTTTGGACCACAACTCCTCAAGAAATTTGATCAGATCATCAAAAGGGCAAAATGGTCATTTTTAGGGTTTTGACTGCAGAAGGGCAATTTCTGATTTTTCACCTAGCCAATGGAAAATTGGGTTCAATCATGGATTCAAGGACTCAATTGAATCATCTTGACCTAATCACAAGGTTCAAAAGATCTCAAATGCATTGGATTGACAGATGAATTTTCCAGTCAACTGATCAAAAATCAACTGTACACTGAAAAGTCAAACTTTGACTTTTTGGTCAAAATCAAGTGCCAAGGGTCATTTTTCATCAAGATGTGTCAAAACATGAAACTTGTTCATCAAGAAACCTAATTTTGCAAATTAGGGTTTAAGATTGAAAAATTTCATAACTTAGAATTTTTCTAAGTTATGAAATTTTCTTATTTTTTCCCAACTTTGCCCAACATTTTCACCATGATGAAATTGGATTCAAACAAAACTTCCAACATGAAAGTTGTAGTCCTCCACAAAATCTACAACTTTGATTCACAAAGTTTTCCAAAAATATGCTTGGATCTCAAGTTATGATTTTGTGAACAAGGGTCCATGAAACTTTTAACTTAGTGAAATTTTGCCCTAGTTTAGGCAGGATTTTGACCTATCTTCATGGTAATTTTTCACCTAGTTCCAATTGGAATATCAAAATTCATTTCAAAGATGGATTGTAGAGCATGTTATAAGCTTTCCAAAATGTCTCGGAACTCTCCAAAATCATTTGTGGTTAGGGAGAATCGAAGGTTTGAATTTTGCAAAATGTCACTTTGATCCATGGCATTTTTCATGTTGCTACAAGTTGCAATTTCTGTCCAGCCTTGCTTGTACTTGTTTACAGGCCCTTAAACCCTTCCACACTCAAAAATTGAATGCAAACACAATGGATTAAGGCATTGTTATGATCAATGGAAGATTACACAAAGGATTAATCTAAAAATGGCAAAAAGTTAACAATGCCATTTTGATAAAGGTTGCTTTATGCAATTTTGTTTCTCTTGAGCATTGCACCAAGCCTTTTGCAGCAAACAACATCCACAAATATCAGGGAAAGTACACCAACTATGTGCATGCTTGGAGCTAGCCTGTACATGCCTGGCCTTGGTCACTTCTCACTTTTGCTTAAAAACCAAGTCAACTTGCAAAATCACCACATCTTTGCAATCTGATAAAACCAAAGCTTGTAAACATTTCAAACAAGTTTTTCATAATACCCTAAGCCAGAAACACGAGTTTACAAGTCCTCAAACCCTCCAAAACACCAAAATCACATTTTCTTGCAAAACAAGGCAGTTTCTGCATTTTGATTTCCAAATCACAAACTACTCGTGCGTTTTGCTTGCAATCAGTTCCAACACACTCCATATAACCAACCTAAAATATCCCAACCATTCCTAAGCCACTGTAACTCCATTTACTCACTTCACCATTTTCAAATTCTGACTTTGTAGGTTGAGTTCTATAGAGAGATTCAAGCAAGTTCAAAGCAAACTAAGCATTGGGGAAGGTCAAAGGAACTTCAAGCAAGCTCACAAGCATCTCAGGCCTCACTGAAAACCCCTACATTGCCATACTCGAGCTTGACTGAAATAGGTAAAGTTCAAACTTCTATCTCTCTATTTAGGAATCATTAGGCTTATGTTTGTGAATAAAAAATGTAGTACTCATTGCCCTTGAGTTGTACATATGCATAGAATTCATTTAAATTAACTGAGCTTGGAGAATTTGAATGATGAACTTTTTGAAAAAACTAGGTTAGAAATTAGGGCCATAGAAATTCTCCCTGGTCTTTGAGAGTTAGATTAAGTTTTTTACATGGTTAGAATCGTGTGATTATGCTCTATAACTTTCATGTTGCAAGTTTCTGCTTTTGAGCACATATGCAGGATTTCCAGGTTTGAACAGGGCGCGCGTTTTTTGTTTGATCAGAGGTTAAAGATGAAGACAATCTGGGTTGGGCCTGGTCCTTTTGGCTTTTGACACCCCTTAGCTTACTCTCTACACCCCCTTGGCCCATTTAATTTACTTTTGTATATTTTTCTATTTCCTTTTTATTTTCTGACTTTTATTTATTTTTTTAAACATTAAAAAATACCAAAAATATTTTCTTAAATTTTAACATTTTATTTTATTTTTTTAATTTTATTTTTGGCAGAATATTTAGTTTATTAGGTTTAATATATTTATTTTCTTAAATAAAAACTTATAATTAATACAAAAAAAAATTATATTTTTACTTTTTATTATTTATATACTTAAGTAATATTTTGTCATACATATTTTATTTTTTTAACATTTTGTATATATTTTATTTTATTTTATTTATATAAATGAATAAATAAATATTATAATATATATTTTTTTAATACAAATTAGGGTTTCCACCCTCAATAAAAATAATCTTTTATTTTCTTATTTTTAATACATTAAATAGTTTATTTTTACATACATAAAAATAAATACAAAAACATTTTGCATATTTATATTTATTTGCATATTTAAATATTGTTTATTTATTTATTTGCACAATTAATTCAATTTGGTTGTAATAGTTGATTTAGGGCTTTTATTTCTCGCAAATATCCCCCTATTCAAATTTGTATCCCCCTCCCCATAATCATGTTGTAATAGTTGTAGATTTATTTTTACGCACTTTATCGCTTTCAAATATGCCATGATAGAAAGATTAGGGTTTGTATGCAAAAATCCAAAATCAACAAATAGCTTGACCTAACACAAGACAAAAATGCATGAAAATGACAACACAATGCACACAAGTACCCCTAGGGTTTCATCCACTTGTTGCCTTTAAAATGGCCATGGTATGCATGCTAGGTATCTTGGCAAAACAAAAACAAAACAAAAGATCATAGTCCCTCGATGACGTTATCTTGGTTGCCTATACACAAATGATCTAGTCCCTCACAAAAACTTGCTAAGATACTTGGAAACATTGTTATCATGGTCAATACGATGACCCGCGCCTGTCCCGTTTAACATCCAAACACAAGGTTGTTTACCAAATGCAATGGTAAAACAACAATGTGAAAGGGTTAAAAATGTATAGGAAAGATCTTGGAGTAGGTAGGTAGATGCTCCTAGTTACTTGATCAAACTTGCAAACATCCTTTCTATTTTCAAACACACATCACAATACAATTTCAAAACATTTCCCAAAATAAACTTTCAAACATTGAAACATTTTTCAAAAGACAATACACCTTTGTATACATTCAAACAAGAATCATTACAAAGGTTGCCACAATGATGGCCTCTTTTCAAAATACTTTCAAAACCACACACAAAAGCACCATTTCAAACAATTGAAAAGCAAAAGCAAGTGATCTAAAACAAGTAACTAAGAGCCCATGGAAAACCATGGATGAAAAGGGTGCTAGCACATTCCCTTTTCATAATCTACCCCTTGAACCCAAGAAAACATCTCAAAGGTCTTTCCTGTGCTTTTTGACCTTTTCTTTGGATAAATAAAAAGTCGGTGGCGACTCTTGCTAAACCGAAACATTTGCGAACACAAACGTAAAACCTCAAGTCAGTTCTCCCACCGTATCACAACGTCCATCATCAATATTCATGCACGGCCCATATGTGTTGAAGATTCTTACAACACATATTTCCATGTTGGAAACAATATAAGCTCTATTAAGTTATTAAGGAAGATATCTACAGGCTACACCTTACAGAGAATGAGATGAAATTAAGAGGAATGGAAGATCGGGAATCACCTATTCCATGTTGTCTATGATAATCAAACAACAAAGTCTCAGCCACACATTTCCCCTCATCATAGCAACTACAAACTCCTGTTTTGGAAAAAATTAATTTCTTAGTTAAGCTACATTCTCATATTAGCTTCTTAAGTCAATAACTAATTTTCATATGTCAATATAAAGAATAATCAAACAATAAGCTATTTATATTTTATACAAGTTAAATATAACAGAACTTCAAGGTTTATTTTGTACAATTATCTGTCTAAACCATAACAACTGATATAATTTCATTTAAGGCCAAATACATGTTAGAATGACATAAAAACACGTACCAATAGGGTTAACATTTCCCCAATAGGTTTCAGGTTGAGGATTCTCAAGAGGATCCCAATATGCCTCTGAAGTTGATGTAAGCAAAATCCTGCCAATAAAATAAGAACTCAGACTAAACCAAGAAAAACAGAACAAAGACCAGCGGATGGTGTAAGCTGAAGTTATAAATTTTATTCCCAGGAAAAATTCCTAACCTTGATCCTACTCGTTTTACAAGCCCGAGCATGTTCAGAGTGCCAATCACATTTGTCTTGATTCTCTGTAAATTATTTATTTTCTTACACATGAGATAATCTCTAGAGAATCATTATAAAAGAGAGACCTATGAATCAGTGGTGCAACATATATAAACATATTGCAGATTGCAGAATGTAGCATTAAGCATGTGAACTGTATGCACATCTTTCAATTTTCCTCCCCACACACGAATACAAATCAGTTATACTTTAGCAAATGGGTCAAACCATGAAGAAAATAATTTTCTTCCTAATTCTTATACACGTAAAAAGTATAGTATTTCCTTTACTAAATGTGTTCAAACCAAAAGTTTCTTACCATCTTCCTGATTTTTTATGACAAAAGCGTTTCGGTCACATATAAGATAATCTACATGCTAATAACAATACACTTAATCCTATAATGAACAATCAGTTTATCACTTGTATCGTTCAGTTTAGTTTCAAATTCCAATCGTGTTAGGGATTTTAGTCAACAAAGAAGAAGAAGAAACATAAAATTTCCAACAATCAGCAACAAAGGAGCACATATAAGAATTTACATTGTGCTATACAAACCACCATCAACAGCTCAGCTTATTTAAAAACTCGAAGTAGAGAGAAACTTACTGCTACGGCCAGAACAACTGCACCAAAAAAAGAGATACTGAGAATTCCACCTGCCTGCACACCACAATATAAGAACAGAAGATGATTTCGATTTTGCCATAGTTTTTTCAAATGCCCAAAAGCTGGGGAATATAAGACTACTATAGAAATCACTTTTTTGACTAACTTGTAATAAACAGACGCTAAATTTGAATAACTAAAAGTCCTAAATCAGAATAATTGAAATGTAAGGCCATTTAAGAGCTCACCTATCAGCTGATTGATGAAAGTTTGCAAATGTGTAGAAAAGTAGTTATGAAAAATCAGATGATTGATGAAAAATCACTCGGTAATTTCAAATTTAGTAGTTGAAAACAGCGACATAAGTAGCCTGTTAATTGGACATTCCTTCAAAAGGCATGTGATCTGTTAGTAGCTTCCATAAAACAATGCCAAACCTATACACATGGACATTCATATTATAGTTCTTTTTATCTCGTTGACGTTACGTTATCGTGTTGTACAACTACGAAAATGCAAGTTATCATAAGAGAACTTTCTAAATGATGATAAGCAACGAAAATTGTCAGTGATTGGAACCTTTGATTCACATTTTCGGATAGTTATCAATGAAACAATAAAATCATGCCCCAAAAAAGACGGCATACCTCTGGTGCCATCCATCAGTAAGTTACGGTGATTGCAGTCATCATTTTGGTCACCAATTCTTCTCCTGCAAGGCCAAAATATGCAACTTTATAAAGAAACAATTGACAGTGGGTTTGGTGATATACACTGATCAGTTAGTCTTCATAATAAACTGTTACAATGACATACTTTTAGTCACAAACACACAACAAAGATTACAGACTCAGCTAAACTCAATAGTCATAGGTGTAATTCAAATATGTTATGATATATACTTCTGCATCTTTCTGAAGCTAATAACATTCATCAAATTCCCCATTACCTCACATCAACTATATACATAACTGAAATCTATAAACACAATCAAACATAAACAATTAGAATAAGAAATAAATTAGGGTTTAAATATAAAAAAAGGGATTACCGTGAATTTGACGTTCAATGTTTCGACAGTACATCAATGATAATACGGGTAATCAAATCTTCTACTTTCTTCTTTTTATAACCAAAAAAACCTCTTCCAATTTCTTACGTCAGAACCTCGTAAATACCACCGAAATTCATATCAAGCGAATCTTGAACCTCTGCAAAATTCAATTCACAACCTCACTATCAACCACAAAACCTATAATAAATCCTCATACCCTGACCTCAATAAAAACACATGCAGAATGTCATAATTCTCACTGTAAAGTAGTATAAACAACATTTACATCATACATAGTGACCTTAATAACACAAACCTGCTCTAGAAAACCATCATTGGGGAAAACAAATTCACAGCTCACCTTCACGATTCAAGTGCATCTACATCAAATAAAAACACAGAAAAATAAACGCTGAAGTCTAAGATGCAGAGCTCTTCAAATTTACTTTTCTAAAAATTATACTAAAATCAAGGTCTTGTGACCTGAGTTAATTTTGAAAAGAGACTAATACCATGCACTTTCAGACTATGAAACACGGACGCCAAAAACACGACAAGGACACTGACGCGTCGACATCGATAATAATTTGAAAAAATAATAAAAATTAAACGTAATCACGGGTGTTGGTGTCAGTTTCTGACACGGACTAGACACACCTTTTTCCCGGAGGTGTCGGTGTTGCAGAGCTTTTAGAACATTCATTCATGATTGTATGGTTAAGTAAACTAAAAATCATTTTAAAAATAAAAAGAAAGCCACTACCAAAAGGGAAGTCCCTGAGACTCTAAACAAACTATTAGTTTTCATTTCACACCTTCTAGTGACAGATTCTAGCTTCTCATCAAATAAGCAGTAATAACCGATGCATTGCATATAAAAACACAAGTAAAACTCTTACAGAGTAATTTTAGTAAAACCAACAAAATTGAAATTGAAAAAAAGATATTGGAGTGCGAGGAGAATGATGATTGGAATTGGAACCTTCTAGAAACACCACCAAAATAGTGAACCAAAACGCCATCTTCCTTCCTACTCTGATCAATGAAATCAATACAAACCTCAAGGTAATCCAACAAATTCTCGCTCTCAGTATCTTTAAGAGGAACCGCCATCCTTACAAGCTTGAAATCCTTATCGGCAAAGAATGCGAAACCGTTGTAAAATTAGAAAGAATTGGAAAAGGTGAGGAAGGCAGAAGGGTTGAAATTGAAGTTTCGTAACTGGCATGTTTTGGAGAACAAAAAGAAAGAAAATATTTAGAGAACGAAAAGAAAGAATTGAAAAAGAATTGAAGACTATTGATGTTTGTGAGATATTTAGAAAAGAATAGATATTTAGATTAATAAAGAGGTGTTTTTAAAGGAAGCTATATGATTTTAGAACAAAATGACAAAATTAAATTTTCTGATAGATCTGATTTTGTTATATTATATTATATTAAGATTCCTTCCTCACACGTTAGACAAAAATACATTAACAATCTATATGCACGTGTAAAATAAATTGATTCTTCGCGAACATTGCTCATAGATTTGTTGGCGTACTTTCAAAATTAGTTCTATATTATCGACTATACCTGCGGAAATCTCATAATCTTCACCCTCATCGTTTCCCTAACCAACACTCTTCTCATTTTCCTATAATAACAACCTTCCATTTTCTTATTCTTCCAATCTCTTCTTTCCACCATTTCTCATGAGTTTCCTCAAATCCGTTTTCTCCGACGACCCCAACCCTTCACCACCCGAATCCAACAATGCTCCCCACCGCGAGTCGCCAAGCGCGCCGCGCAGTCCTTCCGCCGCGTGGAAGAATCTTGGCAACCTAATCAAAACCCTCAGCCAAAAATCAGAAACCGTCATCGATATCTACCGCCGCGATCTTCATGAATTCGGCACCGGTTTGAAGAAAGAGATAGAGGTCGCTCACGGCTCTCTTGAAACGGTGGGACACGTCATCGATCGATTCGGGAATACCGTGATTAAAGGAACTGCGCAGATTATATCTCATGGCAAAGACGCGATCCTCGATTCCGATTCCGATTCAGACAACAGCAATAACAGTAAGAATAAGAAACAGAGTGGTTCAAATTCGAAATTATATAATAGATTTGATTCTCAGGTTCGTGCGATTCAGGGTGATGCTAAGACTTTTATAGAAGAACCGTTTGATTTGGAGCGTTATAATAAGTGGAAATTGGAGTTTTCGTTGGAAGGGAAAAGTGATGAAATGGAAGGGTTTCTAAAAGAGAATGAGGCTATGGAGAGTGTTTATAAGAGGGTGGTTCCTAATGTTGTTGATAGTGAAACTTTTTGGTTTAGGTATTATTATAAGCTTTATAAGGTTAAGAAAGCCGAGGATGTTAGGGCTAGGCTTGTGAAGCGAATGTCGAGGGAAGAGGATGAAGTGTTGAGCTGGGATGTTGAAGATGATGATCGTGATGATCATGATGTTCATGATGATGATGAGCATGATGATGATGATGAGCATGATGATGATGATGATGATGATGATAATGATGAGAAGAATGGGAGAGATGGTGGTGGGGATTTTGATGATAGTGGTGTCGTGGAAATTAAGGGATTAGATGATTCTGGTGAGGAAGAGTCTAAGGTTGAAAAGCGAAATAGTTTATCAGAAAACAAGGTGAAGGATGAATCAAAAGTTGATGAGGATTTGGAGGTTGTTCAAGAGAAGGGTGATGGTGATGCAAGACAAGTTGATGATGTTAAGGATTCTGTAGTTGATTCGGATAAGAAAATGACAGTGGAGAGTAATGTTGGCGATGGAAAGGAGGGGCGAGAGGAAGTGGAGGAGAAAGATCTTGAGTGGGATGAGATTGAGGAACTTGATAGATTTGATGAAAAGAAGGCAGTGGGGAGTGGTAGTCCAAGCAAAATTGATATACGGAAGCGGTTGAGTTCGGCCGTGGAAGAAGAAGACTTGAGTTGGAATATTGAAGATGATGATGATGATGATGAGCTTACCAAGGCTTGAGGTATATTCATGTAAGTGTGATTCTGGTATCAGAAATTTAGCATTTCATTTTTTATACTCACATTTATAGATTTCTTAGATGTAGTTGTCTCGTTGTTCAACATCTTATTGTATGGAAAAGTATTTGTTTTACTGAAATGATATTTAGACACCTATATTAACATCAGATACCACAATAATACGGTTCTAATATGTTTCATTGGAGTGTTTACTTTAACAATGACATGACATGAACTTATGCTTCTTATTACACACCAAAAGTTATAGAAATATGCAAAAGCATCAAAACCTTCACTGTAAACATTTACATATGCAACTTTGGTTCTCAAGTTTTCGATATTTTTCAGACCAATCCTTCATATATAATATAACCGCTTTAAACTGTAACTACACATCCTTGTAGTGATGATTTGATGTGTAAAAAGAAATATAATAACCATTCATACAAAATTCCAACCTCGGATATTAATTCACATTTTGCAAAATTAGAAAGCTAAGCCTCTCCAAATCCTATAAGCTGATCAAAACCCACAATAAGCTATTCATAAACACTAAAAGAGTCTACGTTTTCTAAAAGTAACTACAAGGAAAAATGTAAAGAAATGTTTGTACAACAAAATAAATTACTCCACAATCCAGAGCGCATAAATGATGCATGAAACCCCTTTCTCGACTCCATTTTCTTTAAATCCAAAGCTGCTCTGAGTCTGAAATCATATCTATCCTTCAGGCTTCAACAGTAATGGTGGGTTCAGAAGTAGATCCTTCCCTGTGTGATTCAACCGGGGAAGGTAATGCCATAACCCGTCCTTTATGGGCACGAGGTGGAAGATACCTTGAATGTTTCCTGGGATGCCCCTTCCAAGGCAAGAAAACTCCAGTCCCGCCTCGAGGAAGTTTGCTGGGATTCATTGTCATAGGGTGCATAGGGGTCAGCATGACCATTGGAGGACCAAACATACCCCATCTAGGTATCATATCCATAGCCTGGTGGCCAGTTATCGCCCCATTTGGCAAAGCAAGTGGGCTGGCAGGGCCAGGTTGCCAAACTGTCATCGCGGATGTCGTCGTTGGAGGGCTTGTAGATTGGCCTTGATAAGAGCCTTCTCTCACTCTAAAGAAGGTGATACTCACCCTTTTGTTAGGGGATGGACACATCACATGCCTTGCCATGTCAGCACTGTTTCCTCTCATCACTAAAAGAGACCTGCATGATACTTCATTAACTAGTTATGCTATGTAAAATATATACCCAATTTTATGGGCCAAAAGAAAAGAAAAAAATGAAACTGTATTTAACAATATCTACAATGATTGGTGTTAAATGCTGGAAATGGAAAATTGTCACCACTGTCATAAGAAATGTTACTAAGGTGCTAAGGTGCTAAGGTGCCAAGGTGCCGATCCTATCAGTGTTTATTGATAGGTCCTCCAAAAATGGGTTGGAATCATTTGTTAAATCACCATATCATACCCATATCTAACATTCCCCGAGAACATTTCAGAACTTTTGAGACTTTAATTTTGAGGAACTTAATGCTTACTGAGAAAGGAGAGTTTAACCTCTTTAAAAACATAATATGAGCATGACATAAATGAGAAAAAAAATATTTATAGAAAAATTAAGCTTTCCACCACCAGAGTGGAGACTTCTAACTGGACCTTGTGCAAATAATGAATTTCAAACCAGGTGTCAGTGTCATTGCTGCTACCTAGCAACTGATGTTTACTAGACAAAAACAATATGTTTTTATTCCCTTAAGTGTTGCAATTTTCTGTGTTATTCAAGTAAAATGAAAAAGGAATATGCAATCTAACCAAGAGGGCGTTTTTACGGACACATACTTCCATCCTCTAAAACGCTAATGATGTAGATATTCTGTTTTTGTTTTATTCAAACAATGTTACTAGTATCTTAAAAATTAATGGCATACGAGGATTAAAAAGAGTAGAAGTTCTTTGATACATACCCTTGCTTCAAAGATAGCATGAGTGGACCTTTGTAATTCCCATCATTTTCACTCATAAGAATACGCCCAAAAGCCATGGTAGATTCAGAGAGAAGAAGGGTAGATAGAGGCTGCTCCAAATGTGGCGGTTTCAAGAATGGCTGAGAAAACTCCCCCTGCAAATTACAAAAATGTATAGACATTCCTAGATGGTTACTCCACTGGCGGAAAAAATAATCACAGTAACTTTCTGCAAAATACAAAATTGTATAGACATTCATATGGTTACTCCATTGGAGAAAAAAATAATCAGAGTAACTTTCTGAGTTTTGACTATAACATTCCTAGATGGTTACTCCATTGCACAAAACTAATCACAGTAACTTTCTGAGTTTTGACTAAGCAGGAAACATGAACAATTTACCTCTTCAAAGAAGTTGATAATGCAACCATTTGGCCTTGTGTACTCTGGAATCAATTGCCACTGAATAAGGTGATCAATGACACCATGAAGAAGTGATGGAATTGGCTCAATTTCGCCTGTATACAATAACAGAAGAAGAAAAAAAAAAAGCAGAAATTTATAATATTCTTATTATTTAGAGTTATTTCATTTTGCAATATATGTGATTAGAAAAACCAAATCATAGTTTTGTTAATGGTAAGTTGTTGGAAGACTATCAAATATTTTATTTACAGAGCTCTTACTTTTGGCATTGTCTTTTATCTGTCCAAATATGGGTACACCTAACTGAATCAGCTCCCTCTTGTTCCCCTTCACCTGTTTGTTGAATAGTATAAAAGTTTCACCTGGCATTTCATTCAAATATATTTTGTTAGTATGTTAAAGATTAGACAGAAGTTTCCATTGATCATCATCTTGAAGTTTGTCTTGTGGGCAACAGAATACAAACCCTCAATTCAATGTTAAGGATAACATTGTGCTTGACAATTGACATTGCATGTACTAAATTGACTTATAAAATAAATTGAAAGAAGTTCTGTCCATTATTTAGGTCCTAAATCCCAAACATTAAACCTGCAAAATTCACCTGAAAGTTCTCGGTGCTGGCCAGCAGCATGGATCTCTTTCACAAAATCATTCAGCTTGCAGAGTTGTGATTCAGAAAAAACATTCTCATACAACCTCAATCCTTTCACAGCATTCACCTGCTAATTGCAATAATCCATCAATGAACAATATCCAGCTGCTTCTCTATCACAAAAAACTACTCATATCGGATCATTGAATCCTAGCTTCTTTATTAAAAACAATGCATTTCAGTTTGTAAACAAATGAACTTGCCGGATGCCCCTTTACGAATTCCTTTGTTGTGAAACCTTGTGTCAACTTTATCTCTGAAGGACGTCCTTCACATTCTTCATGATTTGAACATATACTATTGATCATAAAAGTGTGTTGCACTTCTAGCGATCCTGCACAACATACCAAAGAAAATCCAAGCAAATTTCATCATTCCAACCAATGGACAGCCATTACCATTACACGTTGAGAAGTAACTACTATGTTAAATTGAAATTTTACCATTTTAACACTTGTTTTTTTACAGTGTGATTGTTCAGAAATTATTTGCCGTCTATCAAAAACCAGTTTGATTTACAAAAAATACCAATGTCCCCCACACTACTGTGAAGGTAATGGCGACAAATTGAGGAGCAGGCCACATCAACAAACAAACGTAACATGGCAGCAACAATAACTGTCCCCCCATTTTGTATGAATATGAAAATCCATTCACTATACATACAAACATTTCTTTTGTTTTTTGTTTTTGTTTCTTACGTACTATCAAACATTTTTTAAACCATTCATTGGATCCATCACCCATTAAACCACAAGCAGAACAAAGTTGACCCTGTTGAATTGAATCTCATAGGGAATAGCACCAAATTTGTCAAAACCCCAACACTACCACCTACCCACACACTCACCAAGATCCAAACTCGCACGTGGTGCAATACATAGAATCACGTGACGTCAACTACACTAGCATCAACCATCATGCAGTGCAACCAGAGTCAGACTCTGTTGCTTCCGCCGTCGGTGTAATAACACCATTTGTACACATCTCGAGACGTTTGCTCTTCCAACTAAACTGTAAAATAACGCCAAATATAACCAACAAAAATACAAAAACTGCATTGGAATTAAATTATCAACTATATTTTCTGCGTGCAATTACTTTAATTTTTCATGAAATGCGTGCAATTACTTTACTAATACTTTTAAACTAAACAACTTTTGTAATGATTTTTGCTTTTTCTAGAAGCAAATTAAAGCGTCTTGGAAATAAAATTAATCAAAACGTTGAACAACAAAATTTGGCTTCAGACAAGAGCATTCATAACAAAACTTTGCCATGACTCTAGAAGTAATGATCACACCAAAATCTAAATTAATAGTAGTAATTTTTTTGAAGTAGTTCGAAAAAGCACCATTTAAAGATAAATAAATAGAATGTTGCAGACAGTGCTCTCCAAATGGTGTCCCACCGCAACTGAACTGACTTAACAAAACAATTCATTTTCATCTCAAATAAATAACCACAATGAAAACTAAATAACAATAACAGTTATCTCACGAGCTTGAAAATTGAATTAACAATGAATTGTAATCGGAAAATATTATAACAAATCGATAATTAGAGCTTGAATTAAGAATATTAATTATAATAATTAAACAGAAGTTCGATGTAGTTAAAATAATGACCTGAATTAGTGATCTCACTGTCCGGCGAATCATACTCCGCCGGAGCACCATCGCCGTCATTTCCGACGTTTTCCACAGCTTCCTCATTCACTTCCGGCTTCTCATCTAGGCTTTTCGCTTTTCCATCAACCGATTCGATTTTCTTCTCAGCAACATTACGCAGTTCAAGAGTGACATCAGCAATGGAGTGATACTTCTGCATCTGGAGGACAGGGATCCAGTTGAGCCGCCTGTGATGGATTGCGGCAAACGCCAAGTCGTAATCGTTGGAGGAAGAAGCGACCTGCGCGAGATGACCGCAGAGAGCGTCGATGATCGCGTTCGCAGCGGCAAACTCGCCGCGATACCATGCGAGAATGGCGTCCTTGGCAAACGCGTCGGAGACTAACAACGGCGGGGGCAACTGAGACTGCAACGGCAACGGCACCGGCGCCGTTTTCGGTTGATCCGCCTGGGATTCTTGGATAGCCGCCATGGCTATGGATGGTTCAATTAACAAAGAACAACAAATGGAAATGAAAAAGAGAGAAAAGTGAGAAAAATGAGAGAGATTTTTTTTTTGCGATGAATGGGTTTTAGTTTTTTTTTTTAAAACCTTTTGAAATGTGTCACATGCATGTGTTGATGGAGAAAGGGTTTTAGAAATTAAGGAAGAGCGTTGCGTGTTGTTGAGTTTTTTTGTTTGTTAAAATTTCTAACGTGGCAACCTTGCCACCTTGCTTTATTCACGTTTATTAGTTGTTACTGGTATTTTTCTTTCTAGAAATTTAAAAAGTATTCTCACACTTAATATTTAATAAATAAAATAATAAGAAAAATGATGATACATCGATAATAAATTATATGATAATTATTTATTCGGTTAAATTGTAAATTTTAAATTATTTATATAATTTTACACTTTAAAATATTATGAATTAATGTTATGAATTAATGTTATGGTGATATTTTTTATACTGAGTACACAACCATTAAACTTTATATATATATATATATATATATATATATATATATATATATATATATATATATATATATATATATATATATATATATATATATATATATATATATATATATATATATATATATATATATATATATATATATATATATATATATATATATATATATATATATATATATATATATATATATATATATATATATATATATATATATATATATATATATATATATATATATATATATATATATATATATATTAATATTTATGTAAATTTTTTATCATTTGAAAATATCAATTATTTATTAATCATAAAATGATTTGAATTTTCTTTTGAGAATGAAATGAAAAATATTTCCATAATATTGAACATTCCTAAAATTTGATTTCAATACATAGAGGGTTCTATTTTTTATAAAAAATTAAAATCAAAATTAAAAGGAAAATCATTTTTTTTCTAGAAAGAGATTGTGAATGATTATCACTGTGTAAGAAAAGAGATGAATAAAATACAAGGTAAATAGAATTGCAAAGAATAGGAAATATTTATTTTATCAATTTTTTAGAGAAACTCTTTAATAATATTTAATAAGTTATCATTTGGTCTAATTCAACAATTCGACATCTTATATATTAAATATTTTATTTTAATTATAAATCTCACATGTCCATGAATAGAATTTTTTTAAATAAATGATAATAATTAGTAAATATTTGATTTTCCTTTCCTAATTATATAAAATTTCTTTTATTAAAGATGTTCTTAGAATAATTACAAAAAAGGAAAATATTTTAATTATGATTAATTATAAATATTTATTAAATTAATTTTTTTATAAATATAAATAAATAATATTGTTAGAGCTCGAATCATATATCAATAACTTATATCAATTTAAGCCAACTAATACATGATTATAAAAAAATCTCAATTAACATTTTAAATAAAAGTCAAATATATTGAAAAGAAAGATTGCTATCCAATAAGAGTGGAGGGACCATACAGAAACTCATTCAAAATAATTTAAATCTAAAAAAATTAAATCTAGACTATTTTTTTTTTTACATAATCTTGCTTAATATCAATAGGTAAAGAATCAAAATAAATAAAGATTGCAGATGTGCGGTCTGTATTAGCAAAATAATTCACACAATTATTTTCTTATCTAAAAATGTAAGATATGATAAAAGATATATCAAAAAGTGCTTTGATGCAAGCAAACCATCTAGGTCGCAACTCCTAAGGAACTAAATCATGATTAATTGGTGAAAAGGCTTTGACTACAATAATGGAATCAGATTCCATCCATAATTATTTATAGCTTTTCTCTCTAGTAATATTTATGCTCCTGAGCAGGGTAGAAAATTTACCCAAAAGAGAATTGTTCCAATAAAGAGGCTCTGCAAAAGTCAAACCAGGAGCTCCTGAATGATATCTAAAAATATTCCTACAACCTGCAAAAACTAGGTGATAGGAGAAAGCCCAATCAACATTACACTTAAGTCAGTCTAAGGATGGAGGACACCATATGACTTCTTTAACAAAGGAAGCTTTGGGAGGATGAACAGGAATGCTGAAAGCTTTAAGAACAGAAAAAGCATCCCATGAAGCTTTGAAATTGAGATTTGTTTTAGAACCTGACTTGAGTCATGATGAGAGAAAGAACTGAAGTCAGGTTAACCTCTTTATCCTGGAATAGGATAGAGTTTCTTGTATTTCAAATATCATTAATGACGTAAATGAGGGAGGCTTGAACAATTAATAAATACGGAGGACTATGCATGATTTTACAAATGGCCCAAATATCATTCTTAGAATTTATTAGTGATTTATGTAACACTCTAAATTCTAAGTATAAATTATAAAATATTATGGAAAATATGAATATAAATGCAAGGGTGTCACATTAACAAAAGCCTTTCAATTGATATTTTAAATACATATTTTAAGTCAAAGCATATCATAAAAAAACATAGCAAAGTAGTTTGTTCAAAACAACTCAATGACATAGCAAAATCCCTAACCCGATGTTACAATATCAGAATGACACTGAATACATAACTAGACAGTCGATAAAAGATACGGTGAAACATAAGAGAAAGCAAACTATTGAAGATGCCAACTACGCCATCCTTAGTAACCAAAGCTATCCTTCCTTAGTCTCAACCCGGGGATTACATGTATAAAGTACAAAAGTAGAAACATAGAGACAAGAAAGGGGTGAGAATACATTATATAATTTAAATGGTGTATAAACAACAAGGATAGTATAATCATCATACACAATCAAATCACAATCACACAATTAGATAACATAGATAATTATGTATGCAATGTTTATCTATTATATTCATATGCATATGGTATCAATCTCTTGAATATCAGAGGTATGTTATTTATGTATCAAACCCGTCACTGGACCGAAGACCTACTAGTCACTGGACCGAAGTACTACCTGAAGGTGATAAAAATACAAGAATGGGGGTTGAATTGTGTTTAGCTATTTCTTTCTTTTTGTAAAACACTCTTACTAGATTCTAAACACAAGGTTTAGAATCTAAGACAATGTTAATTGTTGCAGCAGATAAAACAAGATCAGAGTTATATAGAGAAAGAAAGAGAGACATAAGAAATTTTATCCTAGTTCCTCCCACAAAACGAGAGTAATCGAGTCCTCTTTCACTTTCAAGGGATTTCAATATAATCAAAAGATTATAAATGCTCAAGCACACAAGCAATAGACTTTCAATGCTCAATCACACAAGCAAGAGACTCCCAATGCTCAATCACATAAGCAAGATACTTCCAATGCTCAAACATACAAGTAAGAGATTTCAGATACTCGAGCACACAAGCAATATACTTCTAACAATTTATCCTAATCAGATAAAAGATTGTTTGGATATCACACTTGATATACAATCAGAGGTGTAACCAAAATACGACACATAAAGACTCTTAAGACTTAATAATTTCTAAGATATATAAATGATAAGAAATTATAACTTCAACTTGTGCTTTTGATTTGATAGAGTAATAACTCTTTTAATTGTCAAATATTGGTTTTTGTTTTCTTCAAGTCTTCAGCTCCTTATATAGAGAGATAGAAAACAATCGTTGAAGAAAAGGGCTTGCACAAGAGAGTCTTGGAGAAGCTTGACTAGAGATGTTGGGATGTTTCTTGATATGAATAATGTCGTTGACATGAAATTTGAATTCCCTTTGCATTAAAAGGAATTATTTGTTGCACCCACGCTGTTTTGTGCAAATTTTTTGTTTGGGTATGCACATGATCAAAAGAAGACCAAATGACCTCTGAGTCTGATAGTGACATTTCAGAGTCTTCTTGATCCTTGTGTTGACCTGGTTCAAAGTCTGAATCTTTAGAGATTGACTTTCTTCAGATTCTGGTCTTCAAAAGTTGACCTTCTTCAGAGTGTGAGTCTTAAGAATATGACTCTCAGGTTCAAATCTTTCATATTCTGGATCATTTAGCTTTTATTTAAATTTTATTTTTCAATGCCAGTACATAATTTTAGTCTATGGTCCTGCACACTTAAACATATATTAGAATACCCAATTGTTCTTTAAATACTTTGTTATCATCAAAACCTTAGGGGTATGGTACAAACCAATTTTGTTCCAACAATCTCCCTCTTTTTGATGATGAAAAATTATTGACAGTTGTAGTAAAGCGACTCTAAAAAAAAAACTTAAGTAAGTATCTTTTATCGTCTCCACAAGGATTAATGTTATCGACGTCATTCAATCGTTACTGCATTTCTAAGCTTGTTTGTAAAAGTTTACTTAAAGCGAAAGGCAAAAGAAATAAACAACGAAAAATTAAAGATCTTGGAGAGGGGCGAGAACATGCTAGGATTTTTTTCATAACTCGACAATATGCCTTCTATCATTTAGTTATACACAATATATTTATTCCCCAATACCATCACGTATCGCTCGTGTCAGCGCTCGTGTCCAAACGCCAAGAAGGTCTCAACCATATCATTCGTGTCCAAAGCAATATGGATGTATTAAGATTGATACAAGAGTGAACATTAAGCCTAAAGTTATGTCTAGCGTTCAGGACCAAACAAATGTTAAAGCATCAATACCGATTCCTAAACAGATTGTGTCTAACATTGTGACCAATAAACAAAAATATACAACATACATATCAAACTGATTTATCACGTGTGAACTTCTCAATAATTTTATATTCTCACGAAACCCTATTCGATATTGATCATGTCCAACCAAATGAAGAGGAATTACCATAACTAACTAAATCGTGTCCAGCCAAGTTTTATGGTAACATTAACAATCAGATACAAATGAATATCAAATCCCACCTCTATATCTAGAGTATGGTATTCGATAGTCAAAAAATATTGGATCATAGGTTTTGAAATGGGTTTGTCAAAAGATTCCAAAAACCTAGGTTTTACATAAACACAAATGAAATAACCAAAATCAAATAATCAATTGGTTCTCGTACAATAGAATTAGAGTAAATAAATATGAGTATGAGTTATTACAACCAAAACCAACAAAGAATAAAGCCTAACCGCTCATGGTATCTAGCCACGATGAGGGGGAAGTGAAGAGGGAGAAGAATCAACCGAGGTGTCCCACCGGGTAACTCTGATCTGACTCTAATCCCTAAGAATCATTTTCTATGTTGTTTGTAGCACTTTTCTTTCTCTCTCTCTCTCTCTCTCTCTCTCTCTCTCTCTCTCTCTCTCTCTCTCTCTCTCTCTCTCTCTCTCTCTCTCCAAAATGTTTCTCAGCTCCCTCTAGGTTGCCACCATGAAGAAAGATGACGGAATAGCCCAAAAAGTGTGAAAAATTACTAAAATGGATTTGTTGTCACAACAAGGCGCGGTATGGGCGCTTACCGCAATCAAAATGTCAAAAAACATGGCTTCTGGTGCTCCTAGGGCGCACTTAGTGTGGTGTGCTTTACTGAAAAAACAGATCTTGTTTTCATCATAACTTCTGAGCTGCAACTCTGATTGACGCACGGTCGGAAGCATTGGAAAGCTTATTCAATAATCTACAAGATAATCACTAAATATCATTGCTCGAATACCTACAAAAGAAGTGAAAAAAATATCAAAAGATATAATATTCCCCATTCAAAACTTGTATCCCCCCTCCCATAATATTGTTGTAATAGTTTATATTTACTTTACGCAATTTATCACATTATATACATGTTTAGTAAATTAGGTTTTGTATGATAAGACAAAAAATCAAAACAAATAGCATGACCTAATCCAAGACAAAAATGCATGAAAAATGACAACACCTTGCACACAAGAACCTCTAGGGTTTCACCCACTTGGTTGCCTTAAAATAAATGGCCATGGTATGCATGCTAGGTATCTTGGAAAAATCAAACAAAACAAAAAGATCATAGTCCCTCGATGATGCTATATTGGTTGCCTAAACAAAGATGATCTTAGTCCCTCAAAACTTGTTAAGATACTTGGAAATATTGTTATCATGGTCATACGATGACCCACGCCTGTCCCGTTTAACATCCAAAGATAGGGTTGTTTACCAACGCAATGGTAAATCAACAATGTCAAAGGAATAAAAATGTGTAGGAAAGACTTTTGAGTAGGTAGATGCTTCTAGTTACTTGATCATTTCAAAAACCATCCTTGCTAATTTCAAACTATCACACACACATTTCAAAACAATTTCCAAACAACTTTCAAAACATTGAAACATTTTTCAAAAGACAAACATCTTTGTATACATTCTTGTAAACAAGAATCATTACAAAGATTGCCAAAACAAAGGCCTCTTTTAAAAATACTTTCAAAACCACACAAAGCACCATTTCAAACAATTGGAAAAGCAAAGCAAGTGATCTAAACAAGTAACTAAGAGCCCATGAAAAACCATGGATGAAAAGGGTGCTAGCACCTTCCCTTTTCATAATCTACCCCCCGAACTCAAGAAAACATCTCAAAGGTATTTCCTGTGCTTTTTTACCTTTCCTTTTGGATAAAATAAAAGTCGGTGGCGACTCTTGCTAAACTGAAACATTTGTGAACACAAACGCAAAACCTCAAGTCATTTCTCCCACCGTATCACACATTCCATCATTGTTTATTATGTTGTTGATACAAAGAGAGTTGTTTAAGGACATTGGATATCTAAAGAATTCAGGATGGATTATCTATGTTTTGGTAATTGGTTTTTCTTCTTACTAAAGGACTATTGACTAGTGTGATCAAGGTCTGAAGGTATATGTCATCAAGGAAGAATGTTAAGCTATAATGAGATGTATGAAGTTCTTCTGAGGATTTAAGAACAATTTTTATTTATGAATTTCACGAGTATTTAATTTTTTTATCCTTTTACTAGGTGTTCAAGAAAGAAGAAGTCAAGATGTCACACTAGAAGGTGCAACGCCATACAGTTGCAAAAGCTCTAGAACCTGTTATATGTTTTTGTTTGGTTCAATGCAAAGTGAGTGTCCTGGTGGATAGAAAGATATATATGATTTTCTTTTGTAAATCTATTGTATGTGAAGTCTTCAAAGGTTCTTATCTATTCCTTGAATGAGAATAAGGTATGTTTTTGAGTTACTTTATTGAGAGAAGTACTTTTAGTCATGAGTAACTTCAGGATCAAAATCAGTGATGTGTTCATTGAGAAAGGTACTAATGTTTAACCAGATAGTGTTTTAAAAACCAGACTAGCCGGACGGGTAGAACCGAGAATCGGTCAGGTAACTGGTCTGGTTCAATTGGTGGATTGACTATGTCTTTGAACCCGTACAACCCAGTGTAAATCGCTAAAATCGGGAAAACCGTCGGTTTTTCTAAATCGGTGGTTTAAATGCTTTTTTATTTATTTTATTTTAAAAAATCAAAATGATGCGTTTTGATTATTTTGATAAAAAAATAAAAATAAAAGAAATGAAATAAAAAAAAATAAAAAATAAAGTAATGATATCATTGACAGTGAAAATGTTGTGGATGCGGTTGATTTTGTTGCAGATGGTTTTGATATTGAAATAATTTTTCCTCCTTGAAACTAAATTTAGTAGACAATGGAGTTATTTTTTTTATAAACTATTCAATTAGATTATGTTGCAATTAGAATTTGTTTGCAATTAGACTTTGTAATTTTGCTTTATTTTGTTACGTGTGATATCTATGTTTAAAATTTGAATTTAAATTATGAACTTGTGAATTTATTTATGCTATGATATTTTCAAAAAAAATCTTGTGAATTTATTTATGATATGATATTTTCAAAAAAAATTAAGTGCTAATTATATTTTGTAGAGAGTAGAGATTGAATCATCCGGTTCGATAGGTTTTATACCTATATAACTTTGTTATAATGACTGGTCTATTCAACAGAGTTATCTAGTTTAATCCAGTTTAGTCATGCAGTTCGACTAGTGAACCAATGATTCGACCAATAAACCAGTGACCCAGTATCCTTACTAGTTTGATGCCTGGTCTGATTTTTAAAACACTGAAACCAGATGTTGGAACATTATCAAAATAGTTTGTTACTCCCATGTGCGGAAGATTCTAAAGGGCTATGGGGCATTGGATGAGGAAGCTCTCAAGAAATCATTTTAAGAGGAAGTTCGTCATTTAGAGTTTGTTTTGGTCGGTGATTATCATGTGTTTCAGAGATGAAATATTGAATGATAATGAGTCTTGGAGTAAAAATCTATTGGCCAAGTCTAAAGAAGATTGCATTATTGGAGGATATTCTCATCAATTAGATTAGAACTAACTGAGTCCTGACATATTTTGAAGATTAGGTACATTGCATAAGAAAAATGTGTTTTCAATTAAGTTGGTTACTGTTGTACCCCAAAATTTGCCCTCCCATATTCTTCAAGAAATTGCCAAGTCATGCTTCAAAGTTCCCCAAGGGTTGCACAGTGTAAGAGCCTCCTAAACAGTCAAAATTAGGGTTTTGGTTCTGATCAAGAAAATGAAGTTTCCAAGGATCCAATCAAGTCTCACATGCCTACAAATATGGTCAAGCATCCTCATACAAAGTTTCAAGACTCTCAGCACAAAATTGCACAGTCAAAAACCCTAATTGCACTACAGTCAACTGTAGGGGCAAAATGGTCATTTGACAGTCAAAAGTTCAAATTTTTGGTCAACATCTAATTTTGAAGCCACAAACATCATTTGATCAATGCTTGATCATGATTCTCAAAGCTTGGCTCAAGAATCATCAAGATGCAAAAGTTTCCTTATTTGGACAGCTGAAAAAGTCAACTGTAAATTGACCAGGGCATAACTTTCACATGGATTATCAGAAAAATTCCATCCAAAGCTCATTTTTAATAGAAAGACATTTCCTACAACTCATATTCATACTCCAAGTCCAAGAAATGCTCTCACAAAAAGTTATCAATTTCAACATTATAGGTCATTTCTAAAAGTCAACAAAAAGGGACTTTAAGTCAAAGGCCATAACTTGAGATTGGTAAATCAAAATGACATGGGACCAAAGGAATTGGTTAGAGGACTCAAATACCTTTCCAAAATGTCCAAGAACATGAGCAAAGCTTAAAAATTGAGCAAGTTATGCCTTGTGGAAGTTGGGAAATTTTTGGATATTTTGAAAAGTCAACATTGATTCAAATGACCTAAAATTGCTAATGGGCCTATTTTTCTTCCACAATTCATCATCCAAGGCATGTGCACGACCACTTGGCCCAAAGGGAAGTTTTTCTTCATTTTTTTATTTATTTATTTGAATTTTTATTAATAATAATTCATTTAAATCAATTAAATACATGAAAAATACTTAACCTACTATTTCAAATCTTTTTGTGCATATAATATCTTCAAAAATTCGTGCATGATCAGATATGGAAGAATTGGAATTGATTGGATATGATTTGTACAAAAAGTGCATGAAAAAGATTGGAAAAACTAATGCTTGAAAATCAAATATTGCATAATCAATTCTTGGATTCTTTTGATCAGATTTTTGACCTAATTCATTCATACATATACAAAGAAGCAAAACCTAATGCCAAGGACCACTAAGCTGCGCCAGACATAGAAAAGAAAATTCACACTTTTTGCTTAAAAATCTCAATTCTGAAAACATAGTTCTAGGTCGTTTCAAGCCACAAAACTGATTCCATTGCATTCCTGGGGCATCAAGCAACGTGCCTGGATCAAAAACATCAAGTCTAACACCTTGAAACATTGTACAGAAGTCAAGCTTTTTCCATTTTTTTTCACAATCGTATTTTATAATTTAAGCACATTCATTGCATTTTGTTCATGGATTCTTATTAATTGACTAATTCTGAAGCTAACCCAATTGCTTAATTGCGTTTTTATGCACTATTGGAGAATCTGGCATTGTTGTTTTTTAGGGTTCTTAAGCTTTTGAATTAGGGGTTTTTGAATACAGCAAAATTGGAGAATCACGATGCCATGGTTGCAACCAGCATGCTTGGACGAAGAGATTAGATGCCTCGCGCTCAATTTATGAGCCACTACAAGCTATTCGTTATTTTCTGGAAAGGCACCTTTTAGAACGTTTAGAAAACCGTTGCTGATTCTATTTTGTTTCAGGAAAAAAAAACAAGCCAACGAGGAAGACGCTTAGGTGGCCATCCACGATTGGCTGATTCAAATTTCGCGCGTAAAGCGCCCCACTAACCATTATTTATTTTATATTTATTGTTTATTGTTTAAGGTACAACACGCGCATTTGGAACGGTTGGCAAGCATAGTGATTGGTAATGTTCAGGACCTGGGTTCGAGCCCCAGGTCCTCACCCCTTTCCATATATTTTTTCATTTAATATTCACATGCAGATTAAACATAGTGGAGCACCATACACCCACAAAATCTATCCATCCACGTGCCCAATGGAGATGATCAGAAGGCCACGCTCTGAGGAATACTGTGAACCATAGTCAATGCTTGAGTACGTGAGTGAAAAAAGTCAAAGAGGCCAAGGTTGATGGGCCCAAATTGCTAAGGAGAAACCTCCAAAATTAGGGGCAGACCCCCTAGGTTTGCAATCTTTTTTTTATTTCCTTATTTTTTTTTATTTTGTTTATTTTCTTTTAATCATTGTTCTTAATTAATTTAATATTTTCATAAAAAACACAAAACACCATAAAAAATCAGAAAAAAGATAAAAAATAATAAATATTTTATTTAATAGTATTTTGTAAATAAAGTCCATTAATTAGCTAGTTTTAAATTAGGTTTTAATTTTAACTCTTTTAATAAAAATCTAAAAAATATAGAATTAGGGTTCATGATAATTTTTATTCCTTTTTATTTTTCTTTCATAATAATTAAAATATTAAATATTTATTTTTGTAATTAAATTGCATGTAAATTAATTAGGGTTAATTTTAGGTTAAAATTTAATCTTCTTTTTAATAAATTAAAAACTACTAGAATTAGGGTTAGCATTTTTTAATTAATTCTTTTTTCATTAAAATCATAAAATACCAAAAATACAAAAAAACAATTTCTTTTCTTTTTAATTAATTAATTCCATCATTTAATTTAATTTTGCAAAAAGGGTCCAACGCCCTCGTTTTTAATTCTTATTCAATTCGCATATTTATTTTATTTCGTTTAATATTTATGTATCTCTCCCAAAGCCGTGTAACTAATTGCTCGCACTTTTAATTCTTTATTTTCTTTACTTTCTTTATTTTTCTGTTAAAACGGGTTCAAGAAATTTTGGCGATGTGGACCCGCGCCTTTTGTAATAGCTTAGAACTTTACTTTTCTCGCAATTTTTAACTGTTAATCAAGGCATGAAAGAATGTATGGACAAAAATAAAAACAAACGCATAGATCACCCATAACCTGACAAGACAAAAATAAATGAATCTGACACACGAATCACACACCACCCCTAGGGTACGCCTCACTGTTGCCTTGCCTCGAAAGGTGATCGTCGAGTAGAGGATGTCTTAGTAAGTCCTCATGATCCGGGAACCTGGCATGAGGGTAGCTTCTAAGGTGTCTTCCCATTGATCTGGTGATCACCATGTCCCGAACCTCGAATTGACCCGAACACCTCCAACGGTGGTGCTACCTACCTCTCAATGGTGGGATGGCACTACTTTAAGGACATTTACACAGACGAATTCCTTAGGGTAGGTAGACAACTCTAAGATACTTGCTCTAATTTCAAAAACAAATCAAAAAGTACTTTTCACACTGACACCTTTTCAAAAAGCTTTTGAAAGCAATTTTTCAAACACTCTTGAGGACCGATACAAGAGTCGAACTGGAATTTTCAAAGAAACTTTTTAAAACCCACAGTTGAAAAGCAAACAAACCATTTTTGAAAACACAATGAGCAAGTATCTAAGAGCCCATGGATAACCATGGATAGAAAGGGTGCTAACACCTTCCCTTTCTATAACCTACCTCCCGAACCGAGAGCAATCTCTATAAGGAATTTTTCTGTGCTTTTGTCCTTTCCATTCGGAGAAAATAAAAGACGGTGGCGACTCTTGCTTCCGCGACATTTCGCGAACCAGCGTTAAACAGTCAGTTCCAGATCCATCAATCACAGAACTGGCGACTCTGCTGGGGACTTAACTTAAAGTGAGGTGTACCTTAGGGTTAGTTCATAACTGTGTTTTCAATTGTATTGACTTGTGTGCTTTAAATTGTGGGTTGCTTGGGAGTTCTATAGATCCTAACCCGGATCTGGGGATACCTTCTTAGAAAGTAGCAACAAGACTGTGAGGGAACTGTGCGGGGTATACCGACATGGTTGAAACAGTCTGCTACGTTGATGTGGCACTTTGGTGTGTACCGGTAACCCTTGAGTTCAGTCAAGGAGAGTACGGGGCCTCCGTGTGGTGTCATGAAGCATCAACAGACCTTAGGAACAACTATCTTGGCCTCTTTAGGGTAGTGAGATAACTGACTTTGGTGCAGTCCGAGGTTGGTTGATACTCGATACTACACTCAATTGAGGGTTGCTTTCCTGGAATATTTCGGTCGCCAGTTCAGTGGCTAAATCGAAACAATGAACAATGAAAGCAATCCAGTGATATTGGGACCCTTAGAACCCGGTTACTTCTAATAGGACAGGTTGATCCCACCAACTTCAAGAGGGTAATACCCAGACCCCATGCTGGCCTAAACTCTAAGGGTTTCTCTTGTGTGACTTGTGTGCCTTCGTACTTGACTATTTGCATGCTTGAGCTTCTTGCAGGTTTTGTTTATAGTCCTTAACTAGGACTCATAACAGGGTTTATTGAATTTCCTGCAGGTTCTGTTCATAGTCCTTAACTAGGACTCTTAACAAGGCTTACCAAGTTTCTTGCAGGTTTTTGTTCATAGTCCTTAACTAGGACTCTTAACAAGGCTTACTAGGTTTCTTGCAGGTTTTGTTTATAGTCCTTAACTAGGACTCATAACAAGATTTACCGAGTTTCTTGCAGGTTTTGTTTATAGTCCTTAATAGGGACTCATAACAGGGTTTACCCACATTACCCCATGCATACCATAACATCATACCATTGCATACATCCTAACCCATTTCAAGGATCTCAAGGGCTTGTGATGCAAGTCATGATAAATCAAACATCTAGCAAGGGGCAAAGAGGATTTATTTTCCTCTGGCCAAGGTTGTCAGGGGCTATGACCCACTGGATATGATGAGCTTTGACACTTGAAGAAGGTTCCCCTAGCCAAGGTTGTCAGGGGCTATGACCCACTTGATATGGTGAGCCTTTGACCCTTGGAAGAAAGACTCTCAACAAATATGAAGTTCCTTCAATCAAGCTACCGGATCCCAGCTCTAACAAATTTCTTGTTTACCCCGCGAGATCCTTGAAAACATTGCATGCATATCATACATATCATTGCATAACAGGTACCCTTGTTGCAGGTCACTTACCCTCCCTGCTGTTTATTTCAGCCATGGCTTCCCAACAAGATAACCAGGACCTTCACACTCAAGAGACTCAGTTCAAAGAGATCTTCCTAAGCCTATCCAAGGGACAGGAAGAGTTGAGGGCACTCCTCATGGGGAATCTGATCAAAAAGAGTCCTGAAGATGACAAGCACGAACAGCTGAAACGTCTACAAGCTGAGGTAGACACACTGAAAACCCAGATGCTGGGGCAAAGGGCACTCATTCAAGGTTTAGCTCAGGAGCAAGGAGAGCTGAGGGCCATGATCAGTCAGCTTCATCAAGACATAAAGCAACCAGCCCAAGTCAGGGACCCAGTCATTAATCAACTTCCAAGAAGTCAAAGGTTTGGGCCTCTCCAAGCTGCTATTACTTCACAGGTCCAACAACGACCTCGCCCAGAACAACGGGTTGATCAGAGCAAACCAGACAAGCCTAAAAGGCAGTTCACCAAGATCAACATGTCGCTGGATCAAGCACTACAACAGATGTTGAAGGCAGGGCTGATCACCTTAAGGGTTCCTCTCCGGAATCCAAACACTTCTGCTCCTAACTATCATCCCAACGATAGGTGCGCATACCATTCTGATAGCCCGGGGCATACTACGGACAACTGCTGGCCTCTCAAAAACAAGATTCAAGACATGATCGACGCTGGAGAGATTCAGTTTGAAGTACCTGAGACTCCGAACATAATCACTGCTCCCTTGCCAAATCATGGCTAGGATTGAGAAATTTTTGTTCATTCGAATGTTCAAGTTGCAATTTTCTTTTGTTCAAACATTTACTCATGTTAAGCATTGTTATTTCATTAATGCATTGCATATTTCTGTTCTGAAACAATATATTCGTATTCACTAAATGCAAATTATTTTCATATTTTTTTCTGATGTCAACTCTTGATCTAAAATTCTAAGCCTCTTGAGGGAGGATGACGAAAACGATACCATAATCTACAGTATGCTTTTGAACAGACCCCGCTGATGAGGTACAGGCATTGTTTCAAATCCCTAAACACTGGAGTTATAAGGATGATAATCCCTCGTTAACCCCTCTAAGCCAAAGAAGTAGGAGTTTTTCTTTTCGAAATTTAAAACCCTTAATCATAACCCGGGGCAGGGTAGTCTCTCAGTTGATCCAAGTGCATAACGAATGGCACCAAAAAGGTCCTTACGAAAAAGAAAGACAGTGATGGTTCCGAACAATCATACAGACAGGCAGTCATTACTTCTCAAAATAAAAACCCATTAAGTCAAAACCCATGAAGGAGACTTACAAAACTGGGGCATCCCGCTGACTGTAATTCCAAAAAAGGAAACAGTTCAGGCAAAAAAGAAAGGGATAACAAAAATCAAACAAGAAATAGGTCTTACAAACCCTCAACAAAAAAGGAATGACTGCCTATTCAAAATAAGTTATCAACATCCGAATCATCACCGGAAAATCAGAGCAAAGACTCAAACAAAGGTCTAACGTATGATCAACTGAGTTTAGGTTTGGAGAACATCACGAAGAGCGGGTGGGTACAAATAAAATTTGAGCCTTTATCCTTTGTTTCTTAAACCGTGAACCAAGCCACGTTATAACCCTTAAAAGTCCTAGCTGAAGCATGGGTTAGTTCAAAAGCATACTGTACGAAAGGTATCCTGACTCCTTAAGGCTTACGGTAAAATACGGAGTTGACATCACGTTTTACAAACAATCACTTGTTTTATGAAAAGAATGCATTTTCAAAATCTTCAAGACAGACATAAGCTTTGCATTTTTAACATAACCTTGTTTGCATATGAATATTTGTTTGAGCAGCAGGGAAATTCGCACGATGAATACCTAGTGAACAAAAGCACTTCCAATCAAGGGGCACGACATGATCATGGTCCATCATCTGGGGCAGTCCAATCAAGATTCGGAGAATCTCTCAAAGGCCAAATAGCCTGGGGCAAGTCTCCGCCTGAGTCACTTAGGGCATTTCAACAACGAATCTTGTCTGATCAAACACCTTCTGGTGGCGTGGCAAAATACTTCCAACAGGGGCAACTCCCTACATTCCCTGAACATGGATATAGTCGAAAAAATACTACGCATAATCAAAGACTCGCTAGGTTGACATGCCTAGGCCAAAAATTAGGGCTTCCCGGCGAACCAAAAGGGTTCGGGCAAAATGAAGGGATGAAATGAAAAAAATCTGTACACCCGGCAAGTCGAAAACCTGAAAAGGCGGCTTGGGCAAAAATGGGTATCCCGGTGGACTAAAAACCCGAAAGGGCGGTCCAGGCAAAAGTTAGGGATCAAAGCGTACGACTATGTCCCGACATCTTGTCACTTGCCTATCAGAAGAAGAGTTTGTCCATCAACAACTATCAGCACCTCATAGGTCTTCCTCTCCCACCTCAGAAACAGGGGCAATAAAGAGTTGTCTAAGCAACCAGATTGTTCTGTCCTCCAAGGTACCAAGGTAAGTTCGGCTGAAGAACATAACCCGATGTCTTAATTCCCCAGAGAATGAGTCAGTGCATTCTCCCTGAGCAATATTATCAAACTTAGGGAAGTTGGGTATCCTCCCGCAGATCTCAACATCCCCCAGCATCAACATACAAATATTCTTAAACAAACATCTCCGACAGTCTTGGTCTAAAGATTGTTCCCCGGAGGTATACCAGCATTCAGTGGAGTCATCTTCCCAATACAATTCAAAACTTCCCCAAGAGAGTCCAATCCAGTTTCCCCAGGAAAGTTGGAATTCATCTCCCAAGTAGTAAGCTTATCCCTAGTAGATTCTGGAAGCTTATCCCTCGCAGAACACGAACGCGTCGTCCGGCTTTATTCAAAGAGTTATTTCCTTACCAGGATATAACTGGGTTATCCTCAGCCAAAAGCCACGGAAAGAGCATCCTCGACGAAGTCTTCTTATCCCCAGCGAAGTCTATTAACACTTCCAACACAACAAGGGTATCCCCAGCAAGTTATTACCATCAACTCAATGAAGTATCTCTCTCCCCACAGAGTATTGCTCCCCAGCAAGATCGTTAGAGTACTTTCCTCCCCGCAGAGTAATCCATTCGCCAAGTTCATTCCCCAACGGAGTTATCTTCTCCTACCGGTATTCTTGCAACTATCATCCCCAGCGGAAGCAAAATCTATTCTTCAACATTAGCCCAGGAGTGACTTCCCGGCACCCGTCAAAGATTTACTTTCCTAGACGAAAAACATGCATTTGTAAACGTCACATACATCATTATGGCATGCACATACGCATCATATCTTACAAATCTCATTTATGTTGAGAACATCATCGCTTGATCTATATCATGCATTGCATATGACTGACCTTTACCTTTCAGGAAAGATTCAGCTAAATTCTCAATCGTATTCCAAGACCTAGACCGGTTCAGTTAATCGACTCCAAAGATTTCTTATCCAGTCCAAGGCTTTCTCTAGTCCAGCTAAATCGACCCCAAACAGATTTTTCTGATGAAGACTCAGTAGAAGTTGTCAAAGGTTTTTCTCAAACATCCGCTTTTGAGATTATAATTTCCTATGGTTCTCTCCCCGATCTTGCGGAGACGATAATTCCATCCCAGGTTTTTCTCAAACGTCCGCTTTTGAGATTATAATTTCCTATGGTTCTCTCCCTAATGTTGCGGAGACGATAATTCCATCCCAGGTTTTTCTCAAACGTCCGCTTTTGAGATTATAATTTCCTATGGTTCTCTCCCCAATGCTGCGGAGACGATAATTCCATTCCAGGTTTTTCTCAAACGTCCGCTTTTGAGATTATAATTTCCTATGGTTCTCTCCCCGATGCTGCGGAGATGATAATTCCATCCCAGGTTTTTCTCAAACGTCCGCTTTTGAGATTATAATTTCCTATGGTTCTCTCCCCGATGTTGCGGAGATGATAATTCCATTCCAGGTTTTTCTCAAACGTCCGCTTTTGAGATTATAATTTCCTATGGTTCTCTCCCCAATGTTGCGGAGACGATAATTCCATTTCAGGTTTTTCTCAAACGTCCACTTTTGAGATTATAATTTCCTATGGTTCTCTCCCCGATCCTGCGGAGACGATAATTCCATTCCAGGTTTTTCTCAAACGCCCGCTTTTGAGATTATAATTGCCTATGGTTCTCTTCCGATCCTGCGGAGGTGGTAATCCCAAGATTTTCTCAACGTTTGCTGTTGAGGTTAAGGTCGTCCAAGGTTCTCTCACCGTTCCTGTTGAGGTACTAACTATCCCTGGTTCATTCATCGCCGTTTGAAGATCCAGATCCAGCTCCTGTAACCAGTCAGGACACATCTATACAAAGCATCTGAAAACCAGCTCCTGCAACATGTCAGGTACTCATTTTTCTTGTGCAGGTACGCAGGTTCTCGCTAAGGAATCTCTTATGCGATCAACATCCAGATGGAATCTATAAGCCCATCATCCTATTCATCAATCCCTAAATGACATCTATAAGCCCATTCCCATCATCGCACTGCTACTATGTGAGCGCAAATTTCTGGGCACTCTAGTGTTCAATCATCTTCTACCCTCGGATTACGAAAGGCACGTCAGCCAATCTGCATCCTCAGGTCTAAGAAGATTGAACAGGGGCAACTGTTGTACCCCAAAATTTGCCCTCCCATATTCTTCAAGAAATTGCCAAGTCATACTTCAAAGTTCCCCAAGGGTTGCACAGTGTAAGAGCCTCCTAAACAGTCAAAATTAGGGTTTTGGTTCTGATCAAGAAAATGAAGTTTCCAAGGATCCAATCAAGTCTCACATGCCTACAAATATGGTCAAGCATCCTCATACAAAGTTTCAAGACTCTCAGCACAAAATTGCACAGTCAAAAACCCTAATTGCACTACAGTCAACTGTAGGGGCAAAATGGTCATTTGACAGTCAAAAGTTCAAATTTTTGGTCAACATCTCATTTTGAAGCCACAAACATCATTTGATCAATGCTTGATCATGATTCTCAAATCTTGGCTCAAGAATCATCAAGATGCAAAAGTTTCCTTATTTGGACAGCTGAAAAAGTCAACTGTAAATTGACCAGGGCATAACTTTCACATGGATTATCAGAAAAATTCCATCCAAAGCTAATTTTGAAGAGAAAGACATTTCCTACAACTCATCTTCATAATCAAAGTCCAAGAAATGCTCTCACAAAAAGTTATCAATTTCAACATTATAGGTCATTTCCAAAAGTCAACAAAAAGGGACTTTAAGTCAAAGGCCATAACTTGAGATTGGTAAATCAAAATGACATGGGACCAAAGGCATTGGTTAGAGGACTCAAAGACCTTTCCAAAATGTCCAAGAACATGAGCAAAGATTAAAAATTGAGCAAGTTATGCCTTGTGGAAGTTGGGAAATGTTTGGATATTTTGAAAAGTCAACATTGATTCAAATGACCTAAAATTGCTAATGGGCCTATTTTTCTTCCACAATTCATCATCCAAGTCATGTGCACGACCACTTGGCCCAAAGGGAAGTTTTTATTCATTTATTTATTTATTTATTTGAATTTTTATTAATAATAATTCATTTAAATCAATTAAATACATGAAAAATACTTAACCTACTATTTCAAATCTTTTTGTGCATATAATATCTTCAAAAATTCGTGCATGATCAGATATGGAAGAATTGGAATTGATTGGATATGATTTGTACAAAAATTGCATGAAAAAGATTGGAAAAACTAATGCTTGAAAATCAAATATTGCATAATCAATTCTTGGATTCTTTTGATCAGATTTTTGACCTAATTCATTCATACATATACAAAGAAGCAAAACCTAATGCCAAGGACCACTAAGCTGCGCCAGACATAGAAAATAAAATTCACACTTTTTGCTTAAAAATCTCAATTCTGAAAACCTAGTTCTAGGTCGTTTCAAGCCACAAAACTGATTCCATTGCATTCCTGGGGCATCAAGCAACGTGCCTGGATCAAAAACATCAAGTCTAACACCTTGAAACATTGTACAGAAGTCAAGCTTTTTCCATTTTTTTTCATAATCGTATTTTATAATTTAAGAACATTCATTGCATTTTGTTCATGGATTCTTATTAATTGACTAATTCTGAAGCTAACCCAATTGCTTAATTGCGTTTTTATGCACTATTGGAGAATCTGCCATTGTTGTTTTTTAGGGTTCTTAAGCTTTTGAATTAGGGTTTTTTGAATACAGCAAAATTGGAGAATCACGATGCCATGGTTGCAACCAGCATGCTTGGACGAAGAGATTAGATGCCTCGCGCTCAATTTATGAGCCACTACAAGCTATTCGTTATTTTCTGGAAAGGCACCTTTTAGAATGTTTAGAAAACCGTTGCTGATTCTATTTTGTTTCAGGAAAAAAATAAGCTAACGAGGAAGACGCTTAGGTGGCCATCCACGATTGGCTGATTCAAATTTCGCGCGTAAAGCGCCCCACTAACCATTATTTATTTTATATTTATTGTTTATTGTTTAAGGTACAACACGCGCATTTGGAACGGTTGGCAAGCATAGTGATTGGTAATGTTCAGGACCTGGGTTCGAGCCCCAGGTCCTCACCCCTTTCCATATATTTTTTCATTTAATATTCACATGCAGATTAAACATAGTGGAGCACCATACACCCACAAAATCTATCCATCCACGTGCCCAATGGAGATGATCAGAAGGCCACGCTCTGAGGAATACTGTGAACCATAGTCAATGCTTGAGTACGTGAGTGAAAAAAGTCAAAGAGGCCAAGGTTGATGGGCCCAAATTGCTAAGGAGAAACCTCCAAAATTAGGGGCAGACCCCCTAGGTTTGCAATCTTTTTTTTATTTCCTTATTTTTTTTTATTTTGTTTATTTTCTTTTAATCATTGTTCTTAATTAATTTAATATTTTCATAAAAAACACAAAACACCATAAAAAATCAGAAAAAAGATAAAAAATAATAAATATTTTATTTAATAGTATTTTGTAAATAAAGTCCATTAATTAGCTAGTTTTAAATTAGGTTTTAATTTTAACTCTTTTAATAAAAATCTAAAAAATATAGAATTAGGGTTCATGATAATTTTTATTCCTTTTTATTTTTCTTTCATAATAATTAAAATATTAAATATTTATTTTTGTAATTAAATTGCATGTAAATTAATTAGGGTTAATTTTAGGTTAAAATTTAATCTTCTTTTTAATAAATTAAAAACAACTAGAATTAGGGTTAGCATTTATTTTAATTAATTCTTTTTTCATTAAAATCATAAAATACCAAAAATACAAAAAAACAATTTCTTTTCTTTTTAATTAATTAATTCCATCATTTAATTTAATTTTGCAAAAAGGGTCCAACGCCCTCGTTTTTAATTCTTATTCAATTCGCATATTTATTTTATTTCGTTTAATATTTATGTATCTCTCCCAAAGCCGTGTAACTAATTGCTCGCACTTTTAATTCTTTATTTTCTTTACTTTCTTTATTTTTCTGTTAAAACGGGTTCAAGAAATTTTGGCGATGTGGACCCGCGCCTTTTGTAATAGCTTAGAACTTTACTTTTCTCGCAATTTTTAACTGTTAATCAAGGCATGAAAGAATGTATGGACAAAAATAAAAACAAACGCATAGATCACCCATAACCTGACAAGACAAAAATAAATGAATCTGACACACGAATCACACACCACCCCTAGGGTACGCCTCACTGTTGCCTTGCCTCGAAAGGTGATCGTCGAGTAGAGGATGTCTTAGTAAGTCCTCATGATCCGGGAACCTGGCATGAGGGTAGCTTCTAAGGTGTCTTCCCATTGATCTGGTGATCACCATGTCCCGAACCTCGAATTGACCCGAACACCTCCAACGGTGGTGCTACCTACCTCTCAATGGTGGGATGGCACTACTTTAAGGACATTTACACAGACGAATTCCTTAGGGTAGGTAGACAACTCTAAGATACTTGCTCTAATTTCAAAAACAAATCAAAAAGTACTTTTCACACCGACACCTTTTCAAAAAGCTTTTGAAAGCAATTTTTCAAACACTCTTGAGGACCGATACAAGAGTCGAACTGGAATTTTCAAAGAAACTTTTTAAAACCCACAGTTGAAAAGCAAACAAACCATTTTTGAAAACACAATGAGAAAGTATCTAAGAGCCCATGGATAACCATAGATAGAAAGGGTGTTAACACCTTCCCTTTCTATAACCTACCTCCCGAACCGAGAGCAATCTCTATAAGGAATTTTTCTGTGCTTTTGTCCTTTCCATTCGGAGAAAATAAAAGACGGTGGCGACTCTTGCTTCCGCGACATTTCGCGAACCAGCGTTAAACAGTCAGTTCCAGATCCACCGATCACAGTTACTAAGAAAGTACAATGTCAACCTGAATGTCAGGACATTGCAATATGACAAGCCAATACAATCAATATACTCATGGATTATGTTCTGTTTACAGAATAAAGTCATGGGTTTAAGTCAACATTATGTCAAGGTCTTTGTTTCAATCAAGGTTTGGCTCTCATAAACCTGTTACGTCTGAGAAGCTCTAGGAAGTATTCTCATAACTTGAGGTGCAAGTTACATTGAGAAGATGAGGGGTATTTTTGGAATTGCACTACTGAAGAATTTTAGTGGAAACTGTTTGGACGGTTCTACTATCCTTGTGAAACATGCAGTCTAAAAAAAGGGCATTTTCAACGGCATGAAGAATGTCATTTCAAATGTTATAACATTGTCAACAGTCAAAGTTTTTGAAAATAGAAAAAGTTAAACAAGAACGTGTCTCTCTCCTATTGTGAAAGATGCACTGTTACTCAAGAAGATTTTATCTTCTTCTAACAATGTTTACATTGACTACATCATTGTTACAAGCAAGGCTTCGTTACAATCACAGTAACACTTCTTGTCTTTAAATAACGTCTACCTCAACATCCTCATTTGTTGTGTTTCAACAAGAGAAAATATTCTAGATATGCTGGCACTAAGAAGGTTCATCTATTGGAATCCAACAAATATAAGAGCAGTGATCCAAAGAAGGCTGGGTTCACCATTGTAATAAATGTTGGAACATCAACTAGAGTATCCTGGACTGGGAAAACATATGTGACAGAGATGAAATCCTTGAGGAAGAATCATGTTCATATACATGATTCAGATTCAGATGCTGATGAAGACTGGGTCAATTTCATTGACTCAGGAAGGAGAATTGGATATCTGGGAACTACTATCTTGTATATAGTTTAAAAATATGCGCTTGTGTGTTTGTTGAGTTATTTTGTGGAGAAACTTAGACTTACTCTTTGTTTCTTTGGGTTTGTTTTTATTTTTGTCTTCTTCTGTTGAGTATGTCCTGGTTGAGAGAGTTCTTTTCCCTTGATACAATTTGGTGTTTTTAGTTCTTTTATTGAGTCAGTTTCTTTTGAGTTTTTTTTGTTTGTCTTGAATCAATTCTTGCCTGTTTTGATTCAATTTTTGTCAGTTGTATTTCAATCTGTTTTTGTCAATTTTCATCTAAAAAGGAGAAGAAAAGTAGTAGTAGATCTAGGTCTAAGTCGTGTGTTGTTGCTTGTTGTATGCAACATTTTAGGGAGAGCATGATTGTCCATCATGTGAGTCTTGAGTCTCTTCTTGCAGTTGGTTTGAAATTATATTTCATAGGATGTTCGAACATAATTTGAGTCTCTGTCTACATCCTGTCTAAGTATGTGCTTATTTCTTTCTATTATGTCTTGTGTTCTGAGTTATGAGCATAGTTGTGTCATGTGTTGTGAGTTATCTGGAATTGAGGTCTGCTCCTATGAGACTTCACCTGGGAAGTTCAGGGTTGTAGATGGGGACTATGTTTAAGGGGGAGTAACATTTATCTTCTTCCTCATGTACAAAGTTTACATGTTAAGTGTTGTACCCCAAAATTTTCCCTCCCATTTCCTCAACATTTTCTCATCACAAGACTCTTGAAACTCAAGATCAAGCTAGGGTTTGCTCTGCTCAAGACACCTCCTTGCACTGTTGACCTAAATTAGGGTTTAAGTTTGCACATGGATGTTTTGACCTACAATTCCCAAAGTTACTTTCATACTTCATGTTGGACTCACAAGTTTGTCCATACCAAGTTTCAAGCCTTGATTCAAATTTTTGCCCAATCAATTGGAAAGTTGACCTAGAAATCAACTGTATTGGGAAAAAAGTCAACTGTGGCCAATTGACAGTCAAACCTCATGAATTTTGACCCACATAAACATTATGAGCTCATATGAACCATTTGATCAAGTTTGGATCACAATTCCACAAGAAATTTGATCAGATCACCAAAAGGGCAAAATGGTCATTTTTAGGGTTTTGACTGTACAAAGGTAATTTTTGACTGTCTGACCTAACCAATGGCAAATTAAGCTTAACCATGGACACAAGGACTCAATGACATTGTCTTGACCCATTCAACAAGTTTAAAAGATCTCAAATGCATAGGATTGACAAATGAATTTTGCAGTCAACTGATCAAAATTTGATTGTACACTGAAAAGTCAAACTTTGACTTTTTGGTCAAAATCAAGTGCCAAGGGTCATTTTTCATCAAGACATGTCAAATTATGAAACTTGTTCATCAAGAAACCCAAAATTGCAAATTAGGGTTTAAAATGGAAAAATTTCATAACTTAGAAATTTTCTAAGTTATAAATTTTTTCTATTTTTTCCTAACTTTGTCCCATTTTTTCACCAAGACGCAAATGGATTCAAACAAAACTTATAACATGAAAGTTGTAGTCCATCACAAAGTCTACAACTTTAAAACACAAAGTTTTCTCAAAAGAAGCTTGGATCTCAAGTTATGATTTTGGGAACAAGGGTACCTAAAACTTTTAACTTAGAGAAATTTTGCCCTAGTTTAGGCAGGATTTTGACCAATCTTCTTGGCCATTTTTCACATAGTTCCACTTGTAGTTTCAAGTTTCATTTCAAATATGGATTATAGTACATGTTGCAAGCTTTCCAAATTGTCCAAGAACTCCTCAAACACCTTTGTGGTTAGGGAGAATCGAATGCTTGAAGTTGGCAAAAACTCACTTTGTGACCATGGCCAATACATGTTCATACCACTTGCCAAGTCTGACCAAGCTAGCTTATTACACAATTACATGTCTCTAAACCAGTTTGTACTCCATAATTTAATGCAAATCCATTGAGCCAATGCATTGTCTTGGTCATTAGGGTATTGTACACAAGTTTAATCCCTAAATGGTAAAAGGCACATTTCCATTTTTGCAAAAGGTTGCTTTATGTCAAACCACTAATCCTTGAGCCTTGAACAAGATCTTATGTTGTCAACCAAATCCACAAACTTGGGGCCAATCTTGCATAATGTATGTAGGGTTAGAGCTAGCCTGTACAGGCCTGCTCTTGGTCACTTCTCATTTTGCTTCATAACCAAGGCATTGTGCAAAAAGCCAACAACTCACACATCTGATAAAACCAACTCAAGCAAAGTTGTCAAACAAGTTTCTCATACCCTAGCAAGCCAGAAGCACGAGCTCTTCACCACTCAAACCTCCTCTTACTCAAAATCTCCATTTTCTTGCAAAACAGGGCTAGTTCTGCAAACTTCAAGCCACCATCAAATCCCCTTGTGCATTTTGTCCAAAACAACTTCAAACATATTCCAATCAACATACCTGAGCTATCCAGACCATGCACAAGTTGTTGTAACTCCATTAACACACATTGCCATTTTTGTTTGGAAGCTTTACAGGTTGAATTCTGTAGCACGATTCAGGCCACTTCAAAACAAACTAAGCATTGGGAAAGGTTCAGTGGACATCAGGCAAGCTCAAAAGAACCTCAGGCACCATTGGAAGTTGTTGCGTTGTCCAGCTCGAACTCAACTGAAACAAGTATTTCATGAACTTCTATCTCTCTATTTAGGAATAGTTAGACTTAGGTTTGTGAATGAAAGATGTTGTATTCATAGCCCTGAAACCATACATGTGCTTAGTTTTCATTTATATTAATCGTGCTAGGAGAATTTCATCCATGAACTTTCTGAAAAAACTAGGTTAGAAATTAGGGCCAGAGAAATTCTCTCTGGTCTTTGAGAGTTAACTTAAGTTTTTTATATGGTTAGATTCGTTGTTTGATGCTCTACAAGTTTCATGTTTTGAGTTTTGTCAAAGGATCACAAATACAGGAGATACAAGTTTGTATGGAAAACGCGCGTTTTTCAAACTTCTGGAGGTTGAAGATGAAGTCTGGGCTGGGCCTGGATTTCTTTGCTTTTGACACCTCCCAATTCACTTTCAGCACCCCCTGACCCATTTCTTTGTATTTTTATTATTTTTGCATTTTCATTTCATTTCTGACTTTGATATTTTATTTTCTAATATAAAAAATACTTAAAAAATATTTTCATAAATTTTTATATTTTATTTGGTATTTATTTTAATTATTTCTAGCATTAATACATTAAATACTTTATATTTATTTTGTTTAAATTTAAAAATAATGTAAGAAATACTTTTATTTCTATTTATTATTTTTATCCACATTTGAAAATATTTTCTTGAAATATATACATTTTTGTAAATAATTTATTTTATTTTTTACACACTTAATATATTTAATATATATATATATATATATATATATATATATATATATATATATATATATATATATATATATATATATATATATATATATATATATATATATATATATATATATATATATATATATATATATATATATATATATATATATATATATATATATATATATATATATATATATATATATATATATATATATATATATATTATATATATATATATTATATATATATATATATATATATATATATATATATATATATATATATATATATATATATATATATATATATATATATATATATATATATATATATATATATATATATATATATATATATATATATATATATATATATATATATATATATATATATATATATATATATATATATATATATATATATATATATATATATATATATATATATATATATATATATACACACTATGTTTTATTAAATAATTAGAATAAAAGACCAAAAATATTACATTATTATTTTTATCATTATTTATACTAAAAAATGCCTTGTTTTTTTAATATATTTCATTTTTATACATATTAATATTTTTTGTACATAAAAAAATATATTATATTCATTTTCTTAAGGAATTAGGGTTTTTGCCCTAAAAACAAATAAAATTAACTTTTATTTATTTCTTTACATTTCTTTACATAAAAAAATACTTTTTGCATACATGAACGAATAAAAACTTTTTTTACATGATGCATTTTATTTAATATTTATTTAATTGTATTTATTTAAATATTGTACATTTGAATATTATGCCTTGCAAATTCAATATGGTTGTAATAATTTAGGGTTTAATTTCTTGCAAAATAATCCTCAATTCAAATTTGTACCCCCCCTCCCTATATCATGTTGTAATAGTGTAGAACTTAAATTCTCGCACCTTTAAATGCTTTCAATTATGCCATGGTTAGACTTAGGGTTTGTATGCAAAATCAAATCAACAAATAGTTTGACCTAATCAAAGACAAAAATGCATGAAAAAACAAACACAATGCACACTTGCACCCCTAGGGTTCCAATCCACTTGTTGCCTTCAAAAATGGGCCATGATATGCATGTCAAGTACTTTGGCAAAACAAAAATAAAACAAAGATCACAGTCCCTCGATGACGCTGTCTGAGTTGCCTAAACAAAAATGATCAAGTCCCTCAAGAAAATTGCCAAAAATACTTGACACTATTGTTATCGTGGTCTATACAATGACCCGCGCCTGTCCCGTGTAACATCCTAACACAAGGTTGTTCACCAAATACAATGGTGAAGCAACACTGTTAAAAGGGTTAAAAACATAAGAAAGATCTTTGAGTAAAATAGGGTAGACAACTCTTAGTTACTTGATCAAAACTTGTAAAAAACATCCTTGCTATCTTCAAAACACACTTCACTACACAATTTCAAAACCCTACTTTCAAACATTGAAAAAACTTTTCAGAGACAAAAACACCTTTGTATACATTCAAACAAGAATCATTACAAAGGTTGCCACAACGATGGCCTCTTTTCAAAACATCTTTCAAAATCACACACAAAGCACCATTTCAAACAATTGAAGAGCACCATTTCAAACAATTGAAAAGCAAAGCAAGTGATCTAAACAAGTAACTAAGATCCCATGGATAACCATGGATAGAAAGGGTGCTAATACCTTCCCTTTCTATAATCTATTCCCCGAACCCAAGAAAACATCTCAAAGGTCTTTCCTATGCTTTTTTACCTTTCCTAAGGATAAAATAAAAAGTCGGTGGCGACTCTTGCTAAACTGAAACATTTGCGAACACAAAAGCAAAACCCCAAGTCAGTTCTCCCACCGTATCACAGAACTGGCGACTCTGCTGGGGAAAACTTTAAAAGTGGAGTGACCTTAGGCCTTATGTGATCGGTGGATCTGGAACTGACTGTTTAACGCTGGTTCACGAAATGTCGCGGAAGCAAGAGTCGCCACCGTCTTTTATTTTCTCCAAATGGAAAGGACAAAAGCACAGAAAAATTCCTTAAAGAGATTGCTCTCGGTTCGGGAGGTAGATTATAGAAAGGGAAGGTGTTAGCACCCTTTCTATCCATGGTTATCCATGGGCTCTTAGATACTTGCTCATTTGTATTTTCAAAAATGGTTTGTTTGCTTTTCAATATGGGTTTTAAAAAGTTTCTTTGAAAATTCCAGTTCGACTCTTGTATCGGTCCTCAAGAGTGTTTGAAAAATTGCTTTCGAAAGCTTTTTGAAAAGGTGTTGGTGTGAAAAGTATTTTTGAATTTGTTTTGAAATTAGAGCAAGTATCTAGAGTCGTCTACCTACCCTAAGGAATTCATCTGTGTAAATGTCCTTTAAAGTAGTGTCATCCCACCATTGAGAGGTAGGTAGCACCACCATTGGAGGTGTTCGGGTCAATTCGAGATTCGGGACATGGTGATCACCAGAGCAATAGGAAGACACCTTAGAAGCTACCCTCATGCCAGGTTCCCGGATCATGAGGACTTACTAAGACATCCTCTACTCGACGATCACCTTTCGAGGCAAGGCAACAGTGAGGCGTACCCTAGGGGTGGTGTGTGATTTGTGTGTCCGATTCATTTATTTTTTGTCTTTTGTCATGTATGGTGATCTATGCGTTTATTTTTATTTTAGGCCATTCATTCTTGCATGCATTTATTAACAGTTAAAAAGTGCGAGAAAAGTAAAGTTCTAAACTATTACAAAGGCGCGAGTCCACATCGCCAAAATTAAACCAGGACCCGATTTGACAGAAAATAAAGAAATAAAGTAGAAGTGCGAGAAATAAAGTTTACACGGCTTTGGGAGAATTACATAAATATTTAAAAGGAAGAAATAAATAAAATGCGCGAATAGGAATTAGAATTGGAAACGAGGGCGTTGGACCCTTTTTTTTAACGAGATTAAAGTGAATTGTTAAATTGATTAAATTAAAAAGAAAAAGAAATTATTTTTTTTTGAGATTTTTTGCATTCTATGGTTTTAATGAGAAAGATTAATTGAAATTAAAATGTTAACCCTAATTCTAATTGTATTTTTAGTTTATTAAGAAAGGGTTAAAGTTAAACCTAAATTAACCTAATCATTTACATGCAATTTTGATTTATAAAAATAATAGGAAATATTTAATTATTTAGAGAAAAGAAAAGAAAAGGGATAAAAAATTAATACAAACCCTAATTCTACAAATTTTAAGTTTATTAGAAAAATATTAAGATTTAAACCTAAATTAAAACTAAAATCAATTAATGTTATTTATTTACAAAAAATAATATTAAATAAAAATACTTATTTTTTGTCTTTTTCTGATTTTATATTGTTTTTATGTTTTTTTATGAAAATATTAAATTAAAGGAATTAATTAAAAACAATAATTGAAATAAATAGAATAATGAAGAAAATATAAAAGATTGCAAACCTAGGGGGGGTCTGTCCCCAAATGGGAGGTTTTGTTAGCATTGCTGGCCCAAGGTTTTAAGGCCCTTTTTGACTTTCTTTGCCAGCGTGTGGAGGTGTTGACTGCAGCCCATGGTACTCTCCAAATCAGGACCCTTGGATCGCCTTTAGTGGCCATGTGGCTTGCTTGAGCGTGAGGAGCGTGGTAGATCATTGAGGGGCCAAAGTACCTGATCACGTTTCAAAGAAAAATATAAGGAAATATGAGGGGGACCTGGGATCAAACCCAAGTCCTGAAGATTACCAAGTGCCTTCTCCACCACTATGCCATTCATGCGCCTTTGAATATATAATAACTAATAATTAATATAAGAGAAAAACATGGTTAGTGGGAAAGTTAGCGCGAAATTTCAAATAAACCAACCACAGCTTGCCACTTCATCATCTTCTCTGTTTTACATTTTTCCCTGAAATATAAAAGAGATTAACGGGGGTTTTGAACCCCCCCAAAATAAGCCATATCCAATAATAGCGATTAAGCCATCTTTGAGTATAAATTAGGCGCGAGGGTTCCGTTGTTTTCGTCCAAGCACGCTGAGTTTGGTCATGGTACTGAGGTATTCCAATTTTACCATATGCATAAACGCCCAATTTGAAAGCTCTGCAACCCTAACTTATTTCAATGGTGAATCTTCTATTTTGGCACGAAAACTTAATTAAACCACACAGTTAGCTTTAGAATTAAACAATGAACATAAATCAAATGTTAAAAATTACTAAAAACGTATGATTCATGATGCAAGCATATGGAAAAAGATATGAACAGGACGAAGCTGTTCTACCGTTTCTCTGCGTTAGGATGAATGGTTTTGGTTTGAAAACCTTCCTTGAAGCCTCAGGAAGGTGATGGAATGGTTATTTGGCCTTTAAACGCACTGGAAGATGGTTTTCAGATTTGAACTTTTTTGATCAAATTGCAAGTTTTGTTATGGAATTCTGGCGCAGCTGGGGGGTCCTTGGCATTAGGGTTTGCATGAGTACTTATATGTGAATGATTAGGATAGGTTTTCTTGTCCAAGGAATCAAGGAATTGATGTATGGAAGATTTGATTTTCATGCATAATGTTTTCAATCTTTTTCAAGCATATTTGGTCTCAATCATATCCAATTACCTTTGATTCTTTCCTAACCTGATTTGCACGAAATCTTGGAGATATTTTATGCACAAAAAGATTTAAAACATTAGGTTTAGTATTTTTCACCTATTTATTTTAATTAAATGAATTATTAATAATTAAAAATCCAAATAAATAAATAAAAATGATAAAAAACTTCCCTTTGGGCCAAATGGTCGTGCACATGCCTTGGATGATGAATTGTGGAAGAAAAAGAGGCCCATTAGCAATTTTAGGTCATTTGAAGCAATGTTGACTTTTCAAAATATCCAAAATTTTCCCAACTTCCACAAGGCATAACTTGCTCAATTTTTAAGCGTTGCTCATGTTCTTGGACATTTTGGAAAGGTCTTTGAGTCCTATAACCAATGTCTTTGGTCCCATGTCATTTTGATTTACCAATCTCAAGTTATGGCCTTTGACTTAAAGTCCCTTTTTGTTGACTTTTGAAAATGACCTATAATGTTGGAATTGATAACTTTTTGTGGGAGCATTTCTTGGACTTGAAGTATGAATAGGAGTTGTAGGAAATGTCTTTCTATTCAAAATGAGCTTTGGATGGAATTTTTCTGATAATCCATGTGGAAGTTATGCCTTGGTCAAGTTACAGTTGACTTTTTCAAGTGTCCAAATATGGAAACTTTTGCATCTTGATGATTTTTGAGCCAAGCTTTGAGAATCATGATCAAGCATTGATCAAATGATGTTTGTGGCTTCAAGATGAGATGTTGACCAAAAATTTGAACTTTTGACTGTCAAATGACCATTTTGCCCCTATAGTTGACTGTAGTGCAATTAGGGTTTTTGACTGTGCAATTTTATGCTGTAAGTCTTGAAACTTGGTATGAGGATGCTTGACCATATTTGTAGGCATGTGGGACTTGATTGGACCCTTGGAAACTTCATTTACTTTGTCAGAACCGAAACCCTAATTTTGACTGTTAGGAGATCCTTGAACTGTGCAACCCTTGGGGAGATTTTGAAGCTTTGACTTGGCAATTCTTGAAGAATATGGGAGGGCAAATTTTGGGGTACAACAGTTGCCCCTGTTCAATCTTCTTAGACCTGAGGATGCAGATTGGCTGACGTGCCTTTCGTAATCCGAAGGTAGAAGATGATTGAACACTAGAGTGCCCAGAAATTTGCGCTCACATAGTAGCAGTGATGGTGGGGAATGGGCTTATAGATGCATGATGGAGGGTGGATGGGCTTATAGATGCCATCTGGATGTTGATCGCATAAGAGATTCCTTAGCGAGAACCTGCGTACCTGCAAAAGAAAGATGAGTACCTGACATGTTGCAGGAGCTGGTCTCCAGATGCTTTGTATAGATGTGTCCTGACTGGTTACAGGAGCTGGATCTGGAGCTTCAAACGGTGATGAATGAACCAGGGATGGTTACTACCTCAATAGGAACGGTGAGAGAACCTTGGATGACTTTAACCTCAACAGCAATCGTTGAGAAAATCTTGGGAGGATTACTACCTCCGCAGTATCGGGGAGAGAACCAAAGGCGACTACAACCTCAACAGCCATCATTGAGAGAATCTTGGATAACTTCAACCTCAACAGCAATCGTTGAGAGAAACTTGGGATGATTACTACCTCCGCAGTATCGGGGAGAGAACCATAGGCGACTACAACCTCAACAGCAATCATTGAGAGAATCTTGGATAACTTCAACCTCAATAGCAATCATTGAGAGAAACTTGGGATGATTACTACCTCCGCAATATCGGGGAGAGAACCATAGGCGACTACAACCTCAACAGCAATCATTGAGAGAATCTTGGATAACTTCAACCTCAACAGCAATCGTTGAGAGAAACTTGGGATGATTACTACCTCCGCAGTATCGGGGAGAGAACCATAGGCGACTACAACCTCAACAGCAATCATTGAGAGAATCTTGGATAACTTCTACTGAGTCTTTATCAGGGAAATCTGTTAGGGGTCGATTTAGCTGGACTAGAGAAGGCCTTGGACTGGATAAGAAACAGAAAATCTTAGGGTCGATTAACTGAACCGGTCTAGGTCTTGAAATCTTCAACTGGAATAAGTGTCAGAACGTCGCCATGCCTGGGTCACATCTGAACTATATCTAGAAGGGAATCTGGAAGGAGTATCAGAACGTCGCCATATCTGGGTCACATCTGAACTATATCTAGAAGGAAATCTGGAAGAAGTATCAGAACGTTGCCATATCTGGGTCACATCTGAACTATATCTAGAAGGAAATCTGGAAGAAGCATCAGAACATCGCCATATCTGGTTCACATCTGAACTATATCTAGAAGGAGATCTGGAAAAAGTATCAGAACGTTGCCATATCTGGTTCACATCTGAACTATATCTAGAAAGAGTTGTGATAGTTGATAGTAATCATCTTTGTATTGACCTTTCCTGAAAAGGTAAAGCATCAGTTGTATGCAAGATCACGATGCATGAACTGCATGATTTCTACATGTCCTCAAAATTAATGAGATTCGTGTAGTATGATGCATATGCATGCTATAATGTATGAAGATGTGATGTTTATGAACATATGTTTTCGTCTTAGGAAAATAAATCCTTGACGAGTGCCGGGAAGTCACTCCTGGGCTGCGGTTGAAGAATAGATTTTTGCCTCCGCTGGGGATGATAGTTGCAAGAATACCGGTAGGAGAAGATAACTCCGTCGGGGAATGAACTTGGCGAATGGATTACTCTGCGGGGAGAAAAGTACTCTAGTAATCTTGCTGGGGAGCAATACTCTGTGGGGAGAGAGATACTTTGCTGAGTTGTTGATAATAACTTGCTGGGGATACCATCGTTATATTGGAAGTGTTAATGGACTTCGCTGGGGATAAGAAGACTCCGTCGAGGACGCTCTTTCCGTGGCTTTTGGCTGAGGATAACCCAGTTATATCCTAGTAAGGAAATAACTCTTTGAATAAAGCCGGGAGACGCGTTCACGCTCTGCGAGGGTAAGCTTCCAGAATCTACTGGGGATAAGCTTACCGCTTGGGGAGATGAATTCCAACTTTCTTGGGGAACTGGATTGGACTCTCCTGGGGAAGTATTGAACTGTATTGGTTATGTTCTTCCACGGAACCTACCTTGATACCTTGGAGGACAGAAACAATCAGATTGCTTAGACCACCCGTTATTGCCCCTGTTTCTACGGGGGAGGCACCTGTGGGATGCTGATAATTGTTGAGGGTCAAACCTTCTTCAGGTAGGCAGGTGACGAGATGACAGGACATAGTCGTACGCTTTGATCCCTAACTTTTGCCTGGACCGCCCTTTCGAGTTTTCAGTCCACCGGGATACCCATTTTTGCCCAAGCCGCCTTTTCAGGTTTTCGACTTGCCGGGTGTACAGATTTTTTCATTTCATCCCTTCATTTTGCCCGAACCCTTTTGGTTCGTCGGGAAGCCCTAATTTTTGCCTAGGCATGTCAACCTAGCGGGTCTTTGATTATGCGTAGTATTTTTTCGACTATGTCCACGTTCAGGGAATGTGGGGAGTTGCCCCTGTTGGAAGTATTTTGCCACGCCACCAGAAGATGTTTGATCAGGCAAGATTCGTTGTTGGAGTGCCCTAAGTGACTCAGGCGGAGATTTGCCCCTGGTTATCTTGGCATTTTGAAAGATTCTCTGAATCTTGATTGAATTGCCCCAGATAATAGACAATAGTCATGCCATGCCCCTTGATTGGAAGTACTTCTGTTCATTAGGCATTCGTCGTGCGAATTTCTATGCTGTTCAAACAAAAAGTCATATGCAAACAAAGTTATGTTAAAAATGCAAAGCTCATGTCTGTCTTGAAGATTTTAAAAATGCATTCTTTTTCATAAAACAAGTGAATGTTTGTAAAACGTGATGTCAACTCCGTATTTACCGTAAGCCTTAAGGAGTCAGGATACCTTTCGTAACAGTATGCTTTCGAACTAACCCGTGCTTCAGCTAGGACTTTTAAGGGTTATAACGTGGCCTGGTTCACGGTTTAAGAAACAAAGGATAAAGGCTCGAATTATATTTGTACCCACCCGCTCTTCGTGATGTTCTCCAAACCTAAACTCAGTTGATCATACGTTAGACCTTGTTTGAGTCTTTGCTTTGATATACTAGTGATGACTCGGATATTGAACGTTTATTTGAATAGGCAGTCATCTCCTTTTTTGCTGAGGGTTTGTAGGACCTCTTTCTTGTCTGATTTTTGTTATCCCTTTCTTTTTTGCCTGAACTGTTTCCTTTTTTGGAATTACAGTCAGCGGGATGCCCCAGTTTTGTAAGTCTCCTTCATAGGTTTTGACTTAATGGGTTTTTATTTTGGAAGATGATGACTGCCTTTCTTTATTGACTATTCGGAAACATCACTGTCTTTCTTTGTTTTGTAAGGACCTCTTTGGTGCCATTTGTTATGCACTTGGATCAACTGAGAGAACTACCCTGCCCCAGGTTATGATTAAGGGTTTTAAATTTCGAAAAGAAAAAACTCCTACTTCTTTGGCTCAGATGGGTTGACAAGGGATTATCATCCTTATAACTCTAGTGTTTAGGGATTGAAACAATGCCTGTACCTCATCAGCAGGGTCTGTTTAAAAGCATACTGTAAGAATCGTGGTATCGTTTTCGTCATCCTCCATCAAGAGGCTTAGAATTAATGAGAGTTGATCATCAGAAAAAATATGAAAATAATTTGCATATAGTGAATACGAATATATTGCTTCAAAACAGACATATGCAATGCATTAATGGAATAACAACGTTTGATATGAATAAATGTTTAAACAATCAAAAGAAAATTACAACTTGAAAGATTCTAATGAACAAAAATTTCTCAATCCTAGCCATGCTTTGGCGAGGGAGCAGTGATCACGTTGGGAGTCTCGGCGGGCTCGAACTCGATCTCTTTAGCATCGATCATGTTCTGAATCTTGTACTTCAGTGTCCAACAATCCTCAGTATCGTGCCCCGGGCTACCAGAATGGTAAGTGCACCTTGCTTCTGGGTTGTAATTTGGAGAGGAAGTCTTTGGATTTGCATGAGGGTTGATCACCGCAATCAGGTTCATCCTTAACATGTGCTGCAAAGCTCGTGACCATGACATGTTGATGTAGGTGAATTGTCTCTTAGGCTCGTCCGACCTGTTCTGATCAACCCACTGTTCTTGGCGCGGTCGTTGTTAGATCTGAGAACTAGTAGCAACTCGGAGAGGTCTATTCATTGGACCCGACCTTTGCCTTCTTGGAAGCTGTTCTATGACCTGGTCCCTGATTTGGGCTGGTTGCTTCATGCCTTGAGGAAGTTGGCTGATCATGGCTCTCAGCTCTCCTTGCTCCTGAGCTAAACCTTGAATGAGGGCCCTTTGCCCCAGCATCTGGGTTTTCAATGTGTCTACCTCAGCTTGTAGACGTTTCAGCTGTTCGTCCTTGTCATCTTCGGGACTCTTTCTGATCAGATTCCCCATGAGGAGTGTCCTAAACTCTTCCTGCCCCTTGGATAGACCTAGGAAGATTTCCTTGAACTGAGTCTCTTGAGCGTGAAGGTCCTGGTCATCTTGTTGTGAAGCCATTGCTGAAATAAACAGCGAGAAAGGTAAGTGACCTGCAACAAGGATACCTGTTATGCAATGATGAGTATGACATGCATGTAATGTTTTCAAGGACCTCGCGGGGTAAACAAGAAAATTGGTTAGCATTTGGATCCGGTAGCTTGATTGAAAGAAACTTCATATTTGTTGAGAGTCTTTCTTCCAGGGGTCAAAGGCTCACCATATCAAGTGGGTCATAGCCCCTGACTCAAGTCATCAACCTTATTTTTCTTTCCAAACAACCTTGGCTAGGGGAACCTTCTTCAGGAGTCAAAGCTCACCATATCAAGTGGGTCATAGCCTCTGACAACTTTGGCTGGAGGAAAATAAATCCTCTTTTCCCCTTGCTAGATGTTTGATTCATCATGACCTGCATCACAAGCCTTTGAGATCCTTGAAATGGGTTAGTCCTTATGTAGGATGTATGCAATGGTATGATGTCATGCTATGCATGTGGTGATGTAGGTAAACCCTGTTATGAGTCCCAGTTAAGGACTGTTAAACCTGAACCTGCAAAAAACTCGAGTAAAACCTATCATGAGTCCCGATTAGGGACTAAACAAAACCTGCAAGAAATTTAGTAAGCCCTGTTATGAGTCCTAATTAAGGATTATAAACAAAACCTGCAAGTAGTTCATGTGTCAGATAACAAGCATGCAAATAGTCAAGTACGAAGGCACGCAAGTCACACAATAGAAGCCCTTAGAGTTTAGGCCAGCATGAGGTCTAGGTATTACCCTCTTTCAGTTTGTTGGTTCATACCTGTCCTATCAAAGTAACCGGGTTCTTAGAGGATCCCAATATCATTGACTACCCTCAATCAGTCATAACTCCAGCATCGCAATCTTTTCTTGCAGCCAGAACCATCACGAGAGTTTAGCCTCAATGGGCGTAGCATGCTGCTACTGTTCTAATGGCCAAGTTGTGTCATTTAAGGTTCTAAGGTTGTTGGTGCTTAATGACTCCTCAGAAGACCCATATTCTCCTCGTTGCAACACAAGGGATATCGGTACAGACCAAGGTGCCACACCAACGTAGCCACTGCTTCACCCATGTCGGTCTACGCCGGACAGGTCCCTCACAGCTTATGCTACCTAAAAGGGTATCCCCAGATCCGGGTTAGGATCTATGTAACTCCCATGCAACCCACAAATTTAAAGCAGACAAGTCAATATAATTGAAAACACAGTTATGAACTAACCCTAAGGTAAACCTCACTTTAAGTTTGGTCCCCAGCAGAGTCACCAGTTCTGTGATCGGTGGATCTGGAACTGACTGTTTAACGCTGGTTCGCGAAATGTCGCGGAAGCAAGAGTTGCCACCGTCTTTTATTTTCTCCAAATGGAAAGGACAAAAGCACAGAAAAATTCCTTAAAGAGATTGCTCTCGGTTCGGGAGGTAGATTATAGAAAGGGAAGGTGTTAGCACCCTTTCTATCCATGGTTATCCATGGGCTCTTAGATACTTGCTCATTTGTGTTTTCAAAAATAGTTTGTTTGCTTTTCAATGTGGGTTTTAAAAAGTTTCTTTGAAAATTCCAGTTCGACTCTTGTATCGGTCCTCAAGAGTGTTTGAAAAATTGCTTTCGAAAGCTTTTTGAAAAGGTGTTGGTGTGAAAAGTATTTTTGAATTTGTTTTGAAATTAGAGCAAGTATCTAGAGTCGTCTACCTACCCTAAGGAATTCGTCTGCGTAAATGTCCTTTAAAGTAGTGCCATCCCACCATTGAGAGGTAGGTAGCACCACCATTGGAGGTGTTCGGGTCAATTCGAGATTCGGGACATGGTGATCACCAGTGCAATAGGATGACACCTTAGAAGCTACCCTCATGCCAGGTTCCCGGATCATGAGGACTTACTAAGACATCCTCTACTCGACGATCACCTTTCGAGGCAAGGCAACAGTGAGGTGTACCCTAGGGGTGATGTGTGATTTGTGTGTCCGATTCATTTATTTTTTGTCTTTTGTCATGTATGGTGATCTATGCGTTTGTTTTTATTTTAGGCCATTCATTCTTGCATGCATTTATTAACAGTTAAAAAGTGCAAGAAAAGTAAAGTTCTAAACTATTACAAAGGCGCGGGTCCACATCGCCAAAATTAAACCAGGACCCGATTTGACAGAAAATAAAGAAATAAAGTAGAAGTGCGAGAAATAAAGTTTACACGGCTTTGGGAGAATTACATAAATATTTAAAAGGAAGAAATAAATAAAATGCGCGAATAGGAATTAGAATTGGAAACGAGGGCGTTGGACCCTTTTTTTTAACGAGATTAAAGTGAATTGTTAAATTGATTAAATTAAAAAGAAAAAGATATTATTTTTTTTTTGAGATTTTTTGCATTCTATGGTTTTAATGAGAAAGATTAATTGAAATTAAAATGTTAACCCTAATTCTAATTGTTTTTTTAGTTTATTAAGAAAGGGTTAAAGTTAAACCTAAATTAACCTAATCATTTACATGCAATTTTGATTTATAAAAATAATAGGAAATATTTAATTATTTAGAGAAAAGAAAAGAAAAGGGATAAAAAATTAATACAAACCCTAATTCTACAAATTTTAAGTTTATTAGAAAAATATTAAGATTTAAACCTAAATTAAAACTAAAATCAATTAATGTTATTTATTTACAAAAAATAATATTAAATAAAAATACTTATTTTTTGTCTTTTTCTGATTTTATATTGTTTTTATGTTTTTTTTATGAAAATATTAAATTAAAGGAATTAATTAAAAACAATAATTGAAATAAATAGAATAATGAAGAAAATATAAAAGATTGCAAACCTAGGGGGGGTCTGTCCCCAAATGGGAGGTTTTGTTAGCATTGCTGGCCCAAGGTTTTAAGGCCCTTTTTGACTTTCTTTGCCAGCGTGTGGAGGTGTTGACTGCAGCCCATGGTATTCTCCAAATCAGGACCCTTGGATCGCCTTTAGTGGCCATGTGGCTTGCTTGAGCGTGAGGAGCGTGGTAGATCATTGAGGGGCCAAAGTACCTGATCACGTTTCAAAGAAAAATATAAGGAAATATGAGGGGGACCTGGGATCGAACCCAGGTCCTGAAGATTACCAAGTGCCTTCTCCACCACTATGCCATTCATGCGCCTTTGAATATATAATAACTAATAATTAATATAAGAGAAAAACATGGTTAGTGGGAAAGTTAGCGCGAAATTTCAAATAAACCAACCACAGCTTGCCACTTCATCATCTTCTCTGTTTTACATTTTTCCCTGAAATATAAAAGAGATTAACGGGGGTTTTGAACCCCCCCCCCAAATAAGCCATATCCAATAATAGCGATTAAGCCATCTTTGAGTATAAATTAGGCGCGAGGGTTCCGTTGTTTTCGTCCAAGCACGCTGAGTTTGGTCATGGTACTGAGGTATTCCAATTTTACCATATGCATAAACGCCCAATTTGAAAGCTCTGCAACCCTAACCTATTTCAATGGCGAATCTTCTATTTTGGCACGAAAACTTAATTAAACCACACAGTTAGCTTTAGAATTAAACAATGAACATAAATCAAATGTTAAAAATTACTAAAAACGTATGATTCATGATGCAAGCATATGGAAAAAGATATGAACAGGACGAAGCTGTTCTACCGTTTCTCTGTGTTAGGATGGATGGTTTTGGTTTGAAAACCTTCCTTGAAGCCTCAGGAAGGTGATGGAATGGTTATTTGGCCTTTAAACGCACTGGAAGATGGTTTTCAGATTTGAACTTTTTTGATCAAATTGCAAGTTTTGTTATGGAATTCTGGCGCAGCTGGGGGGTCCTTGGCATTAGGGTTTGCATGAGTACTTATATGTGAATGATTAGGATAGGTTTTCTTGTCCAAGGAATCAAGGAATTGATGTATGGAAGATTTGATTTTCATGCATAATGTTTTCAATCTTTTTCAAGCATATTTGGTCTCAATCATATCCAATTACCTTTGATTCTTTCCTAACCTGATTTGCACGAAATCTTGGAGATATTTTATGCACAAAAAGATTTAAAACATTAGGTTTAGTATTTTTCACCTATTTATTTTAATTAAATGAATTATTAATAATTAAAAATCCAAATAAATAAATAAAAATGATAAAAAACTTCCCTTTGGGCCAAATGGTCGTGCACATGCCTTGGATGATGAATTGTGGAAGAAAAACAGGCCCATTAGCAATTTTAGGTCATTTGAAGCAATGTTGACTTTTCAAAATATCCAAAAATTTCCCAACTTCCACAAGGAATAACTTGCTCAATTTTTAAGCTTTGCTCATGTTCTTTGACATTTTGGAAAGGTCTTTGAGTCATCTAACCAATGTCTTTGGTCCCATGTCATTTTGATTTACCAATATCAAGTTATGGCCTTTGACTTAAAGTCCCTTTTTGTTGACTTTTGAAAATGACCTATAATGTTGGAATTGATAACTTTTTGTGGGAGCATTTCTTGGACTTGAAGTATGAAGAGGAGTTGTAGGAAATGTCTTTCTCTTCAAAATGAGCTTTGGATGGAATTTTTATGATAATCCATGTGGAAGTTATGCCTTTGTCAAGTTACAGTTGACTTTTTCAACTATCCAAATATGGAAACTTTTGCATCTTGATGATTTTTGAGCCAAGCTTTGAGAATCATGATCAAGCATTGATCAAATGATGTTTGTGGCTTAAAGATGAGATGTTGACCAAAAATTTGAACTTTTGACTGTCAAATGACCATTTTGCCCCTACAGTTGACTGTAGTGCAATTAGGGTTTTTGACTGTGCAATTTTGTGCTGTAAGTATTGAAACTTGGTATGAGGATGCTTGACCATATTTGTAGGCATGTGGGACTTGATTGGACCCTTGGAAACTTCATTTACTTTTTCAGAACTAAAACCCTAATTTTGACTGTTAGGAGATCCTTGAACTGTGCAACCCTTGGGGAGATTTTGAAGCTTTGACTTGGCAATTCTTGAAGAATATGGGAGGGCAAATTTTGGGGTACAACACCTTAGATCACGCTTTGCATGATTATATTGTTTGCTTTGATTGCTTTACATTTGGTTCTCTTGTTTGGGCTTGAAATCCTCTACCCGGATTTGGGAAACATTCATAGGTAAATAGCAATACGTTGTGGAAACTGTGCGGGGTATACCGACATGGTTGAAGCAATAGCTATATTAGTGCGACATATTTGTGAGTACCGGTAGCCTTTGAGTCAATCAAAGAGAATACGGGGCCGCTGAGTAATGTCATGAAGCACTAATGAACTCTTAGAACCATACTTGACCATCTTGGCCTTTTATTAGGGGTAGTGAGATGACCGGCTTTGGTGCAGTCCAAAGTTGGTAGATACTCGATACTACACTCATTGAGGGTTGTTTTCTTGGAATATTTTGGTTGCTAGTTAAGTGGCTAAACCAAAACAATGAACATAGAAAACAATCCAGTGATATTGAGCTCCTTAGAACCCGGTTACTATTTATAGGACAGGTTTGAGCCAACTAAACTCAAGAGGGTATTTACCTATGAAACCTCATGCAAGCCTGAAACTAGGGTTTTGTGTGACTTGCTTGTACATGTGCTTGTGCATACATCATGAACATCATAAAGCATCATATGCATCCACTAACCATTTAAAGGGTTTGGATCTTCATCTTTGTTCTTGTTTTGTAGGTCATAGAATCTCTTCGCAGGAAAACAATCCAAGTCAACCTTGTAAGAATCCCTCCTCAACTCAAGGAGCTTACTTCTAGGATTCCATAGAATTATCTCTTCAGTGAAAGACATGGTAGACTTCTCAGCTTGGTCAACTCCGACATTGAAGAAGACATGGTGAAAGTTCTCTTCCAGTTCTTTGACCCCCTACACCACTGTTTCACATTCCCTGATTACTAACTAGTACCCACTTTGGAGGAATTTTCTCAACTCCTGAGAATTCCTATTCTTCATCAACTACCCTATAAGGGTACGGAAAAAGAACCAAAGCCTGAAGATGTTGCTCAAGCATTACACTTGCAACCATCTGACATCAAAGGACATTGGGAAACCAGGAGTGGTGTCAAGGGTTTCTTGGCAAAGTTTCTGTTTGAGAAGGCACAAGACTGCTGGAATTCTCTAGATCTACAAGCCTTTGAAGAGATTGTGGCACTCCTCATCTATGGGTTGGTCTTGTTCCCAAACCCTGATCAGCTTATAGATGTGAATGATGTCAAGATTTTCATATCCCGGAATCCGGTACCTACATTACTTGGGGATATCCTACACTCATTTTACACACGAACAATGAGGAAAAGAGGTGTTCTCATGTGCTGTACTCCTCTCCTAGCAAGGTGGTTTATTTCTTACCTTCCACAATCAGTTTTAAAGAATGAGCAGGGTTTAAGGTGGTCACAACGATTGATGACCCTCACACATTCTGATGTACATTGGTGTTCTCGGTCCAGAGAAAATGTCATCATCATTGATCGTTGTGGGGAATTCCCTAATGTCCCACTACTTGGCATTAGGGGAGGCATTACCTATCACCCCTGTTTAGCTCTAAGACAGTTTGGATATGCTCGGAGGGATGGCCCTCATGACATGCTGATTCCTGACCTAGTTTTTGAATTCTACAACGATGCGCAAGGACTTCGACAAAGATTCATCAGAGCTTGGAGGATGCCCAACAAGGTGGATAGTAAAACACTGGGGCATAAGAATTCCATCCCCCTTGAGCCTTACCTCAGGTGGGTACGAACCCACGCCAAGAATCTTATGATGCCATACCCTCACATTCTCCCTTTGATCAAAGAGCCTGTTATAGAAGGAGAGGTTCCATACACCCTCCTACATCCTGACATGCCAACATCATGGGAAGAAATGCAAAAGAGTTGGATCCAACTCAAGGAAGAATGAAATAATTTTGAGGCCAACTTCTATGCCAGTGAGAAGAAGGTTTTGGAGCTTACCCGCCGACTTCATGAGGAGGAAACTCTCAACACTTACATCGCACCAAAGAGGATGTGCAATGTCTTTTTACATTAAGAATTTTGTAATATTTTGCCCATGGGGCACTTATGTACTAACAATTTCTTCTTAATATGACGTGTGTTCCTTTTTGTTTGCAACAAATTTGAATTTCTGAATCCTTGAATGCATTACATGAATAACATACCATTCATCATATGCATAAACAGGTCTTCACACCAGGTTTCCTTATCTTTCTGCTGTTTATTTCAGCAAGATGGATTTGGAGCAGACGGTTAAGGATCTGCAAGCACAGAATTCTCAATTCCAGCAACTCCTCATGACCTTAGCAAAGGGTCAATAGGACCTCAAAGCCTTGTTGGAGAAAAATAAAGAGAAAAAGAAGAAAAGGCCCGGAGTAGCCACTTTTGGAAGAAGGTTTGAAAGCAATGCTAGAAAAGTTCTCGAGTTCCCCTCAATGTCTGATGAAGGGTCTGGTAAAGGAAAAGGGGCCGCGGTACCGTCTGAATCTGAAGTTGAAGAGGAGGAAGAGGAAGAAGACGAAGATTACTCCGAACAACAATATCCCTCGGTGGATGATAAATATAAGAATCTTGAGGATAGATTGGCAGCCATGGAGTTGCAGAGGGTACCTGGTTTAGATTTTGAAGAACTAGGGTTTGTTGTTGGGATCATCATTCCTCCCAAGTTCAAAGTACCAACATTTGCTAAGTATGACGGACTGTCCTGCCCAAAGATGCATCTGAAATCCTATGTCAGAAAGATCCAACCCCACTCATCTGATAAAGACCTCTGGGTACACTTTTTCCAAGATAGTTTGTCAGGCACACAATTGGACTGGTTCTATCAACTTGAGAGGTCTGAGGTCCATAACTGGGAAGACTTAGCTGCTGCTTTTTACCGTCAATACCAATACAATGCTGATTTGGCGCCCACTCGTACTCAGCTACAAAGTATGGGGATGACTTCCAATGAAGGATTTAAAGAGTATGCCCAGAAGTGGCGTGATCTGGCTGGAAGGGTGCAGCCACCATTATCAGATAGAGAGCTGGTTGACATGTTTTTAGGGACTCTGTCTGGCTCTTTCTTCAATCATTTAATCGAGAGTTCTTCCGCGGGATTTACTGAACTAATTTTGACCGGCGAAAGGGTCGAGGCCGGTATTAAAAGTGGTAAGATTCAGAAAGATACATCCGCGTCCACTGTTGTTAAGAAAACCTTCCCAGCTAAGAAGGAAGCCTCTGCTGTTTATTCTCAGAAAAGTCAAGGAAGAACCGAGCGTCGGCCAACTGTAGGGGCTGTGATGATTCAAAACTCTTCAAATGATCAACCTCGCGACAATCCGTCAAGACCTAATCAACAACGGGTAGAAAGGCCACAACGGCAGTTCACCCGAATCAACATGACGCCAGCACAGGTACTCCCTCATTTGTTAAAACTGAATCTTGCCAGTTTGAAGGAAGCACCAAAGAACCCTAATACCTCCTCTCCATACTACCACTCCAATGTTAAGTGTTCTTACCACTCTGACAGTGTTGGGCATGATACTAATAATTGTTGGGCGCTTAAGAATAAAATCCAAGACCTGATTGACGCCAAGGAAATAGAATTCGATGCGCCCGAAAAGCCAAATGTGATTTCTGCCCCAATGCCCAAGCACGGTAATAATGTTCATGCCGTTATGGAGGACCTTCATGTTACTGATGTTGCTGACCTTTTGACTCCGTTACTAGTAATTAAAGAGAATTTGATGAGAGTCGGGATGTTCCCAGGCTGTGGGAAAGACTGCTACTTTTGTTTGAACATACGAGCTGATTGCCCAATGTTGAAATCAAGTGTCCAACGCCTGATGGATACCCAAGAGATACTCTTCCAAAAAACCCCTGTTGATACCTTTACTCCTGTTACTCCTGCTACTTTTGCTACTTCAACCAACGATATTGCAATAATAACCATTTCCACCAATCTTCCCAAGGCTTGTAAAAGGCCTGTCAAGATTACACCTGATCCTGAATTTGTACCTTTAAAAATCACCATGTCGGGGCCTGTCCCGTATCAATCTAGCAAAACGATACCATGGAACTATGGAGGAGAAATCTTCTATCATGGTATCAAATAGATTAAAGCAGTCCAAGAGAATTCTGTAGAGGAAATCCCTGATATAGGGAACATTGTGGGTACAAGCAAGATAACCTGCAACAGCCGGATCTTTTCTCCGGAGATTGCTCCCCCCCGAGCAGTTTTCGGACCCTCGAAAGCTTCTGCACCTGTTAAGTCATCTATGCGAGACCCGATAATTAAAGAATTGGATACTCCTGAAGTAAGACCATCTATTGATAATACCGATAAGGGTAAGGGGATACTAGAGGCGCCTATCAGGACGAAGGCTCATGCTGTGGTTATCCCCGAAACTACTCAGAAAGAAATGGAAGAAATCTTGAAAATCATCAAAAGGAGCGATTTTGACGTCGTGGAACAGCTAGGGCAGACCCCTTCTAAAATATCCATGTTGGCTCTTCTACTTTGCTCTGAGGCCCATGCTAAGGCCTTAATAAAAATTTTAAAGACAACCCACGTACCCCAAGAAACTTCGGCTGACCAGTTTCAGGAGTGTGTGGCCAGTCTTACTGCTGATAATGGCCTTGGCTTTTCCGATGCTGATTTGACTCCCAAAGGAAGGAAACACAATGACACGCTACATGTCTCAGTCGAATGCAGGGGAACCACCCTCGCCCATGTCTTAGTTGATACTGGTTCTTCCTTGAATGTGTTGCCGAAGAAAGCGTTGGACCGTTTAGACTGCGAAGGATTGACTCTCAAACCCAGTAACATCGTTGTTAGGGCCTTTGATGGGTCCAAAAGAATGGTTCACGGAGAGGTTGACATTCCTATCAAAGTAGGCACATAAGTTTTCAACTCCACCTTTTATGTAATGGACATTCGTCCGTCGTATTCATGTTCGTTACGAAGACCGTGGATCCATTATGCCGGGGCAGTTACCTCCTCTTTGCACCAAATGCTGAAATATCCTGTTAAGGGTAAGATTATAACGGTGCATGGCGAGGAAGAGTACATGATAAGTCATCTCAATTCCTTCCGCTATGTGGAGTTGGATGGCGAGTTCATCGAAACGCCTTTCCAACATTTTGAGGAAGTTTCTCCTGAGGTAGCAGTTGCGAAGACAATGGTTGAGGTACCTATCATTCCCAAGCATGTGCCTAGGATGGCATCTCTCAAGGACGCAGAGGCGGTGATCAAAGAAGGGAAGAGTACAATATGAGGGCAATTTCCTGATTTTCCCCATAAGACGGACAAATTTGGATTAGGGTTTACTGCTGCAGGACAAAAAGCTATGCGTCGCTCCAAGACTGGAAGGCCACCTGTAAGGATCACTCACCATGAAGTTAATGTTGTTGAAGATGAAGATGAAGAGAACAACTTCGAAGATTGGAATTTTCCGACCGTCGAAGGGGGTTTAAGCAACTGGGAAGCAAAGGATTTTATTCCCATCACCTTCATCAACCAGTAATTTTATCTTTGAACAATTTCTTATTTCGGTCTGTAATAACTAAAACAATTCGTACACTATTTTCACCTCATGCCTTGCCCGGGGCATGTAGGTCCATTTGTAAGGGCTTGATTTTCTTCATTATCATATGCCATGTTTTAATGAATCATTGGACGTTTTCATAAACTGTTGTGTTCATTTTCTTTCTTTTTGAATTTTGTTTTGTTTAAGGATGGCTATCCCTTACACACACCCACACTCACAAATGCAGGTACCTATCCACTCCGGATTCCATGGGTGACTATTCTGTTTTAGCCTTCGATAACTCTAAGGATTTGGTCAATCATGCTGAGTATGAAGTTGACGAAGACTGTGAAGTGCCGGGAGAGTTAGCCAGACTTTTACAACAAGAAGAGAGGGCTATTCTGCCTCATGAAGAGTTGCTAGAAACCATCAACTTGGGGACAGAGGAAGACAGGAAAGAAGTAAAAGTGGGTGCCAATCTGGAACCAAGTGTCAAAGAGCGCTTAGTGCAGTTGATGAATGAGTATGTTGAAATCTTCGCTTGGTCTTATGAAGACATGCCAGGATTGGACACAAATATCGTGGTTCATCGTCTCCCTACAAGAGAAGACTGTCCACCGATCAAGCAAAAGGTCCGCCGAATGAGGCCCGACATGTCTGAGAAGATCAAGGCTGAGGTAATGAAGCAATTCAACGTTGGCTTTCTGGTTGTTACTTCCTATCCACAATGGGTTGCTAACATTGTGCATGTTCCTAAGAAGGACGACAAAGTCAGAATGTGTATGGACTATCGGGATTTAAACAGGGCTAGCCCTAAAGATGATTTTTCACTGCCACACATCGACATCTTGGTTGACAACACAACTCAACACAAGGTATTTTCCTTCATGGACGGATTCTCGGGATACAACTAGATCAAAATGGCCCCCGAGGACATGGAGAAAACTACTTTTGTCACGCAATGGGGTACCTTCTGCTACAAAGTGATACCATTCGGACTGAAGAATGCAGGGGAAACCTAGCAACGCGCCATGGTATCTTTGTTTCATGATATGATACATCATGAGATCGAGGTTTACGTAGACGACATGATAGCTCGATCACAGACAGAAGAAGAACACCTTGATCATTTGCAAAAGCTGTTTGCCAGGTTGAAGGAGTATAAGCTCAGACTAAACCCAAGCAAGTGCACTTTTGGAGTTAGGTCTGGTAAACTTTTGGGATTTATTGTCAACAACAAAGGCATTGAGGTTGATCCAGCTAAAGTAAAGGCTATACAAGAAATGCCTGCCCCCGTACTGAAAAGGAGGTTAGAGGATTCTTGGGACGCTTGAACTATATTGCGAGGTTCATCTCTCACTTGACATCTACCTGTGAGCCAATTTTCAAGCTGTTGAAGAAAGATCAGGTAGTTGAATGGAACAATGATTGTCAAGTTGCTTTTGATAATATCAAGGAGTACTTACTAGAACCTCCTATTCTGATGCCACCCGTCGAAGGAAGGCCGTTAATCATGTATCTGACTGTTTTGGATAACTCAATGGGGTGCGTGTTGGGCCAACATGACGAGTCTGGCCGAAAAGAGCATGCCATTTATTACCTTAGCAAAAAGTTTACCGACTGTGAGACTCGCTACTCACTGCTCGAGAAAACTTGATGCGCTTTGGTATGGGATGCTCACCGGCTAAGGCAGTATATGTTGACTCATACCACTCTGCTGATTTCCAAGATGGATCCGATCAAGTATATCTTCGAGAAGCCTGCTTTATCTAGAAGAATCGCTAGATGGAAAATGATCCTGACTGAGTATGATATCCAGTATACTACCCAAAAAGATGTAAAGGGGAGTGTACTAGCTGACCATCTAGCTCATCAAGCCGTCGAAAATTACCAATCTATGAGATTCGACTTCCCCGACGAGGACATCATGACATTGGACAACATTGAAGGTAACGGACCATATGACGGACCTGAACAAGGATCCCGATGGACCCTGTACTTTGATGGTGCTTCAAATGCACTTGGAAACGGTATTGGTGCAGTACTCATTTCTCCGGAAGGTTGCCATACACCCTTCACTGCCCGACTTTGCTTCAGCTGTACCAACAACATGGCTGAATATGAAGCTTGCATCTTTGGTCTCAAGGCTGCTATAGACTTGGGAATCAAATCTTTGGTCGTATTTGGGGACTCAGCTTTGGTTATCAGTCAAGTCAAAGGAGAGTGGGATACCAAACATCCTAATCTTATCCCATACAAAGAACATGTCTTGACATTGTTGCCTCATTTCGAGCAGATTACCTTCGAGCATTTCCCGCGAGAAGAAAATCAGTTAGCCGATGCTCTGGCTACAATGTATTCCATGTTTAAACTCAACTGGGATAATGAGGTTACCCAAATTACCATCGAACGAATGGACGAACCTGCGCACCGTCATGAGATTAATACCGAAGAAGTAGTGGAACAACCCTGGTTTCATGAAATCAAAAGGTATCTCCAGACTCGAGAATACCCTGAAGGAGCTTCCGTCAATGACAAAAAGTTCTTAAGGAGATTTGCTGCCAAGTTCTTCCTAAGCAATGGCATCCTTTATAAGCGCAACCATGATTGTGTTCTACTTCGTTGTGTGGACAAAGCTGAAGCAGAGTTAATCATGACCGAGATACATAGTGGCACATTTGGCACCCACTTGAGCAGACATACGATGGCTAAGAAGATTCTAAGGGCAGGCTACTATTGGTCTACCATGGAAGCTGATTGTCATCAACATTCCAGTACTTTCCACAAATGCCAAGTCTACGCCGATAAGGTACATATTCCTCCTGTTCCTCTCAATGTTCTGACAGCTCCTTGGCCATTCGCAATGTGGGGCATTGACATGATTGGAGAGATTAATCCTACGACATCCAATGGACATCGCTTCATTTTGGTCGCTATTGATTACTTCATCAAATGGGTCGAAGCAGCTTCCTTTGCCTCCGTTACAAAGAATGTGGTTGCCCGCTTCATCAAGCAGAATCTCATATGCCGGTATGGTATCCCCGACAGGATCATCACAGACAACAGTACAAATTTGAACAACACCATGATCACCGCTCTATGCGAACAGTTCAAGATTTATCATCACAATTCATCTCCCTATCGGCCGTAGATGAACGGTGTTGTTGAAGCCGCGCACAAAAATATCAAAAATATCATTCAAAAGATGACAGTCACCTATAAGGACTGGCACAATATGTTACCGTTTGCTCTGCATGGATATCGTACCACGACACATACTTCAATAGGGGCAACTCCATTTTCTTTGGTATATGGCATGTAAGCTGTTCTACCCATGGAAGTTCAGATTCCTTCCTTGAGGATTATGAAAGATGCCGGTTTAAGTGAAGACGATTGGATTCAGACTCGGCTTGATCAACTTAATTTGATCGACGAGAAGCGACTTACTGCTGTTTGTCATGGTCAGACGTATCAAAAACGGATGATCAAGGCTTTCAACAAGAAAGTCAGACGTCAGGTATATCAAGTTGGAGATCTTATAATCAAGCGAATCATCTTGCCGCAAAGTGATCCCAGGGGAAAATGGACTCCTACCTACGAAGGACCATTTATGATCAAGAGCATCTTTTCCGGTGGGGCAATGATTCTGACCACCATGGACGGCGACGACTTGCCGCACCCTGCGAACACAGACATAGTCAAAAGATACTACGCATAAATGACTCGACTAGTTGAAAACCCAAAAGGGCGTCTTGGGCAAAAATGGGTATCTCGGTGAATCGAAAACCCGAAAGGGTGGTTCAGTCAAAAATTAGGGATAAAACAAAAAAATTTTGTACACCCGGCAAGTTGAAAACCCGAAAGGGCGACTTGGGCAAAAAAGGGTTTCCCGGTGGATCGAAAACCTGAAAGGGCGGTCCAGTAAAAAGTTAGGGAATCAAAGCGTATGACCATGTCTCGTCGGATCACTTCAAGAACAATATCTTCACCAACAAGCTCCAAGCTACTGATCAATCTAGTCATCGACGGACGAAGCAGCGAATGGACAAGATACTCAAAGTTGTGAAGGCTATAGTAGAATGGGAATCCCATGGAATTGTTACACATGGCCATCTTTCTTTTGTATAAATTTTTTCAATTTTTACGACAATATTCTCTTACTAGGGTGTCTGTCTCCTTTGTACAAAGATACTTACGCAAAGTTAATACAAAGATACTTCAAAGTGCAGAAATTTGCTTGCCTTTCTTTTCTTTTACACTTATGTTTTACTTGAAAACGTCCAATGTTTTGTTAAATAGGCATATGCATTTGAATATAATCACTGCTTACAAATAAAACGAAATTGAGAAAGGATAATTACTGATAGGTTGAAGGTGTAGGAAGATATCTTTATGCTGATCCAGAAGAAATCCCCTACAATACATCGTTAAGATCCTCAACAAAGCTAAAAATTTGGAGTGTTATTCCTCAGCGGAGTTAAGCTTCAAGATCCCCAGCGGAGCCAGTGCATTTTAAACTTGATTCCCCAGCTGAGTTAAGTTTCAAAGTTCCCATCAGAGTTCAAACTCCCGATCCCCAGTGGAGTCCAAAAACCCTGAAATACTTATCCCCAGCGGAGCCAGAATATTATAAACCTTCTTCCCCAGCGAAGTCAAATTTCCAACTATCAACCCCCAGTGGGAACTGTTCAACTTCCCCCAATTTCCCCAACAGGATATCTTAAAAATCTGAGGACCAAGCAAATAACAGTTAACTTCTTGGCTTGTCCCCAACTAAGATGCTTCCCCAGTAGTTTGGCATACAACCCAAAACTCCTGATTTCACCGGCCGAGTAAACATTCTCCCCACAGAGTTATCTCCCAACAGATCGAAGATTCTCGGTCTCATTTCTCCAAACAGAAGCCTCCCAGGTTTTAACTCCCCAGTAGAGATTTTCCCCAGGAAAGTCATGAAGGATTCTCATTCCCTGCAGAAGTTGTCAGAGGCCTTATTAATCCTCGCAAATCGCCAAAGATTTTCAATCTCCAGCAGTGGTCCCAGGATTTCTCTTTCTCGAGCAATAAGAGATTCTTTAATCCCTAAGCAGTCAACAAGGATCTCTCGTCTTCAACAATCAAAGTTTTGAATCCTCAACATCGGTCAAGGATTTACTTTCCCCGGCAGCAGCCAGAGATTTCATTATCTCCTATTATCAAGGATTTATTTTCAGCAAGACGGCCACTCAGCTTACATGCTCATCCATTACATTCATATGTCATAAACATTGATGATACGCAGTTCGTTGCATCATACATATCATGCAACATGACTTTGTGTTTTAGCTAACATTTTACCCTTTTTAGGATAAGATTAAAAGGCTATCGTTAACAATTATTCAGATACAGTGTGGATACACCCCAGACACAGAGGTCATTCTACTACTCATTCAGACTTCAGCAATCCGATACAGACTAGATACGCTCCAGACACGGCAGCCATTCTATCTCTCATTCAGATTCAACTATCAACTATAAGCTCAGATACGCTCCAGACACGAATGCCATTCTGGCCCTTACACCAGAAGTTTGATTCTCCCCAGTGCAGTTTCCACGGAAGTCATTCTATCACTTATTCAGATCTCAGTTACAATCTCAGATACACTCCAGACACGAAAGTCATTATGCTACTCATACAAATCTCAACTTCAGATACAGTCCAGATACGCTCCAGACACGGTTGTCGTTCTGTCACTCATTCAGAATTTATCCCCAGCCCAGAGTTCATCCATATACAGATGTTTCTCTGTTGCCTATTCAGAACTCAGATACAATACATATACACTCCAGACACGACAGTCATTCTGATATTCATTCAAAGTTCAAATACAGTTACAGCTCAGATACGCTCCAGACACGGACGCCATTCTTTTGCTCATACAGACTCAGTCTCCAGATACAGTTTGTTGTACCCCAAAATTTGCCCTCCTATTTTTCCACAAGAAATCACAGCTTCGGGTTTTCCCTGACTTTTCAGATTGGCGTAAGAATCAGTCAAACAGACTTTTTCTTATCAGTCTATCCAAATTAGGGTTTTCATGGACTCTGGAACAGTTGAAGCAGATTATTAGGGTTTGGTTGAGTTTGGCTCAGGGTTTGATCAGGCAGGCGCTTCTTTGACATTAAATCAAGAACTAGGGTTTGCGCGCGCATTCTCAGAAAGAATTAATTCTACAGTTCTTTTCAATTTACTCTGGGATATGGTTTGAGGCTTCTGATTGAGAGTTTGCAGTGTTTGATTTAATTAGTGAAATAAAGGACATATGGACGTTTGTTTGATTAACTGTGCAATGTTTTGGATTATTCGGAACGCCGGACATTTATTGATTATTTATCATTTCTAAGTTAAAATTATTGGATAAATTCCAGTTATTGTAATTCAAGAAATATAAATAATTAAATAAACAATTGAAGAGGAATTAAAGAGATATCTGACAAAAGACTTTTATTTATTTTTAATTATTGGTACAAATGTTATTTAAATACAAATTTTATTTACAAGTATTTATAATAATATTTATTACAAGTGATTAAAATAAAATAAAAGACTATATCCTAAAAGTCTTGAAATCTTTATCTTCTACTGCTACTCCCCTTTGCTCAACTGGTATTTACCTGCAAAAACAAAAAGGAAGAACTCAAATGCAGATGAATTAAAAAAAAACAGACAGATATTTAAAGCTCATCATTAAAAGTGATTGGCCGGAATCAGTTGTTCGCCCTCTCTGCAAATCACAAGAAAACTCTTGGTTCACAAAGAGGGATAGAAAATGTTTGCAAGCAATTAAATGCACAAAGCTACATGGAAATATACAAGGCTGCATAATTTCAAATTGTCAACCAAAGAGGCAAACTGAACAACCAAGTGAATATGCCAAAACAAGTTGCCCAAGTCACAGTTTCAAACTAACCAAACTAAGTCAAAATGGCCAACCAAGTGCAGAACTGTCCAAAAGAGATGTCAACCAAGAACTGTCAAAACTGCCTACAAGCTAGCAAAAGCAAGACAGAAAAGCAGGAAGTATGCAGAGGAAAGATACAATGCAAGCAACATATTCAAATTTACATCATTTTCTAGGCCACACTTTTTCAGAGATAGTACAGTCTAAGCAATAAACAATGCTTTTCTGTGGAGAGAGAAAAGAGAGAGAAGAGAGGCTTACAGTGGGCAGGCTTAGGCTTAAGAGATATAAAACAAACATATCAGAACAAGCAAAAGGGAGGCAGAAAAATACAAAAGAAAAATAACACAAGCTCTCAAGCCTGTATCAAAAACACAAACAAAGCTGCCTCAAGCTTCAAACCTGTGTCCAAAGCCAAACCTGTTTCAAACACAGAACCATAAGCTCCAAACTTACAAACTGAAACAAACCCTCAAGCTTTGCTAAGCATAAAACATAAGCCAGCCTGTCAACACAAGCCTGAAGCCTATTTTCAAGCTCATACCAAAAACCAGCATATGAACCTGCCTGTTTCAAAACAAACCTTTCAAAGCCCAAAGCAAACATAACATAAGTCCTAAAGCCAGTCAAAAACTTGCTTGCCTCTAACCTTCTTCAAACAGAAGCCCTTTCAAAACAAGCCTCAAGCCTGTTTCCAACCATCAAAACCGGCCTCTAGCCCTGTCAAAGGAAAACTACACAAAGCCTTTCAAACCATAAGCCAAAGCTTGCATAATACCAAAGCCTGTCAAAACACAAGCTTGCCTCTAGCCCTGTCAAAGAAAAACATCACTAACCCTAACAATCTTTGTTCAAAGTCCAATCCATCCAGATGTCCAAATAACAAAAATGAGTGCCTCAGAACTAGGTTCATCATAGGCGAAGCTAGCTCAGTCTAAAAGAGAGAAAGAGAATCAGAATAAGGCGACATCATCAAGTTATCAGAAGCACAACAACATAAACATACTCAGATTCCAAACATCATCATCATAGACAGAAGCTCACTCAAAGCCAAGAGAGGAAAAGAAAAGACAGAAGCAAGAACACTAAAGTATTCAAACCAACAAGACCCTCAGAATGACTTCATCATAGGGTTAGCACATCAGGCAACTCAGAATCGACAACAAGCAATCAGAGCAAGCAAGCAGAAGATATCAAAGCAACATCTTCAACATCAACATTTCAACATACAGAAGCAAAAGCCAGCAATCAGAAGGAGGAAAAGAAGATGCAGAATTAAAAATAGGGTTTTCAGTGTTCATCATAAAACCACAAAAGCTAAAAGATACTGAATACCAGATTTCCAGCAAGCACAACATCATATTCCCTCCGCCTCCGGCCGCCTAAAGCGCCTCCAGTCCCCACCTCGCTTCCTCTCAGAAACAAGAACAAAGGTAGAAATTTCTTCTCCCTCTTTTCACACCTCACATGAACAACAACACATAAAAAATCAGAACACATAAAATTAAAGCATGCAAGATATAAAACTTAAAACCCTAAAACATAAAAAAGGGGAAACTGTTACCTTTTCTTGTCGCTACTGTGCTCAACCATGGAGGGAGAAGGAGTTAGAGGCGGCGCCTGGTAGCCTAAGATGAAGAGGAGCATCAATGGCCTTCGTTCAAGAAGGTAAAGAGGCGAAGAAGGAGAAGATGAGAGCGCCGCTCTAGCCTCTGTAAACCCTTGTTTCTGAACCAACAAAATGAAACCCTAAACAAAACTTGTGAAACCCGGTTGGGCCCTTTCGCCCCATCCAAGCCTTAAGCCCAACTGAAACTGGCGTGCACCCCCTGTTTTTCCTTGTCTTATTTGTACTTCTTTTGGGCCAGACATTCTCTTAAAAGCCCATTTAATTTCTTTTTCTTTTTAAAAACTAATACTCTTTTTTTTTATCACATTATATTTTTTTTACATAACTTATTTTGTTAAATAAATTAATATACTAATTGTTCACATTAAGTTTTATTAACAATATCTTTTTTTATTATTGCACTTAAAAATATGTAAATTTTAGACTTAATTAGGTTGATAGATTTTTTGTCTTAAAATTCTTTTTTAATTTCGTACATAAAAATATTAACTAAAATACATAAGCATTAATTTTCTTTAGCTTAAATTAAATACTTTTTCTTTAAAACCCTTTTATTTATATAATGTTAACAAAAACATAAAAGAATAAATAAAATACTTAATTAGGTTAATATTTTTTATCTTGTAAATAATCACATACACTTTCACAAATACTTTTGATACATTGCTTTTATTCTTATACATTGCTATATTTTACATTGAGAATACGATTCAATTTGGTTGTAAATATTATTTGGACACTACTATCCTGATAAGTCTCATCCCCATTTGTAAACATTTGTACCCCCATCCCCGGATAGTTATTTGTAATAGCTTAGACTTTAAATTCCCGCAATTTATCGCTTTCTATATACTGTACAATAATTAGGGTTTATACGCGAAGATTCAAAATCAACCGCTAGATAACCTAATACAAGACAAATGCATGACAATCGATACACCAATCACACTTGCACCCCTAGGGTTCCTCCACTCGTTGCCTTCCAAAATGGGCCATGTTTGCATGTTGGGTTCTTTGGTAAAACAAAAACAAATCAAATGATCATAGTCCCTCGATGACGCTTTCGAAGTTGCCTAAACAAAATGATCATAGTCCCTTAAGAAAATTGCCAAAGACACTTGGCACCATTGCATTCATGGTCTAAACGATGACCCGTGCCCGTCCCATTAACATCCTAACACAAGGTTGTTCACCAAATACAATGGTGAAACAACACTGTTAAAAGGGTTAAAACATGAGAAAGACCTTTGAGTACAATAGGGTAGACAACTCTTAATTACTTGATCAAACTTGCAAAACACACTCGCCTACTTTCAAAACACACTCCACAACACAAACTTTCAAAACAACTTTCAAAAACCTTGAAACATCTTTTCGAAAAGACAAACACCTTTGTAAAACATTCGAGTAAAGAATTGTTACAACGGTTGCCTAGACAAGGCATCTTTTTCAAAACATTTTCAAAACCATACACACACAAACACCATTTCAAGCAATTGAAAATCAAGGCAAGTGATCTAAAACAAATAACTAAGAGCCCATGGATAACCATGGATGAAAAGGGTGCTAATACCTTCCCTTTTCATAATCTACCCCCCGAACCCACGAAACATCTCAAAGGTTTTTCCTGTGCTTTTTAACCTTTCCTTTAGGATAAAATAAAAAGTCGGTGGCGACTCTTGCTAAACCGAACAAGTGCGAATACAAACGCAAAACCTCAAGTCAGTTCTCCCACCGTATCACAGAACTGGCGACTCTGCTGGGGACTAATTTAAAAGTGGGGTTACCTTAGGGTTTTAGATCACCCATACATACTTGCTTTGATTGCTTTACTTTTTTGGGTCCTTGTTTGGGTTTGTTGTAAATCCTACACCCGGATTTGGGGGCACCTTTTTAGGTAAATAACAATAAAACTGTGAGGGAACTGTGCGGGGTATACCGACATGGTTGAAGCAGTATCTATGTTAGTGTGACATATTTGTGAGTACCGGTAACCCTTGAGTTCAATCAAGGAGAGTACGGGGCCGCTGAGTGATGTCATGAAGCACTAACGAACTCTTAGAACCTTAATTGACCATCTTAGCCTTTTTAGGGGTAGTGAGATGACCGACTTTGGTGCAGTCCGAAGTTGGTAGATACTCGATAATACACTCATTGAGGGTTGTTTTCTTGGAATATTTTGGTCGCCAGTTAAGTGGCTAAACCAAAACAATGAACACAGAAAATAATGCAGTGATATTGAGCTCCTTAGAACCCAGTTTCTATTTTAGGACAGGATGAGCCAACTAACTTCAAAAGGGTATTTACCTACAAACCCCATGCAAGCCTAACCCTAAGAACTTGTTTGCTTTGTGGGAATATGATTACCTGTATATACACTTATTTGTTTTTGCATACATGTACATAACATCATGACATCATACCATAGCATTTTCAATAACCATTTCAAGGATCTCGAGGGTCTTTTGGTGCAGGGTTACGTTGAACCAGACATCTACTAAGGGGCAAGAGGTTTCTCCTCTAAACAAATGCCATCAAAGATCAAGTGCAACAACTTGAATTAGGGGCTATGACCCACTTGACATGGTGAGCTTGATTCTCGTGGAAAGACATCCACAGGTGCAGAGTTCTCCAATCAAAGATCGAAGTTCAACCTCTAACATTCTCTTGTGTTTACCCCAAGAGATCCTTGAAAACATTGCATACATATATCATACATATCATTGCATAACAGGTTTTTCCCATACAGGTTTCCTTATCTTCCTACTGTTTATTTCAGTAAGATGGATATGGAACAAACGGTGAAAGATCTCCAGGCTCAAAACGCTTAATTCCAGCAAATGCTTCTGGCTATGGGTAAAGGGCAAGAGGATCTGAAAGCTCTCCTTCTCAAAGACAAGAGGGTCAGTCTTGAAGAAGACCACAATTTGGAGATTGATGAAGCTGGCTATTCCGAAGAACAATATCCTCCCGCTGATGACAAGTACAAACAGCTGGAGGATCGCCTCAATGCTATGGAGGTTCAACAAATACCTGGCTTGGATTTAGGAGACATGGGTTTAGTTTCTGGATTGTTCATCCCTCCAAAGTTCAAAGTCCCTACCTTGGCCCTATATGATGGAGTCTCTTGCCCTAAGATGCACCTTAAGTCTTATGTCCGCAAGATTTAACCATACACAACTGATCCAAAGCTTTGGATCCATTTCTTCCAAGAAAGCCTGGTAGGGGCTCAACTCGAGTGGTTCTATCAATTGGAGAGTTCTCGCATCCACACCTGGGAAGATTTAGCTATGGCTTTTTACAAACAGTATCAATACAATGCTGATCTTGCACCAACTCGTGTGCAATTGCAGAACATGACCATGGGTTCTGACGAGAGCTTCAAAGGATACGCTCAAAAGTGGAGAGATCTGGCTGGTAGGGTGTAACCCCCTTTAACTGACAGAGAGTTGATAGACATCTTCATGGGAACTTTGACAGGGCCTTTCTTCAATCACTTAATTGGAAGCTCCTCAGCCGGGTTCACCGAGCTAATACTGACCGGAGAGAGGGTCGAAGTTGGCATCAAGAGTGGAAAGATCCAAGGAACTTCACCCTCGGATACTCAGATAATTCCCTACAACGGAAAGAAAGAGTCTAATGCTGCGAACAGTCAAAAGAGTCATCATGACCAACACGTAGGATCGATCTTGATCTCTAATCCTACGCCTGCTCAACAAAGACAAGGGCATCAGCGTAAAGAAGTCGCACCTAAAAGACAGTTCACCAACATCAACATGTCGCTGTCTCAAGCACTGGAACACTTGTTGAAGATGAATCTGATTACATTGAGGGCTCCTCTCCGGAACCCAAATACTTCTGCTCCTACCTATCATCCCAATGAAAGGTGTGCATACCACTCTGACAGTCCGGGACATGACACAAACAACTGTTGGCCTCTGAAGAACAAGATCCAAGACATGATCGATGCCAAGGAGATCGAGTTTGACCCTCCGGAGACTCTAGCATGATCACTGCTCCTATGCCAAATCATTGAGAATGTCTTTGTTTCATGTGAATTTTCAAGTTGTAATTTCTTCTGTTATTCGAACAATTATCTATTAATGTCAAACTTTGTTTCATTAATGCATTGCATATGTTTGTCTTGAATTCATCCATTCGTTTTCACTACTCTTATGCTTTCTTTATAATATTTAACTCTTGATAAAAAGCTGCAAGCCTTTAGAGGGAGGATGACGAAACGATGCCATAATCTCATACAGTATGCTTTTGAACAGACCTCGCTGATGATGTACATGCATTTCTTTCAATTCCCAAACACTGGAGTTATAAGGAAGATAATCCCTAGTCAACCCCTTCGAGCCAAAGAAGTAGGAGTTTTCTGTTCTAAACAAATTTAAACCTTTGATTTAAACCTGGGGCAGGGTAGTCTCTCAGTTAATTAAAAAAAAAGCGCATTGAAGTCGCAAACTCTCAGTTCGTAATACAACGAACGACATCAAAAAAGAGACATTCCTTTGGAATCAAAAAAGACAGTGATGGTTCCTTATCTCATAGGCAGTCATTATCTCTCAAAAATGAAAAAGCCCACTGAGCCAAAACCTATAAAGGAGGCTTAAGAAACTGGGGCATCCCGCTGACTGTAATCTCGAAAACAGGAACAGTCAGGCAAAAGTTAGGGATAACAAATCAAGAAAGAGGTCATTACGAATCCTCAACAACATGAAAAGTGTTGCAAAAAAGAGGATGACTGCCCTTCAAATTCAACGGGTGAACCATCGCCAAAAGGTCGTTCCAAACTCGAATAGAGTTCGACGCACAATTAACTGAGTTTAGGATCGAAGGACATCACGAAGAGCGGGTGGGTGTTGTACCCCAAAATTTGCCCTCCCATTTCCTCAACATTTTCTCATCACAAGACCTTTGAGGATCAAGATCCAGTTAGGGTTTGCTCTGCTCAAGACTTCTCCTTGCACTGTGGACTCAAATTAGGGTTTGTATTTGCCTAAGGATGCTTTGACCTAAAATGCCTAAGATGACTTTCATGCTTCATGTTGGACTCCCAAGTTTACCTATACCAAGTTTCAAGTCTTGATTCCAAGTTTTACCCAGTCAATTTGACAGTTGACCTAGAAATCAGCTGTATTGGGGAAAAAGTCAATTGTGGCCAATTGACAGTCAAATCTCATGAAATTTGATCCACATCAACATTATGAACTCACATGGACCATTTGATCAAGTTTGAATCACAATTCCCCAAGAAATTTGATCAGATCACCAAAAGGGCAAAATGGTCATTTTTAGGGTTTTGACTGCACAAAGGCAATTTTTGACTGTTTGACCTAGCCAATGGCAAACCAAGCTCACATATGGACTCAAGGACCCCATGGAATTATCTTGACATGTTCATCAAGCTCAAAAGATCCCAAGTACACAAGATTGACAGTTGAATTTCCCAGTCAATTGATCAATTTTGACTGTATACTGAAAAGTCAAACTTTGACTTTTTGGTCAAAATCAAGAGTCAAGATTCATTTTTCATCAAAACATGCCAAATCATGAAACTTGTTCACCAAGAAATCACAAAATGCAAATTAGGGTTTGAAAATGGAATTTTTCATAACTTAGAATTTTTCTAAGTTATGAAAAACCCTAATTTTTTCCCAACTTTGCCCCATCTTTTCACCATGATCCATTTGGATTCAAACAAAAGTCAAAACATGAAAGTTGTATCTTGTTGCATAATCTACAACTTTGATTCACAAAGTTTTCTCATTTGAAGCTTGTATCTCAAGTTATGAGTTTTTGAATAAGGGCACTAAACCATCTTTTAACTTAGTGAAATTTGACCTATTTTGACAAGGTTTTCTACCCTACTTCAAGGCCACTTTTCATACCCTTCCAATTGGAATTTTGATTTGCATTTCAAAGATGGATTGTAGTACACATTCCAAGCTTTCCAAAATGTCCAAAAACTCATCAAACAACCTCATAACTTGAGAGATTCGAATTTCACAAGTTGGCAAAAATTCACTTTTGTTCTTCATCAAGACATGTTCATAAACTTGGCAAATTTGAACTCAGCATAGTTTGTGCTACTTTGCAGGTCCTTAAACCACATTACACTCCTTAATTTAATGCTTGTTCTTTGTGTCTAAGTGTTGTTCCATGAATTCAAGCATTATACACAAGATTGATCCATTTTTGGATAAAGTGAACTTTCCATTTTTACAAAAGTTTGCTTTATGTCAATTGGTAAATCAAACAAGTACATAGAAGATCTGCTTAGCACAAGATTATGGGCATAACACACTGATCAAGAGAGGCTTATGCAGCACATTAGGAGGTCCTATACTGACCTAGAACACCAATTTGCTTTTGGTAGCTTAAGTGTAAAGAAAGGTCCATAACATATGCCATCTCTCATATCAGCAAAGGAACACAGCACAAAAGATATCAAACACATTCCATAGACCACATTCAAGCTTTTGCACGAGCCATTTCCCTTTCAAACCCTCTCCATCTCAGAATCATCCTCAAACTGCACAAACAGGGGTGCCCCTGCAGTTTGAGTGCAATCTCTCAATCCCTTCAAGCATTTCTGTCCAAACCTGTTCCTCTACCTTCCTTACAACATATGCAAGCTATCCAGAAGCTAAGGCACGATATGTAGTTGCTCTAACCACTTCCACCATTTTCACATCTTTGACTTGCAGGTGAAGTTCTATAGCTTGATACAAGAAGGTTCAAGACAAAGTAAGCATTGAAAAAGCATCCCTGGACCTCAAGGAAGCTTTTCCAATCATTACATTGCACTGAAAGTCTCTCATTCTCCACATAGAAGTTCAACTGCACAGGTAAAAGTTTGAATTCGTATCTCTCTTATTAGGCATCTTTAGTCTTAAGTTTGTGAAGAAACAAGGTCCTACTCATAGCCCTGAACATGTACATAGCTTTACTTTTCATTTCTTTTATCTGAGTAGAGAGAATTTGAGCTCTGAAAATGGTAGAAAAATTAGGTCAGAAAAGAGGGGGAGAGAAATTCTCCCTCATCTTAGAGAGATAGGTCAAGTTCTTTATATGGTTAGAACCGTCTCTTCATGCTTAACATCTTTTGTGTTGGAAGTTTGTTCAAAAAATCAAGGAATCAGGAGTTAGACATTGAAGCAAGAGGCGCGCGTTTTTTCAAAGTTTGAAGCTGGAGGTTGAAGACAGTGTGTCATTGGGCTGGGCTGTTGTTGTTCTTTCTTTTCACACCATCCTTTTTGGCTTACACCCCCCTGAGCCCATTTACTCATTTTTTGACATTTTTGACTTTTTCCTTTTTTGCTGACTTCATTTATTTTTTCTCATGCCATTAGAAAATTAAAAATATTTTTTTCATTATTTTTTGCATTTATTGCATATTTATTTGTTTATTTGTTTAGTTTGTACATAAATATATATATATTTGATTATTAGAATAAATGTAAAAATAATGTAAATACACTTTTTATTTTTATTTACTTTCTGAAAATATTTCACACAAAAAATACTCTTTTATTTATTTTATTAAAATATTAAATAAATATTTATTTTTGTATAATACATATCTAGGGTTTAATAAAATATATATATATGATTATTAATATATTTAAGACAAAAATATAAAAATATTTGATTTTTTCATTTTTATTTAATATTTGATACAAAAAATACCTTTTTCACAATACACTTCATTTTATTTTATTTTTTATAAATAATAAATAAATAGTAGAATTAAATTAGATAATAATACCTTTTATTTAAAAATTAGGGTTTTTCACCCTAAGTTCAAAATACTAAAAAATAAATACATTTTTATTTTCTTTTTCCTTTTACATAAATAATATTTTCTCATACACATAGAAACTTTCTTTTTACATTTCACATATTTATTTAATTTACATTTAATTATGCATTGCAAAATATCCAATTGTTGTAATAATTTAGATTTAAATTCTTGTCAATATCCCCATTTGAACATTTGTACCCCCCTTCCCATATTTGGTTGTGTAATAGCTTAGTAATTTTAATTTCGCACTTTATTGCTTTCTAATAATAACATGCTAGAATTAGGGTTTGTATGCGAAAAACGATAAAAAAAAATAGTTTGACCTAATACAAGATAAGCAAGCATGAAAATGAACACACAAATCACACTTGCACCCCCTAGGGTATTCCACTTGTTGCCTTCAAATAAATGGGCCATATTGTATGTTGAACATCTTTGGGCAAAGCAAACAGTTTGAATGATCATAGTCCCTCGATAAAACTTTTCAAAACAAACAAAACAAATGATCAAGTCCCTTAGAGAAATTGCCCAAAGACATTTAACGTCGTTACAATTATGGTCTAAACGATGACCCGCGCCTGTCCCTTTCACATCCTAACACAAGGTTGCCCACCAAATATAATGGTGGTGCAAACTTGTTAAAAGGGTTAAAGTATAGCAATAATCTTTTGAGAAATTTAGGAGTAGATAACCTCTTAGTTACTTGAATCAACTTGCAAAACAAAACATTTGCCTAATTTCAAAACCACACAACACTACACTTTCAAAACAACTTTCAAAAACAAATGAAAACCTTTTCAAAAGACATACATCTTTGTATACATCCCCACATGGATCATTGCAAAGGTTGCCACCACATTGGCCTCTTTTCAAAACATTTTCAAAACCCACACACTCAAGCACCATTTAAAACAATTGAAAACAAAAGGCAAGTGATCTAAGCAAGTAACTAAGAGCCCATGGATAACCATGGATAGAAAGGGTGCTAATACCTTCCCTTTCTATAATCTACTCCCCGAACCCAAGAAAACATCTCAAAAGGTTTTTGCTGTGCTTTTTAACCTTTCCTTAGGATAAAATAAAAAGTCGGTGGCGACTCTTGCTAACCGCAACATTTGCGAATACAAACGCAAACCTCAAGTCAGTTCTCCCACCGTATCACAGAACTGGCGACTCTGCTGGGGAGAATTTTAAAGTGGAGTAACCTTAGGGCTTAGATCACTTTTGCTTTCAATTGCTTGCTTTGTTTGCTTTTATATTTGTGGGCTTTGCATCGGAGTTCATAGATCCTAACCCGGATCTGGGAAATACCCTTTTTAGGTAGCATAATCTGTGAGGGACCTGTCCGGCGTAGACCGACATGGGTGAAGCAGTGGCTACGTTGGTGTGGCATCTTAGTCTGTACCTATATCCTTTGTGTTGTAACGGGGAGAATATAGGTCTTCTAAGGAGTCATTAAACACCAACCAACCTTAGAACCCTAAATTGACCAACTTGGCTATTAGGACAGTAGCAGTATGCTACACTCATTGAGGCTAAACTCTCGAGATGGTTCTGGCCGCGAGAAAAGATTGCGATGCTGGAGTTATGACCGATTGAGGGTAGCCAATGATTTGAGATCCTCTAGAACCCGGTTACTTTTGATAGGACAGGTTTTAACCAACAAAACCAAAAGAGGGTAATACCTGAAACTCATGCTGGCCTGAAACCTAAGGGTGTCTTGTGTGACTTGTGTGCTTTATTTGCCTATGTGAATACTTGTGATGTGCTTCATCATAGCATCATGCCATCATACCATTGCATGCATAAAAGGCTAACCCATTTCAAAGACAAAAAGGTTTCATCTTTGCTCTGTTTTGTAGGACATCATGATGCCCGTGCGTAGAAATACTGTCCGGCTCAACTTTGTTCAACCACCAGTTTTACTCAAAGATCTGGTTGAAAGAATTCCAAACACTACCTCCTTCATCAACAGACATGGTTCTCTCCTTGGCTTGATCACTGCAAAATGGGACCAACAATTGATAAGTGTTCTGACCCAGTTTTATGACCCTCTGCATCACTGTTTCACCTTTCAAGACTTCCAGCTGGTTCCTACCCTGGAAGAATTATCTTACTTGCTTGGGATTCCTGTCTTGGAACAAACTCCTTTCACTGGTTTGGAAAAGACTCCTAGGCCTGAAGAGATTGCTGCAATTCTCCCCTTGACCAAAGAAGAGATATTGTCCAACTGGGAAACTAGAAATGGGGTCAAGGGCTTTTTGGTCAAATTTCTGGTTGGCAAGGCTAATGATTTCTGGAATGACTTGGACTTCAAAGCATATGAGGATATTCTGGCTCTTTTGATCTATGGTCTGGTATTGTTTCCCAACCCTGACACCTTCATCAGTATCCATGTCATAAGGATCTTCATGTCTCGGAATCCGGTACCCACTCTTTTGGGTGATATTCTACAACAACTCTATGCTCGTACTGCTCGAAAACGGGGGACTCCGTGGTGTTGTGCTCCTTTGCTAGTAAGGTGGTTTATTTCGCACCTTCCTAAGTTCGTGCTGAAGAATGAAGAAGGAAAAGGTTGGGCTCGGAGGTTAATGTCTCTCACAGATAAGGATATCACTTGGACTCTCAGAGGTTTGGATGAGGTAGCTGTCATCGACCGTTGCGGAGAATACCCTAATGTCCCGTTGATTGGCATCCAAGGAGGAATCTCTTACAATCCGTGTTTAGCTCTCCGTCAGTTTGGAAGAGCCAGAGGAGATGGGCCTCATGAAATGCTGGTTCCTCACTTCCATTTTGAGTTTCAGGCAGGCAGTGACAAACTACGCCAGGGATTCATTAGAGCTTGGGACAGAATCCACAAAGCTGACCCACATGAGTTAGGACCAAAGACTTCTTTACCATTGGAGCCCTATTGCAAATGGGTCCGCATCCGTGCTCAGAAGTTAGGTATGCCGTACGAAGCTGTCAGACCAATCATCCTTGAATCTCCCGATGAAGATGGGGTTCCTCCAACTGTCCTCCCTCCTCAGATACCTACTGATTTTGACACCATGAAGAGATCTTGGGCACAGCTAAAGGAAGAACGGGATTTCTATCGGGAGAAGTTCAACGAGCAGGAAAGGAAGGTCCAAAGGCTGACTAAGCAATTGGAGGAAGAACGTGTCCTGAACAACTACATCAGCACTGAGAGGAGGAGGCCATGGGAGCATTGATGAGCTTTGATTATTTCCTTTTGTAGTTTTATTTCCTTTTCCGTATTTTTCATTCCTGTAATGCCTAAGGGCAAATTGTTGAACAATTGAAAAATTTTAATCTAATGAAGTGTGTTTCCTTTTTTTTTTCTACAAAGTTGAATCTTATTTGTCTTTGAAAACATAAAACATACGCATTCCATTACACCATATGCATAGCAGGTACCCTATTTCACAGGTTGCTTAATCTTCTTCGCTGTTTGTTTGCACAGTCATCATGAATCCGGAATCATCCAGTGAGCAAGCAATCAAGGCCCTTCAGGCCCAAAGTGCACAGTTTCAAGAGATGGTCCTAAGCCTAGCCCAGGGTCAGCAAGAGTTGAAGACTCTACTCCTGAAGAAGAAGAAGAAAAAGAGGACGGCGATGTTCAACACCGGACGCAGATTTGGGAACACACTCCACAATGAAGCTGATCCAACCACTTCTTCTGCTGAGAAAAACAGTCCCCAAGGGGGAGGAGCTCCTAGTCCCGCAGTCTCCGACAACGAGACGGACTATAACGATGAACAATACCCACCTGCTGCTGACAGATACAAACAATTGGAGGACCGCTTGAGCGCTATGGAAATTCAGAACGTGCCGGGACTGGATTTCGGAGATTTGGGATTATCTTCTGGAGTAGTAATTCCACATAAGTTTAAGGCGCCTGCCTTCGCCAAGTATGATGGGGTCTCCTGCCCAAAGCTGCATCTGAGGTCGTATGTAAGGAAAATCCAACCTTACACGGCGGATAAGAACCTCTGGATTCACTTCTTCCAAGATAGCCTCTCGGGGTCACAACTTGAATGGTTCTACCAATTGGACGGAGCTAGCATCCGACACTGGGAAGATTTGGCAACTGCATTTTACAGACAATACCAATACAATTCTGATCTCGCTCCTACGCGTACCCAACTTCAGGGTATGTCTCTGGGAACGGGTGAAGGGTTCAAAGAGTACGCTCAAAAATGGAGAGATTTGGCTGGCAGGGTGCAGCCTCCATTAACTGATCGAGAGCTGGTTGATATGTTTCTGGGAACGTTGTCTGGTCCGTTTTTCAATCATTTGGTTGGTAACTCCTCCGCTGGGTTCACAGATTTGATATTAACGGGAGAGAGAATTGAAGCTGGCATCAGGTCAGGCAAGATACAAAAGGCCGCCTCTACAAGTGCTGAGAAGAGGCCATTTAAGAAAGAAGCAAGCACCGTCTATGGCCCTAGAAGACAAGTCAAGCCCGAAAGTCGCCAAGCCGTCAATGCTTTGGTCATCTCTAAACCTGTTGCTGCTCCTCAGCAGTACAATCAACAAAGAAGTGAAAGGCCCAAGAGGCAGTATACCCGATTGAGTATGACATTATCTCAAATTTTACCCCAACTGTTATCCACCAACCTGGTGACCCTCAAAGAAGCTCCTAAGGTCGTCAACACTGCGTCCCCTAAATACAACCCGAATGCCCGGTGTGCTTATCATTCTGATAGTCCCGGGCACACTACTGATGATTATTGGGCCTTGAGAAACAAAGTGCAAGATCTAATTGACGCAAAAGAAATTCAGTTTGAAGCGCCGGAAAGACCGAATGTTGTAACGGCTCCTATGCCCCAGCATAGGGTAAATGCCATTGAGGAAGAAGTGTACGCTGTTTCGGTAGATGAAGTTGTTACCCCTTTGAAGACTGTTAAGAAGAACCTACTGCGGGCCGGTTTATTTCCGGGTTGCGGCGAAGGTTGCCCATTATGTGCTATTTCCCTATCTGATTGTCCCTTGCTAAGGTTAGGCATCCAAGGCCTAATGGATAGCAAGGAGATTCTATTCAAAAAGACTGCTGTTCAATTGGTTCCGATGAAAGAAGTGTCCGTGATTACCATCTTCAAAAATCCAATCAAGGCTCCCCCAAAGAAGCCTATTCAAATCTTGACAGTTGCGCCTGTGATCATTACTGTTCCAGGACCCCTCTCCTACGTGTCTGATAAAGCTGTCCCCTGGCATTATGGGGCAGACATATATGTAAATGGAATCAAGCAAGAATTTGATGCTAGTGCCAGTATCTGCGATATCACCGGTCCAGCTAAAGTCACCCGCAGTGGCAGGCTCTTCTCGCCTGACATTGCGCCGCCTGCTATTCGAAAACCCCTCCTCATAAAACCTGCAAGTTTACCAAGTCCTGTTGCTGATCAAATTGTGTCCCCTGCTGCCGAGTCATCAAATGCTCGGGGCAAAGAGATTGAAGAAGAGCCTGCCCGGATGGAGGCACCAATACCCGTAAATGCTGAGGCCTCCCGACAAGAAATGGAGGAGATTCTGAAAATAATAAAGAAAAGTGATTTTAATGTTGTTGAGCAGTTAGGGCATACACCCTCCAAGATCTCCCTGCTCTCCCTATTGCTATGTTCCGAGGCCCACGCTAAGGCATTAATCTCATTTCTCAAGACGGCCCATGTGCCGCAGGAGACGTCTGCAGTTCAGTTCACTGACTGCATAGCAAATCTGACGGCGGACAACGGCTTGGGCTTTTCAGATGCTGACCTAACCGCAAAAGGGAGAAACCACAATGATGCCCTGCATGTCTCTATTGAATGCAGGGGCACTACTCTGGCACATGTATTGGTGGACACTGGTTCTTCTTTGAATGTTCTTCCGAAAAAGGCTTTGGATCGTCTGGATTATGAAGGCCTGGAGTTGAAACCCAGCAATATCATCGTCAGAGCCTTTGACGGTTCCAAGAGGATGGTTCATGGAGAGGTTAACATCCCTATTCGTGTGGGCTCTCAAGTGTTTGACTCTACCTTTTACGTGATGGATATACGTCCATCGTACTCCTGTCTGTTGGGTCGACCTTGGATCCATAAAGCTGGGGCAGTGACCTCCACCTTGCACCAAAAGCTGAAGTATCCCGTCAGAGGGAAGATCGTCACTGTGCGAGGAGAAGAGGAGTATATGGTGAGCCATTTGAATTCCTTCAGGTACATCGAGATGGACGGGGAGTTCATTGAAACCCCCTTCCAACATTTCGAGGAGGTACATCCAGTTTCAGCAGCTGCGGAGACAATGGCCGAAGAGAATGATTCCTTGAAGATGGTTTCCCTAAGGGATGCCCGGGCTGTGGTTCAGAAAGGCAATGGTGCACACTGGGGTCAGCTTCCTGATTTCACTCAGAAGAACGACAAGTTTGGGCTAGGCTTTACTGCAGAGGCTCAGAAGGCGGTGCGCAAAGAGAAGATTGGAAAGGCTCCGGTGTTTATTTCCAGCTCAAGGGTGAACGCTATTGAGGAAGATGTGGAGGAAGTTGAGTTCGATAGTTGGATCTACCCGACTGCCAGCGACGGACCAAGCAACTGGACAGCAAAGGATTTTACCCCTATCACATTTGTCACGCAGTAATTGATTTCTTTTGATTTCCAAATTTGTAACAAACAATATGTTAAAACTCTGTTGGCTCGGTGTCCTGCCCGGGACATCGTAGCTCCATTTGTGAGGGCTTTTTGTATGACATTTTCATATATCATCAATCAAAACATTGGACGTTTGTTGCATTTCAAATCTTGTGCTCCTTTTCTTTCTGTGTTATACATATTGCAAAACAGCTATATTTACACACACTCACTTATACAGGTTTCAATCCACTCTGGATCTCACTGGCAACAGCTCTGCTACCGCCAGTTATGACTTCGAAAATCCGATCAACTTGGCCGAAGACGAAGGTGAAGATGATTGCGAAGTGCCTGGTGAACTCGCAAGACTGCTACTACAGGAAGAGAGGGCTATTCAACCACATGAAGAGCCTGTGGAGACAATTAACTTGGGTACTGAGACAGATAGGAAAGAGGTCAAGATTGGTGCCAATCTAGAGCTCAGCGTGAAGCAACGATTGATCCAGATGCTACAGGACTACATGGAGATCTTTGCCTGGTCTTATGAAGATATGCCTGGTTTGGATGCCGACATTGTAGTTCACCATCTGCCAACCAAGGAAGATTGCCCTCCAATAAAGCAAAAAGTTCGACGAATGCGTCCAAAGATGTCTGAGAAGATTAAAGCTGAGGTGATGAAACAGTTTGATGCGGGTTTCCTTGCAGTAACTTCTTACCCTCAGTGGGTTGCCAATGTTGTGCCAGTGCCGAAGAAGGACGGTAAAGTCAGAATGTGTGTCGACTACAGGGATCTGAACAGGGCCAGCCCCAAGGATGATTTCCCCCTACCTCACATCGATGTCCTTGTTGATAATACAGCTCAACACAAGGTGTTCTCCTTCATGGATGGCTTCTCAGGGTATAATCAGATCAAGATGGCTCCTGAAGATATGGAGAAGACTACATTTGTAACTCAGTGGGGGACCTTCTGTTATAAGGTCATGCCATTCGGATTGAAAAATGCTGGGGCAACCTATCAGCGTGCCATGGTTGCTTTATTTCATGATATGATCCATCATGAGATTGAAGTATACGTTGATGACATGATTGCAAGGTCTCAAACTGAGGAGGAACACCTTGATCATCTGAGGAAGTTGTTTGACCGACTCAAGTTGTACAAGCTGAGATTGAATCCCAACAAATGCACCTTCGGGGTGAGGTCCGGAAAATTGCTAGGTTTCATTGTAAGTGATAAAGGTATCCAGGTGGACCCTGCCAAGGTTAAAGCTATTCAAGAGATGCCGACCCCAAAAACAGAGAAAGAAGTCAGAGGTTTCCTAGGACGACTGAATTACATTGCCCGATTCATCTCACATCTGACTGCTACTTGTGAGCCAATCTTCAAATTACTGAAGAAAGATCAAGTGGTACGCTGGAATGATGAATGTCAGGCCGCCTTTGAAAGAATAAAGGAATATCTCCAAGAGCCACCCATTCTTATGCCACCGGTGGAAGGAAGACCTTTGATACTTTACTTGACAGTGCTTGATAATTCAATGGGGTGTGTGCTGGGGCAGCATGACGAGTCTGGCCGAAAAGAGCACGCTATTTATTACTTGAGCAAAAAGTTTACCGACTGTGAGTCTCGTTACTCACTGCTTGAGAAAACTTGCTGCGCTCTTGTATGGGCTGCTCGCCGGCTGAGACAGTATATGCTGACTCACACTACTTTATTGATTTCAAAGATGGATCCCATCAAGTACATATTTGAAAAGCCCGCTCTGTCTGGGAGAATAGCGAGATGGCAAATGATCTTAACAGAATATGATATCCAGTATACAACTCAGAAAGCAATTAAGGGAAGTGTACTGGCTGATCATTTGGCACACCAACCTGTGGACGATTATCAATCATTGAACTTTGATTTTCCGGACGAAGACATCATGGTGGTAACTGACTGTGAAGTACCTGGACCGGATGAAGGACCTGAGGAAGGATCCCGATGGTCTATGCATTTTGACGGAGCCTCCAATGCTTTGGGTAACGGCGTCGGCGCTGTAATCATATCTCCCAAGGGGACTCATACTCCACTCACCGCCCGATTATGTTTCAGCTGCACCAACAACATGGCAGAATATGAGGCATGTATCATGGGTTTACAAGCTGCGATCGATTTGAGGATCAAGTTTCTAAGTGTCTTCGGAGATTCCGCTCTCGTGATCAATCAGATCAAAGGCGAGTGGGATACGAAACACCCGAATCTCATTCCTTACAAGGAGTATGTGTCGACCTTGCTCCCTCACTTTGAAGAGATAACTTTTGAGCATTTCCCCAGAGAAGAGAATCAGCTAGCGGACGCACTAGCCACGATGTCTTCGATGTTCAAAGTTAAATGGGACAATGAGGCTCCCCAAATCATAATCTGGAAGTTGGATGAACCGGCATACTGCTGCGAGCTCGAGGCCGAGAAGGTGACTGAAAAACCCTGGTATCACGAGGTGAAGAGGTACTTGGAAGCTCAGGAATACCCTGAAGGTGCATCTGTCAACGACAAGAAGTTCATGAGGAGGTTTGCTGCAAAATTCTTCCTCAGCAACGGCGTTCTCTACAAACGGAATCATGATTCAACTCTGTTACGTTGTGTGGATAAGGCTGAAGCAGAGAAAATTATGATGGAACTGCATGAAGGAACATTTGGAACCCATTCCAGTGGACACACCATGGCTAAGAAAATCCTTCGGGCAGGATATTTCTGGTCCACGATGGAAGCCGATTGTTACCAACACTCCCGGACTTGTCATAAGTGCCAGATCTATGCTGACAAGGTGCATATCCCTCCAGTTCCTTTGAATGTCCTAACGGCACCTTGGCCTTTCGCAATGTGGGGCATCGATATGATCGGTGAGATCCGACCGACGGCATCCAATGGGCACCGCTTCATCTTGGTGGCAATCGATTACTTCACGAAATGGGTTGAGGCAGCTTCATATGCCACGGTAACCAAGAGCGTCGTGGCGCGTTTCATCCGGCATAATCTGATATGTCGGTACGGTGTCCCGGAAAGAATCATTACGGACAACGGTACCAATCTCAATAACAAAATGATCACTGAACTCTGTGAACAATTCAAGATACAGCACCACAATTCTTCCCCCTATCGGCCGAAGATGAATGGGGCTGTAGAGGCAGCCAATAAAAATATCAAGAAAATTGTGCAGAAGATGACAGTGACCTATAAAGATTGGCACGAAATGTTACCGTTCGCTCTTCATGGGTACCGCACCTCAGCAAGGACATCAACCGGGGCAACTCCTTTCTCCTTGGTCTACGGCATGGAGGCAGTCTTGCCGATTGAAATCCAGATACCCTCTCTTCGGATAATGAAGGATGCAGACTTGAATGAAGATGATTGGATCCAGACTCGACTTGATCAACTAAATCTGATTGACGAAAAGAGGCTCACTGCTATCTGTCACGGTCAAACGTATCAGAAACGGATGATCAGGGCATTTAACAAGAAAGTCAGACCGCAAGAGTATCAAGTTGGGGACCTGGTAATCAAACGCATCATCCTTCCTCAAAGTGATCCCCGGGGCAAATGGACCCCTACTTACGAAGGGCCATTTGTGGTTAAGCGTGTGTTCTCAGGAGGAGCCATGATCCTAACCACCATGGACGGTGACGACCTTCCTCACCCCGCCAATGCAGACATAGTGAAAAAATACTACGCATAAATAAAAGACCCGCTAGGTTGACATACCTAGGCAAAAATAAGGGCTTCCCGGCGAACCAAAAGGGTTCGGGAAAAAATAAGGGATGAAATGAAAAATCTGTACACCCGGCAAGTCGAAAACCTGAAAGGGCGGCTTGGGCAAAAATGGGTATCCCGGTGGACCGAAAACCCGAAAGGGCGGTCCAGGCAAAAGTTAGGGATAAAAGCGTAACACTATGTCTCATTGGATCACTTCGCGTCCGGAATTCGGTACCAACTATCTGGCTCCAGATTTCGGCATTGACCAATCAGCTTCATCTTCAACTAAGCAGCAAAGCGATGAGACATTCGAAGACATAAAGGCAATAGCAGAGTTGGAACCCAGTGGGATTGTTCACATAGCTGTTTTGTTTTCTTTTTCAAATTGTAAATTCTATACTTTTGGCGATGTCCTCTTACTAGGATGTCAGCCTCTTGTACAAAAAACGCCTATTCACAGGCAAAGTTTAAATCAATACAAATTCACTTGTCCATACAAATTGCCATTGTTTTTCTTTTTCTGTTTTGTCTTGCGAAGAACGTCCAATGTTCATTTTTGATATATGCATTTGACATTAAATTGCTGATTCATAAATGTTTGCATATGAAAAAAGAGATTAATTACAAGTGACATCAAAGACAGGGGCAATGTGGAGTTGTCTAATGCGGTCTAGTTGTTTTGTCCACCAAGGCACCAAGGTAGGTTCAACTGAAAATGTGGCCAAATCATCTTAGCTCCCCGCGGAGTAAAACAAGGTTCAGCAGCACTTTCCCCAAGCAGGAGTCGATTCCCCGTCGATCCTGAAAAAGGCACAACCTTCCCCGGCAGGTCTTAAAAGCTCATCCCCAGTAGATTCTGCGAGCTTATCCCCGGCGAAGTACGAACGTCTCGCCCAAGTTTTATTTAGAGTTATTTCCTCACAAGGACTTATAACTGGGTTATCCTCAGCTAAAAGCCACAGAAGACCGTTCTCGGCAAAAGTTCCTTCAATCCCCAGCGAAGTCTATCTTTGGTATTCCCAAGCAGAGTTTATCTTTGGGGTTCCCCAGCGGAGTTTATCATCATTATCCTCAGCGGAATCCATCGTTAAAGTCCTCAGCAGGCCTCTCATCAGAGCTTCGGCCAAGTATCTCTTCGGCAAAGCAGCTTCCCGGCCATTCGTCAAGGATTTATTTTCCTAAGATGAAATTACACTCATAAACATTTCACATTTTCATACATCTTGCTTACATACATGATGAAACACATACAACATCAAATGTTGAACATCATGACATCCTGCATATCATACATCATGACATTGCATACAACTTACGTCTTTGCCTTTTCAGGAAAAAGACAATCTCAAAAATGACTACCTTCAACTGTCACAATTCCAGATTCGATACCTGTATCTAGCCAGGGCACATCTGAGAGTGATCAGTTTCCAGACTCGATTCCTGTATCTAGCCAGGGCACGTCTGAAGAGTTCAAAGATTCGACTCCTGTATCCAGCCAGGGCACATCTATCAACTACAACAGTTCCAGATTCGATTCCTGTATCCGGCCAGGGCATATCTGTTGACCACATTTCCAGACTCGATTCCTGTATCTAGCCAGGGCACGTCTGAAGAGTTCAAAGATTCGACTCCTGTATCCAGCCAGGGCACATCTATCAACTACAACAGTTCCAGATTCGATTCCTGTATCCGGCCAGGGCATATCTGTTGACCACATTTCCAGACTCGATACCTGTATCTAGCCAGGGCATATCTGCATAAGGAGACTGAAGATCAAACACCTGTAACAAGCCAGGAAAACATCTATCTTTCCTAAATACACAAGTTCTCGCTAAGGAACCTCTTATGCGATCAACACTTCCAAATGGCATCTATAAGCCCATTCCCGACAAAGTTCTGTCACATCTCCAGATGGCATCTATAAGCCCATCTCCCTATCAACCACACTTCCAAATGGCATCTATAAGCCCATTCCCGACACCACATTGCTGATACTTCGACATGCGAGTGCAAATTTCCGGGCACTCTAGTGTCCAATCTCCTTTTACCCTCGAGTCACGAAAGGCAAACTTGCCAATCTAACTCTTCAGGTCCAAGAAGATTGAACAGGGGCAACTGTTGTACCCCAAAATTTGCCCTCCCATTTCCTCAACATTTTCTCATCACAAGACCTTTGAGGATCAAGATCCAGTTAGGGTTTCCTCTGCTCAAGACTTCTCCTTGCACTGTGGACTCAAATTAGGGTTTGTATTTGCCTAAGGATGCTTTGACCTAAAATGCCTAAGATGACTTTCATGCTTCATGTTGGACTCCCAAGTTTACCTATACCAAGTTTCAAGTCTTGATTCCAAGTTTTACCCAGTCAATTGGACAGTTGACCTAGTAATCAGCTGTATTGGGGAAAAAGTCAATTGTGGCCAATTGACAGTCAAATCTCATGAAATTTGATCCACATCAACATTATGAACTCACATGGACCATTTGATCAAGTTTGAATCACAATTCCCCAAGAAATTTGATCAGATCACCAAAAGGGCAAAATGGTCATTTTTAGGGTTTTGACTGCACAAAGGCAATTTTTGACTGTTTGACCTAGCCAATGGCAAACCAAGCTCACATATGGACTCAAGGACCCCATGGAATTATCTTGACATGTTCATCAAGCTCAAAAGATCCCAAGTACACAAGATTGACAGTTGAATTTCCCAGTCAATTGATCAATTTTGACTGTATACTGAAAAGTCAAACTTTGACTTTTTGGTCAAAATCAAGAGTCAAGATTCATTTTTCATCAAAACATGCCAAATCATGAAACTTGTTCACCAAGAAATCACAAAATGCAAATTAGGGTTTGAAAATGGAATTTTTCATAACTTAGAATTTTTCTAAGTTATGAAAAACCCTAATTTTTTCCCAACTTTGCCCCATCTTTTCACCATGATCCATTTGGATTCAAACAAAAGTCAAAACATGAAAGTTGTAGCTTGTTGCATAATCTACAACTTTGATTCACAAAGTTTTCTCATTTGAAGCTTGTATCTCAAGTTATGATTTTTTGAATAAGGGCACTAAACCATCTTTTAACTTAGTGAAATTTGACCTATTTTGACAAGGTTTTCTACCCTACTTCAAGGCCACTTTTCATACCCTTCCAATTGTAATTTTGATTTGCATTTCAAAGATGGATTGTAGTACACATTCCAAGCTTTCCAAAATGTCCAAAAACTCATCAAACAACCTCATAACTTGAGAGATTCGAATTTCACAAGTTGGCAAAAATTCACTTTTGTTCTTCATCAAGACATGTTCATAAACTTGGCAAATTTGAACTCAGCATAGTTTGTGCTACTTTGCAGGTCCTTAAACCACATTACACTCCTTAATTTAATGCTTGTTCTTTGTGTCTAAGTGTTGTTCCATGAATTCAAGCATTATACACAAGATTGATCCATTTTTGGATAAAGTGAACTTTCCATTTTTACAAAAGTTTGCTTTATGTCAATTGGTAAATCAAACAAGTACATAGAAGATCTGCTTAGCACAAGATTATGGGCATAACACACTGATCAAGAGAGGCTTATGCAGCACATTAGGAGGTCCTATACTGACCTAGAACACCAATTTGCTTTTGGTAGCTTAAGTGTAAAGAAAGGTCCATAACATATGCCATCTCTCATATCAGCAAAGGAACACAGCACAAAAGATATCAAACACATTCCATAGACCACATTCAAGCTTTTGCACGAGCCATTTCCCTTTCAAACCCTCTCCATCTCAGAATCATCCTCAAACTGCACAAACAGGGGTGCCCCTGCAGTTTGAGTGCAATCTCTCAATCCCTTCAAGCATTTCTGTCCAAACCTGTTCCTCTACCTTCCTTACAACATATGCAAGCTATCCAGAAGCTAAGGCACGATCTGTAGTTGCTCTAACCACTTCCACCATTTTCACATCTTTGACTTGCAGGTGAAGTTCTATAGCTTGATACAAGAAGGTTCAAGACAAAGTAAGCATTGAAAAAGCATCCCTGGACCTCAAGGAAGCTTTTCCAATCATTACATTGCACTGAAAGTCTCTCATTCTCCACATAGAAGTTCAACTGCACAGGTAAAAGTTTGAATTCGTATCTCTCTTATTAGGCATCTTTAGTCTTAAGTTTGTGAAGAAACAAGGTCCTACTCATAGCCCTGAACATGTACATACCTTTACTTTTCATTTCTTTTATCTGAGTAGAGAGAATTTGAGCTCTGAAAATGGTAGAAAAATTAGGTCAGAAAAGAGGGGGAGAGAAATTCTCCCTCATCTTAGAGAGATAGGTCAAGTTCTTTATATGGTTAGAACCGTCTCTTCATGCTTAACATCTTTTGTGTTGGAAGTTTGTTCAAAAAATCAAGGAATCAGGAGTTAGACATTGAAGCAAGAGGCGCGCGTTTTTTCAAAGTTTGAAGCTGGAGGTTGAAGACAGTGTGTCATTGGGCTGGGCTGTTGTTGTTCTTTCTTTTCACACCATCCTTTTTGGCTTACACCCCCCTGAGCCCATTTACTCATTTTTTGACATTTTTGACTTTTTCCTTTTTTGCTGACTTCATTTATTTTTTCTCATGCCATTAGAAAATTAAAAATATTTTTTTCATTATTTTTTGCATTTATTGCATATTTATTTGTTTATTTGTTTAGTTTGTACATAAATATATATATATATATTTGATTATTAGAATAAATGTAAAAATAATGTAAATACACTTTTTATTTTTATTTACTTTCTGAAAATATTTCACACAAAAAATACTCTTTTATTTATTTTATTAAAATATTAAATAAATATTTATTTTTGTATAATACATATCTAGGGTTTAATAAAATATATATATATGATTATTAATATATTTAAGACAAAAATATAAAAATATTTGATTTTTTCATTTTTATTTAATATTTGATACAAAAAATACCTTTTTCACAATACACTTCATTTTATTTTATTTTTTATAAATAATAAATAAATAGTAGAATTAAATTAGATAATAATACCTTTTATTTAAAAATTAGGGTTTTTCACCCTAAGTTCAAAATACTAAAAAATAAATACATTTTTATTTTCTTTTTCCTTTTACATAAATAATATTTTCTCATACACATAGAAACTTTCTTTTTACATTTCACATATTTATTTAATTTACATTTAATTATGCATTGCAAAATATCCAATTGTTGTAATAATTTAGATTTAAATTCTTGTCAATATCCCCATTTGAACATTTGTACCCCCCTTCCCATATTTGGTTGTGTAATAGCTTAGTAATTTTAATTTCGCACTTTATTGCTTTCTAATAATAACATGCTAGAATTAGGGTTTGTATGCGAAAAACGATATAAAAAAATAGTTTGACCTAATACAAGATAAGCAAGCATGAAAATGAACACACAAATCACACTTGCACCCCCTAGGGTATTCCACTTGTTGCCTTCAAATAAATGGGCCATATTGTATGTTGAACATCTTTGGGCAAAGCAAACAGTTTGAATGATCATAGTCCCTCGATAAAACTTTTCAAAACAAACAAAACAAATGATCAAGTCCCTTAGAGAAATTGCCCAAAGACATTTAACGTCGTTACAATTATGGTCTAAACGATGACCCGCGCCTGTCCCTTTCACATCCTAACACAAGGTTGCCCACCAAATATAATGGTGGTGCAAACTTGTTAAAAGGGTTAAAGTATAGCAATAATCTTTTGAGAAATTTAGGAGTAGATAACCTCTTAGTTACTTGAATCAACTTGCAAAACAAAACATTTGCCTAATTTCAAAACCACACAACACTACACTTTCAAAACAACTTTCAAAAACAAATGAAAACCTTTTCAAAAGACATACATCTTTGTATACATCCCCACATGGATCATTGCAAAGGTTGCCACCACATTGGCCTCTTTTCAAAACATTTTCAAAACCCACACACTCAAGCACCATTTAAAACAATTGAAAACAAAAGGCAAGTGATCTAAGCAAGTAACTAAGAGCCCATGGATAACCATGGATAGAAAGGGTGCTAATACCTTCCCTTTCTATAATCTACTCCCCGAACCCAAGAAAACATCTCAAAAGGTTTTTGCTGTGCTTTTTAACCTTTCCTTAGGATAAAATAAAAAGTCGGTGGCGACTCTTGCTAACCGCAACATTTGCGAATACAAACGCAAACCTCAAGTCAGTTCTCCCACCGTATCACAGTGGGTATAAATATACTTTGAGCCTTTATCCTTTGTTTCTTAAACCGTGAACTAAGATACGTTACAACCCTTCAAAAGTCCTAATTGAAGCATGGGTTAGTTCGAAAGCATACTGTTACAAAAGGTATCCTGACTCCTGTAAGGCTTTGCCCTAAATCTTGTGTTGAATTTGTCTTATGAAAAGTTTTCTGCTAAAAAACGCATTTTCAAAACTTCGAGACAAGCATAAACTTTGCATTATTTGAATATCGTTGTTTGCACATGGTTATTTGTTTGTCAGCGAAGAAATTCCTACAGCGAATGTTCGGAGGAACGAAAACTCTCTCAGTGAGTAAAAATCACTTCAAGTGGAATGACACTTCCATCGACAAATCTCCTATCAACAAGGGGGCATGACATGTCACTATCCAGCACACCTGGGGCAGTCCAGTCAAGATTTCAATAAATCTTTCAAAGTCCATTTAAACTGGGGCAGTCCAGTCAAGATTTCAACAAATCTCTCAATTACAGATTAACTTGGGGCAAGTCTCCTCACCATCACTTGGGGCATTCGAATGTCAAAACCGAGGTCGTTCAAAATTTCCTTCATCACCTGCTGGAAATTACAACCACCAACAGAATAACGGACAGTTCAAGCTCCTAAAAATCTGTTTTTCTCAAGAATGAAGACTCTCATCCTTAAAACCTCAGAAGATTGGTATACTCCCTGTGATCGGTGGAAATAGAACTGACTGTTTTGGAATGCTGGTTCGTGAAATGTCGCGGTAAGCAAGAGTTGCCACCGTCTTTTATTTTCTCCAACAAGGAAAGGACAAAAGCACAACAAAATTCCTTTTCGAGATGTTTCTCGGTTCGGGAGGTAGATTATAGAAAGGGAAGGTGTTAGCACCCTTTCTATCAGTGGTTATCCACAGGCTCTTAGGTACTTGCTCACTATGTTTTCAAAATGTTTTGCTTTTCTTGTGTTTGTGGGTTTTGAAAAAGTTTAGTTTGAAAACTTCTAGGTAACTCTTGTATATGTCCTCAAGAGTGTCATGAAGTGTTTTGTTTGAAAACTTTTATCAGAAAAGTGTAGGTGCGAAAAGTTGTTTTTGTTTTGAAAGAGCAAGTACCTTAGAACCTCTACCTACTCAAAGAAATTAAGCTGTGTAAATGTCCTTTAGACAGTGCCATCCCACTATTGAGAAGTAGGTAGCACCGTCGTTGGAGTTTTTTGGGTCAATTCGATTATAGGGACATGTGTGGTCACCAAAGCAATAGTAGGACGCCTTAGCGGTAACCCTAATGTCCTAGATCCTTTTTATCCGAGGCAACCGTTTCGAGGCAACTTGGATCTTTTAGACAAGAGGGCGACCTCTAAAACACCCTATACTCAATGACCACCTCGAGGCAACCAAGTGAGGCGTACCCTAGGAGTGGCATGTGCGAGTGTGTCAGGATTCATTTATACTATCTTTGCACATTTCATGGTGAGCTACGTTTTGATTTTATTTTTTCAGGCAAGTCTTGTCATGCATAGTTAACAGTTAATAATTTGCGGAAAGAAAATTGCGGAAAGTAAATTGCGGAAAGTAAATGTACGCTATTACAAGGCGTCGGGTATTTACATCGCCAAAAACAACCCTTGAAAAGTAAATGCGAGAAAATAAAGAAAGCGATAAAAGGTCCTAATTATCTATTAGATTCTCAGAGCAATTACATAAATATGATAAAAAATTAATAATAATGCACAAAAGAAAATTGAATCGGGAAAAGTCTTAGGGTTTTGACCCTTTTTTTAGAAAGAATGAGTTTTTGGTCCTTTTTGCATTTAATTAAACCTAATTCTAATTAATTAAATAGAAGAAATGTTTTTTTTTAAGTTTTTGATGTTTTTTTATAAAAATAAAAAGAGATTAAAATTGTCAAAAGAAAAACCCTAATTCTATGTTGATTTTATTTATTGTGAAAAAGATTAAAGTTAACCTAATTTAAAAGACTAAATCAATTTTGTTAGTATTTATTTACAAAAATAATAATTAATAGTGAAATTAATAAATAATAAAAATAAATAATATTTTAGGTTTCTGAATTTATTATGAAAAATAATTATGTGAGTTAATTAGATAATAATAATAATAGTTAATAAAAGAAAATAAAAGAAAGGAAAAATAAAAAGAAATAATAAACCAGGATGGGTGATGGCCCAATATGGAGGTTAGAAAGCAATGTTCAGGCCCATTAAGCTATTCAGTCCATTGACTTTTTGAGATCCTCCATGGTATGGTTGACTGAGGAATACCATGGTCTTCCAATCCAGGCCTTTGGATCTATGCTGGCAGCCACATGGCGCTTGAGATGTGAGAGTGTATGGTGTACCACTTTCAGAATTCTGCATATGAATATGTAAGAAAAAATAATAGAAGAGTTTTGGGGGACCTGGGATTCGAACCCAGGTCCCAATGATCACCATCCAGCGCATCAACCACTCCACCATTTGCTTGCTTTTGTTATAATAATGACAAGGGAATATGATATATGGAAAATAAGTAATATGTTGAAAAACAAACAAAAACGCGCGTAGTTTTGAATTGCCCAACCACACATTTACACCTCATCATCGTCTTCCTTGAACCTGCAAAATACATGTTAGATAGCGGGGGGTTTTTAACCCCCACAAAACACCATGAGGAAAAATAGCGAATAGCCCTACAGGCTATATAAATATTTCGCGATGGTAGCTTTATGTTCGTCTGGCCTTGACGATTCCAACCATATGCATTAGGGGTCTCAATTTTTCCTATATTGTAAAGCCCCAATTTGAGAGCTCAAGAACCCTAGAATTCATCAATGGCAACTTACGATTCTGCACACTATAATCCAATTAATTAATACCATTAGCTTTATATGAACTCAAGCAATACAAAACAATGAATAAAGCATGTTAATTATGCATGAAATAGCCAATACGATTATGGACATGAGAAGCAAACCGTGGGTCTGTTCTTGAGTATTTCTTGAGCTTTAGCGTATGGTTTTGATTGCAATACGTCTCTGGGGACTCCTGCAATGTGTTAGAATTAATAAAAACCTTTGAATTATGCTAGAATATGTAAATCAGTTTTGACCTTTCTATGAATTTTCTTGAATGTGGTTATGACTTTTCTGCAGCAAATTCACGTATGTGGCATTAGGGTTGGCTTGTGTACTTATAGTAGAATAGAATTAGGTCAAATCTTTGCCAAGAAATCCATGGAATTGATGATTGTATATTTGATTGAAAATCAAATATTTTTTGAATCTCTTTGATTGGAAAAACTTGCTAAATTTGGAGATTCTTGTCCCTTTGATTTGCACACGAAATTTCCAGCATGATTAGGTCATTCTTGCTTCACCAAAAGATTGAAAAACCATATCTTTGAATTTCCTACAATTTAAATTAATTAAATGAATTAAAATCAATTAAAAATCCAATTAATTAATAAAAATAAGAAAATAAATTCAAATAGGCTTGATGGGTCGTGCATAGGCCTTGGATAAAGTTTCAAGAAGAAATTTGAGGCCCATTAGCAAAAACAAAGTGTTTTGGGCAAAGTTGACTTTTGCAAATTCACAAAAATTTCCCAACTTCTCCAATGCATATCTTGCTCAATTTTGATCATATGAACATGTTCTTGGACATTTTGGAAAGGTCTTGAAGTCCTCTAACCAATGCCTTTGGTCCCATGTCATTTGGATTTACCAATCTCAAGTTATGGTCTTTGATTTAAAGTGCCTTTTTGTTGACTTTTGAAATTGACCTATAATGTAGAAATTGATAACTTTTTGTGAGAGCATTTCTTGGACTTCGAATGTGAAGATGAGTTGTAGGAAATGTCATCCCCTTCAAAATGAGCATTGGATGGAATTTTTCTGATGAAACATGAAAAAGTTATGCCTTGGTCAAGATACAGTTGACTTTTCTACTGTCCAAAAATAGTAACTTTTTGCATCTTGATGATTTTTGAGCCATGCTTGTGGAATCATGATCAATACTTGATCAAATGATGATTGTGTACTCAAAATAAGATGTTGACCAAAAATTCTGACCTTTGACTGTAAAATGACCATTTTACCCCTGCAGTTGACTGTGGATCAAATAGGGCTTTTGACTGTGGAATTTGGCACAGTGAGTCTTGAAACTTGGCATGTAGGTGCTTGAGAATATGTATAGGCCTATGAGACTTGATTGAGCCATTAAAAATATCAAACTTCTTGAGAGAACCAAAACCCTAATTTCAGCTGGCTTAGGAGGTGGTTTGACTGTGCAACCCCTTGAGAAATCTTGAACCATTTGAAGATGATTCTTGATAAATCTTGAAGAATATGGGAGGGAAAATTTTGGGGTACAACAGTTGCCCCTGTTCAATCTTCTTAAACCTGAGGATGTAGATTGGCTTGCGTGCCTTTCGTGATCCGAAGGTGGAAGATGATTGAACACTAGAGTGCCCAGAAATTTGCACTCGCATGGTGTGGTATCAGCAATGTGATGTCGGGAATGGGCTTACAGATGCCATTTGGAAGGATGATGGATAGGAGGATGGGATTATAGATGCCATCTAGAGATGTGACAGAATCTTGTCGAGGATGGGCTTATAGATGCCATCTGGAAATGTAATGGATAGTTGTGGAGATGGGCTTAAAGATGCCATCCAAGGGTGTCGATCGTGTAAGAGATTCCTTAGCGAGAACTTGCGTACTTGAGAAAGAAAGATGGTTTCCTGGCTTGCTACAGGTATTGATCTTCAAACTCTTCATGCAGATACTTTCCTGGCTAGATACAAGTATAGATCTACAATCAATCGCTCACAGATATGCCCTGGCTAGATACAGGTATCGAATCTGGAACTTCAAAAGGTTGGTAGAGATAGCTTTCCTGGCTGGATACAGGTGTAGACCTCTGACCTGAGAATGAAAGATAACTTCCTGGCTAGAAAAAGGTATTGATCTTCAATCTCTTCATGTAGATAACTTTCCTGGCTAGATACAGGTATAGATCTACAATCAATCGCTCACAGATATGCCCTGGCTAGATACAGGTATCGAATCTGGAACTTCAAAAGGTTGGTAGAGATAGCTTTCCTGGCTGGATACAGGTGTAGACCTCTGACCTGAGAATGAAAGATAATTTCCTGGCCTGTTACATGTGTTGATCTTCAATCTCTTCATGCAGATACTTTCCTGGCTAGATACAGGTGTAGACCTACAATCAATCGCTCACAGATATGCCCTGGCTAGATACAGGTATCGAATCTGGAACTTCAAAAGGTTGGTCGAGATAGCTTTCCTGGCTGGATACAGGTGTAGACCTCTGACCTGAGATTGAAAGATAATTTCCTGGCCTGTTACAGGTGTTGATCTTCAATCTTTTCATGCAGATACTTTCCTGGCTAGATACAGGTGTAGACCTACAATCAATCGCTCACAGATATGCCCTGGCTAGATATAGGTATCAAATCTGGAACTTCAAAAGGTTGGTCGAGATAGCTTTCCTGGCTGGATACAGGTGTAGAACTCTGACCTGAGAATGAAAGATAATTTCCTGGCCTGTTACAGGTGTTGATCTTCAATCTCTTCATGCAGATACTTTCCTGGCTAGATACAGGTATATATCTACAATCAATCGCTCACAGATATGCCCTGGCTAGATACAGGTGTCGAATCTAGAACTTCAAAAGGTTGGTCGAGATAGCTTTCCTGGCTGGATACAGGTGTAGACCTCTGACCTGAGAATGAAAGATAATTTCCTGGCCTGTTACAGGTGTTGATCTTCAATCTCTTCATGCAGATACTTTCCTGGCTTGATACAGGTATAGATCTACAATCAATCGCTCGCAGATATGCCCTGGCTAGATACAAGTGTCGAATCTATAACTTCAAAAGGTTGGTTGAGATAGCTTTCCTGGCTGGATACAAGTGTAGAACTCTGACCTGAGAATGAAAGATAACTTCCTGGCTAGATACATGTATTGATCTTCAATCTCTTCATGCAGATACTTTCCTGGCTAGATACAGGTATAGATCTACAATCAATCGCTCACAGATATGCCCTGACTAGATACAGGTATCGAATCTGGAACTTCAAAAGGTTGGTGGAGATAGCTTTCCTGGCTGGATACAGGTGTAGACCTCTGACCTGAGAATGAAAGATAATTTCCTGGCCTGTTACAGGTGTTGATCTTCAATCTCTTCATGCAGATACTTTCCTGGCTAGATACAGGTATAGATCTACAATCAATCGCTCACAGATATGCCCTGGCTAGATACAGGTGTCGAATCTGGAACTTCAAAAGGTTGGTCGAGATAGCTTTCCTGGCTGGATACAGGTGTAGATCTCTGACTTGAGAAAGAAAGATGACTTTCTGGCTAGATACAGGTATTGATCTTCAATCTCTTCATGTAGATAACTTTCCTGGCTAGATACAGGTATAGATCTACAATCAATCGCTCACAGATATGCCCTGGCTAGATACAGGTATCAAATCTGGAACTTAAAAGGTTGGTCGAGATAGCTTTCCTGGCTGGATACAGGTGTAGACCTCTGACCTGAGAATGAAAGATGGTTTCCTGGCTAGATACAGGTATTGATCTTCAATCTCTTCATGCATATACTTTCCTGGCTAGATACAGGTATAGATCTACAATCAATTGCTCACAGATATGCCCTGGCTAGATACAGGTGTCGAATCTGGAACTTCAAAAGTTGATGGTAATATCTTTTGATTGACCTTTTCCTAAAAAGGTAAAACATTAGTTGTATGCAATGTCATGATGTATGAAATGCATGATGTCATGATGTTCTCAAAAATAAATGAGATCGTGTGATATGATGCGTATATGCATGTATCATGATGTATGACAATGTGATGTTTGTGAATGTATCTCCGTCTAGGAAAATAAATCCTTGACGAATGCCGGGAACTTGTTAAATCCTGGGCTGATGTTGAAGAATAGAGTTCTTCGTTTCTGTTAGGGATGACGAACAAAGATGATTGCAAGAATAAACCGGTAGGAGAAGATGACTCTGTTGGGGAAATAAACCTGGTGAAGAGATTACTCTGCAAGGAATTACTCTATGGGGAGAGATGCTTCGCGGAGATTTTAACAATAACTCTGCTGGGGATTCCGTTGATAAGCTTTGTTGGGGAATTTGATGAATTCCGTTGGGGATAGGAAGAACTTCGCTGAGGACGACCTTTCCGTTGCAATTTGCTGAGGATAACCCAGTTAGACTCTGGTGGGGATAACCTTTGCATATGGCTGGGGAGAGATATTTGTACTCTGCAGGGGATAAGCTTCCAGAATCTGCTGGGGAGATGGTTCAACTCTCCTGGGGAAACTTTTTGGACTGTATTGAGGGAATGGCTCCATTGGGGGTGTCTTGTATTCCACCGGGGAACATTCTTATATTTCTGTCGAGGAATATTAAGACTGTCGGGGATGCTTGTTGAGGAATATCTGTATACTCCGCTGGGGAATATTGAGATTTTCTGGGGATAGCCAACTTTCCGGGACTGATGGTAGACCAACTCTGCTCGGGGGAGAGATTGCTGACGTGCTGGGGATACTGTGCCTCTTTTAGGGATGATGGGAGCCAACTCTTCTTGGAGAGAGTATTGCTGACTCTTGCCTTACTCTACGGGGACTGAAGGTATCTTGGTCATGTTCTTCAGCTGGACCTACCTTGTACCTTGGAGGACAGCGCAACTTGTACAGTTCGGACAATTCTTATTGCCCCAGCTTCTGTGGTAGAAGGTACCTGTGGAGGTGCTCGATAACTGCCGATTGACAATTTTTCTTCTGGTAGGCAAGTGACGAGATGCTGGGACATAGTCGTATGCTTGTGATCCCTAACTTTTGCCTGGACCGCCCTTTTGGGTTTTTAGTCCACCGGGATACCCATTTTTGCCCAAGCCGCCTTCTCAGGTTTTCGACTTGCCGGGTGTACAGATTTTTCATTTTCATCCCTTATTTTTGCCCGAACCCTTTTGGTTTACCGGGAAGCCCTTATTTTTGCCTAGGCCAGTCGACCTAGCGGGTCTTTGATTATGCGTAGTATTTTTTCGACTATGTCCATGTTCTCAGAAGGCAAGGAGTTGTCACTGTCAGTAATGTTGTGTTGCCATGCTACCAGAAGATGTTTGATTAGGCAAGATTCGTTGCTGGAATTCACGTCCAATGCCCCAATTGATTCAGGCGGAGATTTGTCCCAGGCTATTTGGCATCCTTGAGAGATTCCTTGAATCTTGACTGGACTGCCCCAGATGATAGACCATGATCATGCCGTGCCCCTTGATTGGAAGTGTTTTTCCATTTGATGTGATCCTTGAGAAGATTTTTGTTCACAAGATATTCATCGTGTGAATTTCTCTGCTGTTCGAACAAATAGTCATATGCAACAATGTTATTTTAAGAATGCAAAGCTTATGTCTGTCTTGAAGTTTTTGAAAATGCAGTTTTCAATAAAACAAGTGAATTTTTTGTAAAATGTGATGTCAACTTGAGATTTTACAGCAAACCCTACAGGAGTCAGGATACCTTTTGTAACAGTATGCTTTCGAACTAACCCATGCTTCAGCTAGGACTTTTAAGGGTTATAACGTGGCCTGGTTCACGGTTTAAGAAACAAAGGATAAAGGCTCAAATTTTATTTGTACCCACCCGCTCTTCGTGATGTTCTTCGATCCTAAACTCAGCTAATCGTGCATTAGATTTTGATTGAGTCTTTGCTCTGATATTCCAGTGATGGTTCAGATACTGATAGTTTGTTTTGAATAGGCAGTCATTTCCTTTTCTTTTTTTTGGGTTTGTAGGACCTCTTTCTTTTGATTGCGTTATCCCTATTTTTTTTGCCTGAACTGTTTCTTTTTGTATTTACAGTCAGCGGGATGCCCCAGTTTTTGTAAGTCTCCTTCATAGGTTTTGACTTATTGGGCTTTTGTTTTTGAGAGATAATGACTGCCTGTCTTTATGATTATTCAGAACCATCACTGTCTTTTTGTCTCAGAATGATTTCTTTGATGCCTTTTACTGTGCACCTGGATTAACTGAGAAAAACTACCCTGCCCCAGGTTTTGATTAAGGGTTTTAATTTTTGAAAAGAAAAACTCCAACTTCTTTGGCTCAAAGGGGTTGACTAGGGATTATCTTCCTTATTACTCCGCTGTTTAGGATTTGAAACAATACATGTACCTCATCAGCGGGGTCTGTTCAAAAGCATACTGTAAAGATCGTGGTATCGTTTTCGTCATCCTCCCTCAAAAGGCTTAGAATTTTTTAAATCGAGAGTTGAACATCACAAAAAAATGAAAGCAATTTGAATATAGTGGATACGAATGGATTGATTCAAAACAGACATATGCAATGCATTGATATAGTAACAAAGTTTGACATGAATAAATGTTCGAACAATCGAAAGAAAATTACAAATTGAAAATTCTAATGAACAAAAAGTCTTCTCGTCTCAGGACTTGTCACTTCAAATGGTGAACCTTGGAGGGATAGTAGAAGAACTCAGCCTGACCATCTTGTGCGAACTCCAATGCTCCTTCATCAATCAGGTTTTGGATTTTGTACCTCAGCTTCCAACAGTCGTCAGTATCATGCCCCGGGTTGTTAGAATGGTATGCACACCTGGCATCAGGATTGTAGTTGGGTGAAGAAGTCTTAGGATTCGGGTGAGGTCCTACCAACGTCACCAGATTCAAATTCAACAGGTGTTGCAAAGCTTGGGACAGCGGCATGTTGAGCTTGGTAAATAGCCTCGGAGTAGCCCGTTGCTTGTGGTCAGGTTGTTGTTGGACTTGTGAGGTAGTGGCACCCTGGAGAGGTTTATTCTTCATCAAACCAGACCTTTGACTTCTCGGAAGTTGATTAATGACTTGATCTTCAGTCTTGACTATTTGCTTCATGTCGTTGTCTTGACGAAGCTGGTTGACAATGGTTCTCAGCTCTTCTTGCTCCCGAGCTAAGCCTTGGATGAGTGCCATCTGCCCCAGCATCTGGGTCCTCATTGCATCTACCTCAGCTTGCAGATGTTTCAACCGTTCATCCTTACTGTCTTCTGGACTGTTCTTGACCGAATTCCCCATGAGGAGTGTTCTCAACTCTTCCTGCCCCTTGGATAGGCTTAGGAAGATTTCCCTGAACTGAGTCTCTTGAGCATGAAGATCCTGGTTGTCTTGTTGGAGAGCCATTGCTGAAATAAACAGCGAGAACATGAGAAACCTGTCAAGGGTGACCTGTTATGCAATGATATGTATGTATGCATGCAATGTTTTCAAGGATCTCGCGGGGTAAACAGAGAAACTTGTTAGAATTTGAATCTGGTAGCTTGATTGAAGGAACTTCATGTTGTTGAGAGTCCTTCTTCAAGAGTTAGGCTCACCATATCGAGTGGGTCATAGCCCCTGACTCAAGTCATCATGTTTTGATCTCCGAACAACCTTGGCTAGAGGAAAATAAATCCCCTTTGCCCCTTTCTAGACATTTGGCTCATCAGGACCTGCATCACAAACCCTTGAGATCCTTGAAATGGATTATTCCTTATGCAGGATGTATGCAATGTTATGATGGTATGATGTTATGCTATGCGTGGAGTGATGTAAGTAAACCCTATTATAAGCCCAGATTAAGGACTGTAAACAAAACCTGCAAGGAACTCATGTTGTCAGATAACAAGAATGTGCAAGTAGTTCAAGTTTGAAGGCACACAAGTCACGCAAGAGCCCTTAGATTTTAGGCTAGCATGGAGTTTAGGTATTACCCTCTTGAAGTTAGTTGGCTTAAAACCTGTCCTATGAATAGTAATCGGGTTCTAAGGAGCTCAATATCATTGGATTGTTTTCTATGTTCATTGTTTTGATTTAGCCACTTAACTGGCGACCAAAATATTCCAAGAAAACAACCCTCAATGAGTGTAGTATCGAGTATCTACCAACTTCGGACTACACCAAAGTCGGTCATCTCACTACCCCTAAAGAGGCCAGGATGGTCAAGTAAGGTTCTAAGGTCAGTTGATGCTTCGCGATACCACGCGGCGGCCCCGTACTCTCCTTGACTTGACTCAAGGGTTACCGGTACTCACCAAAGTGCCACATCAACGTAGCAACTGCTTCAACCATGTCGGTATACCCCGCACAGTTCCCTCACAGTTTGTTTCTACTTCTAAAGGGTATCCCCAGATCCGGGTTAGGATCTATGAAACTCCGATACAAGCCTACAATATGAAAGCATTCAAGGCATACAATTGAAAACATGGTGATCTAATCCTAAGGTACACCTCACTTATAAATAGTAGTCCCCAACAGAGTCGCCAGTTCTGGTGACCGGTGGAAATAGAACTGACTGTTTTGGAATGCTGGTTCGCGAAATGTCGCGGTAAGCAAGAGTTGCCACCGTATTTTATTTTCTCCAACAAGGAAAGGACAAAAGCACAGCAAAATTCCTTTTCGAGATGTTTCTCGGTTCGGGAGGTAGATTATAGAAAGGGAAGGTGTTAGCACCCTTTCTATCCGTGGTTATCCACGGGCTCTTAGGTCCTTGCTCACTATGTTTTCAAAATGTTTTGCTTTTCTTGTGTTTGTGGGTTTTGAAAAAGTTTAGTTTGAAAACTTCTAGGTAACTCTTATATCTGTCCTCAAGAGTGTCATGAAGTGTTTTGTTTGAAAACTTTTATCAGAAAAGTGTAGTTGCGAAAAGTTGTTTTTGTTTTGAAAGAGCAAGTACCTTAGAACCTCTACCTACTCAAAGAAATTAAGCTGTGTAAATGTCCTTTAGACAGTGCCATCCCACTATTGAGAAGTAGGTAGCACCGTCGTTGGAGTTTTTTGGGTCAATTCGATTATAGGGACATGTGTGGTCACCAAAGCAATAGTAGGACGCCTTAGCGGTAACCCTAATGTCCTAGATCCTTTTTATCCGAGGCAACCGTTTCGAGGCAACTTGGATCTTTTAGACAAGAGGGCGACCTCTAAAACACCCTATACTCAATGACCACCTCGAGGCAACCAAGTGAGGCGTACCCTAGGAGTGGCATGTGCGAGTGTGTCAGGATTCGTTTATATTATCTTTGCACATTTCATGGTGAGCTACGTTTTGATTTTATTTTTTCAGGCAAGTCTTGTCATGCATAGTTAACAGTTAATAATTTGCGGAAAGAAAATTGCGGAAAGTAAATTGCAGAAAGTAAATCTACGCTATTACAAGGCGTCGGGTATTTACATCGCCAAAAACAACCCTTGAAAAGTAAATGCGAGAAAATAAAGAAAGCGATAAAAGGTCCTAATTATCTATTACATTCTCGAAGCAATTACATAAATATGATAAAAAATTAATAATAATGCGCGAAAGAAAATTGAATCGGGAAAAGTCTTAGGGTTTTGACCCTTTTTTGAGAAAGAATGAGTTTTTGGTCCTTTTTGCATTTAATTAAACCTAATTCTAATTAATTAAATAGAAGAAATGTTTTTTTTAAAGTTTTTGATGTTTTTTTATAAAAATAAAAAGAGATTAAAATTGTCAAAAGAAAAACCCTAATTCGATGTTGATTTTATTTATTGTGAAAAAGATTAAAGTTAACCTAATTTAAAAGACTAAATCAATTTTGTTAGTATTTATTTACAAAAATAATAATTAATAGTGAAATTAATAAATAATAAAAATAAATAATATTTTAGGTTTCTGAATTTATTATGAAAAATAATTATGTGAGTTAATTAGATAATAATAATAATAGTTAATAAAAGAAAATAAAAGAAAGGAAAAATAAAAAGAAATAATAAACCAGGGGGGGTGATGGCCCAATATGGAGGTTAGAAAGCAATGTTCAGGCCCATTAAGATATTCAGTCCATTGACTTTTTGAGATCCTCCATGGCATGGTTGATTGAGGAATACCATGGTCTTCCAATCCAGGCCTTTGGATCTATGCTGGCAGCCACATGGCGCTTGAGATGTGAGAGTGTATGGTGTACCACTTTCAGAATTCTGCATATGAATATGTAAGAAAAAATAATAGAAGAGTTTTTGGGGACCTGGGATTCGAACCCAGGTCCCAATGATCACCATCCAGCGCATCAACCACTCCACCATTTGCTTGCTTTTGTTATAATAATGACAAGGGAATATAATATATGGAAAATAAGTAATATGCTGAAAAACAAACAAAAACGCGCGCAGTTTTGAATTGCCCAACCACACGCTTACACCTCATCATCGTCTTCCTTGAACCTGCAAAATACATGTTAGATAGCGGGGGTTTTTAACCCCCACAAAACATCACGAGGAAAAATAGCGAATAGCCCTACAGGCTATATAAATATTTCGCGATGGTAGCTTTATGTTCGTCTGGCCTTGACGATTCAAACCATATGCATTAGGGGTCTCAATTTTTCCTATATTGTAAAGCCCCAATTTGAGAGCTCAAGAACCCTAGAATTCATCAATGGCAACTTACGATTCTGCACACTATAATCCAATTAATTAATACCATTAGCTTTATATGAACTCAAGCAATACAAAACAATGAATAAAGCATGTTAATTATGTATGAAATAGCCAATACGATTATGGACATGAGAAGCAAACCGTGGGTCTGTTCTTGAGTATTTCTTGAGCTTTAGCGTATGGTTTTGATTGCAATACGTCTCTGGGGACTCCTGCAACGTGTTAGAATTAATAAAAACCTTTGAATTATGCTAGAATATGTAAATCAGTTTTGACCTTTCTATGAATTTTCTTGAATGTGGTTATGACTTTTCTGCAGCAAATTCACGTATGTGGCATTAGGGTTGGCTTGTGTACTTATAGTAGAATAGAATTAGGTCAAATCTTTGCCAAGAAATCCATGGAATTGATGATTGTATATTTGATTGAAAATCAAATATTTTTTGAATCTTTTTGATTGGAAAAACTTGCTAAATTTGGAGATTCTTGTCCCTTTGATTTGCACACGAAATTTCCAACATGATTAGGTCATTCTTGCTTCACCAAAAGATTGAAAAACCATATCTTTGAATTTCCTACAATTTAAATTAATTAAATGAATTAAAATCAATTAAAAATCCAATTAATTAATAAAAATAAGAAAATAAATTCAAATAGGCTTGATGGGTCGTGCATAGGCCTTGGATAAAGTTTCAAGAAGAAATTTGAGGCCCATTAGCAAAAACAAAGTGTTTTGAGCAAAGTTGACTTTTGCAAATTCACAAAAATTTCCCAACTTCTCCAATGCATATCTTGCTCAATTTTGATCATATGAACATGTTCTTGGACATTTTGGAAAGGCCTTGAAGTCCTCTAACCAATGCCTTTGGTCCCATGTCATTTGGATTTACCAATCTCAAGTTATGGTCTTTGATTTAAAGTGCCTTTTTGTTGACTTTTGAAATTGACCTATAATGTAGAAATTGATAACTTTTTGTGAGAGCATTTCTTGGACTTGGAATGTGAAGATGAGTTGTAGGAAATGTCATCCCATTCAAAATGAGCATTGGATGGAATTTTTCTGATGAAACATGAAAAAGTTATGCCTTGGTCAAGATACAGTTGACTTTTCTGCTGTCCAAAAATAGTAACTTTTTGCATCTTGATGATTTTTGAGCCATGCTTGTGGAATCATGATCAATACTTGATCAAATGATGATTGTGTACTCAAAATAAGATGTTGACCAAAAATTCTGACCTTTGACTGTAAAATGACCATTTTACCCCTGCAGTTGACTGTGGATCAAATAGGGCTTTTGACTGTGGAATTTGGCACTGTGAGTCTTGACACTTGGCATGTAGGTGCTTGAGAATATGTATAGGCCTATGGGACTTGATTGAGCCATTAAAAATCTCAAACTTCTTGAGAGAACCAAAACCCTAATTTCAGCTGGCTTAGGAGGTGGTTTGACTGTGCAACCCCTTGAGAAATCTTGAACCATTTGAAGATGATTCTTGATAAATCTTGAAGAATATGGGAGGGCAAATTTTGGGGTACAACACTCCCAGTTTCTGACCGTTAACAGAATGAAGATTCTCATCACCTCAGAAGATTGGTATACTCCCAATTTCTGACCCTTAACAAAATCAAGACCTTCCAGACTTCCTTCTAGAGATAGTTCAGATGTGACCCAGATTTGGCGACATTCCGAAACTTATTCCAGATTCCCTTCTAGAGATAGTTCAGATGTGACCCAGATTTGGCGACATTCCGAAACTTATTCCAGATTTCCTTCTAGAGATAGTTCAGATGTGACCCAAATTTGGCGACATTCCGATACTTATTCTAGATTTCCTTCTAGAGATGGTTCAGATGTGACCCAGATTTGGCGACATTCCGAAACTTATTCCAGATTTCCTTCTAGAGATAGTTCAGATGTGGCCCAGATTTGGCGATATTCCGATACTTATTCCAGATTTACTTTTAGAGATAGTTCAGATGTGACCCAGATTTGGCAACATTTCGATACTTATTCCAGATTTCCTTCTAGAGATAGTTCAGATGTGACCCAGATTTGGCGACATTCCGATACTTATTCCAGATTTCCTTCTAGAGATAGTTCAGATGTGACCCAGATTTGGCGACATTCCGAAACTTATTCCAGATTTCATTCAGAGATAGTTCAGATGTGACCCAGATTTGGCGACATTCCGAAACTTATTCCAGATTTCCTTCTAGAGATAGTTCAGATGTGACCCAGATTTGGCGACATTCCGAAACTTATTCCAGATTTCCTTCTAGATATAGTTCAGATGTGACCCAGATTTGGAGACATTCCGATACTTATTCCAGATTTTCCTTCTAGAGATAGTTCAGATGTGACCCAGATTTGGAGACATTCCGAAACTTATTCCAGATTTCCTTCTAGAGATAGTTCAGATGTGACCCAGATTTGGCGACATTCCGAAACTTATTCCAGATTTCCTTCTAGAGATAGTTCAGATGTGACCCAGATTTGGCGACATTCCGATACTTATTCCAGATTTTCCTTCTAGAGATAGTTCAGATGTGACCCAGATTTGGCGACATTCCGAAACTTATTCCAGATTTCCTTCTAGAGATAGTTCAGATGTGACCCAGATTTGGCGACATTCCGATACTTATTCCAGTTTTCCTTCTAGAGATAGTTCAGATGTGACCCAGATTTGGCGACATTCCAAAACTTATTCCAGATTCCCTTCTAGAGATAGTTCATATGTGACCCAGATTTGGCGACATTCCGAAACTTATTCCAGATTTTCCTTCTAGAGATAGTTCAGATGTGACCCAAGATTTGGCGACATTCCGATACTTATTCCAGACTTCATTCAGAGATAGTTCAGATGTGACCCAGATTTGGCGACATTCCGATACTTATCCCAGATCAATACCTGCAGCAATCAAAAGATTTTTGCAATCCCCAGCGGAGCTAAAACTTTCAACTAGCAATCCCCAGCGGAGTTAAAACTTTCAACTATCAATCCCCAAGCAGAATGAAGACTCTCATTCTCAGTTCCTCCCAGAGTATTCAAATATTCTCCAGTGAATATCTCCTCAAGACAGGAATCCCCAGTAGATTAGCATACAACCCAAGCTCCTGATTCCCCAACAGTGGTCCCAGGACTTCTCATTTTCAACGATCAAAAGATTCTTGCAATCCCCTGCAGCAGTCAAAGATTCACTTTCCCCGACAGCAGTCAAGATTCTATTATCTCCAGCTATCCAGGATTCATCTATCCTCAGCAAGACAACTCATCCGCTTACATGCACATTCATTACATTCATATCATAAGCATTGATGAAGTACAATTCATTACATCATGACATTGCATACAACTAACTCTTTACCTTTTCAGAAAAGATCAATCAACAGACAAAGATTATCATCTTCCGAGATTCTTTCTAGAAATAGTTCAGATGTGACCCAGACATGGCGACATTCTGATACTTATTCCAGATTCCATCCAGAAATAGTTCAGATGTGACCCAGACATGGCGACATTTTGATACTTATTCCAGATTCATCCAGATGCAGTTTTACACGGACTCATCATCAGGAAACCCTACACCGGTTCTTTCTCTTTCCAAGATGCAGTTTTACACTGGCTCATCATCAGGCAACCCCACACCGGTTCCTTCTCAACTTCAAGACTTCTGAAAACTGTTTACGGATTCTCCAAACACGGATGTTAATCTATCGCTTGTTCAGACTCAACTTTTGAAAACAGTTTACGGACGCTTCCCAACATGGATGTTGCTCTATTGCTTATTCAGATTCAAGACTTCTGAAAACAGTTTACGGATTCTCCAAACACGGATGTTAATCTATCGCTTGTCCAGATGCAACTTTTGAAAATAGTTTACAGATGCTTCCAGATACGGATGTCAATCTATTGCTTATCCAGACCCCCAGTTCAGAGATGTTCCAAAACATGGATACCTTTCTGATACTCACCCACTCATCAACGACATACAATTCAACAAACATTTCCAGATGGCATCTCTAAGCCCATCCTCCTACCAAACATCTCCAGATGGCATCTTTAAGCCCATCACCAGATGGCATCTCTAAGCCCATCCCCCGACAAGATTCTGTCACATCTCCAGATGGCATCTCTAAGCCCATCTACAAATGGCATCTTTTAAGCCCATTCCCTCTACCATCACATCACCGAGTGCAAATTTTTTGGGCACTCTAGTGTCCAATCTCCTTTTACCCTCGAGTCGCGAAAGGCAAACTTGCCAATCTAACTCTTCAGGTTCAAGAAGATTGAACATGGGCAACTGTTGTACCCCAAAATTTGCCCTCCTATTTTTCCACAAGAAATCACAGCTTCGGGTTTTCCCTGACTTTTCAGATTGGCGTAAGAATCAGTCAAACAAACTTTTTCTTATCAGTCTATCCAAATTAGGGTTTTCATGGAATCTAGAACAGTTCAAGCAGATTATTAGGGTTTGGTTGAGTTTGGCTCAGGGTTTGATCAGGCAGGCGCTTCTTTGACATTAAATCAAGAACTAGGGTTTGCGCGCGCATTCTCAGAAAGAATTAATTCTACAGTTCTTTTCAATTTACTCTGGGATATGGTTTGAGGCTTATGATTGAGAGTTTGCAGTGTTTGATTTAATAAGTGAAATAAAGGACATATGGACGTTTGTTTGATTAACTGTGCAATGTTTTGGATTATTCGGAACGCCGGACGTTTATTGATTATTTATCATTTCTAAGTTAAAATTATTAGATAAATTCCAGTTATTGTAATTCAAGAAATATAAATAATTAAATAAACAATTGAAGAGGAATTAAAGAGATATCTGACAAAAGACTTTTATTTATTTTTAATTATTGGTACAAGTGTTATTTAAATACAAGTAATTTTATTTACAAGTATTTATAATAATATTTATTACAAGTGATTAAAATAAAATAAAAGACTATATCCTAAAAGTCTTGAAATCTTTATCTTCTACTGCTACTCCCCTTTGCTCAACTGGTATTTACCTGCAAAAAGAAAAAGGAAGAAGTCAAATGCAGATGAATTAAAAAAAAAGCAGACAGATATTTAAAGCTCATCATTAAAAGTGATTGGCCAGAATCAGTTGTTCGCCCTCTCTGCAAATCACAAGAAAACTCTTGGTTCACAAAGAGGGATAGAAAATGTTTGCAAGCAATTAAATGCACAAAGCTACATGGAAATATACAAGGCTGCATAATTTCAAATTGTCAACCAAAGAGGCAAACTGAACAGCCAAGTGAATATGCCAAAACAAGTTGCCCAAGTCACAATTTCAAACTAACCAAACTAAGTCAAAATGGCCAACCAAGTGCAGAACTGTCCAAAAGAGATGTCAACCAAGAACTGTCAAAACTGCCTACAAGCTAGCAAAAGCAAGACAGAAAAGCAGCAAGTATGCAGAGGAAAGATACAATGCAAGCAACATATTCAAATTTACATCATTTTCCAGGCCACACTTTTTCAGAGATAGTACAGTCTAAGCAATAAACAATGCTTTTCTGTGGAGAGAGAAAAGAGAGAGAAGAGAGGCTTACAGTGGGCAGGCTTAGGCTTAAGAGATATAAAACAAATATATCAGAACAAGTAAAAGGGAGGCAGAAAAATACAAAAGAAAAATAACACAAGCTCTCAAGCCTGTATCAAAAACACAAACAAAGCTGCCTCAAGCTTCAAACCTGTGTCCAAAGCCAAACCTGTTTCAAACACAGAACCATAAGCTCCAAACTTACAAACTGAAACAAACCATCAAGCTTTGCTAAGCATAAAACATAAGCCAGCCTGTCAACACAAGCCTGAAGCCTGTTTTCAAGCTCATACCAAAAACCAGCATATGAACCTGCCTGTTTCAAAACAAACCTTTCAAAGCCCAAAGCAAACATAACATAAGTCCTAAAGCCTGTCAAAAACCTGCTTGCCTCTAACCTGCTTCAAACAGAATCCCTTTCAAAACAAGCCTCAAGCCTGTTTCTAGCCATCAAAACCGGCCTCTAGCCCTGTCAAAGGAAAACTACACAAAGCCTTTCAAACCATAAGCCAAAGCTTGCATAATACCAAAGCCTGTCAAAACACAAGCTTGCCTCTAGCCTTGTCAAAGAAAAACATCACTAACCCTAACAATCTTTGTTCAAAGTACAATCCATCCAGATGTCCAAATAACAAAAATGAGTGCCTCAGAACTAGGTTCATCATAGGCGAAGCTAGCTCAGTCCAAAAGAGAGAAAGAGAATCAAAATAAGGCGACATCATCAAGTTATCAGAAGCACAACAAAATAAACATACTCAGATTCCAAACATCATCATCATAGACAGAAGCTCACTCAAAGCCAAGAGAGGAAAAGAAAAGACAGAAGCAAGAACACTAAAGCATTCAAACCAACAAGACCCTCAGAATGACTTCATCATAGGGTTAGCACATCAGGCAACTCAGAATCGACAACAAGCAATCAGAGCAAGCAAGCTGAAGATATCAAAGCAACATCTTCAACATCAACATTTCAACATACAGAAGCAAAAGCCAGCAATCAGAAGGAGGAAAAGAAGATTCAGAATTAAAAATAGGGTTTTCAGTGTTCATCATAAAACCACAAAAGCTAAAAGATACTGGATACCAGATTTCTAACAAGCACAACATCATACTCCCTCCGCCTCCGGCCGCCAAAAGCGCCTCCAGTCCCCACCTCGCTTCCTCTCAGAAACAAGAACAAAGGTAGAAATTTCTTCTCCCTCTTTTCACACCTCACATGAACAACAACACATAAAAAATTAGAACACATAAAATTAAAGCATGCAAGATATAAAACTTAAAACCCTAAAACATAAAAAGGGGAAACTGTTACCTTTTCTTGTCGCTATTGTGCTCAACCATGGAGGGAGAAGGAGTTAGAGGCGGCACCTGGTAGCCTAAGACGAAGAGGAGCATCAGTGGCCTCCATTCAAGAAGGTAAAGAGGCAAAGAAGGAGAAGATGAGAGCGCCACTCTAGCCTCTGTAAACCCTTGTTTCTGAACCAACAAAATGAAACCCTAAACAAAACTTGTGAAACCCGGTTGGGCCCTTTCGCCCCATCCAAGCCTTAAGCCCAACTGAAACTGGCGTGCACCCCCTGTTTTTCCTTGTCTTATTTGTACTTCTTTTGGGCCAGACATTCTCTTAAAATCCCATTTAATTTCTTTTTTTTTTAAAAACTAATACTCTTTTTTTTATCACATTATATATTTTTTACATAACTTATTGTGTTAAATAAATTAATATACTAATTGTTCACATTAAGTTTTATTAACAATATCTTTTTTTATTATTTCACTTAAAAATATGTAAATTTTAGACTTAATTAGGTTGATAGATTTTTTGTCTTAAAATTCTTTTTTAATTTCGTACATAAAAATATTAACTAAAATACATAAGCATTGATTTTCTTTAGCTTAAATTAAATACTTTTTCTTTAAAACCCTTTTATTTATATAATGTTAACAAAAACATAAAAGAATAAATAAAATACTTAATTAGGTTAATATTTTTTATCTTGTAAATAATCACATACACTTTCACAAATACTTTTGATACATTGCTTTTATTCTTATACATTGCTATATTTTACATTGAGAATACGATTCAATTTGGTTGTAAATATTATTTGGACACTACTATCCTGATAAGTCTCATCCCCATTTGTAAACATTTGTACCCCCATCCTCGGATACTTATTTGTAATAGCTTAGACTTTAAATTCCCGCAATTTATCGCTTTCTATATACTGTACAGTAATTAGGGTTTATACGCGAAGATTCAAAATCAACCGCTAGATAACCTAATAAAAGACAAATGCATGACAATCGATACACCAATCACACTTGCACCCCTAGGGTTCTTCCACTGTTGCCTTCCAAAATGGGCCATGTTTGCATGTTGGGTTCTTTGGCAAAACAAAAACAAATCAAATGATCATAGTCCCTCGATGACGCTTTCAAAGTTGCCTAAACAAAATGATCATAGTCCCTCAAGAAAATTGCCAAAGACACTTGGCACCATTGCATTCATGGTCTAAACGATGACCCCGCCCGTCCCGTTAACATCCTAACACAAGGTTGTTCACCAAATACAATGGTGAAACAACACTGTTAAAAGGGTTAAAACATGAGAAAGACCTTTGAGTACAATAGGGTAGACAACTCTTAATTACTTGATCAAACTTGCAAAACACACTCGCCTACTTTCAAAACACACTCCACAACACAAACTTTCAAAACAACTTTCAAAAACCTTGAAACATCTTTTCGAAAAGACAAACACCTTTGTAAAACATTCGAGTAAAGAATTGTTACAACGGTTGCCTAGACAAGGCATCTTTTTCAAAACATTTTCAAAACCATACACACACAAACACCATTTCAAGCAATTGAAAATCAAGGCAAGTGATCTAAAACAAATAACTAAGAGCCCATGGATAACCATGGATGAAAAAGGTGTTAATACCTTCCCTTTTCATAATCTACCCCGCGAAACATCTCAAAGATTTTTCCTGTGCTTTTTAACCTTTCCTTTAGGATAAAATAAAAATTCGGTGGCGACTCTTGCTAAACCGAACAAGTGCGAATACAAACGCAAAACCTCAAGTCAGTTCTGCCACCGTATCACACAGTTCAAATGCATTCCAGACACGAATACCATTTTGATGCTCATTCTTCTGACCTACAACATTGCAATTCAACAAACATTCTTGGATGGCATCTTTAAGCCCATCTCCAGCAAGATTTTACCATCTCCAAATGGCATCTTTAAGCCCATTTCCTCAGCTATATTTTGACAAGTCCAAATTTATGGGCACTCTAGTGTCCAATCCTCTTTTATCTTCGAGTCACGAAAGGCAAACTTACCAATCTAATTCTTCAGGTTTAAGAAGATTGAACAGGGGCAACTGTTGTACCCCAAAATTTTCCCTCCCATTTCATCAACATTTTCTCATCACAAGACTCTTGGAACTCAAGATCAAGCTAGGGTTTGCTCTGCTCAAGACACCTCCTTGCACTATTGACCTAAATTAGGGTTTGAGTTTGCACAGGGACTTTTTGACCTACAATGCCCAAAGTGACTTTCATACTTCATGTTGGACTCACAAGTTTGTCCATACCAAGTTTCAAGCCTTGATTCAAATTTTTGCCCAGTCAATTGGACAGTTGACCTAGAAATCAACTATATTGGGGAAAAAGTCAATTGTGGCCAATTGACAGTCAAACCTCATGAATTTTGACCCACATCAACATTACGAGCTCATATGAACCATTTAATCAAGTTTGGATCACAATTCCACAAGAAATCTGATCAGATCACCAAAAGGGCAAAATGGTCATTTTTAGGGTTTTGACTATACAAAGGTAATTTTTGATTGTCTGACCTAACCAATGGAAAATTAAGCTCAACCATGGACACAAGGACTCAATGACATTGTCTTGACCCATTCAACAAGTTCAAAAGATCTCAAATGCATAGGATTGAAAAATGAATTTTGCAGTCAACTGATCAAAATTTGACTGTACACTGAAAAGTCAAACTTTGACTTTTTGGTCAAAATCAAGTGCCAAGGGTCATTTTTCATCAAGACGTGTCAAATTATGAAACTTGTTCATCAAGAAACCCAAAATTGCAAATTAGGGTTTAAAATGGAAAAATTTCATAACTTAGAAATTTTCTAAGTTATAAATTTTTTCTATTTTTTCCTAACTTTGTCCCATTTTTTCACCAAGATGCAAATGGATTAAAATAAAACTTATAACATGAAAGTTGTAGTCCATCACAAATTCAATAACTTTTATTCACAAAGTTTTCTCAAAAGAAGCTTGTATCTCAAGTTATGATTTTGGGAACAAGGGTACCTAAAACTTTTAACTTAGAGAAATTTTGCCCTAGTTTAGGCAGGATTTTGACCCATCTTCTTGGCCATTTTTCACATAGTTCCACTTGGAGTTTCAAGTTACATTTCAAAGATGGATTATAGCACATGTTTCAAGCTTTCCAAATTGTCCAAGAACTCCTCAAACACCTTTGTGGTTAGGGAGAATCGAATGCTTGAAGTTGGCAAAAACCCACTTTGTGACCATGGCCAATACATGTTCATACCACTTGCCAAGTCTGACCAAGCTAGCTTATTACACAATTACAGGCCTCTAAACCAGTTTGTACTCCATAATTTAATGCAAATCCATTGAGCCTATGCATTGTATTGGTCATTAGGGTATTGTACACAAGTTTAATCCCTAAATGGTAAAAGGCACATTTCCATTTTTGCAAAAGGTTGCTTTATGTCAAACCACTAATCCTTGAGCCTTGAACAAGATCTTATGATGTCAACCAAATCCACAAACTTGGGTCCAAGCTTGCACAATGTATGCAGGGTTAGAGCTAGCCTGTACATGCCTGCTCTTGGTCACTTCTCATTTTGCTTCATAACCAAGGCATGTGCAAAAAGCCAACAACTCACACATCTGATAAAACCAACTCAAGCAAAGTTTTCAAACAAGTTTCTCATACCCTAGCAAGCCAGAAGCACGAGCTCTTCACCACTCAAACCTCCTCTTACTCAAAATCTCCATTTTCTTGCAAAATAGGGCCAGTTCTACAAACTTCAAGCCACCATCAAATTCCCTCGTGCGTTTTGTCCAAAACTACTTCAAACACATTCCAATCAACATACCTGAGCCATCCAGACCATGCACAAGATGCTGTAACTCCATTAACACACATTGCCATTTTTGTTTGGAAGCTTTGCAGGTTGAGTTCTGTAGCACGATTCAGGCCACTTCAAAACAAACTAAGCATTGGGAAAGGTTTAGTGGACATCAGGCAAGCTCAAAAGAACCTCAGGCACCATTGGAAGTTGCTGCATTATCCAACTCGAACTAAACTGAAACAAGTATTTCATGAACTTCTATCTCTCTATTTAGGAATAGTTAGACTTAGGTTTGTGAATGAAAGATGTTGTATTCATAGCCCTGAAACCATACATGTGCTTAGTTTTCATTTATATTAATCGTGCTAGGAGAATTTCATCCATGAACTTTCTGAAAAAACTAGGTTAGAAATTAGGGCCAGATAAATTCTCTCTCGTCTTTGAGAGTTAACTTAAGTTTTTTATATGGTTAGATTCGTTGTTTGATGCTCTACAAGTTTCATTTTTTGAGTTTTGTCAAAAGATCACAAATACAGGAGATACAAGTTTGTATGGAAAACGCGCGTTTTTCAAACTTCTGGAGGTTGAAGATGAAGTCTGGGCTGGGCCTGGATTTCTTTGCTTTTGACACCTCCCAATTCACTTTCAGCACCCCCTGGCCCATTTCTTTGTATTTTTTATTATTTTTGCATTTTCATTTCATTTCTGACTTTGATATTTTATTTTCTAATATAAAAAATACTTAAAAAATATTTTTATAAATTTTTATATTTTATTTGGTATTTATTTTAATTATTTCTAGCATTAATACATTAAATACTTTATATTTATTTTGTTTAAATTTAAAAATAATGTAAGAAATACTTTTATTTCTATTTATTATTTTTATCCACATTTGAAAATATTTTCTTGAAATATATACATTTTTGTAAATAATATATATATATATATATATATATATATATATATATATATATATATATATATATATATATATATATATATATATATATATATATATATATATATATATATATATATATATATATATATATATATATATATATATATATATATATATATATATATATATATATATATATATACACTATGTTTTATTAAATAATTAGAATAAAAGACCAAAAATATTACATTATTATTTTTATCATTATTTATACTAAAAAATGCTTTTTTTTAATATATTTCATTTTTATACATATTAATATTTTTTGTACATAAAAAAATATATTATATTCATTTTCTTAAGGAATTAGGGTTTTTGCCCTAAAAACAAATAAAATTAACTTTTATTTATTTCTTTACATTTCTTTACATAAAAAATACTTTTTGCATACATGAACAAATAAAAATTTTTTTTTACATGATGCATTTTATTTAATATTTATTTAATTGTATTTATTTAAATATTGTACATTTGAATATTATGCCTTGCAAATTCAATATGGTTGTAATAATTTAGGGTTTAATTTCTTGCAAAATAATTCCCAATTCAAATTTGTACCCCCCTCCCTATATCATGTTGTAATAGTGTAGAACTTAAATTCTCGCACATTTAAATTCTTTCAATTATGCCATGGTTAGACTTAGGGTTTGTATGCAAAATCAAATCAACAAATAGTTTGACCTAATTAAAGACAAAAATGCATGAAAAAACAAACACAATGCACACTCGCACCCCTAGGGTTTCAATCCACTTGTTGCCTTCAAAAATGGGCCATGATATGCATGTCAAGTACTTTGGAAAAATAAAAACAAAACAAAGATCATAGTCCCTCGATGACGCTATCTGAGTTGCCTAAACAAAAATGATCAAGTCCCTCAAGAAAATTGCCAAAAATACTTGACACTATTACTGTCATGGTCTATACGATGACCCGTGCCTGTCCCGTGTAACATCCTAACACAAGGTTGTTCACCAAATACAATGGTGAAGCAACACTGTTAAAAGGGTTAAAAACATAAGAAAGATCTTTGAGTAAAATAGGGTAGACAACTCTTAGTTACTTGATCAAAACTTGCAAAAAACATCCTTGCTATCTTCAAAACACACTTCACTACACAATTTCAAAACCCTACTTTCAAACATTGAAAAAACTTTTCAAAGACAAAAACACCTTTGTATACATTCAAACAAGAATCATTACAAAGGTTGCCACAACGATGGCCTCTTTTCAAAACATCTTTCAAAATCACACACAAAGCACCATTTCAAACAATTGAAGAGCACCATTTCAAACAATTGAAAAGCAAAGCAAGTGATCTAAACAAGTAACTAAGAGCCCATGGATAACCATGGATAGAAAGGGTGCTAATACCTTCCCTTTATATAATCTACTCCCTGAACCCAAGAAAACATCTCAAAGGTCTTTCCTATGCTTTTTGACCTTTCCTAAAGATAAAATAAAAAGTCGGTGGCGACTCTTGCTAAACTGAAACATTTGCAAACAAAAACGCAAAATCCCAAGTCAGTTCTCCCACCGTATCACATTAAGCATGTAGCTTGTGTTGGCGTTCTGTGGTTTTATTCCTCTTCCCATGTTATTTGGTTTTTAGTTGTTTTAGACAAAATTTGCCAAAGGGGGAGATTGTTAGTACTATTGTTTTGTAGATTGACAATATTTTGCTAAAACATCATTCTAACCAGATGTTGAACAAGATGTCGTAACATCCTGTTCTGATATGCAAAAGGCTTACGCTACTGTTTTTAAATCTTGATAGATTTTATTTGATTCTGTTATATTTCCTTTGGATATATATCAGATATTTTTGTAGGTTAAGAAGATTTGTTTTGGAACAAGTTTTATATCTCTAGCTGTACATTAGTTACTAAATTGGGCCTTGAGACAATTTAGGAAATTTTGTATTGTTTGTTCCAAGATTTAAGGATATTTTGCTGCACAATTCGTGCATCACCCAACTTATGGATCAAGAAAATTCTGGATGCAGAATTCAAAGCCCATGGACTGCAGAGGTGTATTTAAAGAGGAATCCTAACCTAATGTAATTTAAGTTTTCAACAATTTTAAAATTAGAGGAAGCATAAGTCTTAGGTTTTGAGAGTCTCTTGTATAGTTTTTAAGTCACCCATGTATCTTTTGATACTATGTGGTCGACTGATTGTTGCTTGATTATTAGTCAAGTTATTATTCTCACTCGAAGTTTATAAGTAAGAGTTTGGGTTTTTGTATTTGAAGTGTAATCTTCTAAATTGAGTTGTATTTATTACAGTCACTGGGATTGGAACTTCTAAATATCACTGAGGTGATTTAGGAAGTGAGATGGTGATTTCTCATATCTATGAGGTTCCTAGGTAGAAGTTGCATTTGGTAGTGATTAGGCGAGAAGTTGTAAACTGAGATTGTTTAGCTTTGAACTAATACGGCTGATAGTGGACTTTCTTCCTGACTTGGTAGCCCCTAGATGTAGGTGATGTTGCACCTAACAAGGTTAACAACTCTATGTGTTATTTATCATTCTGCAGTTTTATTTCCGTATCACTTATAGCTTAAATAATCTGGTCTGCTATCAGATATTGTAACATCTGTCTTAACATCATTATGATGTTGGGATATATGTGTGTTGCATGTATCAAAATTTCATTATGATAAAGCTTGCGTGCTTAAAATGGGATGGAATTTACAAAATAATAGTGGGGAGATGTGGAGCGAAGTGGTGTGGGGAAAATATGATAGAGGCAACGAGAGAAATTATCCTTGCATGAAGCCTAATGATTCCAGCTTTTGGAAAAATATTGCTAAGAATTGGGAGAGTATGGAAGATCACTATACATGAGACATTAGTGACGGGCAATCTGTGTGTGCTTGGGATGATAGATGGATCGATCACAATATTATGATTGTGGATTTCCAGTTACACATTCCTTCACATCTCCAGTTGGCTAAGGTGGCAGACTTGGGATATAATGGAGTCAGTTGGAGGAGGGAGGATCTCAAAGAGTGGATGTTGAAGGAAGTAATTCGTATAATTGAAAGTATTCCTCCTCCATCCCCTGAGATAGGTCTGGATTTTAGAGTAGGTATTGGCGAAGTTAGAAATAAACATTTTTGGAGAGATGTCTGGAAAATTGATACTATAGAACGGGTACGTCATTTTGTGTGGTTGATGCACCATGATGGGTTCCTTACTAATGAAAAAAAATCTCGAATGGGCCTTGGGAGCGCCATGTGCATATGATGTGGTGATGTGGAAGAAGATACTCTTCATGTGATATGGGACTGCCCGTGTGTAGTGGACCTATGGCGGTCAACAGTTTCTACTAACAATCCTGTGTTTTTTTTATGCAGGTGACTTAAAGGATTAGATTCACTTAAGCATGATGAGCAATATGGGTTGGAACAACGGTTACGATTGGAGGATTTTCTGGGCTAATGCTTGCTATCATCTTTGGATTTGGCACACTAAGGAGGTTCACAACGATATCTTTAATAGACCGTCGTGCATGTATTCGCATATCAAAATTCAGATGCATCATTACGAGAAAGTGAAATCTACGACAAGGATTACAACTAATCCTAACATGGGAGTGAGGCTGATTAATTGGAAAGCTCCTCCTAATGATTGAGTTAAGATGAACATTGATGGATCCATGGACAAGGAAGGCAACACTGGATGCAGAGGAATCATCATAGGTTCAGGTGATGAGTGGCTTGGAGGTTTTTCGAAGAATATAGAAGTTTGTAATGTGTACATTGTTGAACTCTAGAGAGTGTATGGAGGCTTAATCCTTGCAACAAACATAGGTTTCAAATAAATTATGATCGAAATTGATCCATAATTAGTGGTTAAAGATATCACTTATATGTCTTCTTCCACAAACCTGAGCAGAAATCTTTTAAACAAGATTCGAGCCTTCTTCCAAGAAGGCATCAAAATCTCGATCAAACATATTTACCGCGAAACAAATGTGTGCTAACACTTGCGAAGAATGAAATTCACCAATATAATAAAATGTGCAGACTTAATGATTGTCATTCATTTATGAAAATTTTATTTAATAATGATTTAGCTGCTAAGAAATTTTCCCGCCTAATCTAGGTGTAGTTCTTTCTTTCGGTATTTCGGCCCTCCGTGTAACCAATTTTATTTTTAAACTTCTGCTTATCCCCATCTCTGCCCATCCGAAGGGTGGCAAATTGGTCCATCAATTATTCTAATTATCGTTTCATATTTTTTTCCTTTCAAAGAGACCAACACTTTATTAACTGAACAAGGTAGACTCAATGTCACTTTATAACAACAACAGTTATTTTTTCTAAACTGATATTCTAAACTAAATTGACACAATATGCACATGTAACCAAAATCTACCCCCTTAAAATTAGGGGTGTTCAAAACCAAATCGGCTCAATAAAAAACCGAAAAATCGAATCGAATCAAATTGAAATTGCAAAAAACCGCATTTGATTCAGATGTGTTTGGATCATTTTTTAATGGAACCGTACCGTTCGGTTTGATTTGGCGTTTGTATTTTACAAATCAAACTAAATCAAACCAAACCGCATTATGTTATTAATTCTTACTAACCAATATATATTTCTTTAATTCTTTAGAGAAATCAACATGTATTATGTGTATATTTTATCATATTTTTTGCATGATATTTATTTTAATTTATAAATTATAAAAAATATAATATTATTCATTTATAAATATTGTTTTCATAAAATATATTTTATCGTATTTTTTATATAATATTTATTTAAGAATGTAATCTTATACATATTATTATTTAAATTTAGATAAAATTATAATACGCAATTTTATGTATCAAATTATAAATTTATTTTGATAATTATAAATTTTTTTATGTTAATGTATGAACGATTAAACACAAAATTATATTTTTCTCTATGTATATGTATGACTCAATAATTTTTTTGTAAAAACCCAAATCAACCGAACCAATTCAAACCGCGTTAGTTTGATTTGGTTCAGTTTTATTTTTAAAAATCAACCAAATTAAATCGAATCACACATTTTTTCTTACTATTCAAATAATTTTTTACATCAAAACTGTCCAAACCACACCGCAAACATCCTACTTCAAATACTACTTTTCAAGAGCAAAATTACTATTGTCAATATTAGGGTATTCAAAATCAATTACAAAACAACAACTTAATACTACTTTTCAAGAGCAAAATTATTATTGTCAATATTAGGGTATTCAAAATCAATTACAAAACAACAACTTCAAATACTTTAGAGACAAAAAAATTCCACCAATTTGAAAATATTAAATTTATATTTTTACTTTCCTTATAAATAAATTAAGCTCAAGACAATAAATTAGCACAATCAACCATCATTAAGTATTGACTATTTTCTTTTATTTAAAAAAATTATTTAGTTTCTATAACAAATTTTTTATTATTAGTTAGCTCCAAGAAAATACACAACATTGCTCTTTAACCCCACAAGATAGAACACTTGCCAGCTTCAACGAACGAAATTAATGAATAGAAATTTGTTAAATCACTACCCAACCTTGAAACTGCATCTCCACCAAATTAAACACCATAGTCCACAGTTTTCATAATCTTTGAACATGAAGCAAACACGTAGCAAACAATAATAAATATGAAAACCACTTATAATTACAATTGTTAAGAGCTTCTAAATAAATATTTCTACATGAGGGTTGTTGATAGAAACAAGTGGGAAAAAAAATCAAAGTGCGAGAATTAAAACAACTTAAAAATGTCGGAGAACAAAAAAAAGTGAAAAAAAAACCAAAAAGCGGGTGAAAATGAAAAAGAAGGTAATAATCATATTTCTTAATTTTTTTCTAAGACAAGAAAGAGCTGAAATTTAAAGGAAAAAACAAACTACACAAAGATATTTTAGGAGTTTATAATTTTAGAACATCATCATTTATAAATAATAGTTTCTTTAAAAATTTGCATCCACACTTTTAATCTCTCATACTAACATCACTACGTGGTAGTTATTGCTGTCAAAAATACTGACGTGACATGTCAGGTGACTAAAATCAATATTTTATTGAAGTCTATAAAATTTTATAGTTAATCAGTGACTAAGTCGTGTCGTTAATATCTATTAAATCTATTGCAGGAATTTTGATAATGCAAAAATGTTGTCTGTTCACGTTGACACCCACTTTCATTGAGAACATAAACTAGACAGTTTTCTATAGTTAAAATTCTTACATGAAAATGAAACTAATATAATTTGACAGTTTTCCTAGAAGCTTAATTTTTGTAAAACCAATTAATGTTTTAAACACCTCTTATAAGTTCTGCTTTTTTTTGGGGGGGGGTAAATTATATTCCCTTTCATGAGAGAAGTTTGGATTACACTTTCCTCTTCTCTTATGTTAAATCTACACCTTCATTCATTGGCAAGTAAGCATATATTACACTTCATTTCATTTTACTGTAACCAAACCTTTTAAGGAGAAGATAAAGTGAAGCTCTAAATATCTTCTTTATTGGCTTTTGAATTTTATATCAAGGATGAAAATGGTAAATTTTAACACGAGAGAGGAGGTGTGGTTGAAGCTTTTTACAGAGAAGAGGAGAGTGCATACTTGGTTATCTTTACACTTGCCTCCACTATATTGACATGCATACTTGGTATAAGATTGAGATTCTTATAGTTGAGACTTAGGATATAATCTGGATGAATATATAAATTCATAAAAGCAGTCCATACAATATCACCCTACGTAACATCACGTAGACATTGCGCTATCAATGCAAAAATTGGCGGAAGATAATGAAATACCAATACCATGAGATTCATCATGATCATGATCATGAATGTTGCATCGCGTGAATCCAAAAAATAGAATATGTATCAGTTTAGGAACTTTGGTTAGTTATTACAAAGATCAAGACTTCAAACTCAACAGCACCGAAGACATTGTGACTAATAAAATCACAACAAACTCATCATAGATCATTTTAGTTTATGGAACACTTTGTAAATCATGCAAAGGATAAAACCTGTCCATGTTTGAGAATGTTGAGGAATGGGTCATTAATGTGTAACAGTTTCGGGTTTCTTTTTCTTTATGGACTTCATGGAGAACGAGAGAATCTAGAAGGGTTAATGGAATCTGTGTGGAGGTTTTCATCAAGATTAGGAGATCACAGTGATGATGAAGTGGTTCAGGTGATGAAGAAACAACTTGGGAATATGTTTATAAAACTTGGAAATCACAGTGATGATGACGTGATGATAACTAATGTAAATTTATAATATTTTGCTGAAGCTGAACTTATAATAAAAAAAAGAAGATAATGTATGAGGATCCACAACGAATATATATACTCTGCAGGAATGTACGAGGATCCTTATCAACTAATATTTGATGCTCAGAAAATTGCAAAAATTATTAATTTTCTGGTTATCGAATTTGCTAGAGATTAGCTACGACTTAGTTCTAGATCATTTGCGAAATTTTATGGACTCAAGTATGATGTTGATTTTAATTACATTGACAACTGTTATTGTCATGTGTTAGTACCACGTTAACTCTGTTAACAAACGTTAGCACGAAAGATAAAAAATATGGATCCAAAATTTTAGAGACACCATTCTTTAAAAAAAATGTTTAAAAGGATTAAAGTTAAAAACCGTTATATTTAAACGGACCAAAAATAAATTTATATATATATATATATATATATATATATATATATATATATATATATATATATATATATATATATATATATATATATATATATATATATATATATATATATATGACGTATAATTTGTGAATGAATAAGTTATAGAATGAAAATGTGAGAATGTAATAACATCTATTGAATTTATATTTAATGGTTGAGATTAAAAGATATTTTTAAAATTTGATTAATAATTTTTCTTTCTTATTAATGACCTGTGATTTAGTGAAAATCACAATTTAATCTCAATATTTATTTTTTAAATCTGATGATTATTATTCATTCTCACACTCATATAATTTACTCATTTTCATATATATATATATATATATATATATATATATATATATATATATATATATATATATATATATATATATATATATATATATATATATATATATATATATATATATATATATATATATATATATATATATATATATATATATAATTTTATTAATTAAAAATAACCTATAAAAATATAATTATATGTTAATCAAATAAAACACAATTTTTTAAAAATTTCTAATTACCTAAAAAAAAAATTTCTCCTAACATTTTTTAAAATAAACTGTCAACTAAAATCAATTTAGTCATTAATTTTGACATTTATCTTTAAACTTGAACATTTAAACATGATAGAATCAATTTAAAATACTAAACCAACTAATATTGTTGGTTAAAGCCACCTATATATTTTGAATTTTTTTTTTGTAATAATTAGGTATTGAAATTTTTTTCCGCAAATAACCATGTTTCGGAGAAAATTACGTAAATAATCATGTTTCAGAAAATTTCACAAAGGAGAAGTCAAGTGAGATGGCGCATGCACTAGCCCATTTGTCCTAGGCACCATCTCACTTGGCGCATGCACTCTCTTTTAACTAAGTGAGTTGGCGCATGCACTCTAAAAGTGAGAGGAGGCGCCATCTCACTTGGCTCCTAGGGCAAAATGTATTTTTTATAAATAATTCATCTGTTTTCCCGTCATTCTTCACACTTTCTCGCACTGTCTTCTTATTTTTTTCTCTTTTATTTGCGTCATGACATCTCCCATGATTTTTACCAGAGATGGTTACGTTATTTTCTCGGCCACCAAACCTCTGATGAAAATGAAATTTTGGCACATTCACTTCATAGAACGTCTGAAGAGAGAGTTGGTGTGATGGCTACAGGGGGACATCGAGGATGGGGAATAAATTAGAAGGATCCGGCGAAGAAGAACAACACCTCACTTGCAACAGGAAGACCTAATTTTTGGTTGGAGGAAGTCAAAACAGTCCACGACGTAATGTTGATGATGCATGGGTCAGATGAAATTGTTTTAACGGTTGTAATTTCGTAGACGTTTTATCGTGTTTTATTTGTTATTTGCGCAAGGTTTGTTGTAACAAATGCTTTTAATAAAAAACCGTAATGTTTATAACTTAAAAAAGTAAAGATGTTTTGTAATACAATTTTTATGTGGTTGATCTAGTCGCCCGAGTCAGACAATTTTTGCGATTGTGTCCGACCTGACGACATAAACCACACTTTCTTTCTAGCTTGTCAAGGGAATCCATTTCAGTTGTGATGTGCTTGCTTTTGGGATGATCCTTTTTATTCCTTCGCATTTGGTCATTGTGTCATACAATCCCGCCTTCGTATGCAGACCAATAATCAGGTTTTGCTACCAAAGGGAAGCTGTTGTTGTATACGTCGAGAAAGGTTTCAGACTTGTAAATGGGAGACAGAAGTTGTAATGCGTCTTGATGAGTATAGGCACACGCAACAATGACATGAGAGCAAGGCATGTGAAAGGCTTGAATCTTTCCACAACCGCACCAACGAGAAGGTAGTATAACCATATACTCTTGTCTTGGCATCCCCTCATTGTGATCGATTGTCTCTTTGACAATGAAGTTATGGCTATGTGGGTCGAATCGTATAACCAGATGGGTGTTCACTTTGGCACTTTCTTCCTTAATATACTTCATGCAACTTTCACTCCATAGTTATCCAAGTTGCAACACAACATTCCATATTTCACCTCTTTTGGCAAACAATGAAGCCATCCTAAAATATGTTGATTTAACCAAAGCAGTTACTGGGAGGTTTCATATGCCTTTGAATACCCTGTTCATGGATTCAATCAGATTTGTTATCATGTGGACCCATCGTTGTCCATTGTAGTATGACCTAGTCCATTTCTCAATCGGAATGTTATCGATCCACCTACTGGCGTCTGAATTTGACAATCAGATCTCGTTGTGATAATATTTGAACATAGGTTGTGTTAATGCATATCCTGCATTCATAACCGCTTTCCTAAGAGCTTTGTCTTTGATCTTCCTCATGATATTTTGGATGATATGTCTAATGCAATAGACATGCGTAGAAGGAGGGTCATGCTAACCATTTCTAGGATTATTGTATGCACTCTCAATAGATGCATGTCTATTAGAGATCAAACAGAGATCTGGTTAAGGAGCCACATGTGTTCGTAGATTCTTGAGAAAGAAGCTCCAAGAACCACCAGTCTCTCCATCGACTAGGGAAAAGGAAATTGGGAAAATGTTGTTGTTGCCATCTTGTGCAACTTCCATCAGTAGTGTGCCTTTGTATCTCCCATACAACTAAGTCCCATCAATTTGAATAATTGGTTTGCATGACGCAAACCCTGTGATGCGAGGTTGAAAAGCCCAGAACACTCGACTGAATATTCCTTTTCCGGTGGTTTGACTACCATCTGGGGAGTACTTCGACAGTGTTTCCATAATGTAAATAGTACTCAGAGAATAATTCTGAAGTGCATTCAGGCAGCGAGGAAGTTCTTTATATGACTCCTCCCAGTTTTCATATACCTTTTCAATCGCCTTGGTCTTTTCTAACCACGCCTTTCGGTATGACGGAGTATAGTTAAATACCGTAGTGATGTGAGAGATTATGGTTTTTACCTTCAATGATGGATCGTTGCTGACAAAGGGGTGGGATTTATTGACATATGAGATCATAATTTAGTTTTCGATGATCCTGTGATTGAGTAGAATTGAGACACGTGTAGATGGACATAGAACCTATGACCCAACAATCACCTCTTAATTTTTATGATGCAGTGAGCTTGAACATACAATCTGGGTGGATACACTTGATCTTGTACCTTTCTGCATTTACACGATCTACCTTAAAATCGATCGAGTTGAGCATGTGAAACTTTTTTATGGCTAAGATACATTCTTCTCTATTACGAAATTTGTCTTTCTCTTTTATGTTTTCATCCGACTGCATATATGGATTGAAAAATAAATCAGATGACGGTTCATCTCCGCCCATGTTGAAGTTTTTCATGTGTGGAGGTGGTGTGTAGATCTTGTTCGAAGGTATACCAGGTATCCCATCGTCTTCATAATCATCGTTGACCATGTCTTCAAACTCTAACTCGTCATCTTCTTCTTCTTCTTCTTCTTCTTCTTCTTCTTCGTCAACGACATTTACTTCTGCTTGTTCGGCCTCGAGAGGATCAACCACTTGTGGTAGCTGAGGCTCTCGCAGCACAATGTACAAATCAATAAAGTCGTACCAAGAATACTCATGACTAGAAAACATATTATGAAGGTCCTCGTCATCTTGAACCTCAATCTTATAAAATATTATTTGGTTGTTACCAAAAAAACCGGATTTTGATAAAAGATTTATGTCACGGGACCTCGTCCAAGTTTGGCCTACAATCATTTTTTTGAAATACAAGAAATTGGCTTTCCTGTTTAAACAAAATCGGATTTTCTCAGTGTCTCTAAACAAAAACCGAGAGGTGGGACAAATGTATGTCTCACTGTTGAAATGTGCATTGATCACATATTACGGTGTAGAAGCCATTGTGTTTGAATGTTTGAAGGTTTGGAGGTTTGAGTGTTTGGAGTGTTAGAATATAGTTTGATTTTACAACCCTCGTAAGAGTTTTGATGATAACAAACACAAAGAACAAATATGTACTCTAATTCTATTTTGTAGAGAAGTTCTGATGGAAGCAGATCAGAAGTTAAGTTACAAGGATGTTCCTGTTATGAACGCAGACTTCTCAGAATGTTATGATGAATGAAGATCAGAAGTTACGCTAAGAGAAAGACGTTTTAACTCTGAACGAAAGTCTAATGTTGCAAACAGGACCTTATGATTCTGACTTTCCAATGTTCTGAAGCAAGCAACAAATAGATTCCTTAATGTTCTGAAGTGTTATTATTCATCAAAGTTGTATCAATTGCAACGGATACAAAGAGACAAGGATCTTTTAATTGAGGAAAGTGAATTTACTGATATTTATCAAGTTTCCAATTTCACAAGATTGCTGCGCCTATTTAAACAAAGGACAAGGTTAAATAGTTCACAATTTACAACGCTACAATTCACAATCCTTCAACGCTGCTACTCCTTATTCATATTATTCTAAAAACTATGTAATACATCACAAGTTTGTGATACTGTTTTTGTAACAAAAAATATATTGTACACTGCTTTGTTCATACTTTTGTTAGTGCAATTCCTTGTGATAAATCGGGTTGTGGTTGTACTCAAGAAGACTTTGGCAGTTGTCAAAGTAGATTTGTAATCACTTTGATTAGTGAATTAAGACCTCGTTGGAGAGAGGAGAAATCACCTTGGCGGGTGGACTAGAGTAGTTTGAGATCAAATGAACCAGGATAAAAATCATCGTGTCATTTGCATTGATTTTTAAGATCCCAATTCAACCCCCTTCTTGTGTTTTTCAATTCTTCAATTGACATCAGAGCACCTGGTTCTGAGTTCAAGCACTTAACTGTGTCAGTAAAAGATCCAAGCTAAGAAAAACACTATGGTGGGACCAAGTCAGAACATCAGCAATGACTACCATGATGATAAAGAATGAATCAGCGGCAAACCTCCAATCTTTGATGGAGAGAACTTTGACTACTGGAAAGACAGAATTGAAAGATTCTTTCTGGCTCATGATGCTGATCTTGGGATATGGTAATTGATGGGTACATGCATCATGTGGATGAAAGTGATCAGAAGATTGATAGAAAAAGAATGCCTGACCATTAAAAGCGTGACTTCAGAAATCATCACAAGGCCAGAACTATTCTCCTGAGTGCCATCTCATATTCAGAGTATGCGAAGATCACAAACAGAGAGACAACTAAAAACATGTTTGATTCTCTGAGAATGACGCATGAAGGCAACATGCAAGTAAAAGAAACTAAAGCCCTTGCGCTCATTCATAAGTATGAAGCCTTCAAGACGGAAGAAAGTGAAACCATTAAAGCAATGTTCTCAACATTCCAAATTCTGGTTGCTGGGCTAAGAGTTCTAGACAAAGGGTATTCAACTGCTGATCATGTAAAGAAGATCATCATAAGTTTATGGAAGCAATGGAGGCCCATGGTCACTGCTCTCAAACTGGAGAAAGATCTTAACAAGATATCTCTAGAAGAACTTGTCAGCTCACTCAGAAGTCATGAGATTGAGTTAGAAGATTATGAGCCTCAAAAGCAAGGTAAGTCGTTAGCTCTCTTAAATCTAACAAAAAAATATGATTCTAAATTTTTGCAGACTATGGAAGAAACCTCTGGTGGATCCTCATCAGAAGAAGACAAATTGTCTCTTCTCTCCAGAAGAGTCAATCAACTGTGGAAGCAGAGGCAAAGGAAGTTCAGAAACTCTAGAAGAACAGGGAGTCAGAATGAATCATCCTCTGGATACAGAAAGTATGAATCTTCTTCTGGACATAGAAAGTCTGAATCTTCTTTTGGACACAGAAAGTCAAGCAATAGGGACATTGTCTGCTACGTGTGCAATGAACAAGGGCACTACAAAAGCGATTGTCCAAGGCTTCCGAAGGAGAAATACAAAAAGAAGTTCTTCAAGGAGAAGAAGAAAAGTCTCATGGCAACATGGGATGACTCAGATACTTCAGACACAGACACTGAATCAGAAGATGAAAGAGCCAACATTGCTCTTATGGCCAACGTGACAGAAGATATAGAATCATCTGGGTCAGAGTCAGAATCAGAATCAGACACAGAAAAGGCATTTCCTGATTTTACTGTAAACTTTACTTAAGCTTAATTAGGAGAAAGTCTGAGTGAAATTCTTGAAAGATATCAGCAGCTTCGAGTCAAATTCAAGAACCTGAAAAAGGATCTAGTTTCTGACACTGAAGAAACTGAGAATCTGAGATTTGAAAATTCTAAACTAAAAGAAAAAATTTCAAAACATGAAAATGATTTACAAAACACTCAGAAGGAAACAATCTCAGAGGTTCCTATTAACTCTGATAAGATCATAAAGGAATATGATCATAGCTTTCAGAAGTTCCTTGCTAAAAACATAGATAGAAACAAGATGGCTTCAATGATCTATGGAGTTAGCAGAAATGACAGAAAAGGTATAGGATACAAAGGTAAAGTATCCCAACCTAAGAAAGTCATGGACTTAGTTATTAAACGCGCACCTTTAAAATCTCACTATGGGCACACACGTGACCTAAAATATACCAGTAATGATTTTTCTGCTAAACCAAAATTCAAACAAAATTTTGGTAACACTAACAAACAAGGACCCAAAAAGATATGGGTACCTAAGGATAAAATTATATATGTAGCAGATATCTTTGATAGCAAGACTAAAACACCAGTCATGGTACCTGGACTCTGGATGTTCTCAACACATGACAAGAAGAAAGCATATGTTCCAAGGTCTGGAACTTAAACCTAGAGGCTACGTAGGTTTTGGAGGCAATCAGAAAGGGAAGATCATTGGCTCTAGAACTGTCGGTAATGGTAACCTCCCTTCTATTAATAATTTTTTGTTAGTAGATAGATTAATGCATAACTTGTTATCAATAAGTCAATTAAGTGATAACAGTTATGATATAATCTTTAATCAAAATTCCTCTAATGTTCTTAGTCAGAAAGATGGAACTATCCTTTTTAATAGAAAGAGAAAGAACAACATTTACAAAATAAAACTTTCTGAACTAAAAAGTCAGAACGTAAAATGCCTTCTGTCTGTTAACAACGGGCAATGGGTCTGGCATAGAAGATTGGGGCATGTTAGTATGAGAAGAATATCTCAAATTAAAAAACTCAATCTGGTCAGAGGACTTCCTAATCTGAATTTCATCTTAGATGCTCTGTGTGAAGCATGTCAAAAAGGCAAGTTTGCAAAACCCCCTTTTAAAGCAAAAAATGTTGTTTCTACCTCTAGACCATTAGAACTTCTGCATATAGATCTATTTGGACCAGTGAAAACTGAATCCATTAGTGGCAAGAAGTATGGGTTAGTGAACATATATTACTATAGCAGATGGATATGGGTAAAGTTCTTAAGACACAAGGATGAGTCACATTCTGTGTTCGTTGCTTTCTGTAACCAAGTCTAGAATGAAAAAGATCTTAGAATTGTCAAAGTCAAAAGTGATCATGGTGGAGAATTTGAAAACAAAAAATTTGAAATATTTTTTAATGAGAATGGCATCTCTCATGATTTCTCTTGTCCTAGAACTCCCCAACAAAATGGAGTTGTAGAACGAAAGAACAGAACTTTACAAGAAATGGCCAGAACCATGATCAACGAGACTAACATTGCTAAGATCTTCTGGGCAGAAGCAATTAGCACATCATGTTATATTCAAAATAAAATCTCCATAAGACCTATTCTAGATAAGACTCCATATGAACTGTGGAAGAACAGAAAGCCCAACATTTCGTATTTCCATCCATTTGGATGTACTTGTTTTATGCTTAACACCAAAGAACATTTGAACAAGTTTGACTCTAAAGCACAGAAGTGTATTATGTTAGGATACTATGAACGCTTAAGAGGCTACAAAGTATATAATACAGAAACACAGATTGTAGAAGAGTCAATCAGTGTTAGATTTGATGACAAGCTTGTCCCTCAAAAGTCAAATCAAAATGAATCTCTTACAGATATAGAAGTCCAGTTCACAGGTACTGAAGGCAATACATCAGAAGTTCCCAACAAAGACTCTCAAACAACATCAGAAGGAAATGTCACAAGAACTACAACAACTTCTAAAGAAACTATCCAGAAAAGACTATCCAGAAGCAGCCTAGCACACCCTGAAGACAAAATTATGGGAAAGAAGGAAGATCCAATCAGAACAAGATCAACATTCAGAAATTTTGAAGAATCTTTCATGGGATTGGCATCTCTGATTGAGCCAACCACCATTGATGAAGCTCTTCTGGACAATGACTGGATAATGGCTATGCAAGAGGAATTAAATCAATTCACCAGAAATGACGTATGAGATCTGGTTCCCAAACCAAAATGGTTCAACGTCATTGGAATAAAGTGGGTATTCAGAAACAAACTGAACGAACAAGGAGAAGTCATCAGAAACAAGGCACGACTGGTTGCACAAGGTTATAGTCAGCAAGAGAGGATAGACTATACAAAAACCTTTGCTCCAGTCTCCAGGTTAGAATATATCAGACTCTTAATTTCTTTTGATGTGAATAAGGCATCACTCTCTATCAGATGGATGTCAAAAGTGCATTCTTAAATGGATACATTGATGAAGAGGTTTATGTACACCAACCCCCTGGGTTTGAAAACTCCAAACATCCAGAATATGTTTTCAAACTAAAGAAATCATTATATGGTCTGAAACAAGCTCCCAGAGCTTGGTATGAAAGACTACGTAGCTTTCTGTTAGAAAAGGAATTCACCAGAGGGAAAGTGGACACAACATTATTCTGTAATACATTTAAGAATGACATTTTAGTTTGTCAAATTTATGTAGATGATATAATATTTGGATCTACTAAACCTTCTCTGGGAAGAGAATTTACTAAGTCTATGCAGGAAGAGTTTGAAATGAGCTTGATGGCAGAACTCAAATTCTTTCCGGGCATTCAGATCAATCAAACTCCAGAAGGAACCTACATACACCAAAGCAAATACGTCAGAGAACTTCTAAAGAAATTTGACCTTGTAAGCCATCTAAGACTCCAATGCATCCCACATGCATTCTAGAAAAGGAAGAGGTAAGTAAAAAGGTAGAACAGAAGATCTACAGAGGTGTGATTGGTTCTCTCTTATATCTTACAACTTCAAGGCCTGACATTCTATACAGTGTTTGCTTATGTGCCAGATTCCAATCAGGTCCTAGAGAATCTCACTTAACAGCTGTTAAGCGAATTTTTAAGTATATGAAACGTACTACTAACCTTGGTTTGTTATATAGAAAAACCAGTGAATACAATTTAGTAGGGTACTGTGATGCTGACTTCGTTGGAGACAGAGTAGAAAGAAAAAGCACTTCTGGAAGCTGTCAGTTTCTGGGAGAAAATCTGATCTCATGGACCAGCAAGAGGCAATCCAAAATTGCTTTGTCAACAGCTGAAGCTGAATACATAGCAGCTGTTGGATGCAGTACACAGATGCTCTGGATGAAGAGTCAGCTTGAAGACTTCAACATATTTGAGAGTAACATTCATATATTCTGTGATAATACTTCTGCAATATGTTTATCTAGAAATCCTATTTTGCATTCTATGGGCTGATGTCTTTACTAAACCACTTTCTGAAGATAGGTTTAATTTCATTCTGAAACATCTCAGCATGAAATAATGTCCAGAATAAGAGTTTTATTTATATATTCATTAACCCTCAAAATTTTATGTTTTCTTTGTGAACATCTGATCAACAAGTCTTCAGAAGTTAGAAGTACAATTGCATCAGAATTTATCTAAGAAGATCTGAATGGTTCATTTCAAAGATAGAGGCATGCAGTTCACATTATCAACATCTGTCATTCTCTCATAGGCATCCTTCTAAGGATGTACATGCGTTCAAATTCTGAAGGGTCTAAAGCTTTGATTAAGTGCATTGAGACGCATGTCATTGGTAACTGTTTCTTATCTCCACGCCAACCCCTATTTTTAGGATTCATAATTATTGTGTAATCATTAATTTTTTTTCTCTTTCTTATTGATTAAGTTTTCAAATTGATTATAAGTACGCATTAACTATCACCTTCACTTCTTCTCTCTTCTATTTTTCTCTAGTTTTCATTTGCAAAAACCCCTTTTTCTCAGAAATCTCAAACAGTCAGTGTGAACAATGGCATCTTCTTCAAGCGCTAAAAATCTTCAATGTGCTCCTAGTTCATCATCAACAACAGAACAGTACGAAGAACCAATAAGAACCTTACCCACTCCAATTGATTCTCTTGAGGTTCTCTGCGAGCTTATCATTGACTTTGAAAGCATGAAGGAGAATGTTTTTGATCTCACTGTAGATGTAGTTGTTCAAGGATGGAACAGGTATTTCGATCATCTTCTAGGTCCAGTGTTCCTAATTCTGGTAAAGGAATTATGGATTCATGCAACCTCCTCTAATAACCAAGTGACGTCTTATGTAATGGGGAAGAAAATTGCAATTATTGAAGATTTGATTGCAAAGATGATTGTGTACAATGGCAGAGGAATTCGGTGCAACGACATGGTTGAGAAATTCTCTGACCTAAAATCCATATCAAGAGTAATCTTCACTTCTGGACAGCCATCCAACAAGATTAGAGATCTGAAGGACTACTTTAGAATCTGGGCTAAGATTATTCTATGCTTTATCAACCACGGGAAGCCAATAAGCTCTTCTGACTACATCAATATTGATCAACAGTTTCTGCTATATTTCATTGCAAAGAAGACAAGAATAAACCTTCCTCACTTGCTTTTCAATCATCTGAGAACAAGCATGAAGGAAACAAGAGAGGATGAAAGAACCAATAGGGATTGGATACCTCTGGCCAGGTTAATTTCTGATATCCTGACTGAGAACAGGTTAATAGAGCATCTGACATAAGCTCAGCAGATAAGCACGCTAGAGGCATGTGCTGGAAAACCCCTTAATACCAAGAACCTGAAAAAGATGAAGATTATTGATAGCATTAAGGAGGAGCCAACCATTTCTACACATGAAGTCATCACGACAAAGAGAATTCCTCTGAAAGTTTTTCCTCTATTTTCTAAAATTGATGCTACACCAGAAATAGTGGTCAGATACTTAGAAGCATGCAAGAAGGATGGAACTGTTCCAGAGCTAAATATTTGTGATCTGCATCAACAAGCTCCAGATGTTGTCTTAAAGAAGTTCAGAAAAATAAAAGCTGCAGGAGAAGGATCTTCTCAGAGGACTCCAAAAGCTGCTAAAAAGAAAGGTAACACTTCTTTTATTTCTGTTGTAGAATCAGTAGTTTTTCCAACATCTGAAACACCTTCCTTTCCAAAACCAACAAAAGATCTCTCACCTCAAACATTTGAAGATTTTGATATAAAGTTTGACCCTTCTGTAACTCTAGAAAACATATTAAACGACCCTCTCTCTCCCAATCCTCATCTTGAATAAAATCAGCCAGAACTTGATAGAGTTCTTTCTGATATTGATCAATTTGATCCAGATTTTCAAAATCCTAACCTAGAAAATCCAAACCTTCAAACTCCTCACCCAGAAAATTCAAACTTCCAAACCACTCACCCAGAAAATCCAAACGCTACCGCTAACCCACAAGAAGATTCATACACAGACTCTGAAACCACAACACCAATTCTTGGAATAACAGAACCTCTCATGGTTCGATAACCTCTCTCCATCCTAGACATTCCAAAAATTCCATCACCTTATCATTCCACTCCACCAAACACACCTACTTCACCAATCATATTCTTTGATTCACCTACTCCATCTCCTATTAACCCTCCAGAAGATCACTTCAGAACAATCATTGACTTAGAAGCGTTGGATCACCTAGCCTTAACCTCTCACAATTGCCATTCCCAAAACTAAACCAACTATAACCAAATAAGATGATGGTAGAAACTTATTGATTTTTGAAACATAATTAATGGAATGGGTTAACTCTTTGAAGCTAGCAAGTTTAGAAAATCCAAATCCTACTGCTTCTGGTTCTCATTGGAATCGTTTCAGAAGATGGTTCAACTCAGAATCCCAGAAGCTCAAAGAATTAAGCTATGAACTGGCTCAATAGAACTTCTGTGATCAGCTGAAAGTTTTCAAGGATCAAGTTCTGAGTTACTGGGAAATGAAATAGATCCTTCTACTGGATAATGCTCCCTGGAAAAAGCACAAACCTTCATAAGTTATTGAACCATGCTCAGAAAATCTTCCTCTGGCTATTATTCAAGAAAAAGGCAAAGCAACTGAATCGAAAAATTCTACAGAGTGTTCTGAGAAACTTGCATCTTTTGAGGATACACCAGCTTCATCTTTGGTTATGCAAACTCTTAAAGAGTTAAAGAAAGAGAATGTAGTAATCAAATAAAGATTGGACAAGCAGGAAGACACGAGCAAAGAAATCAAAGAAATGATGGGAAAACAAGAGGAATCAAGCACTCAGATTAAGAGCTTGCTGGAAGCGTTGTTCAACAACTTCCCCTCCTCAATCTTAGTTTTTATAACTTGTTTTCTACATTCATTTATCTTGTTTTATCTGGCTCTGAAAGTGTTATTGAAATCTGTTTTAATAAAAATCATCTTTTTGACTCTGAATATTAGTGTTTATATTGCTTTTTGATTCCTGACAAAAAAGGGGAGAACGTAAGATATTTTCAATAACAGTATATCGGGACAAGGCCTCAAACATTTTGAATATCATAACTTCTCGCTTTTTTTTCTGAAAGCAAAACAGGAATAAAAATCTGATGAAGACAGAAGGAGATGCATCAAAATCTCTTATCAGAATGAACTTCAGGGAAGTAATTCATCTCTATTTGAGTACTCAACTCAGGGGGAGACTCTCTAAATGCTTTATGTTCTGTCTATTTTTATTGAAATATCCTAGTTTTTTTCATCATCAAAAAGGGGGAGATTGTTAGAACATAGTTTGATTCTAAATCCCTCGTAAGATTTTTGATGATAACAAACACAAAGAATAAATATGCACTCTAAAATTATATTCTATTTTGAAGAGAAGTTCTGATGGAAGCAGATCAGAAGTTAAGCTACAAGGATGTTCCTGCTGTGAACGTAGACTTCTCAGAATGTTCTGATGAATGAAGATCAGAAGTTACGCTAAGATAAAGACGTTTTAACTCTGAAAGAAAGTCTAACGATGCAAACAGGACCTTATGATTCTGACTTTCCAATGTTCTGAAGCAAGCAGCGAACATATTCCTTAATGTTTTGAAGCGTTACTATTCATCAAAGTTGTATCAATTGCAACAGCTATAAACAGACAAGGATCTTTTAATTGAGGAAAGTACATTAACTGACATTTATCAAGTTTCCAATTTCACAAGATTGCTGTGCCTATTTAAACAAATGACAAGGTTAAATCGTTCACGATTTACAATGCTACAATTCACAATCCTTCAACGCTGCTACTCCTTACTCATATTATTCTAAAAACTGTGTAATACATCACAAGTTTGTGATACTATTTTTGTAAAGAAAAACATATTGTACACTTCTTTGTTCATACTTTTGTTAGTGCAATTCCTTGAGATAATCGGGTTGTGGTTGTACTCAAGAAGACTTTAGCAGTTACCAAAGTAGATTTGTAATCAGTTTGATTAGTGAATTAAGACCTCGTTGGAGAGAGGCGAAATCACCTTGGCGGGTGGACTGAAGTAGTTTGAGATCAAACGAACTAGGATAAAAATCATCTTGTCATTTGCATTGATTTTTAAGATCCCAATTCAACCCCCCTTCTTGTGTTTTTCAATTCTTCATGGAGGTTTAAGTGTTTGAGTGTTTGAGTCTTTGAGTGTTCGAGTGTTTGAGTGATTGAGTGTAGAAGTGTTTTGATAAATGTATGATTAAATAGGTTGTACTGAAATTGAATAAAACAATAGTAAGTAACCTCTAATTTTCCAACTGGGATGTCCAATCGTATTACATGCATGCAAAGATGCCTTCCCCAAGGCTGCCACCTAGCCTGCACCTACACTGCAACCCATGCCACCTCTAATTCGCCAACAGGGATGGCGACACCTTTCAATTTTTTACTCATTCGCCAAGTCCAATGACGCCTACCTACACGTTCAATTGTATTACATCCATGCAGAGATACCTTCCCCAAGGCTTCCACCTAGCCTGCACCTACACTGTAACCCATGCCACCTCTATTTCTCCAACAGGGATGGCGACACCTATCAATTTTGTAATCATTCTCCAAGTCCAATGGCGCCTCCCTACATGTCCAATCGTATTACATACATGCAGAGATGCCTTCCCCAAGGCTGCCACCTAACCTGCACCTACACTGCAACCCATACCACCTCTATTTCGCTAATAGGGATGGCGACACCTATCAATTTTGTACTCATTCGCCAAGTCCAATGGCGCCTCCCTACACTTCCAATAGTATTACATGCATGTAGAGATGCCTTTCCCAAGGCTGCCACCTAGCCCGCACCTACACTGCAACCCATGCCACCTCTAATTCGCCAACAGGGATGGCGACACCTATCAATTTTGTACTCATTCTCCATGTCCAATGGCGCCTCCCTACACGTCCAATCGTATTACATGCATGCAGAGATGCCTTCCCCAAGGCTGCCACCTAGCCTGCACCTACACTGCAAGAGTGACACTTATCATGCTTGCATGCACCCACCAACCACCCCACTTATTCACTTTGTGATAAATTTTTGCCTATAAATACAGATCCTCACATACTTCTTTTTCACCCACAATCATCTCCCTCTCTGCTACAAACTCTTTCATAATCTCAGACAATTTCAACAATGGCTCTTTCACAATGGGCAATTCTCACAAAGGAACAAGGGACAACATTGCAGCGTTTGTAAGTTTCTTGTATACTTATAAATTTTTCATACTTCTATTGATGATTTATACATCTTATGGACTCTTACACTTTTTAAATTCTTAACTTAGGATACTAAATAATTCAGAATCCGACAAAACAACAACCTTTCTCCTGACATGTTGATCGCTCCCTATCTTGAATACACAGGTTTCAGAAATGTTATAAATATCTCAAACTGCACGATTGATTCAAAGTTCATACTTGCAATGTTGGAAAGGTGGAGACCAGAGACCCACACATTTCATCTACCAATAGGGGAATGTACCGTCACACTAGAGGACGTGTACATGTTATTGGGTCTCCCTGTTGACGGTAAGGCGGTTAACAAGTCGATTCAATAACCCAATTCTCTATGCGAGGAATTGTTGGGCAAGGATATGGTTGAAGGTAGTGGTGCTAGAGGCCAGTGTATACTACTTACTGAACTCAAAAATCATTATGCGACTCTGGAGTTGAACGAAAATTCCTCCGAGCTAGCTATGGTAATAAAATCTAGAAATTATATAATGATACTTTTTGGAAACTTTTTATTTCCCGAAAGTACGGGAAATAGTGTAAATTTTATGTATTTAAATTTACTTAGAAACTTTGAAAAAACTAGAAGTATAGTTGGAGTTCTGCTGTTTTAGCCCATCTATACAGTTCCTTGTGTAAAAATGCAATCAAGGAAAAATGTACTTTTTACGGATGCACTTTTTTAGTTCAAGCCTGGGGTTCGTGGAGAATGGAGTCCCTAAACCCCGTCAACAATAACACATTCGTTTTCTCGTACGCAACAAAGTAAGTCAATAACTTATATAATTTATTATTATTCATCTCTTCACAAAATATATCATAAAATTAAAATATTTTTCAATTCCTTTAGGTACTGCGCTAGGGGTATGTATTACGGTAAGAATCCAAAATTTAATGTCGCTCTATATCACAATCTATTGGATCACCTTGGCCCGAATGATGTACGTCATACCTTTAAACTTTTCTACTTTTAAATTATTTATTTATTACGTTTTCATTAAGCTGATTTAATTTTATATGCAGTTTGTCTGGGGACCATATTTGGGTTTTGACCATGAACCAAACTCCGAGGATGCAGAAATTTGGAGCGCAAAGACTGCAATCATACGGTTCAATGTTGTGGAGATACACCACAACGACTGTGTCGAGATGCAGTTTGGAATGCATCAAGAGATACCCTGCGATCTAACTTGTTTGTCCCCGTGGCATCTCAAAAGGTTCGACGCCCAATGGGGTCTTACCAACTGGAAAGATTTTGCTCTAGAATGGTGTAAGATGTGGCAGAGGCGTCACCAACATGTCTTGCAATTCCGAGTTTTCCTTAACCATGGTAATATGCAATACACAGATTAATATTTAGCTTGGTACATATCAGTTAGTAACCCAGAAATGCACGTGTCTCATCCAAGGTATTTGATTGATCCACGAACACAATGGGTACAACCCTCATTTACCCAACAACAAACCAAACACACATCAACCTCCCACCAACCTCCCCGACGAAACAAAACTACAAGCACCCAACCACAATCACCACCATAATACGATTACACCCACATGCCCCACAACCAACCACAATCACCACCTCAATACCAATACCCCATATGCCTCACACCCAACCACAATTTCAATCACAATACCAATGCACCCCCATGCCCCACACACAATTCCAGTCTTCTACATATCCCAATATGGGCCCCTCAACATCTAACCTTAGCCGTGATTTGGGATTTTCCGAAGATTATGACCCAACCGACCCAACTTACCATCAACCACCACATCACCAAACCATCCAACATTCCTAATAAACACCCCAACATTCATTTCCTTTCTACCCCCTTACTCAGACGACCAGTGCTATAAACCAACCATGGAACCCCACCCACCACCAACACGACCAAACTTTGAGGGTATGGGTAACCGACTGTACCAAAGTGAATCTTCTTGAAATGGAGATCTGACCGATTTCATGGATCCGAAATGAATTGACTTTGATGGGCCATCGACCCTGCCACAACAGGAAACACGACGAAACCCACCACGGGAAAGGCGATGGCACGGATGCGGAACCGCGGGTCGTTACCGAGTTTGGGGGGACCACTGATTATTTTGTATTTTTTATTTAATAGTTTTGTATAATCGTATTGTGTAAATAAAAAGTCGAATTTTTGTGATCCTATATCGTTTACGTAACGTCCCACATTTAAAATAAAAAACGTAAAAAATCGTCTGCCCATTGCACTAAGGCGCCATCTCACTTGGCTTAGGGCACACATTTAACACCTAGGCGCCAAGTGAGATGGCGCCTCCCCTTTAAAATAAGGTGTAAGCGCCAATTGAGATGGCTCCTCCTTTGTGGGATTTTCTGAAACATGGTTATTTGTGTAATTTTCTCCGAAACATGGTTATTTGCGAATTTTTTCTTCCAAAACCTCGTTATTGCAAAAAAATTTCCAATTTTATTAGTGCCAATAAGTAATTTTTATATGAATGCATCAATTGATCTGGCGCCAACATGTATTTATTTTTAAAAAAATTAAATTTATAATAAAAAAGAGATATAAAAAAAAATTAATGATAACATTATTTAACGTAAATAGAATTATATGGTGAAAATTTTTATATACATATTTTAACAATTCGTTTGATCATAACGGTCACCAGTTCCACACTCCAGCAATACCCTTCCCTGTTGAGTCCTCTCATGGTTCTCCTAAGGTGTTTGGTGTCTCTCGGGATTCACCTGAGGTGTTTGGTGCGAGGTCCCTAGAATAATAGTATTATCCATGAAATCGAGTATCTCTTTCCAATTGTTTTAATCGAGTTCAGTGCCCATGTCGTAGTAGTTTGGTTGTGTTTGTTGGGTTACAGGTGGGCGGGTTGGTCAGTTGAATTATGATATTGATTCGTTTTGGAAATGAAGCAATGGTTGTCATGGTGTTTTGTAGGTATGTGTTAGAACAAATCTGGTTTGTCAAATAATCCTTGAATTTTGATGATAACAAGTACATTTGTATGGAGAATAATTTTGTACTATAATAGTTTGTTTAATGGTGCAGATTTTACTCATAAATTATGGACTCTGAGTATGCATATTGTGGACTCTGTACAAGTGAAATTCTGGATTCTAAACAAAGCAACTATGGACTCAGGGCAATCAAAACACATTCTAAACCATTGAAGAAAGAAGTGTTTACAACGAAAAATCTGCTTCTACAAAGTATCAAGTCATCTACTACATAAAGATTATCCCAATCGACTATGATAACTCAAGAATATGAAGAATCGATGTTTCTCAAAGCACAAAAGACTTACTCTGATCAAGCTTCATCTCAATATATCATAAGCCTCCGACTCAAGTGATTAAAAGTGAAGAAAAATAGTAACTCTGGACTTTGACCAAGCTTCACCATATTATATCATAAACCTCTATTTGAAGGAGATTACTACAAATAAAGACAGCGTGAAAATATTAAAATAGTACAAAATCATCATTAATTCCACTACCTTGTAAAAGAGGATAAAAGGACAATTGTCATTACCAACTTTTGCAAAACGTCTCATCCTTATCTTCCACGGTGCTGCTACCACCACTCTACAATTGTACTCTCAACGTCTTCATGCAAGAAATTGTTTTTGAAATTTCAACTTCACCCTCCAAGAGATCTATTTCTATCTATTTAAAGGAGCACTTGAAGTCATGGAAAGTAGCAAACAGAAAACAAGAAAAAGAACAATGATCGTGAAATGCAAAAATCATATTAAAAAAGGTCGAGAGAAACACTTAGAAAAGTCGAGTCTCAGCACAAAGAAGAAAGTTGCTATTTTATTGAAAGCTTTATAACTTTCATTCTTTATAAATCTCATTGTATTGTAATTCTGTGTATCCGTTTTTCAAGAAGCATTTTTTAAACACAACACTTTGTAACTTAACCACGTTAGTTAATATTCCTTGGGGGACTTAAAGTTTAGTCAAGATCCTAGAGAAGTCTTTGATGGGTAGTTATTGAGTTGTAATCAAAGGTTATTTAATTAGTGGATTAAGTCCTTGTTGATAAGGCAAAATCACATGGGTTGGGTGAACTGGAGGTAGCCTAGTTAACGGTGAACCCAGATAAAATCTTGTGTTCTTTATTCTTCTACTATTTTCAGTTTGTGTTAAGGTGTTCGAAAAAAAATTTAAATCTTGAAACCCAATTCAATTCCCTCTTTCTCGTGTTTCATTGAACATTCAGTTTGGTGGTGTGATGTTTGGGAGGTTTGGTGGTGTGATGTTATGTGTATATTGGTTGGGTGCTATGGTAGGGAGTGGTGGTATCATATGCCTCATTGTTACTATAGTAAGATGTGGCGGCGACATATGTTTGGTAGTCGTATGAGTTATGTTCTTGGTTTTGTGTTTAGGTGTGTGGCATATATTGGTCGCGAGTTTAGGTGTATATGGGTTGGTAATGTTGTTGGGTTGGTTTTTGGGTGTAGGCGGATTGGCAATCATGTTCGGTTGGTTGTTGGGTGTATGTTATTTGGTAATGTTGGGTTGTTTGCTAGGTGTAGGTTCATTGGAAATTTTGTTGGGTTGGTTGTTGGGTTGGTTGTTAGGTGTAGGTGTGTTGGTAATCATGTTAGGCATTTGATGACAAAGCTCGTTGGCTTGAATCGATCAAATACCTAAGTTCAGACACAAAGTGAGTTTCTATAACTGATCTATACCAAATTCATATAATTATGAGTTAGTTTAAATTTGAATGACATTACAACTTTATTTATAACCCGTTGATTATGACACTTCTACCAACGACACTTATCTCTTACGAAGTCTTTCTAATCGGTGAAGTTTCACTAGGCATCGACTCTAAGTTATTTCCATTGTCCCAACCACGTCGAAAATAGGAGATTTGTTGACGCATGTCGAACTGCAATTTAACACGGTCACTATGGTGCATCTCTTCCATAGTGAACCATATGATCATTGTTTTTTATTTCAAATGACAACATTTTGTTGTAGTTCATCCCTCAAGTGGACCACCTAAAACAAAAGAGTGAAAACAAATTATTTGAACACAGATACTCTCTTGTGGAATGCATTCTGCCATTGGTGTTGCTCTTATTCCAATGGCTACAAAATTTTGAAATAAAAAAAATGAATATAAAGACATTGCCTTTAAGAAAAATTAATGGTATGGATTATGGTAGAACCATGAGCATGAGAGAAAGGGCTAAAGAGGATCCATATCCAAATTATTTAGAGTTATTTATATTATAAAGAGTAAATAGAAATAATGTTATAAACTTATTTTGTTATTGTGATACGGTGGGAGAAGTGACTTGGGTGTTTTTGCGTTTGATCGCAAATGTTGTGGTTAGCAAGAGTTGCCACCGACTTTTCTTTTAACCAAAAGGAAAGGTAAAAAAGCATAGGAAATACCTTTGAGATGTTTTCTTGAGTTCCTGGGGTAGATTATGAAAAGGGAAGGTATTAGCACCCTTTTCATCCATGGTTTTCCCATGGGCTCTTAGTTACTTGCTAGATCACTTGCTTTTGTTTTAAAATATGCTTTGTGTGGTTTTTGAAAGTATTTTGTAAAGAGGCCTTGTAATGATTCTCGTTCGTAAGAATGTATACAAAGGTGTTGATCTTTTGAAAATGTTTTCAAGTTTTGAAATATGTTTTTGATGTTGGTGTTTGTTTTGAAAGTAGCAAGGATGTTTTGTTTTGAAAAAGAGCAAGCAGCTAGGAACATTCTAGCTACTCAAAAGTCTTTCATGTTCATTTCCTTTTCCTTTGATATTGTTATATTACCATTGATTTGGTAAGTAACCCTATCTTTGGATGTAAAAGGGACGGGCGTGAGTCATTGTATAACCTTGATTAGCAATGTTGCAAGATATCTTAGCATTTTTCTTTAGGGACTAAGATCATTTTGAAAGGCAACATAGAAAGCGTCATCGAGGGACTATGATCTTATATTTTGCTTGTTTTTGCTAAGATACCTCACATGCGTAATATGACCCTTTTTGTAAGATAACCAAGTAGATTTACCCTAGGGGTGTTTGTGTGCAAGTGTATTGATTTTTATGCTTGATTTGTCTTTGATTAGGGTTTTCTATTGATTGGTTTTAGTCTTTCCATACAAACCCCTAATTACTAGCATTTGTATATAAAGCGATAAATTGCGGAAATTAAAAATTACTATGCTATTACAATACTTAGGGGTGGGGGTGTACAAATTACAAACGGGGAACATTGCAAGAATTTAAATCTAAATAAATATTACAACCATATTGAAATTTTAATAAATGTACAAAATGAACAAATAAAATACAAGGATGTAAATGTGAAAAGAAATATGATCTTTGTTTGTTTTTTTTATGAAAAGGGTTTGGTCTTGACTTAATTAAGAACATGATTAGTTAAAAATAAACAAAATTTAATTTAAACTAAATAAGAAAGAAATTAAGTTTAAAAAGGATTTTTTAGGGTTTTTGTGGAAGGTTTTAACTTAATAATAATATGATGGAAATTAATCAATTAAAGAAACCTAAGTTCTAAATTAATTTTAAATAAAAAGAAAATAAATTAATAATCAAGCCTAAGTCTAAATATTAATTATTTAAGAAAAAAAGAAATTAATTATTAAGAAAAATATTTTTAATCCTTTTTTTGTTTTATAAAGAAAAATAAAAATGTATAAGTATTTTTTAAACATGCAAATAAATAAACAAAATATTTTTGGATTTTTTTATTAATAAAAATATTAATGATAATAATAATATTAATAATAAATAAATGAAAGATAAAAAAGTAAAAATAAAATAAAAATAATAAAAAAAAGTCAGGGGGGTTAAAAAATAGTCAGGGAGTATTGTAAGAAAAAAAAAGTAAGGCCCAAACTGAACTGGCACAAGCACTGCAAAACAGAAAAATGTCAAAAAAGGTGAAAAAAAATGGAAAAAAGGTCTCGTTGGGACTTGAACCCAGGACCTCATGATGATAGGCGCGCGCATTAACCACTGGGGTAGTGATACATCCGTTAACTTATGTCAAACCATAAATATATAACATAAATCTTGTCCTAAATATACTTCATCTTCAACCTCCAGCCAGAAGCCCTGTAACTTGTTCATTTTTCAACCATTTGCAAAATATAAACATGAAAATTGCTCCATTTTTTCATACGAATCCAACCATATAAATATCATGAATTATAAATGAAAGGTGAATGAGAATTTCTAAAAGTACCAAATTCTAACCTAATTATTTTCAGAGATTCAATCTTAAAATTATCCCAGCTCAATCAATATAAATGAAATCTATGGACATGTACAGCTTCAGGGCAATAATGTCGACATTTTATCTTCACAAATGCAAGCCTAACAATGCCTAAGTAATGAGATAGAAGTTTAAGAAAAATACGTCAAAACTGGAAATCGTGAAATGCAAATGAGCTTGATTCAAGGTGCTGCAATGATTAGGTTAGCTTCCTCAAGTTCCCAGGAATCTAACGCAATGGTTGTTTGAGCAATGGATGGCTGGAATGGTTTGGAGAAGTCAATGTGAAATGCTCTATTTTTTGTTATGCAGGATATGGTAAATGATGTTACAGTAATGAAACAGGGACATGGATAGGTTACACTTGATGTAAGGAAGCTTTAGAAACTAAAAGGCTAAGAAACGCACGAGGGAAATATGAGTTTGGTGTTCAAGGTCAGAAACTGTACAACAATGGAGTTTTTAGGCAATTTCTGATTTGAGAGAGTTTTGGTGTATTTTGGGGTGCTTAAACTCGTCCTTTAGCTCAAAAATAGTGCCTTTATTTATGAGCAACAAGTATGGAGGCTTGTATCTGATTAGAATCCAAAATTACATGTTTAAGCTCAACATGTGATTTTTTGAGAAATCAAGTTTCAATGTTTTGTGTACTGGCTAAGATAGAGTGGTTATGCTTTAAACACACTTGCTTCTGACTTTGTAGATAGAGTGTGATCAGAGGGAACAAGTTAGAGGCTCAAGAATTGACTTTGCATATAAAGCTTGCTTTTCTAAAATGGAAGTGTTCACTTTGTGCCATTGATGGAAATGTGGATTGGATAAAGCTTAAACCACTTGGATTAAAGCTCAAAAGTTTATGTAATTGATTAATGATGGATACATACACAAGTTAGAAGGCCTGCAAAGCAAGATCATGCAGCCTAATATTAAATTTGCATTTTTGTTCATCATGAAAATGACCTATAATTTTATTTTGGAACCCTAACTTCCTCTATTCGATTCTCCTTGCTCAAGAATGATCTCAAGGAGTTTTTGGATATTATAGAAAGCTTTTAATAAGCTATACAACCCCTCTTTGAATCACTTTTGAAAATTCCACTTGGAACTATATGAAAAAGTGCCATGAAGTTAGGTCAAAATCCTGCCTAAACTAGGGCAAAATTTCACTGTGTTTAATTTCAAGACCATTACTTCATGAATTAATAACTTGAGATCCAAGAATTTCTAGGAGAAGTTGTGTAAATAAATGTTGTAGATCTCATGGAGATCTACAACTTTCATGTTGAAATTATCTTTTGAATCATCTTGCATCATGGTGAAAAATTTGCTCAAAGTTGTAAAAAAACATGAAGTTTTCAACACTTAGAAACATTTCTAAGTTTGAAAACTTTGACTTTTCAAAATGAAATATTGACTTTTTGATTTCTTGATGAATAAATTTCATATTTTGACATTTTTTGATGAATTGTGATCTTTGACACTTGATTTTGACCAAAAAGTCAAAGTTTGACTTTTCAGTGTACAGTTGACTTTTGATCAGTTGACTGAAAATTCATTATCAATCCAATTGATTTTGAGCAATGTTTTGAGTCATGTCATTAGGTCAAAATGATAAAATTAAACTCTTGAGATTATGCCTCAACCCAATTAACCATTTGCTAGGTCAAAAATCAGAAATTGCCCTTTCTCAGTCAAAACCCTAATTTTTGACCATTTTGCCCTTTTAATGATTTGATCAAATTTCTCGAGGAATTATGGTCCAAACTTATCAAATAATACATATGAGTTTATAATGTTGATATGGATAAAAAATTATGAAGTTTGACTGTAAATTGGCCACATGTGACTTTTTCCCCAATACAGCTGATTTTTAGGTCAACTACTTAATTGACTGAGTAAAAAAGTGATTCACGGATTGAAACTTTACATGAGTAATCTTGGGGGTCCATAATGATCCATGAAATTCATATGAGGCATTGAAAGTTCAATTATCCTTTTGCAATCTCAAACTCTAATTTGAGTCATCAGTGCTTAAGGAGGTGTCTTGAGTTGATCAACCCTAGTGTAGTCTTGAACCAAGAGAGATCTTTGTGAGAAAATAATTGATAAGTGAGAGAGAAAATTTTGGGGTTCAACAGCTGCCCCTATTTAGTCTTCTTAAACCTGAAGAGTTAGATTGGTGGATTTGCCATTCGTGACTTGAAGGTGGAAGATGATTGGACACTAGAGTGCCCAGAAATTTACACTCGAGGATGTGATGGTTGATGGTGTAGGGAATGGGCTTAAAGATTCCATTTGGAGAGGTGATGGAAAGTTGTCAGAGATGGGCTTGTAGATGCCATCCAAAATGATTTATTGGCAGGAATGGAAGAAGTATCAGAATAAATCTTTGGTTGATTTATACTGAAATAGTGGATGTGTTAGGTTGAGTACCAGAATAATATCCATAAATGGAATGTATTTGACTTGCATCTGAAAGCTAAAACCGAATGAGTATCAGAATGGCATCCGTATCTAGAGCGTATCTAAACCGTATCTGAAAGTTGAATCTGAATGAGTATCAGAATGACATCCGTGTCTAGAGCGTATCTGAACTGTATCTAAAAGTTGAATCTGAATGAGTATCAGAATGGCATCCGCGTCTAGAGCGTATCTGAACTGTATCTGAAAGTTGAATCTGAATGAGTATCAGAATGACATCTGTATCTGGAGCGTATCTAAACTGTATCTGAAAGCTGAATCTGAATGAGTATCAAAATGGCATCCGTGTTTGGAGCATATCTGAAAGCTGAGTCTGAATGAGTATCAGAATGGCATCTGTGTTTGGAGCGTATCTGAACTGTATCTGAAAGCTGAATGAGAAGAAACCCGTGTAGGATTGCTTCATCTAGTCGTGTAGATAATTGTCCTGGTTTGTTTCAGGTATTAATCTCTGACCCTTTTGTAAATTGTTGATGATAAGCATCTGCTGATTGATCTTTCCTGAAGAGATGAAAGATTAGTTATATGCAATGTCATGATGTATGAAATGCATTGTACAATGATGTTCTCAAAAAAATGAGTGATATTATGTTGTATGTATTCCCGTTGTCAATGTTATGACGTATGGATGTGATGTATGGGCATGTGAGCTATTCTGCTGTAACACTGTTGGATTAGGGAAAATAAATCCCTGACTGCTGTTGGGGATGTGGAGTGTAAGTCTTCATGTTTTGAAGTGCTGATGAGTTAATGAGCTTCTATTTGTTTGAGAAATAGACTCTGTTGTGAGGGAAACTCCGTGTATTGCTTTTGAAATCTTGTTGGAGAATCCTGAGAAATTGGGTGACCTTTACTGGGGAGTGATAATTGGAAGTTTTGTTCCGCCGGGGATGTAAGAGTGCTTGATATCATTAAGTTGTATACTGTGGGGGATTTTATGGAATAGTCTAAAGATATTGTCCTATTTCTTAAAGCCATTAGTGATTTTCTTTCTATTTCCTGTTCCTTTTTGTTCATTTGCAAACAGTAGTTACGTTCAAATGCAAATGTTCAAAAATAAATCATTGGACGTTTTTGTAAACAAAACACAGGAATAAAGAAAAACAAATAGTTTTGCACTTTCAAAGGGGTATCTTTGTATTAACTTGAATAAGTATTTTTGTATAATGAGATGAACATTCTAGTAAGGGAATGTCGTCGTAAAAAATGAAAATTTGATATAAAGAAAAGATGGCTATGTGCAATAATCCCATGGGGTTCCCATTCATCTATAGCCTTCGTATCTCTGAGCGTCTTGTTCACTTGCTGCCTTGTCGAAAGTTGATTGGATTGATCAGACCTGTTGAGTTTGTCAGTCGAAGCCAAAGTTTGTCTGTAAGGTGATCCAACAGGACATAGTCATACGCTTTAAATCCCTAACTTTTTCCTGGACTGCCCTTTCGGGTTTTCAGTCCACCGGGATACCCTTTTTTTTGCCCAAGTCGCCCTTTCGGGTTTTCAACTTTCCGGGTGTACAATTTTTGTTTTTGTTTTATCCCTTATTTTTTCCCGAACCTTTTTGGTTCGCCGGGATTCCCTTGTTTTTCCTAGGTGTGTCAACCTAGCGGGTCTCTTATGCGTAGTATCTTTTGACTATGTCTGCATTCACAGGGTGTGGAAGGTCGTCGCTATCCATAGTGGTCAAGATCATTGCTCCACCAGAGAATATGCTTTTGATCACAAGCGGTCTTTTATATGTAGAAGTCCATTTGCCCCTGGGATCACCTTGCAGCAGTATGATGCGCTTGATCACCAGATCCCCGACTTGATACACTTAGCGTCTGACCTTTTTTTGAAAGCCTTGATCATCCGTTTTTGATACATTTGACCATGACAGACATCAGTAAGACTTTTCTCATCAATCATGTTTAGTTGATCAAGTCGAGTTTGGATCCAGTCATCTTCATTCAACCCTGCATCCTTCATGATTCTCAAAGAACGAATCTGGACCTCAATAGGAAAGACAACTTCCATGTCGTATACCAGAGAGTAAGGTGTTGCCCTGGTTGATGTGCGCGCCGTGGTACGGTAATCATGGAGAGCGAATGGTAGCATCTCATGCTAGTCCTCGTAGGTTACTGTCATTTTCTGTATGATCTTTTTGATGTTCTTATTTGCGGCTTCGACAACACCATTCATTTTTGGCCGGTAAGGGGAAGAATTATGGTGCTGGATTTTGAATTGCGCACACAGTGTGGTGATCATAGTATTGTTGAGATTCGTACCATTGTCTATGATGATCCTCTTCGGGATACCGTACCGACAAATGAGATTTTGTTTGATGAACCGGGCGACAACATTCTTGGTAACGGAAGTGAAATAAGCCGCCTCAACCCACTTCGTGAAATAGTCAATGGAAACCAAGATGAAGCGGTTTCTATTAGAAGCGGTAGGCTTGATTTCTCCAATCATATCGATGCCTCACATCACAAATGGCCAGGGAGCAGTCAGGACATTCAGAGGAACTGGCGATACATGCACTTTGTCAGCATAGATCTGCCACTTATGACAAGTTCGAGAGTGCTAATAGCAATCTGCTTCCATGGTAGACCAGTAATAACCTGCCCGTAGGATCTTCTTTGCCATCGTATGACCACTAGAATGGGTACCAAAAGTGCCTTCATGTAGATCAGCTATGATCTTTTCTGGCTCAACCTTGTCTATGCAACAAAGCAATAGAGAGTCGTGGTTGCGTTTGTAGAGGATGCCATTACTGATAAAGAACATAGAAGAGAATCTCCTTAAGAACTTCTTATCATTGACTGAAGCTCCTTTTGGATATTCTTGAGCCTCGAGATACCTCTTGACTTCATGGAACCAAGGCTGGTCCACTACTTCTTCAACATTGATCTCGTGACAATGAGCTGGTTCATCCATCTGTTCAATGGTGATATGGGGAGCCTCGTTATCCCATTTGAGTTTAAATATGGATGACATTGTGGCTAGCGCGTCTGGTAGCTGATTTTCTTCTCGCGTGAAATGCTCGAAGTTAATCTTCTCAAAATGTGGGATTAATGTCAACACATGTTCTTTGTAGGGGATGAGATTTGGGTTCTTTGTGTCCCATTCTCCTTTGATTTGGCTGATGGCTAAGGCTAAATCTCCGAATACACTTAAGGACTTGATCCCCAAATCTATGGCAGCTTTGAGACCAAAAATGAACGCTTATTATTCTGCCATGTTGTTTGTACAATTAAAGCAGAGTCTTGCGGTAAAGGGAGTGTGACATCCTTCAGGGGATATGAGTATAACACCTATACCATTTTCGAGTGCGTTGGACGCCCCATCAAAAACCAGGGTCCATCGGGATTCTTGTTCAGGTCCGTCATATGGTCTGAATTCTTCACAGTTGTTTACCATCATGATGTCTTCGTCCGGAAATTCGAACTTTATGGACTAATAGTCATCCACAGCCTGATGAGCAAGGTGATCAGCTAGCACACTTCCCTTTATTGCTTTCTGGGTAGTGTATTGAATGTCATATTCCGTCAGGATCACCTGCCATCTTGCTATTCTTCCAGAGAGGGCGGGCTTCTCGAATATGTATTTTATTGGATCCATCTTGGATATCAATAAGGTAGTATGGGTCAGCATATACTGTCTTAGCCGGTGAGCAGCCCATGCCAGAGCACAACAAGTTTTCTCGAGCAGTGAATATCTTGTTTCACAGTCGTTAAACTTTTTCCTCAGGTAATAAATAACATGCTCTTTTCCTCCAGGCTCGTCATGCTGCCCCAACACACACCCCATTGAATTTTCTAAAACAATTAGATACATGATCAAGGGTCTTCCTTCGACTGGTGGCATTAAAACAGGAGGCTCTTGCAGGCACTCTTTGACCTTGTCGAAGGAATTTTGGCATTCATCATTCCATTTGACCACTTGATCTTTCTTCAATAATTTGAAGATTGGTTCATAAGTAGCTATCAAGTGAGAAATGAATATGGAAATATAGTTTAACCGTCCCAAGAATCCTTTGACTTCCTTCTCGGTGTGAGGAGTAGGAATTTCTTGTATCGCTTTCACCTTGGCACGGTCCACTTCAATACCTTTAACACTAACGACAAAGCCTAGGAGTTTACCGGACCTCACCCTAAATATGCATTTATTCGGGTTCTACCTCAGCTTGTATTTCTTTAGTCTCTCAAAGAGTTTCTGTAAATGGTCAAGATGTTCCTCTTCAGTTTGAGAACTGGCTATCATGTCGTCCACATATACCTCTATTTCGTGATGTATCATGTTGTCAAATAGAGCTACCATGGCACGCTGATAGGTTGCCCCAACGTTCTTCAACCCGAATGGCATAACCTTGTAACAGAATGTGCCTCATTGTGTGACAAAGGTTGTTTTCTCCATGTCCTCGGGCGCCATTTTGATCTGGTTGTAGCCTGAGAAACCATCCATAAATGATAACACTTTATGTTGTGCGGTATTGTCAACCATAATATCGATGTGAGGAAGTGAGAAATCATCCTTAGGGCTTGCCCTATTCAAATCTCTGTAGTCCACGCACATGTGTACTTTGCCGTCCTTTTTAGGCACAGGAACAACATTGGCGACCCATTGTGGATAGGAGGTGACGGCCAAGAATCTGGCATTGAATTGTTTCATGACTTCCGCTTTGATCTTCTCTGACATGTCTGGTCGCATGCGACAAACCTTTTGCTTTAACGGAGGGTAGTCTTATTTTGTTTGTAGATGATGTACCACAATATCAATGTCAAGTCCTGGAATGTCTTTGTAAGACCAGGCAAATACCTCGACATAATCATGTAGCAACTGAGTCAAACATTTCTTGACACTGGGTTCCAGATTGGCACCCACCCTGACTTCTTTCTTGTCCTCTTTGGTATCTAGGTTGACTGTGTTCACTAGTTCTTCGTGGGGCTGTATGGTCCTCTCTTCTTGTTGTAGTAACCTGGCTAATTCCCCTGGCACTTCACAATCTTCCTCACCTTCGTCTTCGGCTTGGTAGATTAGATTTTCAGAGTCACAGAAAGCCATAGCAGAATTGTTACCCATGGGATCCCGAATGGATGTAAATCTGCATTTTGAATGTGAGTGTGTGTAAGAGTATAACTATCTTTGAAAAAAATAAAAATGTAAAAAGAAAGACAAAGAGCACAAAGTTTGTATGCAAAACATCCATGATTCATTGATGACATGTGAAAATGAAGTAACAACCCTTACAAATGGACCGTTGTTCCTCGGGTAAGACACAAGGTTTTAAAAGTCTGAATTGTTTAATTATTATAGGTCTGACAAAAATTAAAGACATTTAATGTTGGATAAAAGTAATTGGGACAAAATCTTTAGCTTCCTAGTTGTTGAGTCCTCTATTGACAGTTGGGAAAATCCAATTCTCCAGATCGTAGCTATCCTCATCATCCTCCACTGCGTTGACTCCATGGTTGTTGATCTTCAAGGGTGGTCCCCTGGCACGAGCACAACGTACAACTTTCTGGGCTCCTGATGTGAAACCTAAACCAAATTTGTCAGACTTGTATAGGATACCCGGGAGTTGGCCCCAAATAGTACACTCACCTTCTTCGATCACTGCCTTGGTATCTTTCAGCGAAGACATCTTTAGCGGAGGTCTTGTAATCTTCAGGACTTGGGAAATAGTCTTGGTTACTGCCACAGTTTGTGGGACTTCCTCGAAGTGTTGAAATGGAGTTTCAATGAATTCACCATCCAATTCCATGTATCTGAAGGAGTTCAAGTTACTGACCATATATTCCTCTTCTCCATGGACAATAATGATTTCCCCTCGGTTGGATATTTCAGCATCTGATGTAATGTAGAAGTAACAGCACCAGCATTGTGAATCCATGGTCGGCCCAATAAGCAGGAATAAGAAGGGCGAATGTCCATCACGTAAAAATTTGAATCAAAGGTTTGAGTTCTAACTTTTATGGGGATGTCCACCTCTCCATGCACCATTCTCTTTGAACCGTCGAAGGCCCTTACCACTATGATGCTGAGTTTTAAGGTCAAACCTTCACAATCAAGTCTATCAAGAGCCTTCTTAGGCAACACATTCAAAGAAGAACCGATATCAACCAAGACATGGGCCAAAGTTATTCCCCGACATTCGACAGAGACATACAATGCCTCATTGTGCTTCCTCCCTCTAGGTGTCAAGTCAGCATCAGAAAAGCCTAAACCATCGTCAGTAGTTAGACTGGCCACGCAGTCTTGGAACTGATCAGCAGAGATTTCTTGTGGTACATGGGCAGTTTTAAGAAATTTCACCAAGGCCTTCGCATGAGCCTCAGAGCACAATAATAAAGCCAACATGGAAATATTTAATGGAGTCTGGCCCAGCTGTTCGACTACGTTGTAGTCGCTTCTCTTTATAATTTTCAGAATTTCTTCCATCTCCTTTTAGGAGGCCTCATGGATAGTTACTGATTGTGCCTTCATTCAGACAGGCTCAACCAGAATACCTTTGCCTCGAGTATCGGTCGACTCGGTGGTAGGAGTATCAGCAGGTGTAACTATAGGAACTGTAGTAGTAGTAGTGTCAATAGGCACAGGAACAGGGATGATCACATGATTAGTAATAGTCTTCGGAGGAGCAATCTCTGGGGAGAATACTCTGCAACTTCGAGTTATCTTGCTGGTTTCTGCAATGTTATTGATGTCGGGGTCATCCTTCTCAAAAATTGAGTCTTCAACAACCGTCCAATCCTGCTTGACACCGTGATAGTAGACGTCACCCCCATAGTTCCATGGGACAATTTTATCTGAGGAGTACCGGATTGGTCCAGGCATATTAATTATCAGTGGAGCTACTTTGGGAACTGATGTAATCCTAACGGGTCTTTTGGTGGAGACCCTGGAAGGATTGGCGGAAATGGTTACTATTGAAACTTCATTGTAAGAAATGGTTGGAACAAGAGTCTTTTCAAACAAAATCTCTTTGTCATCCATTAAGCGTTGAACACCTGCTTTTAATAAATGGAAGCTAGTTAGTAGGGATAAGCAGAGGTGGCAGCTTTTGTCACAACCTGGAAATAAATTGGCCCCCAATAGATTCTTCTTGACAGTCAGGAGAGGCGTAACAAGTTCATCAATAGCAGTAACAAACATATCATCTTCAACAGCGTTGACATCACGACCATGCTTGGGCATAAGAGCGGTGATAACATTCGGGATTTCAAGAGCATCAAATTCAATTTCTTTGGTTTCAAGAAGGTCTTGCACCTTGTTTTTCAAAGCCCAATAGTTGTTAGTATCATGGCCTGGACTTTCTGAATGGTATGCACAACGAGCATTAGGATTGTAATGAGGAGAGGTTGTGTTAGGATTCTTCGGAGCTTCTTTCAAAGTTACCAGATTAGATCTCAACAAATGTGGGAGGACTTGAGATAGTGTCATATTAATCCGGGTAAATTGTCTTACTGGTCTTTTTGTTCTAGGTTGGTTGCTTCTTTGTTGAGTAGGTGCAGGCTTAGGGATCATGACAGCCCCCACCATTGGATGATGTTCAGTTCTATCTTAATTTCTTTGAGAATACACAACACCAACTTCTTTCTTCCCAATAAATGGTTTTCTCACAGCGGTGGAGGATGCGTCTTTTTGGATCTTCCCGCTCTTAATCCCAGCTTCCACTCTTTCCCCAGTCAAGATTAATTCAGTGAATCCTGCTGAGGAGCTCCCAATTAAGTGATTAAAGAAAGGACCAGACATGGTGCCCAGAAACATGTCTACTAGTTATCTTTCAGACAGGGGAGGTTGGACTCTTCCTGCTAAGTCCCTCCATTTCTGAGCGTAGTCTTTGAAACCTTCACTTGAAACCATATCCATACTCTGGAGTTGAGTACAGGTGAGAGCAAGATATGCGTTGTACTGATACTATTTATAAAAAGCAGCGGCAAGGTCTTCCCAATTATGGATATTGGCTCTTTCTAGTTGATAGAAGCAATCTAGCTGAGTCATGGATAGACTGTCTTGAAAGAAGTGGACCCACAAATCTCTATCAGCAATGTGAGGTTGTATCTTCCTCATATAATATTGGAGATGTATCTTGGGACACGAGACCCCGTCGTATTTAGCGAACACTAGTGCCTTGAATTTTGGTGGAATAACAATCCCAGATACCAAACCCACCTCCTCAAAGTCCAGCCCGAGCACTTTTTGAATTTCCATTGCACTTAGACGTTCTTCCAGATGTTTGTATTTGTCGTCAGCCGGAGGATATTGCTCTTCAGAGTAATCTTCTTCTTCTTCTTCCTCTTCAGATTCTGGCTGGACAACTACTTCCTTTCCCTTCACTTGTTAATTATCCTTTTCACCAGATGACGTTACAAAGTCTAGGGTCCGTCTGGCTTGTCCTTGGAACCTTCTTCCTATATTCAGAACTCCGGTTATTTTCTTTGCTTTCTTCTTCTTTTATTCAACCAGCACGGTTTTCGGATCCTCTTGTCCTTTGGCTAGAGTCAAGAACATCTGTTGAAACTGAGCATTCTGCGCCTGGAGGTCTTTTATTGTCTGCTCGAGATCCATCTTACTGAAATAAATAGTAGAAAGATAAGGAGACTTGTTGTGAGAAAACCTGCTTATGTTATGATGAATGGTAAATGCATATGCAATGATTTCAAGGAAATTAGAGATTTAAATATGCTTTAGACCAAAAATGAACACACGTTATATTAATAAAACAACGCTTGAGTACATAATGCCTCTTTTGGGCTTACAAAGAAATACAAAAACTCTAAGATAAAAAAGTTGTACGCATCCTCTTTAGTGCGATGTAAGCGTTCAGAATCCGCTCCTCATAAAGTTGCTTAGCGAGTTCCATAACCTTATTCTTGCCGGCATAGAATTGGGATTTGAAAGTGTCTAGCTCACCCTTAAGTTGTATCCAATCCCTTTGTAAGTCTTCAAGAGAGGTAGGCATGTCAGGATGTAGGATAGTGTATGAAACATCTCCTTCCAAAACATGCTCTATGATTACCCAGAGAATGGAGGGGTAAGGCATCATGAGACTTTGAGCACAAGTTCATACCCATTTGAGGTAAGGCTCAAGAGGGACGAAATTCTTATGCCCCAATGTCTTGCTATCTACCTTGTTCAACATTCTCCAAGCTCGGATAAATCTCTGGCGGTGACCTTGATCGTCGTTCTCATAGTCAAATACCAAGCCTTGAATAAGCATCTCATGTGGGCCATCCCTTCAGGCGTAACCAAATTGTCTTAAGGCTAAGAAAGGGTTGTAGGTGATACCTCCCCTAATGCCATGTAAAGGGACATTAGGGAATTCTCTACAACAATCGACAATAGTGACATTCTCTATAGATCAGGAACACCAATGAATGTCTGAATGTTTGAGTGACATCAACCTATGTGACCACCTTGAACCTTGCTCGTTCTTCAACACAGATTGGGGAAGATGCAAAATAAACCATCTTGCTAATATAGGAGTACAACACATAAGGATACCTCTTTTCCTCATAGTGTGAGTGTGAAAAGAATGTAGGATGTCCCCTAGCAAAGTAGGTATCGGGTTACGGGACATGAAGATTTTGACGGTGTTTACATCTATGAGTTAGTCAGGATTTGGAAACAAAACCATCCCATAGATGAGGAGTGCCACAATTTCCTCAAAAGCTTGCAAATCCAAGGAGTTCCAACAATTTTGGGCTTTTACAATCAATAATTTGGCTAAGAAACCTTAGACACCACTCCTTGGTTCCCAATTAGTTGTGATATTAGATGATTGCAAGTGTAGGGATTAAGCAATCTTTTCTGGCTTTGGATCTCTTTCCGTACCGTGTAAAGGTAGTTAATTGAGAATGGGAATCCTCAAGAGTTGGGCGAATTCTTCCAAAGTTGGCACAAGTTGATAATCGGGAAATGTGAAGTAATGGTGTAGAGGATCAAAGAACTGGAAGAGCACCTTCATAGTGTCCTCATCAGTGTTAGAGGTAACCAAGTTTAGTAGGCGACCATGTCTTTCGGTAAATGGAGAGTTTTCAGGAATTCTTGATGTTAGCTCTTTAAGTTGAGGAGGGATCCTTACAAGATTGACTTGAATGGTTTTCCGTCGAATAGAATCCATGTCCTACAAAAAAGAACAAAGATAAATCCCAAGATCCTTGAAATGATTAGTGAATATGAGTATGATGTTATGATGTTTATGATTTTATGTACAAGTATATATATACAAACAAAGCAAACAAGTCCTTAGGTTTAGGCTTGCATGGAGTCTCATAGGTAAGTACCCTCTTGAAGTTTAGTTGGCTCAAACCTTTCCTAGCAATAGTAACCGGGTTCTAAGGAGCTAAATATCACTGATTTGTTTCCTTGGGCATTGTTTCAGCGCAAGCCTCTTTAATAGCGACCGAAATATCCCAAAAAACCAAACCTCAATGAGTGTAGTATCGAGTATCTACCAGCTTCAGACTGCACCAAAGCCGGTCATCTCACTACGTCCTAATGGCCATGTTGGTCAAGTAAAGGTTCTAAAAGTTCATTAGTGCTTCATGACATCACTCAGCGGCCCCGTATTCTCCTTGACTACTCAAGGGCTACCGGTACCCACAAATATGTCGTACTAACGTAGTTATTGCTTAGACCATGTCGATATACCCTGCACAGTTTCCATAATATATTGGTACTTACCTATAAGGTATCCCAAATTTAGGAAGAGGATTCAAACCCAAATAAAGAACCAACATGTAAAGCATACAAGTCAAACAATGAAAGCAAGTAAATATGATCTAACCCTAAGGTAACCCCACTTTTAGAACTTCCCCAGCAGGGTCACCAGTTCTGTGATATGGTGGGAGAAATGACTTGGGTGTTTTTGTATTTGATCGCAAATGTTGCGGTTAGCAAGAGTCGCCACCGACTTTTCTTTTATCCAAAAGGAAAGGTAAAAAAGCACAGGAAAAACCTTTTAGATGTTTTCTTGAGTTCGGGGGGTAGATTATGAAAAGGGAAGGTATTAGCACCCTTTTCATCCATGGTTTTCCCATGGGATCTTAGTTACTTACTAGATCACTTGCTTTTATTTGAAAGTGTGCTTTGTGTGGTTTTTGAAAGTATTTTGTAAAGAGGCCTTTGACTAGGCAAACTTTGTAATGATTCTCGTTCGTAAGAATGTATACAAAGGTATTGATCTTTTGAAAATGTTTTCAAGTTTTGAAAGATGTTTTGGAAGTGTTGGTGTTTGTTTTGAAAATAGCAAGGATGTTTTGTTTTGAAATGGAGCAAGTAACTAGGAACATTCTATCTACTCAAAAGTCTTTCATGTTAATTTATTTTTTCCTTTGACATTGTTATCTTACCGTTGATTTGGTAAGTAACCCTATCTTTGGATGTAAAAGGGACGGGTGTGGGTCATCGTATAACCATGATTAGCAATGTTGCAAGATATCTTAGCATTTTTCTTTAGGGACTAAGATCATTTTGAAAGGAAACATAGATAGCGTCATCGAGGGACTATGATCTTGTATTTTGCTTGTTTTTGCTAAGATACCTCACATGCATAATATGGCCCTTTTTATAAGGCAACAAAGTGGATTTACCCTAGGGGTGTTTGTGTGCAAGTGTAATTATTTTCATGCTTGATTTGTCTTTGATTAGGGTTTTCTATTTATTGGTTTTAGTCTTTCTATACAAAACCCTAATTACTAGCATTTGTATATAAAGCGATAAATTGCATAAATTAAAAATTACTACGCTATTACAATACTTAGGGGAGGGGGTGTACAAATTACAAATGGGGAACATTGCAAGAATTTAAATCTAAATAAATATTACAACCATATTGAAATTTGAATAAATGTACAAAATGAACAAATAAAATACAAGGATGTAAATATGAAAAGAAATATGATCTTTGTTTTTTTTTTATGAAAAGGGTTTGGTCTTGACCTAATTAAGAACATGATTAGTTAAAAATAAACAAAATTTAATTTAAACTAAATAAGAAACAAATTAAGTTTAAAAATGATTTTTTAGGGTTTTTGTGAAAGGTTTTAACTTAATAATAATATTATGGAAATTAATTAATTAAAAGAAACCTAAGTTCTAAATTAATTTTAAATAAAAAGAAAATAAAATAATAATCAAGCCTAAGTCTAAATATTAATTACTTAAGAAAAAAAAGAAATTAATTATTAAGAAAAGTGTTTTTAATCCTTTTTTGCTTTATAAATAAAAATAAAAATGTATAAGTATTTTTTAAACATGCAAATAAATAAATAAAATATTTTTGGATTTTTTTATTAATAAAAATAGTAATAATATTAATAATAAATAAATGAAAGATAAAAAAGTAAAAATAAAATAAAAATAATAAAAAAAGTCAAGGGGGTTAAAAAATAGTCAGGGAGTATTGTAAGAAAAAAAAGTAAGGCCCAAACTGAACTGGCCCAAGCGCTACAAAACAGAAAAGTGTCAAAAAAGGTGGAAAAAATGGAAAAAAGGTCTCGCTGGGTCTTGAACCCAAGACCTCATGGTGATAGGCACGCGCTTTAACCACTGGGGTGGTGATACATCCGTTAACTTATGTCAAACCATAAATATATAACATAAATCTTGCCCTAAATATACTTCATCTTCAACCTCCAGCCAGAAGCCCTGCAACTTGTTCATTTCTCAACCATTTACAAAAATCTAAACATGAAAATTGCTCCATTTTTTCATACGAATCCAACCATATAAATATCGTGAACTATAAATCAAAGTTGAATGAGAATTTCTAAAAGTACCAAATTATAACCTAATTATTTTCATAGATTCAATCCTAAAATTCTCCTAGCTCAATCAATATAAATGAAATCTATGGACATGTACAACTTCAGGGTAATGGTGTCTACATTTTATCTTCACAAATGCAAGCCTAACAATGCCTAAGTAATGAGATAGAAGTTCAAGAAAAATACCTCAAAACTAGAAATCGTGAGATGCAAATGAGCTTGATTCAAGGTGCTGCAATGATCAGGTTAGCTTCCTCAAGTTCCGAGAAAGCTAATGCAATGGTTTGCTTGAGCAATGGATGGCTGGAATGGCTTGGAGAAGTCAATGTGCAATGCTCTATTTTTGGTTATGGAGGATATAGTAAATGATTTTACAGTAATGAAACAGGGACATGGATAGGTTACACTTTATGTAAGGAAGCTTTAGAAACTAAAAGGCCAAGAAACGCATGAGGGAAATATGAGTTTGGTCTTCAAGGTCATAAACTGTGCAACAATGGAGTTTTTGGGCAATTTCTGATTTGAGAGAGTTTTGGTGTATTTCAGGGTGCTTAAACTCGTCCTTTAGCTCACAAATAGTGCCTTTATTTATAAGCAACAAGTATGGAGGCTTGTATTTGATCAGAATTCAAAATCACATGTTTAAGCTCAACATGTGATTTTTTGAGAAATCAAGTTTCAATGCTTTGTGTACTGGCTAAGATAGCACGGTTATGCTTTAAACACACTTGCTTATGACTTTGTAGATGAAGTGTTATCAGAGGGAACAAGTTAGAGGCTCAAGAATTGACTTTGCATATAAAGCTTGCTTTTCTAAAATGGAAGTGTTCACTTTGTGCCATTAATGGAAATGTGGATTAGATAAAGCTTAAACCACTTGGATTAAAGCTTAAAAGTTTGTGTAATCCATTAATGATGGATATATACACAAGTTAGAAAGCCCGCAAAGCAAGATCATGCATCCTAATATTGAATTTGCATTTCTGTTCATCATGAAAATGACCTATAATTTTAGTTTGAAACCCTAACTTCCTCTCTTCGATTCTCGTTGCTCAAGAATGATCTCAAGGAGTTTTTGGACATTTTAGAAATCTTGTAATGTGCTCTACAACCTCTATTTGAATCACTTTTGAAAATTCCCCGTGTAACTATATGAAAAAGTTCCATGAAGTTAGGTCAAAATCCTGCCTAAACTAGGGCAAAAATTCACTAAGTGTTTAATTTCAAGACCATGACTTCATGAATTAATAACTTGAGAACCAATAATTTCTAGGAGAAGTTGTGTAAAGAAATGTTGTATATATCATGGAGATCTACAAATTTCATGTTGAAAGTTTCTTTTGAATAATCTTGCATCATGGTGAAAAATTTGCTCAAAGTTGTGAAAAAACATGAAGTTTTCAACACTTAGAAAAATTTCTAAGTTTGAAAACTTTGACTTTTCAAAATGAAATCTTGAAATTTTAATTTCTTGATGAATAAGTTTCATATTTTAACATGTTTTGATGAATTGTGATCTTTGACACTTGATTTTTACCAAAAAGTCAAAGTTTGACTTTTTAGTGTACAATTGACTTTTGATCAGTTGACTGAAAATTCATTATCAATCCAATTGATTTTGAGCAATGTTTTGAGTCATGCCATTAGGTAAAAATGATACAATTGAACTCTTGAGATTACGCCGCAACCCAATTAACCATATGCTAGATCAAAAATCAGAAATTTCCCTTTCTCAGTCAAAACCCTAATTTTGACCATTTTGCCCTTTTGATGATTTGATCAAATTTCTTGAGGAATTGTGGTCCAAACTTGATCAAATGATACATATGAATTTATAATGTTGATATGGATAAAAATTTATGAAGTTTGACTGTAAATTGACTACAATTGACTTTTTTCCCAATATAACTGATTTTTAGGTCAACTACTTAATTGACTGAGTAAAAAAGTGATTCAAGGCTTGAAACTTGACATGAGTAATATTGGGGGTGCATAATGATTCATGAAAGTAATATGAGGCATTGAAAGTTCAATTATCCTTGTGCAATCTCAAACCCTAATTTGAGTCATCAGTGCTTAAGGAGGTGCCTTGAGTTGATCAACCCTAGTGTAGTCTTGAACTAAGAGAGATCTTTGTGAGAGAATAATTGATATGTGAGAGGGAAAATTTTGGGGTACAACAGTTATAAACTTACACTATTCCATATAAGGTAATAGACAACACTTTTTTTTGCCATTGACAACACTTAAAAGCGCTGCCTATTTACGCGCTTTTGTAAGTAAAGACAACGTTTTTTGTCAATGTAAAAGCGCTGCTTAATGTAGCCTTTAGGCAACGCTTTATTCAATAAGCACTCTCTAAGGGCCCTTATAGGCAACATTTTTTTTTACATTAGAAGCACTTTCTAAAGTAAGCCTTTAGCAGCGCTTTCACTTTAGACAGTGCTTTTAAAAGCGCTGTGTAATGTATATTTTTGTTCACTTTTTTCTGTTTTAGACAGCACTTTCTTTAAAAGCGCTCTCTAAAATCCCTTTTAGGAATCAATTTTTACTTTAGAAGCACTTTTTAATGCACCCCTTTAAGCAGCGCTTTCTTTAAAAGCGCTTTCTATTCCCCACTATAGGCAACACTTTTTTGTTTAAAACGCTGTCTAATGTTCATGCATTTTTTAATATATACAACTTATATTTTAAGCGCACTCTACAAATAATCACTTAAAATAAGCGTTGTCTTTCAAATTTGCATCAGATTTCATAAATTTGCAGCTTCAATCCAATAAGTATGCACCAAAATCACATATTTATATATACAACTTTAATCCAATAATTTATATATACATAAATTTGATACAACTTGAAGAATTCAATAATTTATATATACATAAATTTACATATATATATATATATATATATATATATATATATATATATATATATATATATATATATATATATATATATATATATATATATATATATATATATATATATATATATATATATATATATATATATATATATATATATATATATATATATATATATATATATATATATATATATATATATATATATATATATATATATATATATATATATATATATATATATATATATATATATATATATATATATATATATATATATATATATATATATATATATATATATATATATATATATATATATATATATATATATATATATATATATCTTTAATCCAATAAGCATGCACCAAATGTACATATTACCATCTTCTAGAGCTGCTTTCTTCTCTACTTTCTTCTCTACAAACAACAACAATGAAGAATCCTAAATAAACTTGTTATCTCTATATCTTCTACATATGCACATATCTGAAACAAAACCAACAAAAGCATATCAAAACCAAGGTATATAACACTTAAATCTTATAACTATTATAATTTAACACAAACAAATGTAACAAAAACAAATCAAGAACCCGTTATAACCCACCATTAAAAATTCTCCAATTCATACCATGATAAAAACAAAACTTTATTTGAATTTAAATCCAATACCATCATAACTAACCTTCCACATAACAAGAACAACATTGCAACACAATTTACCACACTAATGACGACATAGTATCTCATCAAAACTGAAACTTATATATACTAAAAATTCTCATCAATGAAAGTGTCACAATACCTTATAAAATTCTCATCTCAATAATGTATTGACACCAATCCTCCTTAATTTCGTCCAATTGATCTTTCGAGTAAGTTGAAGACTTGTATTCATCAAAGTACTACATAATATAATATAATATGATTTAGTTAAAACTAATTAATTAGATGAAATGTGTTAAATATTAAAATAAATCATACGTTAGAAACCCATACCATGGTTGGAATCTCTATTTTATTCAAAAGAATAGTTTCTTTCATAAACTTCAACATGAAATAACTGCAATCTATGCCATTACGCTGACGAGGACACTACACATGGAAAAAATATGAATATATATTTTAGAATATATAGTTTAACTTGTTTTATCAAGTAACATCACTAATATAATCAAAATTGTTAAAATATACCTGCACTCTGATCATGTAATGTTGTTTGCTTTACTCTTTGGTACTTGAGTATCTCTTTATGATCAAAAAATTTGTATAACTCTAACAAAATATAAACGAATATTTAGAACAATCTCACATAAATAAATAAATAAATAAATAAATATACAAAACGAATATATTAGAACAATCTAACTTACGTATCAACCATCTTCTTCATATCTGAGTATTTTGTCTAATCACCTTCTAATGAATCTACATAAGATACAATTTCTCTTATAGGATTAATCGCAACCAAAAACCAGTGTCTAATGTAAGATTAACAAAGGTTAGATGAAAACTTTCTACACAACGTCAAAACACGAAAAATTATAATAGATGAAGTTAGAATGAAAGTCTAACCCATTACCGGTATTAAATGTTAAAAAAAACTTTTCTGTATCTTTGTTGGCCATAAATACACTGGCAAAGTACTCTTTGACTTCATCTGGTCTTTGATTGATTAATTGTGAGTTGATTGTTGGGAGATAAGAAACATAGTCTTTGGTCCAATTGATGTGGGCGCATCAAATTGTCATACATGAACCTTAAATAAAAACATCATTAACATTAAAACCATTCATTTAAATGAGTAGATAAATTTTTCAATTAATTAAATAAAGAAGATCAAAGTATACCTGATATATGTATCGATAACACCGATGCATAATTCTGAATGTCTAAGAAATTGATCCACATCCTCTTTACTAGATGTTTCGTAATAGGAAAAACCAAAAATACCTTCCTCCATAGGTATATTACGAGTACCTCCGTCAGCCATATATGATATTTCCATTAATGTATGAAGACACGACCTATACCGAGAAGTAGGCTTTTTTTCTAGCTGTGGACTTTGCAACATCCTTTTTTTTGTATGGACATGTTTCCAATTCCAGGCTTCTTACTCATACTGACTTGTTGCATCTCTTTAGCATGAATCTAAAGATCAAATGCATATAAGATAGGTGAAGTATAATGTCGTGAATTAAAATTTTCTATGTATATATATTAATGTACCTCTTTTTTGGATGCAACTGACTCGGTTTGCCGCGTAATCCCCTTATCTTTTGATTTGGATTTTGTAGGAGTCTAACATTACCATGAAAAAATGTACGTTAAATGGTCGTAAAAATTTGAATACACAAAGGTTCATAATGGTTTTCAACATACCTCATCATCTATGAAAATAAGTGTTGTACCCCAAAATTTGCCCTCCCATATTCTTCAAGAAAATGCCAAGTCAAGCTTCAAAATTCCCCAAGGGTTGCACAGTGCAAGGGTCTCCTAAACAGTCAAGATTAGGGTTTTTGTTCTGATCAAGAAAATGAAGTTTCCAAAGGTCCAATCAAGTCTCACATGCCCATAAATATGGTCAAGTATCCTCATATCAAGTTTCAAGGCATTCAGCTCAAAATTGCACAGTCAAAACCCTAAATTGCACTACAGTCAACTGTAGGGGTAAAATGGTCATTTGACAGTCAAAAGTTCAAATTTTTGGTCAACATCTCATTTTGAAGCCACAAACATCATTTGATCAATGCTTGATCATGATTCTCAAAGCTTGGCTCAAAAATCATCAAGATGCAAAAGTTTCCTTATTTGGACAGTTGGAAAAGTCAACTGTAAATTGACCAGGGCATAACTTTCACATGGATTATCAGAAAAATTCCATCCAAAGCTCATTTTGAAGAGAAGACATTTCCTACAACTCATCTTCATACTTCAAGTCCAAGAAATGCTCTCACAAAAAGTTATCAATTTCAACATTATAGGTCATTTTCAAAAGTCAACAAAAAGGGACTTTAAGTCAAAGGCCATAACTTGAGATTGTTAAATCAAAATGACATGGTACCAAAGGCATTGTTTAGAGGACTCGAAGACCTTTCCAAAATGTCCAAGAACATGAGAAAAGCTTAAAAATTGAGCAAGTTATGCCTTGTGGAAGTTGGGAAATTTTTGGATATTTTGAAAAGTCAACATTGATTCAAATGACCTAAAATTGCTAATGGGCCCATTTTTCTTCCACAATTCATCATCCATGGCATGTGCACGACTACTTGGCCCAAAGGGAAGTCTTTATTCATTTTTTATTTATTTATTTGAATTTTTATTTATAATAATTCATTTAAATCAAATTAAATATATGAAAAATGCTTAACCTAATTTTTTCAATCTTTTTGTGCACAAAATCTACTCAATAACTCGTGCCTGATCCAATGTGGAAAGATTTGGAGAGAATTGATATGATTGAGAACAAAAACACATGGAAAAAGATTGAAAAGATCTTTGAAAATCAATTTTCAAAAACTATGAATGCAAGAGATTTGGATGATTCTTTTTAACCTAATTCATTACTACATATGCAAGGATCACAACCCTAGTGCCATGACAGACGCAGCTACTCAGAAACCTAAAAAACAAAGCTTGAATTTTTGTTAAAAAACTCAAAACTGAAAAGCAGGTTTTAGGTTGATTCAAAGCATAAAACCAATTACAAAAGCTTCCTCGTGGTCCCCTGAAGCTAACTGGATCATTCTCCAACCTTCATACGCCCAGAATCTGTACAATGGAGTCAAACTGTTTCAAATAAAATTCACAATCGTGCATCTTCATTCATGCGTTTTTTGCAAGTTTTAATATGTGATTTACATTCCTTATGATATTCTGAAGCTAACCCATGTGTTTGATTGAATTATTATGCACCCTACGCGAATCCACCATTATCGTTTTTTAGGGTTCAGGAAGCTTCAATTTAGGGGTTTTTAAATGAGGAAAAATTGGAGCATATGAATTAGGCCATTCACTTCAGCATACTCAGACGATCTTAAACCCACCCTCGCGCTCAATTTATGAGCGTCACAGGGCTAATCGCTATTTTTTGATAGCTGGCCTAAGAGAACGCGTGAAAAACCGTTGCTTATGCGTTTGTGTTTCAGGAAGAAGAAAGCCACGCGAAGAAGATGGTGATGTGTGGAGCGCTGATTGGAAGGTTTAAAATTTTCGCGCGTGTTTGAAGCTATTGACCATTTTTCTTTTATATTATTTGTTAGTGGTTATATAATAAACGCGCGTGAATTGGTTCAGTGGCATATGTGTTGGCTGGTAAAGTGCATGACCTGGGTTCGAGCCCCAGGTCTTCGTTATCTCAATATTATTTTTCAATATATGTTCACATGCAGTTTCAATAGCAAGGACGTACCATACACTTCCAAAATCCAACGTCTATACGTCCAATGGAATCGAATCAAAGGCTCAGATCTAAGGAGTATGATGAACCCTGGTCAACGCGCCAGCACGCTACCTGGAAAAGGTCAAACGGACCAAGGTTATTGGGCCAAAATTACTACAGTTTAACCTCCATGTTGGGGACTACAACCCCCCTGGTTTGCAATTCTCTATATTTTCTTTATTCTTTTTTTATTATTGTCTATTTTCTTTATTGTTTTGAATTAATTAATTATTTTCACAAAAAAATATAAAAAAACACATAAAAGTCAGAAAAGAGAAAAAATATAATAAATATTTTATTTTAGTATTTTCATAATTAAATTTGCATGTAATTAAATTTAGTTTTAAATTAGGGTTGAATTTAATCTTTTCATAATAAAAGTCTAAAAAAACATAGAATTAGGTTTAATTAATTTTCCTCTTCCTTTTTATTTTTCTTTCATAAATAATTAAATAATTAAATATTTATTTTTATAATTAAATTTGTATATAAAAATTAGGGTTAATTTAGGTTAAACTTCAATATTTTTTCTTAATAAATTAAAAATAATTAGGATTATGGTTTGCATCTCATTTTAATTTTAATTAATTCTCTTTTTTCATTTAAATCCTAAAAAACTAAAAAACACTAAAAACATCTCCTTTTCTTTTTAATTAATTAATTCCATTTAATTTAATTTTGCAAAAGGGTCTAACGCCCTCGTTTCAATTTTTATTCCAATTCGCATATTTATTTTATTTCGTTTGAATATTTATGTATTTCTCCCGAAGCCTTGTAAATTATTTGTCGCACTTTTAATTCCTTATTTTCTTTTACTTTATTTATTTTTTATGTCAAATCAGGGTCCTGGTTAATTTTGGCGATGTGGACCCGCGCCTTTTGTAATAGCTTAGACTTTTACTTTCTCACAATTTTTAACTGTTAATCAAAGGCATGAAAGACTGTATGTACAAAATAAAAACAAGCGTAGAACACCAATAACATGACAAGATAAATGCGAATGAAAACGACACACAAATTGCACACACCACCCCTAGGGTACGCCTCACTGTTGCCTTGCCTCGAAAGGTGATCGTCGAGTAGAGGATGTCTTAGTAAGTCCTCATGATCCGGGAACCTGGCATGAGGGTAGCTTCTAAGGTGTCTTCCCATTGCTCTGGTGATCACCATGTCCCGAACCTCGAATTGACCCGAACACCTCCAACGGTGGTGCTACCTACCTCTCAATGGTGGGATGGCACTACTTTAAAGGACATTTACACAGACGAATTCCTTAGGGTAGGTAGACGACTCTAGATACTTGCTCTAAATTCAAAAAAAATTCAAAAAAATACTTTTCACACCGACACCTTTTCAAAAGCTTTCGAAAGCAATTTTTCAAACACTCTTGAGGACCGATACAAGAGTCGAACTGGAATTTTCAAAGAAACTTTTTAAAAACCCACAATTGAAAAGCAAACAAACCATTTTGAAAACACAAATGAGCAAGTATCTAAGAGCCCATGGATAACCATGGATAGAAAGGGTGCTAACACCTTCCCTTTCTATAACCTACCTCCCGAACCGAGAGAAATCTCTTTAAGGAATTTTTCTGTGCTTTTGTCCTTTCCATTTGGAGAAAATAAAAGACGGTGGCGACTCTTGCTTACCGCGACATTTCGCGAACCAGCGTTAAACAGTCAGTTCCAAATCCACCGATCACAGAACTGGCGACTCTGCTGGGGATACTTAAAGTGAGGTGTACCTTAGGGTTAGTTCATAACTGTGTTTTCAATTGTATTGCTTTGCTTGCTTTAAATTTGTGGGACTGTCTTGGGAGTTCTATAGATCCTAACCTGGATCTGGGGATACCTTCTTAGAAAGTAGCAACAAGGCTGTGAGGGAACTGTGCGGGGTATACCGACATGGTTGAAACAGTCTGCTACGTTGATGTGGCACTTTGGTGTGTACCGGTAACCCTTGAGTCCAGTCAAGGAGAGTACGGGGCCTCCGCGTGGTGTCGTGAAGCATCAACAGACCTTAGGAACCTTAATTGAACTATCTTGGCCTCTTTAGGGTAGTGAGATAACTGACTTTGGTGCAGTCCGAGGTTGGTTGATACTCGATACTACACTCAATTGAGGGTTGCTTTCCTGGAATATTTCGGTCGCCAGTTCAGTGGCTAAATCGAAACGATGAACAATGAAAGCAATCCCGTGATATTGGGACCCTTAGAACCCGGTTACTTCTAATAGGACAGGTTGAGCCCACCAACTTCAAGAGGGTAATACCTAGACCTCATGCTGGCCTAAACTCTAAGGGCTTCTCTGGTGTGACTTGTGTGCCTTTGTACTTGCCTACTTGCATGCTTGTTAGCTGACACATGAACTACTTGCAGGTTTTGTTTATAATAGGGACTCATAACAGGGTATACTAAGTTTCTTACAGGTTTTGGTTTGCAGTCCTTAATTAGGACTCCTAACAGGGTTTACCGAGTTTCTTGCAGGTTTTGTTTTTAGTCCTTAAGTGGGACTCATGACAGGTTTTACTTGAGTTTCTTGCAGGTTTTGGTTTGCAGTCCTTAATTGGGACTCATAAAAGGGTTTATCCACATTACCCCATGCATCATACCATTGCATACATCCTAACCCATTTCAAGGATCTCAAGGGCTTGTGATGCAGGTCATGGTGAATCAACTATCCCAGCAAGGGGCAAAGAGGATTTATTTTCCTCTAGCCAAGGTAGTCAGGGGCTATGACCCACTTGATATGGTGAGCTCTGACTCTTGAAGAAGGTTCCCCTAACCAAGGTTGTTTGGAAACCAGAACGAGACATGATGACTAAAGTCAGGGGCTATGACCCACTGGATATGGTGAGCCTTTGACCCTTGAAGAAGGATCCTCAACAACATGAAGTTCCTTCACTCAAGCTACCAGATTCAAATTCTGACAAATTTTCTTGTTTATGCCGCAAGGTCCTTGAAAACATTGCATGCATGTCATACACATCATTACATAACAGGTATCTTTGTTGCAGGTCACTTACCTTTCCTGCTGTTTATTTCAGCAATGGCTTCCCAACCAGATAACCAGGACCTTCTTGCTCAAGAGACTCAGTTCAGGGAAATCCTCCTGAATCTATCCAAGGGGCAGGAGGAGCTAAGGACACTTCTCATGGAGACTTTTGTCAGGAACAGTGCTGAGGATGAAAGGCTGAAGCACCTACAAGCTGAGGTGGATGCATTGAAGGTCCAGATGTTGGGGCAGGTGACTGCCATTCAAGGGTTAGCTCAAAGACAAGAAGAGCTCGGGGTTCTCATCAACCAATTGCTTCAGGGTAACCAACTGGGGCAAACGTCTAAGGGTAAAAAGCCAGTCATCGTTCGACCATCTTTGAGACAAAGAGGCAAGGAGAAAGCTCCTCATATGGCTTCAGTATCACCAATTCAGTATCAACCTCACCAGCTTCGGCCAGACAAGCCTGAAAGGCAGTTCACCAAACTCAATGTGTCACCGTCTCAAGCTTTATAACAATTGTTGAGGTTGAATCTGGTGACGGTAAGGGGCCCTCCTAGGCGTCTCAATACAACCTCACTAAAGTACAATCCTGAGGAAAGATGTGCATACCATTCTAACAGTCCAGGACATGACACCGACGACTGCTGGGCTTTGAAGAATAAGATTCAAGATCTGATTAATGAAAGAGTTGTGGATTTCACCCAGATGGGCCAGGCTGAATGCTCCTGCCATCCCTACAAGATGCACCAGTCGAAGTAATAAGCCCTGAGACTGGAAGACTTGTGTTTATTAGAATTTTCAAGTTGTAACTTTCTTTTAACTGTTCAAACATTTATTCATGATTAAACGTTGTTAGTTCATTAATGCATCGCATATGTCTGTTTTGAAGCAATATATTCGCATTCACTATATGCAAACTGTTTTCATACTTTTTTCTGATGTCAACTCTTAAATAATAATGTTAAGCCTCTTGAGGGAGGATGACGAAAACGATGCCGTGATCTACAGTATGCTTTTGAACAGACCCCGCTGATGAGGTACAGGCATTGTTTCAATCCCTAAACACTGGAGTTATAAGGAAGATAATCCCTCGTCAACCCCTCTGAGCCAAAGAAGTAGGAGTTTTTCTTTTCGAAATTTAAAACCCTTTAATCATAACCTGGGGCAGGGTAGTCCTCTCAGTTGATCCAAGTGCGCAACAAATGGCACCGAAGAGGTCCTTACAAAAACAAAGAAAGACAGTGATGGTTCCGAACAATCATAAAGACAGGCAGTCATTATCAAAAAAATTCATAAATGAAAAACCCATTGAGTCAAAACCCATGAAGGAGACTTACAAAACTGGGGCATCCCGCTGACTGTAATTCCAAAAAAAGGAAACAGTTCAGGCAAAAAAGAAAGGGATAACAAAAATCAAGAAAGAGGTCTTACAAACCCTCAACAAAAAAAAGGAATGACTTCCTATTCAAAATAAGTTATCAACATCCGAATCATCACCGGAAAATCAGAGCAAAGACTCAAACAAGGTCTAACGTATGATCAACTGAGTTTAGGTTTGGAGAACATCACGAAGAGCGGGTGGGTACAAACATAATTTGAGCCTTTATCCTTTGTTTCTTAAACCGTGAACGAAGCCACGTTATAACCCTTAAAAGTCCTAGCTGAAGCATGGGTTAGTTCGAAAGCATACTGTTACGAAAGGTATCCTGACTCCTTAAGGCCTATGGTAAATACGGAGTTGACATCACGTTTTACAAACATTCACTTGTTTTATGAAAAATAATGCATTTTTAAAATCTTCAAGACAGACATGAGCTTTGCATTTTTAACATAACTTTGTTTGCATGTGACTTTTTGTTTGAACAGCAGGGAAATTCACACGAGGAATACCTAGTGAACAAAAGTACTTCCAATCAAGGGGCATGGCATGGCCATGGTCCATCATCTGGGGCAATCCAATCAAGATTCGGAGAATCTCTCAAAGGTCAAATAGCCTGGGGAAAATCTCCGCCTAAGTCACTTGGGGCATTCCAACAACAAATCTTGCCTGATCAAGTACCCTCTGGTGGCATGACAAAACACTGTTAACAGGGGCAACTCCCTACATTCTGAGAGCATGGGCATAGTCGAAAAAATACTGCGCATAATCAAAGACCCGCTAGGTTGACGTACCTAGGCAAAAGTAAGGGCTTCCCGGTGAACCAAAAGGGTTCGGGAAAAATGAAGGGATGAAATGAAAATAACATGTACCCCCGGCAAGTCGAAAACCTGAAAAGGCGGCTTGGGCAAAAATGGGTATCCCGATGGACTGAAAACCCGAAAGGGCGGTCCAGGAAAAAGTTAGGGATCAAAAGCGTACGACTATGTCCCAGCATCTTGTCACTCGCCTACCAAAAGAAGATTTGTCAATCGGCAATCACCAAGCACCCCCACAGGTAACATTGGAAACAGGGGCAATAAAGAGTTGTCTGAGCAATCTAATTGTTCTGTCCTCCAAGGTACCAAGATAGGTTCAACTAAAGAAGATGACCAGTACATTTTAATTCCCCAGAGAGTAAGTCAGCAGTCAGTGCATTCTTCTCCAAGCAGAGTTATCCAATCTCAAAGAAGTTGAGTATCCTCCAATAGATCTCAACGTTCCCCAGCGGCATGTGTACATATTCTTAACAAGCATCCCGAGCAGTCTTGATCTAAAAGATTGTTCCCCGGCGGTATACCAGACATTCGAAGGAATCACTTCCCCAGCATATCAAAACTTCCCCAGAAAGTCCAATCCAGTTTCCCAAGGAAAATTGGAATTCATTTCCCCAAGCAGTGAGCTTATCCCCAGTAGATTCTGGAAGCTTATCCCTCGCAAAAGCACGAACGCGTCGCCTGGCTTTATTTAAAGAGTTATTTCCTTAACAGGATATAACTGGGTTATCCTCAGCCAAAAGCCACGGAAAGAGCGTCCTCGACGAAGTTCTCTTACCCCCCAGCAAAGTCTATCAGCACTTCCAATACAGCAGAAATACCCTCAGCAAGTTACTATCAACAACTCAGCAAAGTATCTCTCTCCCCACAGAATATCTTTCCCCAGCATGGTCGCTAGAGTATTTTTCTCCCCGCAGAATCTTCCATTCGCCAAGTCTATTCCTCAACGGAGTCATCTTCTCCTACCGGTATTCTTGCAGTTATCATCCCCAGCGGAAGCAAAATCAACTCTTCAATATCAGCCCAGGAGTGACTTCCCGGCACCCGTCAAGGATTTACTTTCCTAGACGAAAACATACATTCATAAAACATCACATACATCATTATAGCATGCATAGACGCATTATATCATACAAATCTCATTTATGTTGAGAACGTCATTGCTTGATCCATATCATGCATTGCATATGACTGACTTTTACCTTTCAGGAAAGATGCAATTAAATTCTCAATCCTATTTCAAGACCTAGACCGGTTCAGTTAATCGACTCCAAAGATTTCTTATCCAGTCCAAAGCCTTCTCTAGTCCAGCTAAATCGACTCCCAACAGATTTTTCTGATGAAGACTCAGTAGAAGTTATCCTAGGTTTTTCTCAGACGTTTGAGATTATAATTTCCTATGGTTCCCTCTCCGATGGTGCGTGAGGTGATAATTCCCTTTTAGGTTACAATTTCCTATGGTTCCCTCTCCGATGGTGCGTGAGGTGATAATTCCCTTTTAGGTTATAATTTCCTATGGTTCCCTCTCCGATGGTGCGTGAGGTGATAATTCCCTTTTAGGTTATAATTTCCTATGGTTCCCTCTCCGATAGTGCGTGAGGTGATAATTCCCTTTTAGGTTATAATTTCCTATGGTTCCCTCTCCGATGGTGCGTGAGGTGATAATTCCCTTTTAGGTTATAATTTCCTATGGTTCCCTCTCCGATGGTGCGTGAGGTGATAATTCCCTTTTAGGTTATAATTTCCTATGGTTCCCTCTCCGATGGTGCGTGAGGTGATAATTCCCTTTTAGGTTACAATTTCCTATGGTTCCCTCTCCGATGGTGCGCGAGGTGATAATTCCCTTTTAGGTTATAATTTCCTATGGTTCCCTCTACGATGGTGCGTGAGGTGATAATTCCCTTTTAGGTTATAATTTCCTATGGTTCCCTCTCCGATGGTGCGTGAGGTGATAATTCCCTTTTAGGTTATAATTTCCTATGGTTCCCTCTCCGATGGTGCGTGAGGTGATAATTCCCTTTTAGGTTATAATTTCCTATGGTTCCCTCTCCGATGGTGCGTGAGGTGATAATTCCCTTTTAGGTTATAATTTCCTATGGTTCCCTCTCCGATGGTGTGTGAGGTGATAATTCCCTTTCAGATTATAATTTCCTTTGGTTCTCTTCCCGATACTGCGAAGATGGTAATTCCCACCAGGATTTTCTCAACGAGCGTTGTTGAAGTTAAAGTCACCCAAGGTTCTCTTACCGTTCATGTTAAGGTAGTAACCATCCCTGGTTCATTCATCGCCGTTTGAAGCTCCAGACTCAGCTCCTGTAACCAGTCAGGACACATCTATACCAAGCATCTGAAAACCAGCTCCTGCAACATGTCAGGTACTCTTTTTTCTTTTGCAGGTACGCAGGTTCTCGCTAAGGAATCTCTTATGCGACCAACGTCCAGATGGCATCTATAAGCCCATCATCCCCCATCAATCTCCAAATGGCATCTATAAGCCCATTTCCATCACACTGCTACTATGTGAGCGCAAATTTCAGGGCACTCTAGTGTTCAATCATCTTCCACCCTCGGATTACGAAAGGCACATCAGCCAATCTGCATCCTCAGGTCTAAGAAGATTGAACAGGGGCAACTGTTGTACCCCAAAATTTGCCCTCCCATATTCTTCAAGAAAATGCCAAGTCAAGCTTCAAAATTCCCCAAGGGTTGCACAGTGCAAGGGTCTCCTAAACAGTCAAGATTAGGGTTTTTGTTCTGATCAAGAAAATGAAGTTTCCAAAGGTCCAATAAAGTCTCACATGCCCATAAATATGGTCAAGTATCCTCATATCAAGTTTCAAGGCATTCAGCTCAAAATTGCACAGTCAAAACCCTAAATTGCACTACAGTCAACTGTAGGGGTAAAATGGTCATTTGACAGTCAAAAGTTCAAATTTTTGGTCAACATCTCATTTTGAAGCCACAAACATCATTTGATCAATGCTTGATCATGATTCTCAAAGCTTGGCTCAAAAATCATCAAGATGCAAAAGTTTCCTTATTTGGACAGTTGGAAAAGTCAACTGTAAATTGACCAGGGCATAACTTTCACATGGATTATCAGAAAAATTCCATCCAAAGCTCATTTTTAAGAGAAAGACATTTCCTACAACTCATCTTCATACTTCAAGTCCAAGAAATGCTCTCACAAAAAGTTATCAATTTCAACATTATAGGTCATTTTCAAAAGTCAACAAAAAGGGACTTTAAGTCAAAGGCCATAACTTGAGATTGGTAAATCAAAATGACATGGGACAAAAGGCATTGTTTAGAGGACTCAAAGACATTTCCAAAATGTCCAAGAACATGAGAAAAGCTTAAAAATTGAGCAAGTTATGCCTTGTGGAAGTTGGGAAATTTTTGGATATTTTGAAAAGTCAACATTGATTCAAATGACCTAAAATTGCTAATGGGCCCATTTTTCTTCCACAATTCATCATCCATGGCATGTGCACGACTACTTGGCCCAAAGGGAAGTCTTTATTCATTTTTTATTTATTTATTTGAATTTTTATTTATAATAATTCATTTAAATCAAATTAAATATATGAAAAATGCTTAACCTAATTTTTTCAATCTTTTTGTGCACAAAATCTACTCAATAACTCGTGCCTGATCCAATGTGGAAAGATTTGGAGAGAATTGATATGATTGAGAACAAAAACACATGGAAAAAGATTGAAAAGATCTTTGAAAATCAATTTTCAAAAACTATGAATGCAAGAGATTTGGATGATTCTTTTTAACCTAATTCATTACTACATATGCAAGGATCACAACCCTAGTGCCATGATAGACGCAGCTACTCAGAAACCTAAAAAACAAAGCTTGAATTTTTGTTAAAAAACTCAAAACTGAAAAGCAGGTTTTAGGTTGATTCAAAGCATAAAACCAATTACAAAAGCTTCCTCGTGGTCCCCTGAAGCTAACTGGATCATTCTCCAACCTTCATACGCCCAGAATCGGTACAATGGAGTCAAACTGTTTCAAATAAAATTCACAATCGTGCATCTTCATTCATGCGTTTTTTGCAAGTTTTAATATGTGATTTACATTCCTTATGATATTCTGAAGCTAACCCATGTGTTTGATTGAATTATTATGCACCCTACGCGAATCCACCATTATCGTTTTTTAGGGTTCAGGAAGCTTCAATTTAGGGGTTTTTAAATGAGGAAAAATTGGAGCATATGAATTAGGCCATTCACTTCAGCATACTCAGACGATCTTAAACCTACCCTCGCGCTCAATTTATGAGCGTCACAGGGCTAATCGCTATTTTTTGATAGCTGGCCTAAGAGAACGCGTGAAAAACCGTTGCTTATGTGTTTGTGTTTCAGGAAGAAGAAAGCCACGCGAAGAAGATGGTGATGTGTGGAGCGCTGATTGGAAGGTTTAAAATTTTCGCGCGTGTTTGAAGCTATTGACCATTTTTCTTTTATATTATTTGTTAGTGGTTATATAATAAACGCGCGTGAATTGGTTCAGTGGCATATGTGTTGGCTGGTAAAGTGCATGACCTGGGTTCGAGCCCCAGGTCTTCGTTATCTCAATATTATTTTTCAATATATGTTCACATGCAGTTTCAATAGCAAGGACGTACCATACACTTCCAAAATCCAACGTCTATACGTCCAATGGAATCGAATCAAAGGCTCAGATCTAAGGAGTATGATGAACCCTGGTCAACGCGCCAGCACGCTACCTGGAAAAGGTCAAACGGACCAAGGTTATTGGGCCAGAATTACTACAGTTTAACCTCCATGTTGGGGACTACAACCCCCCTGGTTTGCAATTCTCTATATTTTCTTTATTCTTTTTTTATTATTGTCTATTTTCTTTATTGTTTTGAATTAATTAATTATTTTCACAAAAAAATATAAAAAAACACATAAAAGTCAGAAAAGAGAAAAAATATAATAAATATTTTATTTTAGTATTTTCATAATTAAATTTGCATGTAATTAAATTTAGTTTTAAATTAGGGTTGAATTTAATCTTTTCATAATAAAAGTCTAAAAAAACATAGAATTAGGTTTAATTAATTTTCCTCTTCCTTTTTATTTTTCTTTCATAAATAATTAAATAATTAAATATTTATTTTTATAATTAAATTTGTATATAAAAATTAGGGTTAATTTAGGTTAAACTTCAATATTTTTTCTTAATAAATTAAAAATAATTAGGATTAGGGTTTGCATCTCATTTTAATTTTAATTAATTCTCTTTTTTCATTTAAATCCTAAAAAACTAAAAAAATACTAAAAACATCTCCTTTTCTTTTTAATTAATTAATTCCATTTAATTTAATTTTGCAAAAGGGTCCAACGCCCTCGTTTCAATTTTTATTCCAATTCGCATATTTATTTTATTTCGTTTGAATATTTATGTATTTCTCCCGAAGCCTTGTAAATTATTTGTCGCACTTTTAATTCCTTATTTTCTTTTACTTTATTTATTTTTTATGTCAAATCAGGGTCCTGGTTAATTTTGGCGATGTGGACCCGCGCCTTTTATAATAGCTTAGACTTTTACTTTCTCGCAATTTTTAACTGTTAATCAAAGGCATGAAAGACTGTATGGACAAAATAAAAACAAGCGTAGAACACCAATAACTTGACAAGATAAATGCGAATGAAAACGACACACAAATCGCACACACCACCCCTAGGGTATGCCTCACTGTTGCCTTGCCTCGAAAGGTGATCGTCGAGTAGAGGATGTCTTAGTAAGTCCTCATGATCCGGGAACCTGGCATGAGGGTAGCTTCTAAGGTGTCTTCCCATTGCTCTGGTGATCACCATGTCCCGAACCTCGAATTGACCCGAACACCTCCAACGGTGGTGCTACCTACCTCTCAATGGTGGGATGACACTACTTTAAAGGACATTTACACAGACGAATTCCTTAGGGTAGGTAGACGACTCTAGATACTTGCTCTAAATTCAAAACAAATTCAAAAAAATACTTTTCACACCGACACCTTTTCAAAAGCTTTCGAAAGCAATTTTTCAAACACTCTTGAGGACCGATACAAGAGTCAAACTGGAATTTTCAAAGAAACTTTTTAAAAACCCACAATTGAAAAGCAAACAAACCATTTTGAAAACACAAATGAGCAAGTATCTAAGAGCCCATGGATAAACATGGATAGAAAGGGTGCTAACACCTTCCCTTTCTATAACCTACCTCCCGAACCGAGAGCAATCTCTTTAAGGAATTTTTCTGTGCTTTTGTCCTTTCCATTTGGAGAAAATAAAAGACGGTGGCGACTCTTGCTTACCGCGACATTTCGCGAACCAGCGTTAAACAGTCAGTTCCAGATCCACCGATCACAATAAGGTTTGACGGCCATGTGACATACGATCATATTGCCTCTCCCACCAATGTTGCATCTAAAATATCATAATGTAAAGGTAATGGTGCATCCCTCTCTAAAGCAATATCAATTGATACTTTCAAAAATCCAGTAGGGAGCGGTTTATGGTGAAGTACTTCTCCCAAAGTGATATGCATTTTTCCCTTGAAAACCATGCAATAAGTCAGTGAAGATAAATAAAGCTGACAAGGTGAAATACCCTAAACCAATAATAAATATGAAATTGTTAATGTGTATATATGTCAATTAAAAAAATTGTGCTAATTTATAATAATATATATTACCTCAGGAATTTTCTGTTGGAAATCACAATTGATACTATCTTTGTCACTAGTATCCTTGAACCCTGAACCTTGCCTTTCTGACATGTATATTTCTTTATCCTTTTCCAACTCGCGAACTTTAGCTTTTAATTTTTCTAACTCTTCCATCACTTCTTTATTGCTATGACCTTTCCTCTTTTAATGGTTACCTACAGATGTTTGAGTCACCCCAAATCCCTTACCCCTCACACGACCGGTATACTTAAGAATATTTAATACTCGACTAAGTATGCTCCTACAATCATGGTCTTCAACTTGAGTTAAAGATTGAGATAGATTCTCCTGAAACTCATATGCATATCGAAATTAACTAATGGTGATTAAAACTCATAAGTTCTTTATGTTAATAAACTTCTGATTTAATTAAAGAAAAACTGGTATACTTACACATTGCTCATAAATTTGAAGCATGTCTTCCTTAACAACTTCATCCTTACCCACACGAGCAGCCTTCCACAGGACATGTTACAGAAGAGATGTTTCTTGACTTTTCTCCTCTTCTAACTACACATTAAGAGAAATAATAAGATCAATTGTAACACATGATGAACAAGTTTATTATCATATTTATATATACTTACTATTCTTTGTTATAAACGTGCATATCCCATACGCCCTTTTCTGTATGGATACGGGGGACTTGATGCTCGTTGGCGACTTATGACACTCACATTCTAAAAATATGAGGTTCTTCGTTTGCCTTTAAAGGTTTCCCATTCTTTAGGTGAAATCAAGCCTGCATATCTCTTTAGAATTTCTTCATCGATAAAATTGTTATCGACATCCCTAAAAAACTTGTTTGTTAAAAAAGATTGAAACCCTCTGAGTCTTTTTCCGGCCAATTGAAGATAATATGTTTTTCAATCATCATCAATATTAAAAGATCTCTATGAAAAAACATGCATAGAGTGCGTTAGTAATTTAAAGACATAATCGTCAACAAAAACAAATGACATCATATATGGTACCTGTATATCACTCCATATTTTTTCTTTGGCGGGTTTCAACTCTCAATTTCTCTAATCATACCAAGTGATTAGAACTTTTCTCCTTACAAGGGAACCAATGTAACTTGTCAACATTGAATTGTTAGGCTCAGTTACTTGTTTGTATTCATTCTAATGTACGTCAAATTTGACACGTTTATCTCTTGCACGAATGATTGACTTCATAATAGTTATTCCTCGTCTAATATTATTCTCCACATGGTGAACTGATTCATTCCCATCATTATTAGAAGCTGATGTGATTTTTCCTCGTTACTAGCCATTTGACCTGTAATATTAAAGAAAAACATAAACACCATATAAAATTCAAGTAGCGTTGAATGAATAAACACAATATAAAAACATAAACACAATATATAAACATAAACACAATATTTTATTGAACGACAAACATATAACATTTTACTAGTACCTTTTTCACTAACATCTCTTTCTTTTCTTGTTTGGAATATAAATTACTTGGCTCTTAATAACTCGGACGGATGGATTGATCCAAATTCCCTCATTATGATCATTTCCAATATATGATTCATCCATTATAATATTCTCATCTTGATCATTTTATATATACGACTCATTCCCTCTAACATATGACTCATTCTCAATGTTAATATCACTTTGATTTACACAATTATCATCAATTACTTTGTTGGATAAAAGCACTGTAGGCCATTTCGTACTTGTCGGATCAGTGACATAGAGCACTTGTTTAGCTTGAGAAGCTAGAATAAAAGGATCATCATTGTACCCCATCCTATTAAGATCCACTTGTAAATATCCCGACTTATCCATTCATACACCACTATTATGTATCCACTTGCAATCAAAGATAGGAATCTGAAACTTCTCATAATCAAACACCCAAATGTGCTTGATAACCTCGAAATATGGCAGATTTGCATATTCCGGGTTTAAGTCCTTCATACTTGAAATGTACATTGCTTCAGCTGCCACTGTGATAATATTATTTTGCATAGTACTTTTATCATCTTGTTCTTTTGTATAAAATGTGTATCCATTAATTGTGTATGTGCTATAAGAAAACACATGCAAACTCGGACCATATGCTAAACATCTCAACCTTTTTGTAATTGAAGCGAAATCTAAATCAAACTTTGAATAAATATGATCCTTGAACCATTGTATAAAAATTTGATTGTACTCTCGTACTATCCAATTTTCATTTCTATTCGGATTTAAACCCTGAAGTACATCCTTATGTATTTCAATATACGACTCAACTTAATTGTCATTGTGCAGAACATATAAATGCACTTGATCTCGTTCAACCCTTGATACTGTCACAATTTTATTTCCAATTAAAATTTTCCCTTCCTTTATTTTGAAAATATGAGATTTGGGTAGTCCAATGGATTGAACATTGGATAAATATTCAGTACAAAACTCAACCGCTTCTTCAACAATGTATCGTTCAACCATACAACCCTCTGACTGACTTTGACTTTTCACGTACCCTTTTAATATTTTCATATAACGCTCAACAAGATACATCCGTCTAATATAAGCTGGTCCACTCAATTGTGTATCTTTTGAAAGATGAACAACAATATGTACCATAATGTCAAAAAATGAGGGAGGAAAATACATTTTAAGCTCACACAAAGTAATAACTATTTCTTTTTACAATATTGATCAGATCTCAGGATCGATCACATTACTACAAATTGACCTGAAGAAAAAACACAATTTAGTTATGACCCTTCTTACTTTTCCTGGAAAAATAGAACGTGTACCCATTGGTAGAAAATGCTCCATTATAACATGGAAATCATGCGTCTTTAAACTATTTAACTTGAGGTCTTTCATAGATACAAGTCTTCATTAAATCTGAAGAGTAACCTTCTGGAACTTTAACTTCACTTAGAAACTTACACAATATTTTTTCTCCTTTCAAGATAAAGTATAAGCAGCAGGCGGTAGATAAGTTCATGTTCCTTTCTTCATGGGTCCTAATTCAGTTCTTATTCCCATCTGTATCAAGTCCTTTCTTGCTTTAAGGTCATCCTTAGATTTTTCTTGTATATTGAGTAACGTACCAATAACATTTTCAAATACATTTTTTCAATATGCATAACATTAATAAAATGCATTACATACAATGACTTCCAATATGGAAATAAAAAAATGACCTCTTTTTCCACCCACTTTTGACAAGTGTATGTGCAAAAGGCTTTCCAAACTGAGTACTCATATCTTTCACCTTTTCAAAAATTTGGTCACCTGTCAATGTAGGTGGAGCTCTATTATGTTTTGGATTTCCATTGATTTCCTTTCTCCACCCACGACAGTGATGATTAGAATTTAAGAATCTACGATGACCGAGAAATACATTCTTTTGAAAAAATTCCAATCGCTTCCAATTTGTATTTTCTTCACAAATAGGACACACTTTTTGATCTTTAATGTTATACCCTAATAGATTTCCGTATGCCGGAAAATCATGAATTGTGCCAAACAACATCGCCCTCAAATTGAAACTTTATTTCCTATATCCTTCATAAACCTCCACATCGTTCTCCCACAAAATCTTTAAATCTTCGATTAAAGGTGTCAAGTATACGTTTATATCATTCCCTGGTTGATTAAGCCCATTGTGATATGGTGGGAGAACTGACTATGGTTTTGCGTTTGTTTTCGCAAATGTTTCGGTTGAGCAAGAGTCGCCACCGACTTTTTATTTTATCCTAAGGAAAGGTTAAAAAGCACAGCAAAAACCTTTTTGAGATGTTTTCTTGGGTTCGGGGAGTAGATTATAGAAAGGGAAGGTATTAGCACCCTTTCTATCCATGGTTATCCATGGGCTCTTAAATACTTGCTTAGATCATCTTGCCTTGGTTTTCAATTGTTTGAAAATGGTGCTTTGTGTGGGGTTTTGAAAATGTTTTGAAAAGATGCCTTGTATAGGCTACCCTTGTAACAATTCTTTACTCGAATGTTTTACAACAGGTGTTTTGTCTTTAAAAAAGATGTTTCAAGGTTTTTGAAAGTTTTGTTTTGAAAATGTTTGTGAAGTGGGTTTTTGAAATAAGGCAAGTGTTTTCTTTGCAAATTGGCAAGTGCTTAAGAGTTATCTACCCTAAAGTTTTCTCAAAGATTTTTGTTTTGTTTTAAACCTTTTGACAATTTTGTTCCACCATTGCATTTGGTGGACAATCTTGTTTTAGGAGATTAAAGGGACGGGCGCGGGTCATCGTAAGGACCATGAATGCAATGGTGCCAAGTGTCTTTGGGCAATTTTCTTTTAAAAGGGACTTGATCATTCATTTAAGCAACATTTTGAGGGACTATGATCATTTGATTGTTTATTTTACCCAAAGAAGTTCAACATGCAACATGGCCCAATTATTTGAAGGCAACAAAGTGGAATACCCTAGGGGTGCAAGTGTGAAATGTGTTGTCCATTTTTCATGCTCATTTATCTTGTATTAGGTCCAACTATTTTGTTCATTTTTATTCGCATACAAAACCCTAATTCTAGCATAGTATGTTTAGAAAGCGATAAAAGTGCGAAATTTAAAATCCTACGCTATTACAACATAATAATATGGGGAGGGGGGTACAATGTTTCAAATGGGGATATTTAGACAAAAATTTGAATCTAAGCTATTACATCATTTTCTATGAATATTTACAAGATAAATAAATGTATAATTTAAATGGTAAATAAAACAAATATGCAAGGATGCAAAAGGAATTTTTATATGTATGAAAAAAAAGGTATTATTTATGTAAAATAAAAAAAGAAAATAAAAAGGGTATTATTTTTTGGAGTATTTTTAGATTTAGGGCAAAAACCCTAATTTTTTAATCAAAGGAGTATTTAATCAATTAATTCATATAATACTTATTATTTATATACAAAAATAAAATAAAATATGGTATATTTGTAAAAAGGCATTTTTTAGTATTAAATATTAAAAAATAAAATATACACATTTTTATCCTAAGTATATTAATATACTTATTTATTTATATTATTTATAAAAATTATGTTTTATACACATTAATTAATAATATTCAATATAAAAAGTATTTATTATTTTTTTTATGAAATATTTTCAGGAAGTAAAAATAAGATAAAAATATGTATAAAAATATATTTGGTATTATCTTAATATTTTAAACAAAAAAAAGTATATATGTGTATATTTTATTTATTTATGTACAAACAAAAGAAATAATCAAATAAATATGCAATAAATTCAAAAAATGATGGGAAAAATATTTTTATGTTTTTAATATGCTGAGAAAAAATAAATGAACCAATCACAAAAAGGCAAAAGTCAAAAATATTAAAAATGAAGCAAATGGGCTCAGGGGTGCAAAACCAAAAAGGGTGGTGTGAAAAGCAACTCAGAAGCAAGCCCAGCCCAAAATCACCTTTCTTCAACCTTTGAACAAAAATGTTCAGAAAACACGCGCCAAGAGCTCCATTTGAATGTCCTGATTCTTTGATTTTTTGAACAAACTTCCAACACAAAAAATGTTAAGCATGAAACCACGATTCTAACCATATGCATAACTTGATCTAACTCTCTAAGATGAGGGAGAATTTCTCCTCCCCCAAATCTTAACCTAGTTTTTCTGCCATTTTCAAACTCCAAATTCTCACAACTCAAGCAAAAGAAATGGAAAGTAAAAACATGTACATATTCAGTGGCATGAGTAGAACCTTGTTTCTTCACAAACTTAAAGCTAATGATGCCTAATAAGAGAGATGTGAATTCAAAATTTTACCTATTCAGTTGAACTTCTATCTGGAGATGTAGGAACTTTCAGTGCAAGGTGATGATTGGAGAAGCTTCCTTGAGGTCCAGGGATGCTATTCCAATGTTTACTTTGTCTTGAAAACTTCTGAATCAAGCTAGAGAACTTCACCTGCAAGTCAGAAATGTGAAAATGGTGGAAGTGGTTAGAGCAATTACAGGTCGTGCCTTAGCTTTTGGATAGCTTGCATAGGTGGTAAGGAAGGTATATGAACTGGTTTTGGCAAGAATGCTTGAGAGGAATAGAAGTTGGCACTCAAACTGCAGAGGCAACTCTGTTTTTGCAGTTTGATGGTGTTTTTTGGTTTGATGATGTTTTGGAGGTAAATGGCTCGTGCAAAGGCTTGGTTATGATGTGTGTAGTGTGTTTGATAACTTAGTTCTTGTGTGTCTATGCTGAGATGGAAGTTGTGTTATGTTATAACACTTTTCTTCACTCTTAAGCAACAAAATGCAACTTGATGTTTTAGGTCAGTAGGGGACCTCTAATCCTGCTGCAAAGCTTCTCTTGATCAGAGTAATTTTTCCATAATCTTGTGCCAAAGAGATTTAGTTTGTACTTGCTTGATTTTCAATTTGACATAAAGTGAACTTTTGCAAAAATGGATAGTTTACTTTTTCCAAATTGGGATTAATCCTCTAGACAAAGCTTGAACTCAAAGAACTTGGTCTTGGCACAAAGAATATGCATTAAATTTATGAGTGTAACTTGGTTTAAGGACCTGTAATCTAATCTAAAGCATGCTGAGTTCAAATTGCAAGGTTATGAACATGTAACTTGGTCATGAACAAAGTGGTTTTTTGCTATATTGTGAAATTCGATTCTCTCTAACCATGAGGTTGTTTGAGAAGTTCTTGGACATTTTGGAAATCTTGGAATGTGTACTACAATCCATATTTGAAGTGCAATTTGAAATTCCAAGTGGAAGTGTATGGAAAATGGCCTTGAAGTGGGGTAGAAAACCTTGTCAAAATAGGTCAAATTTCACTAAGTTAAGAATGGTTTAGTGCCCTTATTCAAAAATTTGTAACTTGAGATACAAGCTTCAAATGAGAAAACTTTGTGAATCAAAGTTGTAGATTATGAAACAAGCTAAAACTTTCATGTTTTGACTTTTGTTTGAATCCAAATGAATCATGGTGAAAAAGTAGGGCAAAGTTGGGAAAAAATTAGGGTTTTCCATAACTTAGAAAAATTCTAAGTTATGAAAAATTCCATTTTAAACCCTAATTTGCATTTCTTGGTTTCTTGGTGAACAAGTTTCATGATTTGGCAAGTTTTGATGAAAAATGAATCTTGACTCTTGATTTTGACCAAAAGGTCAAAGTTTGACTTTTCAGTATACAGTCAAAATTGATCAATTGACTGGGAAATTCAACTGTCAATCCTGTGTACTTGGGATCTTTTGAGTTTGTTGATCATGTCAAGATAATTCCATGGGGTCCTTGAGTCCATGTGTGAGCTTGGTTTGCCATTGGCTAGGTCAAACAGTCAAAAATTGCCTTTGTGCAGTCAAAACCATAAAAATGACCATTTTGCCCTTTTGGTGATCTGATCAAATTTCTTGGGGAATTGTGATCCAAACTTGATCAAATGATTCATATGAGTTCATAATGTTGATGTGGGTCAAATTTCATGAGGTTTGACTGTCAATTGGCCACAGTTGACTTTTTCCCCAATATAGTTGATTTCTAGGTCAACTGTCTAATTGACTGGGCAAAACTTGGAATCAAGACTTGAAACTTGATATGGGTAAACTTGGGAGTCCAATATGAAGCATGAAAGTCATCTTAGGCATTTTAGGTCCAAACATCTTTGTGCAAACACAAACCCTGATTTGAGTCAACAGTGCAAGGAGAGGTTTTGAGCAGATGAAACCCTAACTGGATCTTGAGCTTCAAGGGCTTTGTGGTGAGAAATCAATGAGAAATGGAAGGGCAAATTTTGGGGTACAACAGTTGCCCCTGTTCAATCTTCTCGAATCCGAAGAGTTAGATTGGCAAGCTTGCCTTTCGTGACTCGAGGGTAAAAGGAGATTGGACACTAGAGTGCCCGAAAATTTGCACTCGTCAAAGCAATGGATGCGGGAATGGGCTTAGAGATGCCATTTGGAGATGGGCTTAACGATGCCATCTGGGAGAGTGATAAAAATCTTGTCGGGGATGGGCTTAGAGATGCCATCTGGAAGGGAATATCAGGAAGGTGTCCAGGCTTGGGACCATCTCTGAACTGGGGGGTCTGAACAAGCAAAAGATTGACATCCGTTGTTGGGAGGAATCTGTAAACTGTTTTCAGTAGTTTGGAGAAGAAACTGAACAAGCGATAGGTTAACATCCGTTACTTGGAGGACCCGTAAACTGTTTTCAGAAGTCTTGAAGTTGAATAAGCAATAGAGCAGCATCCATTGTTGGGAAGCGTCCGTAAACTGTTTTCAAAGGTTGCATCTGAACAAGTCGATAGATTAACATCCGTTGTTGGGAAGAATCCATAAACTGTTTTCAGAAATCTTGAAGAAGAATCTGAACAAGTGACAGGTTAACATCCGTTTACTTGGAGAACCCGCGAACTGTTTTCAGAAATCTCGAAGTTGAATAAGCAATAGAGCAGCATCCATTGTTGGGAAGCGTCCGTAAACTGTTTTCAAAAGTTGCATCTGAACAAGTCGATAGATCAACATCCGTTGTTGGGAAGAATCCATAAACTTTTTTCAGTAGTCTTGAAGAAGAATCTGAACAAGTGACAGGTTAACATCCGTTTACTTGGAGAACCCGTGAACTGTTTTCAGAAATCTTGAAGTTGAATGATTTTAGTCTGTCGACTGATCTTTCCTGAAAAGGTAAAGAGTTAGTTGTATGCAATGTTATGATGCATGATGCAATATATGTGACATCAATGTTTATGACATGAATGTGATGAATGTACATGTAAGCTGACGAGCTATCTTGCTGAGGATAAATGAATCTTAGACGGCTGAAGATAAAAGAATCTTGACCGCTGCCAGGAAAATAATTCCTTGGCTACTGCTGGAAAAGAGAATTCCTGATGACCTCTACTGGGGAGTATCAATCTAGTAGACTCATGCTGGGGAGGTAAGACTGAGAATCTTCAATTTGATGGGAAGTAACTCTGGCGATCTCACTGGGGAACTCAAGATTTCTCTTTCTAAGACTTTGTGGGGAGAAGGCTCATTAGTCTGGCTCCGCTGGGGATTGACAAATTGAAGTTTTAGCCCGGCTGGGGCTACCGAAACTTAAACTCTAAGGGGAAATGAATTCTGGAGGATCCTCTGGCTGGGGATAACAAGGATAAGCTCCTCTGGGGATCATATTGATAAATTGTGTTGGGAAACTCTTGATGAACTCCGCTGGGGATAGGAAGAATTCTGGCGAGTGCGATCTTCTGTGGCTGTTAGCTGAGGATAACCCAGTTATAAGCCTTTGTGGGGAATAACTTTGAATAAACTCGGGAGAGACGTTCGTGCTCTGCGGGGAAATACCTTCCGGAACCTTACTGGGGATAAGCTTCGGGAGTCTGCTGGGGATAAGGATTCCAAATCTCTTGGGGGGTTTCCTTCGAAAGGGTGTCAAGATATCCATCTGTACCTTCATCCTATCAGTAATCCTTTTTCTTAGGTTCATTTAGGAAGTGATTATGTTTTAAATGCATATGCCTATTTAACAAAACATTGGACGTTTCTCAAAATAAAACAAATAGTGCAAGAGAAAAAGAAAAGGGAAATGACACAAATTTCCGGGGAAAGTATTTGTATTGATTTTCTTTGAGTATGTTTGTACAAAGGAGACAATCATCCTAGTAAGAGGATTCTGTCGTAAATATTGAAAGATTTATACAAAATAAAGGATGGCTATGTGAAATAATTCCATGGGATTCCATTCCGCCATAGCTTTCACAACTCTGAATATCTGTCCATTCAATGCTTCGCTTGCCGATGACTGGATTGATCAGAAGCCTGGAACTGGTTGATGAAGAGATTGTCTTTGAAGTGATCCGACGAGACATAGTCATACGCTTTACTTCCCTAACTTTTGCCTGAATCGCCCTTTCGGGTTTTCGATTCACCGGGAAACCCCTTTTTGCCCAAGCCGCCCTTTCGGGTTTTCGACTTGCCGGGTGTACAGATTTTTTCGTTTTTATCCCTAATTTTTGCCTGAACCGCCCTTTCGGGTTTTCGGTTCACCAGGATGCCCATTTTTGCCCAAGCCGCCCTTTCGAGTTTTCGACTTGTCGGGTTATTTTATGCGTAGTATCTTTTGACTATGTCTGCGTTCGCAGGGTGCGGCAAATCTTCGCCGTCCATGGTGGTCAGAATCATTGCACCACCAGAAAATATGCTTTTGATCACAAATGGTCCTTCGTATGTAGGAGTCCATTTGCCCCTGGGATCACTTTGCGGCAAGATAATCCGCTTGATTACGAGATCCCCGACTCGATACACTTGACGTCTGACTTTCTTATTGAAGGCCTTGATCATCCGCTTTTGATACGTCTGACCATGGCATATAGCAGCAAGTCGCTTCTCGTCGATCAGATTGAGTTGATCAAGTCGGGTCTGCATCCAATCATCTTCATCCAAACCTGCATCCTTCATAATTCTTAGAGAGGGGATCTGGACCTCCATAGGCAAAACAGCTTCCATGCCATAAACCAAAGAAAATGGGGTTGCCCCAGTTGAAGTACGTGTCGTCGTACGGTATCCATGCAGAGCAAACGGTAACATCTCATGCCAGTCTTTGTAAGTGACTGTCATTTTCTGAATGATCTTCTTAATGTTTTTGTTCGCAGCTTCAACAGCACCGTTCATCTTCGGCCGATAGGGAGATGAATTGTGATGATAAATCTTGAACTGTTCGCATAATGCAGTGATCATTGTGTTATTCAGATTTGTACCGTTGTCCGTAATGATCCTGTCTGGAACACCATACCGACATATGAGATTTTGCTTGATAAAGCGAGCAACCACATTTTTGGTCACGGAGGCGAAGGAAGCTGCTTCGACCCATTTAGTGAAGTAGTCAATGGCAACCAGGATGAAGCGATGTCCGTTGGAATCCGTGGGCTTGATCTCTCCAATCATATCAATGCCCCACATTGCAAAGGGCCACGGAGCAGTCAGGACGTTGAGGGGAACCGGAGGAATATGAACTTTGTCAGCATAGACTTGACACTTGTGACAAGTACGGGAATATTGATGGCAGTCAGCTTCCATGGTAGACCAGTAATAGCCTGCCCTTAGGATCTTCTTAGCCATTGTATGCCCGCTCAAGTGAGTGCCAAATGTGCCGCTGTGTATATCAGTCATGATCAACTCTGCTTCAGCTTTATCCACACATCGGAGTAATACACAATCATGGCTTCGTTTGTAAAGGATGTCGTTGCTCAGGAAGAACTTAGCAGCAAATTTCCTTAAGAACTTCTTGTCATTCACGGAAGCTCCTTCAGGATAATCCCTAGTCTCGAGATACCTTTTGATTTCATGGAACCAAGGTTGTTCCACTACTTCTTCAGTATTAATCTCGTGGCAATGTGCCGGTTCATCCATCCGCTTGATGGTGATTTGGGGAGCCTCATTATCCCAGTTGAGTTTAAACATGGAGGACATCGTGGCTAGAGCATCGGCTAGCTGATTCTCTTCTCGCGGGAAATGCTCGAAGGTAATTTGCTCGAAATGCGGCAACAATGTCAGGACATGTTCTTTGTATGGGATAAGATTAGGATGCTTGGTATCCCAGTCTCCTTTGATTTGGCTGATGACCAAAGCCGAGTCCCCAAATACGACCAAAGATTTGATCCCCAAGTCTATAGCAGCCTCGAGACCAAAGATGCAAGCTTCATACTCAGCCATGTTGTTTGTGCAGCTGAAACAAAGTCGGGCCGTGAAAGGAGTGTGACAACCTTCCGGAGAAATGAGTACTGCGCCAATACCATTTCCAAGTGCATTTGAAGCACCATCAAAGTACAGGGTCCATCGGGATCCCTTTTCGGGTCCGTCATACGGTCCGTCACTTTCAATGTTGTTCAAATTCATGATGTCCTCGTCTGGGAAGTCAAATCTCATGGGTTGATAGTCTTCAATGGCCTGATAAGCCAGATGGTCAGCTAGTACACTCCTTTTTATAGCTTTTTGGGTGGTGTACTGGATGTCATACTCGGTTAAGATCATTTGCCATCTAGCTATCCTTCCAGATAAAGCGGGCTTCTCGAAGATATACTTGATAGGGTCCATTTTGGATATTAACAAGGTAGTATGGGTCAGCATATACTGTCTTAGTCGGTGAGCAGCCCATACCAAAGCGCAACAAGTTTTCTCGAGCAGGGAGTAGCGAGTCTCACAGTCGGTAAACTTTTTACTAAGGTAATAAATAGCATGCTCTTTTCGACCAGACTCGTCATGCTGGCCCAAAACACACCCCATTGAGTTATCCAAGACGGTCAAATACATGATCAATGGTCTTCCTTCGACGGGTGGCATCAGAATAGGAGGTTCCAGCAAATACTCCTTGATTCTATCGAAAGCAGCTTGACAATCGTCGTTCCATTCCACTACCTGATCTTTTTTCAAGAGTTTGAAAATTGGCTCACAGGTAGAAGTCAGATGTGAGATGAATCTGGCAATATAGTTTATGCGCCCCAAGAATCCTCTAACCTCCTTTTCAGTACGGGGAGCAGGCATCTCTTGTATTGCTTTTACTTTTGCCGGATCGACTTCAATGCCTTTGTTGCTTACAATAAATCCCAGGAGTTTACCAGACCTAACTCCAAAAGTGCATTTACTTGGATTCAGCCTGAGCTTGTACTCTTTCAACCTGGCAAACAGCTTTTCCAGATGTTCAAGGTGCTCTTCCTCTGTTTGTGATCGAGCTATCATATCGTCTACGTAAACTTCAATCTCATGATGTATCATGTCATGAAATAAAGCTACCATGGCGCGTTGATAAGTTGCCCCTGCGTTCTTCAGCCCGAACGACATTACTTTGTAACAGAAAGTGCCCCATTGTGTAACAAAAGTTGTTTTCTCCATATCCTCGGAAGCCATTTTGATTTGGTTGTAGCCCGAGAATCCGTCCATGAAGGAAAACACTTTATGCTGATCTGTATTGTCGATTAAGATGTCAATATGAGGCAGCGGGAAATCATCTTTAGGGCTGGCCCTATTCAAATCCCGGTAGTCCACACACATTCTGACTTTGCCATCTTTCTTTGGTACCGGTACAATGTTAGCGACCCATTGAGGATAGGACGTAACATCCAGGAAGCCAGCATCGAATTGCTTCATTACTTCCGCTTTGATCTTTTCGGACATGTCAGGCCTCATTCGGCGAACTTTTTGCTTGATTGGTGGACAGTCTTCTCTTGTGGGGAGACGGTGAACCACGATGTCGGTGTCTAGACCCGGCATGTCTTCATAGGACCAAGCGAAGATTTCAACATACTCATTCAGTAACTGTACCAAGCGCTCCTTGACTTTTGGTTCCAGGTTGGCACCCACTTGCACCTCCTTCCGATTCTCCTCGGTTCCCAAGTTAACAGCTTCCAATGGCTCTTCATGCGGTAAGATGGCCCTTTCCTCTTGTTGCAGAAGTCTGGCTAGTTCCCCGGGTACTTCACAACCTTCGTCATCTTCATACTCGGCTAGATTGACCAGATCTTCAGAGTTATTGAAAGATACAGCAGAATAGTCACCCATGGAATCCGGAGTGGATGGGTACCTGCATTGGTGAGTGTGAGTGTGTGTAAGGGATAGCCATCCTTAAACAAAAAATGCAAAAGGAAAGAAAATGAACATAAGCAGTTTATCAAATGAAAAACGTCCAATGAATCATTAAACATGGCATATGAATATGAAAAATAGTCAAAACCCTTACAAGTGGACCTACATGCCCCGGGCAAGGCAGGAGGTGAAAAGATAGTGTACGGATTGTTTGAAAGTAAAATATTACAGACCAAATAAGAAATGTTTAACAGATAAATTACTGATGAATAAAAGTGATGGGGACAAAGTCTTTAGCCTCCCAATTGCTCAATCCTCCTCTGACAGTTGGATGAATCCACTCTTCAAAGTTGCTTTCCTTGTCTTTATCTTCCAGGGCGTTGATTCGGTAAGGAGAAATTTTGATTGGCGCTCTTTTAATCTTTGACTGGCGCATAACTTTCTGGCCAGCGGTTGTGAAACCTAATCCAAACTTATCAGTCTTATGCGGAAAATCGGGTAACTGCCCCCACGCTGAATTCTTCCCTTCTTTGATTGCGGCTCTTGCATCCTCCAGTGATGCCATCCTGGCCATCTGTCTTGGTGCCTCAGCTGCCAACTTTGCCACTGCTACCTCAGGAAGAACTTCTTCGAAATGTTGAAACGGCGTCTCAATGAACTCTCCTTCAACCTCCACATACCGGAAAGAATTTAAGTGACTAATCATGTACTCTTCTTCGCCATGGACAATGATGATCTTTCCCTTGACAGGATACTTCAGCATCTGATGCAAGGAGGAGGTGACTACCCCAACATGATGTATCCAAGGTCTACCCAGCAGGCAGGAGTATGATGGACGGATGTCCATTACATAGAAAGTGGATTTAAACACCTCAGTACCTATCTTGATGGGAATTTCAACCTCTCCATGGACCATTCTCTTCGACCCATCGAAAGCTCTGACGACAATATCACTCGGCTTTAATTCCAACCCTTCGCAATCTAGCCGGTCCAAGGCCTTCTTAGGCAAAACATTCAGCGATGATCCGGTATCAACCAAAACATGTGCAAGGGTGGTTCCGCGACACTCGATTGAAATATGCAAAGCATCATTGTGGTTTCGGCCTTTAGGGGTTAGATCGACATCAGAAAAACCTAATTCATTGTCCGCAGTCAGGCTAGCCACGCAATGTTGAAATTGGTCCGCAGAGGTTTCCTGGGGCACATGAGCTGCCTTCAGAAACTTAATCAAAGCTTGAGCGTGTGCTTCTGAGCAAAGCAATAGTGCCAGCATGGAGATCTTGGAGGGGGTTTACCCTAACTGTTCCACCACATCGTAATCACTTCTCTTGATTATCCTCAAAATCTCGTCCATTTCTTTCTTGGAGGCTTCCGGAATCACCAAGGGTTGAGCCCTCGTCCTGACGGGCTCATCTTGTATTCCCTTTCCTTTATCAGCAATGGTAGGAAAGACAGTACTAGGAACAACAACCTCTTCGATCAAAGGAGTTCTGGCAGAGAGCTTTACTGGTGCAGGGATGACTTCTTTAGCTGATGAGGGTCCAAAGACTGCTCTTGGAGGGGCAATCTCTGGAGAAAATATTCTCCCGCTCCTGGTGATTTTGCTGGTGCCTGCAATGTTACTAATGCTGGCTTCTTCGTCCTCCGAATTTTCTTCAATTACTTCGACTTGCTTGATACCATGGTAGTAGATGTCACCACCATAGTTCCAAGGTATCGATTTCTCCGAAACATAGGGAACAGGCCCTGGCATCGTTATCTTCAAAGGTATAGATTTTGCAGCTGGTGTAATCTTAACTGGCTTTTTGACGGCCTCGGAAAGATTGGCGTGAATGGTTATGATTGAGATATTTTCAACATGAACTGGAACAGCAGAAACTTTTTCAAACAGAATTTGTCGGCTATCCATAAGGCCTTGGATGCCTTTCTTTAATAGCGGACAATCAAACGACAGAGAGTGGCAACAGTAGCAGTCTTCTTTACATCCCGGGAAGATCCCGACCCTTAACAAATTTAACTTAATGGTTAGCAGTGGAGTAGTCAGATCACTGACGTCAGCAACATACAAATCCTCCTCAACGGTATTGATATTTCGGCCGTGCTTCGGCATAGGTGCAGATATCACATTAGGCTTCTCTGGAGCGTCAAACTCTACCTCCTTAGCCTCTATCAAGTCTTGGATTTTATGTTTGAGTGCCCAACAATCATTGGTGTCGTGTCCAACACTGTCTGAATGATAGGCGCATTTAGCATTGGCATGATAATGCGGGGAGGACGTATTCACATTCTTTGGCGCCTCCTTGATGGTGGCAAGATTCAACTTCAATAGATGGGGAAGCACTTGCGCTGGAGTCATATTAATACGGGTGAATTGCCGTTGTGGCCTTTCCACCCGTTGCTGATTTGGTCTGGACTGGTTATAGCGAGGCTGCTCACTTGGAGTGTTTTGAATCATTACGGCCCCCACAGTTGGCCGACGCTCCAACTTCCCTGCTCTTCTCTGAGAATATACCATAGCTGTCTCCTTCTTAAAAGGCTTCTTCTCAACACTTGCAGCAATACCCTTCTGAATCTTTCCTGACTTGATGCCAGCTTCTATTCTTTCGCCTGTTAAGATCAAATCGGTAAACCCCGCGGAAGAGTTACCAATCAGATGGTTGAAGAATGGCCCAGATAGGGTCCCAAGAAACATATCAATGAGCTCACGATCGGTTAAAGGAGGCTGCACCCTGCCAGCCAAATCCCTCCATTTTTGTGCGTATTCTTTGAATCCCTCACTTGTTCCTAGTGACATACCCTGAAGTTGGGTACGAGTAGGAGCAAGATCAGAATTATACTGGTATTGTTTGTAGAAAGCGGTGGCCAAATCTTCCCAATTTCTGACACTGGTTCCTTCTAGCTGATAAAACCACTCCAACTGGGCTCCCGATAGGCTGTCTTGGAAGAAATGAATCCAGAGATTTTTATCTGCCGTATAGGGTTGAATTTTTCTCACGTAGGACCTGAGATGCATTTTGGGACAGGACAACCCATCACACCTCACAAACACTGGCACTTTGAATTTTGGGGGAATCACAATTCCGGCGACCAAGCCCATGTCTTCAAAATCCAAACCCGGTACCCTTTGCAATTCCATGGCAGCCAATCTGTCTTCTAAACCCTTGTACTTATCATCAGCTGAAGGGTATTGCTGGTCAGAATAATCTTCATCCTCTTCAACCTCTTCCTCCTCCGCATCAGACTCGGAAGGCACCGCAACTCGATCTCTTTTACTAGTCCCTTCATCAGAAGTAGGAGGAAATTGAAGCACCCTCCGAGCTTCTCTGTCAAATCTTCTCCCCAAAGTAGCCACTCCGACCCTCTTTTTCTTCTTCACTGGGTCCTTATTCTCCAGATGAGCCTTGATATCCTCTTGACTTTTAACCAAAGTCATTAAGAGTTGCTGGAACTGTGCATTCTGGGCTTGTAGGTCTTTGACTGTTTGCTCGAGATCCATCCTACTGAAATAAACAGCAGATAGATAAGGAAACCTGGAGTGAGACCTGCTTATGCACATGATGAATGGTATGCTGATGTATGCAATGCATTCAAGGATTTAGGACATTCAAAATTGTTTCAGACAAAGAAGAACGCACGTCATATTAATAAGAAGAAATTTGTTAGTACATAAATGCCCCATGGGCCAAGTGTTACAAAATGAACTTCTTAAGGCAGAAAGACATTGCGCATCCTCTTCGGTGCGATGTAGGTGTTGAGGGCCTCTTGCTCGTGGAGTCGGCGGGTAAGCTCTAGAACCTTCTTTTCACTGGCGTAGTAGCTAGCTTCAAAAGTGTTCCGTTCCTCCTTGAGCTGAATCCAACTTTTCTGCATTTCCTCCCATGATGTAGGCATGTCTGGATGTAGGATAGTGTAGGGAACCTCTCCTTCATTGACGGGCTCTTTAATCATAGGGAGAACATGAGGATAAGGCATCATTAGACTTTGGGCTCGGGCTCGTACCCACTTGAGATAGGGCTCAAGAGGGATGGAGTTCTTGTGTCCCAGAGTCTTGCTATCAACCTTGTTGAGTTTTCCCCAAGCTCTGATGAATCTTTGGAGGAGTCCTTGCGCATCGTTGTCAAAGTCAAAAACTAGGCTAGGAATCAACATATCATGAGGGCCATCCCTCCGTGCATATCCAAATTGCCTCAAAGCTAGGCAAGGGTTGTAGGTGATACCTCCCCTGATTCCAAGTAAAAGAACATTAGGAAATTCTCCGCAACGATCGACGATGATGACATTTTCTCTGGACCGAGAACACCAATGCACATCAGAATGAGTAAGAGTCATCAATCGTCGGGACCACCTTGTACATTGGTCATTCTTCAAGACAGATTGTGGAAGGTGCGAAATAAACCACATTGCGAGGATAGGAGTACAACACATGAGAACACCCCTCTTTCTCATTGTTCGTGTGTAAAATGAGTGAAGGATGTCCCCAAGCAATGTTGGTATTAGATTTCTGGACAAGAAGATCTTGACGGCATTGACATCTACCAATTGGTCAGGATTCGGGAACAAGACCAACCCGTAGATAAGGAGTGCCACAATCTCTTCAAAGGCTTGTAGGTCCAATGAATTCCAACATTCTTGTGCCTTCTCAAACAAGAATTTTGCTAAGAATCCTTTGACGCCGCTCCTGGTTTCCCAATGCCCCTTGATGTCGGATGGTTGTAGATGTAATGCTCGAGCAACATCTTCCGGCTTTGGTTCCTTTTCCGTACCGTTGAAGGGTAGTTGATTAAGGATAGTGATTCTTAGGAGTTGAGAAAACTCCTCCAAAGTGGGCACCAACTGATAATCAGGGAAAGTGAAGCAGTGGTGAAGGGGGTCAAAGAACTGGAATAGCACTTTCATCATGTCTTCTTCAATGTTGGTGTTGACTAGGCTGAGCAGTCTACCATGTCTTTCACTGAAGGATGAATTTTCCGGAATTCTTGAAGTGATCTCCTTGAGTTGAGGAGAGATTCTCACAAGGTTGACTTGAATGGTATTTCTGCGAGGAATTTCCATGTCCTACAAAACAAGAACAAAGATGAAGATCCAAAACCCTTGAAATGGTTAGAGAATGCATATGATGCTTCATGATGTTTATGATGTATGCACAAAACATATGTACAAGCAAATCACACTAAACCCTAGTTTCAGTCTTGCATGGGGTTTCATAGGTAAGTACCCTCTTGAGTGTAGTTGGCTTAAAAACCTGTCCTATAAATAGTAACTGGGTTCTAAGGAACTCAATATCACGGAATTGTTTTCAATGTTCATTGTTTTGGTTTAGCCACTTAACTAGCGACCAAAATATTCCAAGAAAACAACCCTCAACGAGTGTAGTATCGAGTATCTACCAACTTCGGACTGCACCAAAGCCAGTCATCTCACTACCCCTAATAAAAGGCCAAGATGGTCAAGTAAGGTTCTAGGTCATTAGTGCTTAGTGACATCACTCAGCGGCCCCGTACTCTCCTTGATTGAACTCAAGGGTTACCGGTACTCACAAATATGTCGCACTAATATAGCTATTGCTTAGACCGTGTCGGTATAACCCGCACAGTTTCCATAACGTATTGCTATCTATGAATGTTTCCCAAAATCCGGGTGGAGGATTGTAAACCCAAACAATAGAGCCAAAGTATAAAGCAAGCAAATCAAACAATTAGTCATGCAAGAGGGTGATCTAAGCCCTAAGGTTACTCCACTTTAAAAAATTGTCCCCAGCAGAGTCGCCAGTTCTGTGATACGGTGGGAGAACTGACTATGGTTTTGCGTTTGTTTTCGCAAATGTTTCGGTTGAGCAAGAGTCGCCACCGACTTTTTATTTTATCCTAAGGAAAGGTTAAAAAGCACAGCAAAAACCTTTTTGAGATGTTTTCTTGGGTTCGGGGAGTAGATTATAGAAAGGGAAGGTATTAGCACCCTTTCTATCCATGGTTATCCATGGGCTCTTAAATACTTGCTTAGATCATCTTGCCTTGGTTTTCAATTGTTTGAAAATGGTGCTTTGTGTGGGGTTTTGAAAATGTTTTGAAAAGATGCCTTGTATAGGCTACCCTTGTAACAATTCTTTACTCGAATGTTTTACAACAGGTGTTTTGTCTTTAAAAAAGATGTTTCAAGGTTTTTGAAAGTTTTGTTTTGAAAATGTTTGTGAAGTGGGTTTTTGAAATAAGGCAAGTGTTTTCTTTGCAAATTGGCAAGTGCTTAAGAGTTATCTACCCTAAAGTTTTCTCAAAGATTTTTGTTTTGTTTTAAACCTTTTGACAATTTTGTTCCACCATTGCATTTGGTGGACAATCTTGTTTTAGGAGATTAAAGGGACGGGCGCGGGTCATCGTAAGGACCATGAATGCAATGGTGCCAAGTGTCTTTGGGAAATTTTCTTTTAAAAGGGACTTGATCATTCATTTAAGCAACATTTTGAGGGACTATGATCATTTGATTGTTTATTTTACCCAAAGAAGTTCAACATGCAACATGGCCCAATTATTTGAAGGCAACAAAGTGGAATACCCTAGGGGTGCAAGTGTGAAATGTGTTGTCCATTTTTCATGCTCATTTATCTTGTATTAGGTCCAACTATTTTGTTCATTTTTATTCGCATACAAAACCCTAATTCTAGCATAGTATGTTTAGAAAGCGATAAAAGTGCGAAATTTAAAATCCTACGCTATTACAACATAATAATATGGGGAGGGGGGTACAATGTTTCAAATGGGGATATTTAGACAAAAATTTGAATCTAAGCTATTACATCATTTTCTATGAATATTTACAAGATAAATAAATGTATAATTTAAATGGTAAATAAAACAAATATGCAAGGATGCAAAAGGAATTTTTATATGTATGAAAAAAAAGGTATTATTTATGTAAAATAAAAAAAGAAAATAAAAAGGGTATTATTTTTTGGAGTATTTTTAGATTTAGGGCAAAAACCCTAATTTTTTAATCAAAGGAGTATTTAATCAATTAATTCATATAATACTTATTATTTATATACAAAAATAAAATAAAATATGGTATATTTGTAAAAAGGCATTTTTTAGTATTAAATATTAAAAAATAAAATATACACATTTTTATCCTAAGTATATTAATATACTTATTTATTTATATTATTTATAAAAATTATGTTTTATACACATTAATTAATAATATTCAATATAAAAAGTATTTATTATTTTTTTTATGAAATATTTTCAGGAAGTAAAAATAAGATAAAAATATGTATAAAAATATATTTGGTATTATCTTAATATTTTAAACAAAAAAAGTATATATGTGTATATTTTATTTATTTATGTACAAACAAAAGAAATAATCAAATAAATATGCAATAAATTCAAAAAATGATGGGAAAAATATTTTTATGTTTTTAATATGCTGAGAAAAAATAAATGAACCAATCACAAAAAGGCAAAAGTCAAAAATATTAAAAATGAAGCAAATGGGCTCAGGGGTGCAAAACCAAAAAGGGTGGTGTGAAAAGCAACTCAGAAGCAAGCCCAACCCAAAATCACCTTTCTTCAACCTTTGAACAAAAATGTTCAGAAAACACGCGCCAAGAGCTCCATTTGAATGTCCTGATTCTTTGATTTTTTGAACAAACTTCCAACACAAAAAATGTTAAGCATGAAACCACGATTCTAACCATATGCATAACTTGATCTAACTCTCTAAGATGAGGGAGAATTTCTCCTCCCCCAAATCTTAACCTAGTTTTTCTGCCATTTTCAAACTCCAAATTCTCACAACTCAAGCAAAAGAAATGGAAAGTAAAAACATGTACATATTCAGTGGCATGAGTAGAACCTTGTTTCTTCACAAACTTAAAGCTAATGATGCCTAATAAGAGAGATGCGAATTCAAAATTTTACCTATTCAGTTGAACTTCTATCTGGAGATGTAGGAACTTTCAGTGCAAGGTGATGATTGGAGAAGCTTCCTTGAGGTCCAGGGATGCTATTCCAATGTTTACTTTGTCTTGAAAACTTCTGAATCAAGCTAGAGAACTTCACCTGCAAGTCAGAAATGTGAAAATGGTGGAAGTGGTTAGAGCAATTACAGGTCGTGCCTTAGCTTTTGGATAGCTTGCATAGGTGGTAAGGAAGGTATATGAACTGGTTTTGGCAAGAATGCTTGAGAGGAATAGAAGTTGGCACTCAAATTGCAGAGGCAACTCTGTTTTTGCAGTTTGATGGTGTTTTTTGGTTTGATGATGTTTTGGAGGTAAATGGCTCGTGCAAAGGCTTGGTTATGACGTGTGTAGTGTGTTTGATAACTTAGTTCTTGTGTGTCTATGCTGAGATGGAAGTTGTGTTATGTTATGGCACTTTTCTTCACTCTTAAGCAACAAAATGCAACTTGATGTTTTAGGTCAGTAGGGGACCTCTAATCCTGCTGCAAAGCTTCTCTTGATCAGAGTAATTTGTCCATAATCTTGTGCCAAAGAGATTTAGTTTGTACTTGCTTGATTTTCAATTTGACATAAAGTGAACTTTTGCAAAAATGGATAGTTTACTTTTTCCAAATTGGGATTAATCCTCTAGACAAAGCTTGAACTCAAAGAACTTGGTCTTGGCACAAAGAATATGCATTAAATTTATGAGTGTAACTTGGTTTAAGGACCTGTAATCTAATCTAAAGCATGCTGAGTTCAAATTGCAAGGTTATGAACATGTAACTTGGTCATGAACAAAGTGGTTTTTTGCTATATTGTGAAATTCGATTCTCTCTAACCATGAGGTTGTTTGAGAAGTTCTTGGACATTTTGGAAAGCTTGGAATGTGTACTACAATCCATATTTGAAGTGCAATTTGAAATTCCAAGTGGAAGTGTATGGAAAATGGCCTTGAAGTGGGGTAGAAAACCTTGTCAAAATAGGTCAAATTTCACTAAGTTAAGAATGGTTTAGTGCCCTTATTCAAAAATTTGTAACTTGAGATACAAGCTTCAAATGAGAAAACTTTGTGAATCAAAGTTGTAGATTATGAAACAAGCTACAACTTTCATGTTTTGACTTTTGTTTGAATCCAAATGAATCATGGTTAAAAAATAGGGCAAAGTTGGGGAAAAATTAGGGTTTTCCATAACTTAGAAAAATTCTAAGATGAAAAATTCCATTTTAAACCCTAATTTGCATTTCTTGGTTTCTTGGTGAACAAGTTTCATGATTTGGCAAGTTTTGATGAAAAATGAATCTTGACTCTTGATTTTGACCAAAAGGTCAAAGTTTGACTTTTCAGTATACAGTCAAAATTGATCAATTGACTGGGAAATTCAACTGTCAATCCTGTGTACTTGGGATCTTTTGAGTTTGTTGATCATGTCAAGATAATTCCATGGGGTCCTTGAGTCCATGTGTGAGCTTGGTTTGCCATTGGCTAGGTCAAACAGTCAAAAATTGCCTTTGTGTAGTCAAAACCCTAAAAATGACCATTTTGCCCTTTTGGTGATCTGATCAAATTTCTTGGGGAATTGTGATCCAAACTTGATCAAATGAGTCATATGAGTTCATAATGTTGATGTGGGTCAAATTTCATGAGGTTTGACTGTCAATTGGCCACAGTTGACTTTTTCCCCAATACAGTTGATTTCTAGGTCAACTGTCCAATTGACTGGGCAAAACTTGGAATCAAGACTTGAAACTTGATATGGGTAAACTTGGGAGTCCAATATGAAGCATGAAAGTCATCTTAGGCATTTTAGGTCAAAACATCTTTGTGCAAACACAAACCCTGATTTGAGTCAACAGTGCAAGGAGAGGTTTTGAGCAGATGAAACCCTAACTGGATCTTGAGCTTCAAGGGCTTTGTGGTGAGAAATCAATGAGAAATGGAAGGGCAAATTTTGGGGTACAACACCCATAAATTAACGTAGATAATATCATGTACTTGCGCTTCATACATAGCCATGGAGATAGGTTATAAATCATAATATCACAGGCCATGTGGTATGTGAGATACTTTGAAGACCATGCGAGTTCATTCCATTAGTAGATAATGCCAAGCAAAGGTTTCTTGCTTCTCCTCCAAAATCAGGATAATCATTATCAATTTACTACCACTATGGTGAATCAGCCGGATGTCGAAACTTTCCATCAATAATTCTTTCATCTGCATGCCAAGTCAACTTTCTTGCATAAGTTTCACTATGAAACATGCGTCTAAATCTCGGAATTATAGGAAAATACTATAAGACTTTTGCTGGAGACAATTTTTTCTTATATCGATATAAACCGCATTTAGGACACTCATTTAATGATGCGTATTCGTTTAAAAAAATGCAATCATTTGGACAAGCATGTATCTTATCATAGCTCGTGCCAATAGAGCAAAACATTTTTTTGGCCTCATAGGTTCGATTAGGAAGAACATTATCCTCCAAAAGCATATCTTTCATAAGAACTAATAACTCTGAAACTTTTAGCTGACCATCCATAGCCCGCCTTTAATTTGTACAACTTTAATACCGCAGACAGTCTTGTGAGTTTAGTGCAACCTTTATACAACGGTTTCTCAACATCGCTTACCAACCTCTCAAACATTTTGGGACAATCCTGAAGATCATCTTCAAGTGCTTTTGCAATCTCTTCGACACGATCACAATCATATGTATTTGTGCCATTGTCGTCTGAAGCATATGTTGTACTATCCCTCGGTTCAACATTCCTGTTACTTTTCTCACCATGAAATATCCAACATGTATAACTTCAATCAATTCTATTCCTCAGTAAATGCAATTCCAACCCAACTGCGACAGCCCGACCCCCATAACAACAACCCAAGCAAGGACATTTCATTCGACAGGGTTTTTTGACATGTTCAATAGCAAGCTTAACAAATTCTAATACCTCATTCTCGTACTCTTTTGATAATCGATTGGAAGACATCCATTTTTATCCAAGGTTTTAATACTAAGTAAGCTAAACAAAAACACTATAATTAATCACACATCTATAACAAAAGAACAACTAATTACTTGTAGAAAAGTCAACAACTTCTGGAGTCACACAGTGTAAAATTTTTTGAACGATCTGAATTTCACTCTTCACAAGAGAAATCTAAGATGCAGCAGCGACGATGAAATCGGGAAACAACTGCACATAAACAATTAGGTTCACTAATTCAATTTCAAACATGTTTAAAACAAATCGAGTTTTGAGTGTATCTTGTAATATATTCATGAACCTCACTTTGTAAACTCCTAACCTGAGATGCTGATCTTTTAGAAAGCTAAGCTATTGAATACCACAACTCATAATTTTATCTCTGGCCTAATAAGAAAAGAAAAACAAAACCAACATCATTTCTTAGAAAATATTTTTTCAACTACAGAAAACAAAGGAATCTTTCACATAATGATAACAGTTTATAAAAGAAACATGTATGAAAACAATTTAAGCACATTTAAGTTCCTGAAATTCAAACCAAAATGAAGAATCGAGCCGAATATACGAGAAGAAACGTAGATTCGAACCTTAAAATCGAATTCTTTGATGAAGAGTATGTCAATCGAACCCTTGAAGTTATTTCCTGAAGTGATCCGTTGAAATTTCGTGAAACGAATCGATACAAATGGATATGATGATTAACGAATCGAAATGGAGAGCGCAGTAGCAATCGATGGATAACAACAGCAGCAGTAGCAAGCTTAAACCACAATACGATCTTCAAACCCTGAGTGATTCAAACAGAAATTCAATCTCTAAATCCCTCTTATCCCAGTTCGGTTCACGAATTTCTCACTTGATTTTTCATATCTCAGCATAAACAAACTTGCAAGATAAACTAAAACAACAATAATTTTGCAGAATAGTAATAAGAAACGCACACATACTCAGAGTAATTTAACAACGAGCAACAACAACATAGCTATAATGAAAATCGGAAACAAAAATTGAGTTACCTACAACGAGAAGATTTCTGTTGGATATTGTTGAGGTATGTGTCTTCGATCCCCTCTCTCTTCTTCTACAAGAACAACGACGAAGTTAAGCTATAAGGCACAAGGATTATTTTGAGAGAGATGTTTTGAGAAATAGAGATTCAGAGTTGCAGAGAAAGATGCTTTGAGAGAATATGGAGAAAAAAAATGAGTTTTAGGGTTTTCGTATTTTTAATTTAGAAATTAGAAATTTATGACCTTAGGAGATTCATAATGTTTGGAATCTGATGAATGCCCTATAACAGCGCTTTCTAAACACATCCTTTAGCAGTGCTTTGTGGGTATGTATGGCCTTATGCAGCACTTCTTAGAAGCGCTTTCTAAAGTAAGCCTTTAGCAGCGCTTTTTGTCAAATTTCTTTTAAAGCTATAACAACGCTTTTGGAAGAAAGTGTTGTCTATAGTATGATGTCTAAAACAAATTTTGTAGTAGAAAACGCTGCCTAAAGTGTGGCTTTAGCAATGTTTTGGGCCTATGACAGCGTTTTCTACTGTTGGGCCTATAGCAGCGCTTTCTTTAGTGAATCTAAGACAACGTTTTTTCTTAACTTTAGGCAGCGCTTTTTTATAAAGCGTTGTCTAATATATATAGTTTTAAAATTTAAAATTTTATTGGAACATTTAGCATCACTTTGGTTCAGAAGCACTATCTAAGATAAATAAACAATTTTTAACTACAGTATTATCAATGGATTAATGTCTTTGTTTTATCTATGTCTCTTAACAAAGATAAATACAAAATATTTACAGTATTATCAATATAACATCTAATTTTTAATTATTTTTTTTTGTTCTCGATCGAATTTTTGTTTAATATCTAATTATAATATGAGATAGTCAAGTGAACGATACTCAGAGTAATATTTTAGCCCAGTTGTATTTCTTTCAATTCTTCAATCATCAATGAGAATGTGACAATATTAAATTTAGCTTAATCTTTTATTCATCTCTTAATATTATATTTCATTTGTTACAAGTGCAATTATCAATTTATCATCACAATCGAAATGACCATACAACTAAAACAAAGAACAATAGCATATTAAGATCTAAACATAAGCAATCCTTAGAACCTTATAGTATACATGACAAATGAAGCCAAATTATTCTCTTCAATGTAGCTTCCATCACGCTTTCCAATTTCAATTGGATAAGCAAATAGAACAAGAAAGAAAGAAAACATATATCGTAGTATAGTATACGTAAAGACTATTTTTCATCTAATCCACTCAACAACGAATAATAATATAATTAGATTCCAAACATCATGAATAATTAATGAAAACCACCAAACGAATGTTCACACTATATGTCTTAACCTCTTTCCAACATTTTATGTTGTGCTTATTCTCTTCTTAGCTTCATTAATAAAATCTGAAAAACGGTCATTCAGATTTTCCATCTTGTGAAAAGAATTACCCTCATCTTTAACATGGTTCTTCTGTCCCTTACCAATGTTGGGCACAATTCCAATTCTACTATTAGTAATTTTAATGTGCTCACCAAAAGCATCATTAATATCTAATGATTTCTTACCTTGTTTCTCCAAGTTCACCAATCCAGCCTTCAAAGGTTTCCCATTATAATTCTCACCTATCATCTTTTTCTTAGTATTTATATTACGTTGGTCGTCTCTGATAACTGTTTCGGACTGGGCCAACTTCTGATCAGTAACCAACTCGCCTTTTCTTTCGAATATTCCAACATGTGGCGAAGCAATTTTAGAAGCATTTCCATTTACCATTGAATAATCAAATGTGATAGGGATTGTTCCTCCTCCACTTCCTCCTTCTATGTTAACTATCTTCATTTGTTGTGGCTTAGGTTCTTGATTTTGTTGTTTCATTTGAAGAACGGTTTTGAAAGAAAGATTGGTTGCAAGTACTTGACGGATTTTTCTACAAATTGAGAAGTTTGAGGATGTTTTGTTGTTTTTTTCCATTGACAAAAGAGTAGTAATGGTTATATTTGGTTAAGTGTGATTTGCAAGAGGGTTTGTCTTATATAGTGCAAATTATTTGAGTGTGAAAATGACATAGAGGATTTAAAAAGGGGAAAGTAAATAGAACATTGCTTTGAATGGTGGAAATAATTGAGTTTGAAGAAGCAACTAATTGGTAAGATTCCAAACAGACATTAATAATAATTATTACAACTTTTTTTCTCCAAATTTTCTACGGACTGTGATGGCTGGATCAATTCCTTCTTGTCCCATACACCACGCGAAACTAACAACTCACGTTATTCACGTTAATTATTACTTTAAATGTTGGTATCTCCATTAGTACTTTTATAATATTTTCTCCCTCCATCCTAAAATATTTGTCCTACTTAACACTTTCACACATATTGATAAATTGGTGTATTCAAATTATTATTAATATAAGATGAAGGATGTAATAGTTTTAAAATTATAATTAATTATTTAATTGATTAATTGTGCATTATTGGTAAATGTATGTGATTTTGGGGATGTTAGTCAGCAATTTTCGATCAATGGTCATCTAGACTATCTTCGACGATCATTCGAAAGAATGAGAAAATATGGATTGAAAAAGAATCCACTAAAATGTGTTTTTCGGTGTGCATGCAAGAGACTTCTTAGACTTCGTAGTACACAAAAAAAGGCATCGAGATCAATCAAAACAAAACAAGGCAATTTTAGATCTGAAGTCTCCTTTGACGAAGAAACAATTGTAATCTTTGTTGGGGAAAATCAATTTCTTGAGGAGATTTATATCAAGTCTAAGTGGCAAAATGAAAGTTTTCTCGCCATTACTCAAGATCAAAACATAAAACAAATTCCACTGGGGAGAAGAGTAGCAAGAGGCTTTCAAAGCAATCAAAGAATATTTGACAAAATCTCCTATCTTACTGCCACCTAGTCGAAACAAAAATATGAGATTGTATATAACTGCGTCTGAATTCACAATAGAAAGCATGTTAGCCCAAAAGAATGATAATGGTGTTGAAAGACCCATTTATTACCTTAGTCGAGTATTAATAGATGCAAAAACTAGATATAGTTTAATTGAAAAATTGGGCCTATGTTTGTACTTCTCATGTATGAAATTAAAGCAATATATTAAGCCAGTTGAGATTTATATTTTGTCTCACTTTGATGTTATTAAACATATGCTGTCGAAACCCATATTACATAGTCAAATTGGGAAGTGGGCGCCATCATTAACTGAGTTTTCTTTGTCTTATTTTCCTTTTACAAGCTATGAAAGGCCAAAGTGTGGCAGATTTTATTGTGGACCACGCAATAGTCGAGCCATTCGTAAATATGGTAGACACGAATCCTTGGAAATTATATTTCGACGGGTTGAGCCATAAGAATGGAACTGGCGTAAGAGTCTTGATAATGTCTCCAAAAGGAATGCCAACAAAGTTCAAATGTAGAGTAGATGAAAAATGTTCCAACAACGAAGCATAATATGAAGCCTTAAATATTGGACTCAAAATCTTGCGAAATTTGGGTGCAACCAAAATCGAAATAAAAGGTGACTCAGATTTAGTGATCAAGCAAATCACATGAGAGTATAAGTGTATCAAGGAATATTTATTGATATACTTCGCAACCGTGAATCAAATATTGGAGGACATTGAAGTGGCGAGCACTACACACATACCCATAATCATGGGTATAAGGTGTCGACAGACAAGCTTAGGGAATTCGTCAAAGTAAGGGAAAGAGTTATCTGGACACCACCTACAAATTTGTCAATCCCAAAAGCTTAGGGGGCAGAAAATAGTCTGGAAGAAAATTTTGAAAATTTTGTCATTGACAATTTGTTAGATACAGACTGGCAAAAACCAATCGTAAGGTATCTGGAAAATCCAGTCGGAAGTACTGACAGAAAAGTAAAGTACGGGGCCTTGAGCTATGTTTGTATGGGTAATGAATTATTCAAGAAGACTCCTGAGGGTATATTGCTCAAATTCCTGGGAGAATCTGAAGCATACATGGCAGTGTATGAAGTTTATAGGGGACCTTGTGGCGCTCACCAAGCTGGCCATAAAATGAAATGGTTGTTATTTCGACAAAGCGTATATTGGCCAAGCATGTTAAAAGACTGTATTGATTTAGCCAAAGGCTGTCAGGAGTGTCAAAAGCATGCAGGTATCCAACATGTGCCAGCAAGTGAATTACACACAATTGTTAAACCATGTCCTTTTCGAGGATGGACTTTGGACATTATAAGAGAGATTTGACCAGCTTTGTCGAAACAACAGAAGTTTATCCAGATGCAATTTTACCCAAACTCCCCACAAAGCAATCTTACCTAGGTTCCTTCTCGGTTCGGATGCAATTTTACCCAAACTCCCCATGAAGTAACCTTACTGTTGTACCCCAAAATTTTCCCTCCCATATTCTTCAAGATTCCTCAAAAGGTTGCACAGTCCAAATGCCTCCTAACACAGTCAAAATTAGGGTTTTGGTTCTTGCAAGGAATTTGTGGTTTTCAATAGTCCAATCAAGTCCCATGTGCCCATATACATTGTCAAGCCCCTACATGGAAAATTTAAGGCTCACAGCATCAAATTGCACAGTCAAAAGCCCTAGTTGCTCTACAGTCAACTGCAGGGGCAAAATGGTCATTTTACAGTCAAAAGTCAAAATTCTTGGTCAACATCTTTATTTGAGGCCACAATCATCATTTGATCAATCCTTGATCATGATTCCACAAGAATGGCTCAAAAATCATCAAGATGCAAAAGTTTCCATTTTTGGACAGCTGAAAAGTCAACTGTAACTTGACCAAGGCATAACTTTTCATGGTTCATCAGAAAAATCCCATCCAATGCTCATTTTGAAGGGGAGGACATTTCCTACAACTCATCTTCACATTCCAAGTCCAAGAAATGCTCTCACAAAAAGTTATCAATTTCTACATTATAGGTCATTTTCAAAAGTCAACAAAAAGGCATTTTAAGTCAAAGACCATAACTTGAGATTGCTAAATCCAAATGACATGGGACCAAAGGAATTGGTTATAGGACTTCAAGACCTTTCCAAAATGTCCAAGAACATGTTCATATGATCAAAATTGAGCAAGATATGCATTGGAGAAGTTGGGAAATTTTTGTGAAATGGCAAAAGTCAACTATCCTTAAAACTTCAATTTTTGACAAAAGGGCCCAGTTTCTTCCACTTGATTCAGCCTTGTCATGACACCCACGTGTCCCATGATTAAATTTAAGACCAAACATTTATTTTTCCATTTTATTTAATTTTTATTGATTTAATTCATTTTAAATCCATAATAATTCAAGTAAAATCTAAAAATTAATGGAATGGCATCTTTTTGATTTGGACAACTTTCATATACCACATTCCAGCTACCAAACTCGTGCTAGGGCTATTTTGTGCATGAAATCTTGGTTTTGCTTCAAAAATGGAAGGTTCTTTAATGGTGATCAACAAGAATCCCAAACTTAATTACACCAAGATTCAAGCTCAGCTGCTAACCTAAATTCATTCACACATACATAAGCAAGCGTGACAAACCTAATTCAGAACCTAGAGAGTGCACAAACGTCCAGAGCAAAACTCAAAAATTGTCAAAAAAGTGTGAGATCAAAAAGCTGTGTTGCAAGCATTTTCAGACAAAACTAAGCACGTAGCCTTCTTCCTTGCCATACCCTGAAGCTAAGGCGATCACAAACGCATCCTAAGACTACCTACCAAGCGCTGTAAGTTGCCACGAACAGGCCCCTGAACTTGAAACCTCAACTCCTAATTCTTGCACTTTTTCTCAAAAAAGTTAGCACATTCATACTCTTCGTTTGATTTCTGATGTAACCATAATATTCAATTTCATTTTTAGGCATTGTATGATGATACCCGTACCTAGGGTTTGTGCGTATTGTTTTTAGGTATTTTATTTCCAGGTACAATTGGGACAAACCATAAGCATAGATGTGATCAGGAGACATGGACGATCCTGACCATGGGTTTGGATGGCGTTTTTGAAGCCTAAGGATGATTTTAGGAAAGGGCCTACGGAACTTCCTGCGGATAAAAATCTGCAGGTAACTAAACCAGAGATTTGGATCAAGATGACCACATGTCGTTCTCCCATTCGTCCGTTTAAAAGAATCGCGCGCTTTTTTTTTCCAGGCATTGGGCTGATTTACTGATATAATAATCACTTCTTATTATTATATCAATTGAAACAGCTGGCTCGGTTGGTTAAGGCGTGCAAGCATAATCCCTTGGGACCTGGGTTCGAATCCCAAGTCCCCCAATATTTGTTTCACATTTTTTCTAATGCAATCATATGCAGGGTTCCAACAATGTTCCACCATGGACTCCAATGCTCAGCTTGCCAGGTGGCCTCCAATGCAAATCCCATGGCTCATGTTGAGGGACCACAATAATCCTCAGTCAACGCAGGCATAGCTGATCTCAAAAGTCCAAACGGATTGGCCAACAAATGGGCCAGAATTCCAGACCAAACCTCCATCTGGGCCAATACACCCCCTGGGTTCTTATTTTCTTTTCCTTTTTTCTCTTTTATATTTTCTTTACTAATCATTATTATTACTATTTAATTAATATAATTAATTATTTTTCCACAATAAAATTCAGAAAACCAAAAAAAACATTTTTTATTAATTTCAATTACTTTTTTTGTTGTAAATAAATTCATTAATTAATTTAGTTGTTTAATTAGGTTTAATTTTAATCTTTTTACAATAAATAAAAATGAATTAGACTTTAGGTTTTTCCTTTGACACTTTTAATTCCTTTTTATTTTATTTCATTAAAAAAACATTAAAAAAAACAAAAACACATTTTTCTTTTAAATAAATAAATTAATTAGTAATTAGGCTTAATTTCATTAATTGCAAAAAAGGGACAAAATTCAATTCTTTCTCAAAAAAGGGTCAAAACCCTAAGGACGTTCCCGATTCAATCGTTCGCGCGCATTTTTATTTTATTTCATTATATTTATGTATCTGCTCAGAAATGTAATAGTTAATTAGAACTTTACCGCTTTATTTACTTTTCTCGCACTTTATTTTCCAAACGGGTTTTTGTTTTTTGGCGATGTATAGACCCGCGCCTTGTAATAGTTAGATTTACCTTTTTCGCAATTTATTTTCCGCAATTTATTTTCCGCACTCTTAACTGTTAATATGTCTGCAAGACTTGTATGACAAATAAAACCAATCCGTAGCTCACAAATAACATGCAAAGACAATTTAACTGAAAAACAACACACATGAACATGCCACTCTTAGGGTACGCCTCACTGGTTGCCTCGACGTGGTCATCAAGTATAGGGTATCTTAGAGGTTGCCCTCCTGTCTAAAGATCCAGTTGCCTCGAAACGGTTTCCTCGGATAAAAGGATCTAGGACATTAGGGTTACCGGTAAGGTGTCCTACTATTGCTTTGGTGACCACACATTGTCCCTCATAATCGAATTGACCCGAATAACTCCAACGATGGTGCTACCTACCTCTCAATGGTGGGATAGCACTATCTAAAGGACACTTACACAGCCTAATTCCTTAGAGTAGGTAGATTTCTCTTAAGTACTTGCTCTTTTCAAAACAAACAAAAATACTTTTCGCACCCACACTTTCAAAAAGTTTTCAAACAAATTTTTCATACACTCTTGAGGACAGATACAAGAGTTACTTAGAAATTTTTCAAATGAAACTTTTCCAAAACCCACACACACTTGAAAAGCAAACAAATTTTGAAAACATAAGAGCAAGTACCTAAGAGCCCGTGGATAACCACGGATAGAAAGGGTGCTAACACCTTCCCTTTCTATAAATCTACCTCCCGAACCGAGAGACATCTCGAATAAGTAATTTTGCTGTGCTTTTGTCCTTTACATGTTGGAGAACATAAAAGACGGTGGCGACTCTTGCTTACCGCGACATTTCGCGAACCAGCTTAAAAAAACAGTCAGTTCTATTTCCACCGATCACAGAACTGGCGACTCTGCTGGGGATTTATAAGTGAGGTGTACCTTAGGAATTAGACCACTCTTATGTTTTCAATTGCTTGCTCTGTTTTCTTTAATATTGTGGGCCTGTTTTGGGAGTTTCATAGATCCTAACCCGGATCTGGGGGATACCTTTTAGGTAGCAACAAAACTGTGAGGGAACTGTGCGGGGTATACCGACACAGTTGAAGCAGTTTGCTATGTTGATGTGGCACTTTGGTGAGTACCGGTAACCCTTGAGTCAAGTCAAGGAGAGTACGGGGCCTCCGCGTGGTGTCGTGAAGCATCAACTGACCTTAGGAACCTTACTTGACCATCCTGGACTCTTTAGGGGTAGTGAGATGACCGACTTTGGTGCAGTCCGAAGTTGGTAGATACTCGATACTACACTCATTGAGGGTTGTTTTCTTGGAATATTTTGATCGCCAGTTCAGTGGCTAAATCAAAATAATGAACATAGAAAATAACCCAATGATATTGAGCTCCTTAGAACCCGGTTACTTTTGATAGAATAGGTTTTGAGCCCACCAACTTCAAGAGGGTAGTACCTAGACCTCATGTTGGCCTAAACTCTAAGGGCTGTCTGGTGTGACTTGTGTGCCTTATCATGTTTGCATTTTGTGAATACTTGTGGTGTGCTTTTATCATAACATCATAAAGCATCATATGCATTTCCTAACCACTTCAAGGGTTCGAATCTTCATCTTTGTTCTTGTTTTGTAGGACATGGAAACTATCCGCAGAAAGACAATTCAGGCCAACCTTGTAAGGATCCCTCCTCAGCTTAAGGAGCTTACATCCAGAATTCCTGAGAACTCTTCCTTTAGTGAAAGGCATGGTAGACTCATCAACTTGGTCAACACCAACATTGAAGAAGATATGGTAAAAGTTCTCTTCCAGTTCTTTGACCCTTTGCACCACTGTTTTACTTTCCCGGATTATCAATTGGTGCCCACTTTGGAAGAGTTTTCTCAGCTTCTAAAGGTTCCCATTCTCAGTCAACTACCCTACAATGGTACAGAAAGGGAACCAAAACTTGAAGAGGTTGCTAAAGCATTACGTCTACAACCATCTGACATCAAGGGACATTGGGAAGTTAGAAGTGGTATCAAAGGATTCTTGGCAAAGTTCCTGTTTGAGAAGGTCCAAGAATGTTGGAATTCCCTTGACCTACAAGCCTTTGAAGAAGTTGTGGCACTCCTTGTCTATGGGTTGGTGTTGTTCCCGAATTCGGATCAACTTATAGATATCAATGCTATCAAGATCTTCATGTCCAAGAATCCTATACCTACGTTTCTTGGGGACATCCTCCACTCATGTTACACTCGAACCATGAGAAAAAGAGGTGTTCTCATGTGCTGCACTCCTCTCCTGGTAAGGTGGTTTATTTCGCACCTTCCGCAGTCAGTTTTGAAGAACGAGCGGAGTTTGAGATGGTCACAACGATTGATGACTCTTAACATGCTGATATACATTGGTGTTCTCAGTCCAGAGAGAATGTCACTATCATTGATCGTTGCGGGGAGTTTCCTAATGTTCCTTTACTTGGAATTAGAGGGGGCATTACTTACAACCCATGTCTGGCTCTGAGACAGTTTGGTTATGCTCGGAGGGATGGCCCTCATGACATGTTGATTCCTGACATAGTTTTTGACTTCGACAATGATGCACAAGGACTTCGCCAGAGGTTTATCAGAGCTTGGAGGATGCCCAACAGGGTAGATAGTAAGACACTAGGGCACAAGAACTCCATCCCCCTGGAGCCTTATCTCAAGTGGGTACGAGCCCGCTCCCAGAAGCTGATGATGCCATATCCTCATGTTCTCCCTGTGATCAAAGAGCCAGTTGTGGAAGGAGAGGTGCCCTACACCATTCTACATCCAGACATGCCAACATCTTGGGAAGAAATGCAGAAGAGCTGGATCCAACTCAAGGAAGAACGGAATTCTCTTGAAACCAGTCTACATGCCAGTGAGAAGAAGGTCTTGGAGCTCACCCGTCTACTTCACGAGGAAAAGACTCTCAACACCTACATCACTCCAAAGAGGATGCGCAGTGTCTTTTGGGATTAATTATTTTGTAATGTTTTGCCCATGAGGCCCTGATGTACTGAACAAATTATTTCTTAATACAATGTGTGTTCCTTTTTGTCTACAACGAATTTAAATTTTCGAACCCTTGAATGCATTGCATAAATAGCATATCATGCATCATGTGCATAACAGGTACCCTTTCTCTACAAGTTGCTTAATCTTCTTCGCTGTTTATTTCAGCAATCATCATGAATCCTGAACCTACTACCGAACAAGCTATCAAGGCCCTCCAGGCCCAGAACGCCCAGTTTCAAGAGCTGGTCATGAGCTTAGCCCAGGGACAACAGGAGTTGAAGGCTTTGCTCCTGAAGAAGAAGAAGAAGAGGACTGTGCTATTCAACACTGGACGCAGATTCGGGAATACACTGCAGAATGAAGCTGAGCTGACTACTCCATCTGTTGGGGAAGGCAGTCCACAAGGGAGAGAGGTTCCTAGTCCTGTGGTCTCTGACAACGAGACAGATTTCAATGATGAACAGTACCCTCCTGCTGAGGACAGGTACAAACAGCTGGAGGACCGGTTAAACGCTATGGAGATTCAACGTGTGCCTGGTTTGGATTTTGGAGACTTAGGGTTATCTTCCGGGGTGGTGATCCCACACAAGTTCAAGGCACCTGCCTTTGTGAAGTACGACGGGGCCTCCTGTCCTAAGCTGCACCTCAGATCATATGTAAAGAAGATCCAGCCTTACACTGCAGACAAGAACTTATGGATCCATTTCTTCCAGGAGAGTCTTTCAGGGACTCAACTCGAATGGTTCTATCAGCTGGATGGAACCAATATTCGTAACTGGGAGGACTTGGCTACTGCATTTTATAAGAAGTATCAGTACAATTCCGACCTCGCTCCTACGCGTACCCAGCTCCAAGGTATAATATTTTCTCCCTCCATCCCAAAATATTTGTTCAACTTAACACTTTCACACATATTGATAATTGGTGTATTCAAATTATTATTAATGTAAGATGAAGGATGTAATACTCTCAAAATTATAATTAATTATTTAATTGATTAATTGTGCATTATTGATAAATGTATGTGATTTTAGAGATGTTAGCTAGCAATTTTCAATCAATGGTCATCTAGACTATCTTCGAAGATCATTCGAAAGAATGAGAAAATATGGATTGAAAATGAATCCACTAAAATGTGCTTTTCGGTGTGCATGCAAGAGACTTCTTATGCTTCGTAGTACACAAAAAAGGCATCGAGATCAATCAAAACAAAACAAGACAATTTTAGATTTCAAGCCTCCTTCGACGAAGAAACAGTTGTAATCTTTGTTGGGGAAAATCAATTTCTTGAGGAGATTTATATCAAGTCTAAGTGGCAAAATGAAAGTTTTCTCGCCATTACTCATGATCAAAACATAAAACAAATTCCACTGGGGAGAAGAGTAGCAAGAGGCTTTCAAAGCAATCAAAGAATATTTGACAAAATCTCCTATCTTACTGCCACCTAGTCGAAACAAAAATATGAGATTGTATATAATTGCGTCTAAATTCACAATAGAAAGCATGTTAGCCCAAAAGAATGATAATGGTGTTGAAAGACCCATTTATTACCTTAGTCGAGTATTAATAGATGCAAAAACTAGATATAGTTTAATTGAAAAATTGGGCCTATGTTTGTACTTCTCATGTATGAAATTAAAGCAATATATTAAGCCAGTTGACATTTATATTTTGTCTCACTTTGATGTTATTAAACATATGCTGTCGAAAACCCATATTACATAGTCAAATTGGGAAGTGGGCGCCAACATTAACTGAGTTTTCTTTGTCTTATTTTCCTTTTACAAGCTATGAAAGGCCAAAGTGTGGCAGATTTTATTGTGGACCACGCAATAGTCGAGCCATTCGTAAATATGGTAGACACGAATCCTTGGAAATTATATTTCGACGGGTTGAGCCATAAGAATGGAACTGGTGTAAGAGTCTTGATGATGTCTCCAAAAGGAATGCCAACAAAGTTCAAATGTAGAGTAGATGAAAAATGTTCCAACAATGAAGCATAATATGAAGCCTTAAATATTGGACTCAAAATCTTGCGAAATTTGGGTGCAACCAAAATCGAAATAAAAGGTGACTCAGATTTAGTGATCAAGCAAATCACACGAGAGTATAAGTGTATCAAGGAATATTTATTGATATACTTCGCAACCGTGAATCAAATATTGGAGGACATTGAAGTGGCGAGCACTACACACATACCCATAATCATGGGTATAAGGTGTCGACCGACAAGCTTAGGGAATTCGTCAAAGTAAGGGAAAGAGTTATCTGGACACCACCTACAAATTTGTCAATCCCAAAAGCTTGGGGGGCAGAAAATAGTCTGGAAGAAAATTTTGAAAATTTTGTCATTGACAATTTGTTAGATATAGACTGGAAAAAACCAATCGTAAGGTATCTGGAAAATCCAGTCGGAAGTACTGACAAAAAAGTAAAGTACGGGGCCTTGAGCTACGTTTGTATGGGTAATGAATTGTTCAAGAAGACTCCTGAGGGTATATTTCTCAAATGCCTAGGAGAATCTGAAGCATACATGGCAGTGTCTGAAGTTCATAGGGGAACTTATGGCGCTCACCAAGCTGGCCATAAAATGAAATGGTTATTATTTCGACAAAGCGTATATTGGCCAAGCATGTTAAAAGACTGTATTGATTTAGCCAAAGGCTGTCAGGAGTGTCAAAAGCATGCAGGTATCCAACATGTGCCAGCAAGTGAATTACACACAATTGTTAAACCATGTCCTTTTTGAGGATGGACTTTGGACATTATAAGAGAGATTTGACCAGCTTCGTCGAAACAACAGAAGTTTATCCTGATAGGAATAGATTATTTCAAAAAATGGATAGAAGCGATACCTTTAGTTAATATGGACCAAGATACAATGATTAAGTTCATTAAAAAACACATAATCTATAGGTTTGGAATACCATAACTACAGACCAAGGGCCAGTATTTATTAGTTGAAATATGCAAGAATTTTCGTCTGAAATGGGGATTAAACTGATAACCTCAACACCATATTATGCTCAGGCCAACAGTCATATCGAAGTAGCAAACAAAGTGATAATTGGGTTGATTAAGAAACATGTTTCCAAGAAGCCAAAAAATTGGCATAAAAAATTGGACCAAGTACTGTGGGCCTATCAGACATCCCCTAAGGAGTCGGAAAATTTGATGCCTTTTCATCTAGTATTTGGGCATAATGTTGTTTTTCCAGTTGAAATACATCTGCAGACAGTAAGGATACAACATCAAAATAAAATTTCATCAGAACAATACTAGAGTATGATGTTCGAAGAAATAATAGACTTAGAAGAAGAAATATTAGTTGCGTTAGATGTGCTAATTCGACAAAAGGAGCGAGTCTCCAAAGCATATAATAAAAAAGTGAAAACAAAAACGTTCTTAATAGGTGAGTGTGTTTGGAAGTTAATTCTACCTATGGATCGAAGAGATCGAACATGGGAAAAATGGTTTCCTAACTGGGAATTGACCATTTCAAGTTACTCAAGCATTTACTAATAACGCTTATGAGGTTCAAGAAATATCAGCAGACTGTCGAATCTTAAGAGTCAATAGGAAGTATTTGAAAAAAATATAAACCTATGCTTCAAGAGATTCAAATTAACATGGAATAAAGTACGACCATCGTCATTAGCCAAAATGGAAAGGAAGCCAAAATGGCATATTACAAAACAAGGTCAATACAAAATGCCACAAGGGCCAAAAAGTAATAAAAAGCCGAAGCAAGTTAAGCCAGGAAGTTGGATTTGAAATCTTCAAAGTGCATTTGTTCATAAAGAATCTTCTGGTCTAGGTGGGCTTTCTTATTTTTGATTACTTAAATGGTTTCTTTGAGTTTGAGAGATTTTTCGCCATGGGAGATGCCCTTCAAGGCCTCATTATTGATTTCTTCTTGATTCAGGGGATTTTCTCCAGCATCAGCAGCGACTTTCCTCTGATTGGCCTCAAAAATATTCTTTTTAAGTTCATCAATCTGAGCTTGGTATCGATAAATTTTTACATTGATTGCCCAGTGTTGGTCGAGACATTGTCGTTTCTTAGCCTTGATTTCAGCTAATCTTTTCCTGCAAGATTCACTGAAATCCCACTCAAGAGCTATCTCATTGATTTTGTTTTTAATCTGGAGATCAATATTATTTCTAATGGCAAAATCTCGGTTGAGTTAGCTGAAGAAAGCCTCAAACTCAATCAAATATTGAGCGGTGGATTCAGGAAGATCGTAATGGTTGAGTTTTTTGATCAACTTGAGGACATCTCTTCCGAGGTCAGCTTCATCTTCGACCACAATGAGAAAACCACCTTCAAAGAGATAAGTTTTGAGTTGCTGAAGTTTAAGGGTAACATTGGAATCAACCTTAGCAACGATGGTTGAATTGGGAGTATGGGAGTCCAATGGCACTTGTCGAAGTTTCTGAAGACGTCTCAAGGTTTCAGATGGATTTTGATTCTTCAGGGCCAATATTTCCTCTTGATTGAGGGACTATTAGAGTTATAATCATGGACGTTATGAAAAGGATCACCTTAAGCGAAAAAAGATTGGAGATTGGAATTTTTGACGCTAGCTTGTTTAGTTGGATTAGGTTGGGTTTCTTCAGTATTATTGTCAGGTTGCGGCTGAGGACTATATTCCATGGAACCATCCGTATTGACAAAATAATCTTGTCATTAAGGACTCAGAGTAATGGTCTCACCCACGTTAGCAGAGTCCAAAGAAGGATCTTTATCCAAGCCTTTGGTTTGTATTTCATCCTGCTGTCAAAGACAAACTTAACATAAAATTGGAAGCTAAAAGTTTAAGGTGATCTTCTGAATGAGAAAGGTTGGTACCTCATGGATTTCGGTGCACTGTTTTTGTAGGGGAAATTTGGGAGAATATGGATTTCTTGGTGGAGAGCTAGGTAGAGATTGTTGTTCTTCAAACACAGGAGGAACCATAAGTGTATCCAATTGAGCAACACTGCACAATAAATTCTTTTCTTTGGGGCCTTTTTGGGTCTAGTTGGAGTTGGCACTCTTTGAGAAGGGAAATTTTGAACGAAATCACCATCAAAATTTCTTTCTTCTCCAATGGAGGGAGGTAGTGTTTCAAGAACCTAAAATGAAATTAGTCAGATAAGTTCTGACACAAAAGTGTAAGAAATTTGAAGAATATTTATACCTGAGTTGTTGGAGGTGTGTTGTTTTTATTTTCCTTTGGAGGTTGTATGGAGTCAAGGGAGATACTCGATGGTCTTTTGCGAGTATGGGAAAGAAAAATGTTAGATGAACCTTTCGACAAAATAAGTGGAAACAAATCTGAGTTACCTTTTCGTATGGGTCATCTTCGACAACAACAACTGATATCTCTTGGGTGTCGCTAGGAGCTTTCCTTGTGGGTTCCACAACATCCACTAATGGGCTTAAAGAATGATAGAATAAATAACACTATGACAAAGAAAAGTGAATAACTTGATCAGAGTTGTTAGAAACACACCTATAGAGGTAGATGTCTGTGTCTCCAGTCGGTCAAAGGCATCTGACAGTCTCTATAAGAAGGAGGCTGTAGAGAAATGTTGTTCTTGGTATTTGGACCACCAGGCGTCGAATTCAACAGTAGAAAAGAAATATTTTTGGAATTGGAATGTTGGAAGCTCCAAAGTCTGAGTTTTCCTATGGAAGAGAAGGAAATCATGGTGTTCTTCAGTAGAAAGGTTACGCCTTGACTAACAAATATTTGTATAGCAAGAGTAAAGGGATTTGGGCAACATCTGGCTAAGACCAAACTATCGCGCTACCAAATTCCGCTAATAACTTGTGAAGCCATAACCATTCTACCCAATGTCAATCTGAAAAGAGATGAGAGTCAGAGTAAACAATGCTCTCCACACGACATTTCACTGAGCAACAGCGGGAGGAGAAACTCCAAGAAAAGGATTTTTGAACTAGTCTAGGCTAATGTGTTGACCCACAAAGGGGGCCATGTCAGAAACAAAGGTGCCCTCAAGGAAAATAATGATATATTTTAAAAAGTTAATTTTGTTCAAATTTTCTTGAAGGATCTTCAAGGAAAGTTGAATACCTTTAATGAGTCGATTACCAGGAAAATGCACGAGGGCTTTGAAAATTGGGTGACCCACGGTATTTTCAAAAGTGGCATTAAGCCAGTGTTACAACAGCCATAAAGGACCAGAGAGAAGGATATCTTTATCTGTTTTAGGGAGAATCTTAATTATCAGAGAGGCGAGGCCCAGAGATTGGTATAAAAAAGCCAAAAACGACTTACCTAGGGAAACTTTTTTGACCTTCATTAATTTGGATGACCAAGTTGATTTAACCCTTATCCACTTGCATGGAACCTGGACAGAACAAATAATATGAGAGCCAACATGTCAGAAATGCAATGTGCTCTATGTCATCAACGTATGGGTTATCTTTCACATGATGATCTTTATTGTATTAGTGGAGATTGGGTCGAATGAAGTCGAACTCTAAATTAGTCGACAATGTAGGGTCAAAGGTTTCACCCAGAGGTGAGAGTTTTGTAATAGCAACAACTTCGAACAGAGTAGGAGTCATCATCCCACAAGGAAATTGGATGGTGTTAGTCTAACCTTCCCAGAAGTAAATTGGAGCTAGAATCATGCTAGGATTTATCCTGTGAGCAGTTTTGGATAGTTGAATGGCGTCCAAAATACCAGCTTTCTTCCATTGTGTTTCCTTTTTCACTTGCACCTTGTTGAGCCACGCAAGTAAAGCCTTGTTACCAATAGTAGGAATAGATCTAAATATCCTAGTGGGTTTCATAAATTTCATGTCGAGAGGATTTTTTTTCATAAGCGGATGCGGAAGCGGGAGAAAAACAAGGGAAGTATTGTTGTACCTTGTGAGGATGAGACCTCGCATCTGGATACAGTCCTTGAAATACGAAGAGCTTCTCAGCCACTATGAAATGTATAAGCATATATTTATGCCATTTTGTTATCTTTAATGCATCAGTAGAAGGTGGATCAGGAATGTCTTGTAAACCTTCTTCTTCTGTGAGAGAAAAAGCTATGAGGTTAGTGCGTGTGTTAAGTTAGTTTGGGGTAGAAGAGGCCATGGCAGTATATGCGTGTAAGAGAAAGAAAACAAGAGAAGAATTTTATTTGTGTAGAAAGTTGTAGCAAAAGTTTCATAAAGGAAGTAGAAAAGGAGACAACAAGCGTGAAATATTATTTATAAACCCATTGAAGCGTCGATGGTGGACAGGTGGCGCCACTTGTAAAGTGAGGATTGTCGCAAAATTTGAAAGTGGAAGAGTTAGTAAGGTTTTTTAGAATCCCACATCCTAGAAACTAGGATCCATCATGATAAATGATGGAATGAAATTGGGAATGGTGGCGCAAAAAGTGGTCATCATGACACATGACGTCAGTAAGTAGACAAGCAACGAAAAATTCAAAAAGAAAGGAAATGTCAAAATTCTCAGTCGACAGAGTTTCCGTCGAAATTGCCATTTTGGGGGGAATTTGTTACCCAACAATTTTCAACCAATGGAAGTAATTATAGCCAAGGGTCATCACCAAGAGGAAAGTATTTTCGATACGTCCCATGGTGAGATAAGAGGCGTCGACTGGTTACTGAGGTAATTATTTTATTTAAATTATTTAGTTGAGATTATTTAGATTTAATAATAATAATATAGGTAATATTGGTGTAGAACTTTGAGGGCTTGTTGGTAATTTTAATAGGAGTAAGTGAGGATATAATGTGGATAGCATGGAAATGGTCTAAGGGTTAAATTAGTAAAAAATAAGGAAGAGAGGAATCATTTTTGTTTTTGGGCGATCGTGGAAAATAGGAAGGGATGATCGTGTTTTGGAGAAAAGAAAGAAGAGGAGGTTGGGGCTCAAGAGAAGAGGAACCTCCATTTATAAGGATGAATCTTTGGCAAGAACTCTAAGGTAATGGTGGGATTTTTGATTTCATTGGGGTTGTATAATACCATGTGATAAGATAGTATCATGCGTAGGTTCATTTTCTCTAATTTTGATTATTTCTAATTGAGTATGAATATATGCATGACTTGGTTTATAATTGATGAAATTAGTTGGATTAGGTGTATGTAATTGCATAATACATATGGGTGAGTAGTTGTTAATATCTATAGTTTACCATCTCTGTCGGTGTTTTAATACAGTTGATGTGTCGGTATCAAAGTTTGAGTATTGAATGAAATTGTTATGATTTAATTGAATGATGTTATTCGTAAATGTGTTTCTTTTATGAATTAGAATGTAGATAATGATATATGTGAATAGGATGATTATCTAAGAAGAAAGTAATGTTGTAGAAAGGTTGCAAACAATCATTCAAAAGTACTATATCTTATATATATTAATGAAGGATATTGATTAAGTAAAAATATGTACATTTTAATGATTCATATAAAGCAAGAAAATGTAGATTGAAAATGACTTTTTAAAAAAATATTGGCTTCCCAGAAAAAAAGATCTGAGAATTTGGAATTAAATTGTTCGATTTGAATGATAAATATTATTAATATAAATTGATATATTGTATATTGAGATGTGGAAGTTTTAGAATCTTATTATAGAGGATAAAGAATTTAAGATTTTCACAAATGAAGAACTTAGATAAAGGTTCTCCAAGGATTGTTGAAACCTAAATCGAAAGTTCATCAATGATGGTTGAAAAAACAACTCGAACTTAGAATAAGCAGAACTCCTGAAAGGCTAAGAATCTAGGACCAACGAAAATCGACTGTCGACATATTTATTTTATTTAGTAGAAGAAAATAATGATAATCTTGTTCGTAAGAGTTCTATTATTCTTCAAGTGGAAGATGATCCTAAGATTTATAAGGTAGAAGTAGTTTCAAAGGACTTTGACTTTGAAAGGATTCTATCCAAAATGAAAGGAATTTATTTTTCAATGGAAAAGTGTCTATTATTTTGACACATACGCACTAGTAGCAAGCGAAAGGAAAATTAGAGTTTCGTTTGCATTAACTTCCTTGCATGACCTTATATTTCATCAAATGGATGTCAAAACATTCCTAAATAGAGATCTCGATGAGGAGATTTACATGGAGTAACTGAAAATATATGTGCTTCCTAGCAATGAACAAAAGGTGGGCAAGTTTGTCAAATCCTTGTATGGATTAAAACAAGCACTGAAACAATGATATCAAAAGTTTGACTTTTTCATTGCAAGATTCATAACTTATGGGGAGAATTTTCAATCATTATCAAAACAATAATTTAAATAGTTTGTCATCATCAAAATGGGGGAGATTGTGAAGATTACATCATATATCTAGTTCAGTTTTGATGAAGACGAATATTATCAAAGAAGAAAATAATCAAAAGTGTCATGCACATCAATGATGAAGTTGATCAAGAAGGTTGAACATAGAAATCCAAGTGAAGATTTGAGATAAGTGAACATAAATAAGGTACTCATTGCAATTCATACTAGCTACTTTAAATTTCTCATAATTTCATATCTCACTTCATCTAAAACCTTCTTGCATTATCATACATGAACATCTAAAATCATTCTTCATCTAAATCTTGTGACAAGTATTTGTACACAAAGTTGTGTGAAAACATTGTGATATTTCTTTGTCTCTGTGTTGATTATATGATTGATTATTATCAATGATATGAATGTAATTTTAGAAATAAATAGGTTTCTAACTTCCACATGCAAGATGAAAAATCGTTGACTAATTGTCACTATTTTGGAATCAAAATATTATGAAATAGCGGGGGTTATGAATTTAGTCAAACCCATTATTGAGAAAACTTTCACATTCAAGATGAAAGATCTTGGACCAGTTGACACTCTTTTAGGGATCAAAGTAATGGGTAATAGTGGGGGTTATGAAGTTAGTCAAACACACTATATTGAGAAAATATTTGATAAGTTCAAACACTTACGCTTTAAGGAAGTGACCACTTTATTTGATCCTAGTGTCAAAATTCATAAAATGATGGAAGAGTTGTAACTTAATTGAAATATCCAAGTGCAATTGGTTATTTAAAGTAATTGATGCAATGTACTAGACTCAGCATAGAATTTGCAATTAGTAAATGAGTAGATTTACTAGCAATCCAAATGGCGAGTGTAATACGGTGGGAGAAATGACTTAGGTGTTTTGTGTTTTATCGCAATTGTTGCGAATAACAAGAGTCGCCACCGACTTTTCTTTTATCCAATAAGGAAAGGGTGAAAAGAACAGGAAAGACCTTTGAGATATTTTCTTGAGTTCAAGGAGTAGGTTATGAAAAGGGAAGGTGTTAGCACCCTTTTCATCCATAGTTATCTATGGGCTCTTAGTTGCTTGCTAGATCACTTTTGAAATTCTTTGTTTGAAATGCGTTTGTGGTGGATTTTGAAAGTATTTTTGAAAAACGCCTTCGTTTAGGAAAACTTTGTAATGATTATCGTCTCTATAAGAATGCATACAAAGTGTTGGACTTTTTGAAAGCATTTCATGTTTTAAAAGTATTTGGTGTGTTTGAAAAGATGTTTATTTTTTGAAGATGGATTGTGAGCAAGCAACTAAGAACGTTCTACATACTCAAAAGTCTTTTGTTCATTTCTTCCTTCCTTTGATATTGCTATCTTACCATTGATTGATAAGAAGCCTTATCTTTGGATGTAAAGAGACGGGTGTGAGTCATCATATAGTCATGAATAACAATGCTGTGAGATATCTTATCATTTCTCTTAAGGGACTAAGATAATTTGTAAGGCAACATTCGAAGCATCATCGAGAGACTATGATCTTATATTTTTGATTGTTTTCACTAAGATGTCTCACATGTATATCATGACCATTTTCTCAAGGCAACAAGCGGAGTTAACCCTAGAGGTGTAAGTGTGCAAGTGTTTATTTTTTCATGCTTGGTTTATCTTGAATTAGAGTTATCTAAGCATTGATTTTATCTTTCCATACAAACCCTAATTACTAGCTTTTATATGAAAATGAAAAATTGCGGAAAATAATATTCTACACTATTACATCATTTGGGGATGGGGGATACAAATTTACAAATGGGGATTGCAAGAAATTAAATCCTAATTATCTATTACAACCATATTGAATTTGAATAAATGTACAAGAATGAATAAATGTACAAGGAAATAAATGTGATGTATAAAGGAAGAGAAAAGATATTTTTGTCTTTTTTTTTATTACTAAAACTAATATTTATAATAATATTAATAATAATAATAATATTTAAAGAAAAGAATATAAGAAAATATACTAAAATAAAGAAATAAAGTCAGGGGGTGAAAAAAAAACAGAATGGGGTGTTTTTTGTGTGAAAACAGTTTTTGGTTAAGCTTGGCCCAATATATATTTTTGTAGTCAGAAAACGAACAAGAAAATAAAAATAGTTAATGGGCTGCGTAGTTAAAACATGAATGGGGGGGGGGGGGGGGGGAGGGTATGGATGAGAAAAATAGTCCAAAGTCCATTAATAGAGCCCAAGCGCTGTCTGATTCAAACAAAAAAAGAAATGGAAAAAATGTGAAAATTGCAAAAGGTCTCGCTGGGGCTCGAACCCAGGACTTTCTAATACGCGCGCACTTCTTGTACCACTGGGATGGCCTGTTTTATCCGATAGTTATACAAATTGCACTAAATATAAAATGAACTCATTTCTAAAAATTTGAACATGGCTTCATCTTCTTCCTTCGCGCGCGTAGGGATGCACATCACCATTATTAACCTTCTAAAACTTTCATTTCTCATCCAAATAAAAAATTATAGATATCAAACCTGCTCAAAATTTTAATACGAATCTAACCATGTAACTTTTAAAAGCTATGGATCAGAGGTTAGCACAAATTTTGTTTGGTACCAAAATCAAAACCTAACTGGTCAGAGTTGAAATTCTCAATGTATAAACAATGATAATTAAAACTATGGATATAGTCAGCTTCCTAGACATGATATCTACATATTTTCTTCATAATATATATACAAAAGATGCTTGAATAAAGAGTTCCAAGTTTGAAAAACTTACCTCTTGGAGTGAAACTCAAATGACTTCTACACGACTTCCAGAAATGGTTTGATGATAGATTAAGCTTGCCTGGACCTCCCTAGAGCTATTCCAATTGTTAGAATGTCTTGTAGCTTGCCCAACTGCTCTGGACAAGTCAAGCTGCAATGGTGGATTTTGAAAATGGTGGATGAGGATGAAGGAGTTATAGAAGTGGTTTAAGGGTTGGGATAGTTTCTATGTTTTATATGGAAGCTTAGTGAATCAAAAGGCTAAAAAATGCACGAAGGTATTTGAGATTTTATGTGTAAAGTCAGGATGTGCCAAGTTTTGTGCTTGTTTATAGGTTCTGAGTTTTTGAGAATTTGGGAGTGTTCTAAGGCTTGTAATCTCGTGTTCTCTCCTCTCTCTTCCTTTTTTCTCCTCCTCTCTTCTGCTTGTCAAAGACTTGTATATATGTATAGAAATAGGTTAGAGATTGCTTGCATACCAGATTTCTGAGTTCTAGCCTTTTGGCTCTATAACTTGCTTTTTTCAAGGAAAGTGAGAAGACAGGTCCCAAATTATTGTACATGCATGTTCTGAATTGGTAGCAGCCTTACACATGTTGCTTTTAGTTTGTAAGGGTTATGTGTGCAGAAAGAACAAGTGCAAGGCTCAATACAAATTGACTTTGTATAAAGCTTACTTTTCGAAAATGGCAATGGTAACTTTGTGCCATTAAAGGAAAATTGGCTTGGACAATACTTTAAATACTTGGGTAAGAGCTTAATTAATTGTGTAAACAATTAATTATGGAGTGAAACACAAGTTTGAGGCCTGCAAAGTAAGATCATGTAGCATGGCCTATGGATTTGATCAATGTTCTTCAAAATTTTGTCTTCAACTTGATTCCTTCTACAAAGATCTTGAATCTCTGTAGATCTTTGATCTTTTTCTTGCTCTGGTTTTCAAAAAGCATCTTGAATCTCTTAAAGATGTCAAATACTCCATCCTTTCATTTTGATCACATAGATTCACAACTTTTGACCAAACTCATCAACAGACAAAACAATATTCGTTTCCACCAATTGTATGTTCTTCGAATGGACCACATTCATTTGAACGCACCACTTTGAGTATGCAAGATGGTCTCATTGGCATAGTTGAAACGAAAGAATTTATGGATTGCATTCCTACTAAACAAACTTCACAATGTTTTTTCAGGCATCTCAAGATTTGGAATTCAAGTAACTATATCTTGAGTAATCATTTGATTAAGTGGTCAAAACTTCAAATGTCCAAACTTAAAATACCATAACCAACTATCCTTGTGGTCGAACTGTTTTCAAACATTGAACTTCTTTCGAATTGATCATTGTCTAAATGTACTGTTTTTCGATAATGGAGATTTTAAGACTAAATTGTTCTTGGTGTCGAACAATCTCAAAAATCTATCTTTCATGACAACTGAGAAACTTTTTTCGACTAGTTGTCCAACACTTAGCAAGTTGCACTTTATTCCAGGTACATATAGCACATCTTTAAACATAACTTTTTCTCCATTACTTATTTGAAAGACTATGTCGCCAGTACCTTCTTCTTGCAATGAACTATTATCAACAAGTTTTTTTGTTAAATTGTAATTCATAGTGTCGAAACCATGTGTGTTGAAGGGTTTAGAGGTGGATCGAAGTAGGTTGCTCGAAGAAGCCATTGACCAATCGAAGCATGGGGATCGAAGCAAGCATGAAGATAGACAACATGTAAGCTATCAATTTGGTGAAGAACCCAATAGTACATGGTACAAGCAAGCACATCGAAATGAAATTCCATTATCTCCGAGAGTAGGTAACAGATGGGAAGATGAATTTGGAACACTGCAGAACTGAGAATCAGATTGCAGACATCATGACGAAGGGAGTTAAGGTCGAAGTATTCAGAAGACTAAGAGCCATGCTGAATATTGATTGTTTAGACACAATGAATTAGGTGATGTGTTAAATTGTAATTCATAGTGTCGAAACTATGTGTGTCGAAGGGTTTAGAGGTGGATCGAAGCAGTTTGCTCGAAGAAGCCATTTCCCATTCGAAGCTTGGGGATCGAAGCAAGCTTACTCTTTGTCGACTTGTCAAAGATCTGCCAACCACTCCTTTCAATCAGTCAGGTGGTTCGAACAGCCCGAACCAAAATTTGAATCCGACATGGTTATCTGCAACTACACGCCTTTTTTATCTGCTTTTCCCTTTCGATAGATTCCTCTTCCTCCTTTCGAGGATTCAGAAGTTCCATCTTCGACCTGATGCTTGAGAGCCTAATATGATCCATGGAAACTATATGGGGCATTAAAAGTCCAATTGTACTTGTGCAAACTCAAACCCTAGTTTTGAGTCATCAATGTTTGAGGAGGTATCTTGAGCTGATCAAACCTTGTGCAGTCTTGAACTAATAGAGATCTTATGAGAAAATTCTTGAGAAATGAGAGGGAAAATTTTGGGGTACAACAGCTTCCCCTGTTCAATCTTCTTGAACTTGAAGAGTTAGATTGGCGGATCCTCCTTTCGTGGCTTGAAGGTGAAAGATGATTGAACACTAAAGTGCCAAAAAATTTGCACTTGATGATGTATTGATTTGGGAATGGGCTTATAGATTCCATTTTGAGGGATGATGGTAGAAACTGGAGAAAATATCAGCATGAATCTTTGGTCGATTCATACTGAAACTAGATGTCTTGCCTGTCTTTAACTGGGAGAATTAATTCTGGTCTAAAAGAGGTCTTCATTTGCCTTTCTTTAATCTGGAAGAAATGAATCTAACCAGAAGAGGTCTTTGTTCGCCTGTCTTTAATATGGAAGAGATAAATCTAACCAGAATAGTTCCATGTTCGCCTGTCTTTAATCTGGAAGAAATAAATCCATCCAGAAGAGAACTGTTGATTGGTGATTTTTTTTTGCGAGGGAAAGGGTTAGTTGCATGCAGATGTATGCATGGTGTAATGATGTTATCAAAATAAATGAGATTATGCCATATGTATTTATGATATAATGTATGAACGTGATATGTTTTAATGAAATGTATTTTTGTCTGGAAAATAAATCCTTGACAAGTGTTTGGGAACCTTGGGAAGTTTAAATTCTAGATTTCCGTGGGGGGTGAAGAATATGTGTATCTTCAAGTTTCGCTTAGAATGCTTCCACTGGGAAATCCTGTTTTGTTGAGAAGAAACTCCGATAAGGAATATTGACTTTGCTTGAGAAGACTCTGTGGAGAGTATTTATTTCTGCTTGGGAACCATAATTTAAGAGTTTTAGTTGTTCATCGCTCTGGTGGGGAATTATCTCTTGAAAGTTAGATGTTATCTGGTCGTATTCTAGGCTTCACAATAACTTCTTAGGGATAAAGAAGTTAACTGTTATCTTGTCGAAGTCCAGGCTTTCCAGCAACTCGCTGGAATAATGGAGAACTCTACTAGGGAAGAGGAGTTTTATTAGTGATTTGTAAAAATTAAATTGTTATCTGGTCGGGTCCAGGTTTCAACAACTCGAACTGTTAACTGGTCGGGTCTAGGTTTTGCAGTAGATAGATAAGTTAAGTTACTATCTGGTCAGGTCTAGGCTCTAGCCACTTGAAATTGAGGTTTACGGTTATTCGGTCGGGTCCAGTCTTCAGCAATTTAAACTTGAGATCAACTGTTATCTGGTCGGGTCTAGGTTTCAGTAACTCGAACTGTTAATTGGTCGGGTCCAGGCTCTACAGTTGAGGGAGTTAAACTAATATTTTGTCGGGTCCAAGCTTTATCAATTAAATTCGATATTTACTGTTATTTGGTCGGGTCCAGGTTTCAAAAATTGGAGTTGTTATCTGGTCGGGTCCAGGCTTTAGCAACTGTTATCTGGTTGGGTCCAGGTTTCAGAAATTGGGGTTGTTATCTTGTTGGGTCCATGCTTCAGAATGTTTAACTGGTATCTGGTCGGGTCCAGGCTTGAACTGTTGATTGGTCAGGTCCAGGCTTAAGCAATTTGAGAAGTTAAACTAATATTTGGTCGGGTTCAGGCTTTTAGTAACATGGAATTTAGGTTTACTATTATCTGGTCGGGTCCAGTTTTCACAGTGAGTTGAGAGTAGGATGAAGTTGAACTAGTACCTGGTCGGTTCTAGGCTTCATAATAACTTGCTTGAAAGGATGAAGTTGGTTGTTATCTGGTCGGGTTCCAGGCTTTACAGCAACTTTCGGAGATAGCAATGACTCTGTTGACAACTTCACTGGGGACTAGGGGTTGTGGTCCCTTGATTTGTAATAGTCTACGAGGCAAAACCCAAGCTGGGGAATTTGTAGTTTGTTGGGGAAATAAACCCTGTTGAAGAGGATATTTGACGAACTGTTGGTGAGGAGATTTTTTTTAGCAAGAATTCCATAAGGCTTCATTTTAAGACCAACTCAGCCGGGGAGAGGATTTTCCGGAGATTGAAACTCAGGCTGGAGATTTTATGAATCCAAATTTGTGGGGATACTGTTATTGAAATAACTCTGTGAGGATATATAAAATGCATTTAAGAAGATGGTTGTCACTGTTTTTAAGCATACATTTGTTAAAAGTTTAATCATGTTCATATGCATATGTTCATTCAATTTTATACATTGAACAGTTTTGCACTCAAAACAGAAAAGACAGAAAGTTTGCACTTCAAAGTATATTTGTATTGATGTTTTGCCCATGAATAGGCATTTTTGTACAAAGAGACCGAGATCCTAGTAAGAGGAAATCGTCGAAAGAATGGAAATAATACAAAGTGAAAACAAAATAATAGCCATGTGAAAGTGATCTCATTGTGTTCCAACCCCACTATTGCCCTTATGTCTTTGAATATCATCCCTTTCCGTTGAAAGGAGTTGATTGGATTGATCTTGGACCATTTGAACATGGACCTCGGTAATAAAGCTGGATGTAGAGATCCCACGGTACATAGTCATACGCTTTAATCCTTACCTTTTTCCTGGGACGCCCTTTCGGGTTTTCAGCCCACCAGGATACCCATTTTTTTCCAAAACTCCCTTTCGGGTTTTCGACTTACCGGGTGTACAATTTTGTGCATATATCCCTAACTTTTTCCCAAACCTCTTTGGTTCGCCGGGATGCCCTTATTTTTGCATAGATGTTTCAACCTAACAGGTCATTTTATGAGTAGTATTTTTTAACTATGTCCGTGTTTACGGGATGTGGGAAGTCTTTGCCATCCATAATAGTCAGCATCATGGCACCACCAGAGAAAACTTTCTTTACAACAAATGGCCCTTCGTAAAGTGGGAGTCCATTTTCCCCTGGGGTCGCCTTGTGGAAGAATGATGCGCTTTATTACCAAGTCGCCAGTCTGATATACTCAAGACTTGATCTTTTTGTTGAAAGCCTTGATCATACACTTTTGATACATCTGACCATGACAAACAACAGCCAGTCGCTTCTCACCAATTAAGTTCAACTGATCCAACATAGTTTGAATCCATTCGTCTTCACCTAAATCTTCTTCCTTCATTATCCTTAGAGAGGGAATCTAAACTTCAACAGGTAAGACGACTTCCATACCATAGACCAAGGAGAAAGGAGTTGCCCCAGTTGACGTACGAGCCGAAGTACAATATCCATGGAGAGTAAACAATAACATCTCATGCTAGTCTTTGTAGGTTACCATCATCCTTTGCACAATCTTCTTGATATTTTTATTAGCAGCTTCCACTTAGCCATTCATCTTGGGTCAGTACGGAGAAGAATTGTGGTGCTTGATTTTAAACTGAGTATAAAGTTCCGTAATCATAGCATTGTTGAGGTTGGTTCCATTGTCAGTGATGATCCTTTTGGGGATACCGTAATGGCAGATGAGGTTATGCTTGATAAACCTGGCTACAACGTTCTTGGTGACTGAGGCATATAAGGAAACTTCGACCCGTTTGGTGAAGTAATCAATGGGAACAAGGATGAAACAATGTCCATTTGATGCAATAGGTTTGATCTCTCCAATCATATCAATGCCCCACATTGCGAACGACCATAGAGCAATCATGACATTTAGAGGAATATGAGGTACATGGACCTAGTCAGCATAGATTTGACACTTGTGGCAAGTCCTTGAGTGATGATAAAAATCAGTTTCCATTATGGACCAATAGTAACCAGCCCTCAGGATCTTCTTGGCCATAGCGTGTCCACTAGAGTGGGTCCTAAAGAGGCCATCATGCATATCTTCCATAATTTTCTCTGCCTCCTTCTTGTCCACACATCAGAGTAGCGTAGAATCATGGTTGCGCTTATATATGATTTCGTTCCTTAGAAAGAATTTGGCTGAAAATCTTTGCAATAATTTCTTATCATTGATTGAAGCTTCTTTAGGATATTTTTGTTCCTCAAGATATCTCCCCACCTCATGGTACCATGGTTTCTCTTCGTCAGTGTCAAGCTCATAGGAGTGTGCAGGTTCGTCAAATCTTTCGATTATTATCATAGGATCTTCGTTGTCCCATTAGACTTTGAACATGGAAGACATTATGGCCAAAGCATCGACTAACTAATTTTCCTCCCTAGGGAAATGCTCAAAGGTGATCTCCTCGAAGCATGGAATCAAAGTTAACAGAAGCTCCTTGTAAGGAATCAGGTTAGGATGCTTAGTGTCCCATTCTCCTTTAAATTGACTGATCACTAGAGCAGAATCTCTGAATACATCCAAATGCTTGATCCTTAAGCCAATAGTAGCCTTCAAACCTAGAATGCACGCCTCGTACTCAGCCATGCTATTTGTACAATTGAAGCATAGTCTAGCAGTGAAAGGATTGTGACACCCTTCAGGAGAAATTATCACAACACCAATTCCATTGCCCAAAGCGTTGGAAGCCCCATTAAAAACCATAGTCAATCGGGATCCTTGTTCAGGTCCGTCCGATAGTCCAGGTTTTGCATAGTTAGTCACTAACATGATATTCTCATCCGGGAAGTCAAATTTCATAGATTGATAATCATCAACAGCTTGATGGGCCAAAGGATCTGCCAATAAACTTCCTTTGATGGCCTTTTATGTTGTATGTTGAATATCTTATTCAGTCAGAATCATTTTCCATCTAGCTATTCTCCAAAGAGAGCGGGCTTCTCGAAGATGTACTTGATAGGATCCATCTTAGAAATCAATAAAGTGGTGTGAGTCAACATATATTGTCTTAGCTTGCAAGAAGCCCATGCCAGAGTGCATCAAGTTTTCTCGAGCAATGAATATCTAGTTTCACAGTCGATAAAATTTTTCCTCAGGTAGTATATCGCATGCTCTTTTAGGCATGACTCGTCATGTTGATCAAACACACACCCCATAGAGTTCTCTAGCACAGTCAAGTACATGATCAATGGTCTTCCTTCCACTGGAGGCATAAGGATAAGAGGTTCTTGCAAATATTCTTTGATCTTGTCAAAGGCGGCTTGAGAATCATCGTTCCATATGAATACTTGATCTTTCTTTAAGAGTTTGAAGATTGGTTCACAAGTAGCATTTAAGTGAGATATGAAACGAATAATGTAGTTAAGATGACCCAAGAATCCTCTAACCTCCTTTTCAGAATGGGGAAATGGAATTTCTTGAATGGCTTTTACCTTTGCAGGATCAACTTCAATGCCTTTACCACTGATGGAAAAACCTAGAAGCTTTCCAGACCTTACTCCGAATGTGCACTTATTAGGGTTCAACCTCAACTTGTACTTCATCAGCCTCTCAAATAGCTTGTGTAGGTGATCGAGATGCTCTTCTTCAGTTTGCAACCTTGCAATCATATCATCCACATAGACCTCTATCTCATGATGGATCATATCATGAAACAAAGCTACCATAGCTCTTTGATATGTTTCCCCTGCATTCTTTAATCCGAACGACATGACTTTATAGCAAAAGGTGCCCCATTGTGTAACGAAAGTGGTCTTCTCCATGTCTTTGGGAGACATCTTGATTTGGTTGTAGCCAGAAAATCCATCCATGAAGGAGAAGACTTTAAGTTGAGCGATGTTATCAACCAAGATGTCAAAATGAGGTAGAGGGAAATCATCTTTGGCCCTTGCCCTATTCAGATCCCTATAATCCATACACATGCGAACCTTTCCATCTTTCTTTGGCACAGGGACTACGTTCGCAACCCATTGAGGATAAGATGTGACAACCAGAAAACCTGCATGAAATTGCTTCATTACCTCGGCTTTTATCTTTTCAGACATGTCAGGCCGCTACGACGAACCTTTTGCTTAACACGAGGGCAATCTTCCTTCATTGGCAGACGATGAACCACAATATCGGTATCCAACCCTGGCATATCCTCATATGACCAAGCAAACACTTCAACGTAGTCGTGTAACATCTGAAACAATCTACTCTTGATACCATCTTCTAGGTTGGAACTGATCTTGACTTCTTTCTTATTTGTCTTAGTACCTAAGTTGATAACCTCGACTGGCTCTTCATGAGGTTGAATAGATTTCTATTCTTGCATTAGAAGTCTGGATAATTCTCCTTGTATTTCACAATCTCCCTCTCCTTCGTCTTTGGCTTGGTTGACTGGATGTTAGAAATCATAATTGTTAATAGTAAAGTCGTTGGCAATGAGATCCGGAATGGATGAAGATCTGCAAGTGTGTGTGTGTGCATGTAAGATACATGGCTATATGAAAAAATGTAATAAAGGAAAAGAAAAACAGTGAACATAAAAATTTGAATGCAAAAGGTCCAATGGTTTATATTAAATGATCATATGATAAATGAACATGAACAAAACCCTTAACAAATGGACCATAGTGCCCCGGGCAAGGTACATGGCTTAAAAGACATTGTTTGGAATTTAAGATTACAGACAAAAGTTCTTGAGTTAACAGAAAACAGTAATTACTCCTCAATGAAGGACATGGGAGTGAAATCCTTTGTATGCCAATTGATGAGCTTTCCTTTGACAGTGGGGTAGATCCAATCTTCAAAAGTATTTTCATCCTTAGAGTCTTTCACAACATTCACTTCATGATTCCCGATACTGAGAGGTGGCTTTCCAATACGAGTGCGTCTTACTTATTTCTGAGCTTTAATGGTGAAACCCAATCCGAATTTTTCTGCTTTAAATGGAATGTCGGGAAGTTGTCCCCAGATAGTATAGTTATCATCTTCGACCGCGGCACAAGCATCTTTAAGCAAAACCGTTCTTGGTACAACTTTATCAGCTTTTGATATGTCGGAGGAGATTTTGGTGGCGGAAACCATATGAGGAACAATTTTGAAGGCCTGGCGCGGAGTCTCTATGAATTCACCATCCATTTCCACATATTTGAAGAAATTGAGGTGGCTCACCATAAATTCTTCTTCGCCGCAAATAGTAATGATCTTCCCTTTGACCGGATATTTTAATTTTTGATGAAAGGTGGATTTTACTGCACCTGCCCCATGGATCCAAGGGCGTCCAAGAAAACAAGAGTAGGCGGGACTTATGTTCATTATATAAAAGGTAGAGTCGAAAATATGTGAACCAATTTTAATTGGGAGATCCACCTCTCCATGAACCATGCTTTTAGACCCATCGAAAGCCCTTACAATAATATCGCTTGGCTTCAATACCAGTCCTTCGCAATCTAGCCGGTCCAACGCACATTTGGGTGACACATTTAAAGATGAGCCAATATCAATTATTACATGGGCCAGTGTGGTCCCCTTGCATTTAATAGAGACATGCAAGGCTTTGTCGTGGTTCCTTCCCATAGGAGTCAAATCAGCGTCAGAGAACTCTAATCCATTGTCAGCCGTTAAACTTGCTACACAGTTATCGAACTGGTCAGTTGTGGTTTCTTGGGGAACATGGGTTTTCTTAAAAAACTTGATTAGAGCCTGGGCATGAGCGTCCGAATAGAGTAACAATGACAACATGGAGATTTTGGAGGGGGTTTGCCCCAGTTGCTCAACTATTTTGAAGCCACTCTTCTTTATGATTTTCAGGATTTCCTCCATCTCTCGAGTGGACGATTCTTCAACATCAACATCTTTGGTAGGTGCCTCTATCCTAGCAAGCTTATCTTCTTTCTCTTTGCCTCTAGTGTTGGCACTAGACTTGTCATTGGTTATGCAAACGGGAGTTGTTGTAGTAGTGGGCGGTGAAATATCAGGGGAAAAGATTCTCCCTGTTCTTGTCACTTTACTAGAACCTGCGATATTAGTGACATCAACTTCGTCTTTGTTGATCCAAGAATCTTGTTTTATCCCATGATAATAAACCTCGACACCATAGTTCCGTGGAACCACTTTGTTAGAGGAGTGGGGAATAGGCCCAGCGACAATGATTATTAAAGGAGCAATGGTTGGTTCATTTGAAATTCTAATAGGACCCTTTGAGGGGATCCTAAGACGCTTGTTGGAGATGGTTATTATGGACAGGTCTTCAAATTTGTTGGATAAGCTTTTGATGGTAGGAATCTTCTCAAACAGAATCTCACAGCTATTTATCAGGTGTTGCACACCTTCCTTCAACTGCTTGCACCCATTTACTTGTTGATCACAGCAAACACAATCTTTAGAACAGCCAGGGAACACCCCGACTCTCAGCAAATTAACCTTCATAATAGTTGTTGTACCCCAAAATTTTCCCTCTCATGTTTCCCAAGGTTTCTTTTACATGGGTGGTTACAAACACTTGCCAAAAGAAAAATGAATTTTTTTGAATGATAGCAAAGTGTCTTTCGATTGGCATGCCAACAATGTCTTTTGATTGACATCTGAGTAATTCCCTTCGATTAGCACTTCAGAGCAAAGTGTCTTTCAATTGGCATGCCAACAATGTCTTTCGATTGGCATCTGAGTAATGTCCTTCGATGGGCACATCAGAGTAAAGGGTCCTTCGATTGGCATGTCAACAAGCTTCGGTTGGGTGTCTAAAACCCTTCGACCAAGCATTGGCCCATCAGCTTCGATTGCATGTTGGTTCCCCTTTCGAGCAAACATTGGTCCAAGTTTCATTTAGACGAGAATCCCCTAAAAGTCCCCTTCGATCCACAAGCAATGGCCTCCTGCATGTGTATTCTTATTCACTGGGCAAAAAAAATCCTCATGCTTGCCTTGGTTTCACAAGGAAAAGACCCATCAGCTTGCCTTCGATCTACAAGGCAAAAGGCCCTTTTTATTGGTCTTCGATTCACAAGACAAAGGGTTGCCTCAGACATGCTTCAATTCACTAGGAGATGGCCTCTTTTACACTTGATTTGACCTATCTCATGCTAGCGCCCACAAGGAATTGGCTGCCTTTGTGCTAGCTTCGACTAGGCAATGGTCCCCTTTGAAACAATTTTTCACACTTCGACACGCATGTTAGTCCCCCTTCGAAGGCACATTTATGAGGTCCCTTTGAAGAAGCATTCATTGGTCCATTCGAAGGACACATGGTTACTGAATACAAGCTTGTCTTATGATGGGTCTTAGTCCTACATGTGGCTAGGCCCATGCCTCTTGTGCAATGGCATTCGAAGGTGGTGACAAAGGAGGTTTCGATTGGCCAGAATGAATTTTTTGTTTGGGTTATTTGAATCAAGAAGATAAGGCAAGTAGGTAGGCTCAATCAAAGAAGATATAAGGATATATTAGTGGCCCGTTCGAAGGAGATAACTCCTGGCCAATCGAAGATCAAGGATAAAGTGTACTTCGAAGGCATGTTAACAAAGTGTCCTTCGATTGGCATATCATGGAAAGATGTCTTTAGATAATCAAGCAATCAATGCAGAAACTGACTGATTGAAGAAGCACTAATAAATAAGTTTCTGAACACTTTGAATCAAAACTATAGGCTAATCGAAGAGCAACGCTGAAGGGCATTCAAAGGAGTCAAAGTGTCCAGGTTGATGCAACCTACGAAAATGGCAAGAATGTAACATAAATGGATGATTTTAAAATTCTTGAAGGCCATGTTAAAGACTTAATTCTTGCCATATTTATCAAGCTTCGACCAAAGGTATCCCAGGATTTCGATTCCCATCAAGTTAGAAGCCCAAAATAACTCAGAGCAAGCTGGCAGAAACACATGATTGAACCAAATATGGCAAGTTTTCATGAAAAAATCAAATCAAATCTCTCCCTCATGATGACCAAAGATTTGGTACACAAATATTAACCTAAATCTTTGCCTATATAAACCCAACAATTCCAGAAGCAAAGGGACGGCCTCATACACGCATATACATTGCCTAGAAAGCTACAGAAAATTACCAAAAATCTAGCGAAGTAGTGTAATTCAAAAAGCCAATTCCAGCCACATTCAATCCGTTCCAGGTGTCCCATCATCACCTTGAGGATCCCAGGAGTGCCTATCAGCCCCCCTTGATGTTTAAAACCTCTTAAAACAAGCAGATTTCGTTTCTCTAGTAGGGTAAAATTCTCACGCTCTAATCTCTCAGTTCATGCAATTTAAATAAATTCGATGCACAAATCCATACTCATGTTGTTGTTTAGATTTGTTTTTACATAGCACATGCCAGGTTAAGGAAGGAATCCAGAAACACCATTGTTAGGGTAACCTGCGATGTTTTAGTCGTATCTCCCTGTGCAAACACCTTAAGTCCAAATCACTGCCATGGTGTTAACACCTCAGTATTTTATGATATTTTTAAATATATTGTTTTCTTGTTGTTTGTATTAATGATTGAACAAATGGCCCAGTGGTGAAGGATGTGTGTTTAAGCTAGGAAAGATTGGGGTTCGACACCAGGTCTAGGTCGAAAGTCACCTCCTGTCATGGATCGAAGGAGACAACTCCTATCCTAGATCAAAGGAGATAGCTCCTATCCTAGATCGAAGGAGACATCTCATGCCTTGGATCGAAGGAGGTAGCTCATACCCTGGATCGAAGTGGACAACTCCCACTCTGGATCGAAGGATATCTATTCATTGTTTTATTTTTGGTTTTGTTTATTTCTATTGTTTTCTTGTTCCTTTTTTATTAACGTTAAAACAAAAATCATAAAAAAATTAGGTCTAGTTTATTTTTTTAATTAAAATTATTAACTAATTAATTTAATTACTTTAACATCTTTCTTAAAATAAAAATGACAGACTTAGATTTATTTCATTCAAACCGTTCTTAACAAAAAAATACAAAAATATTAGAATTAGGTTTAATTTCATTTGATATTTATTTTCTTAATTAAATTTAGATTTAAGTTAATTTTAAGTATTTTCTTAATAAGCACAAAAACAACCAAAAAAATATTTTTATGTTTTACTTAGCAATTTCTTAGGGTCTTTAGACGTTCATCTCTATTTCGCGTGCATTATCTTGTGCTCGCATTTTTCATAATAATGTATCTGCTGACAGTATGTAATAGATTAAACTAGGTCTTTATGGATTTTATTTATTTTATTTACCCATTTGGATATGTAAATACCCCCTCCCCAAAGCACTGTAATAGCGTAGATTTAAATTCTCGCACTTTAAGTATCTGCAAAATATTAACTGCTAGTAATTTGGATTGCATGACAAGACTGAAAAATTAAAACGTTAGCAAACCTAAATGTGCAAGATAAATAGCTGAACTAAACAAAATTGCACATGTACACCTCTAGGGTACCCCACTTTGGTTGCCTTCGGAAAAACAGTCATGTCCCTCGAAACGGGGACACTTTAGCAAAGACCCGTAAATCAAAAGATCATAGTACCTCGATGACCCTACAGTTACCTCTCAGTAAATGATCTAGTCCCTAAAACAAAATTGCTAAAGCGTCTCCATATGTTGCCTTTATGACTGTATGTCCCTTCGATTGTCCCTCATACATACAACGATAGGGCTACCTACTCAGTAATAGTAGGATAACACTGTCTAAAAGATAGGAGGAAAAGAACAACTTTTTTCGAGTACGAGTAGATAACTGTTAGATGATTGCTCAAAACATACTTTTTTTACACTTACACATTTCAAAAACAACTTTCAAAAACATTTGCTTTGTCAACACTCTTGAGGACTGATACAAGAGTTATCATGAAGAAAATTTCCGCACTAAATCATTTCAAAACATTTTTTCAAAACACACAAAGTAAAAGGTACTTTTAAAATGAGCTAAGTATCTAAGAGCCCGTAGATAACTACAGATGGAAAGGGTGCTAACACCTTCCCTTTCCATAATCTACCCCCCTTACTCAGAAAATTCTCGAAAAGGTCTTTTTCTGTTCTTTTCACCCTTTCCTTGATTTGGATAAAAGAAAAGTCGGTGGCGACTCTTGCTTACCGCAACATTTGAAAACATAAACACAAAACCAGTACAACAGTCGGTTCTTCCAACGCATCACAGAACTGGCGACTCTGCTGGGGATTTTATAAAAAATTGGGGTTACCTTAGAGTTAGTTCATTTTAAAACTGTTTTAATTGCTTGTTTTGTATGCTTTATCCTTAAAGGGTTTCTTGGGTTATTGTTAAAGATCCTACACCCGGATCTGGGGCACCTTATTAGGTACGTAATAATAAATCATGGAGGTTGTACGGTGTAGACCGGTATGGACAAAGTGATGGCTACATTAGCGTGATACTCTGGCTTGTACTAATGTTCCTTGAGTCAGTCAAGGATAACATTAGGCTTCCTTATAGTGTCATTAAGCGCTAAATGACCTTTAGATCCTTTAATTGACTCATCCTAAGCCATTAGAAAGTAGTGATATGGCCAGCTTTGGTTCCGATTAAAGATTGGTTGATACTCGATGCTACACTCATTGAGATTGGACTTTTGGGATATTCTGGCTGCAATACTTCGGTGCTTGAGCTAGAACAATGCCTAAAAGGAAGGTCGGTGATACGAGACTCCTTAGAACGCTGTTACTATTAATAGGACAGGTTGAGCCAACTAAATTCAAGAGGGTACTTACCTACAAACCCCATGCAAGCCTGAACCTAAGGCTGCTTGTGTGACTTATTTTCCTTCATTATCTAACAACTTGAACTCATTGCAGGGCTTTTGTTTGTATTTCTTGCAGGACCTTGTTTGTATATATTATTCAATAAACTGGTTTTCTTACAAGACATACTTGTCTTCATCACCCTGCATTTTTGCTTGATGCATAACATACACATCATAGCATCATACCATAGAATTTTCTTAACCATTTCAAGGATCTCAAGGGCCGGCGATGCAGGTTATGATAAAGCATATGTCTAGCAAGGGGAAGGGGCTATGACCCACTCGACATGGTGAGCTTGTTTCTCAAGGAAGGACGATCAACAATACGAAGTTCTTCAAGCAAAGTTGTAGTCAACTCCTAACATCTTCTTGTATTTACCCCGCGAGACCCTCGAAAACATCGCATAAGCATATCATGCATGTCATTGCGTAGCAGGTATTTCAAGACAAGCTTCTTATCTTTTCGCTGTTTATTTCAGCAAAAGAAATGGCTCTTGAATAGACAGTAAAAGTCCTTCAAACTCAAAACGCTCAGTTCCAACAAATGTTCTTGGCTCTAGTTAAGGGGCAGGAAGAATTGAAAAATCTCGTCATCAAAGAGAAGAGGAAGAAGGCAAAGAAACCGACTGGTGTCTTGAATATGGGAAGAAGTCTTAGAGGACCTGTTAAGAGAGCTCTAGATCTTTCAACTCCATCAAATGAGAGGGATAATCATGAAGAAGATAACAACCCGAGGACTGATGAAGATGAAGCTGACTACTCTGAGGAACAATATCCTCCTGCTGATGATAAATACAAACAGCTGGAAGATCGCCTCAATACTATGGAGATTCAGCAGATACCTGGCTTAGAATTTGAAGAGTTAGGGTTAGTTTTTGGGGTGGTCATCCCACCAAAATTCAAGGTTTCCATATTCGCTAAATATGACGGGGTCTCTTGTCCTAAACTTCACTTAAGATCATACGTTACAAAGATCCTGCCTCACACTAATGACCGAAAGTTATGGGTTCATTTCTTCCAAGAGAGTTTGGATGGAACTTAACTGGAGTGTTTCTATCAACTAGAAGGAACTGACATCCATACATGGGAAGATTTGTCTGTTGTTTTCTACAAGAAGTACCAATACAATGTTGACCTGGAACCAACTCGAGTGCAATTGCAGAATATGTCCATGGGCCTAAGAGAAGGGTTCAAGTAATATGCATAGAAATGGAGGGGTTTGGCTGGCAGGGTGCAACCTCCTCTGACTGATCGGGAGATGGTAGACATGTTCATGGGCACTCTGACATGCACATTCTTTAATTTACTGATTGGGAGTTCTTCATCTGGTTTTACGGATATGGTTCTGACTTGGGAAAGGATTGAAAACCGTATCAAGAGTGGGAAGATTCCGATGGCTTCATCTTATATTGCTGAGAAGAAGCCATTTGGTGGCAAAAAAGATATTAATGATGTCTATGGCCAAAAGAGCCATAGTAAAAATAACCACCATCAGTCTGTGGGAGCAGTGTTAATGTCTAATCCTACACCTATTCAACATCAACGGGGAAATAGGCATAGGATAAAGTATCAAGAGAGGCAGTACACTAATATTAATATGCCTTTGTTTAAAACGTTACAACAATTGCTAAAAGCGGATCTGATTACACTAAAGGATCCTCCTCAAAAACCCGATACCTCTTCTCCTAAGTACAATCCTAATGTAAAATGTGGTTACCATTCTGATAGTCTTGGGCACGATACCAATAACTGTGGGACTTTAAAGAACAAGATTCAGGATTTGATCGACAACAAGGAGATCGAATTTGACTCTCCTAACACCCCATTGTGATCATTACTCCCATGCCAAATCATGGTCAAAATTGAGAGCATTTATTCCATTTGAATTATTAGTTGTAATTTCATTGTTGCTTAAAAAAATTTATATTTATGTCAAACTTTGGTTATTCATATTAATACATTGCATATGTTTGTCTTGAATTATTTTATTTGTATTAATTATATTCAAACTGTGTTTTTACTTCCTTTTTTGTGATATTCAACTCTCGATTAAAATCTTTAAGCCTTTAGAGGGAGGATGACAAAAATGATACCACAGTCTCTACAATATGCTATTAAACAGACCCCGCTGACGATGTACAGGTGTTGTTTCAAATCCTAAATAGTGGAGTTATAAGGAAGATAATTCCTAGTCTACCCCTTTGAGCCTAAGAAGTAGGAGTTTTTTTCTTTTCATACAAATTAAAATCCTTAATCATAACCCGGGGCATGATAGCTTTCTCATTTAATTCAGAGGTCCATTCAGTCGCAATAATATGGGTAGCTTTCTCATCCTTCATACACGACAAATAGTGTAGAAGATTCCTTCCAAAAGATGCTGATGGTTCCATATAATCATTAAAGCAGGCAGTCATTACTTTTCAAAAGAAAAGCCCGCTAAGTCAAAACCTATGAAGGGGACTTAAAAAACTGGGGCATCCCGCTGACTATAATCACAAAAGAAATAGTTCAGGCAAAGGTATGGATAACAAAATCAAAAAAAGAGGTCCTACAAATCCTAAAAAAAAAGGTTACAAAAACGACTGCCTTCTCAAACAAACGTTCAATTTCTGAACCATCACCAAGTATCAGAGCAAAGGTTCCAGACTCAATTGGGATCTAAACGCATAATTAGATGAGCATGGGATTGAAGAACGTGTTGGGTACAAATAAAATTTGACCCTTTATCCTTTGTTTCCTAAACCGTGAACCAGGCCACGTTATAACACTTAAAAGTCCTAGCTGAAGCATGGGTTAGTTCGAAACCATACTGTTACAAAAGGTATCCTAACTGCTGTAGGGTTCACTATAAATCATGAGCTGATATCACACTCTTACAAAACTTGTTTGTTTGACTAAAAAATGAATTTTCAAACTTCAAGACAGACATAAACTTTGCATTCTTAAAATACCATTGTTTGCATATGACTATTTGTTCAACGGCAGAGAAATTCGCACGAGGATATTTGAGGAACAAAATCCCCTCAGTAGACAGAATCACCTCAGATGGAAGGACATTCCACTGATAGAACTTTCATAATCAAGGGGCATAGCATGGTGTCCAGCTGATCTGGGGCAGTCAAGTCAAGGTTCAAGGAATCTCTCAAAAATGCCAAATAGCCAAGGACAGATCTCCATCTGAATCAGTTGGGGCATTGGACATGAATTCTAGCAACGAATCCTATACGACCAAACAAACATCTTTTGGCAGCGTGGCAACACTTACTGCTATGTACAGTGACAATTATCCGTAACTGGTGAACGTGGACATAGTCGGAAAATTCTACGCATGAACATAGGCCCGCTAGGTTGACTGGCCTAGGCAAAAATAAGGGCATCCCGGCGAACCAAAAGGTTTCGGGAAAAAATTAGGGATATACATATGAAAAATCTGTACACCCGGCAAGTCGAAAACCTAAAAAGGTAGCTTGGGCAAAAAAGGGTATCCCGATGGACTGAAAATCTGAAAGGACAGTCCAGGAAAAAGTTAGGGATTAAAGCGTACGACTACATCCCGTCATCTCGTCACTTTTCTATCAGTAGAAGGTTTATTACCCTGATCAACATTCACCAAGGACTCCAGATGTTGGGAGAACAGTCAAACCGTCTACAAAATCCCCGACAGATATTTTCTCCAGCAGGTACAGAGGCAGGGGAATCCTGCTACAAGGTCACCGCCATATTCTCAGCATGTAGCCTAATGGTGTCAGGTGTTCTCATATCCCCGATGGAGCAAGAATCTCCAAATTACTACTGCAATATCTAGAAAATTCCCTAGTGAAGTCATCAAACTTTTTGGTTTCCCCAACATGATTCCATAAAGATCCCCAAGTGGATTATGGAGTTTCCTTCCCCAACAGAGTTTATTTCCCTAACAACGGAAATCTGTCTCTCATCACAAGGTACTTTTAAAATGACCTAAGCATCTAAGATCCCCTAGATAACTACGGATGGAAAGGGTGCTAACACCTTCCCTTTCCATAATTTACCCCCCTTACTCAGAAAATTCTCGAAAAGGTATTTTTCTGTTCTTATCACCCTTTCCTTAATTTGGATAAAAGAAAAGTCGGTGGCGAATCTTGCTTACCACAACATTTGAAAACACAAACGCAAAACCAGTACAACATTCAGTTCTGCCACGGTATTGCAGTAGTTAATAGGGTTGTTAAATCTTCAATGGAAGAGATGAAAGTAGTATCATCAATTGCGTTAACACCTTTGCCGTGATTTGGAATTGGTGCGGTTATCATATTTGGAGTAGTAGGTGGATCAAATTCAATTGTTTTATTGTCTATCAGATCTTGAATTTTATTCTTCAGAGCCCAATATTGATCAGTTTCATGCCCGGGGCTGTTAGAATGATACACACATTTGGCATTTGGATTGTACTTAGGTGATGAAATGTTTGGATTGGATGGTGGATAGCGCAATGTCACTAAGTTGGCCTTCAACAGATGTTGTAAGGCTTAGGAACGTGACATGATTATCCTCGCCACCAGGATTGGATGGTGAAATAGTCAATGGCAACCAGGATGAAACTATATCCGTTGGAAGCCGTGGGCTTGATCTCTCCAATCATGTCAATGCCCCACATTGCAAATGGCCAAGGAGCAGTCAGAACATTGAGAGGAACCGAAGGGATATGAACTTTATCAGCGTAGACATGACATTTGTGGCAAGTACGGGAATGTTGATGGCAGTCAGCTTCCATGGTAGACCAGTAATAGCCTGCCCTTAGGATCTTCTTAGCCATTGTATGCCCGCTCAAGTGAGTGCCAAATGTGCCGCTGTGTATCTCAGTCATGATCAACTCTGCTTCAGCTTTGTCTACGCATTGGAGTAATACACAATCATGGCTTCGTTTGTAAAGGATGTCGTTGCTCAGGAAGAATTTAGCAGTGAATTTCCTTAAGAACTTCTTGTCGTTTACGAAAGCTCCTTCGGGATAATCTCTAGTCTCGAGATACCTTTTGATTTCATGGAACCAAGGTTGTTCCACTACCTCTTCGGTATTAATCTCGTGACAATGCGCCGGTTCATCCATTCGCTCGATAGTGATTTGGGGAGCCTCGTTATCCCAGTTGAGTTTAAACATGGAGGACATTGTAGCTAGAGCATCTGCTAGCTGATTCTCTTCTCGCAGGAAATGCTCGAAGGTAATTTGCTCGAAATGAGGCAACAATGTCAAGACATGTTCTTTGTATGGGATAAGATTAGGATGCTTGGTATCCCACTCTCCTTTGATTTGGCTGATAACCAAAGCCGAGTCCCCAAATACGATCAAAGATTTGATCCCCAAGTCTATAGCAGCCTTGAGACCAAAGATGCAAGCTTCATACTCAGCCGTGTTATTTGTGCAGCTGAAGCAAAGTCGGGCCGTGAAAGGTGTGTGACAGCCTTCCGGAGAAATGAGTACCGCGCCGATACCGTTTCCAAGTGCATTTGAAGCGCCATCAAAGTACAGGGTCCATCGGGATCCCTTTTCGGGTCCATCATACGGTCCGTTACTTTCAATGTTGTCCAAATTCATGATGTCCTCGTCTGGGAAGTCAAATCTCATGGGCTGATAGTCTTCGATAGCTTGATGAGCCAGATGGTCAGCTAGTACACTTCCTTTTATAGCTTTTTGGGTGGTGTACTGGATGTCATACTCGGTTAAGATCATTTTCCATCTGGCTATCCTTCCAGATAAAGCAGGCTTTTCGAAGATATACTTGATAGGATCCATTTTGGAAATCAGCAGGGTAGTATGAGTCAACATATACTGCCTTAGTCGGCGAGCAGCCCATACCAAAGCGCAACAAGTTTTCTCGAGCAGTGAGTAGCGAGTCTCACAGCCGGTAAACTTTTTTCTAAGGTAATAAATAGCATGCTCTTTTCGACCAGACTCGTCATGATGGCCCAAAACACACCCCATTGAGTTATCCAAGACGGTCAGATACATGATCAATGGTCTTCCTTCGACAGGTGGCATCAGAATAGGAGGTTCTAGCAAATACTCCTTGATTTTATCAAAAGCAGCTTGGCAATTATCGTTCCACTCGACTACCTGATCTTTCTTCAAGAGTTTGAAAATTGGCTCACAGGTAGAAGTCAGATGAGAGATGAATCTGGCAATATAGTTCAAGCGCCCCAAGAATCCTCTAACCTCCTTTTCAGTACGGGGAGCAGGCATCTCTTGTATTGCTTTTACTTTTGCGGGATCGACTTCAATGCCTTTGTTGCTCACAATGAATCCTAGAAGTTTACCAGACCTAACTCCAAAAGTGCACTTACTTGGATTCAGCCTGAGTTTGTATTCTTTCAACCTGGAAAACAACTTTTCTAGATGTTCAAGGTGCTCATCCTCTGTTTGTGACCGAGCTATCATATCGTCTACGTAAACTTCAATCTCATGATGTATCATATCATGAAACAAAGCTACCATGGCGCGTTGATAAGTTGCCCCTACGTTCTTCAGCCCGAACGGCATCACCTTGTAATAGAAAGTGCCCCATTGGGTGACAAAAGTTGTTTTCTCCATATCCTCGGGGGCCATTTTGATTTGATTGTAGCCCGAGAATCCATCCATGAAGGAAAACACTTTGTGCTGAGCTGTATTGTCGATCAAAATGTCAATGTGTGGCAGCGGAAAATCATCTTTGGGGCTGGCCCTATATAAATCCCGGTAGTCCATACACATCCTGACTTTGCCATCTTTTTTAGGTACTGGCACGATGTTAGCGACCCATTGAGGATAGGACGTAACATCCAGAAAGCCAGCGTCGAATTGCTTCATCACTTCTGCTTTGATCTTTTCAGACATGTCAGGCCTCATTCGACGGACTCTTTGCTTGATCGGTGGGCAATCCTCTCTTGTAGGGAGACGGTGAACCACGATGTCTGTGTCTAAACCCGACATGTCTTCATAAGACCAAGCGAAGATTTCAACATATTCGTTCAACAATTGTATCAGGCGTTCCTTGACACTCGCTTCCAGATTGGCACCCACTTGCACCTCCTTCCGGTCTTCCTCGGTCCCCAAGTTGACAGTTTCCAATGACTCTTCGTGCGGCAAGATGGCCCTTTCCTCTTGCTGTAGAAGTCTGGCTAGTTCCCCTGGTACTTCACAAACTTCGTCATCTTCAAACTCGGCTTGATTGACCAGATCTTCAGAGTTATTGAAGGATATAGCAGAATAGTCACCCATGGAATCCGGAGTGGATGGGTACCTGCATTTGTGAGTGTGGGTGTGTGTAAGGGATAGCCATCCTTAAACGAAAAATGAAAAATGAAAGAAAATGAACACGAGCAGTTTATCAAATGAAAAACGTCTAATGAATCATTAAACATGGCATATGGATATGAAAAATAATCAAAACCCTTACAAATGGACCTACATGCCCCAGGCAAGGCACGAGGTGAAAAAGATAGTGTACGGATTGTTTGAAAATAAATATTACAGACCAATAGGAAATGTTTGACAGATAAATTACTGATGAATAAAAGTGATGGGGACAAAGTCTTTTGCCTCCCAGTTGCACAATCCTCCTTTGATAGTTGGGTAAATCCACTCTTCGATGTTGCTCTTTTTGTCTTCATCCTCCAAAGCGTTGATTCCGTAGGGAGAAATTTTGACTGGCGCCCTTTCAATCTTCGACCAGCGCATAGCTTTCTGGCCCGCGGTAGTGAACCCTAATCCAAATTTGTCTGTCTTATGTGGAATATCAGGCAACTGCCCCCATGCTGAATTCTTCCCTTCCTTTATTGCGGCCTTTGCATCCTCCAGAGATGCCATCCTGGCCATCTGCCTCGGTGTCTCAGCTGCCAACTTTGCTACTGTTATTTTAGGAAGGACTTCTTCGAAATGCTGAAAAGGCGTCTCAATGAACTCCCCCTCTACCTCCACGTACCGGAATGAGTTTAAGTGACTGATCATGTACTCCTCTTCACCATGGGCAGTAATGATCTTTCCCTTGATAGGATACTTCAACATCTGATGCAAGGAGGAGGTGACTGCCCCATCATGGTGTATCCAAGGCCTACCCAACAAGCAAGAGTATGATGGACGGATGTCCATCACATAAAAAGTAGATTTAAACACCTCGGTGCCTATCTTGATGGGAATTTCAACCTCCCCATGGACCATTCTCTTCGAACCATCGAAGGCTCTGACAACAATATCACTCGGCTTCAACTCCAACCCTTCACAATCTAGTCGGTCCAAGGCCTTCTTAGGCAGCACATTCAGTGACGAACCGGTATCGACCAAGACATGTGCGAGAGTAGTTCCTCGGCACTCGACTGAAATGTGCAACGCATCATTGTGGTTTCTACCTTTAGGAGTTAGGTCGGCATCAGAGAAACCTAATCCATTGTCCGCAGTTAGGCTAGCCACGCAATTCTGAAATTGATCTGCAGAGGTTTCTTGGGGCACATGGGCTGCCTTCAGGAATTTGATCAAAGCTTTAGCGTGCGCTTCCGAGCAAAGTAGTAGTGCTAGCATGGAGATCTTTGAAGGGGTTTGCCCCAGTTGTTCTACCACATCGTAGTCACTCCTTTTGATAATCTTAAAGATCTCATCCATTTCCTTCTTGGAGGTTTCCGGGATGACCAAGGGTTGAGCCCTCGTCCTGACGAGCTCATCTTGGATTCCCTTACCTTTATCAGCAGCAGTAGGGGGGACAACACTAGGAACAACAACATCTTCAATCAATGGGGTTCTAGCGGAGAGTTTTATTGGTGCAGGGATAACCTTGTCAGTAGATGAGGGTCCAAAGATTGCTCTTGGAGGGGCAATCTCTGGAGAAAATATTCTCCCGCTCCGGGTGATTTTGCTCGTGCCTGCAATGTTACCAATGCTGGCTTCTTCATCATCTGAACTTTCTTCAGTTATTTCGATTTGCTTAATACCATGGTAGTAGACGTCATCGCCATAGTTCCATGGTATTGACTTCTCAGAAACATAGGGGACAGGCCCTGGCATTGTTATCTTCAAAGGAACAGATTTCGTAGCTGGTGTAATCTTAACAGGCTTTCTGACGGCCTTGGAAAGATTGGCGTGAATGGTTATGATTGAGACATCTTCAGTATGGGTTGGAACAGCAGAAACTTTTTCAAACAAAATTTGTCGACTATCCATTAGGCCTTGGATGCCTTTCTTCAATAACGGGCAATCAAACGGCAGAGAGTAACAACAATAGCAGTCTTCTTTACATCCCGGGAAGATCCCGGCCCTTAACAGATTCAACTTGATGGTCAACAATGGAGTTATCAGATCATTGACATCAGCAACTTACAAATCTTCTTCAATGGCATTGATATTCCGGTCGTGCTTCGGCATGGGAGCAGATATCACATTAGGCTTCTTCGGAGCGTCAAACTCTACCTCCTTCGCCTCTATCAGGTCTTGGATCTTATGCTTGAGTGCCCAACAATCATTGGTGTCGTGCCCAACACTGTCAGAATGGTAGGCGCATTTAGCATTAGGATGATAATGAGGAGAGGACATATTCACATTCTTTGGTGCTTCCTTGATAGTGGCGAGATTCAACTTTAACAGATGGGGAAGCACTTGCGCTGGAGTCATATTAATACGGGTGAACTGCCGTTGAGGCCGTTCCACTCATTGCTGATTTGGTCTAGACTGGTTATAGTGAGGCTGCTCACTTGAAGAATTTTGAATCATTACGGCCCCCACAGTTGGCCGGCGCTCAGTCTTCCCTGCTCTACTCTGAGAATATACCACATTCGTTTCCTTCTTAAAAGGCTTCTTCTCAACACTTGCAGCAACACCCTTCTGAATCTTTCCTGACTTGATGCCGGCTTCTATTCTTTCGCCTGTTAGGATCAAATCGGTAAACCCCGCGGAAGAGTTACCAATCAGATGATTGAAAAAAGGCCCAGATAGGGTCCCTAGAAACATATCGACAAGTTCACGGTCGATTAAAGGAGGCTGCACCCTGCCAGCCAAATCCCTCCATTTTTGTGCATATTCTTTGAATCCTTCGCCTGTTCCTAATGACATACCCTGAAGTTGGGTACGCGTAGGAGCAAGGTCAGAGTTGTACTGATATTGTTTGTAGAAGGCGGTGGCCAAATCTTCCCAATTTCGGACGCTGGTTCCTTCTAGCTGATAAAACCACTCCAATTGAGCCCCAGAAAGGCTGTCTTGAAAGAAATGAATCCAAAGGTTTTTATCTGCCGTATAGGGTTGGATCTTTGTCACGTAGGACCTGAGATGAATTTTTGGATAGGACAGCCCATCATACCTCACAAACACTGGCACTTTGAACTTTGGGGGAATCACAATCCCGGCAACCAGACCCAAGTCTTCAAAATCCAAACCCGGTACTCTCTGTAGTTCCATGGCGGCCAACCTGTCTTCTAAACCTTTGTATTTATCATCAGCTGGAGGGTATTGTTGGTCAGAATAGTCTTCATCCTCTTCGACCTCTTCTTCTTCCACCTCGGACTCGGAAGGTACCGCAGCCCCACCTCCTTTACTGGTCCCTTCATCAGAAGTAGGAGGAAATTCAAGCACTCTCCTGGCCTCTCTGTCAAATCTTCTCCCTAAAGTAGCCACCCCAAGTCTCTTTTTCTTCTTTTTCACTGGGTCTTTATTCCCCAGCAAGGTCTTGAGATCCTCCTGACCTTTAGCCAAGGTCGTCAGGAGTTGCTGGAACTGTGCATTTTGAGCTTGCAGGTCTTTGACTGTTTGCTCGAGATCCATCCTACTGAAATAAACAGCAGACAGATAAGGAAACCTGGAGTGAGACCTGTTAATGCACATGATGAATGATATTCTTATGTATGCAATGCATTCAAGGATTTAGAACATTCAAAATTTTTGCAGACAAAGAAGAACGCACGTCATATTAATAAGAAGAAATTTGTTAGTACATAAATGCCCCATGGGCCAAATATTACAAAAATAACTTCTCAAGGTAAAAAGACATTGCGCATCCTCTTTGGCGCAATGTAGGTGTTGAGGGCCTCTTGCTCATGGAGTCGGCGGGTAAGCTCTAGAACCTTCTTCTCACTGGCGTAGAAGCTAGCTTCAAAAGTGTTCCGTTCCTCCTTGAGCTGAATCCAACTTTTCTGCATTTCCTCCCACGATGTAGGCATGTCTGGATGTATGATGGTGTAGGGAACCTCTCCTTCCTTGACGGGCTCTTTAATCACAGGGAGTACATGAGGATAAGGTATCATTAGACTTTGGGATCGGGCTCGTACCCACTTGTGATAAGGCTCAAGAGGGATGGAGTTCTTGTGTCCCAGAGTCTTGCTATCAACCTTGTTGGGCCTTCCCCAAGCTCTGATGAATCTTTGGCGAAGTCCTTGAGCGTCGTTGTCGAAGTCAAAAACTAGGTCAGGAATCAACATGTCATGAGGGCCATCCCTCCGTGCATATCCAAATTGCCTCAAAGCTAGGCAAGGGTTGTAGGTGATACCTCCTCTGATTCCAAGTAAAGGAACATTAGGAAACTCTCCACAATGATCGACGATGATGACATTTTCTCTGGACTGAGAACACCAATGTACATCAGAGTGAGTAAGAGTCATCAACCGTTGGGACCACCTTGAGCCTTGGTCATTCTTCAGGGCAGATTGTGGAAGGTGCGAAATAAACCACCTTGCAAGGAGAGGAGTACAGCACATGAGAACACCCCTCTGCCTCATTGTTCGTGTGTAAAATGAGTGAAGGATGTCCCCAAGCAATGTTGGTATTGGATTTCTGGACAAGAAGATTTTGACGGCGTTGACATCTATCAATTGGTCAGAGTTTGGGAACAAGACTAACCCATAGATAAGGAGTGCCATAATTTCTTCAAAGGCTTGTAGGTCCAATGAATTCCAACATTCTTGTGCCTTCTCAAATAAGAATTTTGCTAAGAATCCTTTGACGCCGCTTCTGGTTTCCCAATGCCCCTTGATGTCAGATGGTTGTAGATGTAATGCTCGAGCAACATCTTCCGGCTTTGGTTCCTTTTCCGTACCGTTGAAGGGTAGTTGATTAAGGATAGGGATTCTTAGGAGTTGAGAAAACTCCTCCAAAGTGGGCACCAACTGGTAATCAGGGAAAGTGAAACAGTGGTGAAGAGGGTAAAAGAACTGGAATAGCACTTTCATCATGTCTTCTTCAATGTTGGTGTTGACTAAGCTGAGCAGTCTACCATGTCTTTCACTGAAGGATGAACTTTCCGGAATTCTTGAGGTGAGCTCCTTGAGTTGAGGGGAGATTCTCACAAGGTTTACTTGGATGGTTTTTCTGCGAGGAATTTCCATGACCTATAAAACAAGAACAAAGATGAAGATCCAAACCCTTGAATTGGTTAGTGAATGCATATGATGTTTTATGATGTTTATGATGTATGCACAAAACAAATGTACAAGCAATTCACACCAAACCCTAGTTTCAGGCTTGCATGGGGTTTCATAGGTAAGTACCCTCTTGAGTGTAGTTGGCTTAAAAACCTGTCCTATAAATAGTAACCGGGTTCTAAGGAGCTCAATATCACTGGATTGTTTTCATTGTTCATTGTTTCGGTTTAGCCACTTAACTAGTGACCAAAATATTCCAAGAAAACAACCCTCAATGAGTGTAGTATCGAGTATCTACCAACTTCGGACTGCACCAAAGCCGGTCATCTCACTACCCCTAGTAAAAGGCCAAGATGGTCAAGTAAGGTTCTAGGTCATTAGTGCTTAGTGACATCACTCAGCGGCCCCGTACTCTCCTTGATTGAACTCAAGGGTTACCGGTACTCACAAATATGTCGCACTAATATAGCTATTGCTTCAACCGTGTCGGTATACCCCGCATAGTTTCCATAACGTATTGCTATCTATGAATGTTTCCCAAAATTCGGGTGTAGGATTGCAAACCCAAACAATAGAGCCAAGATATAAAGCAATCAAATCAAACAATTAGTCATGCAAGAGGGTGATCTAAGCCCTAAGGTTACTCCACTTTTAAAAATATCCCCAGAAGAGTCGCCAGTTCTGTGATACGATGGGAGAACTGACTATGGTTTTGCGTTTGTTTTCGCAAATGTTTTGGTTGAGGAAGAGTCGCCACCGACTTTTTATTTTATCCTAAGGAAAGGTTTAAAAAGCACAGCAAAAACCTTTGAGATTTTTTCTTGGGTTCGGGGAGTAGATTATAGAAAGGGAAGGTATTAGCACCCTTTCTATCCATGGTTATCCATGGGCTCTTAGGTACTTGCTTAGATCAACTTGCCTTGGTTTTCAATTGTTTGAAATGGTGCTTTGTGTGTGGTTTTGAAAATGTTTTGAAAAAGATGCCTTGTCTAGGCTACCCTTGTAACAATTCTTTACTCGAATGTTTTACAAAAGGTGTTTGTCTTTTTGAAAAGATGTTTCAAGGTTTTTTGAAAGTTTGTTTTGAAAGTGTGATTTGAAAAATAGGCAAGTGTTTTTGATTTTGCAAGTTGACAAGTACTTAAGAGCTATCTACCCTAAAGTTCTCAAATATTTTTGCTATGTTTTAACCCTTTTAACAATTTTGTTCCACCATTGCATTTGGTGGACAATCTTGTGTTAGGATGCGAAAGGGACGGGCGCGGGTCATCATTTAGACCATAATTGCAATGGTGCTAAGTATCTTTGGGCAATTTTTCCTTGAAAGGGACTTGATCATTTTAGGCAACTTTTCGAAAGCGTCATCGAGGGACTATGATCATTTGAATTGTTTGCTTTGTTTTTGCCCAAAGAAACCTAACATACAATATGGCCCAATTATTGAAGGCAACAGGTGGAATACCCTAGGGGTGCAAGTGTGATATGTGTTGTCCATTTTCATGCTTGTTTATCTTGAAATTAGGTCAAACTATTTTTGTCGTTTTTATTTGCATACAAACCCTAATTCTAACATGGTATATTTAGAAAGCGTTAAAGTGCAAAAAGTAAAATTCCTAAACTATTACAACACAATATGGGAAGGGGGGTACAAATGTTCAAATGGGGGGTATTTGACAAGAAATTTAAATCTAACTATTACATCAATTTGGAATATTTACAAAGTAATCAATTGCATAAATTAAATGGAAATAAAATAAATATGCAAAATGCAAAAAGGGTTTTTATATGTATGAAAAAAGTATTTTTTATGTCAAATAAAATAAAAATGAAAAGTATTATTTTTTGGAGTTTTTGTGTTTTAAGGGTAAAACCCTAATTTTATTAAGTAAATATATTAACTATTTAATATGTATAATATTTAATAATTATATACAAAAATAAAATAAAATGAAGTATATTTATAAAAAAAGTATTTTTTGAGGTCAAATATTAATAAAAGAAAAATGTATGTATTTTTGTATTTTTTGCCCTAAATATATTAATATATATATATATATATGAATATCTTGATTATTCACTAAATATATTATATATACAAGAATAATAATAATTAATATTCATAAAAAAAAGTATATTTTATATAAAATATTTTAAGAAGATAAAACAAAATAAAAATGAAAATAAAATGGTGTTTACATTATTTTTGGTATTTTAAGTAAAAAAAGGTTTATCTATTTATTTATGTACAAATAACTAATCTAAACAAATAAATGCCTATAAATTCAAAAATGGTGTAAAAAATTATTTTTATATTTTTAATATCATGAGAAAAAAATAAATAAGTCAGAATGAAAAAAGAAAAGTCAAAAAATCATGAAAACAAACAAAATGGGCTCAGGGGGTGTCAAAGTGAAAATGTGGTGTGAAAAGAAATAGCACAGAAGGCCCAGCCCACCAAGTCTTTCTTCAACCTCCAGCCAGAAAGATGTTCAAAAACGCGCGCCTGAACACCAATTCAAACATCTGGATTCCTTGATCTTTTGCATAAACTTACAACATAAGAAATGTTAAGCATTGAATCACGATTTTAAATATGTAAAGAACTCATCCTAACTCTCAGAAATGAGAGAGAATTTCATCATTCCCAAATCCTAACCTAAGTTTTTATCAATATTAAGACCTTAAATTCTCATAGCTCAGGCAAAATAAATGGAAAGTAAAAGTATGTACAGATTCAGGGGCATGAGTAGAACACTTTTTATTCACAAACCTAGAGCTAACAATGCCTACATTAAGAATTAGAAGTTCAAGAAGATACCTGTTCAGTTGAAGTTGTATCTGATGATGGAGGTACTTTCAGAGCAAGGTGATGATTGGTACAGCTTCCTTGATGTCCAGGGATGCTATTCCAAGTTTTACTTTGCTTTGAAACACTTTGAATCGAGCTAGGGAACTTCAACTGCAAAACAAGAAAGTGAAAATGGTGGAACTGATTAGAGGAGTTACAGGTCGTGTTTGATGTTTGGATTAGCTTCAAGGGATGTTGTAGGATGTATTTGATGTGGTTTTAGCAGGAATGCATGAAAGGGATGAGAGTTGACACTCAAACTGCAGCAGGTGCTCTGTTTGGGCAGTTTGAGGGTGGTTCTGGGTTCTAGAGGGAAATGGAGGTGTTGGAGTCGTGTGCTAGCTCAGTTAGGATGTCTTGAATGTGTACAAAGTATTTGCTTAAGGGTTCTATTGCTGAGATGAAAGTTCTGTTACAAAATGCTAGGTTTCTCAACACTTAAGCAAGAAAAGGTCAAGTTGGTGTTTAGGCAGGTAGAGGCCCTCATAACATGCTGCAAACCTTGGCATTGATCAGTGTGATTAGTCCCTAAACTTGTGCCAAGGGGATTTGATCTGTACTTCTTGGATTTTCATTTTGACATAAAGCTTACTTTTGCAAAAATGGTTAAAGTGCTTTATCTATTTTGGGATTAATCCATCATGCAATGGTTGAACACATAGAACATGGTCTTGGCACAATGAGTTTGCATTAAATTTATGAGTGTTGGATGGTTTAGGGGCCTGTAATCAAGGGAAGCATGCTGATTTGAAAAGTTGCACAAGTTATGAACATGTAAATTGGCCAATTCAAAAGTGAGTTTTTGCCATATTGCAAAATTCGATTCTCTCAAGTCATGAGGTTGTTTGATGAGTTCTTGGACATTTTGGAAAGATTGGAATGTGTACTACAATCCATCTTTGAAATGCAAATTGAAATTCCAAGGGGAAGTATGTGAAAAATGGTCTTGAAGTTAGGTAAAAACCTTGCCTAAAAAGGTCAAAATTTCACTAAGTTAAGAATGGTTTAGTACCCTTGTTCCAAAAATTGTAACTTGAGATACAAGCTTCTTTTGGGAAAACTTTGTGAATCAAAGGTTTAGATTATGCAATAGTCTACAACTTTCATGTTTTGACTTTTGCTTGAATCCAAATGAATCTTGGTGAGAAAGTGGGGCAAAGTTGGGAAAAAATTAGGGTTTTTCATAACTTAGAAAAATTCTAAGTTATGAAAAATTCTCATTTCAAATCCTAATTTGCAATTCTTGATTTCTTGATGAACAAGTTTCATGATTTGGCATGTTTTGATGAAAAATGAATCTTGACTCTTGATTTTGACCAAAAAGTCAAAGTTTGACTTTTCAGTATACAGTCAAAATTGATCAATTGACTGGGAAATTCAAATGTCAATCTTGTGCATATGGGATCCTTTGAACTTGTTGAGCATGTCAAGACAATTCCAAGGGGTCCTTGAGTCCATATGTGAGCTTGGTTTACCATTGGCTAGGTCAAACAGTCAAAAATTGCCTTTGTGCAGTCAAGACCCTAAAAATGACCATTTTGCCCCTTTGGTGATCTGATCAAATTTCTTATGGAATTGTGATCCAAACTTGATCAAATGGTCCATGTGAGTTCATAATGTTGATGTGGGTCAATTTTCATGAGATTTGACTGTCAATTGGCCACAGTTGACTTTTTCCCCAATACAGCTGATTTCTAGGTCAACTTCCAATTGGCTGGGCAAAATTTGGAATCAAGACTTGAAACTTGGTATGGATAAACTTGGGAGTCCAATATGAAGCATGAAAGTCATCTTAGGCATTTTTGGTCAAAACATCTTTGTGAAAACACAAACCCTAATTTGGGTCAACAGTGCAAGGAGAAGTCTTGAGCAGATGAAATCCTAACTGGATCTTGAGTTTCAAGGGCTTTGGGATGAGAAATTATTGAGAAAATGGGAGGGCAAATTTTGGGGAACAACAGTTTCCCCTGTTCAATCTTCTTGAATCCGAAGAGTTAGATTGGCAAGTTTGCCTTTCGTGACTCGAGGGTAAAAGGAGATTGGACACTAGAGTGCCCTTAAATTTGCACTCGTCAAAGAAATGGATGTGGGAATGGGCTTAGAGATGCCATTTGGAGATGGGCTTAACGATGCCATCTGGAAGAGTGACAGAAACTTGTCGGGGATGGGCTTAAAGATGCCATCTGGAAATGAGTATCAAGAAGGTGTCCATTCTTTGGACCATCTCTGAACTGGGGGTCTGAATAAGCAATAGATTGACATCCGTTGTTGGGAGGAATCCATAAACTGTTTTCAAAAATTGCATCTGAACAAGTTGATAGATTAGCATCCGTTGTTGGGAAGAATCCATAAACTGTTTTCAGAAGTCTTGAGAAGAAACTGAACAAGCGATAGGTTAACATCCGTTACTTGGAGAACCCGTAAACTGTTTTCAGAAATCTTGAAGTTGAATAAGCAATAGAGCAGCATCCGTTGTTGGGAAGCGTCCGTAAGCTGTTTTCAAAAGTTGCATCTGAACAAGCGATAGATTAACATCCGTTGTTGGGAAGAATCCATAAACTGTTTTCAGAAGTCTGGAGAAGAAACTGAACAAGTGATAGGTTAACATCCGTTACTTGGAGAACCCGTGAACTGTTTTCAGAAATCTTGAAGTTGAATAAGCAATAGAGCAGCATCCGTTGTTGGGAAGCGTCCGTAAGCTGTTTTCAAAAGTTGCATCTGAACAAGCGATAGATTAACATCCGTTGTTGGGAAGAATCCATAAACTGTTTTCAGAAGTCTTGAGAAGAAACTGAACAAGTGATAGGTTAACATCCGTTACTTGGAGAACCCGTGAACTGTTTTCAGAAATCTTGAAGTTGAATAAGCAATAGAGCAGCATCCGTTGTTGGGAAGCGTCCGTAAGCTGTTTTCAAAAGTTGCATTTGAACAAGCGATAGATTAACATCCGTTGTTGGGAAGAATCCATAAACTGTTTTCAGAAGTCTTGAAGTTGGAGGAAAAACCGGTGTAGGGTTCCCTGAGGATGAGCTCGTGTAAAACTGCATCTGGATGAATCTGGAATAAGCATTAGAATGTTGCCATGTCTGGGTCACATCCGAACTATTCCTGGAAAGAATCTCGGAAGATAATGATTTTAGTCTGCCGACTGGTCTTACCTGAAAAGGTAAAGAGTTAGTTATATGCAATGTCATGATGCATGATACAATGTATGTTATATGATATGAATGTAAATGGATGCGCATGTAAGCTGGAGAGCTGTCTTGCTGAGGATAGATGAATCCGAGATGGCTGAAGATAAAAGCATCTTGACTGCTACCGGGATGAATAATTCCTGGTTGTTGCTGGAGAATAAGGAGCTTGGGTTGTATACCAATCTTTTGGGGAATTCCTGATGACTTCTACTGGGGAGTTCCAATCTAATAGACTCATGCTGGGGATGTAAGACTGAGAATATTCAGTTTGGTGGGAAGTATCTCTGGCGACTTCACTGGGGAACTCAAGATTTGCCCTCCCAAAATTCTGTGGGGAGAAGGCTCACTAGTCTGGCTCCGTTGGGGATTGATAATTTGAAGCTTTAGCTCGGCTGGGGATACTGAAACTTAAACTCTGAGGGGAATTGAGTTATGGAGGATTCTCTGGCTGTGGATAACAAAGATAGACTCCTCTGGGGATTGTATTGATAAGCTATGTTGGGGAACTCTGATGAACTCCACTGGAGGTAGGAAGAATTTTGGCGAGTGCGATCTTCCGTAGCAATAAGCTGAGGATAACCCAGTTATAAGCCCTTGTGAGGAATAACTTTGAATAAAGCTCGGGAGAGACGTCCGTACTCTGCAGGGGATAAGCTTCCAGAATCTACTGGGGATAAACTTTAAGACTTGTTGGGGATATGGATTCCAAATCTCCTGGGGGTTTCCTTTGAAGGGTATCAAGATATCCAACTGCACCTTCAACCTATCAGTAGTCTTTTTTCTTGATTCATAAGGAAATGATTATGTTCAAATGCATGTGCCTATTTAACAAAACATTGGACGTTTCTCAAAATAAAACAATTAGTGCAAGAGAAAAAGAACAAGGAAAAGACACAAATTTCTGGGAAAAGTATTTGTATTAACTTTATCTGAGTATATTTGTACAAAGGAGACAATCATCCTAGTAAGAGGATTTTGTCGTGAATATTTGAAAGATTTATACAAAAATAAAGATGGCTATGTGAAATAAATTCCATGGGATTCCATTCCGCTACATCCTTCACAACTCTGAATATCTGTCCATTCAATGCTTCGTCTGCCGATGACTGGATTGATCAGAAGCCTGGAACTGGTTGATGAAGAGATTGTCTTTGAAGTGATCCGACGAGACATAGTCATACGCTTTAATTCCCTAACTTTTGCTTGAATCGCCCTTTCGGGTTTTCGATCCACCGGGAAACCCCTTTTTGCCCAAGCCACCCTTTCGGGTTTTCAACTTGCCGGGTGTACAGATTTTTTTTGTTTTTATCCCTAATTTTTGCCTGAACCGCCCTTTCGGGTTTTCTGTTCACCGGGATGCCCATTTTTGCCCAAGCCGCCCTTTCGGGTTTTCGACTTGTTGGGTTATTTTATGCGTAGTATCTTTTGACTATGTCTGCATTCGCAGGGTGCGGAAAATCGTCGCCGTCCATGGTGGTTAGAATCACCGCACCACCAGAAAATATGCTCTTGATCACAAATGGTCCTTCATATGTAGGAGTCCATTTGCCCCTGGGATCACTTTGCGGCAAGATGATCCGCTTGATTACGAGATCTCCGGCTTGATACACTTGACGTCTGACTTTCTTATTGAAGGCCTTGATCATCCGTTTTTGATACGTCTGACCATGGCATATAGTAGTGAGTCTCTTTTCGTCGATCAAATTGAGTTGATCAAGTCGGGTCTGCATCCAATCATCTTCATTCAAACCTGCGTCCTTCATAATCCTTAGAGAAGGAATCTGAACTTCCATAGGCAGGACAGCTTCCATGCCATATACCAACGAAAATGGAGTTGCCCCAGTTGAAGTACGTGCCCTCGTGCGGTATCCATGTAGAGCAAACGGTAACATCTCATGCCAGTCTTTGTAAGTGACTGTCATTTTCTGAATGATCTTCTTAATGTTTTTGTTCGCAGCTTCAACAACACCGTTCATCTTCGGCCGATAGGGAGATGAATTGTGATGATAAATCTTGAACTGTTCGCACAATGAGGTGATCATCGTGTTATTCAGATTTGTACCGTTGTCTGTGATGATCCTGTCTGGAACACCATACCGACATATGAGATTTTGCTTGATGAAGCGGGTAACCACATTTTTAGTGACAAAGGCGAAGGAAGCTGCTTCGACCCATTTGGTGAAATAGTCAATGGCAACCAGGATGAAACGATGTCCGTTGGAAGCCGTGGGCTTGATCTCTCAAATCATGTCAATGCCCCACATTGCAAATGGCCAAGGAGCAGTCAGAACGTTGAGAGGAACCGGAGGGATATGAACTTTATCAGCGTAGACTTGACATTTGTGGCAAGTACGGGAATGTTGATGGCAGTCAGCTTCCATGGTAGACCAGTAATAGCCTGCCCTTAGGATCTTCTTAGCCATTGTATGCCCGCTCAAGTGAGTGCCAAATGTGCCGCTGTGTATCTCAGTCATGATCAACTCTTCTTCAGCTTTGTCTACGCATCGGAGTAATACACAATCATGGCTTCGTTTGTAAAGGATGCCGTTGCTCAGGAAGAATTTAGCAGCGAATTTCCTTAAGAACTTCTTGTCGTTTACGGAAGCTCCTTCGGGATAATCTCTAGTCTCGAGATACCTTTTGATTTCATGGAACCAAGGTTGTTCCACTACCTCTTCGGTATTAATCTCGTGACAATGCGCCGGTTCATCCATTCGCTCGATGGTGATTTGGGGAGCCTCGTTATCCCAGTTGAGTTTAAACATGGAGGACATTGTAGCTAGAGCATCTGCTAGCTGATTCTCTTCTCGCGGGAAATGCTCGAAGGTAATTTGCTCGAAATGAGGCAACAATTTCAAGACATGTTCTTTGTATGGGATAAGATTAGGATGCTTGGTATCCCACTCTCCTTTAATTTAGCTGATAACCAAAACCGAGTCCCCAAATACGATCAAAGATTTGATCCCCAAGTCTATAGCAGCCTTGAGACCAAAGATGCAAGCTTCATACTCAGCCATGTTGTTTGTGCAGCTGAAGCAAAGTCGGGCCGTGAAAGGTGTGTGACAGCCTTCCGGAGAAATGAGTACCGCGCCGATACCGTTTCCAAGTGCATTTGAAGCGCCATCAAAGTACAGGGTCCATTGGGATCCCTTTTCGGGTCCGTCATACGGTCCGTTACTTTCAATGTTGTCCAAATTCATGATGTCCTCGTCTGGGAAGTCAAATCTCATGGGCTGGTAGTCTTCGATAGCTTGATGAGCCAGATGGTCAGCTAGTACACTCCCTTTTATAGCTTTTTGGGTGGTGTACTGGATGTCATACTCGGTTAAGATCATTTTCCATCTGGCTATCCTTCCAGATAAAGCAGGCTTTTCGAAGATATACTTGATAGGATCCATTTTGGAAATCAGCAGGGTAGTATGAGTCAACATATACTGCCTTAGTCGGCGAGCAGCCCATACCAAAGCGCAACAAGTTTTCTCGAGCAGTGAGTAGCGAGTCTCACAGTCGGTAAACTTTTTGCTAAGGTAATAAATAGCATGCTCTTTTCGACCAGACTCGTCATGCTGGCCCAAAACACACCCCATTGAGTTATCCAAGACGGTCAGATACATGATCAATGGTCTTCCTTCGACAGGTGGCATCAGAATAGGAGGTTCTAGCAAATACTCCTTGATTTTATCAAAAGCAGCTTGGCAATCGTCGTTCCACTCGACTACCTGATCTTTCTTCAAGAGTTTGAAAATTGGCTCACAGGTAGAAGTCAGATGAGAGATGAATCTGGCAATATAGTTCAAGCGCCCCAAGAATCCTCTAACCTCCTTTTCAGTACGGGGAGCAGGCATCTCTTGTATTGCTTTTACTTTTGTGGGATCGACTTCAATGCCTTTGTTGCTCACAATGAATCCTAGAAGTTTACCAGACCTAACTCCAAAAGTGCACTTACTTGGATTCAGCCTGAGTTTGTATTCTTTCAACCTGGCAAACAGCTTTTCTAGATGTTCAAGGTGCTCCTCCTCTGTTTGTGACCGAGCTATCATATCGTCTACATAAACTTCAATCTCATGATGTATCATATCATGAAACAAAGCTACCATGGCGCGTTGATAAGTTGCCCCTGCGTTCTTCAGCCCGAACGGCATCACCTTGTAACAGAAAGTGCCCCATTGGGTGACAAAAGTTGTTTTCTCCATATCCTCGGGGGCCATTTTGATTTGATTGTAGCCCGAGAATCCATCCATGAAGGAAAACACTTTGTGCTGAGCTGTATTGTCGATCAAAATGTCAATGTGTGGCAGCAGAAAATCATCTTTAGGGCTGGCCCTATTCAAATCCCGGTAGTCCACACACATCCTGACTTTGCCATATTTTTTAGGTACTGGCACGATGTTAGCGACCCATTGAGGATAGGACGTAACAGCCAGAAAGCCAGCGTCGAATTGCTTCATCACTTCTGCTTTGATCTTTTCAGACATGTCAGGCCTCATTCGGAGGAATCTTTGCTTGATCGGTGGGCAATCCTCTCTTGTAGGGAGACGGTGAACCACGATGTCTGTGTCTAAACCCGGCATGTCTTCATAAGACCAAGCGAAGATTTCAACATATTCGTTCAACAACTGTATCAGGCGTTCCTTGACACTCGCTTCCAGATTGGCACCCACTTGCACGTCCTTCCGGTCTTCCTCGGTCCCCAAGTTGACAGTTTCCAATGACTCTTCGTGCGGCAAGATGGCCCTTTCCTCTTGCTGTAGAAGTCTGGCTAGTTCCCCTGGTACTTCACAACCTTCGTCATCTTCAAACTCGGCTTGATTGACCAGATCTTCAGAGTTATTGAAGGATATAGCAGAATAGTCACCCATGGAATCTGGAGTGGATGGGTACCTGCATTTGTGAGTGTGGGTGTGTGTAAGGGATAGCCATCCTTAAACAAAAAATGCAAAAGGAAAGAAAATGAACACGAGCAGTTTATCAAATGAAAAACGTCCAATGAATCATTAAACATGGCATATGGATATGAAAAATAATCAAAACCCTTACAAATGGACCTACATGCCCCGGGCAAGGCACGAGGTGAAAAAGATAGTGTACGGATTATTTGAAAATAAATATTACAGACCAATAGGAAATGTTTGACAGAAAAATTACTGATGAATAAAAGTGATGGGGACAAAGTCTTTTGCCTCCCAGTTGCACAATCCTCCTTTGACAGTTGGGTAAATCCACTCTTCGATGTTGCTCTTTTTGTCTTCATCCTCCAAAGCGTTGATTCCGTAGGGAGAAATTTTGACTGGCGCCCTCTCAATCTTCGACCGACGCATAGATTTCTGGCCCGCGGTAGTGAACCCTAATCCAAATTTGTCTGTCTTATGTGGAATATCAGGCAACTTCCCCCATGCTGAATTCTTCCCTTCCTTTATTGCGGCCTTTGCATCCTCCAGAGATGCCATCCTGGCCATCTGCCTCGGTGTCTCAGCTGCCAACTTTGCTACTGTTATTTCAGGAAGGACTTCTTCGAAATGCTGAAAAGGCGTCTCAATGAACTCCCCCTCTACCTCCACGTACCAGAATGAGTTTAAGTGACTGATCATGTACTCCTCTTCACCATGGACAGTAATGATCTTTCCCTTGACAGGATACTTCAACATCTGATGCAAGGAGGAGGTGACTGCCCCAGCATGGTGTATCCAAGGCCTACCCAACAAGCAAGAGTATGATGGACGGATGTCCGTCACATAGAAAGTAGATTTAAACACCTCGGTGCCTATCTTGATGGGAATTTCAACCTCCCCATGGACCATTCTGTTCGAACCATCGAAGGCTCTGACAACAATATCACTCGGCTTCAACTCCAACCCTTCACAATCTAGTCGGTCCAAGGCCTTCTTAGGAAGCACATTCAGTGACGAATCGGTATCGACCAAGACATGTGCGAGAGTAGTTCCTCGGCACTCGACTGAAATGTGCAACGCATCATTGTGGTTTCTACCTTTAGGAGTTAGGTCGGCATCAGAGAAACCTAATCCATTGTCCGCAGTCAGGCTAGCCACGCAATTCTGAAATTGATCTGCAGAGGTTTCCTGGGGCACATGGGCTGCCTTCAGGAATTTGATCAAAGCTTTAGCGTGCGCTTCCGAGCAAAGTAGTAGTGCTAGCATGGAGATATTTGAAGGGGTTTGCCCCAGTTGTTCTACCACATCGTAGTCACTCCTTTTGATAATCTTCAAGATCTCATCCATTTCCTTCTTGGAGGTTTCCGGGATGACCAAGGGTTGAGCCCTCGTCCTGACGAGCTCATCTTGGATTCCCTTACCTTTATCAGCAGCGGTAGGGGGGACAACACTAGGAACAACAACATCTTCAATCAATGGGGTTCTAGCGGAGAGTTTTATTGGTGCAGGGATAACCTTGTCAGTAGATGAGGGTCCAAAGATTGCTCTTGGAGGGGAAATCCCTGGAGAAAATATTCTCCCGCTCCGGGTGATTTTGCTCGTGCCTGCAATGTTACCAATGATGGCTTCTTCATCATCCGAACTTTCTTCAGTTATTTCGATTTTCTTAATACCATGGTAGTAGACGTCACCGCCATAGTTCCATGGTATTGACTTCTCAGAAACATAGGGGACAGGCCCTGGCATTGTTATCTTCAAAGGAACATATTTCGTAGCTGGTGTAATCTTAACAGGCTTTCTGACGGCCTTGGAAAGATTGGCGTGAATGGTTATGATTGAGACATCTTCAGTATGGGTTGGAACAGCAGAAAATTTTTCAAACAAAATTTGTCGACTATCCATTAGGCCTTGGATGCCTTTCTTTAGTAACAGGCAATCAAACGGCAGAGAGTAACAACAATAGCAGTCTTCTTTACATCCCGGGAAGATCCCGGCCCTTAACAGATTCAACTTGATGGTCAACAATGGAGTTATCAGATCATTAACATCAGCAACATACAAATCTTCTTCAATGGCATTGATATTCCGGCCGTGCTTCAGCATGGGAGCAGATATCACATTAGGCTTCTCCGGAGCGTCAAACTCTACCTCCTTCGCCTCTATCAGGTCTTGGATCTTATGCTTGAGTGCCCAACAATCATTGGTGTCGTGCCCAACACTGTCAGAATGGTAGGCGCATTTAGCATTAGGATGATAATGAGGAGAGGACGTATTCACATTCTTTGGTGCCTCCTTGATAGTGGCGAGATTCAACTTTAACAGATGGGGAAGCACTTGCGCTGGAGTCATATTAATACGGGTGAACTGCCATTGAGGCCGTTCCACTCGTTGCTTATTTGGTCTAGACTGGTTATAGCGAGGCTGCTCACTTGAAGAATTTTGATCATTACGGCCCCCACAGTTGGCCGGTGCTCAGTCTTCCCTGCTCTTCTCTGAGAATATACCACAGCCGTTTCCTTCTTAACAGGCTTCTTCTCAACACTTGCAGCAACACCCTTCTTAATCTTTCCTGACTTGATGCCGGCTTCTATTCTTTCGCCTGTTAGGATCAAATCGGTAAACCCCGCAGAAGAGTTACCAATCAGATGATTGAAAAAAGGCCCAGATAGGGTCCCTAGAAACATATCGACAAGTTCACGGTCGGTTAAAGGAGGCTGCACCCTGCCAGCCAAATCCCTCCATTTTTGTGCATATTCTTTGAATCCTTCGCCTGTTCCTAATGACATACCCTGAAGTTGGGTACGCGTAGGAGCAAGGTCAGAATTGTACTGATATTGTTTGTAGAAGGCGGTGGCCAAATCTTCCCAATTTCGGACGCTGGTTCCTTCTAGCTGATAAAACCACTCCAATTGAGCCCCAGAAAGGCTGTCTTGAAAGAAATGAATCCAAAGGTTTTTATCTGCCGTATAGGGTTGGATCTTTCTCACGTAGGACCTGAGATGCATTTTTGGACAGGACAGCCCATCAAACCTCACAAACACTGGCACTTTGAACTTTGGGGGAATCACAATCCCGGCAACCAGACCCAAGTCTTCAAAATCCAAACCCGGTACTCTCTGTAGTTCCATGGCGGCCAACCTGTCTTCTAAACCTTTGTATTTATCATCAACTGGAGGGTATTGTTGGTCAGAATAGTCTTCATCCTCTTCGATCTCTTCTTCTTGCACCTCGGACTCAGAAGGTACCGCAGCCCCACCTCCTTTACTGGTCCCTTCATCAGAAGTAGGAGGAAATTCAAGCACTCTCCTAGCCTCTCTGTCAAATCTTCTCCCTAAAGTAGCCAGCCCAAGTCTCTTTTTCTTCTTTTTCACTGGGTCTTTATTCCCCAGCAAGGTCTTGAGATCCTCCTGACCTTTAGCCAAGGTCGTCAGGAGTTGCTGGAACTGTGCATTTTGAGCTTGCAGGTCTTTGACTGTTTGCTCGAGATCCATCCTACTGAAATAAACAGCAGACAGATAAGGAAACCTGGAGTGAGACCTGTTAATGCACATGATGAATGATATGCTTATGTATGCAATGCATTCAAGGATTTAGAACATTCAAAATTGTTGCAGACAAAGAAGAACACACGTCATATTAATAAGAAGAAATTTGTTAGTACATAAATGCCCCATGGGCCAAATATTACAAAAATAACTTCTCAAGGTAAAAAGACATTCCGCATCCTCTTTGGCGCAATGTAGGTGTTAAGGGCCTCTTGCTCATGGAGTCGGCGGGTAAGCTCTAGAACCTTCTTCTCACTGGCGTAGAAGCTAGCTTCAAAAGTGTTTCGTTCCTCCTTAAGCTGAATCCAACTTTTCTGCATTTCCTCCCACGATGTAGGCATGTCTGGATGTAGGATGGTGTAGGGAACCTCTCCTTCCTTGACGGGCTCTTTAATCACAGGGAGTACATGAGGATAAGACATCATTAGACTTTGGGCTCAGGCTCGTACCCACTTGTGATAAGGCTCAAGAGGGATGGAGTTCTTGTGTCCCAGAGTCTTGCTATCAACCTTGTTGGGCCTTCCCCAAGCTCTGATGAATCTTTGGCGAAGTCCTTGAGCGTCGTTGTCGTAGTCAAAAACTAGGTCAGGAATCAACATGTCATGAGGGCCATCCCTCCGTGCATATCCAAATTGCCTCAAAGCTAGGCAAGGGTTGTAGGTGATACCTCCTCTGATTCCAAGTAAAGGAACATTAGGAAACTCTCCACAACGATCGACGATGATGACATTTTCTCTGGACCGAGAACACCAATGTACATCAGAGTGAGTAAGAGTCATCAACCGTTGGGACCACCTTGAGCCTTGGTCATTCTTCAGGACAGATTGTGGAAGGTGCGAAATAAACCACCTTGCAAGGAGAGGAGTACAGCACATGAGAACACCCCTCTGCCTCATTGTTCGTGTGTAAAATGAGTGAAGGATGTCCCCAAGCAATGTTGGTATTGGATTTCTGGACAAGAAGATTTTGACGGCGTTGACATCTATCAATTGGTCAGAGTTTGGGAACAAGACTAACCCATAGATAAGGAGTGCCATAATTTCTTCAAAGGCTTGTAGGTCCAATGAATTCCAACATTCTTGTGCCTTCTCAAACAAGAATTTTGCTAAGAATCCTTTGACGCTGCTTCTGGTTTCCCAATGCCCCTTGATGTCAGATGGTTGTAGATGTAATGCTCGAGCAACATCTTCCGGCTTTGGTTCCTTTTCCGTACCGTTGAAGGGTAGTTGATTAAGGATAGGGATTCTTAGGAGTTGAGAAAACTCCTCCAAAGTGGGCACCAACTGGTAATCATGGAAAGTGAAACAGTGGTGAAGAGGGTCAAAGAACTGGAATAGCACTTTCATCATGTCTTCTTCAATGTTGGTGTTGACTAAGCTGAGCAGTCTACCATGTCTTTCACTGAAGGATGAACTTTCCGGAATTCTTGAGGTGAGCTCCTTGAGTTGAGGGGAGATTCTCACAAGGTTGACTTAGATGGTTTTTCTGCGAGGAATTTCCATGACCTACAAAACAAGAACAAAGATGAAGATCCAAACCCTTGAAATGGTTAGTGAATGCATATGATGTTTTATGATGTTTATGATGTATGCACAAAACAAATGTACAAGCAATTCACACCAAACCCTAGTTTCAGGCTTGCATGGGGTTTCATAGGTAAGTACCCTCTTGAGTGTAATTGGCTTAAAAACCTGTCCTATAAATAGTAACCGGGTTCTAAGGAGCTCAATATCACTGGATTGTTTTCATTGTTCATTGTTTCGGTTTATCCACTTAACTAGCGACCAAAATATTCCAAGAAAACAACCCTCAATGAGTGTAGTATCGAGTATCTACCAACTTCGGACTGCACCAAAGCCGGTCATCTCACTACCCCCTAATAAAAGGCCAAGATGGTCAAGTAAGGTTCTAGGTCATTAGTGCTTAGTGACATCACTCAGCGGCCCCGTACTCTCCTTGATTGAACTCAAGGGTTACCGGTACTCACAAATATGTCGCACTAATATAGCTATTGCTTCGACCGTGTCGGTATACCCCGCACAGTTTCCACAACGTATTGCTATCTATGAATGTTTCCCAAAATTCGGGTGTAGGATTGCAAACCCAAACAATAGAGCCAAGATATAAAGCAATCAAATCAAACAATTAGTCATGCAAGAGGGTGATCTAAGCCCTAAGGTTACTCCACTTTTAAAAATATCCCCAGCAGAGTCGCCAGTTCTGTGATACGGTGGGAGAACTGACTATGATTTTGCGTTTGTTTTCGCAAATGTTTTGGTTGAGCAAGAGTCGCCACCGACTTTTTATTTTATCCTAAGGAAATGTTTAAAAAGCACAGCAAAAACCTTTGAGATTTTTTCTTGGGTTCGGGGAGTAGATTATAGAAAGGGAAGGTATTAGCACCCTTTCTATCCATGGTTATCCATGGGCTCTTAGGTACTTGCTTAGATCAACTTGCCTTGGTTTTCAATTGTTTGAAATGGTGCTTTGTGTGTGATTTTGAAAATGTTTTGAAAAAGATGCCTTGTCTAGGCTACCCTTGTAACAATTCTTTACTCGAATGTTTTACAAAAGGTGTTTGTCTTTTTGAAAAGATGTTTCAAGGTTTTTTGAAAGTTTGTTTTGAAAGTGTGATTTGAAAAATAGGCAAGTGTTTTTGATTTTGCAAGTTGACAAGTACTTAAGAGCTATCTACCCTAAAGTTCTCAAAGATTTTTGCTATGTTTTAACCCTTTTAACAATTTTGTTCCACCATTGCATTTGGTGGACAATCTTGTGCTAGGATGCGAAAGGGACGGGCGCGGGTCATCGTTTAGACCATAATTGCAATGGTGCTAAGTATCTTTGGGCAATTTTTCCTTGAAAGGGACTTGATCATTTTAGGCAACTTTTCGAAAGCGTCATCGAGGGACTATGATCATTTGAATTGTTTGCTTTGTTTTTGCCCAAAGAAACCTAACATACAATATGGCCCAATTATTGAAGGCAACAAGTGGAATACCCTAGGGGTGCAAGTGTGATATGTGTTGTCCATTTTCATGCTTGTTTATCTTGAAATTAGGTCAAACTATTTTTGTCGTTTTTATTTGCATACAAACCCTAATTCTAACATGGTATATTTAGAAAGCGTTAAAGTGCAAAAAGTAAAATTCCTAAACTATTACAACACAATATGGGAAGGGGGTACAAATGTTCAAATGGGGGGTATTTGACAAGAAATTTAAATCTAACTATTACATCAATTTGGAATATTTACAAAGTAATCAATTGCATAAATTAAATGGAAATAAAATAAATACGCAAAATGCAAAAAGGGTTTTTATATGTATGAAAAAAGTATTTTTTATGTCAAATAAAATAAAAATGAAAAGTATTATTTTTTGGAGTTTTTGTGTTTTAAGGGTAAAACCCTAATTTTATTAAGTAAATATATTAACTATTTAATATGTATAATATTTAATAATTATATACAAAAATAAAATAAAATGAAGTATATTTATAAAAAAAGTATTTTTTGAGGTCAAATATTAATAAAAGAAAAATGTATGTATTTTTGTATTTTTTGCCATAAATATATTAATATATATATATATGAATATCTTGATTATTCACTAAATATATTATATATACAAGAATAATAATAATTAATATTCATAAAAAAAAGTATATTTTATATAAAATATTTTAAGAAGATAAAACAAAATAAAAATGAAAATAAAATGGTGTTTACATTATTTTTGGTATTTTAAGTAAAAAAGGGTTTATCTATTTATTTATGTACAAATAACTAATCTAAACAAATAAATGCCTATAAATTCAAAAATGGTGTAAAAAATTATTTTTATATTTTTAATATCATGAGAAAAAATAAATAAGTCAGAATGAAAAAAGAAAAGTCAAAAAATCATGAAAACAAACAAAATGGGCTAAGGGGGTGTCAAAGTGAAAATGTGGTGTGAAAAGAAATAGCACAGAAGGCCCAGCCCACCAAGTCTTTCTTCAACCTCCAGCCAGAAAGATGTTCAAAAACGCGCGCCTGAACACCAATTCAAACATCTGGATTCCTTGATCTTTTGCACAAACTTACAACATAAGAAATGTTAAGCATTGAATCACGATTCTAAATATGTAAAGAACTCATCCTAACTCTCAGAAATGAGAGAGAATTTCATCATTCCCAAATCCTAACCTAAGTTTTTATCAATATTCAGACCTTAAATTCTCATAGCTCAGGCAAAATAAATAGAAAGTAAAAGTATGTACAGATTCAGGGGCATGAGTAGAACACTTTTTATTCACAAACCTAGAGCTAACAATGCCTACATTAAGAGTTAGAAGTTCAAGAAGATACCTGTTCAGTTGAAGTTGTATCTGATGATGGAGGTACTTTCAGAGCAAGGTGATGATTGGTACAGCTTCCTTGATGTCCAGGGATGCTATTCCAAGTTTTACTTTGCTTTGAAACACTTTGAATCGAGCTAGGGAACTTCAACTGCAAAACAAGAAAGTGAAAATGGTGGAACGGATTAGAGGAGTTACAGGTCGTGTTTGATGTTTGGATTAGCTTCAAGGGATGTTGTAGGATGTATTTGATGTGGTTTTAGCAGGAATGCATGAAAGGGATGAGAGTTGACACTCAAACTGCAACAGGTGCTCTGTTTGGGCAGTTTGAGGGTGGTTCTGGGTTCTAGAGGGCAATGGAGGTGTTGGAGTCATGTGCTAGCTCAGTTAGGATGTCTTGAATGTGTACAAAGTATTTGCTTAAGGGTTCTATTGCTGAGATGAAAGTTCTGTTACAAAATGCTAGGTTTCTCAACACTTAAGCAAGAAAAGGTCAAGTTGGTGTTTAGGCAGGTAGAGGCCCCCATAACATGCTGCAAACCTTGGCATTGATCAGTGTGATTAGTCCCTAAACTTGTGCCAAGGGGATTTGATCTGTACTTCTTGGATTTTCATTTTGACATAAAGCTTACTTTTGCAAAAATGGTTAAAGTGCTTTATCTATTTTGGGATTAATCCATCATGCAATGCTTGAACACATAGAACATGGTCTTGGCACAATGAGTTTGCATTAAATTTATGAGTGTTGGATGGTTTAGGGGCCTGTAATCAAGGGAAGCATGCTGATTTGAAAAATTGCACAAGTTATGAACATGTAAATTGGCCAATTCAAAAGTGAGTTTTTGCCATATTGCAAAATTCGATTCTCTCAAGTCATGAGGTTGTTTGATGAGTTCTTGGAAATTTTTGAAAGCTTGGAATGTGTACTACAATCCATCTTTGAAATTCTAATTGAAATTCCAAGGGGAAGTATGTGAAAAATGGTCTTGAAGTTAGGTAAAAACCTTGCGTAAAAAGGTCAAAATATCACTAAGTTAAGAATGGTTTAGTACCCTTGTTCCAAAAATTGTAACTTGAGATACAAGCTTCTTTTGGGAAAACTTTGTGAATAAAAGTTGTAGATTATGCAATAGGCTACAACTTTCATGTTTTTACTTTTGCTTGAATCCAAATGAATCTTGGTGAGAAAGTGGGGCAAAGTTGGGAAAAAATTAGGGTTTTTCATAACAGAAAAATTCTAAGTTATGAAAAATTCTCATTTCAAACCCTAATTTGCAATTATTGATTTCTTGATGAACAAGTTTCATGATTTGGCATGTTTTGATGAAAAATGAATCTTGACTCTTGATTTTGACCAAAAAGTCAAAGTTTGACTTTTCAGTATACAGTCAAAATTGATCAATTGACTGGGAAATTCAACTGTCAATCTTGTGCATATGGGATCCTTTGAACTTGTTGAGCATGTCAAGACAATTCCAAGGGGTCCTTGAGTCCATATGTGAGATTGGTTTTCCATTGTCTAGGTCAAACAGTCAAAAATTGCCTTTGTGCAGTCAAGACCCTAAAAATGACCATTTTGCCCCTTTGGTGATCTGATCAAATTTCTTATGGAATTGTGATCCAAACTTGATCAAATGGTCCATGTGAGTTCATAATGTTGATGTGGGTCAATTTTCATGAGATTTGACTGTCAATTGGCCACAGTTGACTTTTTCCCCAATACAGCTGATTTCTAGGTCAACTGTCCAATTGACTGGGCAAAATTTGGAATCAAGACTTGAAACTTGGTATGGATAAACTTGGGAGTCCAATATGAAGCATGAAAGTCATCTTAGGAATTTTTGGTCAAAACATCTTTGTGAAAACACAAACCCTAATTTGGGTCAACAGTGCAAGGAGAAGTCTTGAGCAGATGAAATCCTAACTGGATCTTGAGTTTCAAGGGCTTTGGGATGAGAAATTATTGAGAAAATGGGAGGGAAAATTTTGGGGTACAACACCAGGTACTAAGCCCAAATCACAAAGTCCAAACGAGGTACGACTTGAATTTCAACAACTTTCAATCTATCCTCTAATTTATTGTATTTATCCTTGGCAGGTGGGTATTGCTCATCAAAGTAGTCTTCATCTTCAGAAGCTTGATCATTTGCACCCCCAGCACAGGTGCTCCTTGCCTCTTCTTCTTGATTTTCGTCCTCCTCAGATGAATCTTCAACTATCAGTACCTGACGAACCGGACCTTTGAATATCTTACCCATGTTGATGAAGGCCTTCTTTTTGGTTTTCTTCTTGGCTACTAGCATAGTCATCAGCTCTTGTTTCACCTTGGCCAGGGTCAGCAAGGTCTCTTGGAACTTGGAATTATGCGCTTGTAAGTCCTTCACTGTCTGTTTGATATCCATCTTACTGAAATAAATAGTAGAAAGATAAAAAATATGTTGTGGAAAACCTATTTATGTTATGATGCATGAAAATGCGTATGCAAATGATTTCAAGGACTTAGAAGATTTAAATTTGTTTAGACAAAAAGGAACAAACATTAATTATATTAATAAATTTAAATTTATTACAACATGCCTCTTGGGCTTACACTGAAACAAAATGAACTAAAATAAAATAAAAATGGCTCAAGTCTCTCATGGATGCTTCCTCTTTGGAGCGATATAGGCATTCAAGCTCCTCTCCTCATGAAGTTGTCTCGTGAGCTCCAATGTCTTCTTCTCGCTTGCATAAAATTAGGCTTCAAAGGTGTCTCACTCCCCCTTTAGCTGAATCCAACCTCTTTGTAAATCTTTAAGAGAAGTAGGCATATCAGGATAAAGGACAGTATATGGAACATCTCCTTCAGCAACAGGCTCCATAATGATAGGCAGGATGGCAGGGTAAGGCATCACGAGACTTTGAGCTAGAGTTTGTACCCACTTAAGGTAAGGCTCAAAGGGGATGGAATTCTTATGTCCCAATGTATTACTATCCACTTTGTTTATCATTCTCTAACTTCGTATGAACCTTTGACGATAGCCTTGGTCGTCGCCCTCGTAGTCGAATACCAAACCTTAAATGAGCGTATTATGGGGACCATCTCTTCGTGCGTGCCCAAATTGTCGTAATGTGAGAGAAGGGTTATAGGTGATACCTCCCCTAATGCTTAAGAGTGGGACATTAGGGAATTCCCCACAACGGCCAATGATGGTAATATCCTCCAAAGTTCGAGAATACCAATGAATATCCGAGTGTGAGAGTGACATCATCCTTTGAGACCATGTCAAACCTTGCTCATTCTTCAACCTTGATCGAGGTAGGTGCGAAATAAACGACCTAGAGAGTAATGGAATGCAACACAAAAGATTACCCCTTTTCTTCATGGTGCAAGTGTGGAAATAATGTAGAATGTCTCCAAGCAAAGTAGGTATGAGATTACGAGAGAGAAAAACCTTGACGGCATTCACATCTATGAGTTGGTCCGGATTGGGAAATAGAATCAAACCATATATTAGAAGGGCAAAGACATCGTCAAAAGCTTGAAAATCCATATTGTTATACCCCAAAATTTTCCCTCTCATGTTTCCCAAGGTTTTTTATCTATATGGGTGGTTACAAATACTTGCCTAAAGAAAATAATTTTTTTGAATATTAGCAAAGTGCCTTTCGATTGGCAGTTCAACAATGTCCTTCAATTGGCAGTTAAACAGTGCCCTTCAATTGGAATAATAGCAAGTTTTGACTAAGCTCCTAAAACCCTTCGACCAAGCATTGGCCCACAAGCTTCAATTGGGAGCTGAGTCTCCTTCGATCAAGTTTAGTTCACTAAGCTTCCACTGGGCAAAAGGCCCATTCAACTTGTCATCAGCACACGTATTCCTCTTCATGCTTATTTTTGGTCTATTAGGCAGGAACTCCCTCATGCTTGCCTTAGTTTCACAAGGGAAAAGGCCCCTTTCACTGGTCTTCGATTCACAAGACAAAGGTTTGCCTCAGACATGCCTTCGATTCACAAGGCAAGGGCCCATTTTTTTCAGCTTGCCTTCAACACACAAGGCCAAGACTTCTTCAGATTTGCCTTCAATCCACTAGGGAAAAATCTTCCTTTTACCCACAAGGAAAATACCTCCTTCATGCTTGATTTAATTCACTAGGTGATGGCCTCTTTGATGCTTGCTTTGACCTGCCTCATGCTAGCACCCACAAGGAACTGGCTGCCTTTGTGCCAGCTTCGACTGCGCAATGGTCCCTTTTGAAACAGTTTTTCATACTTCGACACGCATGTTAGTCCCTTCGAAGGTGCATTCATAAGGTCCCTTTGAAGAATCATTAATTGGTCCATTCGAAGGACACATGGTTACTAAATACAAGCTTGTCTTATGATGGGTCTTGGTCCTACATGTGGCCAGGTCCAGGCCTCTTGTGCAATGGCATTCGAAGGTGGTGACAAAGAAGGTTTTCGATTGGCCAGATTGAAGTTTTCGTTTAAGTTATTTGAATCAAGCAGCTAGGGCAAGTAGATAGACTCAATCGAAGAAACTCTAATAAGGAGGTTTCTGAACACTTAGAATCAAGACTCTAGGCCATTCGAAGGAGGCAATCAGAGTGATTCGAAGGAGGGCATTCAAAAGAGCCAAATGTGTACAGGTTCATAGAAAATTCAAAAAGCGACAAGAAGCCATGTCTTTGGCAAAATTTCAAAGTGATATTTATGGTCTTTAAAACACCAACTTAATGGTTGTTTAGTCATTTGTCCTCTTGTCCCCTCCATCCTCTCTATATAAGGAGCACACTAGCAAGCTTAGAAGGGAGGACGAAAAAAAAGGAGACATACACACAAAAAAGAAATACACACACACATTGCCTCATAAGCCATACTAAATCCATCAAAATTCTCATAAGTAATCCCAATCAAAGGAACTTTTAGCAACGTTCCCAATCACTCCCTGAAGTCTGCAGGGAGCATTCCTAAACACTAGCCAACAAACGCCCAGAAGTGCCAAATCGAAGCCTCCCATTGTTGGTAAACTTTCAAATTCATTTTTATGATTTCATAATGTATTAATGTTTGTTCAATGTTGGATTCACGCCCAGGATATCATGTAACTCTGTTCGATTCGTATTCAGAGCTAAGGGCCTGGTTCAAGTCCAAGTCCATATTTTATTTTCCTTTTCCTCCAATGCCCATACTGCAGATCTGGCCTAAATAAAACAATGCACGCGTGATCGAAGGACCTGGGTTCGACACCCAAGTCATATTTTTTGCTAATATTTGTCTTGCAGGTCTAGATTGAGAATCCCTTCCTTCCAAGATCGAAAGGAACTTCCTCCTCTGGATCGAAGAAGACATCTTCCTCCCTTGGATCAAATAATACATTTTCTCTTCCAGAGTCGAAAAAACCATATCTTTCTCAAGATCGAAAGACTGTTCCTCCTCTGGATCGAAAAAAAGCCTCTACATCATTTTCTCATTTTTTTGGTTTTTTTCTCATTTCTTTTATTTTCTTGCCACATGTTTTATTAACATTAAAATCAAAATCACAAAAAATATTAAGATGATATTTTTTTAATTAAACTAATTTTGTAAATAAATTGAATAAATATTTTAACTATTTTCTTTAATTTAAAATGAATTAGAACTTAGGACTTGATTTAGCTTTAATTATTTTCTTTTCATAATAAAAACAACAAAAACTTAGATTTCTTTTAGTTAATCTTGTTTTCTAATTAAATTTTAGGTTAATTTCAGTTAATTATTTTCTTAAAATAAACAAAAAATATTTTCTTATTTCATTTAGATTTGTTTTAGGCTTTAGACGTCTTTACCTTTCATGCGTTATTTATTCTCGCATTTTTACATTATTGTACCTGTATACTGGATGTAATAGACTAATTAGGATTTCTACCATTTTCTTATTTTTCTTCCCCAAGTTTTATACATTGTAAATGCCCCTCCCCGAAGCCATGTAATAGTGTAGGTCTATATTTTCGCATTTTACATTTTTATGTACATATTAACTGTTAGTAATTAGGCTTGTATGGAAAGACTAATAACAAAAGGTTAGCAAATGTTGTACCCCAAAATTTGCCCTCCCATTTTTCATAGAAGACACTACCCTAGGGTTTCTCAGATATTCAAGTTGGCTCAGGAATCGATCAGGCAGATTTTCTCCTGTGGCAATAAACCAGCAATTAGGGTTTTTTCTTGCAATTCTCAAAAGAAATGAATTCTCAAAGATCAAATTGGTTTTCACATGTCTTCATGCTTTCTCAAGTTTACTGAAAAGACAATGTTTGTTCTCTGAACATGGTTTATTTGGGACAAGAGATTGAGACTGTCATTTGGGACGACCATGATTTTGATCCAGGTTAACCAGATGACTTGCGTCTTTTAAAAACATTTGCTTGGTTAGGAAATGGAATACACAGTGCGTGTTTGTTTGGAATACAGTTGCAAGATTACAGGATTACTGGAATTTAAGTTATCAGATTGGAGTGTTTTGTTTCAATTATCTTGATTGGGCATTCAAAAATAAAATAAGATGCAAAGAGAAAATTACAAGTTATTATTGATCAAAGATTTCAAGTAACACCAGAACATTTCATATGATTTTCTCCAATTTCAAACGTTGTTACAAAACAATTTATTATTTAAATACTTTAGGTTTTACAACTTATCGTATTTGAAAATGAATTAGTACAACTATTGGATACAATACAAGAATGATTGTTCTAAAATACAAGGAAAATTCAAATGCTTGATTGGCCTAAGAGAACTAATATATGCCTAAGTTTGACTGAAGTTCTTTTGCTATCTCCAAAGACCTTCCTTGCTTGCCCTATGGTTCTTGCCTTCCATGCTTTGTCCTCTCCATTGTGCTCACATGAAAATGAAAGAAAGGAAATGTGATTAGTACAAAAATTATTTGGGCATAAGCAAGAATTTTCAAAAGAAAAAGTGCTATTCATCATTAAAGTTTGCAAATTGGAATCAGAAGGCCATTTTAATTCATCACAATTTTATTTCCTCTATTGTTGCAAATCACAAGATTACTCTTCTTGGTTCACAAAAAGAAGCAAAACTGTCCAAATGCTACAAAGCTATCCAAACAAGAACAAATGCCACAAAGCTATCCAAACAAGAACAAATGCAGCAAAACTGTCCAAATGCCACAAAGCTATCCAAACAAGAACAAATGCAGCAAAAATGTCCAAATTGCCCAAACAGCATCACCAAACAGAAGGCGCAAACTGAGCCAAACAAAATTGCCCAAACAACAAAAACAAACAGTAGTATGGAAATACAAAGTGCAAACGAGGCAACAACATAAGCTAGACAGCATCAACAAACAAAAGTATAGCAATATAATAAACTAAATCAAACAAGCAAGAAACTTGTTCAAGAAGCCAATTCATCATTTTCCATTTTATTGCAAACTTTTCAGAAAAAGGCAAAAGAGCAATTGACTTTCTTAGTGTCACTGAGAGAGAAGAGAGGAAATAAGTCACCTAGGTTATTGGGATGCACAACCCTGCTGCATTGACTGTCACAAGTTACATAGAAGCTGCTAGAAAACAAAACTGCCATCAAAAAGCCAAAGGAACAATATAGTAAAATATTCAATTTCTTTGTTTTCCCCCCCTTTTGAATAAGAATTCAACAGAAGCAACACTAATATAATAGTAGACACAACTCTCAAGCAAGATATAGAAAAATTATAAAACTCAGAAAAGTGTCAAAGTCCCAAATATTCAAACCTCCAAAAACTGTAACAAAGCCAAACCCTTAGAAAACCATTCAAACTGATACACAAATATCCAACAAACACAAAACCTGTCAAACATCCATAACCAAAAATATATCCAAAACCAAAACAGAAAACCAGTAAGACCTTCAACACTGTAACCTGTCAAGTATCCAAACCTGTCAAAACCACAAAGTCTCAAACCAACAGCAAGAAACATCATCAAGCCAAACTGTCAAAACCAACAACAAGAACCAAAACCTCAAAGCCTCAAACCATCAAACTAAACCTGATAAACATCCATAACCAAAAAAAACTTGCAACAAACTCCAAAATCTAAAACACAGTTTCACAAATTCACAAAAAAACTGTCAAATCTCCAACTCACAAAACCTGCTGAAACATCAACAAAATCCAAAACCACAAATCTCCAAATCTCAAACCAGAATCATCATCAAACGACAAACTCAAAAAAAAAATCAAACTGTTAATCATTAGACCAAAAGCCAAGAACAGGTCTGAAACAACCAAAACCAAAACAGAGCCTCAAGATCACAATAGCCTGCATCATCATCATTCAAAGCACAAAGATAAGAAAATGGTTACCAAAGAGTCAGAAGCACCCATACGGCATCTTCATCTCCTCCCCCGTCTCCGGCCACCACGGAACCCAACCTTCGATCTCATACTTCCCCTCTCTATTTCACAGAAAGAATCTCCAACAAGTACGATTTTTTCTCCTTTATCATTTTTCATAAACACATCTTTCTGCATCTAAGAGGTTAAAACCTAATTAACAGCAAAAAATGATAAGACAATAAAACAAATGAAATTGGTAAATTTTTCTATAAAGAACAAAACCTTTTTCAAGAAAACCACTAGGAACTAGGCTAGGGAGGCAAGAGAGGTGAAGTTCCGGCGACTGAGAGTTGGGGAGGATCAGACGAACCGATTTCATCATTTTTTAGGGTAATCCGAACTTAGGGTTTTCAGAAAAACGTAAATCAGGGTGAGACAAAGAGGCCAAGAGTTGTTTCGCTCATGAAATTAGGAAAAGGCGAGCGGTGATATAGTAACAGAGATGAAAAGATGAACAAAAATTGGAAGGGATGAACGAAAGAGACAGAGCGGCGCCGCTATGAACACAGGGTTTCAGAACCCTAATTTCATGTTTTTGTCCCTAATCAAACAACTAAACAGCTTAAGAAGCTTGGGCCATTTTGTTTTGTAAAACACTTAAGCCCATTCGCATTGCCTGGATACACCCCCCTTTGGTTCGCTTTGTTAACAGCAAAAAAACAACTTTGCTTTTGGGCCTAACATCTAGAATCAACCTGGGCCCATATCTTTTTTTAATTTGTTTTATTTTGTTTTTTTTTTTGCAAAAAGTGCTAAATAAAACTTAAAACATTTTCATTAATTTGATTTAATTTTTTGTGATTAATTTTTATCATTTTCTATATAAACTTGTTTTGATTAATTTTTTTTACACTTAATAAAACATCAAAAAAATTAACATAGCTAGTTTTCTTTCTTTAAATTAATTTTACATTATTAATAAAATACAAAAATAATAAAGAATTTAATCAATTTTTTAGAATAGGTTTTATTTTTCTCTTTTCAAGTAAATACATTTCATTTCATACTTTATTGATTTTATCTCATGGATTATCATAACTTTAATTAAATCACACACCAATTCGATTTGGTTGTATTGTTTGATATTTGGACATTGCTATTTTCATTTGATTCATCCCCATTTGTAACAATTGTACCCCCATCCCCAAATACTTTGTAATAGCGTAGAATTTCAATTCCCGCAATTTACTGTTTTCCATATACTGTATAGTAACTAGGCATGTATGGCAAGATTCAAAATCCATCGCTAGATGACCTAATCAAAGAATAAATAACTTGAAACCAACACACTTTCTCATACACGCATCTCTAGGGTAACCTCACTCGTTGCCTCGGAAATACAATCATGTCCCTCGAATATGAGACGCTCTAGCAATGACTCTTCAATAAACAAAGATCGTAGTCCCTCGATGACCCTCGATGTTGCCTTCTGTTGTACCCCAAAATTTGCCCTCTCATTTTATCAACATTTCTCATCACAAGGCTCTTGGAACTCAAGATCAAGCTAGGGTTTGCTCTGCTCAAGACATCTCCTTGCACTGATGACCTAAATTAGGGTTTGAGTTTGCACATGGATTTTTGGACCTTCAATGCCTAAAGTGACTTTCATACTTCATGTTGGACTCATAAGTTTGCCCATACCAAGTTTCAAGCTTTGAATCAAATTTTTGCCCAGTCAATTAGACAGTTGACCTAGAAATCAGCTGTATTGGGGAAAAAGTCAACTGTGGCCAATTTACAGTCAAACCTCATGAATTTTGACCCACCTCAACACTATTAACTCATATAATTTATTTTTGTACATATTTTATTTTCTATTATACATATTTAATATAATTAATATATATATATATATATATATATATATATATATATATATATATATATATATATATATATATATATATATATATATATATATATATATATATATATATATATATATATATATATATATATATATATATATATATATATATATATATATATATATATATATATATATATATATATATATACATATATACTTTTCTTTTAATAAATACCTTAGAATAAAAATATAAAATATCACATTTTTATTTTTATTATTATTTATACTAAAAAAATACTTTTTCTAAGTATATTTTATTTTTGTAAATATTAATATATTTTATTGTATATAAATAATATAATATATTTATTTTCTTAAAGAAATTAGGGTTTTATCCCTTAACCAATTAAAATAAATCTTTTATTTATTTCTTTATTTTTTACATTAAATACCTTTACATACATAAACAAACAAAAACTTTTTTGCATAATACATATTATTTGATACTTATTTATTTTGTTTATTTAAATATTGTCCATTTAAATATTTATGCATTGTGATTCAATTTGGATGTAATAGTAAATTAGGGTTTATATTTCTTGTCAAATACCCCCATTCAAAGATTGTACCCCCCATCCCCATAATCATGTTGTAATAGCTTAGAATTTTAAATTCTCGCACTTTACGCTTTTAATTATGCTATGATTAGAGAATTAGGGTTTGTATGCCAAAATCAAAATCAACAAATAGTTTGACCTAATCAAAGACAAAAATGCATGAAAATCAAACACAATGCACACTTGCACCCCTAGGGTTATAATCCACTTGTTGCCTTCAAAAATGGGCCATGATATGCATGTTGGGTACTTTGGCAAAACAAAAACAAAACAAAAGATCATAGTCCCTCGATGACGCTATCTTGGTTGCCTAAACAAAAATGATCAAGTCCCTCAAAAAATTTGCCAAAAATACTTGACACAATTGCTATCATGGTCTATACGATGACCCGCGCTTGTCCCGTTTAACATCCTAACACAAGGTTGTTCACCAAATGCAATGGTGAAACAACACTGTCAAAAGCGTTAAAAACATTAGGAAAGATCTTTGAGTAAAATAGGGTAGATAGCTCTTAGTTACTTGATCAAAAGCTTGCAAAAAACACCCTTGCTATTTTCAAACACACTTCACAACACAATTTCAAAACATTATCCAAATCAAACTTTGAAACTTTGAAACTTTCCAAAAAGACCAAAACACCTTTATATACATTAAAACAAGAATCATTACAAAGGTTGCCACAACGATGGCCTCTTTGTAAAACATCTTTCAAAACCACACACAAAGCACCATTTTAAACAATTGGAAAAGCAAAGCAAGTGATCTAAACAAGTAACTAAGAGCCCATGGATAACCATGGATGAAAAGGGTGCTTGTACCTTCCCTTTTCATAATCTACTCCTCGAACCCAAGAAAATATCTCAAAGGTCTTTCCTGTGCTTTTTGACCTTTCCTTAGGATAAAATAAAAATTCGGTGATGTCTCTTGCTAAACCGAAACATTTGCGAATACAAAACGCAAAACCTCAATTCAGTTCTCCCACGGTATCACAGAACTGGCGACTCTGCTGGGGAAAAATTTAAAAGTGGAGTAACCTTAGGGTTTAGATCACCTTTGCATGCTTATCTTGATTTCTTTGATTTCTTTACATTTGGTTCTCTTGTTTGGGTTTTGAATCCTCCACCCGGATTCTTGGGAAACATTCATAGGTAAATAGAAATACGTTGTGGAAACTGTGCGGGGGTATACCGACATGGTTGAAGCAATAGTTATATTAGTGTGACATATTTGTGAGTACCGGTAGCCTTTGAGTTAATCAAAGAGAATACGGGGCCACTGAGTGATGTCATGAAGCACTAATGAACTCTTAGAACCTTACTTGACCATCTTGGCCTTTTTTAGGGATAATGAGATGACCAGCTTTGGTACAGTCCGAAGTTGGTAGATACTCGATACTACACTCATTGAGGGTTGTTTTCTTGGAATATTTTGGTCGCCAGTTAAGTGGCTAAACCAAAACAATGAACACAAAAAATAATTCAGTGATATTGAGCTCCTTAGAGCCCAGTTACTATTTATAGGACAGGTTGAGCCAACTAACTTCAAGAGGGTACTTACCTATGAAACCTCATGCAAGCCTGAAACTAGGATCTTGTGTGATTTGCTTGTACATATGTTTGTGCATACATCATGAACATCATAAAGCATCATATGCATCCACTAACCATTTCAAGGGTTTGGATCTTCATCTTTGTTCTTGTTTTGTAGGTCATGGAATCTCTTCGCAGGAAAATAATTCAAGTCAACCTTGTGAGAATCCCTCCTCAACTCAAGGAGCTTACTTCTAAGATTCCAGAGAATTCTCCTTTCAGTGAAAGACATGGTAGACTTCTCAGCTTGGTAAACTTCAACATTGAAGAAGACATGGTGAAAGTTATCTTCCAGTTCTTTGACCCCCTACACCACTGCTTTACATTTCCTGATTACCAACTAGTACCTACTTTGGAGGAATTTTCTCAACTCCAGAGGATTCCTATTCTCCATCAACTACCCTACAACGGTACAGAAAGAGAACCAAAGCCTGAAGATGTTGCTCAAGCATTACACTTGCAACCGTCTGATATCAAAGGTCATTGGGAAACCAGAAGTGGTGTCAAGGGTTTCTTGGCAAAGTTTCTGTTTGAGAAGGCACAAGACTGCTGGAATTCTCTAGATCTACAAGCCTTTGAGGAGATTGTAGCACTACTCATCTATGGGTTGATCTTGTTCCCAAACCTTGATCAACTTATAGATGTGAATGCTATCAAGATCTTCATATCTCGGAATCCTTTGCCTACATTGGTTGGGGATCCTACACTCATTTTACACACGAACAATGAGGAAAAGAGGTGTTCTAATGTGCTGTACTCCTCTTCTAGCAAGGTGGTTTATTTCTCACCTTCCCCAATCAGTTTTGAAGAATGAGCAGGGTTTAAGGTGGTCAAAACGGTTGATGACTCTCACACATTCTGATGTTCATTGGTGTTCTCGGTCCAGAGAAAATGTCATCATCATTGATCATTATGGGGAATTCCCTAATGTCCCACTACTTGGCATTAAGGGAGGCATCACCTACAACCCCTGTTTAGCTCTAAGACAGTTTGGATATGCTCGAAGGGATGACCCTCATGATATGCTGATCCCTGACTTGGTTTTTGACTTCGACAACGACGCTCAAGGACTTCGACAAAGGTTTATCCGAGCATGGAGGATGCCCAACAAAGTGGATAGTAAGACACTGGAACACAAGAATTCCATTCCCCTTGAGCCTTATCTCAAGTGGGTACGAACCCGCACCCAGAGTCTTATGATGCCTTACCCCTACATTCTTCCCGTGATCAAAGAGCCTGTTATGGAAGAAGAGGTTCCATACACCCTCCTACATCCAGACATGCCAACATCATTGGAAGAATTACAAAAGAGTTGGATACAACTCAAGGAAGAACATAATGCTTTTGAAGCCAGCCTCTATGCCAGTGAGAAGAAGGTTTTGGAACTTACCCGCTGACTTCATGAAGAGGAGACTCTCAACACTTACATCTCACTAAATAGGATGCGCAATGTCTTTTTACATTAAGAACTTTGTAATATTTTACCCATGGGGCATTTATGTACTAACAAATTTCTTCTTAATATGACGTGTGTTCTTTTTGTTTGCAAAAAAATTGAATTTTCTGAATCCTTGAATGCATTACATGAATAACATATCATTCTTCATATGCATAAATAGGTCTTCACAACAGGTTTCCTTATCTTTCTGCTGTTTATTTCAGCAAGATGGATTTGGAGCCGACGGTTAAAGATCTGCAAGCGCAGAATTCTCAATTCCATCAACTCCTCATGACCTTAGCAAAGGGTCAAGAGGATCTTAAAGCACTGTTGGAGAAAGAGAAAGACAAAGAGAAAAAGAAGAAAAGGACTGGTGTGGCCACTATGGGAAGAAGGTTTGAAAGCCAGGCTAGAAAGGTTCTCGAGTTCCCTTTGACGTCTGATGAAGGGGTTGGTAAAGGAAAAGGAGTTGCGATGCCTTATGAATTTGAAGTTGAAGAAGAAGAGGAAGAGGATGAAGATTACTCCGAACAGCAATATCCCCCAGCGGATGATAAGTATAAAAATCTTGAGGACCGGTTGGCAGCCATGGAGTTGCAAAGGGTACCTGGTTTAGATTTCGAAGAACTAGGGTTAGTTGCTGGGATCTTCATTCCTCCCAAGTTCAAAGTACCTACATTTGCTAAGTATGACGGTTTGTCCTGTCCAAAGATGCATCTGAGGTCCTACGTCAGAAAGATCCAACCTCACTCCTCTGATAAGGATCTATGGGTCCATGTTTTTCAAGATAGCTTGTCAGGTACGCAATTGGACTGGTTCTATCAACTTGAGAGATCTGATGTTCATAACTGGGAAGATTTAGATGCTGCTTTCTACCGACAATACCAATACAATGCGGATTTAGCTCCTACTCGTACTCAACTACAGAGTATGGGTATGGCCTCTAATGAAGGGTTTAAAGAGTATGCCCAGAAGTGGCATGATCTGGCGGGAAGAGTGCAGCCACCGTTGTCAGATAGAGAGCTGGTTGACATGTTTCTGGGAACCCTGTCTGGGCCATTCTTTAATCATTTAATCGGAAGCTCATCTGCAGGGTTCACCGAATTAATACTGACAGGTGAAAGGGTCGAGGCTGGCATTAAGAGTGGTAAAATTCATAAGGATGCCTCCGATTCCACTGTTGTTAAGAAGACCTTCCCAGCTAAGAAAGAAGCTTCTGCTGTATATTCCCAGAAAAATCAAGGAAGAAGAAAAGAACAACTTAAGACATTTTGAGTAGATAAATTCGCTCTTAGTTACTCGCTTGCTCATGAAAAAAACTTTTACACCTACACTCTCATTTCAAAACATTTTCAAAAAGACAAAACGTTTTGTATACGTTCTTATAGAGACGAGAACCATTGCAAAACCTCTTTTCAAAACACTTTTTGAAATACGATTCACAAACACATCTTTAAACCACTTTGCGAAACAAAACTTTGTATACGTTCTTATAGAGACGAGAACCATTACAAAGAGATTTTTCAAAATACTTTCAAAGCCCACACCACAAGCACACAATCAAATGAAAGCAAGTGATCTAAAAGAGTAACTAAGAGCCCATGGAAAACCATGGATGAAAAGGGTGCTAATACCTTCCCTTTTCATAATCTACCCCCCGAACCCGAGAGAAAATATCGAAAGGTCTTTTCCTGTGCTTTTTTACCTTTCCTTTTGGATAAAAGAAAATTCGGTGGCGACTCTTGCTAACCGCACAAGTGCGAACGAAACGCAAAAAATCAAGTCAGTTCTCCCACCGTATCACAGAACTGGCGACTCTGCTGGGGAAAATTATAAAAGTGGGGTTACCTTATGGTTTTAGATCACCTTTACATGCTTATCTTGCTTGACTTGTTTGCTTTACACTTTGGTCCTATTGTTTGGGTTTGAATCCTCTACCCAGATTTGGGAAACCTTCATAGGTAAATAGCAATACATTGTGGAAACTGTGTGGGGTATACTGACATGGTCTAAGCAATAGCTATATTAGTGCGACATATTTGTGGGTACCGGTAGCCTTTGAGTCAATCAAAGAGAATACGGGGCCGCTGAGTGATGTCATGAAGCACTAACGAACTTTTAGAACCTTTACTTGACCAACTTGGCCTTTTAGGATGTAGTGAGATGACCGGCTTTGGTGCAGTCCAAAGTTGGTAGATACTCGATACTACACTCATTGAGGGTTGGTTCCTTGGAATATTTCGGTCGCCGGTAAGAGGCTGAATTGAAACAATGAACAAGGAAACAATCTAGTGATATTGAGCTCCTTAGAACCCAGTTACTATTTCTATGACAGGTTGAGCCAACTAAACTTCAAGAGGGTACTTACCTATGAAACCCCATGAAAGCCTAAACTAGGAACTTGTGTGATTTGCTTGTACATATATGCTTGAGCATAACATCATGGACATCATGAAGCATCATATGCATCCACTAACCATTTCAAGGATTTTTGGAAGTTCATCTTTGCTCTTGTTTTGTAGGCTATGGATTCACTTCGCAGGAAAACGATCCAAGTCAACCTTGTAAGAATTCCTCCACAACTCAAGGAGCTAGCTTCAAGGATTCCTGAGAATTCTCCATTCACCGAGAGGCATGGTTGTCTTCTCAACTTAGTCACTTCCAACACAGAGGAAGACATGATGAAAGTTCTTTTCCAGTTCTTTGACCCTTTGCATCATTGCTTCACATTTCCTGACTACCAACTTGTGCATACTTTGGAGGAATTTTCTCAACTCTTGAGGATTCCTATTATAAATCAACTACCCTTCAACGGTACGGAAAGAGATCCAAATCCAGAAGAGATTGCTCAAGCCCTACACTTGCACTCATCTGATGTCACAACACATTGGGAAACTAAAAGCGGTGTCAAAGGCTTCTTGGCAAAGTTCTTGTTTGAGAAGGCCCAAAGCTACTGGAATTTCTTGGACTTACAAGCTTTTGAGGAGATTGTAGCTATTCTCATATATGGGATGGTATTGTTCCCTAACCCTGACCAACTCATAGATGTGAGTGTTGTCAAAATCTTCATGACTCGTAACCCGGTGCCTACATTGCTTGGGGATATCCTCCACTCTTTTCACACTCGTACAATGAGGAAAAGAGGTGTTCTCATGTGTTGCACTCCTCTCCTGGCAAGATGGTTTATTTCTCATCTTCCCCAATCAGTCTTGAAGAATGAACAAGGTTTGAGGTGGTCACAACGATTGATGACTCTTACATATTCAGATATTCATTGGTGCTCTCGATCAAAGAGAATATTATCATCGTCGACCGTTTCGTGGAATTCCCTAACGTCCCTCTACTTGGAATTAGGGGAGGCATCACCTATAGCCCCTTCTTGGCTCTAAGACAATTTGGTTATGCCCGAAGGGATGGCCCACATGACATGCTGATTCAAGGTTTAGTTTTCGACTTTGACAACGACAATCAAGGACTCCGTCAAAGGTTCATCCAAGCTTGGAGGATGCCTAACAAGGTAGACAGTAAGACATTGGGACACAAGAATTCCATCCCCCTTGAGCCTTACCTCAAGTGGGTACGAACCCGCGCCCAAAGTCTTATGATGCCTTAAGCCTCCATTCTCCCAGTGATTATAGAGCCTGTTAAGGAAGGAGAGGTTCCATACACCCTCCTACATCCTGACATGCCAACATCACTCGAAGATCTACAAAGGAGTTGGATACATCTCAAGGGAGAACATGATACTTTCGAAGCCCAATTCTATGCAAGCGAGAAGAAGGTTTTGGAACTCACTCGGCTACTTCACGAAGAGCAGACTCTCAACACCTACATTGCACCAAAGAGGATGCGCAACGTCTTTTTACCTTAGAATTTTGTATTATTTTTCCCAAGGGGCATTGATGTACTAACAAATTCTATCTTATTAATATGACGTGTGTTTCTTTTTTTGTTTAAAACAAATTTGAATTTCTGAATCCTTGAAAGCATTGCATGAATACATACCATTCATCATATGCATAAGAAGGTCTTCACACCAAGTTTCCTCATCTCTCTGCTGTTTATTTCAGCAAGATGGATCTAGAACAAACGATCAAAGACTTACAAGCTCAGAATTCACAATTTCAACAGCTACTCTTGACCTTGGCCAAGGGGCAGGAGGAGCTCAAGACTCTGCTAGAGAAAGGAAAATAGAAAAAGAAGAAGAAGCGAGCCGGTGTGGCTATCATGGGCAGAAGGTTTGAAGGACAAGCCAGAAGGGCCTTGGAATTTCCATTAACCTCTGAGGAAGGGGAGGGAAAAGGTAAAGAGACTGCAGTGCCTTCAGACTATGAAGCTGAAGAAGAGGAAGATAAGGACTACTCTGAACAATAGTACCCTTCGGCCGATGACAAATACAAAAACTTGGAAGAACGTCTAGCTGCTATGGAAGTGCAGAGAGTATCGGGGCTGGACTTTGAGGAGTTAGGTTTGGTGTCTGGAATAGTAATCCCTATGAAGTTTAAAGTGTCACTATTTGCCAATTACGATGGGGTGTCTTGTCCCAAGATGCACCTACGATCTTATGTCAGGAAAATTCAGCCGCATTTTGCTGACAAAGACTTGTGGGTTCACTTTTTCCAGGACAATTTGTCAGGAACACAACTTGATTGGTTCTACCAGTTGGAGAGGTCTGATGTACACAATTGGAAAGATTTGGAAGCCGCCTTCTATAAACAGTATCAATACAACGCCGATTTGGCACCAACCCGTACTCAACTCCAGAGTATGGCCATGGTGTCCAATGAGGGCTTCAAAGACTACGCCTAAAAGTGGAGGGATTTGGCTGGAAGGGTGCAACCACCTTTATCTGAGATTGATCTAGTTGACATGTTCCTGGGAACTCTATCAGGTCCTTTCTTTAATCACCTGATTGGAAGCTCCTCTGCGGGGTTCACTGAGTTGATTTTAACTGGTGAGAGGATATAAGCCGGCATAAGAAGCGGGAAAATTCAGAAAGACGCGTCTACCTCTGCTGCTGTAAAAAAGCCCTTCACAGGAAAGAATGAAGTGTCGGATGTCTATGCTCAGAGGAATCAGGGAAGAACTGAGCTTCGTTCAACGGTGGGGACCGTTATGATTCAAAAGTCTGCATCAGATCAGCCAAGAAACAATCAGCCGAGGAATGATCAGCCTAGAAACAATCAACAAAGGGTGGAAAGGCCTGTACGGCAATTCACCAAGATAAACATGACTCCCGCTCAAGTCCTACCACATCTTCTAAAGTTGAATTTGGCCATGCTAAAAGAGGCCCCTAAAAATTCTAACACTGCTTCTCCATATTACCATCCGAACGCCAGGTACGCTTACTATTCGAAGAGCCCAGGGCACGACATTGACAATTGTTGGGCCCTGAAGAATAAAATTCAGGATCTGATAAATGCTAAAGAAGTTAAATTCTACGCACCTGAAAAACCCAATGTTATCTCTGCTCTAATGCCAAGGCACGGCCACAACGCCCATGCTGTGGAAGAGGATATGTTTGTTGCTACTGTAGATGATTTGATAACTTTGTTCCCTATAATCAAGTTAAATTTGTTGAAGGCTGGGGTTTTCCCAGGTTGTGAAGAAGATTGTCACCTTTGTTCATCCTCATTAACCCACTGTCCATTGTTGAAGATAGGCATCCAACGCCTAATTGATAACCAAGAAATCCTATTTGAGAAGACTCCTGTTTTATCAACTCCTGTTAATGATGTTTCATTAATAACCATATTCGCCAATCCTTCCAAGGTCCCTAAAAGACCTGTTAGGATTACATCCGCTCCGAAGGCTGCACCCTTGAAGATAACCATGCCTGGGCCAGTCCCGTACAAGTCTGAAAAATCAGTACCATGGAACTATGGTGGAGAAATCTACTACCATGGTATCAAAAAGATTGAACAGACTGTCGAGGAAGAGAGTTCTGAAGAAGACAATTCTGACATCAGTAACATTGCCGGAACAAGCAAAGTTACCCGTAGTGGATGAATCTTTTCTCCAAAGATTGCCCCTCCAAAGGTAATTCTTGGACCCTCAGCTGCTCCTAAGGTTATCTCTACACCGGTAAACATATCTGCAAGTACACCAATCATAGAAGAAGTCACAACCCTTGTGGTTATCCCCTCTGTTGCTACTGATGTTCGAGGGAAAGGGATCCAAGAAGAGCCCGTCAGAACGAGGGCTCAGCCGTTGATCATCCCTGAAACCTGTCAAAAAGAAATGGAGGAAATTTTGAAAATAATCAAGAAAAGCGATTATGATGTGGTGGAACAGCTGGGGCAAACCCCCTCAAAGATCTCCATGTTGGCCCTGTTGCTTTGTTCAGAAGCTCATGCTAAGGCTCTGATAAGATTTTTGAAGACGGCCCACGTGCCACAAGAAATCTCCGCTGATCAGTTCCAGGAATGTCTGGCTAGTTTAACAGCTGACAATGGTCTAGGATTCTCCGATGCAGATTTAACTTCGAAAGGGAGAAAACATAATGATGCTTTGCATGTCTCGGTGGAATGCAGAGGGACAACCCTAGCACACGTACTAGTAGACACTGGTTCGTCTTTGAACGTCTTGCCGAAGAAAGCCTTGGATAGACTAGATTGTGAAGGCTTAACCCTGAAACCCATCAATATAATTGTCAGAGCCTTTGATGGTTCTAAAAGGACGGTTCACGGGGAGGTGGACATCCCGATTAAGATGGGAACTGAAACCTTCAACTCCACATTCTATGTGATGGACATCCGTCCTTCTTATTCTTGCCTGTTGGGAAGACCTTGGATCCACCATGCTGGAGTTGTCACTTCTACTCTGCATCAAATGCTCAAGTATCCTGTCCAAGGGAAAATCATAATTGTTCATGGAGAAGAGGAATACATGATCAGTCATCTGAATTCTTTCTGTTATGTAGAATTGGATGGCGAATTCATCGAAACTCCTTTCCAGCATTTTGAAGAGGTAGCTCAGGAGATAGCGACGACCAAAACAATGTCCTCTATAACCATGATTACCAGACCTCCGCCTCGGATGTCATATCTCAAGGATGCAAAAGCTGTGGTTGAAGAGGGAGGAAGCACAATCTGGGGGAAGCTTCCAGACTTTCCCTATAAATCAGACAAGTTCGGCTTGGGATTTACCTCAACTGCTCAGAAGGCCGTGCGCCACGTCCGTGTCGGAGGGCCACCTGTGAAGATCAGCCACCAAGGGGTTAATGCACTAGAGGACAGTGAAGAAGAGGGCAGCTTAGAAGACTGGATATTTCCTACTGTCGACGGAGGACTGTGCAACTGGGAAGCAAAAGACTTTGTTCCGATTACTTTCATACCGCAGTAATTTATCTTTTCCATTTCTGTTGGATCTGTAATAATTCACAAACAATTCGTACTTTTTTTAACCTTGTGTCTTACCCGAGGCACAAAGGTCCATTTGTAAGGGTTCTTATTTTTCATCTTCATATGCCATTTAATGAATTATGGACGTTTTTCATATAAACTTTTGTGTTCAATGTCTTTCTTTTTACATTTTTATTTGTTTAAAGGTGGCTATACCCTTACACACACCCACACTCACAAATGCAGGTACCCTTCCTGTTGCACCCCAAAATTTCCCCTCTCATATTTCTCCAAACATGGCAGGAAAAATCTCCAAGTGGCTCAAGATTGCTCAAGAGTTAGACAGTCAAGCTATCTCCTAAGGTAGTCAATCCCAAATTAGGGTTTTGTGTTGCATCAAGGTCCTTGCATCCAAATGACCTCAAGTGCTCCCTAATGTCCTAATATGTTCTCAAGATCATCCATGTCAAGTTTCAAGCCTTGCAGAGGAAGTTTGGTCAGTCAATTGCTCAAGGGGTCCAAAAATCGATTGTGCTAGGGCAAAAGTCAACTGTGACCCAAAAACAGTCAAACTTCAAGATTTTTTGTCAACATTCTCATTTTGAAGGGTATTTCATCATTTTATCAAGGGTTTATCATGATTCATCAAGTATTGCTCATAATTCATCAAGACTCAAAAGTTGCTAAATTAGGGTTTTGTAGGAAAAGTCAACTCAACTTTGACCAAGCATAACTTTCTCATACTTTATGAGAAATGACCCACCCGAAGCTCATTTTAAATAGGATGAAATTTCCTACAGTCCATCTTCATACCCCAAGATCATAAAATGCACTCACAAGAATTTATAAATTTGGACATTATAGGTCATTTTTTGAAAGTCAACAAAAACACCTTTTTTCCAAAGCTTATAACTTGAGCATGGAATATCAAAATGAGATGAGACCAAAAGGGTTGGTTAGAATACATCTCAAGATTTCTAAAAATTCCAAGAACACTTACTAAAGTTCAAAATTGAAGAAGTTGTGCATTATTGAAGTTGGGCATTTTTGCAAAATTGCCAAAAGTCAACTATCCCCAAAACATCAAATTTTGTCAAATGGGCCCATTCTTTTCCACTTGATTTGGAATTTCCACATTGCACACGTGTCTTAGCTTCATCCTTGTGTCCATTTATCAATTTCATTATTTTATTTGATTTTTTATTGAATTATTTCATTTTAAATCAAATTAAATCAAATAAGATCCCAAAACTTGATTACATGAGGTCTTTTGCTATCTTCAGTACTTAATCACCATCATGGTCAACATCAAATTCGTATCTCACCATATCATGAACAAAAAAGTGAATTTTTGGCAAAATAGGCAAGTTTTCAATGGTGAATCAAATCCAATCTCAAGGCATTGATGTACAAAGATTCAATCCACAAATGTTAACCTAATACATGCTATCATACATAAGGAAGGAAAAGGCATGAAATTGAGGGCCAGAGTCTGCAAGAACACCAAGAACAAAACTTGAAAAAAAGGTGGAAAAAGTGTGAAACCAAAATCACACTTAGAGGCATTTTCAGAATCAAAACTCAATACCAATCGCTGGTTGGACAATCACTTAGTCAGAATCAATCCAAAGCAAGCTCTCACAGCCATCAAAACGCGCTGTAAGTATCACGTTTCATGGCCCTGCATTCAAAATCATAACTCCATATTTTTGCATCTTTCTGGCCAATCTTTGACATATTTGTGATGCTTATGAAATTTCTGAACTTTTGGCATTGTTTGATTGCATTTATATGGATTGTAACCCCATAGCCGAACCTAGGGTTTTGTAGTTTGTTTTTTGGACATTTCTTTCACAGGCAAAATTAGCTCCATTGATGGACATAGACATGACCAGAGGAGGAAGACGAGCATAACCATGGTCTTGGGAGGGATTTTCATGGCCTAGAATTGATTTTAGGATGGACATACGAATTTAGCTGCGGATATAAATCCACAGGTAATCTTACAGGGGGCTGGAGGTTAGGGACGACAAACGTGTCTCCCCCTGGTTGGACGGTTCAAACTTGGCGTGTTTTTTTTTTATATTTTCTGGCATCTGATTTGTTTATCCCATATTATTATTATTGGTTAGTATATTGACAAATAGAACATGATGGTTGAGTGGCAATTGAGCACTGGCAACATGCCTTGGGACCTGGGTTCGAATCCCAGGTCCCCCCATTGCATTGTTATTTTTTCTCTTCAGATCATCACATGTGAATCAAGCGCTGCAGTACATCATAATCCCTCATCCAATCAATGGACAGATGGCCCCAGGCCAAATCTGATGGTCCAGATGGAACGTCCACCATGCGACCTAGTCAAAGTGCCACGCTGGATCTCAAAAAGTCAACCAGGCCAGCATAATTGGGCCATGGAATTTGCTATTCAGACTCCCCAATTAGGCCCAAACCTCTAATTTCTTCTATTTCATATTTATTCTATTCATTTGTTTGTTTAATTATTTTTATTAATAACCAACCAATCACATTTTTTTCTTTATAAAAATTAAAACCAAAAAATGTTTTTTACTTAAATTAGATTTCAGCATTTTATTTTTATTCATAAATCAATTAATTAATTTAGTTTTAATTAGGAATAACTTTTAATATATTTTTCAATAATTAAAATTAACTTAGACAATTAGGTTTTATTAACATTGACTAAATTTATTTTTATTTCTTTAAATAACACAAAAATCCAAAATATTATTTTCGTTAATTAATTAATTAGTTTATTAATTTAATAATTAATTTGGTTTGATTTCTTTCTTAATTCAAAAACAAACAAAAAAGTCTTTTCTTTAATTAAAGGGTCAAAACCCTAAAAACTTGCGCCTGATTTAATTTCCCGCACGCGATCCATTTTATTTCAATATTGTATTTGTTTCCGGAATGTAATAGATAATTAGGACTATCTTTATCGCTTTATTTATTTTCCGCCTTTTAATTTCAAGGGTTTCTTTTGGCGATGTAAATACCCGGCGCCTTGTAATAGTTAGTTTAATTTCCGCAATTTAATTTCCGCAACTTATAAACTGTTAGATGTTTGGTAATAGGGAATACATGACAAGATTGAATGTTTAAACCTAAAATCAACATAGATCACCATTGACATGTACAAAGATAAAATAAACTGAAAACGACACACTCGTACATGTGCACTCTTAGGGTACACCTCACTTGGTTGCCTTCGTACTCGGTCATTGAGTATAGGAAGTTTTAGAGATTGCCCTCTTGTCCAAAGATCATAGTTGCCTCAAAACGGTTGCCTCGGAAAAATGATCTAAGACATCAGGGTTACCGCTAAGGCGTCCTAGCATTGCTTTAGTGACCGCACGTCCCTCATTCGAATTGACCCTTAAAACTCCAATGACAAGGCTACCTACTCATTCATAGTGGTATAGCCCTGTCTAAAGGACATTAGTATGGAACGATTCCTTTTTCGAGTAGGTAGATGGTTCTTAAGTACTTGCTCTTTCAAAACAAAACAAAATTTTCACACTTACACTTTTCGAACGAAGTTTTCAAACGAAAAACATTTTCAAACCCACAAGCACAAAGAAAGCAAATTTTGAAAACAATATGAGCAAGTACCTAAGAGCCCGTGGATAACCACAGATAGAAAGGGTGCTAACACCTTCCCTTTCTATAATCTACCCCCCGAACCCGAGAAACATCTCGAAAAAGGAATTTTTCTGTGCTTTTTTCCTTTCCTTGTTGGATAAAATAAAAGTCGGTGGTGACTCTTGCTTACCGCGACATTTTGCAAAAACAAACGCAAAACGCAAACCAACATTCCAAAAAACAGTCAGTTCTTTCTCACCGTATCACAGAACTGGCGACTCTACTGGGGACGCTTAATAAGTGGGGTGTACCTTAGGATTAGATCATTGTGTTTTCAATTGTTTGCTTTGTATGCTTTATATTTGTAGGCTTGTATCGGAGTTACTATAGATCCTAACCCAGATATGGGGAATACCCTTTAGGTAAGTAGCAATAAACTGTGAGGGAACTGTACGGCGTAGACCGATACGGTTGAAGCAGTAGCTACGTTGGTGTGGCACTTTAGTATGTACCGATATCCCTTGTGTTGGAACGAGGAGAATATGGGTCTTCTAAGGGGTCATTAAGCACCAACTGACCTTAGAACCTATAATTGACCAACTTGGCCATAAAACAATAGCAGTATGATACACTCATTGAGACTAAACTCTCGCGATGATTTCGGCTGCAAGAAAAGGTTGCTAAACTAGAATTATGACCGATCGAGGGTAGTCAGTGATATTGAGATCCTCTAGAACCCGGTTACTATTTTTAGGATAGGTTTGAACCAACTGAACTGAAAGAGGGTAGTACCTAAGCTCCTTGCCAGCCTGAAATCTAAAGGCTCTCTGTGTGACTTGTGTGCCTTTACCATGTTTGCTATTTGTGGATATTTGTGGTGTGCTTTCTATCATGACATCATGACATCATAACATTGCATACATCTTGCATTGGACTAACCTATTTCAAAGACATGAGGGATTCATCTTTGTTCTGTTTTGTAGGTCATGATGCCCATGCGTAGGAATACCATCCGGATCAACTTTGTCCAGGTTCCCACCATGCTTAAAGAATTGATTGCAAAGATGCCTGATACTACCTCCTTCATCAGAAGACATGGGTATCTTCTCAGTTTAGTTACCTCCAAATTGGACGAGCAGATGATGAGTGTCCTGGTCCAGTTCTATGATCCGCTGTACCATTGCTTTACTTTTCAGGACTACCAGTTGGTCCCCACGTTAGAAGAGTTCTCTGACCTACTTGGTATCCCTATCCGGGAGCAGACCCCATTTACTGGTTGGGAGAAGATCCTTAGGCCAGAAGAGATTGCTTCAACCCTTCATATGACAAAGGATTAGGTAATGGCTAATTGGGAGACTAGAAGTGGAGCAAAGGGCTTTCTGACTATGTTCTTGGTTGGTAAGGCTAATTATTTCTGGGATAGCCTAGACTTCAAGGCATTCGAAGATATTCTGGCTCTTCTGATATATGGCTTGGTATTGTTTCCGAACCCTGACTCCTTCGTTGATGTGAATGCGGTGAAAATCTTCATCTCTGGTAATCCTGTACCCACTCTCTTGGGTGACATTCTTCATCATCTTTATGCCCGTACTGTCCGAAAGCGGGGAACCTTGATGTGCTGTGCTCCACTATTGGTGAGGTGGTTTATTTCGCACCTCCCCAAATCAGTGTTGAAGAACAAAGAAGGCATGGGCTGGGCCTATAGGGTCATGTCTCTCTCTCATAATGACATCATCTAGACTATCAAGGGTATGGACGAGGTGGCCATTATTGATCGCTGTGGGGAATACCCCAATGTTCCACTGATAGGAACCAATGGAGGGATTACCTACAATCCGTGCTTGGCCTTACGTCAGTTTGGGCGAGCCAGAAGAGAAGGGCCTCATGAGCTGCTAATGCCTAGTATCATCTTTTATTTTCAAGGGGATAGCAACGAGCAACGCCGCAGATTCATAAGGGCTTGTGATAGAGTTCACAGATCTAATCCACATGAGCTGGGCCCAAATACTTCACTTCCGATGGAGCCATATCTCAGATGGGTTCGTATCCGTGCCCAAAAGCTGGGTATGCCGTATGAAGCCGTCCTGCCTATCATTGTTGAAGTTGCTAATGAAGAAGGGGTTCTTCCGACCATCCTCCATCCGCATATGCCCAATGACATTGGGGAACTGAAAAGGTCTTGGATGCAGCTGAGAGAAGAGCGGGATGCTTACCGAGAAAAGTTTAACGAGCAAGAGCAGAAGATCCAGAAGTTGACTAGGCAGCTGGAGAACAAGCGGATCCTCAATGACTACGTCCGCACCGACAAGAAGCGACCATGGGAGCACTGATTGTCCTTTGATTATTTCCTTTCCAGTTTTTATTTAATTTTCAGTATTTCCTTTCTTGTAACGCCTTAAGGGCATCTGTTGAACAATTTGAATTTCAAAGTTTATCTAATAAAAGTGTGTTTCATTTCTTGTTTACGAATTTAAATCTCTCGATGTCTTTGAAATCATAGCATACGCATTTCCTTCCATGCACTTAATAACAGGTACCCATTACAAGTCTCTTATCTTCTTCGCTGTTTATTTAAGCATCATGTCTTCTGAACCATCAACTGAACAAGCAATCAAGGCTCTACAGGCTCAGAACGCCCAGTTCCAAGAGTTGTTCATGAATTTAGCTAAGGGTCAGTAGGATCTAAAGACCCTTATTCTGAAAGAGAAGAAGAAGAAGAAGAAGAGGACAATCCTGTTTAACACAGGTCACAGGTTTGGAAACAGGCTACGGGATGAAGTTGATTTGACCACCTCATCTGAAGGGAAAGATAGTCAGGAAGAGAGGAGGGCTCCTAGCCCTGTGGTCTCAGACAATGAGATGGACTTCGATGAAGACCAGTATCCCCCGGCCGAGGATAGATACAAACAACTGGAAGACCGATTGAGTGCGATGGAGGTACAGAAAGTGTTTGGTCTGGACTTTGGTGATTTGGGTCTGTCATCTGGGATGGTGATTCCCCACAAGTTCAAAGCACCATCCTTTGCTAAGTATGAAGGAGTTTCTTGTCCGAAGCTGCACCTCCGGTCATATGTAAGGAAGATTCCGCTGTACACCGCTGATAAGAACCTATGGATCCACTTCTTTCAAGACAGTCTCTCAGGGAATCAGCTTGAATGGTTTTACCAGTTGGATGGAGCCAGTATCCGCAGTTGGGAGGATTTGGCTACGGCTTTCTACAGGCAGTACCAATACAATTCCGACCTCGCTCCTACGCGTACCCAACTCCAAGGTATGTCTATGGGAACGTGGGAAGGTTTCAAAGATTATGCTCAGAAGTGGAGGGACCTCGCCGGAAGAGTGCAACCACCCTTGGCTGATCGGGAGCTTGTGGATATGTTTCTGGGGACCTTGTCTGGTCCATTTTTCAACCATCTGATTGGAAGCTCTTCGTCTGGGTTTACAGAGCTAATTATGACCGGTGAAAGGATTGAGGCTGGTAAGATACAAAAGGGTACTTCATCAAGCACTGAGAAAAAGCCTTTTAAGAAAGAGTCCAGTGTCGTCTACAGTTCGAAAAGCCAGAATAGACCTGAGCGCCGCCAAGCTGTTAATGCAGTTGTTATTTCAAGACCTGTTGGGGCTCCTCAGCGCAACAATAAACAAAAGGCCGAGAGACCTCGAAGGCAATTCATCCATCTCAACATGACTTTGTCTCAGATTCTGCCGCAGTTATTGAAGACCAATCTGGTAACCCCAAGGGAGGCTCCGCATAATCCCAACATTGCATCACCTAAGTACAACCCTAATGCCCGCTGTGCTTTTCACTCTGATAGCCCGGGACATAATACAGATGATTGTTGGGCTTTGAAGAACAAAATACAGGACTTAATTGATGCTAAGGAGATTGAGTTCGAGGCGCCCGAAAGACCTAATGTTGTGACTGCTCCTATGCCCAAGCATGGAGTAAATGCTATAGAAGAAGACTCGTTTGTGGTTTCTGTGAACGACATTGTTATCCCTTTGATGACTGTGAAGAAGAACCTTTTGCTAGCCGTTTTATTTCCGGGCTGTGACGAAGGTTGCCGTATGTGTTCTACCCTACCAACCGGTTGCCATCTTTTGAAATCAAGTGTCCAACGCCTGATGGATAGTAAAGAAATTATGTTTGAGAAGACTATTGTTCCTTTAGTTCATACTGAAGAAGTTGCTATTATCACCATTCTCGACAATTCTTCCAAGGCTTCCTCGAGAAAGCCTGTTAGAATTACATTTGTTCCAAGAATCGCACCTTTGATCATCATTGTTCCTGGGCCTATCCCCTATACATCTGATAAAGCTGTCCCTTGGCACTACGGGGCTGATGTTTATTTTCATGGAGTTAAACAAGAGTTGGATGCTGATACTAACGTCAACAATATAGTTGGACCTGCTAAAGTCACCCGCAGCGGAAGACTTTTCTCACCTGATATCTCTCCACCAACTGCCCAGAAACCTGTCATTATTACACCTGCCAGTGTACCTGCTACTATTCCTGTTCAAGTTCCCATTCTTACCCCTGTTGCCAAGTCATCCAATACTCGGGGCAAAGGGACCACTGATGATCCTGCCCGGATGGAGGCACCGAAGACAATTACCGTTGAAGCCTCTAGACAAGAGATGGAGGAAATTTTGAAGATCATCAAAAAGAGCGACTACAATGTGGTCGAACAACTGGGGCAAACCCCATCCAAAATCTCGATGATGTCACTGTTTCTATGCTCAGAGGCCCATGCCAAGGCTCTGATTGCATTCCTAAAGACTGCACATGTACCACAAGAAACATCAGCTGATCAGTTTAAAGATTGCGTGGCTAGTATGACTGCTGATAATGGGTTAGGTTTCTCTGACGTTGATTTGACTATTAAGGGGAAGAATCTCAACGATGCCCTGCATGTCTCCATTGAATGCAGGGGCACTAATCTCGCTCATGTATTGGTGGATACTGGTTCCTCATTGAACATTTTTCCTAAGAAAGCTCTAGACCGGTTAAACTGTGAAGGGTTGGAGTTGAAACCAAGCAACATTGTCGTCAGGGCCTTTGATGGGTCTAAGAGGATGGTGCACGGAGAAGTGGATATTCCGATTAAGGTTGGTTCTCAGGTTTTTGCATCTACATTCTATGTGATGGACATTCGGCCATCTTATTCTTGTTTGCTGGGTCGTCCGTGGATCCACAAGGCTGGGGCGGTGACGTCTACGCTCCACCAGAAGCTGAAGTACCCAGTGAAAGGGAAGATTGTGACAGTACAAGGAGAGGAGGAGTACATGGTGAGCCACCTCAACTCTTTACGATATGTAGAGATGGATGGGGAGTTCATTGAGACCCCATTTCAGCATTTTGAAGAAGTTCCCCAGACACTGGAATCAACTGAGACTATTGTTGAAGATTCTCCTATGAAGATGGCTTCCTTTAAGGATGCCCGGGCTGTTGTCGAGAAAGGTGGGTGTGCAAATTGGGGACAACTCCCTGATTTTGCACAGAATACTAACAAGTTTGGTTTGGGTTTCACTGCAGAAGCTCAAAAGGCTGTTCGGAATACACGGATCGGAAGACCTCCCCTATTCATCAACAATTCAGGAGTGAATGCCATTGAAGACGACGTTGAAGAGTCTGAGTTCAACAGTTGGATCTATCCTACTACCGATGATGGACCAAGCAACTGGACAACAAAGGACTTTATCCCAATTTCTTTTGTTACCCAGTAATGAGACTTTTGTTTTGAATTTGTAACAGACGATGTTTTAAACTTTACGGCCCAGTGTCTTACCCGGGACACCGTGGCTTCATTTGTAAGGGCTTTATGTGTATCATTTACATATATCATTAATAAAAGCATTGGAAGTTTCTTGCATTTCAAATTTTGCGCTCCTTGTTTTTCTTTTATTGCAAAACAACTATTTTACACACACTCACATATACAGGTCTACATCCACTCTGGATCTCACTGGTAACGACTCTGCTACTGCCAGTTATGACTTCGAAAGTCCGATCAACTTAGCCGAAGACGAAGGTGAAGATGATTGCGAAGTGCCTGGTGAACTTGCAAGACTGTTACTTCAGGAAGAGATGGTTATTCAGCCGCACGAAGAGCCGGTAGAATCAGTGAATCTGGGTACAGAGATAGACAAGAAAGAGGTCAAGATCGGGGAAAATCTGGAGCTTAGTGTGAAGCAACGATTGATTCAAATGTTGCGTGACTACGTTGAGATCTTTTCCTGGTCTTATGAAGATATGCCTGGGTTGGATACCGATATTGTGGTTCACTGATTGCCTACCAAGGAAGATTGTCCTCCAGTGAAACAGAAGGTTCTCCGAATGCGCCCAGAGATGTCTGAGAAAATCAAGGCTGAAGTTATGAAACAGTTTGACGCCGGTTTTCAAGCAGTTACTTCTTACCCACAGTGGGTGGCCAACGTGGTTCCTGTACCGAAGAAGGATGGTAAGGTTCGAATGTGTGTTGACTATAGGGATCAGAACAGGGCGAGTCCCAAGGATGATTTTCCTCTACCTCATATCGACATTCTGGTTGACAACACCGCTCAGCACAAGGTATTCTCCTTTATGGATGGTTTCTCCGGTTATAATCAGATTAAAATGGTTCCCGAAGACATGGAGAAAACGACCTTTGTTACTCAATGGGGCACCTTTTGCTACAAGGTCATGCCTTTTATATTGAAAAATGTTGGGGCAACGTATCAGCGTGCCATGGTCGCTTTGTTTCATGACATGATCCGTCATGAGATTGAAGTATACGTCGATGATATGATTGCAAGGTCCCATACTGAGGAAGAACATCTGGACCACCTTCAGAAGTTGTTTGACAGGTTGAAGTTGTACAACCTGAGGTTAAACCCGAACAAGTGCACCTTCGGGGTGAGATCTGGTAAGCTACTGGGTTTTCTTCGTGAGCGATAAGGGTATTCAAGTGGATCCTGCCAAAGTGAAGGCTATACAGGAAATGCCAGCTCCCAGAACAGAAAAAGAAGTCAGAGGATTTCTGGGACGTCTGAACTACATTGCCCGATTCATCTCACAACTGACTGCTACTTGTGAACCAATCTTCAAGTTACTGAAGAAAGATCAAGTAGTGCGTTGGAACGATGAATGCCAGGCCTCTTTCGAAAGGATAAAAAATTATCTCCAAGAGCCACCTATTCTGATGCCTCCAGTTGAAGGGAGACCTTTGATGTTATACTTGACAGTACTCGACAACTCAATGGGGTGTGTGCTGGGTCAGCATGACGAGTCTGGCTGAAAAGAGCATGCTATTTATTACCTTAGCAAAAAGTACCGACTGCGAGACCCGATACTCGTTGCTCGAGAAAACTTGTTGCGCTTTGGCATGGGTTGTGCGCTGGCTGAGACAGTATATGCTGACTCACACTACTCTATTGATATCAAAGATGGATCCAATCAAGTATATCTTCGAAAAGCCTGCTTTGTCCGGAAGAATAGCAAGATGGCAGATGATCTTGACTAAGTATGACATTCAGTATACGACCCAAAAGGCAATCAAGGGAAGTGTGTTGGCAGATCACTTGGCACATCAGGCAGTGGATGATTACCAGTCTATGAACTTTGAATTCCTGGATGAGAGTATCATGATTGTGACTGACTGTGAGACACCTAGACCGGATGAAGGACCTGAGGAAGGATCCTGATGGTCTATGTATTTTGATGGAGCTTCAAGCGCTTTGGGTAATGGAATTGGTGCCATGATGATATCTCCTAAAGGCTCTCATACTTCGTTCACCGCCCGACTATGTTTCAACTGCACCAACAATATGGCAGAGTATGAAGCATGCATCATGGGTCTTCGAGCAGCAATTGACCTAAGGATTAAGTTTCTGAGTGTCTTCGGAGATTCCGCTCTCGTGATCAGTCAGATCAAAGGCGAGTGGGATAAGAAACACCCAAATCTTATTCCTTACAAGGAGTATGTATTGACGTTGCTTCCACATTTTGAGGAGATAACCTTTGAACATTTCCCTAGAGAGGAGAATCAGTTGGCGGACGCGCTGGCTACGATGTCTTCTATGTTCAAAGTCAATTGGGACAACGAAGCTCCCCGGATTATCATTGAAAGATTGGACGAACCTGCACATTGCTGTGACATTGAGACTGAAGAGGTAGCAGATAAACCCTGGTTTCACGAAGTAAAAAGGTATCTTGAGGCTCAGGAATACCCCGAGGGTGCATCTGTTAATGACAAGAAGTTTCTGAGGAGGTTCGCAGCAAAGTTCTTCATCAGTAACGGTATCCTTTACAAGCGTAACCATGATTTAACCTTACTGCGATGTGTGGATAAGAACGAGGAAGAAAAGATCATGGCAGATTTACATGAAGGGACTTTCGGAACTCATTCCAGTGGACATACCATGGCAAAGAAAATCCTTCGGGCAGGATATTATTGGTCCACTATAGAAGCCGACTATTATCAGCATTCTCGGACATGTCACAAGTGCCAAGTCTATGCTGATAAGGTGCACATACCTCCAGTTCCTCTAAACGTCTTGACGACACCTTGGCCTTTTGCAATGTGGGGCATTGATATGATCGGAAAGATTAGACCTACCGCGTCCAACGGGCATCGTTTCATCCTGGTAGCAATTGATTACTTTATGAAGTAGGTTGAAGCAGCTTCCTTTGCTACCGTAACCAAGAACGTCGTGGCACGGTTCATTCGGCACAGTATGATCTGTCGATAGAGTGTACCAGAGAGGATCATTACGGCCAATGGTACGAATATCAACAATAAAATGATCACTGAGCTCTGCAAGAATTTCAAGATACAACATCACAACTCTTTTCCCTACCAGCCAAAGATGAATGGGGCTGTCGAAGCGGCTAATAAGAACATTAAGAAGATTGTACAGAAGATGACGGTGACATACAAAGACTGGCACGAGATGTTACTGTTCGCTCTTTATGGGTACCGTACCTCAGCACAGACGTCAACAGGGGCGACACCCTATTCCTTGGTATATGGCATGGAAGCAGTCTTGCCCATTGAAGTTCAGATACCCTCTCTCCGAATCATGAAGGATGCAGGTTTGAATGAAGATGACTGGGTTTAGACCCGGCTTGATCAGCTGAACCTAATCGACAAAAAGAGACTTACTACTATTTTTCATGGTCAGACGTATCAAAAACGAATGATCAAGGCATTTAACAAGAAGGTCAGACGACAAGAGTATCAAGTTGGGAACCTGGTTATCAAGCGCATTATCCTACCTCAAGGTGATCCCAGGGGAAAATGGACCCCTACTTATGAAGGGCCATTTGTGGTTAAGAACATTTTCTCAGGAGGAGCTATGATTCTAACCACCATGGATGGTGACGACCTTCCTCACCCCGTCAATGCAGACATAGTGAAAAGATACTACGCATAATCAAAGACCCGCTAGGTTGACTGGACTAGGCAAAAGTAAGGGATTCCCGGCGAACCAAAAGGGTTCGGGCAAAAATAAGGGATGAAAATGAAAAATTTGTACACCCGGTAAGTCGAAAATCTGAAAAGGCGGCTTGGGAAAAAAAGGGTATCCCGGTGGATTGAAAACCTGAAAGGGCGGTCCAGGCAAAAATTAGGGATCAAAGCGTAACACTATGTCTCATTAGATCACCTTAAATCCAGACTTCGGTATCGACTATCAAGCTCGGACGACACAAATCAATCTGATTCATCTTCAACCAGTAGCAAAGTGATGAGATGCTCGAGGACATAAAGGCAATAGCAGAGTTGGAACCCAGTTGGATTATTCACATAGCTGTTTTGTTTCTTTTTCACAAATTGTGTAAAATCTATATTTACCCGACGGCGTTCTCTTACTAGGACGTCAGCCTCTTGTACAAAAACGCCTATTTACAGGCCAAACTTCAAAATCAATACAATTCATTTTCAAAGAAATTTCAAACTGTTTTTTTATTTATCTGTTTTGATTTGCAAAGAACGTCCAATGTTCATTTTTGATATATGCATTTGACATTAATTGTTGTTCATGAATATTTACATGCGAAACAAAAGACAATTACGGGTAACATCAGAAACAGGGGCAATAAAAATTGTCCAAACTGCACAGTTGCTCTGTCCACCAGGTACAAAGGTAGATTCAGCTGAAGAATATGGATAAGATACCTTCACTCCCCGCAGAGTAAGATAGTAATGATAGCTCTCCCCATCTGAGACTTACAACTGTGAATGAATCGGTAATATTCTCCCCAAGCAGAGTTTATCTACCATCAGCACTAAAAAGGCTTGGTATCCCCGACAGTCTTAATATTCCCCAACGGAGTATAAGAATGTTCCCCGACAGAATATAAGATACCCCCAGTGGAGTTAAAATTTTCCCAGCGTAGTCTGAAAAAGCTTCCCCAACGGAGTTGAAGCATCATCCCTAGTAGACTCTGGAATTTTATCCCCAGCGGAGTAAAAAAATAAATCTCCCCAGCCGAGTTCAAAGGACCATTCCCAGCAGAACTCATAGGATTATCCCCACAAAAGTCTAAAGGGTTATCCCTAGCAAGTCGCAACTGAAAGATCATCCCCAGCGGAGTCCTTTCCTTTCACAAACAGGAATTAAATCCCCGATGGGATTCAATATCACCAACAACGATAATTCATCCCGACGAAATTTATTAGTGGAATCTTCAGCAGAACATCTCTTCCCCATAGAGTAATCTCCTCATCAGTTTATTCCCCTAACGGAGTCATCCTCTCCTGCAGGTTTATTCTCTTCGTTCGCCATTCCCAGCGGAAATGAAGAATCCAGCTCTATTCTTCAGCAGCCATCCGGGATTTATTTTCCCTAGCTAAGACATTACATTTCCATGCATCATGATACATGCATATGCGCATCATACCACACAATATCACTTATGTTGAGAGCATCATTGCTTGATATATATCATGCATTTCATACATCATGACATTGCATATGAATGACTCTTTACCTTTTCAGGGAAAGACGAATCAACAAACACCGTTGACTACTCATATGACCTGGTAGTCCCCTCAAAAAACTACATCTATGGAATACTTTCGTCTGGTTTAGTTAAATTGATCCTAAGATTTTTCTGATTCTTATCCAGTCAAAGTTAATCCAAGACCTTCTCTGGTTCAGTCAGATCGACACTAAGATCTCCCTGATTCTTATTCCAGTTGAAGATATTCCAAGACTTTTGTCTGGTTCAGTTAAATCGATTCGAAGATTTTTCTGATTCTTATCCAGTCAAAGTTAATCCAAGACCTTCTCTGGTTCAGTCAGATCGACGCTAAGATCTCCCTGATTCTTATTCCAGTTGAAGATATTCCAAGACTTTTGTCTGGTTCAGTTAAATCGATCCTAAGATTTTTCTGATTCTTATCCAGTCAAAGGTAATCCAAGACCTTCTCTGGTTCAGTCAGATCGATGCTAAGATCTCCCTGATTCGTCTTCCAGTTGAAGATATTCCAAGACTTTCGTGTGGTTTAGTTAAATCGATCCTAAGATTTTTCTGATTCTTATCCAGTCAAAGTTAATCCAAGACCTTCTCTGGTTCAGTCAGATCGACGCTAAGATCTCCCTGATTCGTATTCCAGTTGAAGATATTCCAAGACTTTCGTCTGGTTCAGTTAAATCAATCCTAAGATTTTTCTGATTCTTATCTAGTCAAAGTTAATCCAAGACCTTCTCTGGTTCAGTCAGATCGATGTTAAGATCTCCCTGATTCTTATTATAGTTAAAGATATTCCAAGACTTTTGTCTGGTTCAGCTAAATCGATTCGAAGATTTTTCTGATTCTTATCCAGCCAAAGTTAATCCAAGACCTTCTCTGGTTCAGTCATATCGACGCTAAGATCTCCCTGATTCCTATTCCAGTTCATACCACCTATCAACAGTCTCCAAATGGCATCTGTAAGCCCATTCCTGACATCACAAGGCTGACACCACTTCATGCGAGTGCAAATTTCTAGGCACACTAGTGTTCAATCATCTTCCACCTTCGGATCACGAAAGGAACGAAAGCCAATCTACATCCTTAGGTGTAAGAAGATTGAACAGGGGCAGCTGTGGCACCCCAAAATTTGCCCTCTCATATTTCTCCAAACATGGCCAGAAAAATCTCCAAGTGGCTCAAGATTGCTCAAGAGTTGGACAGTCAAGCTATCTCCTAAGGCAGTCAATCCCAAATTAGGGTTTTGTGTTGCATCAAGGTACTTGCATACAAATGACCTCAAGTTCTCCCCAATTTCCTAATATGTTCTCAAGATCATCCATGTCAAGTTTCAAGCCTTGCAGAGGAAGTTTGGTCAGTCAATTGCTCAAGGGGTCCAAAAATCGACTGTGCTAGGGCAAAAGTCATCTGTGACCCAAAAACAGTCAAACATCAAGATTTTTTTTCAACATTCTCATTTTTAAGGTTATTTAATCATTTTATCAAGGGTTGATAATGATTCATCAAGGATTGCTCATAATTCATCATGACTCAAAAGTTGCTAAATTAGGGTTTTGTAGGAAAAGTCAACTCAACTTTGACCAAACATAACTTTATCATACTTTATGAGAAATGACCCACCCAAAGCTCATTTTGAAGAGGATGCAATTTAATACAATCCATCTTCATACCCCAAGATCATAAAATGCACTCACAAGAAGTTATAAATTTGGACATTATAGGTCATTTTTTGAAAGTTAACAAAAACACCTTTTTTGCCAAAGCTTATAACTTGAGCATGGAGTATCAAAATGATATGAGACCAAACGGGTTGGTTAGAAGACATCTCAAGCTTTCTAAAAAGTCCTAGAACACTTCCAAAAGTTCAAAATTGAAGAAGTTATTCATTGTTGAAGTTGGGCATTTTTGCAAAATTGCCAAAAGTCAACTATCCCCAAAACTTCAAATTTTGTCAAATGGGCCCATTCTTTTCCACTTGATTTGGACTTGCCACATTGCACACGTGTCTTATCCACTTGATTTTATTATTTTATTTGATTTTTTATTGAATTATTTCATTTTAAATCAAATTAAATCAAATTAAATCCCAAAACTTGATTACATGAGGTCTTTTGCTATCTTCAAGACTTAATCTTCATCATCATGGTTAACATCAAATTCGTATTGTTAGAACAATGTTTGAATCTAGTACCCTATATTTAAGTTTTGATGATAACAAAGTGAAAAGATATAGTATTTATATGTTTCATGTTTGAACTATATGCTGCCTAAAATTACTATGCTCTGACTTGCAGATACGCTGATTAAAATAAGCAAGATCACTTCTTCAGCATCAGAATTTGATTTGATACACCAGCATCAGAAGTTGCTGAATCAGAACGTGAAGATCAGATGATCAACTCACGCACATGCTGAAGCTTGATGAACAGAACTGCGCGTAAACACTCTGATACAGAATCAAATAGTTCATCAGCAGCGAAGCAGAATCAGAATGAGCCAAGCCAGAACGTGCATTGAAGAAGCAACGGTACTGTGCATTGAACGCTAATTAATTCCAACGGCCTCATTCCAGACAAGATCTGCTCAAAAAGGAAAGCTTGTTATTAGCATTGAATCAAGAATATTGCATTCAACGTTCATCTTCTCAAGTGCTATATAAACAAAGCTTCGAAGATTATAATGGCTAATGCTTCCAAACTCTCTACACGCACAAAGCTGAACAATAATCTTCATCTACCAGTTTTGCTAAACCAACAAACTCTGATACTCCATTAGTGTTTAGCAATCTAAGTTTCTAAGCTTAATTTGTGTATACATCACAGTTGTGATAAAGTTTTGTAGAAAACATTCACACACATTTGTTTTATACCTTTGTAAGAAAGTGTTGCCTTGACAAACCGGATTGTGGTTTGAATCAAGAAGGCTTTAGCAGTTGTTAAAGCAGATTTGTATTCAGTTGAATATAGTGAATTAAGACCTCGTTGGAGAGAGGCGAAATCACCTTGACGGGTGGACTGGAGTAGTTTGAGATCAAACGAACCAGGATAAAAATATCTTGTCAATTGCTTTAAGATTCCAGTTTTACAATTCAACCCCCCCTTCTTGTGTTTTTCACCCCTTCACGTATCTCACCATATCATGAACAAAAAAGTGAATTTTTGGCAAAATAGGCAAGTTTTCAATGGTGAATCAAATCCAATCTCAAGGCATTGATGTACAAAGATTCAATCCACAAATGTTAACCTAATACATGCTATCATACATAAGGAACGAAAAGGCACGAAATTAAGGGCTAGAGGCTGCAAGAACACCAAGAACAAAACTTGAAAAAAAATGTGGAAAAAGTGTGAAACCAAAATCACACTTAGAGGCATTTTCAGAATCAAAACTCAACACCAATCGCTGGCTGGACAATCACTGAGTCAGAATCAATCCAAAGTAAGCTCTCACAGCCATCAAAACGCGTTGTAAGTATCACGTTTCATGGCCCTGCATTCAAAATCGTAACTCCATATTTTTGCATCTTTCTGGCCAATCTTTGACATATTTGTGATGCTTATGAAATTTTTGAACTTTTGGCATTGTTTGATTGCATTTATATGGACTGTAACCCCATAGCCGAACCTAGTGTTTTGTAGTTTATTTTTTGGGCATTTCTTTCACAGGCAAAATTAGCTCCATTGATGGACATAGACATGACCAGAGGAGGAAGACGAGCATAACCATGGTCTTGGGAGGTATTTTCATGGCCTAGAATTGATTTTAGGAAGGACATACGAATTTAGCTGCGGATATAAATCCGCAGGTAAATTTACAGGGGGCTGGAGGTTAGGGATGACAAACGTGTCTCCCCCTGGTTGGACGGTTCAAACTTGGCGCATTTTTTTTTATATTTTCTGGCATCTGATTCGTTTATCCCATATTATTATTATTGGTTAATATATTGACAAATAGAACATGATGGTTGAGTGGCAATTGAGCGCTGGCAACATGCCTTGGGACCTGGGTTCGAATCCCAGGTCCCCCCATTGCATTGTTATTTTTTCTCTTCAGGTCATCACATGTGAATCAGGCGCTGCAGTACATCATACTCCCTCATCCAATCAATGGACAGATGGCCCCAGGCCAAATCTGATGGTCCAGATGGAACGTCCACCATGCGACCTAGTCAAAGTGCCACGCTGGATCTCAAAAAGTCAGTCAGGCCAGCACAATTGGGCCATGGAATTTGCTATTCAGACTCCCCAATCAGGCCCAAACCTCTAATTTCTTCTATTTCATATTTATTTTATTCATTTGTTTGTTTAATTATTTTTATTATTAACCAACCAATCATATTTTTTTTTCTTTATAAAAATTAAAACCAAAAAATGTTTTTTACTTAAATTAGATTTCAGTATTTTATTTTTACATAAATCAATTAATTAATTTAGTTTTAATTAGGAATAACTTTTAATATATTTTGCAATAATTAAAATTAACTTAGACAATTAGGTTTTATTAACATTGACTAAATTTATTTGTATTTCTTTAAATAACATAAAAATCCAAAATATTATTTTCGTTAATTAATTAATTAGTTTATTAATTTAATAATTAATTTGGTTTGATTTCTTTCTTAATTCAAAAACAAACAAAAAAATCTTTTCTTTAATTAAAGGGTCAAAACCCTAAAAACTTGCGCCCGATTTAATTTCTCGCACGCGATCCATTTTATTTCAATATTATATTTGTTTCCGGAATGTAATAGATAATTAGGACTATCTTTATCGCTTTATTTATTTTCCGCCTTTTAATTTCAATGGTTGCTTTTGGCGATCTAAATACCCGACGCCTTGTAATAGTTAGTTTAATTTCCGCAATTTAATTTCCGCAACTTATAAACTGTTAGATGTTTGGTAATAGGGAATACATGACAAGATTGAATGTTTAAACCTAAAATCAACATAGATCACCATTGACATGTACAAAGATAAAATAAACTAAAAACGACACACTCGCACATGTGCACTCTTAGGGTACACCTCACTTGGTTTCCTTCGTGCTCGGCCATTGAGTATAGGAAGTTTTAGAGGTCGCCCTCTTGTCCAAATATAATAGTTGCCTCGAAACGGTTGCCTCGGAAAAATGATCTAAGACATCAGGGTTACCGCTAAGGCGTCCTAGCATTGCTTTAGTGACCGCACGTCCGTCATTCGAATTTACCCTTAAAACTCCAACGACGAGGCTACCTACTCATTCATAGTGGGATTGCCCTGTCTAAAGGACATTAGTATGGAACGATTCCTTTTTCGAGTAGGTAGATGGTTCTTAAGTACTTGCTCTTTCAAAACAAAACAAAATTTTCACACTTACACTTTTCGAACGAAGTTTTCAAATGAAAAAATTTTTCAAACCCACAAGCACAAAGAAAACAAATTTTGAAAACAATATGAGCAAGTACCTAAGAGCCCGTGGATAACCACAGATAGAAAGGGTGCTAACACCTTCCCTTTCTATAATCTACCCCCCGAACCCGAGAAACATCTCGAAAAAGGAATTTTTCTGTGCTTTTTTCCTTTCCTTGTTGGATAAAATAAAAGTCGGTGGCGACTCTTTGTTACCGCGACATTTTGCAAAAACAAACGCAAAACACAAACCAGCATTCCAAAAAACAGTCAGTTCTTTCCCACCGTATCACACTTCCATTCCGGATTCCATGGGTAACAATTCTGCTATGGCCTTCAGTGACTCTGAAGATCTGGTCTACCAAGCCGAATACGAAGGTGAGGAAGATTGTGAGGTGCCAGGGGAATTCGCTAGACTTCTACAACAAGAGGAAAGGGCTATTCTACCTCACGAGGAGCTGTTGGATACAATCAACTTGGGCACTAAGGAAGATAAAAAGGAAATCAGAGTGGGTGCCAATCTAGAGCCGAGCATCAAAGAACGTCTAATCCAGCTGTTACATGATAATGTTGAGATCTTTTCCAGGTCATACGAAGACATGTCGGGACTCGATACAGACATTGTGGTACACCGTCTACACATAAGAGAAGACTGTCCACCAGTTAAACAAAAGGTCCGCCGCATGAGACCTGACATGTCAGAGAAGATCAAAGCAGAAGTTATGAAGCAGTTCAATGCTGGATTTCTGGCTGTTACTTCCTATCCATAATGGGTTGCTAACATTGTGCCCGTGCCTAAAAAGGATGGCAAAGTTCGAACGTGCGTGGATTACAGAGACTTAAACAGGGCAAGCCCTAAAGACGACTTTCCACTTCTGCACATCGACATCCTGGTTGACAATACAGCTCAACACAAGGTATTTTCTTTCATGGACGGATTTTCAGGTTACAACCAGATCAAAATGGCACCTGAAGACATGGAGAAAACTACTTTTGTTACACAGTGGGGTACGTTCTGCTACAAAGTGATGCCATTCGGACTGAAGAATGTCGGGGCAACCTATCAACGCGCCATGGTAGCTTTGTTTCATGATATGATACATCATGAGATAGAGGTCTACGTAGATGACATGATAGCCCGATCACAAACTGAAGAAGAACACCTCGACCACTTGCAAAAGTTATTTGTCAGGTTGAAGGAGTACAAGCTAAGATTGAATCCAAACAAGTGCACATTCGGAGTCCGGTCCGGTAAGCTCTTAGGTTTCATTGTCAGCAATAAAGGCATTAAGGTTGATCCTGCCAAAGTCAAAGCTATACGAGAAATGCCTGCTCCTCACACTGAGAAGGAGGTCAGAGGTTTCTTGGGACGCCTAAACTACATTGCTAGGTTCATTTCTCACTTAACATCTACCTGTGAGCCAATCTTCAAGCTGTTGAAGAAAGATCAGGTAATTAAATGGAATGATGACTGTCAAATTGCTTTCGATAAAATCATGGAATATTTACTAGAGCCTCCTATCTTGATGCCACCCTTCGAGGGAAGACCACTAATCATGTATCTGACCGTCCTAGAGAATTCAATGGGGTGCGTACTGGGGCAGCATGACGAGTCTGGCCAAAAAGAGCATGCCATTTATTACCTTAGCAAAAAGTTTACCGACTGTGAAATAAGATATTCACTGCTCGAGAAAACTTGTTGCACTTTGGTATGGGCTACTCGCCGGCTAAGGCAGTATATGTTGACTCATACCACTTTGCTGATATCTAAGATGGATCCGATAAAGTACATCTTTGAGAAGCCTGCTTTGTCCGGAAGGATAGCCAGATGGCAGATGATCTTGACAGAATACGATATACAGTACACGACCCAAAAAGCTATAAAGGGGAGTGTGCTAGCTGATCATCTGGCCCACCAAGTTGTAGAAGATTATCAATCCATGAAGTTTGACTTCCCTGACGAGGACATCATGACATTGGAAAACATTGAAGATATCAGGCCATATGACAGACCTGAACAAGGATCCCGATGGACCTTGTACTTTGATGGGCCATCCAATGCACTTAGCTACGGTATTGGTGCAGTAATCATATCCCCAGAAGGTTGCCATACTCCTTTCACCGCCAGACTTTGCTTCAATTGTACGAACAACATGGCATAGCATGAAGCATGCATCTTTGGACTCAAGGCTGCCATAGACTTGGGAATCAAATCTTTAGTTGTGTTTGGAGACTCAGCTTTAGTTATCAGTCATATCAAAGGAGAATGGGATACTAAGCATCCAAACCTCATCCCTTACAAAGAACATGTCCTGACATTGTTACCACATTTCGAGCAGATTACCTTCGAGCACTTCCCGCGAGAAGAAAATCAGCTAGCAGATGCTCTAGCTACAATGTCATACATGTTTAAACTTAATTGGGATAACGAGGCTCCCCAGATCACCATTGAACGAATGGACGAACCAGCGCATTGTCACGAGATTAATATCGAAGAAGTAGTGGACCAGCCTTGGTTTCATGATGTCAAAAGGTATCTCGAGGTTCAAGAATATCCTGAAGGAGCTTCAGTCAACGACAAAAAGTTCTTAAGAAGATTCTCAGCTAATTTCTTTCTGAGCAATGGCATCCTGTACAAGCGCAATCATGATTCTATTCTGCTCTGTTGTGTGGACAAGATTGAAGCTGAAAAGATCATGGCTAAATTGTATGAAGGTACCTTCGGCACTCACTCTAGCGGGTATACGATGGCTAAGAAAATTCTACGGGCAGGCTATTACTGGTCTACCATGGAAGCAGATTACTATCAACACTCCCAGACTTGTCATAAATGTCAAATCTATGCAGACAAGGTGCACGTGCCTCCGGTTCCTCTGAATGTCTTAACAGCTCCTTGGCCCTTCGCCATGTGGTGAATCGATATGATTGGAGAGATCAAGCCTACAACATCCAATGGACACCGCTTCATTCTGGTGGCCATTGATTACTTCACAAAGTGGGTCAAAGTAGCTTCCTTCGCATCCGTTACTAAGAATATTGTTGCCCGCTTCATCAAGCAGAACCTTATCTGTCGGTACGGTATCCTCGAATGGATCATCACTGATAACGGTACAAACCTTAACAATACTATGATCACCGCTTTATGCGAGAAGTTCAAGATTCAACATCACAATTCATCCCCCTACCGGTCAAAGATGAATGGTGTTGTCGAAGCTGCTAACAAAAATATCAAAAAGATCATACAAAAAATGACAGTCACCTACAAGGACTGACATGAGATGCTACCGTTTTCTCTCCACGGGTACCGTACCACAGCTCTCACATCGACTGGGGCAACACCCTATTCTTTGGTATATGGCATGGAGGTTGTTCTACCTATTGAGGTCCAGATCCCCTCTTTGAGAATCATGAAGGATGCAGGTTTGAGTGAAGACGATTGTATCCAAACCCGACTTGATCAGTTGAATTTAATTGACGAAAATAGACTTACTGCTGTTTTCCACGGTCAGACGTATCAAAAACGGATGATCAAAGCTTTCAACAAGAAAGTCAGACGCCAAGTGTATCAAGTTGGAGATCTTGTGATCAAGCGCATCATTTTGCCACAAAGTGATCCCAGGGGCAAATGGAATCCTACCTATGAAGGACCATTTGTAATCAAGAACATCTTTTCTGGTGGGGCAATGATCTTAACCACCATGGACGGCGACGATCTGCCGCACCCTGCGAATGCAGACATAGTTAAAAGATACTACGCATAAAAGATCCGCTAGGTTGACACACCTAGGCAAAATAAGGGCATCCCGGCGAACCAAAAGGTTCGGGAAAAAATTAGGGATAAAACAAAAATCTGTACACCCGGCAAGTTGAAAACCCGAAAGGGCGACTTGGGCAAAAAAGGGTTTCCCGGTGGACTGAAAACCCGAAAGGGCGGTCTAGGAAAAAATTAGGTAATTAAAGTATATATCTATGTCTCGTCGGATCACTTTAAGAACAATCTCTTCACAGACAAACCTGGAGCTTCTGATCAATCCTATCATCTTCGGACGAAGCAACAAATGGACAAGATATTTGGAGTTACAAAGGCTATAGCAGAATGGGAACCCCATGGGATTTTTTCACACATAGCTATCTTTCTTTGTATAAAATTTTCTCATTTTTTATGACACCATCCTCTTACTATGATGTATGTCTCCTTTGTACAAAATACTTATTCAAAGTAAATACAAAGATATCTCTTTCAAAGTACAGAAAACTATTTGCCTTTTTCTTTACACTTGTATTTTTATTTGCAAAAACGTCCAATGATTCATTAATGAACATATGCATTTGAACATAATTACTGTTTACAAATAAACAGGATGAAAAAGAGTAATTACTGACAGGTAGAAAGATTAGGAAAACGTATTTAGGCTATTCCATGAGCAATCTCTACAACACATCATTAAGATCCCCAGCGGAGCCAAAACTTTGAACTACAGATCCCCAGCGGAGCTGAGACTACCAACTACCAATCCCCAGTGGAGCCGAAACTTCAAACTATCAACCCACAACGGAAATCATCCAGTTTCTCCAGGTTCCCCCAACAAGTTGTCCTGAAGCCTGAAAATCAACCAGATAATGGTTAACTTTTGTTTCTCCCCAACCTAGGGTAACTCCCCAGTAGAGTGGCAGACGACCGAAGCTTCTAAACTTTTTCCAAACAGGAATAAGTTTTTCCCCACAGAGTTTTTATTACTCCTCGACAGAACGAAGACTCCCGTCAATAAATCCCCAGTAGAAGTCATTAAAATTCTCTGGATTCCCCGGGCAGATTCCTCAAGAATTATATGGAATTACTCTCACAACGGAATCCTCAGCAGCAGTCAAGGATTTATTTTCCTCAGCAACAGTCATTTTCCTCTACAATACAACAAATCAGCTTACATGCGCATACATTACATTCATATATCATAAACATGGATAAAATACATTTATTGCATCATACATTTCATGCAACATAACTATGTGTTTCAGCTAACATTTTACCCTTTTCAAGATAAGATTAAACAACTATCTTTAACAAATATTCAAAGATTTCAGATACAGTACAGATACACTCCAGAAACAGAAGTTATTCTGTTACTAATTCAGATTTCAATTTCAAGATACAATACAGATACACTCCAGACACAGAAGTCATTTTGTCACTCATTCAGATTTCAATTTCAGATACAGTTCAGATACACTCCAGACACGGAAGTTATTCTATTACTCATTCAGATTTCAATTTCAAGATACAGTACAGATACACTCCAGACACGGAAGTCATTCTATCACTCATTCAGATCTCAACTTCAGATACAGTTCAAATACACTCCAGACAAGGATGCCATCCTGATACTTATTCAAACTCCAAGTACCGATACAATATAGATACACTCCAGACACGGAAGTCATTCTGTTACTCATTCAGACTTAATTTCAAGATACAGTCCAGATACGCTCCAGACACGGAAGCCATACTGTCGCTTATTCGGATTCAAGTACATATACAGTTCAGATACGTTCCAAATACGGACACCATTCTGATGCTTATTCTTTTGATTTACAAACAAACATTCTTGGATGGCATCTACAAGCCCATCTCCAACAAGATTCTAACATCTCTCCAAATGGCATCTTTAAGCCCATTCCCTCAATTACGCTTTTGTCGAGCGCAAATTTATGGGCACTCTAGTGTCCAATCATCTTTTACCTTCGAGTCACGAACGGAAAAACTCGCCGATCTAACTCTTCAGGTTCAAGAAGATTGAACAGGGGCAAATGTTGTACCCCAAAATTTGCCCTCCCATTTTTCATAGAAGACACAACCCTAGGGTTTCTCAGATATTCAAGTTGGCTCAGGAATCGATCAGACAGATTTTCTCCTGTGGCAATAAACCAGCAATTAGGGTTTTTTCTTGCAATTCTCAAAAGAAATGAATTCTCAAATATCCAATTGGATTTCACATGTCTTCATGCTTTCTCAAGTTTAATGAAAAGACAGTGTTTGTTCTCAGAACATGGTTTATTTGGGACAAGAGATTGAGACTGTCATTTGGGACGACCATGATTTTGATCCAGGTTAACCAGATAACTTGCGTCTTTTAAAAACATTTGCTTGGTTAGGAAATGGAATACACAGTGCATGTTTGTTTGGAATACAATTGCAAGATTACAGGATTATTGGAATTTAAGTTATCAGATTGGAGCGTTTTGTTTCAATTATCTTGATTGGGCATTCAAAAATCAAATAAGATGCAAAGAGAAAATTACAAGTTATTATTGATCAAAGATTTCAAGTAACACCAGAACATTTCATATGATTTTCTCCAATTTCAAACGTTGTTACAAAACAATTTATTATTTAAATACTTTAGGTTTTACAACTTATCGTATTTGAAAATGAATTAGTACAACTATTGGATACAATACAAGAATGATTGTTCTAAAATACAAGGAAAATTCAAATGCTTGATTGGCCTAAGAGAACTAATCTATGCCTAAGTTTGACTGAAGTTCTTTTTCTATCTCCAAAGACCTTCCTTGCTTGCCCTATGGTTCTTGCCTTCCATGCTTTGTCCTCTCCATTGTGCTCACATGAAAATGAAAGAAAGGAAATGTGATTAGTACAAAAATTATTTGGGAATAAGCAAGAATTTTCAAAAGAAAAAGTGCTATTCATCATTAAAGTTTGCAAATTGGAATCAGAAGGCCATTTTAATTCATCACAATTTTATTTCTTCTATTCTTGCAAATCACAAGAAGATTACTCTTCTTGGTTCATAAAAAGAAGCAAAATTGTCCAAATGCCACAAAGCTATCCAAACAAGAACAAATGCCACAAAGCTATCCAAACAAGAACAAATGCAGCAAAACTGTCCAAATGCCACAAAGCTATCCAAACAAGAACAAATGCAGCAAAAATGTCCAAATTGCCCAAACAGCATCACCAAACAAAAGGCACAAACTGAGCCAAACAAAATTGCCCAAACAACAAAAACAAACAGTAGTATGGCAATACAAAATGCAAACAAGGCAACAACATAAGCTAGACAACATCAACAAACAAAAGTATAGCAATATAATAAACTAAGTCAAACAAGCAAGAAACTTGTTCAAGAAGCCAATTCATCATTTTCCATTTTATTGCAAACTTTTCAGAAAAAGGCAAAAGAGCAATTGACTTTCTTAGTGTCATTGAGAGAGAGGAGAGGAAATAAGTCACCTAGGTTATTGGGATGCACAGCCCTGCTGCATTGACTGTCACAAGTTACATAGAAGCTGCTAGAAAACAAAATTGTGATCAAAAAGCCAAAGGAACAATATAGTAAAATATTCAATTTCTTTGTTTTCCCCCCTTTTTGAATAAGAATTCAACAGAAGAAACACTAATATAACAGTAGACACAACTCTCAAGCAAGAGATAGAAAAATTATAAAACTCAGAAAAGTGTCAAAGTCCCAAATATTCAAACCTCCAAAAACTGTAACAAAGCCAAACCCTCAGAAAACCATTCAAACTGATACACAAATATCCAACAAACACAAAACCTGTCAAAGATCCATAACCAAAAATATATCCAAAACCAAAATAGAAAACCAGTAAGACCTTCAACAGTGTAACCTGTCAAGTATCCAAACCTGTCAAAACCACAAAGTCTCAAACCAACAGCAAGAAACATCATCAAGCCAAACAGTCAAAACCAACATCAAGAACCAAAACCTCAAAGCCTCAAACCATCAAACTAAACCTGATAAACATCCATAACAAAAAAAAACTTGCAACAAACTCCAAAATCTAAAACACACTTTCACAAATTCACAAAAAAACTGTCAAATCTCCAACTCACAAAACCTGCTGAAACATCAACAAAATCTAAAACCAGAAATCTCCAAATCTCAAACCAGAATCATCATCAAACGAAAAACTCAAAAAAAAGCAAACTGTTAATCATTAGACCAAAAGCCAAGAACAGGTCTGAAACAACCAAAACCAAAAGAGAGCCTCAAGATCATAATAGCCAGCATCATCATCATTCAAAGCACAGAGATAAGAAAAGGGTTACCAAAGAGTCATAAGCACCCAGACGACGTCTTCATCTCCTCCCCCGTCTCCGGCCCCCACATAACCCAACCTTCAATCTCATCCTTCCCCTCTCTATTTCACATAAAGAATCTCCAACAGGTACGCTTTTCTCTCCTGTATTATTTTTCATAAACGCATCTTTCTGCATCTAAGAGGTTAAAACCTAATTAACAGCAAAACATGATAAGACAATAAAACAAACGAAATTTGTAAATTTTTCTAGAAAGAACAGAACCTTTTTCAAGAAAACCACTAGGAACTAGGCTAGGGAGGCAAGAGAGGCAAAGTTCCGGCGACTGAGAGTTGGGGAGGATCAGACGAACCGATTTTGTCGTTTTTTAGGGTAATTCGAACTTAGGGTTTTCAGAAAAACGTAAATCAGGGTGAGGCAAAGAGGCCAAGAGTTGTTTCGCTCATGAAATTAGGAAGAGGCGAGCGGTGAGATAGTAACAGAGATGAAAAGATGAACAAAAATTGGAAGGGATCAACGAAAGAGACAGAGCGGCGCCGCTATGAACAAAGGGTTTCAGAACCCTAATTTCATGTTTTTGTCCCTAATCAAACAACTAAACAGCTTAAGAAGCTTGGGACATTTTATTTTGTAAAACACTTAAGCCCATTCGCATTGCATGGATACACCCCCCTTTGGTTCGCTTTGTTAACATCAAAAAACAACTTTGCTTTTGGGCCTAACATCTAGAATCAACCTGGGCCCATATCTTTTTTTAATTTGTTTTTTTTGTTTTTTTTTTTGCAAAAAGTGCTAAATAAAACTTAAAACATTTTCATAAATTTGATTTAAGTTTTTGTGATTAATTTTTATCATTTTATTTTTATATAAACTTGTTTTGATTAATTTTTTTTACACTTAATAAAACATCAAAAAAATTAACTTAGCTAGTTTTCTTTCTTTAAATTAATTTTACATTATTAATAAAATACAAAAATAATTAAGAATTTAATCAATTTTTTAGAATAGGTTTTATTTTTTTCTTTTCAAGTAAATACATTTCATTTCATACTTTGTTGATTTTATCTCATGGATTATCATAGCTTTAATTAAATCGCACAACAATTCGATTTGGTTGTATTGTTTGATATTTGGACATTGCTATTTTCATTTGATTCATCCCCATTTGTAACAATTGTACCCCCATTCCCAAATACTTTGTAATAGCGTAGAATTTCAATTCCCGCAATTTACTATTTTCCATATACTGTATAGTAACTAGGCATGTATGGCAAGATTCAAAATCAATCGCTAGATGACCTAATCAAAGAATAAATAACTTGAAACTAACACACTTTCTCACACGCGCACCTCTAGGGTAACCTCGCTCGTTGCCTCGGAAATACAATCATGTCCCTCGAATATGAGACGCTCTAGCAATGACTCTTCAATAAACAAAGATCGTAGTCCCTCGATGACCCTCGATGTTGCCTTCGATTAAAACGATCCCGTCCCTTACAAAAATTGCTAAAGCGTCTCATAAGTTGCCTTTAATGATTGTAAAATTGACCCACGCCTGTCCCTTCACATCCAATGGTGGGGCTTCTTACCAAATCAATGGTAAGATAGCACCATTAAAAGGAAGAAGAAAAGAACAACTTAAGACATTTCGAATAGATAAATTCGCTCTTAGTTACTCGCTTGCTCACGACAAAAACTTTTACACCTACACTCTCATTTCAATACATTTTCAAAAAGACAAAACGTTTTGTATACGTTCTTATAGAGACGAGAACCATTGCAAAACCTCTTTTCAAAACACTTTTTGAAATACGATCCACAAACACATATTTGAACCACTTTTCGAAACAAAACTTTGTATACGTTCTTATAGAGACGAGAACCATTACAAAGATATTTTTCAAAATACTTTCAAAGCCCACACCACAAGCACACAATCAAATGAAAGCAAGTGATCTAAACAAGTAACTACGAGCCCATGGAAAACCATGGATGAAAAGGGTGCTAATACCTTCCCTTTTCATAATCTACCCCCCGAACCCGAGAGAAAATCTTGAAAGGTCTTTTCCTATGCTTTTTTACCTTTCCTTTTGGATAAAAGAAAAGTCGATGGAGACTCTTGCTAACCGCACAAGTGCGAACGAAACGCAAAACATCAAGTCAGTTCTCCAACCGTATCACAGCAAACCTCACATAAAAGATAAAAAATAACTGAACAAGCATACCTTCACATATACACCTCTAGTATACCCCACTTAGGTTGCCTTTGGAAAACATTCACAATTCTCGAAACGTGGGAAGTTTTAGTGATTGACCTCTAGTTCGAAAGATCACACGTCCCTCGATGACCCTCTCGATGTTGCCTCGGTAAAAAAAGGTGATCTTAGAACTTTAAGACAGTTACTAAAATTTCTTGCCAAGTTGCCTTCGAGACTGTAAAGTCTCTTTGAATGTCCTTCAAACATCCAACGATAGGGCTACCTACTCACTAATAGTAGGATAGAACTGTCTAAAGGATAGGAGGAATAAAATAACCTTTTCGACTTCAAGTAGATAGCTGTTAGATGCTTGCTCAAAACAAACTCTTTTTACACTTACACATTTCAAAAACATTCACTTTATCGACACTCTTGAGGACTGATACAAGAATGATCAAAATATTTTCAAAAACGCACAAAGCATAAGGTATTTAAAAAATGAGCTAAGCATCTAAGAGCCTATAGGTAACTATGGATGGAAATGGTTCTAACACCTTCCCTTTCTGTAATCTACCCCCCCCCCCCCCCTCCCCCCTTACTCAGAAAATTCTCAAAAAGGTCTTTTTATGTTCTTTTCACCCTTTCCTTTGTTGGATAAAATAAAAGTAGGTGGAGACTCTTGCTTACCGTAACATTTGCAAACACAAACGCAAAACCAGTATAAACAGTCGGTTCTGCCACCATATCACAGAAATGGAGACTCTGTTGGGGATATATAAAAAGTGGGGTTACCTTAAGAGTTAGTTCATTTTAAAACTGTTGTAATTGCTTGCTTTGTGTGATCGGTGGAAATAGAACTGACTGTTTTGAAATGCTGGTTCGCGAAATGTCGCGGTAAGCAAGAGTCGCCACCGTCTTTTATGTTCTCCAACAAGGAAAGGACAAAAGCACATCAAAATTCCTTTTCGAGATGTTTCTCGGTTCGGGAGGTAGATTATAGAAAGGGAAGGTGTTAGCACCCTTTCTATCCGTGGTTATCCACGGGCTCTTAGGTACTTGCTCTTATGTTTTCAAAATTTGTTTGCTTTTAAAATGTGTGTGGGTTTTGAAAAAGTTTCGTTTGAAAAATTTCTAAGTAACTCTTGTATCTGTCCTCAAGAGTGTATGAAAAATTTGTTTGAAAACTTTTTGAAAGTGTCAGTGTGAAAAGATGTTTTGTTTGTTTTGAGAGAGCAAGTACCCACGAGAATCTACCTACTATAAGGAATTAGGCTGTGTAAGAGTCCTTAAGATAGTGCTATCCCACCATTGATAGGTAGGTAGCACCATCGTTGGAGTTATTCGGGTCAATTCGATGATTAGGGACAGTGTGGTCACCGAAGCAATAGTAGGACACCTTAAAAGTAACCCTAATATCCTAAATCCTTTTTATCCGAGGCAACCGTTTCTAGGCAACTGGATCTTTATATAGGAGGGCGACCTCTAAAACACCCTATACTTGACGACCACGTTCGAGGCAACCAGTGAGGCGTACCCTAGGAGTGGCATGTGCATGTGTGTTGTTTTTCAGTTAAGATTATCTTGTACATGTTATTTGTGAGCTACAGATTGATTTTATTTGTCATACAAGTCTTTCATGCATATTAACAGTTAAGAGTGCGGAAAATAATTCGCGGAAAGTTGAATCTACGCTATTACAAGGCGCGAGTCTATACATCGCCAAAAACAAAACCCGTTTGGAAAATAAATACGAGAAAGTAAATAAAGCGATAAAAGCCTAATTAACTATTACATTTCCGGAGCAGATACATAAATATAATGATCAAATAAATAATGAATTAAAAAAATGCGCGCGAAAGAATTGTATCGGGACGTCCTTAGGGTTTTGACCCTTTTTTATTAAAGAAATGTTTTTTATTTATTTTTGAATTAAATGGAATTAAATTAAATGAACAATTAAATTAAATTAAATAATGAAAATATTTTTGGATTTTTGAGTTTTTAAAGAAATAAAATAAATTGAATTAATGCTAATAAAAACCTAATATTCTAAATTGATTTTAAATATTGCAAAAAATATTAAAAGTTAAATCTAATTAAAGCTAAATTAATTAAATTAATTTATTTACAAAAATTAAAGTGATGAAGTTAATTTTAATAAATAAAATATTTTTTGTGTTTTTGATTTTATTAGGAAAAATGTTAATTGGTTAGTGATTAATAAAAAGAATAACGATTAATTAATTAAAGGAAAATAATAAAAATAGAGAGAGAGTTTAGGAGTATACGAGTCTGATTGGAGGGGTGAAACAGCTGTTGGCGTCATGTGTAAACTGTTTTGTTTTGGCCATTTGTGTTTTGGCTTTTGGCCATTTGTGTTTTGGCTTTTGGCCATTTGTGTTCTGGCTTTTGGCCATTTGTGTTCTGGCCTCAACGTTCCTTAACCTTCTCAGGATGTCGCCATGTCTTGGTGTCATGTGTAAGCTGTTCGGTTTTGGCCATTTGGCTTTTGGCTTTTGGCCATTTGTGTTTTGGCCTCAACGTTCCTTAATGAACCTGTATGGGATCCTGTCTAAATCTGCAGTATTGAATCTCATGAACACATTAAATAAATTACTATATATCATAAAATACAAATAAAGCCAATATATGAAGAAATTTGATGTTTAGGTCAATATGGCATGTATGAATGATTATACCCTTTTGATCATGGAGATTAAATCAACCTTACCCTTACTGGAAAAGTAGTGACATGAATGCTTTTATGCCCTTTTGATCATGGAGATCAAGCCAGCCTTACCCTTACTGAAGAAGTAGTGAGATGTTGGTTTGTAACTGAGATGACTTGTTTGTAGTGAGATATGGATTTGTAATAAGGATTTCAAGGTTTTAGGGTTCTTGAAAGAATTTGATACTCTGACAGTGTTGTGACAAGGTTTTTTTTCTCTCTGGTTTGTGTGAAAAAAATGTGATTATATAATGGAAATTAGGGTAAAGAAAATGGGCTTTGAATGTGCAATTGGGCCTCCAATGTTCACTTGAGTTCGTCGCTTTTCAGGCTAAACCGAAGGGACTTAAGTGCAATTTTTGAAGTTGAAATGTGAAAAAAAATGTAGCCGATATCGAGAGCTAACTCCTGTCCGAAAATCGGCTCAATCGGATAAACGGTGAATTAGTTATGAATTTTTGAAGTTTCAGCTCAGACAAACTTATTTTGGGCTCCAGTGTCGACTCTGACACGTTCTTCAATAAAAAAGTGGTATTGATCGGAGCATAATCCGGTCTCGACTTTTGAAGCAAAGTTTTAGATCTATGAGTCAGTGACCTTGTGTAAAAATATGAGCCCAATCCGATAAAAATTGACCGAGTTATGAATTTTCGAAGTTTTGGCCCAGATGAAATAATATTCAGCATTCAGGATTTTCAGCGTGTCACGCACTCTGAGCAAAAAACGAAGGCCTTTTGAATACCGTTTGAACTCAATACCTTTTGTGAAAATGTATCCAACTCAATTTGTGAAATTTTGGCGCCAGAACCAGCTCGATACGATGAAAATCGACCAAGTTATGATTTTCTGAACATGACGCAAATAAACTTCTGTCACAAATTTTCTGTACGAAAATACTTGATAAATCCACATTTTTGAAGAGTTTCTGATTGAAATTGGCTTCCAGCTGTGAGAGATGAAAACGTAGATAATGTCAAGACAGAATTTTGGCCACCGGAACGGGTTCAAAACGAGCCACGATCTTCAAGTTATGAATTTTTTAGCGCGTAAAAACTGCACTTTCAGCACACTTTTTCAACATATTTCTTCAAGAAAACTCACACATTTGGATACCTTCTTTAAAGAATTGACTCCTGAGCCGAACCTGAATTTGAGAATACGTTATCAGAGATATCTTGGTGAAAGAACACCTGAATATGACGCGCCGGGTTGGACTTGTGAATTTTTCTTGAAATGTTTTGAGAAATATGGGAGGGCAAATTTTGGGGTACAACACTTTGTATCCTTTATCTTTGGAGGGTTGTTTGGGTTGTTACTATAGATCCTACACCTAGATCTGAGGGCATCTTTTTAGGTAAATAACAATAGATCATGGAGACTATACAACATAGACCGATATGGTTGAAGCGATAACTGTGTTGGTGTGACACTTTGGTTGGTACAAGTATCCCTTGTGTTGAATCGAGGAGAATACGGGGCCGCCACGTGGTATCATGAAGCTCTAACGGACCTTATAATCTTAGTTGAACAAACTTGGCCATTAGAAAGTACTAAGATAGTCGGCCTCGGTGTAAAGCCGGGGATTGGTTGATACTCGATGCTACATTCATTGAGATTGGACTTTCGAGATGTTTCATCCATAAGAAAAGATTGCTAAGCTGAAATAATACTCGATAAAGAAAGATCAGTGATATTGAGACTCCTTAGAACCCGATTACTAATTTTAGGACTGGTTGAACCAACTAAACTTTAAGAGGGTACTTACCTATAAACTCCATGCAAGCCTAAACCTAAGGTCTTGTGTGTTTTGCTTGTGTGTGATTAATTTGCTTAAACATGACATCATGCATCATAACATCCATTTTTTACACTGGACATTTCAAGGACCAAGGAAATTTATCTTTTTTCTGTTTTGTAGATCATGTCTTCCGCTCGTAGAAATACTATCCGAATCAGCTTTGTGAGAATACCTCTTCAACTCAAAGAGCTAGTATCAAGGGTTCCTGAGACTTCCTCATTCACCAAGAAATATGGTCTACTTCTCAATTTAGTTACCTTGGGCTTTGATGAGAAGATGATGAGTGTACTCTTTTAATTCTTTGTCCCTAAACACCATTGCTTCACTTTCCCAGACTATCAACTGGTACCCACCATGGAAGAATTCTCTTAAATATTGGGTATACCTATTCTTGATCAGATGCCTTTCACCGGTTTAGAAGAATCTCCAAAGCCAGAAGTCATTGCAACAACTTTGCATCTGAAGTGGTTCGATATTGTATCCAATTAGGAAACAAGAAGTAGAGTCAAGGGTTTTCTAGTCAAATTCCTATTAGAGAAGGCTCGGCTATTTTGGGATGATTTGGATTTCCAAGATTTTGAGGAGGTTCTGGCCCTTCTAATCTATGGTTTAGTGTTGTTCCCTAATCTAGACTTACTCATAGATGTGAACTCTATCAAGTTTTTCCTCTCTCGTAACCCTGTGCCTACTCTACTCGGAGACATCTTGTATACCCTTCACACTCGCACCATGAAGAGAAAAGGGATTCTTATGTGTTGCATGTCGTTGTTGTCAAGGTGGTTTATTTCACACCTCCCTAAATCAGTATTGAAGGATGAAAAAGGTTTGGGTTGGTCTCAAAGGATAATGCCGCTTTCTCACTCAAATATTCTCTAGTATTCCCGATCTATGGGAGATATTTTTGTCATTGACCGCTGCGGGGAATTCCCTAATGTCCCACTACTTGGAATTATGGGAGGCATAACTTACAACCCTTCTTTGGCTTTGCAACAATTTGGTTATGCTCGAAGGGATGGTCCTCACGATATGCTTATCCAGGGCATTGTGTTTAACTACAAGGATGATGTTCAAGGGTATTGTCAGAGGTTTATACGAGTTTGGGGCATGGTAAACATATTTAATACCAAGACTTTGGGGCCTAAGACTTCCATTCGTATGAAACCTTATCTCAAATGGGTAAGAGCTCGTGCTCAGAACCTCATAATACCGTTTATAGCCATCTTACCAGTGGTTGTGGAGCCCATCACCAAAGGAGATGTTCCTTATACAGTTCTCCATCCTGACATGCCCACTGATCTTGAAGAGCTGTAGAGATCCTGGATTCAGTTGAAGAAAGAACGAGATACCTTTAGGGAGCATTTCTATGTCAATGAGAAGAAAGTGTTAGAGCTTACGAAGCAACTTCACGAAGAAAAAAGTCTTAATGTCTATCTCGGCACAATGAGGAAGCGCCCATGGGAAACCTGATTTCTTGGATTTTAGAATTTTTTCAATTGTAAGCCTAAAAGGTAATTGTATTTTGAATTCTACTAATAAAATCTTTGTTTCATTTTGGTTCACAAATTTAAATTCCCCGAAGTCCTTGAAAACATTGCATACATATATCATACATATCATTGCATAACTATGTTTCAAGACAAGCTCCTTATCTTCTTTGTTGTTTATTTCAGCAATTAATCTTGAATAAACAATTAAGGAGCTTCAGGAACATAATGCTTAATTCCAAGAAATTTTCCTGAATCTGGCTAAGGGACAAGAAGATTTGAAAGCTCTGATTCTCAAGGACAAGAAGAAGAAAAAGAGGCCAGTGGGTGTTTTGAATATGGGAAGAAGGTTTAAAGGACCAGTGAGGCAAGTTTCAGAGCTCGAAACTCCATCAAAAGAGAGAGACAATCAGGAAAGAAAGCCAAGAGAAGAAGACCACAGTACAAGGGAGTCAGAAAAGGATGAAGCTGATTACACCGAGGAACAATACCCTCTTGTTGATGATAAGGAAAAACAGCTGGAGGACCGTCTCAATGCCATGGAAGTTCAGAGGGTACCTAGCCTAGATTTCGAAGAGATAGGGTTGGTTTCTGGAGTAGTTATCCCGCAAAATATCAAAATACCCGCATTTGCTAAATATGATGGGGTCTCATGTCCTAAGCTATATCTCAGATCTTATGTCAGGAAGATCTAGTCGCACACTGTTGACAGGAATTTGTGGGTGCATTTCTTTCAAGACAGTCTATCAGGGACTCAATTAGAGTGGTTCTATCAGCTGGAGGGAACCAACATCCGTAACTGGGAAGATCTGGCTGCTGCTTTCTACAAGCAGTACCAATATAATGCTGACCTCGCTCCAACCCATACATAACTTCAGAGCATGTATATGGATTCTAGTGAGGGCTTTAAAGATTATGCCCAGAAATGGAGAGACCTTACAGGATGAGTCTAGCCTCCTCTGTCTGATAGGGAGCTGGTAGACATGTTCTTGGGTACTTTATATGGTCCGTTTTTCAACCATCTGATTGGAAGCTCTTCAGTTGGGTTTACTGAGATGATCTTGACAAGAGAAAGAGTGGAAGCTGGTATTAAAAGTGGTAAGATTCAAAGAGATGCCTCTTCAAGTGAAGGAAAGAGGCATCTCATGGGAAAGAAAGAAGTCAGTGCTGCTTACAACAAGAAAAGTCAGGGCAGAACCGAACACCATCCAATGGTGGGAGCTATAATGATATCCAAACCTGCAATTACTCAACAACAGAACAATCAGTCCATAACAGATAAGCCCATAAGACAATTTACCCAGATTAATATGAACTTGTCTCAAGTTTTTCCACATTTGCTGAAATCCAATCAGGTTACCCTGAGAGAGGCTCCCAAAAGTCTCAACATTGCATCTCCTCGCTACAATTCAAATACTCGGTATGCCTACCATTCTAAAAGTCTAGGACATGATACAAACGATTGTTGGGATTTGAAGAACAAGGTGCATTATTTGATTGAGGAAAAGGAGATTGAATTTGATGCTCCTGAGACTCCTAATGTTATAACTGCCCATATGCCCAAGCATGTCCGCGGTGTTAATGTTATTGAAGATGACATGTTTGTCGCTTCTGCTGATGAACTAGCTACTCCACTCCTAACTGTTAAAAAGAATCTCTTGCAAGATGGTTTATTTCTGGGTTGTGGTGAAGGTTGCAACTTATGTTTGTGTCTACCTAATGGTTGCCATTTGTTGAAGGAAGGTGTTCAGCGCCTGATGGATGATAAAGAAATTCTATTTGAGAAGACTCCAGTTACAAGTTTTCCGTATGAAGATGTTTCTATCATTACCATTTCCACCAATCCTCCCAAGGTCTCCTCCAAAACAGCTGTCAGGATTACATCTGTTCCAAAAGTTGTTCCGTTGATAACTACTTTTCCTGGACCTATACCATATTCCTCGGATAAAGTTGTTCCCTGGAGTTATGGAGCTCACGTCTATTACCATGGCGTCAAGCAAGACCTGTTGTCTATTAAAGACAAAGTTGCTGAAGGTATTGATCCTGACGTTGCCAATATCGTTGGGACCAGTAAGATAACAAGAAGCGGAAGAGTTTTCTCTCCCGAGATCTCTCCAAAAACTGTTGCTACTACTGTGATCATCCCTGGTGCTATTCCTGTTAATACTCCCATTACTACTCCTATTAATGTTCCTGTTGCTGCTCCTGTCAATATTCCCATGGCTACTCCTACTGATAGTCCTACTGTTATCCCTACTACCGGGTCGGACGAGACTCGGGGAAAAGAGGTATTGGTTGAGCCTTTCCGGATGAAGGCACATCCAGAAGCCATTCCTAAGGCTTCTAAAAAGGAGATGGAAGAGATATTTAAAATAATCAAGAAAAGTGATTACAATGTCGTAGAACAATTAGGGTAGACCCCTTCAAAAATCTCAATGTTGGCCTTACTGCTATGCTCTGAAGCCCATGCCAAGGCTTTAGTAAAATTCCTGAAGTCTTCCCACGTGCCTCAAGAGACCTCTACTGATCAATTCGAGAATTGTGTGGCTAGTTTGACAACTGACAATGGCATGGGATTTTCTGATGCAGACCTAACTCCTAAGGGGAGTAAACATAATGATGCCCTGTATGTCTCCATTGAGTGTAGGGGCACTACATTAGCCCATGTTCTGGTGGATACAAGCTCGTCACTGAATGTCTTACCCAAGAATTCTCTAGACAGGTTAGATTACGAAGGACTCACGCTAAAACACAATAACATTATGGTGAGATCCTTCGACGGTTCTAAAAGAATGGTGCACGGGGAGGTGGACATCCCTATCAAAGTGGGTACTCAAACTTTTAAATCCACTTTCTATGTGATGCATATCCTCCCGTCTTACTCCTGTTTATTAGGTCGACCATGGATCCATGGGGCTGGTGCTATGACTTCCACCCTATATCAGATGCCGAAGTACCCAGTCAATGGGAAGATTATCACAGTTCATGGGGAGGAGGAATACATGGTGAGCCACCTGAATTCTTTCTGGTACATTGAAATGGATGGCGAGTTCATTGAAACCCCCTGTCAGAACTTTCAGGAGGTTCCACAGACCGTTGTTGTAACCAAGACCACTGCTAGTATTCCAAAGATTACCAGGCCTCTGCTGAAAATGGCTTCTCTCAAGGATGCCAAAGCAGTAGTTGAAGAATGAGCCCAGAGAGCTGTTTGTCGTGCTCGCACCAGGGGACCCCCTTTGTGGATCAGCAACCATGGAGTTAATGCTTTGGAAGACAATGGTAGTGATTGTGACCTAGACAAGTGGATCTTCCCAACCATCAGTGGTGGACTCAAAAATTGGGAGGCTAAAGACTTTATGCCCATTAATTTTATTCAAGAGTAATTTGTCTTTTTGTTTTAAGGAAATGTAATATTTGAACAATTGAAACATTAAAGCCTTGTGTCTTACCCGAGGCACAATGGTCTATTTGTGAGGGTCATTACTTCATTTTCATATGTCATCAATAAAACATTGGACGTTTCTTATACAAATTTTATGCTCTTTGTTTTTCTTTTCTGCCTCTTTACTTTATCAAAAATATACAGTTATGCTCTTACACACACTCACATATCAAATTGCAGATCCACATCCATTATGGATCCCATTGATAACGGTTATGCTATTGCTCATTATGACTTTGAAAATCCAATCAACCAAGCCGAGGACGAAGGTGAGGAAGATTGTGAGGTACCGGGAGAGCTTGCCAGACTGTTACAACAGGAAGAAAGGGAAATACAACCTTATGGGGAGCCAGTTAAGACAGTGAACTTGGGTACTGAAAAGGATAAGAAAGAATTCAAGATAGGTGTCGATCTAGAGCATAGTGTCAAAAAGTGGTTAATACAGATTCTACATGACTATGTTGAGGTTTTGCCTGGTCATACAAAGACATGTCGGGACTTGACACCAATATTGTGGTTCATCACCTACCTACAAAAGAGGACGCCCTCCAGTGAAACAAAAGGTTTATCGCATGCGGCCTGAGATGTCAGAGAAGATCATGGCTGAAGTCATGAAACATTTCAATACTAGTTTCTTAGCTGTCACCTCTTATCCATAATGGGTTGCTAATGTTGTTCCAGTACCTAAGAAGGATGGTAAGGTACATATGTGTGTGGATTACAGAGACCTAAATAGGGCAAGCCCCAAGGATGATTTTCCGCTTCCCCACATTGATGTTTTGGTTGACAACACCGTACAACATAAGGTATTCTCCTTCATGGATGGTTTCTCTGGGTATAATCAGATCAAGATGGCTCCTGAAGACATGGAGAAGACGAACTTTGTCACACAGTGGGGCACCTTCTGTTACAAAGTTATGCCATTTGGACTAAAGAGCGTCGGGGCAACCTATAAACGTGCCATGATAGCTTTATTTCATGATATGATCCATCACGAGATAGAGGTCTACGTTGATAATATGATAGCCATGTCTCAAACTGAAGAGGAGCACCTTGATCACCTATAGAAGCTATTTGACAGGCTGAAGAAATACAAACTGAGGCTAAACCCGAATAAGTGCACTTTCAGAGTAAGATCCGTTAAGCTCTTAGGCTTCATTGTCAGCGGAAAAGATATTGAGGTAGACCCTACAAAGGTCAAAGATATACAAAAAATGTCAACTCCTCGCACTGAGAAGGAAGTTAGGGGATTCTTGGGACGTCTGAACTACATAGCCAGATTCATTTCACATCTGACCGCTACTTGTGAGCCAATCTTCAAATTACTGAAGAAAGATAAAGCAGTGAAGTGGAATGACGATTGCTAGTATGCCTTTGAAAAAATCAAGGGATATCTTCAAGAGCCTCCAATCTTGATGCTGCCAGGCAAAGGAAGAACTCTGATCATGTACTTAACTGTATTAGAGAAGTCAATGGGGTGTGTGTTGGGAGAGCATGACGAGTCTGGTCCAAAAGAGCATGTAATATACTACCTTAGCAAAAAGGTTACCGACTGTGAAACAAGATACTCACTACTCGAGAAAACTTGTTGTGCTTTGGTATGGGCTGCTCGCCGACTAAGACAATATATGTTGAATCACACTACCTTGTTAATATCTAAAATGGATCCTATTAAGTACATATTTGAGAAGCCCGCTCTCTCCGGAAGAATAGCAAGATGGAAAATGATCCTGACTGAAAACGACATTCAGTACACAACCCAGAAAGCAATTAAAGGAAGTGTACTAGCTGATCATTTGTCTCAACAGGCTGTGGATGACTACCAATCCATGAATTTTGAGTTCCCAAATGAGAACATCATGTTAGTAACTGATTGTGAAGAACCTGGACCAGATGCAGCCCTGAACAAGGATCCTGATGGATTATGGTTTTTGATGGAGCTTCCGACGCTCTTGGCAATGGCATTGGCATTGTGATCAAATCTCTTGAAGGTTGTCATACTCCTTTCACTGCCAGGCTATGTTTCAACTGTACCAACAATATGGCTGAGTATGAAGCATGTATCATGGGTTTCAAAGCTGCAATCCATTTAAGGATCAAGTTCTTAAGTGTGTCTGGAGACTCAGCTTTCGAAATCAGCCAGATCAAAGGAGAATGGGACACAAAGCATCCTAATCTCATCCCTTACAAAGAGCATGTGTTGACACTGATTCCATACTTTGGAGAAGTTACCTTTGAGCATTTTCCATGAGAGGAAAATAAACTAGCGGATGCACTAGATACGATGTCATCCATGTTCAAGGTTAGGTGGGATAATGAAGCTCCTCAAATCATTATTGAAAGGATGGATGAACCAGCATACTGTCACGAGATTGATACTGAAGAAGTAGTGGAAAAACCTTGGTTCCACGAAGTCAAAATATATCTCGAAGCCCAAGAGTATCCTGAGGGAGCTTCAGTCAATGATAAGAAGTTCCTAAGAAGCTTCTCTGCTAAGTTCTTCCTCAGTAACAGGATCCTTTACAAGCGCAATCATGATTCTACCTTGCTTCGGTGTGTAGACAAGAGTGAGGAAGAAAAGATTATGGATGATTTGTATGAAGGTGCCTTCGACACTCATTCTAGTGGGCACTCAATGGCTAAAAAGATCCCACAGGAAAGATATTACTGGTCCACCATGGTCGCAGACTGTTATCAGCATTTGTGGACTTGTCACAAATTCCAGATCTATGCTGATAAGGTGCATGTGCCCCCCAGTTCCTTTAAATGTCTTGACTGCTCCTTGTTCGTTTGCAATGTGGGGCATCGATATGATTGGGGAAATCAGACCTACAACTTCCAATGGGCACCGCTTCATCCTAGTTGCCATTGATTACTTCACGAAGTGGGTCGAGGCATCTTAATTTGCTTCTGTTACCAAGAACGTTATGGCTCAATATATCAGACATAACCTTATCTGTCGATACAGTATTCCAGAAATAATCATTACAGATAATGGTACCAATCTCAACAACACTATGATCACCGAGCTTTGAACGCAATTCAAAATCCAGCATCATAACTCTTCTCCCTACTGGCCGAAGATGAATGGCGTTATAGAAGTTGCTAACAAAAACATCAAGAAATCATACAGAAGATGAGAATGACATACAAAGACTGGCACGAGATGTTACCATTAACTCTTCATGGTTACTGCACCACAATGCGCACATCAACATGGGAACTCCTTTGAGGTCCAAATCCCTTCCTTGTGGATCATGAAAGATGCAGGGTTGCACGAAGATGAATGGTTTCAGACTCGACTTGACCAATTAAACCTGATTGATGAAAAGAGGCTCGTGGCTGTCTGCCATGGTCAGATGTTCCAAAAACGTATGATCAAAGCTTTTAACGAGAAGGTCATACGTCAGGTATATCAGGCTGGTGATCTGGTAATCAAATGCATCATACTGTCACAAGGTGATCTCAGGGGCAAATGGACTCCCACATACGAAGGGCCATTTGTGATCAAGAATATATTTTCTGGTGGAGCCATGATCTCAACTACTATGGACGGTGACGACCTTCCGCACCCTGTAAACGCGGACATAGTTAAAAGATACTACGCATAAACAAAGACCCACTAGGTCGACTAGACTAGGAAAAAATTAGGGCATCCAGACGAACCAAAAGGGTTCGAGAAAAAATTAGGGATATACATAAAAAATCTGTACACCCGGCAAGTGGAAAACCTGAAAAGGAGGCTTGGGCAAAAAGGGTATCCAGGTGGATTGAAAACATGAATAGGCGGTCCAGGAAAAATTTAGGGATTTAAAGTGTATAACTATGTCCCATTGGATCACCTTACAGTCAATCTTCAGTATCAACTATCAAGCTCAAGCAGTACTAATCAATCCAATCAGCTTCAGACAAACAGCGAAACGGGTGAGACGCTCAAAGACATAAAGGCAATATCAGAATGGGAACCTAATGGGATTATTTCACATAGATGTTTTTCTTTGTATACTATTTTTGTATAGTTTCCATTCTTACGATAACATTGTCTTACCAGGATGTCCATCTCCTTGTACAAAAACGCTTATTCAAGTTAATACAAAACTATTCCTTTGAAAGTGCAAAACATCTGTTTTTATTTTTCTATTTTGTGTGCGAAAACGTCCAGTGATTATTTTTGAACATATGCATTTGAATGTGATTTCTTCTTACAAATATGCACCTAAAAATAGAAAGACAATTGCCAATGACTTTAAGAAACGGGAAAATATCTAAGGGCCATCCATAAAATCCCCACAGATGTTTTCCCCGACAGATACCTTCTCCAGCAGGTACAGAAGCAGGGACATCCTATTGCAAGGTCGCTGCCATATTCTCAGTATGCAGCCTAATGGTGTCAGGTGTTCTCATATCCCGGGCGGAGAAAAAAATCTCCAAATTACTGCTCCAACATCTAAAAATTTCCCAGTGAAGTCGCCAAGCTTCTCAGGATTCCCCAAACGGGATTTCAACAAAATCCCCAAGCAGTGCACGGAGTTTCCCTTCCCCAACAGAGTTTATTTCTCTAACAACAGAAGTTCATCTCCCAACATTTCAACTTCAAACAAATCTAAAGACCTACATTCTTCACCCCCGACCACAATTAGGGATTTCTTTTCCCTAGTTCAGCAATACAGAAACAAAACAATTGATATGTTCATACATTGCATTCATGCAAACATCATAGCATATGCAGCACAAATACATATTTCACAATCTCATTTATTTTGTGAGCATCATGCAAATCATACATTATGACATTCTATGAAACTAACTTTACCTTTCCAGGTTGAGTTTGCAGAAAGACAAACACTATCAACTTATACAATAGGTCAAAGGTTAATGCCCGAAACTAGACGGGAAAACTATCTACACGACCAAGTGGTACAAACTCCCGAAGCAAGACAGGTTTACCAACAAATACAGCAGGCCACAAATTAATACCTGAAACCATCCAGGAGAATTATCTATGGACGACCAACTGTGGATTAATACCTGAAAGCAAACAGGAGAACTATCTGTGGACGACCGACTGTAGATTAACACCTGAAACCAGCCAGGAGAACTATCTACATAAGAAGATTGAAGATTAACACATGTAACAAACCAGGAACACTGCCTTTTTTTCAGGTAAGAGATTAATACATGTAACCAACCAGGAGAACTATCTCAAGGACCGACAATTTTCAAGTTCCAGATTAATACATGAAACCAGACAAGACAACTATCTACGAACAGCTAATTGTAGATCAACAGCTGAAACCAGACAGGAAAAATATCTACATGACCAAACTAAGCAATCTTACACAAGCTCCTTCTCATATATCTCCGGATGCAGGATAACACGTACTCATCCTGGAACAGCCCTACACAGGCTCTTTATGATATATTTTCAGATAACAGTTAATTCCATTATCCCCAGCAAGTCACTGTGTGTTGCACGGTGGCAGAATCGACAATTAATATACTGGTTTTTTTTATGTTTTTTGTTCACAAATATGCGGTAAGCAAGAGTCGCCACCGTCTTTTCTTTTATCCAAATTAAGAAAAGGGTGAAAAGAACATAAAAAGACCTTTTCGAGATGTTTTCTGAGTAAGGGGGTATATTATGGAAAGGGAAGGTGTTAGCACCCTTTCCATCCGTGGTTTTCCACGGGCTCTTAGAGGTTTGCTCATTTTTAAAATGCTTTTGTGCTTCGTGTGTTTGAAAATGTTTTGAAAACGTCTTAGTGCGGCGATTTACTTTGTGTTTAATTCTTGTATCTGTCCTCAAGAATGTTAACAAAACATATGTTTTGAAATTGTTTTTGAAAAGTAGTTTTTTGTGTGTAAGTGAAAAAATAGTTTGAGCAAACTTCTAACAGCTATCTACTTTTTGTACATGAAAAGGGTCATTCTTTTCCTTTAGACAATGCTATCCTACTATTATTGAGTAGGTAGCCTTATCTTTGGATGTTGAGGGAAAATCGAAGGAACGTTACAATCACGAAGGCAACATACGGAGATGCTTTCAAAATTCTGTTTTAGGGACTAGATCATTTACCGAAAGGCAACACCGTAGGGTCATCGAGGGACGTTGATCTTTTTTATTTTTGTGGGTCTTTGCTAAAGCATTTCTGTCTCGTGATTGTTTTTTTAAAGGCAACCAAAGTGGGCGTACCTTAGAGGTGTATATGTGCAATTGTGTTGTGTTTCAGTTATTTATCTTTAAACATTTAGGTGCTCTACCATTTGTTTTCAGATCCTGTCATACAATCCTAGTTAGCATACATCTATTCAGTTAATATATGTACAGGAATTTAAAGTGTGGGAATTATAGATCCTACGCTATTACAAGGCTTCGAGACAGTTACATAAAAAAATGCGAGAAACTAAAAGTGCGGAATTTTAAATCTAAAGCTATTACAACTGTGAGCAGTTACAATAAAATAAAATGCGCACGAATTTGAAAATGACGTCTAAAAATCCTAAGAATAAAATCTTTTTGTTGTTTTTGTTTTATTTTTGGGAAAATAACCTAAATCTTTTTAATTTTAATTTTTGAGAAAATGTTAAGATAATTAAAAGATTAATTAATAAAATTAGTGTAATAGAAAAAAACTATCCTCATGTTTTTTATGGTTCTCAATTGATTTTATGTTGATTTTAAAGAAAGAAATAAAAAAAAGGTCAAAACGAAAATGAAATCTAAGGAACTGGCAGTAAATCGAAGAGGGAGTAGTTCTGGAGGGTTGGATCGAAAGTGACTTGTGCTGTCTTTCGATCCAGCAAAAAGGCTTGATCGAAGGTGCATGAAGGGCTGCACTTTGGGGTATTCGATCTGGACACGTTATCCTTCGATATGGGAACCCTGGGTCCAGTTCGAAGCTAAACTGCTTCGAAGCTCTGAACAAGGTCTTGAAAAGATGTTCCTTGGAAAACGAAACAAACGTTAGAGATCCAGGGGGGACTTTACCCCCTGATTCGAATCTCCTCCCGATTCGACTCCTTCCTCATTTCGAATCTGCTGAGTCTGGGTCTGGGTCTGAGTTCATTTTATCTTGGGATTCGAAGGAACAACTTAGATCGTGCCCCAGCAATGGCATGATCCAATCTCTGCGCTTTATCTTACATGCAACATAATCAGTAATAACAATAATATATGTGCAAGGCGTATTTAAATGTTATGAAGATTCAATTTTGGTTTTGGAAACCCTTACCAATCGAAGGTGATGACCTGTGGCTCTAGCAGTGAAGATGTTTTCTTAGGAGTTGGGGTGGACTCCTAGACGAGGGAACCTGCAAAGGGTGCTTCGATTGGGAGGCTTTTGGGATTTTCTTTTTAGCAGTGTGTGTATGGACTCTTCGATTGCAGTGTGTATGTGTGTGTATAGTACCCCTTATGTCCTCTCTTTCATTTTCTCCTTCTGTTCGCCTATGTTCTCTCTTTTGTCCCCCCTTGGCACTATATGCTTGCCCTTGTATTTATAGGAGTATGATGGTCGAGTAACAACAAGAGACAACCAATTAAATAGGCCATTAAAGCCAATGAGACAAGAATCAGACAAATTAAAAGCATTCCTTCTTGAAACATTTGTGTCTCTTTGATGAACCTGGACACTTGACTCCTTCAAACACCCTCTTGTCATTCGAACATCCTTCGCCCAAATACCACTCGAAGGGTATTTGTTGAAACTTAAATTAAAGGGTCTTTCCAAAAGGCCAATCGAAGGATCTTTCCAAAAGGCCAATCGAAGGGTCTTGCCAAAAGTCCAATTGAAGGGTCTTGCCAAAAGTCCAATCAAAGGGTCTTGCCAAAAGGCCAATCAAAGGGTCTTGCCAAAAGTCCAATCGAAGGGTCTTGCCAAAAGGCCAATCGAAGGGTACTTGGTTAACATGCATGTCGAAGCTTCCTTGTTTAAGATGCTTAATTGAAGGATTCTTTGCCATTCCAATCGAAAGGCTTGTCATGAGTTCAATCGAAAGGCTTGTCATGAGGCCAATCGAAATGCCTTGTCCATGCCAATCGAAGGGCTTGACTATGAGGCCAATCGAAAGCACTTTACTCAGATACCAATCAAAGTTCCTTACTAAAATGCCAATGAAAGACTTTACTAAAATGCCAATTGAAAGGCCTTGTTAACAGGACAATCGAAGGACTTTCGTCCATGCCAATCGAAGGGTGCTATGCATATGCCAATCAAAAGGCACTTTGGAGAGGCCAATCAAAAGGCACTTTGACAAACTTTAAAATTTGTTATTTTTTCTTCAAGCAAGTGTTTGTAACCACCCATGTAAGAGAAGATCTTTTAAAAAATAAGAGGGAAAATTTTGGGGTACAACAGCTGCCCCTGTTCAATCTTCTTAAACCTGAAGATGTAGATTGGGCTATCTGTCTTTCGTGATATGAAGGTAGAAGATGATTGAACACTTGAGTGCACAAAAATTTGCACTCATATGAAGTGATATTGTTGGTGAATAATATCGGGAATGGGCTTACAGATGCCATTTGGAAAAGGTGATAGGAGACTGTCGGAGATGGGCTTAAATATGCCATCCAAGGAGTATGACAGAGAGTCGTCGGAGATGGGCTTAAATATGCCATCCAAAAAAATGTTGACTTCGAGAGATAAACCTTTGTGGGGATTCCTGTTCATGCTGTCTGAGGAGGAGTTTTGCTGAGGAATGTTGATCTCTGTCTTGGAACATAGAGTTTTAGTAGCTTTAGTCGTCTGTTACTCTATTGAGGAGTCATCTCTTGATTGAATAGACAGAAGTGAACTAATATCTGGTCAGGATCCAGGATTCACAATGACTTGTTGAGGATGATAAGGCTAACTGTTATCTGGTCGTGCTCCAGGCTTCACAGCGACTTACTGGGGAAATGAGACTAAATTGTTAAGAAATCAGCAACAAATCCATGATCGATTTGAACTGAACCAGCGAAGGTATTGAATTAACTTTGAGTGGATAAGAATAAAAAAAATATTAGGATCGATTTAACTGAACCAGTAAAGGTCTACCAGAAAAGAATCAGTAACAAATCAATTGTCGACTTGAACTGAACCAGCAGAGGACTTGGATTAACTTTGACTGGATAAGAATCAGAAAAATCTTAGGATCGATTTAACTGAACCAGTAAAGGTCTACCGGAAAAGAATCAGCAACAAATCAATGGTCGACTTGAACTGAACCATCAGAGGTATTGAATTAACTTTGACTGGATAAGAATTAGAAAAATATTAGGATCGATTTAACTGAACCAGTAAAGGTCTACCAAAAAAGAATTAGCAACAAATCAATGGTCGACTTGAACTGAACCAGCAAAGGTCTTGAATTAACTTTGACTGGATAAGAATCAGAAAAATCTTAGGATTGATTTAACTGAACCAGTAAAGGTCTACCGGAAAAGAATCAGCAAACAATCAATGGTCGACTTAAACTGAACCAACAGAGGCCTTGGATTAATTTTGATTGGATAAGAATCAGAAAAATCTTAGGATCGATTTAACTTAACCGGTAAAGGTCTACCGGAAAAGAATCAGTAATAAATCAATGGTCAACTTGAATTGAACCAACAAAGGCCTTGGACTAACTTTGACTGGATAAGAATCAAGAAAATCTTAGGATCGATTTAACTGAACCAATAAAGGTCTACCAGAAAAGAATCAGTAACAAATTAATGGTCGACTAGAACTTAACCAGCAGAGGTCTTGAATTAACTTTGAATGGATAAGAATAAGAAAAATCTTAGGATCGATTTAACTGAACCAGTAAAGGTCTATCGGAAAAGAATCAGCAATAAATCAATAGTTGACTTGAACTGAACCAACATAAGTCTTGAATTAACTTTGACTCGATAAGAATCAGAAAAATCTAAGGATTGATTTAACTGAACCAACAAAGATTTACCAGAAAAGAATCAGTAACAAATCAATGGTCGACTTGAACTAAACCAACAGAGGTCTTGAATTAACTTTGACTGGATAAGAATCAAAAAAATCTTAGGATCGATTTAACTGAACCAGTAAAGGTCTACCGAAAAAGAATCAACAACAAATCAATGGTGGACTTAAACTGAACCAGCAGAGGCCTTAGATAAACTTTGACTGGATAAGAATCAGAAAAATCTTAGGATCCATTTAACTGAACCAGTAAAGGTCTACCAGAAAAGAATCAGTAACAAATCAATGGTCGACTTGAACTGAACCAGCAGAGGCCTTGGATTAACTTTGACTGGATAAGAATCAGGAAAATCTTAGGATCAATTTAACTTAACCAGTAAAGGTCTACCAGAAAAGATCAGTAACAAATCAATGGTCGACTTGAACTGAACTAGCAGAGGTCTTGAATTAACTTTGACTGGATAAGAATCATAAAAATCTTAGGATTGATTTAACTGAACTAGTAAAGGTCTACCAGAAAAGAATCAACAACAAATCAATGGTCGACTTTAACTGGACCAGCAATGGTCTTGAATTAAGTTTGACAGGATAAGAATCAGAAAAATCTTAGGATCAATTTAACTGAACCAATAAAGGTCTACCGGAAAAGAATCAGTAACAAATCAATGGTCGACTTTAACTGAACCAGCAGGGGTCTTGGAATATCTTCAACGAGAATAATAATCAGAGAGATCTTAGTGTCGATCTGACTGAACCAGAGAAGTTCTTGGGTTAGCTTTGATTGGATAAGAAACTGAAAAATCTTAGGATCGATTTAACTGAACCAGACAAAAGTCTTGGGTTATCTTCAACTTGAATAAGAATCAGGGAGATCTTAGTGTCGATCTGACTGAACTAGAGAAGGTCTTGAGTTAACTTTAAATGGATAAGAATCAGAAAAATCTCATGATCGATTTAATTGAACCAGTCAAAAGTCTTGGAATGTCTTCAACTGGAATAAGAATCGGGGAGATCTTAGTTTCGATTTGACTGAACCAGAGAAGGTCTTGTGAGGGCATCTTTCTGAGGAAACTGCTGAAATAGCCCTTCATCAGACGTAGCTTTTGAGGAAACTACCAGATCATGTAAGTAGCGGTGTTTGTTGATTTGATATTTCCCTGAAAAAGGTAAAGAGTTAGTCATATACATGTCATGATATATGAAATGCATTGTGATGATGTTCTCAAAATAAATGAGATTGTGTTGTATGCGATGTATATGCATATATAATGATGTATGAACAGGGAATGTTATTGCGATATTTTAGTCTGGGAAAATAAATCTTGGACCGCCGCTGGAGAGTATTAGGAGGCTGAATCCTTCATTTCTGTTGGGGATGGTGAATGGAGATGATTAGCCGGGGATTTCCTCTTTCTGTTTGAGGATGCTTTGCCGAGGATTGATTCTGCTTGAGAATAACTCTGTGGAGAGAGATGCTTGTTGGAGGAGTCTTCCGATGTAGAGAAATAAACTCTGTTGGGAAATGAGCTTCCGCCGTTTGAGAAATAAACTCTACCCGGGAGGAGGTTTTATAAACTGTTTAAGGTTTTAAGGCTCGGCTGGGGAACACTGATTTCAGCTCTCTGTTGGAGGAAGTTTGTTGGAGGAGATAATTTATGCTTGGGGATTAAGAGGTCAAAACTTTGGTTGTTTTTACTCTGTGGAGAACATAGACGTCACTAGGACGTATACTGAGGATAAGGTGATGACTTTGCATCAAGACGTTTCTTCCCCTGTGTCTGCTGGAGATTTTGTGGATGGATCCATGTCATGATTATACTTGGACATGTATTCAATGAGTGTGAGAATGACATCTGTTTGTGGATCGTATCTGCACTGTACTTGAAACATGTGTTGAATGAGTGTCAGATTGACATCCGTCTCTGGATCGTACCTGAACTGTTGCTAGGAGATAATCTGGACTAAGTAACAGGATGACATCCACTTTGGATCGTACCTGAACTGTTGCTAGGAGATAGTATGGACTAAGTATCAGGATGACATTCGCTTTGGATCGTACCTGAACTGTTTCTAGAAGATGATCTGAATAAGTATCAGGATGACATCCGTCTCTGGATCGTACCTGAACTTTTTCTAGGAGATAATCTGGACTAAGTATCAGGATGACATTCATTTTGGATCATACCTGAACTATTGCTAAAAGATAGTATGGAATAAGTATCAGGATGACATCCATTCTGGATCGTGCCTGAACTGTTGCTAGGATATAATCTGGACTAAGTATCAGGATGACATCCGTCTATGGATCGTACCTGAACTTTTGCTAGGAGATAATCTGGACTAAGTATCAGGATGACATTCATTTTGGATCATACCTGAACTGTTTCTAAAAGATAGTTTGGAATAAGTATCAGGATGACATCCATTCTTGGATCGCACCTAAACCATTTCTAGATGAGAATCTGGAGTAAGTGTCAGGATGACATCCGTCTCTGGATTTTACCTGAGCTGTTTCGAGATGAAAATCTAGAGTAAGTGTCAAGATATCATCCGTCTTTGGATCGTACCTGAACTGTTTCTAGATGAGAATCTGGAGTAAGTGTCAGGATGACATCCACTTCTGGATCATACCTGAACCATTTCTAGATGATATGTTGAGATAAGTGTCAGAATGACATCCGTCTCTGGATCATATCTGCACTGTACTATTGAGAATCTAGAGTAGGTTTCGGGATGTTTTTGTCGCTAGATCGTACCTGAAACCTTTCTAGATGATGATCTTCTTTCTTCAGAATGTTTCAGTTGGGAATTCTTCTTTTGTCGTTTTGAGAAGAAATTCGTTGAGGAACATTGATTTTGCTTGATTGTACGTGATTCGCTGCTGGAATTCATGTCTAATGCCCCAAGTGATTCAGATGGAGGTCTGCCCCTGGCTATTTGGCATTTTTTATAGGTTCCTAGAATATTGACTTGACTGCCCCAGATGATGGACAATGATCATGCCGTGCCCCTTGGTTGGAAGTCTTTTTCCACTTGGGGTGAACCTTGTCATTGAGAAAGTTTATGTTCATTAGATATTCGTCATGCAAATTTCTCTGCTGTTGAACAAATAGTCATATGAAAACAATGGTATTTTAAGAATGCAAAGCTTATGTCTGTCTTGAAGTTTGAAAAATTATTTTTTAGTAAAACAAATTTTGCATGAAAGTGATATCAACTCAAGATTTATAGCAAGTCCTACAGGAGTCAGGATACCTTTTGTAACAGTATGCTTCCGAACTAACCTATGCTTCAGTTAGGACTTTTAAGGGTTGTAGCGTGGCCTAGTTCACGGTTTAAGAAACAAAGGATAAAGGATCAAAATTTATTTGTACCCACCCGTTCTTCGTGATGTTCTTCAGTCCTAAGCTCAGTTAATTGTAAATTTAAGTCTCGATTAAGTCTGACATCTTGTCCTTAATGTTCCGGGGATGGTTCGGGAATTGAACGTTTGTATGAGAAATGACTGCCTGTCTTGACAATTATGCGGAACCATCACTGTCTTCTGATTTTGAAGGACGTCTTCGATGCCATTCATTGTGTACAAAGTGAATGATTATGAATGAATGCGCGTCTGAATTGATTGAGAAACTACCCTGCCCCAGGTTATGATTAAGGGTTTTGACTTGTGTGAAAAGAAAAACTCCTACTTCTTTGGCTCAAAGGGGTTGACTAGGGATCATCTTCCTTATAACTGCACTATTTGGGATTTGAAACAACGCATGTACATCATCAGCAAGGTCAGTTTAAAAGCACATTGTATGGATTGTGGTATTGTTTTCGTCATCCTCCCTCTAAAGGCTCAAAGCTTTTAATCAAGAGTTGGATATCACAAAAAGGAAGTAAGAAAGCAGTTTAAGCATGATGAAATCAAATTAATTCAAGACAAACATGTGCAATGCATTGATGAAATAACAAGGTTTGATATGAATAAATGTTCAAACAATCAAAAGAAAATTACAAATTGAAAATTCTAATGTACGAAAAGCCTTGTTGTCAAAACATGCCACTTCAGATGGTATGCCTTTGAGGAATGGCAGAACAATTCCAGTTGACCATCTAGTGCGAATTCTAGCGCTCCTTCATCAATCAGGTCTTGAATTTTGTATTTCAACGTCTAACAGCTATCAGTGTCATGCCCTGGACTATTGGAGTGATATGCACATATTGCATCAAGATTGTAAGTAGGAGCGAAAGTATTAGGATTCCGAGGAGGATCCTTCAGTATGACCAAATTCAACTTCAACATGTGTTGCAAGACTTGCGACAGTGGCATGCTGAGTTTGGTGAACTACCTCTTGGGTGTATCCGGCTTACTCTGATTGACCCATTGTTTTTGGTGAGGCTGTTGTTGGGCTTGCGACGTAGAGGAAATTTGGAAAGGTCCACTTTTCACTAAACCAAACTCTTGTCTTCTTGGAGGTTGATCAATGACTTGGTCCCCAACCTCGAATGTTTGCTTCATGCAGTTGTATCCATCTTGATGAAGTTTGTTGATAATGGCTCTTAACTCTTCTTTTCCCTGGGCTAGGCCTTGGATAAGATCCATCTTCCCCAGCATATGGGTTCTCATTGCTTCTACCTCAGCTTGCAGTTGTTCCAACTGTTTTTCCTTAATGTCTTTAAGACTTTTCTTGGCCAGGTCCCCAACAAGGAGTGCTTTCAACTCTTACTACCCCTGAGTCAGAGTCAGAAACATTTGTGGAAAATGAGCGTTTTAAGCTTGAAGGTCTTTAATTGTTTGTTCAAGAGCAATTTTTTACTTGCTGAAATAAACAGTGAATAAGATGAGGACCCTGCTTTGAAACCTGTTTATGCAATAACATGTATGATATGTGTATGCAATATTTTCAATGACTCACGGGGTAAACAAGAAGATGTCAGCAGTTGAAGTTTGTAGCTTTGATGAACTTCATATTGTTGAAGGTCCTTCTACAAAAGTCAAGCTCACCATATCGGGTGGGTCGTAGCTCCTGACTCAAGTTGTTGAGTTTTGATCTTCTGACGACATTGACTAGAGGAAAATAAATCGCCTTTGCCCCTTGCTAGACGCCTGATTTACCATAACTTGCATCACAAACCCTTGAGATCCTTGAAATGGTTAAGGAAATATTGTGGCATGATGTTATGATGTGTATGTTATGCGTTAAGAAAAAGTTTAAGGTTATGTAAACAAGTAAATCCTGCAAGAAATCCAAGTTATTGGATAATGACTGTAAACAAATCCTGCAAGGAAATCACGTTGTCAGACAATAAAACTCTGCAAGTAGTTCAAGTTGAAAGCAAACAAGTCATACAAGCAGCCTTGGGTTTAAGCTTGCATGAGGTTTGTAGGTAAGTACCCTCTTGAATGTTCAGTTGGATCAACTTGTCCTAATAATAGTAACTAGGTTCTAAGAAGCCTCAATATCGCTGACCTTCCCTTCAGAAATTATTTCAGCTCCGCACCAAAGTATTGCGGCCGAAAAATCCTGAAAGTCCAGCCTCAATGAGTGTAGTATTGAGTATCAACCAATCTTCAATCGGGACCAAAGTCGGTTATCTCACTACTTCCTAATGGCTAGGATGAGTCAATTAAAGGTTCTAAATGTCAGTTAGCGCTTAATGACACTATGAGGAAGCCTAATGTTATCCTTAACTTAATCAAGGAACATTAGTATAATCCAAAGTATCACGCTAACGTAGCCACCACTTCGTCCGTATCGGTCTACGCTGTACAACCTCCATGGTTTATTGCTACTTACCTAATAAGGTGCCCTAGATCCGAGTGTAGGATCTTTTAGTAACGACCAAAGCAAACCCTCAAAAGTAAAGCAAACAAGCACAAAAAATCAATTTAATGATGAACTAACTCTAAGGTAACCCCACTTTTTATTTCTCCCCAGTAGAGTCGCCAGTTCTGTTGCACGGTGGCAGAACCAACAGCTAATATACTGGTTTTTTGCATTTTTTGTTCGGAAATGTGCGATAAGCAAGAGTCGCCATTGTCTTGTCTTTTATCCAAAATAAGGAAAGGGTGAAAAGAACAGAAAAAGACATTTTCGAGATGTTTTCTAAGTAAGGGAGTAGATTATGGAAAGGGAAGGTGTTAGCACCCTTTCCATCTGTGGTTTTCCACTGGCTCTTAGAGGTTTTCTCATTTTTAAAATGCTTTTGTGCTTTGTGTGTTTGAAAATGTTTTGAAAACGCCTTAGTGCAGCGATTTGCTTTGTGTTTAATTCTTGTATCGGTCCGAAAGAATGTTAACAAAGCAAATGTTTTGAAATTGTTTTTGAAAAGTAGTTTTTTGTATGTAAGTTCAAAAATAGTTTGAGCAAACTTCTAATAGCTGTCTACTTTTTGTACTCAAAAAGGGTCGTTCTTTTCCTCTTTTCCTTTAGACAACACTATCCTACTATTAGTGAGTAGGTAACCTTATCGTTGGATGTTGAGGGACAATCTAAGGGACGTTACAGTCACGAAGGCAACATACGGAGATGCTTTAGCAATTTTGTTTTAGGGACCAGATCATTTACCGAAAGGTAACACCGTAGGGTCATCGAGGGACTATGATCTTTTTTATTTTTGCAGGTCTTTGCTAAAGCATTCCTGCCTCATGATTGTTTTTTTAAAAGGAAACCAAAGTGGGCGTACCATAGAGGTGTATATGTGCAATTGTGTTGTGTTTTAATTATTTATCTTTAAACATTTAGGTGCTCTACCATTTGTTTTTGGATCTTGTCATGCAATCCTCGTTAGCATACATCTAAGAAGTTAATATATGTAAAAGAATTTAAAGTGCATGAATTATAGATCCTACGCTATTACAAGGCTTCAGGACAGTTACATAAAAAAATGCAAGAAACTAAAAGTGCGGAATTTTAAATCTAACGCTATTACAACTGTGAGCAGTTACAATGAAATAAAATGCACCTGAATTTGAAAATGACGTCTAAAAATACTAAGAACAAAATCTTTTTGTTGTTTTTGTTTTATTATCGGAAAATAACCTAAATCTTTTTAATTTTAGTTTTTGAGAAAATGTTAAGATAATTAAAAGATTAATTAATAAAACTAGTGTAATAGAAAAAAAAACTATCCTAATATTTTTTATGATTTTCGATTGATTTTATGTTGATTTTAAAGAAAAAATAAAAAAAGGTCAAAACGAAAATTAAATCTAAGGAACTGGCAGTAAATCAAAGAGGGAGTAGTTCTGGGGGGTTGGATCGAAAGAGACTTGGGTTGTCTTTCGATCCAGTGAAAAGGCTTGATCGAAGGTGCATGAAGGGCTGTTGTTGTACCCCAAAATTTGTCCTCTCATTTTACTAAACATATGCTCATTGAGATCCTCAACTTGCTCAAGAATGCACAAGAGTTGACCAGACAAACTCTCTCCTAAAGTAACGGACCTCCAACTAGGGTTTACATTTTCATAAAGATGGGTGAGATCCAAAGACCTCATAGGATCTCCATAGTCTTATTATGTTCTCAAGACCCTCCTTGTCAAGTTTCAAGCCTTGCACAAGAAGTTTGCTCGGTCAGCTGCTCATATGCTATAAAATCAACTATATTAGGTCAAAAGTCAATTGTGGCCCACATACAGTCAAACTTCAAGATTTTTGGTCAACATACTCATTTTGAATTTATATCCATCATTTGATCAAGGGTTGACCATGATTTCCCAAGGAATACTTCTAATTCACCAAAACTCAAAAGTTGCTAAATTAGGGTTTTCTTAGGAAAAGTCAACCAGACTTTGATCAGGCATAACTTCCTCATACTTTATCAGAAATTTCTCATCCAAGGCTCATTTTGAAGAGAATCCAATTCCCTACAACTAATATTCATCCCTCAAGTTCAAAAAATTCACTCATGAAAAGATATAAGTTCAGACATTATAGGTTTAAAAAGTCAACAAGAACACCTTTTGGGTCAAAGCTTCTTACATGAACATGGAAGACCCAATTGAGATGAGACCAAAAAGGTTGTTTAGAGGACATCCTAAGCTTTATAAAAATTCAAAGAACACCCTCTTAGGGTAAAAATTTAAGGAGATATACATTGTCAAAGTTGGCCATTTTTGGAAATTTGCCCAAAGTCAATAATGCTCAAAATTGCAATTTTTGTCAAATGGGCCTAACTTTTTATGCTTGCATTGTGCTTATAACATGGCCCACGACCCTTGAGCTCACTCATATATTTTTCCATTATTTTTATTATTTATTTTGATTATTTATTCATTAAAAATAAAAATTAAATAAATAAATAATGAAAAATATGTAAGATATGATTGTGAATCTTTTTCTCATCAAATAAACATCAAAATGTGCTGGAAAATCAGAGCGGAATTGTGGAAAGAGAGCAAGATTGGATTTGTTCCAAAAATGAGCAAAATCAAATAATTGAAAGCAATTATTTTTCTCATTGAAAGCATGGCTTTCCTTCTTCTTTTGTTGACCTAATGCCTTCTAATACATATACACAATATGGCCAGACCTAGTAGGCACGCAGCTGATGCCAAATAATTGATCTCAAGCTTCCAAAATTCAAGAAAAAAACTCAAACTCGGATTCTACATTACAGCCTTCCTCAAGGGGATTTGAGGATTGCAATCCACTCTTGGACACCTCCTGAAGCTAACAGTACCATTTGCACGCCTCAAAACTCCAGGAATCATCCCATAACATCATCACGGTTTGCCATTTTTTTCAAATTCAGATCCATACATTCTTGCATTATTAATATATTTTGATTGCATATTCGTGTTCATATGGATTCCTAGAAGCTTTCTGCGTACATAATTTCTAGTTTTTATGCATCAATGCCAAATTGCCATTGTTAGGGTTTAACCTCCATTTTAGGGCTTTGAGATGTAGGGAAAATTGGACCAAAAGAAGGTTACCATCATACTTGTGAGATCAAAACGAGTTGATCTGTATGCTTAGAATTGATTTATCATGCCTGGCTTGGATTTTTGAGGTTTGCAGGGTTGTAGTTACTATGGGCGTCCGTAGGTAAAAGGGTTGATATCTAAAGCCATGGTCCATGGAAGAAGACGATGGCGTGGCAACCAACCACTGGCCAATTTGAATTTACACGCATTTTTAGGCATAAGGTGTGCGTTGTTATTATAATATTGTTTGTTTATTATATTATCAGATAAGCAATACAACACGGATGGCAAGGAGTGTGGGCATGTGAAGCAAGGGACCTGGATTCGATCCTAGGTCCAAACATTTTCTCATTTTCTGAATGATTCTTTCCAGATCTAATATGCCTCACAGTCAAGCGTCCATCATGCGTTCCCATTAACAGTTCGTCATATCTCCTCAAGCCTGGATCAAACGTCCCCGATTTTATAAGCACACTGGAGATTCAAAGGGTTAGCATCACAGGATCCTTTGCAGCTTTTTGGGCCACCAACCTTGGGCCCATCAAATTCAGAATCACACCCCCCTGATTAATAACAACATCAGGCCCAAATTTTAGTTCTTTCTCTTTTTTATTTATTTATTATTCTATTTCATTTATTTATTTATTTACTTAAAAATTTTATTATCAAATCAAAATCATGAAAAAATAAAATCACAAAGATGTAGAATTAGATTTTTTATATATTAAATTTTATTGAAAATAAATTAGATTAATTAGATTCACTTGATTTATTTTTTTTAATTAATTCAAATTAATTAGATAAATTAGGTTTAATTTGTAATTAAATTATTTTCTCATTAAAAAAAACACAAAAATACTTTTTAATTAATCAGGTTTTTTAGGCTTCTAATTTATCCTCGTATTTAAGTCATCGTGCGCGCCTTTACTTTCTTTTAATTCAATTAATGTAACTGTTGATGGTTTGTAATAGTTTCAAATTAGGGTTTTATTTACTGTTTATTCTCCGGTTTTGGATCATGTAATCCCCTCCCCAAAGCCTTGTAATAGTTAGAATTTTAATTTCTCGCTTTTAATTTATGCAACTATTTATCTGCTAGATGTATGGATGATAGGCTTGCATGTGAAAGATAAACGATCAATACAGTAGAAAACCCTAATTGTGCAAAGATAATTAACTGAAAAAAAACACACTTGCACATGTTCACTCCTAGGGTTTGCCCCCACTTGGTTGCCTCGGAAATAATGGTCGTGTCCCTCAAATGTAGGGATACCTTATCAATGACCCGCAATTCAAACTCGTCATAAAGATCATAGTCCGTATTGGTCCCTCGAGTTGCCTACGAATTGATCTTATGACGATAGTCCCTTCGAAACGCTAAGGTATATTTACTTGTTGCCTTCAGAGACCATTTCTTCCCTTCGAACGTCCCTTTAAAATTCCAATGACGGAGCTAAAATGAACTGACTTTTTTCGAGTAGGTAGAAAACTCTTAAGTACTTGCTCAAAACAAAAACTTTTCACATAAACACTTTTCAAAAAATAGTTTTCAAAACAACTTCGTCACACTCTTGAGGACGGATAGAAGGGTTATCACGAAGTAAACAAAACTTTTCAAAACAAACACACACAAGCAATTTTAAATGAGCAAGTACCTAAGAGCCCATGGAAAACCACGGATAAAAAGGGTGCTAACACCTTCCCTTTCTATAATCTACCCCCCGTACTCAGAAAAATTTTCGAAAATGGTTTTTTCTGTTCTTTTTCCTTTTCCTTTGTTGGATGAAATAAAAGTCGGTGGCTACTCTTGCTTACCGTGACATTTGCAAATACAAACGCAAAACCAGTATTAATAGTCGGTTCTGCCACCGTATCACAGAACTGGCGACTCTGCTGGGGAATCTTAATAAAGTGGGGTATACCTTAGGATCTATGTCGTTTTTAAAATATTGCTTTCTTGTTTGCTTTTCCTGCTTTATCTTTAAGGGTTTTTGCTTGGGTATTATCGAAGATCCTACACTCGGATTTGGGGACAATCTTTAGGTAAATAACAATAGATAGTGGAGACTATACGGTGTAGACCAATATGGTTTAAGCGATGGCTGTGTTGGTGTGACACTTTGGTTGGTACTGGTATCCTTCGTGTCGAAACGAGGAGAATACGGGGCCACTGCATGGTGTCGTGAAGCACTAACGAACCTTAGAACCTTAGTTGAACAAACTTGGCCATTAGAAAGTAGTGAGATATCCGGCCTCGGTATAAAGCTGAGGATTGGTTGATACTCGATGCTACACTCATTGAGATCAGACTTTCGGGATATTTCGGCCGCAAGAAAAGATTGCCTGAGCTGAAACAATGCCCGATAAAGGATGACCAGTGATATTGAGAATCCTTAGAACCGGTTACTTTTCTAAGACAGGTTTGAAACCAACTAAACTTCAAGAGGGTAGTTACCTATGGAATTCATGCAAGGCTAAATCTAAGGCTGCTTGTGTGACTTGCTTGCTTTCTTTGCCTGACAATTTGAACTCATTGCAGGGCTTTGTTTGTGTTCCTTGGAGGACCTTGTTTATACAAATCTAATAAATTGGTTTCTTACCCTGCATTTTTGCTTAATGTATAACATACACATCATAACATCATGCCACAGAATTTCCTTAACCATTTCAAGCATCTCAAGGGTTTGTGGTGCATGTTATGATAAATCATACGTCTAGCAAGGGGCACTGGGATTTATTTTCCTCTAGCCAATTCCGTCAAAAGACCAAAACACAACAACTTGAGTCAGGGGCTATGACCCACTTGATATGGTGAGCTTGACTCTCGTAGAAGGACTTTCAACGATACGAAGTTCTTCAATCAAAGTTGCAAATTTCAACTTCTGACATTTTCTTGTTTACCCCGCGAGATCCTTGAAAACATTGCATGCACGTCATTTGCATAATAGGTCTTCCAGTACAGGTCTCTCATTTTCTTGCTGTTTATTTCAGCAAGGAAAATGGCTCTACAACAAGACAACATAGATCTCCCAACTCAAGAGGCTCAATTCATGCAAATGTTCCTAAACCTATTCAAGGGGCAGGAAGAGTTGAAAGCACTCCTTACTGGAGAACTGGCCAAGAAAACTCCTGAACACAATAAGGACGAACGGTTGGAACAACTGCAAGCTGAGGTAGAAGCAATGAGAACCCAGATGCTGGGGCAGATGGCTCTTATCCAAGGCCTAGCATGGGGACAAGAAGAGCTGAGAGCCATTATCAAGAAACTTCATCAAGACGGATGCAACCGTATGAAGAAAATAGTTGAGGTTGGGGACCAAGTCATTGATCAACTCCTGAGAAGACAAGAGGCTGGATTTGTGAAGAGTGGACTTTTCCAAATTGCTACCACATCACGGGTCCAACAACAACCTCGCCAAAAACAATGAGTTAATCAGAGTAAGCCGGATATACCCAAAAGGCAGTTTACCAAACTCAACATATCGCTGTCTCAAGCTTTGCAACACCTGTTGAGGATGAATCTGATTATGTTGATAGGACCTCATCTGAATCCCAAGACTTCTTCCCCTAACTACAATCCTGATGCAAGATGTGCATACCACTCCAACAGCCCGGGGCATGATACTGACGAATGTTGGAGTTTGAAATACAAAAATCAAGACCTGATTGATGAAGGAGAATTAGAATTTACACAAGATGGTCAACTGGAATGTTTATGTCATTCCTCTGAGGCCCACCATTTGAAGTGACAAGTTCTGAAAAGAGGGCTTTTCTTTCATCAAAATTTTTAATTTGTAATTTTCTTTTGATTGTTCGAACATTTATTCATGTCAAACTTTGTTACTTTATCAATGTATTGCATATGTCTGTTTTGAATCAATTCATTTGTATTCACTATATTTAAACTGCTTTCCTTTTTGTGATATTTAACTCTCGATTAAAAGCGGTAAGCCTTTAGAGGGAGGATGATGAAAATGATACCACAATTTCTACAATATGCTTTTGAACAGACCCCACTAACGATGTACAAACGCTTGTTTCAAATCCTAAACAATTGAGTTATAAGGAAGATAATCCCTATTCAACCCCTTTGAGCCTAAGAAGTAGGATTTTTTCTTTTTACACAAATTAAAACCCTTAATCATAACCTGGGGCAGGGTAGTTTTCTCAGTTAAATCAGATGCGCATTCAGTCATAATATTCTACTTCATACATAATGAATGGCGTCGAAGACGTCCTTCCAAATCAGAAGATGGTGATGGTTCCACATAATCATTAAGAATAGGCAGTCATTATTTTTCAAAAGAAAAGCCCGCTAAGTCAAAACCTATGAAGGAGACTTAACGGAAAAAAACGGGGGCATCCCGCTGACTGTAAACACAAAAGAAACAGTTCAGGAAAAAGTACGGATGTCAAAATCAAAAAATGAGGCCTTACAAATCCTGAAAAAAAAGAAGATTACAAAAATGACTGCCTTTTCAAAACAAACATTCAATCTCTAAACCATCACCGGTGTGATCGGTGGGAATAGAACTGACCGTTTTGGAATGTTGGTTCGCGTTTGCGTTTGTTTTTGCAAAGTGTCGCGGTAAGCAAGAGTCGCCACCATCTTTTATTTTATCCAACAAGGAAAGGACAAAAGCACAGAAAAATTCCTTTTCGAGATGTTTCTCGGGTTCGGGAGGTAGATTATAGAAAGGGAAGGTGTTAGCACCCTTTCTATCCGTGGTTATCCACGGGCTCTTAGGTACTTGCTCAAAGTGTTTTCAAAAAGTTTTGATTTTCTTGTGTTTGTGGGTTTTGAAAAGAGTTTTGTTTAAAAACTTCGATTTAACTCTTGTTTCTGTCCTCAAGAGTGTATGAAGTGTTGTTGAAAACTTTGTTTGAAAAGTGTAAGTGCGAAAAATTTGTTTTGTTTTGAAAGAGCAAGTACCTTAGAACCTCTACCTACTCAAAAGGAATTACACTGTGTAAATGTCCCTTTAGACAATGCTATTCCACTATGAAGGAGTAGGTAGCATCGTCGTTGGATTTTTCGGGTCAATTCGATTTTAGGACGTGTGGTCACTAAAGCAATGTTAGGACGCCTTAGCGGTAACCCTAATGTCTTAGATCATTTTATCCGAGGCAACCGTTTCGAGGCAACTTTGATCTCTAGACAGGAGGGCGACCTCTAAAACTTCCTATACTCAATGAACACGTTCGAGGAAACCAAGTGAGGCGTATCCTAGGAGTGGCATGTGCAAGTGTGTCAATTTTCAGTTTATGTTATCTTTGCATGTCATGGTGAGCTATTATTGATTTTAAGTTAAGAATTAATCTTGTCATGCATAGCCTAGTTAACATACATCTAGCAGTTAGTGGTTGCGGAAAATAAATTGCGGAAAATAAAACTAAGCTATTACAAGGCGTCGGGTATTTACATCGCCAAAGACAAAGCCTTAAAAGTAAATGCGGAAAGTAAATAAAAGCGGTAAATAAATCCTAAGTTAAAACGATTACATCCTCAGAGCAATTACAATATATGGATCAAAATAATACGCCCGAGAAAAAGTTTTTTCAACTAAAGCATGTTTTTGGTCTTTTTTAAGTTAGGAATTAAGTCTAAATTAATAAAAAGGAAATATTTTGGGTTTTATCTTAATTAAGGAAATAAAATTAAAATTAAAAAAGAAAAAAAGTGAAAAGACTAAAACCTAATTCTAAGTCAATTTTTATTTATTGCAAAAATGTTAAGATTAAACCTAATAAAAAAACTACACTAATTGGTTAATAGTTATTTACAAAATTAATTACTAAAATTAATTGGTGAGAATAATATTTTTTGTTGTCTGTTTTTTTTTTATGAAAAAAAAGAAAGTTAGTGTGTTGATTAGTTAGTTAGTTTTTAATGATAATAATAAGAGCAAAAAATATGAACAGAAAAGAAAAAAAAACAAAGGCAAAATGTGGGGCGCTGGGCCTGAAGAAGGGAGGTTTGGTCAGCATTTTTTCCAGGCTCCGCACGCTGGCCTTTGGATCTAGCTCGAAGCCACTGGGTACATTGAGATCTGAGGACATATGGTGTTCCCTGCCTTCAGCGCTACATCTGAATACCTGGAGAGAAAACATAACAAAGTTTTGGGGGGACCTGGGATTCGAACCCAGGTCCAAAGGGGTTTTGCCATAGCGTGCTTGCCAACTCGTCCAATCTGCTTCATTCGTTAGTTATATAGAGAACAAATATTCTATACAAACAATAATTATGTCTGGCAAAAAATAAAATAAAAACGCGTAATTGATTCAAACGAACCAATCACGCCCAGCCACGTTATCATCTTCCTCACAAAGCCTGTTTTTTTTACCTGCAGATTTCGTTCTGCAGGAAGTTTCGTGGGGTGATTCTAAAAATCGCTCCAGGCCATGAAAACACTATTCAAGAACACAAATGTGTTCGTCTCGGCCTCCTCATCATTCCTATGTCCATTGTTTGTCTCAATTTTCCCTGTGACATAAACGCCTAAAAAACCAGAATCGGAACCCTAGGTTCTATACATGGGGTTAGAAGCCATGAAAATTAAATTGGATAATGTCAAAATATTCTAAATCAAACAACAATCACAAATATGTCAATATTTTAAAGAAAAGATGTAAGCATGGATGTTTTCGATTTCATGTTCATAGGCGTTTTCTAGAACACTTACAGTGCGATTTAGATGATGAAAAGCTTGGTCTTTGATTGGCCTCGCTTAAGGAGGTTGATGGCAAGAGAGTTGCGTCTTTCTTTGGTTCGGAATTTGCATCCAAACCAAAACCTGATCACCACTTTTCAATCTTTTCTTTTCAAGGTTGGGGGCGCCGTTTCTGCAGAGTTTGTGTAAGTATTTTTCACGTGTCTTTCTGCAAGGGTTTTTCGTGTGTCATTTGTTTATGAGCAGAAGGTTTATATAGGCAAAGAAATTAGGTCAACAAATGTGTATTAAATCTTGGTCCATTATGATGAAGAGATTTTATTTGATTTCTTCATAAAGACTTGCTATATTTGATTCAATCATGCGTTTCTGCCAGCTTGCTCTGAGTTGTTTTGGGCCTCCAACTTGATGGGAATCAAAATATGACTTGCCCCTTCGAATTTGCTCTCTTCGACTGCTTCAAATTCCTCATTCAAACTATTTAGTCACAGCCCATTCGATTGAGACTCTCCATGCTTCGATTGCATATTTGCAAGGGACACATGCCATTGTGAACTTTGGGTATTCTGGACAGGTTAGGATATGTGTTTTTGCTTAGTCATGCCAGCCTACTTCCTTCCTTCGAATCTGCCTTCTTTGCCAGCTTCAAAGTCCAATTCGAATCTATTTGGAACATTCCCTGTTAGACAACTTCGCCCAGCCCTTGGCCTTGTGATGAGTCTAAGTTCTGATTCGAAGTGTTCAGAACTTCCTTTATCATATCATCTCAGGTTGAGAGAAACTCTACACTGAAATGTCATTCGAAAATCATTTCGTTCTGATGTTCTTATTTAGGGAAATTCTGCATTGAAATGCCATTCGAAGGGCATTTATCCATATACCATTCGAAGGGTACTAATTGAAACCCCAATCGAAAGACACTGTTGAAAGGTCAATCGAAAGGTCTTATTTATGCTAATCTAATGATATTGAGTTGCCTCCTTCGAATGGACTTCTTATGTACCGTTCGAATTGGCCTTCGGAGTGCTTCTTCGAATGAGTCATTTACATGCTCTTCGAATTAGCTTCTTGCCTGGTGAGTCGAAGGTAAGCCTGAAGTATCTAGTGCATAGTCGAAACATTGTGATATTGACTTGATTGAAGGAGGTCCAGCGCTTAATCGAAGACCTGCAGATCAAAGCTTGATCGAAGAGTTCCAAATGCTCAATCGAAGACTTGCACACCAAGGCTTGATCGAAGGAGATCCAACGCTCAATCGAAGCTTACTAATCAAAGCCTGATCGAAGAGTGCCAAATGCCCAATCGAAGACTGGTAATCAAAGCCTGATCGAAGAGTTCCAAATGCACAATTGAAGACTTTTCCTAGATGCCAATCGAAAGATATTTTGTTCATCTCCAAAAAACTTTATGTTTTCTTTAGGCAAGTGTTTGTGACCAACTATGTAAGGGAAGACCTTTGGAAACATGAGAGGGAAAATTTTGGGGTACAACAGTTGCCCCTGTTCAATTTTCTTAAACGTGAGGATACAGATTAGCTTTCGAGCCTTTCGTGATCCGAAGGTGGAAGATAATTGAACACTAGAGTGCCTAGAAATTTGCACTCGCATGGTGTAGTATCATCATTGTGACGTCGGGAATGGGCTTACAGATGCCATTTGGAGACTGTAGGTAGGAGGATGGGCTTATAGATGCCATCTGCAGGAGTGTCAATCGCATAAGAGATTCCTTAGCGAGAACTTGCATACCTGAGAAAGAAGGATGGTCTTCCTGGCTTGTTACAGGTGTTAATCTTTAATCTCTTTGTGTAAATGGTTTTCTTGGCTTGTTACAGGTATCAGTCGTCCACTGATATTTTCCTAGCTTGTTACAGGTATTCATCTGGAACTTAAAAAAGGTTGGTCGAGGAGATAGTTGTCCTGGCTGGTTTCAGGTATTAATCTCTGACCTGAGAAAGAAAGATGGTCTTCCTGGATTGTTACAGGTATTGATCTTCGATCTCTTCATGTAGATAAATTTCCTGGCTTGTTACAGGTATTGATCTACAATCAGTCGTCCACAGATATTTTCCTGGCTTGTTACAGGTATCAGTCCTCCACAAATATTTTCCTGGCTTGTTACAGGTATTCATCTGGAACTTTAAAAAAGGTTGGTCGAGGAGATAGTTGTCCTGGCTGGTTTCAGGTATTAATCTCTGACCTGAGAAAGAAAGATGGTCTTCATGGCTTGTTACAGGTATTGATCTTCAATCTCTTCATGTAGATAACTTTCCTGGCTTGTTACAGGTATTGATCTACAATCAGTCGTCCACAGATATTTTCCTGGCTTGTTACAGGTATTCATCTGGAACTTAAAAAAGGTTAATGGTAGAGTCTTGTTGGAGATGGGCTTAAAGTTACCATCCAAGAATGTTTGTTGACCCGCAATGCTGTAGGCCAAAAGAATGAGTATCGAAATGGTATTCGTGTCTGGCATGCCATTGAACTGTATCGGGGACTGAGAAGGAACCTGAGTAAGGTTACTTCATGATGAGTCCATGTAAAACTTCATCTGGGAAGGAGGAACCTGTGTAGGGTTGCCTGATGACGAGTCCGTGTAAAACTGCATCTGAAATTTCCTGAGAAGGAACCTGTGTAGGGTTGCCTGATGATGAGTCCGTGTAAAACTGCATCTGAAATTTCCTGAGAAGGAACCTGTGTAGGGTTTCCTGATGATGAGTCCGTGTAAAACTGCATCTCAGAAAGAGAGGGAACCAGTGTAGGGTTTCCTAATGACGAGTCTGTGTAAAACTGCATCTGAAATTTCCTGAGAAGGAACCTGTGTAGGGTTGCCTGATGATGAGTCCGTGTAAAACTGCATCTTAGAAAGAGAGGGAACCAGTGTAGGGTTTCCTGATGACGAGTCCGTGTAAAACTTCATCTTTGGAAAGGAGGACCCTGTATAGGGTTACTTCGGGATAAGTTCGTGTAAAACTTCTGGAGGAACCTGGGTAAGGTTACTTTGGGATAAGTCCGTGTAAAACCTCTGGAGGAACCTGGGTAAGGTTACTTTGGGATAAGTCCGTGTAAAACTTCAGAATGAACCGGCGTAAGGTTGCTCTTGTGATAAGTTTGTGTAAAACTTCATTCAAAAATATATGAGAAAGGACCCGTGTAGGATTTTTCAGGATGAACCCGTGTGAAGCTATATTTGATCATGCAGATAACTACTCTGTTTAGCTTCTGGAGTTAATCTTGACCTTGCTGGAAGTTGTTGATGATAATCATCTTTCCTGAAAAGGTACATGATTAATGACATGCATTATATGATGATGTTCTCAAAATAGATGAGATTATGCTGTATGCAATATGTATGCGCACGTCATGATGTATGAACATGAAATGCTATTGTGGTACGTCCGAGTTTGGGAAAATAAATCCCTGACTGTTGTTGGAGAATAAAGAGTTTCACTCGCTAGAGATAACAACCGAAGATGATTGGGAGAATAATCCTGCAGGAGAGAATAACTCCGGTGGGGAATGGACTGACGAGGAAATGACTCTGTGGGGAGTATATACTCTGCTAGAAGATCTGCTGATTTGGAGAAATAAAACTCAGCTGGGGATGAATTACTGTTGCTGGTGACAGTGAACCCTATTGTGGATAGAAAGAACTTCGCTGGGGATGATCTTTCAGTTGCAACTTGCTGAGGATAAACCCAGTTAGACTCTTGTGAGGATAACCTCTGAATTTGGCTGAGGAGACTTATTTGTGCTTCGCAGGAGACAAGCTTCCAGAGTCTACTAGGGAAGAAGTGTTGTGGTCCTTTGATTTGTAGTAGTCGGAGAGGCAAACTCAAGCTGGGGAATCCTCCTATGAGAAGGACTTTGGGGAGATTTGTCATTGCCCCTAGTAGCAAGTGTTTGTGACATTGCCGGAAATGTTTAATTGTACGTAACCCTTCACTGAGATTGATGTTCAATTCCCCAAGTGACGGAGATGGAGACTTGCCCCTGGCTACTCTGCACTTCTTCGGAGATTTCTTGAAATCTTGACTGGACTGCCCCAGGTGTGCTGGATAGTGACATGTCAAGTCCCCTTGTTTATAGGAGATTTTCCAATGGAAGTGTCACCCTGTTTGAAGTGATTTTGTTCACTGAGAGGGCTTTCATTCATCGGATATTCGTCGTGTGAATTTTTCCGCTGTCAAACAAATAGCCAAATGCAAACAGTGATATTCAAATAATTCAAAGTTTATGCTTGTCTCGAAGTTTTGAAAAATGCGTTTTTTAGCAGAAAACTTTTTATAAGACAAATTCAACACAAGATTTAGGGTAAAGCCTTACAGGAGTCAGGATACCTTTCGTAACAGTATGCTTTTGAACTAACCCATGCTTCAGTTAGGACTTTTGAAGAGTTGTAACGTGGCTTGGTTCATGGTTTAAGAAACAAAGGATAAAGGCTCAAAGTATATTTATATCCACCCGCTCTTCGTGATGTTCTTCAATCCTAAACTCAGTTAATTGTGCGTCGAACTCTATTCAAATTTGGAACGACGTTTTGGTGATGGTTCACACAAGTTGGATTTTGGAAGGCAGTCATTATTTTTTGCAACATTTTTCATGTTGTCGAGGATTTGTAATGACCTCGTTCTTTTGATTTGTCATCCCTAACTTTTTCCTGACTGTTCCTGTTCTCGAGATTACAGTCAGCGGGATTCCTCAGCTTTCTTAAGCCTCCTTTATAGGTTTTGGCTCAGTGGGCTTTTTTATTTTGAGAGATTGACTGCCTATGAGATAAGGAACCACCACTGTCTTTTGATTCCAGAGGAATGCTTTTGATGTCGTTCGTTGTATTATGAACTGAGAGTTTTGCAACTTCAATGCGCACCTTTTGAATTAACTAAGAGACTACCCTGCCCAAGGTTTAAATTAAAGGTTTCAATTTGTGTTTAAAACAGAAAACTCCTACTTCTTTGGCTCGAAGGGGTTGACTAGGGATTATCTTCCTTATAACTCTCGTGTTTAGGATTTGAAAGAAATGCCTGTACATCGTCAGCAAGATCTGTCCAAAAGCATATTGTATGAGATTATGGCATTGTTTCATCATCCTCCCTCTAAAGGCTTGTAACTTTTAGCAAGAGTTGAATGTCATAAAGCGAGTAAAAAGCATAGTTTAAATGTAATTAAAATGATTGGATCAAATCAAGACAAACATATGCAATGCATTAATGAAACAAAGTTTGGCATTAATAGATAATTGTTTGAATAACAAAGAGATTACAACTTGAAAATTCAGATGAAACAAAGGCATTCTCAATGATTTGGCGTAGAAGCAGTGATTATGCTAGGGTCTCCGGAGAACCAAACTCAATCTCCTTGGCATCAATCAAATTATGAATCTTGTACTTCAATGCCCAACAATCGTTAGTATCATGCCCGGGACTGTCAGAATGATAAGCGCAGGTCGCATTAGGATTGTAGTTAGGAGAAGAGGTCTTGGGGTTTGGGTGAGGTTTTATTACCGTAATCAGATTCATCTTCAACATCTGCTGCAATGCTTGTGACAATGGCATGTTGATGTTGGTGAACTGTCTTTTAGGCTCATCTGGCTTTCGTTGATTTTCCTTTTGTTGTTGTCGGTGTGACGCAGAACCAGAGATCAGGATTGCCCTTACGTGTTGGTCATGGCGACCCTTTTGACCATACACAGCATTGGACTCTTTCTTCCCATTGTAGGGATTTTTCTGAGCATTAGAAGGTGTAGCTTCTTGAATCTTCCCACTTTTGATGCCAGCTTCGACCCTTTCGCCGGTCAATATTAGCTCGGTGAATCCGGATGAAGAGCTTCCGATCAAGTGTTTGAAATAGGGACCAGACAAAGTCCCAAGAAACATATCCACCAACTCCCTATCAGACAGAGGGGGTTGGACTCTTCCAGCAAGGTCTCTCCACTTCTGAGCGTAGTCCTTAAAGCCTTCGCCTGTACCCATAGACATACCCTGAAGCTGAGTACGCGTGGGAGCAAGGTCGGCATTATACTGGTATTTCTTGTAAAAAGCAGCAGCAAGGTCCTCCCAGTTGCGGATGTTAGCTCCTTCCAATTGACAGAACCATTCTAGTTGAGTCCCTGACAGACTATCTTGAAAGAAATGAACCCAGAGATCTCTATCAGCAGTATAGGTATGGATCTTCCTCACATATGACCGGAGGTGGAGTTTTGGACAGGATACTCCGTCGTACTTGGAAAAGGCAGGTGCCTTGAATTTATGGGGAATCACCACCCCAGAGGATAGACCTAGATCTCCGAAGTCCAGCCCGGGCACCTTCTGTATTTCCATAGCGCTCAAACGGTCTTCCAGCTGTTTGTACTTATCCTCAGCAGGAGGATACTGTTCTTTATCATAGTCCGTCTCGTTGTTAGAGACTATAGGGCTAGGAGCCCTCCTTTCTTGTGGACTGTCTTTCCCTCCAGATGAGGTGGTCAGATCAACTTCGTTTTTCAGCCCGTTTCCAAACCTGCATCCAGTGTTGAACAGGACGGCCCTCTTTTTCTTCTTCTTCCTCTCTTTCAGAATCAGGGTCTTCAGGTCCTGCTGACCCTTAGCTAGGCTCATAACCAACTCTTGAAATTGGGCATTCTGGGCCTGGAGGGCCTTGATAGCTTGCTCAGTGGAAGGTTCAATAGACATGATGATTGCTGAAATAAACAGCGAAGAAGATAAGAGACCTGTAATGCAATGATATGTATGATATACGTATGCAATGTTTTCAAGGATCTCGCGGGGTAAACAAGAAACTGTTAGAATATGAATCTGGTAGCTGGATTGAAGGAACTTCATGTTGCTGAGAGTCCTTCTTCAAGAGTCAAGCTCACCATATTGAGTGGGTCATAGCCACTGACTCAAGTTATCGTGCTTGGATTCCTAGACAACTTTGGCTAGAGGAAAATAAATCCCCTTTGCCCCTTGCTAGACTTTTGATTTACCATAACCTGCATCACAGACCCTTAAGATCCTTGAAATGGTTAAAGAAATGCTAAGGCATGATGCTATGATGTGTATGCTATGCGTTTAAGCAAAAGTGTGAGGTGATGTAAGTAAGCCCTGCAGTAAATCCAAAAATATTGGATAAGGACTGTAAACAAAACCTGCAAGGAATCCATGTTGTCAGATAACAAGAATGTGCAAATAGTTCGAGTTTGAAGGCACACAAGTCACACATAAGAGCCCTTAGATTTCAGGTTGGCATGGAGTTTCATAGGTAAGTACCCTCTTGAGTTTAGTTGGCTCAAAATCTGTCCTATAAATAGTAACCGAGTTCTAAGGAGCTCAATATCATTGGATTGTTTTCTATGTTCATCGTTTCGGTTTAGCCACTGAACTAGCGACCAAAATATTCCAAGAAAACAATCCTCAATGAGTGTAGTATCGAGTATCTACCAACTTCGGACTGCACCAAAGTCGGTCATCTCACTACCCCTAATAAAGGCCAAGATGGTCAAGTAAGGTTCTAGGTCATTAGTGCTTAGTGACATCACTCAGTGGCCCCATACTCTCCTTGACTTAACTCAAGGGTTACCGGTACTCACAAATATGTCGCACTAATATAGCTATTGCTTCAACTGTGTCGGTATACCCCGCACAGTTTCCACAACTAAACCCTAAACCCTAAACCCTAAACCCACAAAATTAAAGCATACAAAGCATACAATTGAAAACACAAGTGATCTAATCCTAAGGTACACCTCACTTATAGATAATCCTCAGCAGAGTCGCCAGTTCTGTGATCGGTGGGAATAGAACTGACTGTTTTGGAATGCTGGTTCGCGTTTGCGTTTGTTTTTGCAAAGTGTCGCGGTAAGCAAGAGTCGCCACCGTCTTTTATTTTATCCAACAAGGAAAGGACAAAAGCACAGAAAAATTCCTTTTCGAGATGTTTCTCGGGTTCGGGAGGTAGATTATAGAAAGGGAAGGTGTTAGCACCCTTTCTATCCGTGGTTATCCACAGGCTCTTAGGTACTTGCTCAAAGTGTTTTCAAAAAGTTTTGCTTTTCTTGTGTTTGTGGGTTTTGAAAAGAGTTTTGTTTAAAAACTTCGATTTAAATCTTGTTTCTGTCCTCAAGAGTGTATGAAGTGTTGTTGAAAACTTTGTTTGAAAAGTGTAAGTGCGAAAAATTTGTTTTGTTTTGAAAGAGCAAGTACCTTAGAACCTCTACCTACTCAAAAGGAATTACACTGTGTAAATGTCCCTTTAGACAATGCTATCCCACTATGAAGGAGTAGGTAGCATCGTCGTTGGAGTTTTCGGGTCAATTCGATTTTAGGACGTGTGGTCACTAAAGCAATGTTAGGACGCCTTAGCGGTAACCCTAATGTCTTAGATCATTTTATCCGAGGCAACCGTTTTGAGGCAACTTTGATCTCTAGACAGGAGGGCGACCTCTAAAACTTCCTATACTCAATGACCACGTTCGAGGAAACCAAGTGAGGTGTACCCTAGGAGTGGCATGTGCAAGTGTGTCAATTTTCAGTTTATGTTATCTTTGCATGTCATGGTGAGCTATTATTGATTTTAAGTTAAGAATTAATCTTGTCATGCATAGCCTAGTTAACATACATCTAGCAGTTAGTGGTTGCGGAAAATAAAACTAAGCTATTACAAGGCGTCAGGTATTTACATCGCCAAAGACAAACTCTTAAAAGTAAATGCGGAAAGTAAATAAAAGCGGTAAATAAATCCTAAGCTAAAACGATTACATCCTCGGAGCAATTACAATATATGGATCAAAATAATACGCGCGAGAAATTTTTTTTCAACTAAAGCATGTTTTTGGTCTTTTTTAAGTTAGGAATTAAGTCTAAATTAATAAAAAGGAAATATTTTGGGTTTTATCTTAATTAAGGAAATAAAATTAAAATTAAAAAAGAAAAAAAGTGAAAATACTAAAACCTAATTCTAAGTCAATTTTTATTTATTGCAAAAATGTTAAGATTAAACCTAATAAAAAAACTACACTAATTGGTTAATAGTTATTTACAAAATTAATTACTAAAATTAATTGGTGAGAATAATATTTTTTGTTGTCTGTTTTTTTTTATGAAAAAAAAGAAAGTTAGTGTGTTGATTAGTTAGTTAGTTTTTAATGATAATAATAAGAGCAAAAAATATGAACAGAAAATAAAAAAAAACAAAGGCAAACTGTGGGGCGCTGGGCCTGAAGAAGGGAGGTTTGGTCAGCATTTTTTCCAGGCTCAGCATGCTGGCCTTTGGATCTAGCTCGAAGCCACTGGGTACGTTGAGATCTGAGGACATATGGTGTTCCCTGCCTTCAGCGCTGCATCTGAATACCTGGAGAGAAAACGGAACAAAGTTTTGGGGGGACCTGGGATTCGAACCCAGGTCCAAAGGGGTTTTTCCATAGCGTGCTTGCCAACTCGTCCAATCTGCTTCATTCGTTAGTTACATAGAGAACAAATATTCTATACAAACAATAATTATGTCTGGCAAAAAATAAAATAAAAAACGCGTAATTGATTCAAACGAACCAATCACGCCCAGCCACGTTATCATCTTCCTCACAAAGCCTGTTTTTTTTACTTGCAGATTTCGTTCTGCAGGAAGTTTCGTGGGGTGATTCTAAAAATCGCTCCAGGCCATGAAAACACTATTCAAGAACACAGATGTGTTCGTCTCATCCTCCTCATCATTCCTATGGCCATTGTTTGTCTCAATTTTCCCTGTGACATAAACGCCTAAAAAACCAGAATCGGAACCCTAGGTTCTATACATGGGGTTAGAAGCCATGAAAATTAAATTGGATAATGTCAAAATATTCTAAATCAAACAACAATCACAAATATGTCAATATTTTAAAGAAAAGATGCAAGCATGGATGTTTTCGATTTCATGTTCAGAGGCGTTTTCTAGAACACTTACAGTGCGATTTAGATGATGAAAAGCTTGGTCTTTGATTGGCCTCGCTTCAGGAGGTTGATGGCAAGAGAGTTGCGTCTTTCTTTGGGTCGGAATCTGCCTCCAAACCAAAACCTGATCACCACTTTTCAAGCTTTTCTTTTCAAGGTTGGGGGCGCCGTTTCTGCATAGTTTGTGTAGGTATTTTTCACGTGTCTTTCTGCAAGGGTTTTTCGTGTGTCATTTGTTTATGAGCAGCGGGTTTATATAGGCAAAGAAATTAGGTCAACAAATGTGTATCAAATCTTGGTCCATTATGATGAAGAGATTTGATTTGATTTCTTCATAAAGACTTGCTATATTTGATTCAATCATGCGTTTCTGCCAGCTTGCTCTGAGTTGTTTTGGGCCTCCAACTTGATGGGAATCAAAAGCTGACTTGCCCCTTCGAATTTGCTCTCTTCGACTGCTTCAAAGTCCTCATTCAAACTATTTAGTCACAGCCCCTTCGATTGAGACTCTCCCTGCTTCGATTTCATATTTGCAAGGAACACATGCCATTGTGAACTTTGGGTATTCTGGACAGGTTAGGATATGTGTTTTTGCTTAGTCATGCTAGCCTACTTCCTTCCTTCGAATCTGCCTTCTTTGCCAGCTTCAAAGTCCAATTCGAATCTATTTGGAACATTCCTTGTTAGACAACTTCGCCCAGCCCTTGGCCTTGTGATGAGTCTAAGTTCTGATTCGAAGTGTTCAGAACTTCCTTTATCAGATCATCTCAGGTTGAGAGAAACTCTGCACTGAAATGTCATTCGAAAATCATTTTGTTCTGATGTTCTTATTCAGGGAAATTCTGCACTGAAATGCCATTCGAAGGGCATTTGTCCATATACCATTCGAAGGGTACTAATTGAAACCCCAATCGAAAGACACTATTGACAGGCCAATCGAAAGGTCTTGTTCATGCTAATCGAATGATCTTGAGTTGCCTCCTTCGAATGGACTTCTTATGTACCGTTCAAATGGGCCTTCTGAGTGCTTCTTCGAATGAGTCATTTACATGCTCTTGGAATGAGCTTCTTGCCTGGTGAGTCGAAGGTAAGCCTGAAGTATCTAGTGCATAGTCGAAACATTGTGATATTGACTTGATCGAAGGAGGTCCAACGCTTAATCGAAGACCTGTAGACCAAAGCTTGATCGAAGAGTTCCAAATGCTCAATCGAAGACTTGCACACAAGGCTTAATCGAAGGAGATCCAGCGCTCAATCGAAGCTTACTAATCAAAGCCTGATCGAAGAGTGCCAAATGCCCAATCGAAGACTGGTAATCAAAGCCTGATCGAAGAGTGCCAAATGCACAATCGAAGACTTTTCCCAGATGCCAATCGAAAGATATTTTGTTCATCTCCAAAAAACTTTATGTTTTCTTTAGGCAAGTGTTTGTGACCAACTATGTAAGGGAAGACCTTTGGAAACATGAGAGGGCAAATTTTGGGGTACAACAACTGGAATATCAAGGAAATTCCAAAACTCAACTGGGATTCAAAATGCACAATTAACTGAGCATAAGATCGAAGAACATCATGAAGAACGGGTGGGTACAAATAAAATTTGAGCCTTTATCCTTTGTTTCTTAAACCGTGAACCAAGCCACGTTATAACCCTTAAAAGTTCTAGCTGAAGCATGGGTTAGTTCGAAAGCATACTGTTACAAAAGGTATCCTGACTCCTATAAGGTTTGCTATAAATCCTGAGTTGACATCAGACTTTTACAAAATTTGTTTGTTTTACTAAAAAATGAATTTTCAAACTTCAAGGCAGACATAAGCTTTGCATTCTTAAAATAACATTGTTTTCATATGACTCTTTGTTCAACAGCATAGAAATTCGCATGACGAATATCTAGTGAACAAAAACCTTCTCAATAAAAAGGATCACCTCAAGTGGAAAAACACTTCCAACCAAGGGGCACGGCATGATCATTGTCCATCATCTGGAACAGTCAAGTCAAGATTCATGGAATCTCTCAAAGATGCAAAATAGCCAGGGGTAGACCTCCATCTAAATCACTTGAGGCATTGGGCATGAATTCCAGCAACGATTCCTGTACAATCAAACAAACATCTTCTTGTAGTGTGGCAACACTTACTACTATGGACATTGACAATTCTCCGTACCCGGTGAACATGGACATAGTTGGAAAATACTACGCATGAACAAAGACCCGCTAGGTTGACTGGCCTAGGCAAAAATAAGGGCATCCCGACGAACCAAAAGGGTTCGGGCAAAAATTAGGGATAAAAACAAAAAAGATATGTACACCCGGTAAGTCGAAAACTTGAAAAGGCGGCCTGAGCAAAAAAGGGTATCCCAGTGGACTGAAAACCCAAAAGGGCGTCCAGGAAAAAGTTAGGGATTTGAAGCATACGAATATGTCTCGTCATCTTATCATTTGTTTATCAATAGAAGACTTATCATCCTGATAAGCATCCACAAAGCCTCCACGGGTACTTTCTCCAGCAGGTACAAGGGAAGAAAAGTCCTGATGCAAAGTCATTATCGTATCCTCAGCATACGACCCTGTGACATCTACACTCCCCATAGAGTAGAGGTAACTAAAGCTTTAACATCAGCTTCCCTAAATAGGAGCTATGTTCCCCAGCAAAGTTCCTTCAGAGAATCAACATCTATATTCCCCGACCAAATTTCATAATCGCAAGCGGGTCATAAAGTTTTCTCCCGAACAAAGTTTATTTCTCTGAATACAGAAGCTCAATCCCCGACAGAGTTTATCCCTTCAGTTATGGAAGCTTCTCTCTCCAACATAATTATTCCGCCGCAAAGTTGTTCTCAAGCAGAATCTCTCCTTGGTAGAATATCCGTAAACAAGGGGCAAATCCCTAGCATAGTCATCTCCGGTTCACCATCTCCAACGGACGTAGAAGAACCGCTTTTTCTACGAAGGTCGGGAACTCAATTTCCGTTACTCTCCAGCAGCGGTCAGGGATTTATCTTCCCACTCGGATATGTCACAATAGCATTTCATGTTCATACATCATGATGTGCGCATACATATTGCATACAACATACTCTCATTTATTTCAAGAACATCGTCATACAATGCATTGCAGGCATCACATACAATTAATCATGTACCTTTTCAAGAAAGGTGGTTATCATCAAAAATTTCCAGCAGGTCCAAGATTAGCTCCTGAAACTAAATAGAGTAATTATTTGTGCGACCAAATGCAGCTTTACACGATTTCGTCACGAAGCAACCTTACCTAGGTTTCTTCTCGGTTCAGATGCAGTTTTATCCAAACTCCTCACAAAGCAACCTTACCTAGGTTCCTTCTCGGTTCAGATGAAGTTTAACCCAAACTCCCCACGAAGCAACCTTACCTAGGTTCCTTCTCGGTTTAGATGCAGTTTTACCCAAACTCCTCGCGAAGCAACCTTACCTAGGTTCCTTCTCGGTTCAGATACAGTTTTACCCAAACTCCCCATGAAGCAACCTTACCTAGGTTCCTTCTCGTTTCAAATGCAGTTTTACCCAAACTCCCCACAAAGCAATCTTACCTAGGTTCCTTCTCGGTTCAGATGCAATTTTACCCAAACTCCCCACGAAGTAACCTTACCTAGGTTCCTTCTCGGTTCAGATGCAGTTTAATCCAAACTCCCCACGAAGCAACCTTACTTAGGTTCCTTCTCGGTTCAGATGCAGTTTTACCCAAACTCTTCACGAAGCAACCTTACCTAGGTTCCTTCTCGGTTTAGATGCAGTTTTAGCCAAACTCCCCAGCAAGTAACCCTACGACCCAGGTTCCTTCCTATAATCCCTACTATCCAGGCTTTTATCTTGAAGTAACCCTACGACCCAGGTTCCTTTCCATAAGCCCTACTATCTAGGCTTTCATCTTGAAGTAACCCTACTATCCAGGTTCCTTCCCATAAGCCCTACTATCCAGACTCTCATCTCGAAGTAACCCTACTATCCAGGTTCCTTCCCAAAAGCCCTACTATCCAGGCTTTCATCTCGAAGTAACCCTACTATCCAGGTTCCTTCTTATAGCCCTACTATCCAGACTTTCATCTCGAAGTAACCCTACGACCCATGTTCCTTCTCAAAGCCCTACTATCCAAGCTTTCATCTCGAAGTAACCCTACGACCCAGGTTCCTTCTCATAGCCCTACTATCTAGGATTTCATCTCGAAGTAACCCTACGACCCAGGTTCCTTCTCATAGCCCTACTATCCAGGCTTTCATCTCAAAGTAACCCTACGACCCAGGTTCCTTCTCATAGCCCTACTTTCCAGGCTTTCATTTAGAAGTAACCCTACTATCTAGGTTCCTTCCCATAAGCCCTACTATCCAAGCTTTCATATCGAAGTAACCCTACCATCCCAGTTCCTTCCCATAAGCCCTACTATATAGGCTTTCATCTCAAAGTAACCCTATTATCCAAGTTCCTTCCCATAAACCCTACGACCCAGGTTCCTTCTCATAGACCTACTATCCAGGCTTTCATTTCGAAGTAACCCTACTATCCAGGTTACTTCCCATAAGCCCTACTATCCATGCTTTCATCTCAAAGTAACCCTACTATCTAGGTTCCTTCCCATAAGCCTTATTATCCAAGATTTCATCTCGAAGTAACCCTACTATCTAGGTTCTTTCCCATAAGCCCTACTATCCAGACTTTCATCTCGAAGTAACCCTACTATCCAGGTTCCTTCCCATAAGCCCTACTATCCAGGCTTTCATCTCGAAGTAACCCTCCTATCCAAGTTCCTTACCATAAGCCCTATTATCTAGGATTTCATCTCGAAGTAACCTTACTATCCAGGTTCATTCCCATAAGCCCTACTATCCAGGATTTCATCTCAAAGTAACCCTACTATCCAGTTTCCTTTCCATAAACCCTACTATTCATGCTTTCATCTCGAAGTAACCCTACTATCTAGGTTCCTTTCCATAAGCCCTACAATCCAGGATTTCATTTCAAAGTAACCCTACTACCTAGGTTCCTTCTTTTGTATCTCTAGGCAACAGTTTACAACACTGTAAGACCTGGACCTGACCAGATATGATCGATTTCAGATTCCCACGGAAAGTTGTTGTGCATCCTGGACCCTGACCAGATAGGAAGTACACTTCCACTTCCTCAGTCAGGAGCTAGCTCCCCAGTAGAGTAATGGGCAACTGAAGCTCCTAAACTCTATTTCCCAAGATACAAATCAACATTCCTCGGTGAAGTCCTCCTCAACGGTAGGTATAGGAATTCTCGCAAAGGAATCTCTTATGCAACCGATATCTTTTCTATATGGAATCTTTAAGCCCGTCTCCGAAGATTCTCTATCGGCTTCCAAATGGCATCCGTAAGCCTGTTCCCGATATCACCAATCAGTATTACTTCATGCTAGTGCAAATTTCTGGGCACCTTAGTGTTCAATCATCTTCCACCTTCAGATCACGAAAGGCAGACCGGCCAATCTACATCCTTAGGTTTAAGAAGATTGAACAGGGGCAGATATTGTACCCCTAAATTTTCCCTCTCATTTTACTCAACACATGCTCATTGAGATCCTCAACTTGCTCAAGAATGCCCAAGAGTTGACCAAACAAACTCTCTCCTAAAGCAATGGACCTCCAACTAAGGTTTCCATTTTCATCAAGATGGGTGAGCTCCAAAGACCTCATATACTCTCCATAGTCCTAATATGTTCTCAAGACCCTCCATGTCAAGTTTCAAGCCTTGCACAAGAAGTTTGCTCGATCAGCTGCTCAGATGCTTGAAAATCAATTGTCTTAGGTCAAAAGTCAATTGTGGCCCACATACAGTCAAACTTCAATATTTTTGGTCAACATATCCATTTTCAAGTGATATCCATCATTTGATCAAGGGTTGACCATGATTCCCCAAGGAATTCTTCTAATTCATAAAAACTCAAAAGTTGCTAAATTAGGGTTTTCTTAGGAAAAGTCAACCAAACTTTGACCAAGCATAACTTCCTCATACTTTATCAGAAATTTCTCATACAAGGCTCATTTTGAAGAGAATCCAATTCCCTACAACTCATCTTCATCCCTCAAGTTCAAAAAATGCAATCATGAATATATATAAGTTCATACATTATAGGTCATTTCAAAAAGTCAACAAGAACACCTTTTGGGTCAAAACTTCTTACATGAACATGGAAGACCCAATTGAGATGAGACCAAAAAGGTTGTTTAGATGACATCCTGAGATTTCTAAAAAGTCAAAGAACACCCTCTTAGGGTCAAAATTGAAGGAGATATACATTGTCAAAGTTGTCCATTTTTTGAAATTTTCCCAAAGTCAATAATGCTCAAAATTGCATTTATTTTGTCAAATGGGCCTAACTTTTTATGCTTGCATTGTGCTTCTAACATGGCCCACGACCCTTGAGCTCACTCATATATTTTTCCATTATTTTTATTATTTATTTTGATTATTTATTCATTAAAAATCAAAATTAAATAAATAAATAATGAAAAATATGTAAGATATGATTGTGAATCTTTTCTCATCAAATAAACATCAAAACGTGCTGGAAATCAGAGGGGGTTGTGGAAAGAGAGCAAGATTGGATTTGTTCAAAAAATGAGCAAAATCAAATAATTGAAAGCAATTATTTTTCTTATTGAAAGCATGGCTTTCCTTATTCTTTTGTTGACCTAATTCCTTCTAATACATATACACAATATGGCCAGACCTAGTAGGCACGCAGCTGATGCCAAATAACTGATCCCAAGCTTCCAAAATACAATAAAAAAAACTCAAACTCGGATTCTACATTACAGCCTTCCTCTAGGGGATTTGAGGATTTCAATCCACTCATGGGCACCTCCTGAAGCTAACCGTACCATTTACACGCCTCAAAACTCCAGGAATCATCACATAACATCATCATGGTTTGCCATTTTTTTCAAATTCGTATCCATACATTCTTGCATTGTTAATCTATTTTGATTGCATATTCGTGTTCATATGGATTCCTAAAAGCTTTCTGCGTACTTAATTTCTAGTTTTGATGCATCAATGCCAAATTTCCATTGTTAGGGTTTTAACCTCTGCTTTAGGGCTTTGAGATGCAGGGAAAATTGGACCAAAAGAAGGTTACCATCATACTCGTGAGATCAAAACGAGTTGATCTGTACGCTTAGAATTGATTTATCATGTCTGGCTTTGATTTTTGAGGTTTGCAGGGTTGTAGTTACAAGGGGGCGTCCATAGGTAAAAGGGTTGATATCTAAAGACACGGTCCAGGGAAGAAGACGATGGTGTGGCAGCCAACCAGTCGCCAATTTAAATTTACGCGCGTTTTAGGCATAAGGCGTGCGTTGTTATTATAATATTGTTTGTTTATTATATTACCAGATAAGGAATACAGCTCAGATGGCAAGGAGTGTGGGCATGTGAAGCAAGGGACCTGGGTTCGATCCCAGGTCCAAACATTTTCTCATTTTCTGAATGATTCTTTCCAGATCTAGTATGCCTCATAGTCAAGCGTCCATCATGCGTTCCCATCAACAGTCCGTCAGATCTCCTCAAGCCTGGATCAAACGTCCCCGATTTAATGACCATGCTGGAGATTCAAAATTTTATTATCAAATCAAAATCATGAAAAAATAAAATCACAAAAATGTAGAATTAGATTTTTTTTATATATTAAATTTTATTGAAAATAAATTAGATTAATTAGATTCACTTGATTTCTTTTTTTTTAAATTAATTAAAATTAATTAGATAAATTAGGTTTAATTTGTAATTAAATTATTTTCTCAATAAAAAAAACACAAATATTTTTTAATTAATCGGGTTTTTTAGGCTTTTAATTTATCCTCGTGTTTCAGTCATCACGTGCGCCTTTACTTTCTTTTAATTCTATTAGTGTAACTGTTGATGGTTTGTAATAGTTTTAAATTAGGGTTTTATTTACTGTTTATTCCCCGGTTTTTGATTATGTAATCCCCTCCCCAAAGCCTTGTAATAGTTAGGATTTTAATTTCTCGCTTTTAATTTCTGCAACTATTTAACTGCCAGATGTATGGACGATAGGCTTGCATGTGAAAGATAAACGATTAATACAGTAGAAAACCCTAAATATGCAAAGATAATTAACTGAAAAAAACACACTTGCACATGTTCACTCCTAGGGTTTGCCCCCACTTGGTTGCCTCAGAAATAATGGTCGTGTCCCTCGAATGTAGGGATACCTTAGCAATGACCCGCAATTCAAACTCGTCATAAAGATCATAGTCCATATTGGTCCCTCGAGTTGCCTATGAATTGATCTTATGACGATAATCCCTTCGAAACACTAAGGTATCTTTACTTGTTGCCTTCAGAGACCATTTCGTCCCTTCGAACGTCCCTTTAAAATTCCAATGACGGAGCTACCCACTCCTTAATAGTAGGATAGCGCTGTCTAAAAAGAAACGAAAATGAATAGACTTTTTTCGAGTAGGTAGAAAACTCTTAAGTACTTGCTCAAAACAAAAACTTTTCACACAAACACTTTTCAAAAAATAGTTTTCAAAACAACTTCGTTACACTCTTGAGGACCGATACGAGGGTTATCACGAAGTAAACAAAACTTTTCAAAACAAGCACACATAAGCAATTTTAAATGAGAAAGTACCTAAGAGCCCGTGGAAAACCACGGATAGAAAGGGTGCTAACACCTTCCCTTTCTATAATCTACCCCCCGTACTCATAAACATTCTCGAAAAAGGTTTTTTCTGCTCTTTTTCCTTTTCCTCTTTTGGATGAAATAAAACTCGGTGGCGACTCTTGCTTACCGCGACACTTGTAAATTCAAACGCAAAACCAGTATTAACAGTCGGTTCTGCCACCGTATCACAGCTGTACTTTGGGGTATTCGATCTGGACATGTTATCCTTCGGTCTAGGAACCCTGGGTCCAGTTCGAAGCTAAATTGCTTCGAAGCCCTGAACAAGGTCTTGAAAAGATGTTTCCTGCAAAACTAAACAAATGTTAGAGACCCATGGGGGGACTTTACACCCCTGGTTCGAATCTCCTCCCGATTTGACTCCTTCCTCAGCTCGAATTTGCTGAGTCTGGGTCTCTGTCTGAGTACATTTTATCCTGGGATTCGAAGGAACAACTTAGATCGTGCCCCAGCAATGGCACGATCCCATCTCTGTGATTTAGCTTACATGCAACATAATCAGTAATAACAATAATATATGTGCAAGGCGTATTTAAATTTTATGAAGATGCAATTTTGGTTTTGCAAACCCTTACCAATCGAAGGTCATGACCTGTGGCTCTGGGTGTGGAGATGTTTGCTTAGGAGTTAGGGTGGACTCCTGGATGAGGGAACCTGCAAAGGATGCTTCGACTGGGAGGCTTTTGGGATTTTTTTTTAGCAGTGTGTGTGTGTGTGGACTCTTCGATTGTAGTGTGTATGTGAGTGTGTATAGTACCCCTTATGTCCTCTCTTTCGTTTTCTCCTTTCGTTCGCCTATGTTCTCTCTTTCGTCCCCCCCCCACCCCTTGGCATTGTATTCTTGCCCTTGTATTTATAGGAGTATGATGGTCTAGTAACGGCAAGAGACAACCAATTAAACATACCATTAAATCCAATGAGACAATAATCAGATAAATTAAAAGCATTCCTTCTTGAAATATTTGTGTCTCTTTGATGAATCTGGACACTTGACTCCTTCGAACACCCTCCTGTCATTCGAACATCCTTTTCCCAAATAACACTCGAAGGGTATTTGTTGAAACATCAATCGAAGGGTCTTGCCAAAAGGCCAATCGAAGGGTATTTGTTGAAACGTCAATCGAAGGGTCTTGCCAAAAGGCCAATCGAAGGGTCTTGCCAAAAGTCTAATCGAAGGGTCTTACAAAAAGTCCAATCCAAGGGTCTTTCCAAAAGGCCAATAGAAGGGTCTTGCCAAAATTCCAATCGAAGGGTCTTGCCAAAAGGCCAATCGAATGGTACTTGGTTAACATGTATGTCGAAGCTGCCTTGTTTGAGATGCTAAATTGAAGGATTATTTGCCATGCCAATCGAAAGGCTTGTCATGAGGTCAATCGAAAGGCTTGTCACGAGGCCAATTGAAAGGCCTTGTCCATGCCAATCGAAGGGCTTGGCCATGAGGCCAATCGAAAGCACTTTGTTCTGATACCAATCTAAGTGCCTTACTAAAATGCCAATCGAAAGGCTTTACTAAAATTCCAATCGAAAGGCCTTGTTAACAGGCCAATTGAAGGAATTTCGTCCATGCCAATCGAAGGGTGCTATGCATATGCCAATCAAAAGGCACTTTGACCAACTTAAAAATTTGTTATTTTTTCTTCAAGCAAGTGTTTGTAACCACCCATGTAAGAGAAGATCCTGTAAAAAATAAGAGGGAAAATTTTGGGGTACAACACTGTGAAGCCTGGATTTCAACCAGAAAACAATAAACTTTCATCTCTCCTGAAATAACTCCTCAGTAGAGCCTTGGACAACTGAAGTTCCTAGACTCTATTTCCCACAGGGTTTTTCTCAAGAAGGAGAACAACAAAAACTCACATTCCCCAGCGGACTCCTTCTCAAACAGCAGGAACAGGAACCCCCAAAGGGACCATGTGTGAAATCAACATCTACTTTGGATTTAAACCCATCTCCGACGACTCTATGTCATCTTCTCTAAATGGCATATGTAAGCCCATTCCCGACATCATCATCCAACAGTATTACTTCATGTGAGTGAAAATTTCTAGGCACTCTAGTGTTCAATCATCTTCCACCTTTAGATCATGAAAGGCAGACAAGGCAATCTAAATCCTCAGGTTTAAGAAGATTGAATAGGGGTAGCTGTTGTACCCTAAAATTTGCCCTCTCATGTTTCCCAAGGTTTTTTCTCTTAAATGGGTGGTTACGAATACTTGCCTAAAGAAAATAAATTTTTTGAATATTAGCAAAGTGTCTTTTGATTGGCAGTTCAACAATGTCCTTCAATTGGCAGTTAAATAACGCCCTTCGATTGGCATAACAGAAAGTTTCGATTGAGCTCCTAAAACCCTTCGACCAAGCATTGACCCATAAGCTTCGATTGGGCGTTGAGTCTCGTTCGATCATGTTTAGTTCACCAAGCTTCCACTAGGCAAAAGGTACCTTCAGCTTGCCATCAGCGCACGTATGCCTCTTCATGCTTATTTTTTGGTCTATTAGGAAGAAACTCCGTCATGCTTGCCTTAGTTTCACAAGGAAACATGCCCCTTTCACTGGTCTTCGATTCATAAGACAAAGGTTTGTCCCAGACATGCCTTCGATTCACAAGGAAAGGGACCCCTTTTTTCAGCTTGCCATCAGCATACAAGGCCAAGACTTCTTCAGACTTGCCTTCAATCCACTAGGCAAAAAGCTTCCTTCGATCCATAAGGCAAATACCTCCTTCATGTGTGATTTAATTCACTAGGCGATGCCATCCTTGACCTGCCTCATGCTAGAACCCACAAGGCACTAGCTGCCTTTATTCCAGCTTTGACTGAGCAATGGTCCCTTTTGAAACAATTTTTCATACTTTGACACGCATGTTAGTCCCTTCAAAGGTGCATTCATGATATCCCTTCGAAGAAGAATTAATTGGTCCATTCGAAGGACACAAGGGTACTGAATACAAGTTTGTCTTATGATGGGTCTTGGTCCTACATGTGGCCAGGCCCAAGCCTCTTTTGCAATGGCATTCGAAGGTGGTGACAAAGAAGGTTTTTGATTGGCCAGATTAAAGTTTTCGTTTGAGTTGTTTGAATCAAGCAGCTATGGAAAGTAGATAGACTCAATCGAAGAAACTTGAATAAGTAGGTTTCTGAACACTTTGAATCAAGACTCTAGGCCATTCGAAGGAGGCAATCAGAATCATTCGAAGGGGAGCATTCGAAAGAGCCAAATGTATCCAGGTTCATAGAAAATTCAAAAAGGGACAAGAAGCCATGTCTTTGGCAAAATTTCAAAGTGATATTTATGGTCTTTAAAAAACTAACTTAATGGCTGTTTATTCCTTTGTCCTTTTGTCCCCTCCATCCTCTCTATATAAGGAGCACACTAGCAAGCTTAGAAGGAAGGACAGAAAAAAAGGAGACATACACAAATGAAAGAAATACACGCACATGTTGCCTCATAAGCCATACTAAAGCCATCAAAATTCTCATAAGTAATCCCAACCGAAGGAACTTTCAGCAACATTCCCAATCACTCCCTGAAGTCTGCAGGGAGCGTTTCTAAACACTAGCCAACAAACACCCATAAGTGCCAAATTGAAGCCATCCCATCGTTGGTAAACTTTCAAATTCATGTTTATGATTTCATAATGTATTAATGTTTGTTCAATGTTGGATTCACGCTCAGGATATCATGTAAATCTGTTTGATTCATATTCAAGGCTAAGGGCCTGGGTTCAACACCAGGTCCACATTTTTTTTCCGTTTCCTCTAACGCTCATACTGTAGATCTTGCCTAAATAAACCAATGCATGCAGGATCAAAGGACCTGGGTTCGACACCAAGGTCATATTTTTTTTCTAATATTTATCTTGCAAGTCTAGATTGAGAATCCCTTCCTTCCTAGATCAAAAGGAATAACTTGATCCCCTGGATCGAAGAAGACATTTTCTCTTCCTGAGTCGAAAGAACCATATCTTTCTCAGGATCGAAAGATTGTTCCTCCTTTGGATCGAAAAAAAGCCTCTACATCATTTTCTTATTTTTTTGGTTTTTTTTTCTTATTTCTTTTATTTTCTTAGCTCATGTTTTATCAATATTAAAACCAAAATCACAAAAAATATTAAGTTAATATTTTTTAAATTAAACTAATTTTGTAAATAAATTGAACAAATATTTTAACTATTTTCTTTAATTTAAAATGAATTAGAATTTAGGACTTGATTTAGTTTTAATTATTTTATTTTCATAATAAAAACAATAAAAACTTATATTTCTTTTAGTTAATCTTGTTTTCTAATTAAATTTTAGGTTAATTTCACTTAATTATTTTCTTAAAATAATTTAAAATAAACAAAAAAAGATTTTCTTATTTCATTTAGATTTGTTTTAGGCTTTAGACGTCTTTACCTTTCGCGCGTTATTTATTCTCGCATTTTTACATTATTGTACCTGTATACTGGATGTAATAGACTAATTAGGATTTCTACCATTTTCTTTATTTTTCTTCCCCAAGTTTTGTACATTGTAAATGCCCCTCTCCAAAGCCATGTAATAGTGTAGGTCTATATTTTCGCATTTTACATTTTTCTGTACATATTAACTGTTAGTAATTAGGCTTGTATGGAAAGACTAATAACAAAAGGTTAGCAAACCTGACACAAAAGATAAAAAATAATTGAACATGCACATATACACCTCTAAGGTACCCCACTTCAGTTGCCTTCGGAAAACAATCACAATTCTTAAAAAATGAGAAGTTTTAGTGATTGTCCTCTAGTTTGAAAGATCACAAGTCCCTTGATGACCCTCTCGACATTGCCTCGGTAAAAAAGGTGATCTTAGAACTTTAGGACAGTTACTAAAATTTCATGCCAAGTGGCCTTCGTGACTGTAACGTCCCTTCGAATACCCCTCAAACATCCAATGATAGGGCTACCTACTCACTAATAGTAGGATAACACTGTCTAAAGGATAGGAGGAAAAGAACAACCTTTTCAAGCACACGTAGATAGTTGTTAGATGCTTGCTCAAAACAAACTCTTTTTACACTTACACATTTCAAAAACACTTTAAAAAACATTCACTTTATCAACACTCTTGAGGATTGATACAAGTGTTATCATAAAGCGAATCGCCGCACTAAGGCATTTCAAAACATTTTTCAAAAACGCACAAAGCACAAGGTATTTAAAAAATGAGCTAAGCATCTAAGAGCCTGTAGGTAACTACGGATGGAAAGGGTGCTAACACCTTCCCTTTCCATAATCTACCCCCCTTACTCAGAAAATTCTCGAAAAGGTCTTTTTCTGTTCTTTTCACCCTTTCATTTGTTGGATAAAAGAAAAGTCGGTGGCGACTCTTGCTTACCGCAACATTTGCAAACACAAATGCAAAACCAGTATAAATAGTCAGTTCTGCCACCGTATCACACATATCTTCCAAGAACAAACAAGCCTTCTCCAACATAAATTTGGCTAAGAAACCCTTAACTCCACTTCTTGTCTCCCAATTTTCCATAATGTCGGATCTTTTCAAATGTAAAGCTTTGGCAATAACTTCAGGTTTTGGAGTCTCTTCTAAACCGGTGAATGGCATTTGATCAAGTATAGGCACTCCTAGAAATTGAGAGAATTCTTCTAATGTAGTCACCAATTGGTAGTCAGGGAAGGTGAAGCAATGATGCATAGGATCAAAGAATTGGAAAAGCACACATATCATTTCTTCTTCGAAGTTTGGGGTAGCCAAATTGAGAAGTCGACCATATTTTTTGGTTAAGGGAGAATCTCTTGGCACTCTTGATGCTAATTCTTGAAGTTGAGGATGCACTTTCACGAACTTAACTCGGATGGTATTCCTACGAGTGGAAGTCATGTCCTATAAAACAGAACAAAGATAAATTCCTAAATCCTTGTAATGGTTAGTGATAATGCTTATGATGTTATGATGTTTATGATAACATGAATAATAATCACAAACAAAGCACACAAAAACCTTAGGTTTAGGCTTGCATGGGTTTCATAGGTAAGTACCCTCTTGAAGTTTAGTTTGTTCAACCTGTCCTACAAAGTAAATGGGTTCTAGGGAATTTCAATATCATTGATCTTTCTTCATTGGGCATTGTTTTAGCACAATCAATATTTTCTTGCAACCAAAATATCCCAAAAGTCCGATCTCAATAAGTGTAGTATCGAGTATCAACCAATTTTCAGCTTTCCACCGAAACCGGCTATCTCACTACTTCCTAATGGCCAAGTTGTTTAATTAAAGGTTTTAAGGTCAGTTAGTGCTTTATGACACTGCTCAGCGGCCCCGTATTCTCCTCGATTCAACACAAGGGATACCGATACTAACAAATGCATCACACTAACATAGCCATTGCTTCAACCATATCGGTCTATGCAGTACAGTTTCCATAATCTATTGCTACTTACATAATGACGTTCCTAGATCCGGGTAGATGATCAATACAAATCCAAACAAATACCCATAAATATAAATCAAATAAATCAAACAAGGAAAACAATTAAATATAATCTAACTCTAAGGTATCCCCACTTTTAAGTTTTCCCCAACATAGTCGCCAGTTCTGTAATATGGTGGGAGAACTGACTTGAGTGTTTTGCATTTTATCACAATTGTTGCTGATAGCAAGAGTCGCCACCCACCTTTCTTTTATCCAATAAGGAAATGGTGAAAAGAATAGGAAATACCTTTGAGATATTTTCTTGAGTTCGGGGGGTAGGTTATGAAAAGGGAAGGTGTTAGCACCCTTTTCATCCATACTTATCTACGGGCTCTTAGTTACTTGCTAGATCACTTTTGAAATTGCTTTGTTTGAAATGCGTTTGTGGTGGGTTTTGAAAGTATTTTTGAAAAGCGCCTTCGTTTAGGAAAACTTTGTAATGATTCTCGTCTCTATAAGAATGCATACAAAGTGTTGGACTTTTTGAAAATATTTCATGTTTTAAAAGTGCTTGGTGTGTTTTAAAAGATGTTTGTTTTTTGAAGATGGATTATGAGCAAGCAACTAAGAACGTTCTACCTACTCAAAAGTCTTTTGTTCATTTCTTCCCTCCTTTGATATTGCTATCTTACCATTGATTGGTAAGAAGCCTTATCTTTGGATATAAAGGGACAGGTGTGGGTCATCATATAGTCATGAATAACAATGTTGTTAGATATCTTAATATTTCTCTTAAGGGACTAAGATCATTTGTAAGGCAACATTCAAAGCGTCATCAAGGGACTATGATCTTGTATTTTTTATTATTTTCTCTAAGATGTCTCACATTGATATCATGACCATTTTCTCAAAACAACAAGTGGAGTTAACTCTAGAGGTGTAAGTGTGCAAGTGTTTATTTTTTCATGCTTGGTTTATCTTGAATTAGGGTTCTCTAAGCATTGATTTTATCTTTCCATACAAATCCTAATTACTAGCATTTTTATGAAAACGATAAATTGCGGAAAATAAATTTTCTATGCTATTACATCATTTGGGGATGGGGGATACAAATTTACAAATGGGGATTGCAAGAAATTAAATCCTCATTATCTATTACAACCATATTGAATTTGAATAAATGCACAAGAAAATAAATGTGATGTATAAAGGAAGAGAAAAAAAAATTTTGTCTTTTTTTTATTACTAAAAATAATATTTATAATAATATTAATAATAATAATAATAATAATATTTAAAGAAAATAAGATAAGAAAATAAACTAAAATAAAATAAAGAAATAAAGTCAGGGGGTGAAAAAAACAGAATGGGGGTGTGTTTTTTGTGAAAACAGTTTTTTGGTTAAGTCTGGCCCAATATATATTTTTGTAGTTAGAAAATAAAGAAAATAAAAAGAGTTAATGGGTTGTGTATTTAAAACATGAATGGGGGGGGGTATGGTGAGAAAAATAGTCCAAAGCCCAACAATAGAGCGCAAGCGCTGCCTGATTCAAACAAAAAAATAAATGGAAAAAAATATGAAAATTGCAAAAGGTCTCGCTGGGACTCGAACCTAGGACCTTCTAATACGCGTGCCCTTCTTGTACCACTGGGGTGGCCTGTTTCATCCGTTACTCATACAACTTGCACTAAATATAAAATGAACTCATTTCCTAAAATTTGATCATGGCATCAACTTTTTCCTTCGCGCGTGTAGGGTTGCACATCACCATTGTTAACCTTCTAAAACTTCATTTCTCATCCAAATCAAAAATTGTAAATATCAAAGCTGCTCAAAATTTTAATACGAATCTAACCATGTAACTTTTAATAGCTATGGATCAAAGGTTAACACGAATTTTGTTTGGTACCAAAATCAAAACCTAACTGGTCAGAGTTGAAATTCTCAATGTATAAGAAATGATAATCAAAACTATGGACATAGTCAGCTTCCTATACATGATATCTACATCTTTTCTTCATAATGTATATACAAATGATGCTTGAATGAAGAGTTCCAAGTTTAAAAAACATACCTCTTGGAGTGAAACTCGAATGACTTATACACGACTTCCATAAATGGTTTGATGATGGATTAAGCTTGCCTGGACCTCCCTGAAGCTATTCCAATTGTTAGAATGTTTTGTAGCTTGCCCAACTGCTCTGGACAAGTCAAGCTGCAATGGTGGATTTTGAAAATGGTGGATGAGGAAGGAGGACTTACAGAAGTGGTTTAAGGGTTGGGATAGTTTCTATGTGGTATATGTAAGCTTAGTGAATCAAAAGGCCCAAAAATGCACGAAGGGATTTGAGATTTTATGTGTAAAGTCAGGATGTGCAAAGTTTTGTGCTTGTGTGCAAGTTCTGAGTTTTTGAGAGTTTAAGAGTGTTCTAAGGCTTTTAATCTCGTGTTCTCTCCTCTCTCTTCCTTTTTTCTCCTCTTCTCTTCTGCTTGTCAAATACTTGTATATATGTATGAAAAAAGGTTAAAGATTGCTTGCATACCAGACTTTCGAGTTCTAGCCTTTTGGCTCTATAACTTGCTTTTTCAATGAAAGTGAGAAGACATGTCCCAAAGTATTGTACAGGCATGATCTGAGTTAGTAGAAGCCTTAGACATGTTTCTTTTAGTTTGTAGGGGTTGTGTGTGCAGAAAGAACAAGTGCAAGGCTCAATACAAATTTACTTTGTATAAAGCTTACTTTTCTAAAATTGTAATGGTAACTTTGTGCCATTAAGGGAAAATTGTCTTGAACAATACTTTAAATACTTGGGTAAGATCTTAATTAATTGTGTAAACAATTAATTATAGAGTGAAACACAAGTTTGAGGCCTGCAAAGCAAGATCATGTAGCATGGCCTATGGATTTGATCAATGTTCTTCAAAATTCTGTCTTCAAGTTGATTCCTTCTACAAAGATCTTGAATCTCTGTAGAACTTTGATCTTTTTCTTACTCTGGTTTTCGACAAGAATCTTGAATCTCTTAAAGATGTTGAATACTCTATCCTTTCATTTTGATCAAATTGATCCACAACCTTCGACCAAACTCATCAATAGACAAAACAATATTTGTTTCCACCAATTGTATGTTCTTCGAATGGAACACATTCATCTGAATGTACCACTTTGAGTATGCAAGATGATCTCATTGGCATAGTCGAAATGAAATAATTTCTAGATTGCTTTCCTACTAAACAAACTTCACAAAGTTTTTCAGGCATCTCAAGACTTGGAATACCAGTAACCATATCTTGAGTAATCAGTTGATTAAGTGGTTGAAAGTTCAAATCTCCAAACTTCAAATGCCACAACCAGCTATCCTTGTGGTCGAACAGTTTTCAAACATTGAACTTCTGTCGAATTGATCATTGTCTTAAATGTCCTGTTTTTCGACAACGGAGATTTTAAGACTAAATTGTTCTAGGTGTCGAACAATCTCAAAACTCCATCTCTCATGATAATTGAGAAACTTTTTTCGACTAGTTGTCCAACACTTAGAAAGTTTCACTTTATTCCAGGTACATAGAGCACATCTTTAATCATAACTTTTCCTCCATTACTCTTTTGAAATACTATGTCGCCAGTACCTTCTTCTTGCAATGAACTATTATCATCAAGTTTTTATTTGTTAAATTGCAATTCATAGTGTCGAAACTATGTGTGTCGAAAGGTTTAGAGGTGGATCGAAGCAGGTTGCTCGAAGAAGCCATTTCCCAGTCGAAGCTTGGGGATCGAAGCAAGCATGAAGATAGACAACATGTCAACTATCAATGTGGCGAAGAATTCAATAGTACATGGTCGAAGCAAGCACATCGAAATGAGGTTCCATTATCTCCGAGAGCAGGTAGCAGATGGGAAGATGAATTTGGAACACTGCAGAACTGAGAATCAGATTGCATACATCATGATGAAGGGAGTGCAGGTCGAAGTATTCAGAAGACTAAGAACCATGATGAATATATATTGTTTAGACACAATGAATTATGTGATGTGTTAAATTGTAATTCATGTATCGAAGCAGGTTGCTCAAAGAAGCCATTTCCCAGTCGAAGCTTGGGGATCTAAGCAATCTTGCTCTTCTTCGACTTGTCAAAAATATGCCAACCACTCCTTTCGATCAGTCATGTGGTTAGAACAGTCTGAACCATATTATGAATTCAACGTGGTTACCTGCAATTTCACACCTTTTTTTATCTTCTTTGCCCTTTTGACAGTTTCTTCTTCCTCCTTTCGAGGATTCAGAAGTTCCATCTTCGACCTGATGCTTGAGAGCCCAATATGATCCATGGAAACTATACGGGGCATTAAAAGTCCAATTGTACTTGTGCAAACTCAAACCCTAGTTTTGAGTCATCAGTGTTTGAGGAGGTATCTTGAGCTGATCAAACCTTGTGAAGTCTTGACCCAATAGAAATCTTGTGAGAAAATTCTTGAGAAATGAGAGGGAAACTTTTAGGGTACAACAGTGAGTATTGGAAGGCCATCACAAGAAATTTTTATTATCTTTTAAAAACAAAAATCTTGACCTCCATTATGGTAGGTGCCATATTAGAAGGATATACCAAAGTGAGTTGGATATCGAGTCTTGCAGATCTTAAATTTACAACTGAGTGGATAATTACACCAGATGGAAGTGAAAATTTCATGGAAGAGCAAGAAAGAAACATAGGTTAATATTTCGACCATGGAATTAGAGTTTATGGCTCTCGCTTCCATTGTTCAAGAAGTTGAATGGTTGAGGGATGTTCTATTGGAAGTTCGATTGACAAAAGACAATATTTCAAAGGTGTTGACACAATGTGTTAGTCAAACCAATTTAGCTAGATAATTCACTTGAGTGTATAATTGAAAATCTAGACAAATATAATTTAGACATTGTTTTGTAAGAAAGTTTATTAAAGATGTAATAATTTCACTCACATATATATGTTCGATCTAAAATTTAGCTGATTCATTTACTAAGCCACTAGCCAGAGACTTAGTAAAAACAACCTCGAGAGGTATGAGGTTGAAACTCCTTGAGTAAGATTTTTGACAATGGCGGAAATCCAATATTACGTTTGAAACAACCGGCTGAAAATCATCAAACAATGAAGTCGCCATCAAACGTCTTTTATCCTATATGAAGGGAAAGGTAAACATCGAGAAAACCTGAGAAGGGAGAAGTCACGGTCTTGCGACCGAGAGATCAGCTAAGGGAGTCTGTTACGCGAGGGGAATGTATTAGCACCCCACAAGCCCGTATTACTCTATGGCATCCACTCTTGTTATCTATCTTATGGGTATGTCTAAACTATGCTTACTGTTTACTACTGAGAAATAATGCATGCAAAATAAAGGAGAAAATAATATAGGGAAAATAAAGTTGTACTCGCTTGATCCCTACCCAAGTTCCTACGTATCCTTTTTGAGGAATCAGAGTTACTGTAGTTCGGCTAACATGTTTTGTTTGTTTTGTGTTTTTATGAACAATGTTAATTCCGGCTTTTACTGCATCTCAACCTTTGGAGACTCACGCGTTGGCACAGAAGTAAATTAATCATGTCCTTGCTTGAAAGTTGTTTTAGAGAAAAGGTGCTTGGGCGTACAAAAAGGTTTGAGTTGCTTTGTATTTTGTTACCTTGAAAAAGGGTTTAAGTATGATTAGCATGTTTTAAAATTTGCTAAGGAAAAAGTTTTAGTTTTAGATGCATATGCAAAAAGGGGAATAAAAGAGTCTAAGGGAGACTCTCTTATCTCTAACCTAATTTTATCATACAATGGTAGTGCTAAGGTTTGGATTAACAAAAGGTAACATCTACCTAATGTTAGCATGCATGATTTGAAACCTAAGGTCTAACTTGCATCCGAAAAGAGAAAGTGCATGATAAGGGAACATGGTATATACAAGGATAAAAAAATCAAGCTCGAAAGAGCACACACATGCCACGGGTAGCATACACTAACTCAGGTAAAGACCTAACCAAGATATAGACGATCGAGGCAAGCGACAAAAGACAATATGTACAATCACGGAGTATCAGCATCGGCCAATGCAAACTTTTGACAAAGCGTGGGGGTTAGATTACAGAAACCTTATCCACTTGACAACTCGATAACAAGATCTTGGGAATGTGTTCGGAGCTTAGAACTTGCAGAAAGTGAGCATAGGAACGACACAGACGAAAACTGGTGAGGGTTGATGGCTAACCCTCTCCACTTGCCTCTTTTTGAGGACTTAGGAATGGTTGCCTTAAAAGGACCTAAAACCATCATCCCGCTATAAAAGCACAAAAGTAAACATGCTTACGGAATACCTACTTCATAGATAGAGTTTTAAACAACCACAAATAGAAAACAAAATACACATAATGTGGAATTTCCCTAAACAGGTCTTTAAATAAACCAGAGGGGTTGCTAACATGATCAGCAACAGAGTCCCCATCATACATCTCTACCCTACTTCTCATGGCATCAGAAAGCAGTAAATCCATACTTCTCATGATATCTAAAAAAGCTGTAAAGAAATGCACTAAAGTGCGGAGAAGTACAAAGGTAGTAGCGGCGACCACCAAAGCGAGCAAATCATCAAGAGCGGACGAAAGCAATGGAGAAGCAGGGAGTACGCGTCGAGAAAGCTTCACCAAGAAACAAACAAAGTCAGAAATGATATCTAACTAATATAAAACCAAACGTGTGTTGCGAATGCAATGCGTGATCATAAGTTCATGCACAAAGCATCATAAAGGATCACATGTATCAGAACAACATATAATACGATATGAAGTTCTTAGGACCATGAGACGGAAGGCGTGCCGCACCAGAAGAAAGCATAAGCCGTATGTTTCAATCACATAACTACTTGTTATATTACATGATCAAAAGCACAAAAATATACCTTGCACAATGAACAAACACGTCAAAAATAACATGGCAAAACGACATGAAAATATGGATAAAAACTAAAAAAAGAAAAAGATATTTTTATTAGTTTTTTAAGTAAGGAAAATTCTAAAAAAACTAGGGAATTAATTCCTAAAATTTCTATTAAAATCTACTATTTTTTATTGTTTTTATCATATTTTTGTCATAGAAAAATTAAAAGGGAAAAATAAGAGAAAAAAACCTACATCTAATAGAATATTAGTGAGATCAAGGGGTGCTAAGCTGGATCAGGGGTATAAACCAACAAGCAAGGCGTTAGGCCCATCCTGTAAGCCCAGGGGATTTTTGTTTATCTAGGCTTTAGTTCAAAAATAGAGAATGGGCCTAACCAAATGAATCCAGCATTGAGTTTTTTGTTGCATGAGACAAGAGGCTTGTACAAAAAATTCCTGGGCCCAATGAGGTGCTCCGGTCTATAATGTTGTTATTCAGCATAAAAAAAACAAATAATAATTAAAAAATTAATCTGAAACAATTGAAAAATGGATTAGGGTTACTATGACGTGTGACTTTCCAACTTTAGTCATGAAACAAGAAATTCTTCATCCCTCTCTCGCTTAAACTCTCAACAACATGGTGCCATCACCGGCGATCTCCGATTTCGCTCTAACCCAACCTTCCGCCGCTGTGGGGTTCAACTGGTTCCTGCTTCATCCCACTCTCGCATCACTCCTCTCAATTCACTCGTCTCTTCTCCAAGAAACTTTGTTACGCTGAAGACTGTGTTTGGCTTCTTCTTCTTCTTCTTCTTCGACGAAAATCAATATTTCATCGTCATAGAGCATGTTCTCGATACTCTTAATCTTGTTCGTCTCACTCCTCTATGATAACAGAGTCAGCAATGTCGTCACGCTTAAAGCTCTATCTCAGTGAGGTAGTCGTTCTTCCGTAATTCAGTATTCTTTTGCGTTCTCAAAAATTCATTGTTGATGTGTGGTTCTTCTTGCAAATGAAGGATAATAGTGGTGAGGATGTTGCTGCTATGCTAATTGTTGTTGCTGATCAGAGAGAGAAATTGAAGGTCATTAAATCTTGATGATGAACCAATGAATATCAATGATGAATGTGACGATCAATCGCGTGTACAGGATTTGTTGATGCAGTTTCTCTTGATGCAGAAGCCGTGATGGTGATCCTGATGAATGATGAAGCTGCGCGCACATAGTAGTGGTGCAGTTGAAATTGGATATTGAGGGATGCTAAGTTGATTGAGGAAGATGAAGGTTTTATGAAAGATTGATTTGGTTGAAGATAGAGTAGTGTGGTGTTATTGAAGATAACGTCAAGGTAAGACCTGTGAGCAACCTACAACCCTAGAAAATCTAACGTGAGGGTAAGACCTACAGATGACCTACGACCCTAGAAAAGATAGCGTGATGGTAAGACCTACGGGCGACCTACGACCCTAGAAAAGATAACATGAGGGTAAGACCTGCGAGTGACCTACGACCCTAGAAAGTATAATGTGAGGGTAAGACCTATGGGTGACCTACGACCCTAAAAAAGATAACGTGAGGGTAAGACCTGTGAGCGACCTACGACCCTAGAAAAGATAACATGAGGGTAAGACCTGCGAGCGACCTACGACCCTAGAAAAGATAGCATGGGGTAAGACCTATGGGTAACCTACGACCCTAGAAAAGATAACATGAGGGTAAGACCTGCGAGCGGTCTACGACCCTATAAAAGATAACATGAGGGTAAGATCTGCGAGCGACCTACGACCCTAGAAAAGATGACATGAGGGTAAGACCTATGAGCGACCTACGACCCTAGAAAAGATAACATGAGGGTAATACCTGTGAGCGACCTATGAACCTAGAAAAGATAACATGAGGGTAAAACCTGCGAGTGACCTACGACCCTAGAAAAGATAACATGAGGGTAAGACCTGCGAGCGACCTACGACCCTAGAAAAGATAACATGAGGGTAAGACTTACGGGCGACCTACAACCCTAGAAAAGATAACGTGACGGTAAGACCTACGAGCGACCTACGACCCTAGAAAAAATAACATGACATATTGAGAGTTGGGAGCACAATATACTGGAACCATGGCTTATTTTGGTTGGTAGTGTAATGACTAACGCCAACTGCGAATTATGAGGACGGAAATCTTTGTGGGGATTTTTTACTGTTTTGTGGATTGATTTGGGACTTTCATGCAAGGTACCAAATCTGGCTTATGCTTCGTATGCATTTTGAAGTGTATGGCGTAACTATCCATTTCAATGTATATGCTATGAATTCGAGGATGCAATGTAATATGCAGCGATGATTACTATATGAAGAGTGTAAGTGGTTGGGCTTATTGGGGCTCGTTGCCTGTTGTCTTTGAGATACCAATATGGATCGGTGCTTGAAAACTCAAGAACTGAGTTATAGCCTTGTCGGAGATTGAATTTTAATCTTGCTGGAGAGGGGTAGCTTGATCTGACTTTCCTTACATGTTGAACTTCTTACGGATGGTTGGGCAAAGACATGGACCTCTTCAAATGCCCAAATTTTTCTTCATTATTGGAGTGTTGCGTTCTTAAACATCTGCAGGGAATGAAGATGATTTCGAGGACGTCAGCTGAGTCAAAGTGACTGCCATGATGCTTTTGCCTGATCGCACTTGTACGAATGACATGAATCTGCTTGAGTAACTTCACAAGAAGGGATGAGAAATGCCCATGCCTGTAATGATCTCTTTTAGTGGAAGGCTAGAAGGCTCATGTCATAATACGACACAAGGTGGAATGCCCCAATATCTTAGGTAACGACATAAACTGCCTCTGATCATGGACCATTGGAGAGATTTTCCGAATCTCAACGTAACTGCCCCAGGGTTGAGCAAATTCTGAATAATTTACTCGACCTGATTGCCCAAGATTGATGTTTAAAGAGATTTATCGACATGATTGCCTCTAATTGAGAGATTTGAGGGAATTCCCAAAAATAAGATCATTCTTTAAGATGATTTACTTTTTGGCAGATTCCAGCAGCAATTTGTCCTTTGGGATAACCAGGTTTTCATTTGATGCTCATCATGCCAGCTTACTTGATTTTCAAGAACTTATTCACATGCAAAGAATTCTTGTCTAAGAATGATAATTCTAATGCAAATCCTACGCTTGTCTTGAAGTTTACAAAATTTTATTGAAAAGTTGTCGAAGCATCATTTTTTTTTGTTTTTTATGAAAAGGTAGTGTGTTACCAACTCAAATTTTTAACACATCTCCGAGGAGACAGGATACCCTATTCTTGTTACAATATTGCTTTCGAATTAACTTGTGCTTCAGTTAGGAATTTTAAGGGTTGTAACGTGGCCGAGTTCACAGTTTTAGAAAAAAGGATTTAAGGCTCAAAATTATTTGGTGCCCAACCATTCTCCATGACATTCTCAATTCTTACGTTCAGTTAACTCGATACGAGCACTCATCCCTCGAGAAGAGAGTTTGTGATGATTGAGGAACCACAGGGGTTTCTTGGACACGCCAGTCACTAACTTTTTTTCTTGGTGTCTGATCACTAGACTTTGTTCTTTGATGAGGATATTTATTTTGTAATCCTTTCTTTTCCCTAATATTTTTTACCTAGAAATTATTTTTTGATTAAGAAGTCGCAGTCCAGCAGAATGCCCTAAATTTTTCCTAAGTCACTTGATTTTCAAGTTTCGACTTAGCGGGGCTTTTTGTCTCTTTCTTTTTGAACAAGTCATTGATCTTTACGTCATCTTTTATTTGTTAGAAGTAGTTATGATTGCCCGAGTCCTTGATAGATGAGGGATAATCGTTGTGGTATCGTCATTTGTCGACCTCATGACGTGCGAGAGACACCCATGGGGATATCGTTCTCTTTGATGCACAATGCCGATAGATGAAGTTTAGTCATTGTGGTTTTGACTTTCCCTAGCCTTTTGATGGATAACCATTGTTGTATCCTTATAGGCCCACTCTTGATGAGTTCTGAACGCTCGACCGGATTAACTGAAATCTACCCGCCCTAGGGTTAAAATTGAGGGTTTTCTACATAAAAGAAACTCCTACTTCAAGGCTCGAAAGGGTTGACGAAGGTTTATCTCCCTTATATCTCCGGTGTTTGGGGATATGAAACAATGCTTGTACATCATCAACAGGATTTTATTCAAAAGCACACCGTTTGATATTCTAGGTGTCATATGTTCATCATCTTCCCTCAAGAGTTATTTTGTCTTTTTAATTAAAAAATGATTTAATTATCAAAAGCAAGTAAAATAACAAAAATGTAAATGAGTGAATACGAACGGATTAGTTCAAGACAAACATATTCAATGCATTGTTTTTGCATACAAGATAGTATTGAACAAAACAAGAGATATTACAAATAATAATGCAAATGAAACTAGAAATTTCCATGTTAAGGAGCTTTCTTCAGGCTTGACTAATTTGAGGAGACGCCCTTATAGTCCTGACACCTATCTCAGCTAGAGGGTTCAATCCATTATCAGACTCTTTGGAGTGAATGTGATAGCTTTGGAATAAAGGTGGTCATGAATGCTATTTTTTAATGCCCTGCTATTCTCAATTGTGTGGCCTGGAGCCCCTGAATGTAATTCTCAACAAGCACTGGCATCATAACCCCGAGGGAGAGGGTTTGGAGGAGGACCAAGCTCTCTCAGTTGGACTAGTTGGCCTTTTAACAAATGAGGGAGAAGTTAAGCATAAGGCATAGTTATATGATCCACCCTTCTTTCAGGACCTTTCTTCCTCTTCCGTCCTCGTTGCCCCTGGGGTCATTGATTCAGCTGAAAAGGTGTGTATCGTGTTTGTTGAGCATACGACTGTCTCTGGATGCACTGCTGTAGATGAGGGATTGACTAATGCTGAGCCACCCGTGGTTGTTGAGCCAAAATTGTAGCATATTGTTGTACCCCAAAATTTTCCCTCCCATATTTCTCAATACATGTCAAGTGAGGTCCTCAAATTGCTCAAGGAGGTCCAAGAGTTGACTAGACAAACTCTCTCCTGAGGCAGTCTACCTCAAATTAGGGTTTTATTTTGCATCAAGATGTTTGAGTCCAAAGGATTACAAATGCTCACCATTGTCCTAATAGTTTCTCAAGATCATCCATGTCAAGTTTCAAGCCTTGCAGAGGAAGTTTGCTCAGTCAATTGCTCAAATACCTAGAAATCGACTGTGCTAGGTCAAAAGTCAACTGTGGCCCCCATACAATCAAACTTCAAGGTTTTTGGTCAACATCCTCATTTTTAAGTAGCATTCATCATTTTATCTAGGGTTGATCATGAATCAACAAGGATTGCCCATAATTCATCAAAACCCAAAAGTTGCTAAATTAGGGTTTTGTAGGAAAAGTCAACTCAACTTTGACCAAGCATAACTTTCTCATACTTCATCAAAAATGACCCATCCAAAGCTCATTTTGAAGAGGATGCAATTCCCTAAAATTCATCTTCAGCTCCCAATTTCAAAATATGCATACACAAGAAGATATGAATTTTGATATTATAGGTCATTTTGAAAAGTCAACAAAAACACATTTTGGGTCAAAGCTTCATACATGAACATGGGAGACTCAATTGAGATGAGACCAAAAGGGTTGCTTAGAGGACATCCTAAGCTTTCTAAAAAGTCCAAGATCACCCTCATAGGGTCAAAATTTAAAGAGATATGCGTTGTCAAAGTTGACCATTTTTGCAAAATTGCCAAAAGTCAAAGGTGTCCAAAATTGCATTTTTTTGCTAAATGGGCCTAAATTTTTATGCTTGCACTAAGCTTGTGATATGATCCAAGACCCATGAGCCCTTTCACTTGTCATTCTTTAATTTTTATTATTTATTTTGACTTTATTTCATTTAAATCAATATAAAATAATGAAAATATCAAAAATCAATTAAACCTTGAGATTTTGTGCATAATGAGAGTCATTATTATAGCTGGTAGCAAGATCAAATCGTGCAAGGCTTCATATGGACAGAAAAAGATTGAAAATGCTTGTTTTGCAAAGATTTAGTGCAAGGAATAAATCAATGGTCAATCTTCATAAATGGCAAAGATTTGATGCAAATTTTTACCCTAATGCATTCTCTAATATATATTGAACATTCCCAAAGAAAAAGAAAGGAGGGAGACAGTCGTGCAGAGGTGAAAGAAAAAACTGAAAAATTGAAAGAAAAGTGGTGGTCCGATTTCGGTGTTAGAGGTCAATTCGTGCCATTCTCAGGTTGCCAATAGGTTGCTGGACATTCCAGGAGAAATTTCCAATCAGATTCGAGCCTTTCCACGCCTAGAATGACAAGATAGAGGTATCACGATATGCCTCCAAATTCGAATTCAGTTTCATTGATTCACTCACCCATTGCATATTTTAATGATATATTTGTGTTTGTATTTGAGTTTGCAAGCTTTTGATATCATTTAATTGTATTTCTAACGCTTGTGCATGAAGATGCCATTTTTAGGGTTTGCTCTTATGTTTTAGGGTTTCTCTGTATCAGTAAAATTGGTCCAATAAAGTAGTACCATAGTGTTCGTGGGTTCAAGACAAACAGAACCATGTAATTAGAATTCATTTAGCATGCGTTTTCTTGATGATTGAAAGTTACAGGTTTGTAGCTACAGTGACGTGTCTGTAGGTAAAAGTTCAGAACTTTAAACGACGGTTCTAGGGAAGAAGACAATAGCATGTCACAGCCTGACTGGCTGATTAAAATTCAGGCGTGTTATTTTGGCTAGAAACCTGTAGTTCTGATATGTATTGTTTGTTTCTATTATATTAATAAACTAACTTCCAGCGCAGTTGGTCAGAAGAAGGAAGTCAGAAGCTCATCATTCTGGGTTCGATCCTAGGCGTGAGCTTTTGGTATTTTCTCCTTTGTTTTCGCCAGAGCCAACACGTGCATCTTCTGAGGATCATCACCTTTTGGATCCATCAGCCAGCATCGGATCCAGTGCACCATCTTTCTGATCCATTAGTCAGAACCAGATCCAACGCATCAGCTTCTGGATCCTAGTCAGAACCAGATCCAGCACGTGCAGGCCATCATCTTCTGGATCTCATTCAGAACTAGATCCAACGCACCCCATCTTCTAAGGGTCATCATCTGCTGGATCCACCAGCCAGGAGCAGGCCCAGTGTCCCCATCTTCTGAAGGCCACCATCTTCTGGACCATCATCCTCTGATCAGAATCGCTGATAGCAGGCCCTTGGTTTATTTCTTTTTTTTCCTCTTTTAATTTCTTTTCTTTAATTTTTTTTTATCAACGCCAAAATTATTTTCTAAAATTAACCAACCAAAAATCACAGAAAGAAGACTTATTTGCTTAATAAATGTTTTTAATTAATTAGTTTAATTAATTTAAGGCAATTCTAATTTCTTTCACAATTAAAATTAATTAGAACTTAGGATTTTATTTTTTTAATTAAATTATTTCATTACTTTCTTAAAATAACAAAAATGACAAAAAAACATGTTAATTTAATCAATTACAATTAGGTTTAGTCAAGGGTCAAAACCCTAGACGCTTCACATTTAGTTCACTGCGCGCTGATTATTTGTTTTTGCCAATATTGTTGTAACTGCTCACTGGTATGTAATAGTTTAATTTAGGGCTTTTACTTATCGCTTATTTTTCCAGGTTTTTTGGATATGTAATTAATCCCCCTCCCCGAAGCCTTGTAATAGCGTAGATTTACTTTCTCGCATTTTAATTCTCGCAAATATTTAATTGTCTAGATGTATGCTAATAGGATTGAATGACAAGATTGCGTGATAATTTAATACAATTAGAAAACCCTAATGTGCAAAGACTAAATAATTGAAAACAGATCACTCGTACATATCACTCTTAGGGTATACTCACACTTCGGTTGCCTTCGGTAAACGATCATTAAGTATAGGGTGTCTTAGTGGTTGCCCTCCTGTCTAACAAAGATCAAATGTCCCGCTCGGAAATGTTGCCTCGAATATGATCTTAAGACTTTAGGGTTATTACTAAGACGTCCTAACATTGCTTTAGTGATCGTACGTCCCTTACGAATTGACCCTTACAACTCCAACGACGGTGCTACCTACTTCTCAATAGTAGGATAGCGTTGTCTAAAGGAAACGAGAATAGAAACGATCTTTTTTCGAGTAGGTATATGCTAGTAGGTACTTGCTCAAATCAAAACTTTTCACACTTACACATTTCAAAACAATTTTCAAAACAACTTCGTCACACCCTTGAGGACTGATACAAGGGTTATCACGAAGTTAAAACTCTTTTTAAAACAAAGCACGTACACAGGCAATTTTAAAGATGAGCAAGTATCTAAGAGCCCATAGAAAACCATGGATGGAAAGGGTGCTAACACCTTCCCTTTTTATAATCTACCCCCCTTACTCAAAATCTCGAAAAATAATTTTTTCTGTACTTTTTCCTTTCCGGTTGGATGAAATAAAAGTCGATGGCGACTCTTGCTTACCGCGACATTTTGTGAATAAAAAACACAAAACACAGACCAGCATTTCAAAACAGTCGGTTCTGCCACCGTATCACAGAACTGGCGACTCTGCTGGGGACTAATAAGTGGGGTATACCTTAGGATCTAGTTCATCATAATTGCTTTTCTTGATTGTTTTGTTTGCTTTACTTTTAAGGGTTTTGTTTGGGAGTTACTATAGATCCTAACCCGGATCTGGGGACACCTTTTAGGTAAGTAGCAATAGACTGTGAGGGAATTGTACAGCGTAGACCGATACGGTTAAAGCACTAGCTACGTTGATGTGGCACATTGGTTGGTACTGGTATCCCTTGTGGAGAAACGAGGAGAATACGGGGCCACTGCGTGGTGTCGTTAAGCATCAACTGACTTTAGAACCTTAATCGACCAACTTGGCCATTAGAAAGTAGTGAGATAGCCGGCCTCGGTGTAAAGATGAGAACTGGTTGATAATCGATGCTACACTCATTGAGACCATACTCTCGAGATAGTTTCAGGCGCAAAATCTCAAAAAAGGATTTTTTATGTACTTTTTTCCTTTCCGGTTGGATGAAATAAAAGTCGGTGGTGACTCTTGCTTACCGCGATATTTTCCGAATAAAAAACGCAAAATGCAGACCAACATTTCAAAACAGTCGGTTCTGCCACCGTATCACACATATGCTCGAGAAACATATCGATTAGGATGAACAACTGATGCTTGACAGTGCAGAGTTTGATCTTGACGATAGAGTGGGGTCTTCCCTTTGCCGATAGTAGCACTAGTATTTCCTTCTTTCTTCTTGAGAGGGCCAAATAAAGGTTTCTCGTTACTTCCACTGATAGCGCTAGATCTGCCCTGAATTTTTCCTGACTTGAGGCCATCTTGAGTACATTCCCCAATGGTAACCAAGTCAGAAAAGGAAGTCAAAATACTACCAAGTACGTGGTTGAGATATGGGTCTTGCAAGGTGCCCACGAACAAATAAGTCAATTCATGATCCAAGAGAGGAGGTTGAACCCTTGCAGCTAATCCACACCACCTTTGGGCATACTCTTTGAAGGACTCTTCTGATTTCGGTATCATCCTTTGAAGCTGAGTGCGGATAGGAGCCATGGCAGTCTGGTAATGTCTCAAAAAGGCGTCAGCAAGCTCTCCCCATGTACTGACATGAGTTCTCTCTAATTGCATATACCAGTCCAAAAATTCCCCTGTCAGGCTGTCTTGGAAGAAATGCATGAGCAACGGTTCATTTTCAGCATAAGCTGCCATCTTGCGACAATAAGAACAAAGATGAGTCTCTGGGAAGGAGGTGCCTTTGTACTTGTCAAAATCAGGAACTTTGAATTTGGTAGGGATAACTACCCCAAGCACGAGGCACATTGTAGCAGTATTGAATCCCGAAGTCTTGATACCTTCCATAGCTTTGAGACTTCTTCAAGAGCATGGTACATTTTTGCATTTTCGACAACTCCAACGGCGAGATTCGCGTGGGGCTTATCAAGATCAATGACGTCATGATGATCATCAACATCATTTCGGGGAATTCTTGTAGGGGTCTCAACATTTGCATTATTATTCCCTCTATTTGTAGAAGTGGAGGGGGTAGAAGTGGCAAGCTTGGCAACACTTTGATGTAGCTCTTCTTGACCCTTGATAACACATGAAGGATTTCCATAATCTGATCCATTAGAGTGTCCATGGTGTCCATATCTTGGCGGAGAGCGTTCTAATTTTCTTTGAAAAGATCTATAAGTCTTCGCTAGTTGTTTCTTGTACGGTAGGGATGTAGAAAAGTCGTCTTTGTTGTTCACTGAAGTCTGATTGAAAAGGGACCCCAATAAATTCTTGTTGTGAATAATGAATGCATGATAGTATGAATGCATGTTTTATCTTCATTTCCGAGGAAATCCAGAGACTCCTCTATTTTTTAACAAAAAATTTTCATTTTTGAAGAGCTCAACCAATGAGACTTGTCTTTGGAATTCCTTAGACATGAGATGTATATGATGACATGATGTCATGGTATGTTATGGCATAAGATCTCAGCTCCACATATTCTGGATATCCACTATGTAATCCTTTGCATAAACTGAACGTAACACGATCAAAGGTCCGACGTCACATGTATAAAGTCAAGGTAACCACACGTAAGGTATGTACTAGGGGTTTATCACCTACGAACAAGGTTATAGGAAATCTCAGAGTCTACGCTCTTCCTTTGGATATTACCAACATCCCAATTACTCGGTAATTAGAAATATTTACAAGAAAAACCTGTCCGAGTGCAGCATCATGTGACAACTACTTCCGGATTACTCCTTTATAATCTCCGCACTACACCTAAAAAGGCCAGGATAGGTTAATGGTTATACGGTTCTCAACTTCTATGGCTCCCAGGTCAAAAGAAACAATGTCTTACCGATTAATCAGTAAATAATGCTACATTCAAGGGGACCTTTACTGGGTGGGGGATCTCATGCCTCCTTCTTAGGGATTACTCCCTCAAAGTTAACATGACTATACCACACGTCCTAATCCTATGTGTAACCCCAAGTCCGGGTATAAGACTTATCAAATGTAATCACCTGACCCAACATCATAAAATATATAGCATATCCAGAATATGTGAGTAGCAACAATATAATGCAATATATACAAAAGAAAGCAATAAAATAAATTAATAAATAAAGAGGTAAAATAAAGTAAATAAATAAACACCCAAAGAAACAAATAATCAAAACTAGGGCTGACTTGCATTAAATCCCCAGCAGACTCGCCAGCTGAAGTCGTCGGTAAAAAACACTGAGCCGCCACTGAACTTTATTTATCCCAAAGGGAGGGGAAATATCAATAAAACCATAAGAGAAAGTATAAGATGGTCTTGAGACCAAAAGAGAGGGTGAAGAAGTTGATTATGCAAGGGGAAAGTATTAGCACCCCTCACATTCGTTGTACTCAACGGGATCCATTTTGATTGTTTGCTTCTAAGGGTGTGTCTATCTATAACTATATTTGCTAAGGGGAAAGATATGGTTTTTTTATTAGTGCATTCATGAGGGTCTCGCAACCATTTTCCTACGTATCCCGTGAAGGAATCAGAACACCGTAGTTCTTCTTGAAAATGTTGTTTTGTTGGTGTTTTTTTAGTGGGCGATGTTAGCGCATGTATTCTAGCAATAGGAACGGCCGGTATCGCGGTAGAATAGAGATAGCATGCCCTTTTTGAGGGAATTTTTGATTTGTTGAATGTTTTGTTAAATGGGAAATGGTTTTGAATAACGATTAAGTGTTTTTGGTTTTTGATTTAAGAAAAGAAGTTTTTTTTTTATTTACAAAAGAAGAAAGAGTCTAAGGGGGAGACTAAAAAACCCCTAATTGTTGTCATGTACAAAGATGGACCTAATATTGAGTGTAAAAGGGAAATTCTATCCTAAAGTGTTATCATTGTATGGTTTCGACCCTAATATCTATTTCAACACGAAACGATCAAAGTGAATTTAAGCGCTTCATGAAATCACTTAAGGGAACATGTCACCAAATAATCAAACAAAGAAAATAAGTGCTTAATATTTTTGTGATTTTTATCAAGTAAATAAAAAAATTAATGTTTTTATGATTTTTATGAAAATAAAATATTAAAACCTAATTCTAAATATTTTTGGTATTTTTTATCATATAAAGACAATTAAAAGAAAATTAAACCTATTCTAATATTTTTGTGATTTTTTGTGTAAATTTAAAATAGAACAAAAAGAAAAACTTGGAACTTAGAAAAATAAAGAAAAAGAAACAAAGTGAGGAGTTGAACTCATGTCCTCTAAGTTACAACCCTCTTATCTTGCCACTAAGCCATGTTATTTTTCTGTTATATTTATAGCTTTGATTAAAAAAATAATGAAAGAGTTGGGTTAAAATGAGAAAACAAAATAATGGTAAAAAAAAGTCCTAGGGGAGGCTCGAACTCGTGACCTGAAGCATTCACACACATACCCTTAGCATCGCGCCATGCTGTTCATTCATTATATTTATTTCTTCAAATGACATAAGAGGAAAATAATAAAACAGAGTTGGGCTAAAAATGGCCCAAAACCGGCCCGATTTGGGAAAGGAAAATGAAGGGTTTTTGAAAACCCTAATTACACAAAAGTGGCGCTGCTGGCTCTTGGGAAGGAGAAAATTTTGCAATTAATTATTGTCATTCCAGTAACTCAATTGAAATAGAAATACATTATCCTTATTTTTCTCAAATTCACACTCTGAAAATCGTACTCCCTCTATGTATCCCTCTGTTCATCATCATGTTTTTAATATCACTCTTTTCTTGCTCTCATCTCTCGTTGAACAACAACAACACACACTTTTGAAATTGAAGACAAGCCAACAACAACATGGTCACACAGTACACAAATTGCAAGATAATAACAACAATAATTTCTATTAAGACACAAATAATGATAAAGTCAAACATGGAGGGTTTTAAAAGTACCTGTAACACGGTGGGAGAACTGACTTGGTTGTTTTGTGTTTGATCGCAATTATGCGGATAGCAAGAGTCGCCACCGACTTTTCTTTTATCCAAAAGGAAAGGCTGAAAAGAACAGGAAAGTCCTTTCGAGATATTTTCTTGAGTTTGGGGGGTAGGTTATGAAAATGGAAGGTGTTAGCACCATTTTCATCCGTAGTTATCTACGGGCTCTTAGTTGCTTGCTAGATCACTTGCTTTTGTTTGAAAGTGTGTTTGTGGGTTTTGAAAAATAATGTCATTGTAATGGTTCTCGTTTCTATAAGAGCGCGTACAAAGTGTTTTGTCTTTTAAAAAAATGTTTCAAAGTGAAGTGTTTAGTGTATAAAATGTTTTTGTTGTGAGCAAGCGAGCAACTAAAAGTAACCTACCTACTCAAAAGGTCTAATGTTCTTTTCCTCCTCCTTTAGATGTTGCTATCTTACCATTGATTTGTTAAGAAGCCCCATTGATGGATGTGAAGAGACGGGCACGGGAAGTTTGTGTAGTCATAGAAGGCAACCTATGAGACGCTTTAGCGATTTTTTGTAAGGGACTAGATCGTTTTACCGAAGGCAACAACGAGGGACATCGAGGGACTAGGATCTTTTTTATCTAAGGGTCTTTGCTAAAGCGTCTCATATTCGAGGGACATGACTGTTTTCCGAAAGGCAACAAAGCGGGATTACCCTAAGGGTGCTAGTGTGTAAGGTTGTTTGATTTACATGCATTTTGTCTTGATTAGGATTATCTATTTGTTGATTTTATATCTTTCAATACACACCCTAATTACTAGCATTTATACTTGAAAACAATAAATTGCAGAAATGTAAAGGTCCTACGCTATTACATTATTTAGGGATGGGGGTACAAATTTACAATAGGGGGTTTGCAAGAATTTAAATCCTATTTAACTATTACAACAATATTGAAATGTACAATATAAGAAGAAAAAAAAGGACTTGTTTTGAAAGTGGTTTTTTTTTAATGAATAATAAAAATAAATTAATTAATTAATTAATAAAAAGGAAATATTTTTATGTCTTTTTTATATTAATAAAAAGAGTATTGATATTTAAAATGATAAAAAAAGGAAAATAATGAGAGATAGAATCAGCGTGCTGCTGCAAACAAAACAAAAGGGATCAGAAGTTCTGATGCCAGACGTGCTGCGACTCAGAAAGAAACGTCAGTGGGAATCGAAAGTTCTGGGTTGATACACTCTGAGGTCCTTTAAGAAACGTTAGAGGGAAAAAACAGAGGTTCTGTGTGGTGTTTAGACAGTGAGCAAAATGTCAGAAGTTCTGTGTCATGTTAAATAGTGGGTGAAAAGTCAGCAGTTCTGTGTTATGTTAGTTGTGAGTAAAAAGTCAGAAGTTTTGTTACCGTATCATAATAGTGTAAAAACCTAGGAATTCTGGTGTATTAAAACAGTGAGAAGAACTCATAAGTTCTGTGTTGTGCTAAACAATTAGTGAAAATCAGAAGTTTTGTGTTGTGTTAAACAGTGAGTGAAAATCAGAAGTTCTGTGTTGAAACAATAAGAAATCCTAGAAGTTTTCGTGTTAAACAGTGAAGAGAAACTCAGAAGTTTTGTTTTACATTTCAACTCTTTCCTCATATTAATCAGCATATCAACAATTATTCAGTTCTTAACAGCAAATCAAAAGGATAAAAGCATAGCAGTTTAAAGAAGTTCTAATTCTAATTCTGAGCCTAGCTTATTCAAGAAGTTTTGGTCTATAGTTTTTTCTATTCATGCAATGATATGGACAACATCAATACTATGATATTTACATATTTAATGATGTTCTGAATGAAAAGATGCAAAGTCAGAAAGACTTACCTTGAATCTGGAACGTGTATTTGGAACTTGAGTTGTTGCCTTTAGATGTTCTGGAACGAAACAGGAAATTTTATGTTCTTTGATTCAAAAGGAAGAACAAAGGTTTTGGTTTTGTTTGGGAGTTCTGGATTTGCGAAGGTTTTACTGTTTTATTTTCACTCCTTGATGATTCTCTCTCTCCAAAATCCATCCCCTTGAACGTTTCATGAAGCAAATTATTTATAGATGGGTTTTATGTGGTTTTGGGGGGAAAGACAAATGGGATTATTAACCTTTTGGCATATTGTTCCATTGCATTTAAAACACAGTTTTTGCATGCTAATTTGGTGCAATTATGGGGTTTGAGAAAAACGCAGGCGTGGACTGGATCAGCAGCACCTTGGAGTGTTGTGGCAGCTGGTGGTAGGACTGTACTATAGCAGTGCAACAGGTTGCTCAAATGAGGTTTTGGAATTTGGTAATGTTCTGATCGCAGAAGACCAGAGTGAAATTCGAAGGGTGAGGCTCTGATCGAAGCATAGAACACAACCTCCATATGCTGAAGAGTTACGTTCTGATTGATGAGTCATGTTCTGAACCATATTTGCAAATTCTGATTGCACTTGCATGAAGGCTGGCCCAGAAGTTCTGAAGTATCATATTCTCTTAACACTTAGAAAATTTTCTAAATGTTTAGAAATTTGATTTTTCAAAGTAAATTATGACTTCTGATTTTTGATGAACCAATTTCATGTCTTGATGAAATATAATTGTTGAAACTTGATTTTTGATCTAAAAAGTCAAAGTTTTACTTTTCAGTGTGTTTTTGACCATTTTGCCCTTGTGAATGATTTTCTTGGAAAATTATAATTCAAGACTTGAAACTTGATAGAAGCAAACCTGAGGGTCCAGGATGATCCTTTGAGAAATGAAAGGGCAAATTTTGGGGTATAACAGCTGCCCCTGTTCAATCTTCTTAAACCTGAAGAGTTAGATAGGCGAATCTGCCATTCGTGACTTAAGGGTAGAAGATGATTGAACACTAGAGTGCCCAGAAATTTGCACTTGATGATATTGTGGTTGAGGTGTAAGGAATGGGCTTAAAGATTCCATTTTGAGGAATGATAGAGAGTTGGAAGAGATGGGCGTACAGATGTCATTCGGAGATGACCGTTGACAGAAATTAGAATAAGTCTAAGCTTGACTTCAACCGAGGAAAGAATCAGAATAAACCTTCAGTTGATTTAAAACTGAAGCTAGCAGAATTCTTGAATATTATTTAACTGGGAAGAATCAGGATAAATCTTGGAGTGATTTATTTGAACCAGAGAAAGTATCTACTGGGGAAGAATCAAGATAAATAGTTGAGAGATTTAAACTAAACCAGCAGGGGTCTAGAAAAGAATCATAATAAATCTGGGGGTTATTTATCTGAACCAGAGTAGATGTCTGCGAGAAAGAATCAGGATAAAACATTGAGAGATTTAAACTGAACTAGAAGGGGTCTGGGAAAGAATCAGGATAAATCTTGGAGCGATTTATCTGAACTAGAGAAGATGTCTGCGAGAAAGAGTCAGGATAAATCATTGAGAGATTTAAACTGAACCGACAGGGGTCTGGAAAAGAATCAGAATAAATCTTGGAGCGATTTATCTGAACCAGAGTAGATGTCTGAGGGAAAGAATCAGGATAAATTGTTGAGAGATTTAAACTGAGCCAGCAGAATTCTGAAAGGAGTGTTTGTCATGTAGATAGTCACCCCGACTTGTTTTTGGAATTGATCTATAATTGATTTGTTCATAGACATTTGCCTTGTTTTGTTGAAAATACGATAATAATTTTCTGTTGGTTGATCTTTCCTGAAAAAGGTAAATAGTTAGTTGTATATGATGCCATGATATACTAAATTCATAGTGCAATGAGATTGCGATATATGCATTTGTGTCATTGATGTTTATGATGTATGAATGTGATGTAAACGCATGTAAGTTGTTCTGCTACAATGTTGTTTGGATTAGGGAGAATAAATCCTTGACTGCTGCTGAGAATGAGGAGTGTAAGTCTTCATGTTCTATTTGAAGTTGAAATGTTGAAGGATGGGTTTCCACAATTAGAGAAATAAACTTTGTTGGGGAAGGGAAACATCGTGCATTACTTGTGGATTTCGTGAAATCCTGCTGGGGAATCCTGAGAAGTTGGGTGACTTTCATTGGGGAATCTTTGGAGCGGTAACTGGAAGTTTTGCTCCAACGGTAATGTGAGAGCACCTGATACCATTAGGTTGCGTACTGGAAATACGTTAGTGATCCTGTAGTAGGATATCCTTGCTTCCGCTCTTGCTGGAAAAAGTACCTGTAGGGATTTTATGGAATGGCCTATAGATATTATCCTATTTCTTAAAGCCATTACTAATTGTCTTTCTGTTTTCTGCTCCCTCTTTTCTTGCACTCATTTGTAAACAATAATCACGTTCAAACACATATGTTCAAAAATAATCATTGAACGTTTTTGCAAACAAAACAGGAAAATAAAAGAAAAACAGATAGTTTTGCACTTTAAAAGGAATATCTTTGTATTAACTTAAATAAGTATTTTTGTACAAAGAGACAAACATCCTAGTAAGAGAATGTCGTCGTAGAAAATGAAAACTGATACAAAGAAAAGATATCTAGGTGAAATAATCCTATGGGATTCCCACTCTGCTATAGCCTTCGTGTCTCTGAGCGTCTCATTCACTTGCTGCTTTGTCCGAAGTCGATTGGATTGATTAGAACCGTTTGAGTTTGTCAGCCGATACTAAAGGTTGTCTGTAAAGTGATCCAACGGGACATAGTCATATGCTTTAAATCCCTAACTTTTTCTTGGAACGCCCTTTCGGGTTTTCGGTCCACCGGGATACCCTTTTTTATCCAAGCCGCCCTTTTAGGTTTTCAGCTTGTCGGGTGTACAGATTTTTTTTGTATTTTATCCCTAATTTTTGCCCGAACCCTTTTGGTTCGTCGGGATGCCCTAATTTTTGCCTAGGTTAGTCGACCTAGTAGGTCTTTATTCATGCGTAGTATCTTTTAACTATGTCTGCGTTTACAGGGTGCGGAAGGTCGTCACCATCCATAGTGGTTAAGATTATTGCCCCACCAGAAAATACGCTCTTGATCACAAATGGTCCTTCGTATGTAGGAGTCCATTTTCCCATGGGATCGCCTTGTGGTAGTATGATACGCTTGATTATCAGGTCACCAGCTTGATACGCCTGACGTCTGACCTTCTTGTTGAAAGCTTTGATCATATGTTTTTGGTACATCTGGCCATGGCAGATGGTTGTAAGCCTCTTCTCATAAATCAAATTCAACTGTTCAAGTCGAGTTTGAATCCATTCATCTTCATTCAACCCTGCATCCTTTATGATTCTCAAAGAAGGTATTTGGACTTCAATTGGTAGAACAACTTCCATGCCGTATACCAAGGAGAAAGGAGTTGCCCCTATTGATGTGCATGTCGTGGTACGGTAACCGTTGAGAGGGAATGGTAACATCTCATGCCAGTCCTTGTAGGTCACTGTCATTTTTTGTTTGATCTTCTTGATGTTTTTATTAGCGGCTTCTACAGTGTCATTCATCTTCGGCTGGTAAGGAGCAGAGTTATCATGTTGGATCTTGAATTGCACGCACAGTGCAGTGATCATAGTATTGTTGAGATATGTACCATTATCTGTGATAATTCTTTCTGGAATACTGTATCGACAGATAAGATTGTGTTTGATGAATCAGGCCACAACATTCTTGGTGACAGAACCGAAGGAATCTTCCTCAACCCACTTCGTGAAGTAATCAATGGCAACCAAGATGAAGCGGTGTCCGTTATAAGTTGTAGGTTTGATTTCTCCAATCATGTCGATGCCCCACACCGTGAATGGCAAAGGAGAAGTTAGGACGTTTAGAGGAAATGGAGGCACATGTACTTTGGCAGCATAGATCTGACATTTGTGACATGTTCGTGAATTTTGATGACAATCTTCTTCCAAGGTGGACCAATAGTATCCTGCTCGTATGATCTTTTTATCCATTGTGTGCCCACTAGAATGAGCGCCAAAGGTGCCTTCGTGTAAATCAGTCATAATCTTGTCTGTCTCACTATTTTCTACGCACCGAAGCAAAGTAGAGTCGTTGTTGCACTTGTAGAGAATCCCATTACTGAGGAAAAACTTAGCAGAGAATCTTCTCAGGAATTTCTTGTCATTGACTAAAGCTCCGTCCGGATACTCTTGGGCCTCGAGATATCTCTTAATTTCATGGAACCAAGGCTTGTCCACTACTTCTTCAGTATCGATCTCGTGACAGTAAGCTGGTTCGTCCATTCTCTCGATGGTGATCTGAGGAGCCTCATTATCCCCTCTGACTTTGAACATGGACGACATAGTTGCTAGCGCGTCCGCTAGTTGATTTTCCTCTCGTGGAAAATGCTCAAAGGTGATTTATTCCAAATGTGGGATCAATGTCAACACATGTTCTCTGTAAGGGATGAGATTATGGTGCTTCGTATCCCATTCTTCTTTGATCTGACTGATAACTAAAGTTGAATCTCTAAATACACTTAAGGAGTTTATTCCCAAATCTATGGCAGCTTTGAGACCCATAATACGTGCTTCATACTCTGCCATATTATTGGTACAGTTGAAACAAATCCTAGCAGTGAAGGGAGTATGACATCCTTCAGGTGATATGATCACAGCGCCTATGCTATTGCCGAGTGCGTTTGAAGCTCCTTCAAAAACCAAGGTCCATCGGGATCCTTGTTCAGGTCCGTCATATGGGCTTAGTTCTTAACACTTGTTTACCAACATGATATTTTCATCTGGGAACTCGAACTTCATGGACTGATAGTCATCCACATCCTGATGAGCAAGGTGATCGGATAGCACACTGCCCTTTATTGCTTTTTGGGTAGTGTATTGAATTTTGTATTCTGTCAGGATCATCTTCCATCTTGCTATTCTTCCAGAGAGGGTGGGCTTCTCGAATATGTATTTAATTGAATCCTTCTTGGATATCAATAAAGTAGTATGGGTCAACATATACAGTCTTAGCCGACGAGAAGTCAATGCCAGAGCACAACAAGTTTTCTCGAGCAGTGAATATCTTGTTTCACAGTCGGTAAACTTTTTGCTCAGGTAGTATATTGCATGCTCTTTTCGTCTAGATTCGTCATGTTGCCCCAGCACACACCCCATTAAATTTTCCAAGACAATTAGATACATGATCAAAGGTCTTCCCTTGACTGGCAGCATCAAAACGGGAGGCTCTTAAAGGCATTCTTTGATCCTGTCAAAGGTAGCCTGGAAGTCGTCGTTCCATTCCACCACTTGATCTTTCTTCAGTAATTTGAATATTTGTTCACAAGTAGCTGTTAGATGGGAAATGAACCAGGTGATATAGTTCAGGCGTCCTAATAATCCCCTAACTTCCTTCTCAGTGCTAGAAGCATGCATTTCTTGTATTTCTTTTACCTTTGTGGGGTCCACTTCAATACCTTTTCCGCTGACAACAAATCCTAAGAGTTTATCGGACCTCACTCCAAAAGTGCATTTATTTGGATTCATCCTTAGTTTGTATTTCTTCAGTCTTTCAAACAGTTTCTGCAGATGGTCAAGGTGCTTCTCTTCAGTTTGAGATCTAGCTATCATGTCATCCACATAGACCTCTATTTCGTGATGGATCATGTCGTGAAGTAGAGCTACAATGGCATCCTGATAGGTTGCCCCAGCGTTCTTCAACCTGAATGGCATTACCTTGTAACAGAAAGTACCCCCACTGTGTGACGATGGTCATTTTTTCCATGTCCTCAGGTGTCATTTTGATCTGGTTGTATCCAGAACCGTCCATGAAAGAAAATACTTTATGTTGTGTGGTGTTGTCAACCAGAATATCGATGTGGGGAAGTGGGAAATCATCCTTGGGGCTCGCCCTATTCAGGTCTTTGTAGTCCACACATATACGTACCTTACCGTCCTTTTTAGGAACTGGAACAACATTGGCTACCCATTATGGATAGGACGTGATAGCTAAGAATCTGGTATTGAACTGCTTCATGACTTCAGTCTTGATTTTCTCTGACATTTCTGGCCTCATGCGGCAGACATTCTGTTTTACCGGAGGGCAGTTTTCTTTTATCGGCAGACGATGGACCACTATGTCAATGTCGAGCCCTGGCATGTCTTCATATGACCAAGCAAAGACCTCAACATAGTCATGTAGTAACTAAGTTAAGCGCTTCTTGACACTAGGCTCCAGGTTGGCGCCTACCTTGACTTCTTTTTTGTCCTCTTCAGTACCTAAGTTAACAGTTTCAACCGACTCTTCGTGGGGCTGTATGGTCCTTTCTTCCTGTTGTAGTAACCTGGCTAGTTCCCCTGGTACCTCACAATCTTCCTCACCTTCGTCTTCGGCTTGGTAGATCGGATTTTCAAAGTCACAATAGGCCATAGCAGAATCGTTACCCATGGGATCCTGAGTGGATGTGGATCTACATTTTGATATATGAGTGTGTGTAAGAGCATAGCTATCTTTGATAAAACATAAAAAAATAGAAAAATAAGAACAAAGAGCATAAAACTTGCATGCAAAAACATTCATGATTTATTGATGACATATGAAGATGAAGTAACAACCCTCACAAATGGACCGTTGTGCCTCGGGTAAGACACAAGGTTTTAAAGTCTAAATTATTTTAATATTACAAGTCCAAAAATTTAAAAGACAATTACTCTTGAATAAAAGTAATATGGAAAAATTCTTTAGCCTTCCAATTGTTGAGTCCACCGCTGATGGTTGGGAAGATCCACTTGTCCAGGTTATAATCACTATCACTGTCTTCCAGAGCATTGACTCCATGGTCGCTGCTCCGCAAAGGTGGTCCCTCAGCACGAGCACGACGGACAGTTTTTTGGGCTCCTGAAGTAAAACCCAAACCAAATTTGTCAAATTTGTAGGGAATACCCGGAAGTTGGCCTCAAATGGTACACCCACCTTCTTCGACTACTGCCTTGGCATCTTTTAGAGAAGCCATCTTTAGTGGAAGTCTTATAACTTTTGGAGTCTTGGTAGTAGTCTTGGTTGTCGCGACTGTTTGTGGGACCTCCTCGAAATGATGACACGGGGTTTCGATGAACTCACCATCCATTTCCACGTACCTGAAAGAGTTTAGGTGACTGACCATATATTCCTCCTCTCCATGGACAATGATGATTTTCCCCTTGATTGGGTACTTCAACATCTGATGTAATGTAGAGGTGACACCACCAACGCCATGATTCCAAGGTCTACCCAATAAACAGGAATAGGAAGGGAGTATATCCATCACATAGAAAGTTGAATCAAAGGTCTGAGTTCCAACTTTGATGGGGATGTCCACCTCCCCGTGCACCATTCTCTTCGAAACATCGAAGGCCCTTACCACTATATTGATGGGTTTTAAGGTCAAACCTTCACAGTATAGTCTATCCAGATCCTTCTTAGGTAGCACATTCAATGATGAACTAGTATCTACCAGGACATGGGCCAAATTAGTGCCTCTGCATTCGACAGAGACGTGCAATGCATCATTGTGTTTCCTCCCTCTAGGTGTCGGATCAACATCAGAAAAGCCCAAACCATTATCAACTGTCAAACTAGCCAAACAATCTTCTAATTGGTCAACAGAGGTTTCCTGTGGCACATGGGCAATTTTAAGAAATTTCACCAAAGCCTTCGCATGAGCTTCGGAGCACAACAGTAAAGCTAGCATAGAAATCTTTGAAGGGATCTTCCTTAGCTGCTCGACTACATTGTAGTCGCTTTTCTTTATAATTTTCAAAATTTCTTCCATCTCCTTCTTGGAAGCCTCTGGGATAGATACTGACTGCGCCTTTGTCCGGACAGGCTCAACCAAAATGCCTTTGCCCCGAGTCTCGGTTGACTCGATGATAGGGGTGTCAGCAGGGTTAATCACAAGAACTGTAGTAGTAGTATCAGCAGGAACAAAAGCAGGAATGATCACAGGACCAGCAACAGCTTTCGGAGGAGAAATCTCAGGGGAGAACACTCTTCCACTTCTTGTTATTTTGCTGGTTCCCACAATGTTTCCAATGTCGGGGTCAGCCTTCTCAAAAACCAGGTCTTCATTAACCAGCCAATCTTGCTTGACATCGTGGTAGTAGACGTCACACCCATAGTTCCAGGGAACAATTTTGTCTGAGGAGTATGGGATTGGCCATATCATAGTAATTATCAGTGGAATCACCTTCGGAACAGATGTAATCCTAACGGGTCTTTTAGTGGAGACCTTGGGAGGATTGGAGGAAATGGTTATTATTGAAACATCCTCGTAAGAAATGGTTGGAACGGGAGTATTTTCAAACAAAATCTATTTTTCATCCATCAGGCGCTGGACACCTGTCATCAATAAATGACAACCAATCGGTAGAGATAAAAAGAGGTGGCAACCTTCACCACAACCCAGAAATAAACCGGCCTTCAACAGGTTCCTCTTGACGGTCAGGAGGGGAGTAACAAGTTCATCAACAACAGTAACAAACACATCATCTTCAACAACGTTAACACCATGGCCGTGCTTGGGCATAGGAGCAATGATAACATTTGGAATCTCAAGGGCGTCAAATTTAATTTTCTCTTCCTCGAGAAGGTCTTGCGCCTTGTTTTTCAAAGCCCAACAGTCATTTGTATCATGACCTGGACTTTCTGAATGGTAAGCATAACGAGCATTTGGGTTGTAATGGGGAGAGGCAGTGTTGGGATTCTTTGGAGCTTCCCCAAAATTACCAGATTAGGTTTCAACAAATATGGCAAGATTTGAGACAATGTCATATTTATTCAGGTAAACTGTCTTACCGGCCTTTCCGTTCTAGACTAATTGTTCCTTTGTTGAGTAGGTGCAGGCTTAGAGATCACGATAGCCCCTACCATTAGATGGCGTTCAGCTCTATCTTGATTCCTATGGTTATATGCAACACTGACCTCCTTCTTTCCGGTAAAGGGTTTCTTCATCGTGCTCGAGGATGCATCACTTTGAATTTTTCCACTTTTTATACCCGCTTCTACCTGTTCACCAGTCATGATTAATTCGGTAAATCCAGCCGAGGAACTTCCAATCATATGTTTAAAGAATGGACCAGATAGCGTGCCTAAGAACATATCCACCAATACCTTGTCAGATAGAGGGGGTTGGACTCTTCCCGCAAGATCCCGCCATTTTTGAGCATAGGTTTTGAAACCTTCACCCGCACCCATGGACATGCCTTGCAACTGTGTCCGAGTTGGAGCTAAGTCAGTATTATACTGGTATTTCTTGTAAAAGGCGACAACCAAGTCTTCCCAATTGCAAACATTGGTCCCTTCCAACTGATAGAACCAATCCAACTGCATCCCCGACAAGCTTTCTTGGAAAAAATGTACCCATAGGTTCCTATCGGCAGTATGGGGTTGAATTTTCCTGACGTATGATCTCAAATGCAGCTTTGGACAAGAGACACCGTCATATTTAGAAAAAATGGGGACCTTAATTTTCTGGGGGATGACAACCCCTGAGACGAGTCCTAGCTCTTCAAAATCCAACCCAGGTGCCCTCTGGATCTCCATAGCATTGAGGCAATATTCCAACTGTTTGTATTTGTCGTCAACTGGAAGATACTGCTCTTCAGAGTAGTCAACCTCTTCTTCCTCTTCAGATTCAGGACGGTCAGTCACTTCCTTATTTTTCCCTTCTTGATTGTCCCCTTCACCCGATGATGTTGCGAAGTCTAGGGTCCGTCTGGCTGGTCCTTGGAACCTTCTTCCTAGATTCAAAACACCGATGAATTTCTTCGCTTTCTTCTTCTTTTCTTTGATCAGCAAAGTTTTCAACTCCTCTTTTCCTTTTGCCAGAGTCAAGAAAATTTGTTGAAATTGAGCGTTCTGCACTTGAAGATCTTTTATTGTCTGTTCAATATCAATCTCACTGAAATAAACAGTAGAAAGATAAGGAGACCTATTGTAAGAAACTTGTTTGTGTTATGATGAATGAAGATGCATATGCAAATGATTTCAAGGAAATTAGAGATTTAAATTCGCTTTAGACGAAAAGGAACACACGTTAAATTAATAAATCCAACTTTGAGTACATCATGCCTCTTTGGGCTCACAATTGAAAGAAATAAAATACAAAAACTCCTAAGACAAAAAATTTGAGCGCGTCCTCTTTGGTGCGATGTAGGCGTTCAGACTCCGCTCTTCATGAAGCTGCTTGGTGAGTTCCATAACTTTCTTCTCACTGGCATAGAATTGATTCTCAAAGGTGTCTCATTCTTCCTTGATCTAATCCATGACTTTTGCAACTCTTCGAAGCTTGTTGGCATATCAGGATGAGAAATGATGTAAGGTTCGTCTTCTCGATCAACAGACTCTGAGATCACTGGCAGTATAGAAGCGTATGGCATTATAAGATTTTGAGCCCGAGCTCGTACCCATCTGAGATAAGGCTCCAAAGGGATGGAGTTTTTGCATCCCAAAGTACTGCTATCAGTCTTCTTTACCATGCCCCAAGCGCAAATGAACCTCTGGTGATGACTTTGCAGGTCATTTGAATAGTCAAACACGATACCCTGGAAGAGCATTTCGTGGGGACCATCCCTCCGAGCGCAACCGAACTGACGTAGGGCCAAAGAAAGGTTGTAAGTGATGCCTCCCTTAATGCCAAGAAGTGGCACATTAGGGAATTCTCCTCATTAATCAATAAAAGAGATATCTTCTTGAGAGCGAGGGCACCAATAGATATCAGAGTGGGAAAGCGACATTATCCTTTGATTCCACCTCAAGCCTGATTCATTCTTCAATGTTGACCGATGGAGGTGCGAAATAAACCACCGATAGAGCAAAGGCGTACAACACATAAGATTCCCTCGTTTCTTCATAGTACAAGTGTGGAGTGAATGAAGCACGTCACCGAGCAATGTAGCAAGGAAGATGTTGATGGCACTGGCATCTATAAACTGGTATGAATTGGGAAACATAACCAATCCATAGATTAATAGAGCTAGGACATCTTCAAAGGCATGGTAACTCATGGCATCTAAGAATATCTGAGCTTTCTTCATTAGAAAACTTGCAAGGAGATCCTTGACTCCACTTCTTCTTTCCCAATTGGATTCGATGTCAGATGGCTTCAAATGCAAGGCTATGGCGACACTTTCAACAATTGGATCTTGTTCTAGGCCGATAAAAGGTACTTGCTCCAATATAGGTGACCCAAGTATTTTGGAGAACTCTTCCAGCGTAGGCACTAACTGGTAATCTGGGAAAGTGAAGCAATGGTGTTTAGGGTCGAAGAACTGGAACAGAACACTCATGAGACCTTCGTCAATCCTGGTAGTAACCAAACTGAGTAAATGACCATATCTCTTGTTGAACGATGAGCTCTCGGGAACCCTCAGGACAATTTCTTTAAGCTTAGGAGGGACCTCTACAAAATTGATTCAGATGGTCTTTCTGCGAGTTGAATCCATACCCTACAACACAAAAGGAAAGATAAATCTCTAGCCCCTTGAAATGGTTAGAATGTATGTTATGATGTTCATGATGTTATAATTATACTTTGAAATCACAGACATATCAAGCAAGTCACACCAAAGACCCTAGGTTTTAATGGCTTGCGTGAGTCTTTAAAGGTAAGTACCCTCTTAAAGTTTAGTTGGCTCAACTTGTCCTATTAAAAGTAACGGGTTCTAAGGAGTCTCATATCACTGACCTTTCTTTTAGGAATTGTTCTAGCTCAAGCACCAAAGTATTGCTGCCAGAATATCCCAAAAGTCCAATCTCAATGAGTGTAGCATCGAGTATCAACCAAGCTTCGGTCGGAACCAACGTCGGCCATCTCACTACTTTCTAGTGGCTTAGGATGAGTCAATTAAAAGGTTCTAAAGGTTAGTTAGCGCTTAATGACACTAAGGAAGCCTAATGTTATCCTTGACTGACTCAAGGAACATTAGTACAAGCTAAAGTATCATGCTAACGTAGCTATCACTTCGTCTATATCGGTCTACGCCGTACAACTTCCATGATTTATTGCTACTTACTCAAAAAGGTACCCCAGATCCGGGTGTAGGATCTTTAACAATAACCCAAACAAGGACCCAAAATGTAAAGCATACAAGTCAAACAAATAAAGCAAGTAAAGATGATCTAGCCCTAAGGTAACCCCACTTTTTTAGTTTTTCCCCAGCAGAGTCCCCAGTTCTGTAACGCGGTGGGAGAAATGACTTGGTTATTTTGCATTTGATTGCAATTGTGCGGATAGCAAGAGTCGCCACCGACTTTTCTTTTATCCAAAAGGAAAGACTGAAAAGAACAGGAAAGACCTTTCGAGATATTTTCTTGAGTTCGGGGGGTAGGTTATGAAAAGGGAAGGCGTTAGCACCCTTTTCATCCGTAGTTATCTACGGGATCTTAGTTGCTTGCTAGATCACTTGCTTTTGTTTGAAAGTGTGTTTGTGGGTTTTGAAAAATAATGTCTTTGTAATGGATCTCGTCTCTATAAGAGCGTGTACAAAGTGTTTTGTCTTTTAAAAAAAATGTTTCAAAGTGAAGTGTTTAGTGTATAAAATGTTTTTGTTGTGAGCAAGCGAGCAACTAAAAGTAACCTACCTACTCAAAAGGTCTAATGTTCTTTTCCTCCTCCTTTAGATGTTGATATCTTACCATTGATTTGGTAAGAAGCCCCATCGTTGGATGTGAAGGGACGGGTACGGGACGTTTATGTAGTCATAGAAGGCAACCTATGAGACGTTTTGGCAATTTTTCGTAAGGGACTAGATCGTTTTACCAAAGGAAATATCGAGGGACATTGAGGGACTATGATCTTTTTTATCAAAGGGTCTTTGCTAAAGCGTCCAATATTCGAGGGACATGACTGTTTCCCGAAAGGCAATAAATCGGGATTATCCTAAGGGTGCTAGTGTGTAAGTGTGTTTGATTTACATGCATTTGTCTTGATTAGGGTTATCTATTTGTTGATTTTTTGTCTTGCCATACACACCCTAATTACTAGCATTTATACTTGAAAACAATAAATTGCCGAAATGTAAAGTTCCTACGCTATTACATTATTTAGGGACGGGGGTACAAATTTACAATAGGGGGTTTGCAAGAATTTAAATCCTATTTTACTATTACAAAAATATTGAAATGTATAATATAAGAAGAAAAAAAGGATTTGTTTTGAAAGTGGTTTTTTTTCTTCTTAATGAATAATAAAAATAAAAATAAAAATAAAGAAATAAATTAATTAATAAAAAGGAAATATTTGTATGTATTTTTTATATTAATAAAAAGAGTATTGATATTGAAAATGATAAAAAGGGAAAATAATGAGAGATAGAATCAGCGTGCTGCTGCAAATAAAACAAAAGGGATCAGAAGTTCTGATGCCAGACGCTCTGCGACTCAGAAAGAAACATCAGTGGGAATCAGAAGTTTTGGGTTGATACACTCTGAGGTCCTGCAAGAAACGTTAGAGGGAAAGAAAATAGAGGTTCTGGGTGGTGTTTAGACAGTGAGCAAAATGGTAGAAGTTCGGTGTCAAGTTAAACAGTGGGTGAAAAGTCAGCAGTTCTGTGTTGTGTTAGCAGTGAGTAAAAAGTCAGAAGTTCTGTTACCGTATCATAACAGTGTAAAAACCTAGAAATTCTGGTGTGTTAAAACAGTGAGAAGAACTCAAAAGTTATGTGTTGTGCTAAACAATGAGTGAAAATCTGAAGTTCTGTGTTGTGTTAAACAATGAGTGTAAATCAGAAGTTCTGTGTTGAAACAATAAGAAATACTAGAAGTTTTCGTGTTAAAAAGTGAAGAGAAACTCAGAAGTTTTGTCTTACATTTCAACTCTTTCCTCATATTAATCAGTATATCAACAATTATTAAGTTTATAAAAGCAAATCAAAAGGATAAAATCACAGCAGTTTATAGACGTTCTAATTCTAATTCTGAGCCTAGCTTATTCAAGAAGTTCTGGTCCATAGTTTTTTCTATTCATTCAACGATATGGACAACATCAATACTATGATATTTACATATTTAATGATGTTCTGAATGAAAAGATGAAAAGTCAGAAAGACTTACCTTGAATCTGGAACGTGTATTTGGAACTTGAGCTACTGCCTTCAGACGTTCTGGAACGGAACAGGAAATGCTATATTTTTTGATTCAAAAGGAAGAACAAAGGTTTTGGTTTTGTTTGGAAATTCTGGATTTGTGAAGGTTTTACTGTTTTCTTTTCTCTCCTTGATGATTCTCTCACTCCATAATCCAGCCCCTTGAACGTGTGATGGAGCAACTTATTTATAGATGGGTTTGCTGTGGTTTTGGGGGGGAACAAATGGGATTTTTCACCTTTTGGCATACTGTTCCATTACTTTTAAAACACAGTTTTTGCATGCTAATTTGATGCAATTCTGGGGATTGAGAAAAACGCAGACGTGGACTAGATCAACAAGACCTTGGAGTGTTGTGGCAGCTGGTGGTAGGACTGTACTACAGCAGTGTAGCAGGTTGCTCAAACGAGGTTTTGGGATTTGATAATGTTCTGATCGCAGAAGACCATAGTGAGATTCGAAGGGTGAGGCTATGATCGAAGCATAGAACACAACCTCCATATGCTGAAGAGTCACGTTCTGATTGATGAGTCATGTTCTGAACCATATTTGTAAATTCTGATTGCACTTGCGTGAAGGCTGGCCCAGAAGTTCGGAAGTATCATATTCTCTTAACACTTAGAAAATTTTCTAAATGTTTAGAAATTTGATTTTTCAAAGTAAATTCTGACTTCTGATTTTTGATGAACCAATTTCATGTCTTGATGAAATATAATTGTTGAAACTTGATTTTTGATCTAAAAAGTCAAAGTTTGACTTTTCAGTTTGCTTTTGACCATTTTGCCCTTGTTAATGATTTTCTTTGAAAATTGTAATTCAACACTTGAAACTTGATAGAAGCAAACCTGAGGGTCCAGGATGATCCTTTGAGAAATTAAAGGGCAAGTTTTGGGGTACAATAGTACCAAATCGGAGTTTCTCCGATGGGTCTTCAAGCTCTCAGGTACTGTGTACTCGATCTCTTCTTCTTCTCTTCTATTCTGAAAATTCTAATAGAAGATGAAAACTCAGTTTCAGGGTGCAGGCCCAGCAGTTTCCACTCGTGGTGAACTAGGAGGTTTGTCTGAAGTTTATGGTGGTTTTGTGGTACATGAAGGATAGTCACGGTGGAGGTGAAATAGGTCGATGCAGGGACATGGCTTATACAATGAGGAGGAAGTAAAGGCTTAAGGGAGAGGCTTGTGTAGTGAATGGTATATGCAGAGGGGTTTTGAGAATTGATAAATGTAAGTTTTTTGTGTGTATTTCTAACACTGTTTTCTGTAAAATTTTGTATGCAGGGTGAGTTTTGGAGAGTGATTTTGAAGGTGATAAAACAATGGTTTTTTCTACTATTTTTCTTATGTGAACAACAGTTTTTTTTAGATCTCTATTCTGTTGTTTTTCCTCTATATCAGTAATTTTTCTTTTCAATGGACTCTCTTCTTTCTGTATTATCTAAAGTAGTTTATATAAGTGAGAAAAGGTGAAAATTGGGAGGGAAAACTTCATGAGTTTGAAAATAATTTGTAAGCTGATTTTTGCTTTTCTGATTCAGGTTAGATTTAGCCTATTTGTGTGCAATGTTGACAGGTTTTGGAAGGGAGTGCACAGCAAGAATTAGGACAACATTGCAACAGTTTTTTGTAGTCTTATGGCCTGATTTTTTTGACTGTTTTGTGTTGCTATTTTGTGCAGGTTTCTGGAAGATTTTAGAGTGACATAGGGCAGCAATAATAGATAAAGTAGGGCAACATAGGACTGCTTTGACAGCAGGGTGCTTGGGCTGGTTTTGAAGGGCTTTAGGGTAGGTTTATGTAGCATAGCAGGTTATTTTTGTAGCAGGATTTGCAGGGCTGAATTTGGTGGTTCAGCATGGCTAGATAGTAGCTAGTGCATGGCTTTGTAATGTACTATTTTTCTTGGAAGCAGGGTTGGATGATTCATGTTTTGAAAGCAGGTTGAAGGTTCGAGTCAAGGATGATTCAAGTTAAGTTATAATTCAGCTTGACTGCATTTTTCCTCCGTTTCTTTGGGTATTTTCTTTTAAATCCAGTTTGCAATTTAGTCAGCTCAATCTGATATGTTTTGTAATACTTCTTAAACTGAACTGAACTTTTCTTGAATGGACAAGTGTCAACCACATTTTAACTGTGTTGACCACATACTTGTGTTGGTTTATGCAGACTAGTGCAGACATATTTTTGTGTATTATTGTTGTAGGTTTGCCTAGCACATGAAGATGACAGGTTGGCATCACAGATGAAGCATGTCATGTTTGGAAGTTCTTAAGACTTCCTTGGTCATGGAGAAACATAGGAGTCAAGATGAAATGGAATGATCAAAGAGTTGAGAAATTATATGTTTTAGGAATTAGGAAAATCAGAAGTCTAGATCCTTTAGAAATCAATACCAATTTCCTTGTAAATTTCCCCCTTATCTTCTTATAGCAACTTTGTGTTGGACTTTGTACCATTGTAATTACATCTTGTAGCTTAGATGCAATATGCCTTGTAACAATTTAGAGACCAAGAAACTTGTACCAACTTGAAATCTAATGGGATTTAAATTTATTTTCCCTCCATTTTGCCAATCTGAATGTGTCCATGGATATTTGTAATTTCTTGCTTTATTATTGGTTTTAATGTAACATGGCATGATGTAATTGAGGAATGAAAATGAAGTTGAATGGATCTTAGATGATGTTGAAACTTGTAAATCTTGAATGATATTTAAATTGAACTTGGAATCCCTTTGTACCATGCAATTTCAACTAGAAAGAAACATTTACATGCGTGGTCCATATGCCAAAACTTGGTTGAAAAACACAACCATATTCTTTTGTTCAAAGTATTCATAATGGGAGTTGATGAATGAACTTAATGTATATTGAATGAATTTTCAGTGAATCTTGAATTAATTTGACCTTTGGATGACCCTGAATTAAATCTGAATGTTATATTACTTAAATCTCAAGAAATCTAAGTGTCTTTTCTTTCCAACCTCACGAGCCTCAATCAACTTCGATAACATTTGATCCAAGCCTAAACTTGAATGAATGCCTCAAATTACGCTTTAATTCTCAAATGAATTCATCTTGTCTTGACAAAGTCTTCTTCAATTGATAACCCTAGCTTCTCAGTTAAACCCTTGATAAATCCCAGTGATAAAAGATGGTTTAAGATGCGAAAGAAATTCCAAAACCCCAGTCCAACCATATTTGATAAAGAAACCAATTGAATTAATCTCGAATGAAGTAGAAAGCCTCAAAGCATAAGGAAACCCTAATGTATGACTGAGAAACCTATGAGATGGTAACTGAGGAGAAAACCCTATTTTTTAGTCACACGTAGGGAAATAAACCCAAATCCAAGATCTTGATGAATTTGAATGAGAAATGACCTCGTACATGGATGAATAAGAAACTCATGATAATCATACTTCAAAACCTGATTCCATTGTCCACTGCCCAAGGAGGAGCCAAGGAAATAAATTGTAGAATGTAGAAGCCTCAAACCAAAATTGAACCCTACTTAGGACCACCACTGATGCTTCGAACCATTACCTTATTGAAATGAGGGAATGATATGTGAATGACCTAATGAGAATGATGCAAATGAAATGCAAAGCCTAAGTCAGATAAAAGTGAAAAGGTAGGACAGATTTGGGGTATGACATGAAGAGACTATCCTAAGGCATAAAGTAAAAGCTAAGGTAGGAAAGGTCTGACCAAACAAGAATCTAACACTTGACATAATAAAGTCAATATAGAATTTTTATCCTTTGGATTAAAGCCACAAGCATAGAATAGACCAAGAGCATGCCAATCATCAATGTGAAAATAAATCAAAAGCAAAGAAGTACAAAAGAAACCAAAGGTATTAAAACCCAGAGCAAGGTCTTCAATATTGAACCATATGCCATATAGATCACTTTAGGCCAACCAAAGCAAGGTCTTAAATTTTGATGATTATCCAACCATACTTGGATCTTTACATGTGAAGTGAAGTTATTTTAAATAATGAGAAGAGTCCATAACAAAAAGAACCACTTCAAAATATTGAAAATTGATAGAGTTATGCATTTGTGGCCATAGAATCAAGGACTTGCCAACTTAGGTCAAACCACTTGGATCAACTTTGAATATTTTGAACTTTTCTTGCAAATTAAGGCATGATGAATCACATTAGACCTTGAAATTATATTTTATTGAAGCACACTTGATGATGAAGCCTATGTCTTGATGAAACTTGTTGAAGAAAACATGGAAATAAACACATGAACCTATAAAGCTTTTTGATGAATTCAACCATTAACTTTGAGACAAACTTGAACAAATGAACTTGAGAGAAATCTAAAACCATAGCACTTTGATGATAGGAACATAGCCTTGAAATTCAAGCTTTTTAAAGTCCAATGAATAGCCAATTGGATGAAGATCAATCTTCAAAACCCTAGCTTAGGAGATGAGAGAGATGCACTTGGCTCTATACCTACAATGTACAAAGCATAAAAGAAAACACATACATCTTTTTGTATTTTGGTTAAGGGTTTGTAAACATAAAATACATATTAACAAAATACACAATTTAATGTGCTTGGTGATTCCTCAAGGGCAAGCTTAAAGAATAGGAGAGAGTAGAAAAGATGACCAACCCAAATGTTTGATCTTAATGTATTGTGATAATATGAAATGATAGAGGATATTAGGGAAAAAATTGAGAGTATAACACTATATATACATTGGCTCTTCCCTTTGTAATCTAATTAATTCATTCTATTTTGCATTATTTGGTCCAATGAACTTCATTATCACATTCCCTAGTGTGTAATATTGTTTGTTGGAAATGAAAATATACATTGAGCGATAGGTGAAGATATTCGTAAAAAATTGAAATGGTATAACTAATCAATTACTTATTTGAAATGATTAACTGAAAAAGTCTAATCCCAATCATATTTCCTTAACTTTTATCATATTTTGTTGTACAGTTATGTTATTTAAGCTTACAACAAAACCAATTTCTCATCCCTATTTAGAAATATATAAGGATATTAAATAGTTGAAGTAAACACCTAGTCCATGTAAATATGATAATACACAATACTTTAGTATTACAATAAAACTTTTATAAAATGACATTGTAGTAGGGTCTTCAGCTGCTTTTTTTAACATAACGGTAGTTTATATGTTTTCTAAGCACTTTTGTTCCTATTTTACTTTTTATATAAATTTATTTTTTATTGTTCACTTGTTACTATCTCTTTAATTTGTTTTAATTTATTCATATTTGCATGCGACGCACAATCTCAAGCCGCCAACTCCTTTTTGATGTAGAGATAAAAAGGATCGCTAGGAAGAATTTGAGAAAGGCTAGGAAGATATAACAAGACTATAAAGGTATTGTCATCATAAGTATAGCTGCAAACATTGCGATAGAAGGGAAGTGAAACATGGGAGTGACATTCACCATGGGTGGAAATATGATAGCTGAAGCAACATGGTCTTAAAAGATTTACAAGAATCCAGCTTATGCTAAAGCGAAAGGGATGTTGAGTGCTTAGAATTTGCAAATGCAGACTCTATAGTCAAGGGGACTTCTGCGAAAAGTCCACATTTGTGTGTCACATCACTGAAGAGTGTGAAAGCTATGGTGGAAGGTGGAAATACCAAAAAGTGTAGGCAATTGTTGGATTTACCTAAAAAGAAGGAGAGATATATGTTAGGGTACAAACCTACCAAGGAAAAAAGGGAAGGTCTATTTTTTGTCCTAGAAGATAGAGCTCCACCTAGTGAAAGTATACCCATATGTGATATTCAAGATACCTTTTAGAGTGTTGGGATTATTTATGTTAATATAATGGCTATTGTTGAAGATGATGATGTTGGTGATGATGCACCATTTCCCTCATAATGCAAACCTTAACAATTGGAAGATCATTGAATTTCCCGTGATTTTTGATTCATGCTCAAAGTAACTATGTGTTTCAAATCATTTTTCTCTAGCCAAGGCTTAAGTATATCTTACTAGGAAACTTTTGTTTCAATTTAATACTTATTATAAATGAATCCATTTAATTTAATTGTCTCAAATCTTTCTTTCCTTTTATTATTTACTTTATTAAAATGACAATTCTTTTATATATATATATATATATATATATATATATATATATATATATATATATATATATATATATATATATATATATATATATATATATATATATATATATATATATATATATATATATATATATATATATATATATATATATAAGAATTGTCATTTTAATATATTTGCTTTTTTCCTTTTTCTTTAAATAAATATTAAACAATGCATATCACAAAATGAATCCATTCAAAAAAAAAAAACAATGTTAGAACCCAATGTAACTTTGAATTCTTAATTAATCATGTCGGCAAAGATTGTGAGGATGACTGTGAGCTTCCCCACGAGCTAATGAATTTTCTTGAGCATGAATTTAACCACATCGAGAATCACTTACATTGATCAATTTAGGAACTAAATGTCATACCTTAATTTTTACCCCTAAGATCCCACCTATCATACTAATGCATCTCATCAAGATCACAAACTTGGTAACCTACCAACCCTCTTGTCTTTGGGTTAGTTGTGTGGGAGATCACCAAGCACCCTTTGCATTTTCTTTTATCCTTGTTTTTACTTACTTTTATGCTTTACTAACCCTATTAAAAATACAAAAAATATGCTTTGTTTCATTTTCTTGTTTTTGCAAGGTAGGGCTTTTTCAATAAGATATCAAGATGGTTTCTATATTTAGGGTTTTTTGTCCTTCAAGTCAAAAATCGGTCAACCATTGGTTCTCAAGAGCTTCAACTTCAAGGCATGAACTTCAATCTTAGGTCACATTCATGTCAAACTTCATTCAACATCAATTGATCAAAAGAACTTCAAGTTTGGTGCTTGATTTGCAAGTCAATTCAAGATAGGTTCACTATTTATTTCCACGCCCTCTTCATCATTTCTCTCAAGGTTTCTTCAAGATTAATCAAAGGTCATTTAAGGTTACCTCATTTTGAGTTCATATGATCATTCTTGTGCCTTGAAGTGCAAGAAAACATCAAAAATGACAAGTTGGAACATGGTGGTTTGAGCTAAAATTCAAGTATGGCATGCATTTAGTCCAAACACCATAACTTCCTCAATTCTCAAAATTTATGGGCGGTTCTTTTTTCCAAATGTCAAGAATGATGTTCACTACAAATTTAATTCAGAGTTTAAACATCATTTCAAGATCTAAGTCCCTTAAATCTTGAAAGCCATTTATGCACAAAATCTAGTTCATGACATGTTTGACCTAATGTCTAGCCTAAAATTTTAGGTCATGACCCCAACATTCAACTCATTTCATTTTCAAATTAAGTATCCAATTAACCTGGTTCTTTTTGCATTGTGTTCTACTCCCTGAAAGGAACATTTGGAAAAATGAAAATCACAAAACTCATTAGTATATTTGATTTGGCCTAAGCATGAACACGTTATCATGAACTTTGTTTGTACCAAGTGACCCGTAATTAGAAATTACCTAAAATTCGAAGGAGACCACTTTGCACATGTGCAAACTTGTTTAACATGATGAAACACATTTGGTACAATACAAAACGTCTGGAATAGCTCAGCAAACCACACATTCCATGCTTCATTTCATACGGTTTAGATCTAGAATTTTCCAAACTTGATTCACACGATTTAAGAGCATTTTGGCATGTATGATGAGCTCACTCATTTTCCTATAAATAGAGCTCATTTCTGCACTGAAAATGAAGCTTGAAAAGCCAAAAAACCTTTACTATTTTGAAGCTAAAAAACCTCTAAAAACCAGAAGATCAAAATACCATTTTCTATTCATTTTAACTTTGTTTCTTCACCCAGAATCCATCATCGGGTTACTCTGAAGCTAACTAAGCATTACAGAACCTAGTCGTGACCTCTAAGTTCCAACTTGATCTCACCATTTTCAGCACTTCTGAGCTTACTTCAAACGGATAGCTACGAGTTTCATTTTCACTCAAACAAGTTACCGTTCTCTTCGTCTTATTCTTTTGAGTGAAAGTCCTAACCTAACTAAGATTTATTGTTGTTGTTTGTCATTTCATTTTGTTTTAAAATTCTTAGGGTTTTTGCATGTTTTTACAAATTTTCCTTGCTCAAATCAAATAAATTGATCTTGAGAAAGGAGACATGAACGATGAAGTATGACTAAGCTTGCACTCTGAGTGTTTGAGCTTAAAATTATAGTTCATGATGTAGTCAAATTGGGGGTTCTAAGGTTGGAGAATAAGTTGCTTCATGCACTTCAGAGGAAAATTCAAATCCTCAGCTAATCAGATCCAGTCACGCACCCTAGCCGTTGGTCCTTTTATTTATTTTGATTTAAATTTCTTTTAATTTCATTTTCTTTCAAAATTAATAAAAAATAGCTCCATTAGTATTTTTCACTCCAATTTTTTTTCATAAATTTCTAAAAACATATTCTACCTTGTGTGATATTTTCAGATTTTAAAAATAATATTTAGCATTTTTTCTATTTTATTTTGTTCTCTTTTTTAAATGATTTTAAACAGTTTTTTCTCATTTATTTTGAAATATTTTAGATCCAATCTTTTGAGATCTTGATACTTGAAGTTTTCTTGATCTTCGATAATTTTCTTAAGCACTTATTTGATATTTTGATGCTTCCTTTAAATTTTCCTTTTTATTTCCCTTTTAAAACCTTTTTAATTTAATTTTATTTGATTTTTGATCTATTTTTGTTTGACTTCTATTGACCTAGATCATGACACATTTGACCAAATGCTTCATCAATATCAATGGACTTTGTATGATACTTTAGATGCATGAATCTTCATCATTTCAAACTTATCATTAAATGATCATTTGGATCATTTTGGTACTTTGGATTGATGATAGGTTTATCTCATTGAAATATCAAGTTAGGTGATTGAAATTGATGATAAATTGACCTAATGTTGTGATTCAATTTGGTTGTTCGTCTCTCTTCATCTCTTTCTTCTTTTGTTTTGATTAATTGGATGATGATATATTAATCTTGTTCAATTAGGTTTAGATTGATGTTTGATGAACTTTCATCATTTCAAATCTACCATCAAAGGATCATTTAATCACTTTTGGTACTTTGAATTGGTGATAAGTTTGTCTCAAGGTATTATGAATAATTTGATTGAAGTAATGATCTAATCTTCTTTCCATTGTGGTTGATCACTTATCTCTTCATCTTTGTCCTTTTGTTTTAAATCACGGTGTTGCATTTTTTTTGGAGAATGACTTTGTATATTTCTTTAACATGCACTACACCAACATTGCTACTTCTTAGCCTCAGATAAGTACAACTTCTACATAAGTTCGCTTACAATTTCTTAACATAGCACTAAATTGTCCCGAATCAGATTATTTACTAATAAATTAACATTGACTCAATATTATTGTGCTAACTTTACTTTTTCACACTTTTACATTAATGTCATTTAAATTTTTTCCCTTTACTTTAATGCAATTTAATTTCTTGCCATTTATATTTCAAGCACTTTACATTTCACGTCATTTACGTTTCATGCCATTTATTTTTGTACCTTTTCCTTTTGTCCCTTGGGGTTTTCTTTTTATTTTGATTAAAAGACATTAATAAAGGCAAAACCTTAAAAAACCTCTAATGTGTTCTTGGACTATTGGTTATATTCTTTTGTTTGAGGAATTTTGGACTTTGGACCTTGGACTTAGGAATTATATTTCCATTGGATTGCAGTGGTCTTCTGATGCTTGGAATTTCATCTGATGCATTGAGCTTCACCTTAGACTTTAGACCTTCCTCTGATACCTTTGGATCTCATCTGGTGTTCTATTATTTCATTTGATGTCGTGTGTGTGATGCGGTGGAAGAACTGACTTGAGATTTTGCATTTTGTGTTTGCAAATATTGCGGTTTAGCAAGAGTCACCACCGACTTTTATTTTATCCAAAAGGAAAGGTAAAAAAGCACAGGAAAGACCTTTGAGATTTTTTTTGGGTTCGGGGGGTAGATTATGAAAAGGGAAGGTGCTAGCACCCTTTTCATCCATGGTTTTCCATGGGCTCTTAGTTACTTATTTTAGATCACTTGCTTTCCTTTTTCAATTGTTTGAATGGTGCTTTGTGTGGTTTTGAAAGTATTTTGAAAAGAGACCTTTATTTAGGCAATCTTTGTAATGATTCTTGTTTGTAAGAATGTATACAAAGATGTTTGTCTTTTGAAAAATGTTTCAATGTTTTGAAAGTTGTTTGGAAATTATTTTGAAAGTGTGTGTGTTTGTTTGAAAATAACAAGGATTGTTTGAAAGAAATCAAGTAACTAGAAGCATTCTACCCTACTCAAAAGTCTTTCTTGTACATTTTTATTCCTTTGACATTGTTGACCTACCATTGTTTTGGTAGACAACCCTATCTTTGGATGTTAAACGGGACGGGCGTGGGTCATCATATGACCATGATAACAATATTTCCAAGTATCTTAGCAAGTTTTGAGGGACTAAGATCATCTTTGTTTAGGCAACCAAGATAGCGTCATCGAGGGACTATGATCTTTTGTTTTATTTTGTTTTGCCAAGATACCTAGCATGCATACCATGGCCATGTTTTAAGGCAACCAAGTGGGTGAAACCCTAGAGGTGCTTGTGTGCAATGTGTTGTCATTTTTCATGCATTTTTGTCTTGTCTTAGGTCATGTCTATTTGTTTGATTCTGTCTTATCATACAAACCCTAATTTACTAAACATGCATATAATGCGATAAATTGCGTAAAGTAAATCTACACTATTACAACAATATTATGGGAAGGGGGATACAAGTTTTGAATGGGGATATTAACACAAAATAAAACCCTAATTTACTATTACAACCCAATTGAATATTGTACAAGTAAATAAATAAACAAATATTTAAATATGCAATAAAATGTAAATATGCAAAAATATTTTTGTATTTATTTTATGTATGTAAAAATAAATTATTTAAGTCCTAAAAATAAGAGAAATTATATTGTTATTTTTGGAAGGGTGAAAAACCCTAATTTTTTATTAAAGAAAAATATATGTTTTCTATTATTATTCATTTGTCCAATTTTTACAAGAAATAATAAATAAAAATATTTACAAGTATTAAAAAATAAAATATGTATGAAAATAATATTTTATGTGTGAAAAATAATAATATAAAAATGCATGGTATTTTTAAATGTTTTTACTATTTTTTTAAGAAAATGAAATTCTATTTATTCTAATAAACTATTTTATTATTCAAAAAATAAAATAAAAATAAAATAAAAATGCAAAAAATAAAGAAAATATTTTTGGGATTTTTTAATGTTTAGAAAAAAAAATATTAAAGTCAATAAACATAAAAGAAATAAAAAAATATGCAAAATATAAAAAAATGCAAGGGGGGTGCAAATAAGAAATAAGGGGTGTGAAAAGTAGGACAAACAGGCCCAAGGCGCGCCAGGCCCAGAACCTGTCGTCCCTGTCCTCCAGCCAAACAAACGTGCGCGCTTCTGTGCTTCAACCTGTAACTCTTGCATACGTGCACAAAAACAAAATCTTGCAACATAAAACTTGTAGCATTTTTTATCACGATTCCAATGATATAAGATTTGAAACCTAACTCTAAGAAACCAGGGAGAATTTCAGTGGCCCTAATTCCTGACCTAATTTTTTCATGAACTTCAACAATCAAATACTCTTAGCTCAGTTAATATAAATGACAACTATGCATATGTACAACTTAAGCAAGTTAAGGACTACATTTTTGCTTCACAAATCGTGACCTAAGGATGCCTAAATAGAGAGATAGAAACTTGAAAAATACCTTGTTCAGTTGAGTTTGAATATGGCAATGTGGGAACTTTGAGTGAGGCCTGAGGATCGTGTGAGCTTCGTTGAAGTTCCCTCAAGCTTCTCCAATGCTCAGCTTTCCTTGTAGATGCTTGAATCTCCCTGTAGAAGTCAACCTGCAAACCTTCAAAATGAAAATGGTGAAGTGTGAAACTGAGCTCACAGTTGCAAGATTAATGCTTGGATAGCTTGGATGTGATGTAGGGAATATGTTTCAAGGGTTGAAAGGAAAAACACAAGAGCAAGTTTTGAAATGGCAAGTGTTTTGCAGAAGATGCTTTGTTTGGGCATAAAAGAGTGATTTTGGTGTTTAAGAGTGTTTTGGAGGTTGTGAATTCGTGCTTAGGCTTGTAAAAAAGTTCTGAAGTTGATTCAAATGATGCTAAGGCTTCCCTTTAACAGATACACAAGTTCTCTTGACTTTTGCAAGTTTGCTTGCTTTTGAAGAAAGTTGACAAGACCAATGCCAAAGACCTGCACATGCTTGCTTGCTAGCTGCATAGGGTTGGTGTACTTTGCATGATGTTTGTGGATCTTGTTTGCAACAAAAGATCAGGTCCATGGCTCAAGATTTGCAAAGTTGTAAAAGTCTTGCTTTATCAAAATGGTATTATGAACTTTATGCCATAATGGATTAATTCAATGTACAATGCTCCAAAGATCAAACTAAAGCCATTGTCCACTGAATTAGCATTCAATTATGGAGTGTAGAAAGGATTAGGACCTGTAATGTAAGGTACAAGCATGCTAGGACAGATTTGCAACTTGAACCATTGTGAAAATGCCTTGAACAAAAGTGATAAATTTCCATTTTCATTTCTTCGATTCTCCCTAACCATAAATGATCTTGGAGAGTTCTTGGACATTTTGGAAAGCTTGTAATATTATCTACAATCCATATTTGAAATGAATTTTGAGATTCCTCTTGGAACTAGGTGAACAATGTCCATGAAGTTAGGTCAAAAACCTGCCTAAATTAGGGCAAATTTTCACTAAGTTAAAAAGTTTATGGATCCCTATTCACAAAATCATAACTTGAGATCCAAGAATCTTTTGGAAAAACTTTGTGAATCAAAGTTGTAGATTTAATTTAGGACTACAACTTTCATGTTGGAAGTTTTCTTTGAATCCAATTGCATCATGGTGAAAAGGTTGTGGAAAGTTGGGGAAAATAAGAAATTTTCCATAACTTAGAAAAATTCTAAGTTATGAAAAATTTCAAATTAAAACCCTAATTTTAAAAATTGGTTTTCTTGATCAACAAGTTTCATATTTTGACAAATCTTGATGAATTATGACCCTTGGCACTTGATTTCGACCAAAAAGTCAAAGTTTGACTTTTCAGTGCACAATTGACTTTTGATCAATTGACTGCAAAATTCATCTGTCAATCCTATGCATTTGAGATCTTTTGAACTATGTGATTAGGTCAAGATGATGCCATTGAGTCCTTGAAATCATGCTTGAACCCAATTGGTCATTGTCTAGGTCAAAAATCAGAAATTGCCCTTTCTCAGTCAAAACCCTAATTTTGACCATTTTGACCTTTTGATGATCTGATCAAATTTCTTGAGGAGTTGTGATCCAAACTTGATCAAATGTTACATAGGAGCCTAGAATGTTGATTTGCATCAAAAATCATGAATTTTGACTGTAAATTGGTCATGGTTGACTTTTTCCCCAATACAGCTGATTTTTAGGTCAACTGTCCAATTGACTGGTCAAAAATGTGATTCAAGGCTTGAAACTTGGTATGGGCAATCTTAGGGGTCCAAGATGGTGTATGAAAGTCACATTAAGCATTGATGGTCCAAAAATCCTTGTGCAAACTCAAACCCTAATTTCAGGTCATTAGTGCAAGGAGATGTCTTAAGCTGAGCAAACCCTAATCCTGTCTGGAGTCCAAGAAGTCTTGTGAGGAAAATCTTGATAATATGAGAGGGAAAATTTTAGGGTACAATAGTGTGTTATCTAAGACCTCTGATTTTCATCTAATGATTGGGATTTTTATCTGATATAATATGATTCATCTGATGCTTTATGTTTTCATCTGGATCTTATTGTTTATCTTATGGCTTACTCCAAAGGGAAAGGAATGTTGGTTTTGACCAATGTCAAATGTTTGCTCTTCTTGTAGTTAGTTCACTTATACACACAAAGGCTTTCTGTTGTACTAACTTACAATGAGACCATTTATTTCATTTCCTTTACTTTATGCTTTAGGATAGTCCCTTCATCTTCTCCCCTTCTTTAATTTTCAAAATCTGCTCCCTATTTCAAAAACTTATTATTTTCCAATTTAACCGCTTTCTTAACCAAACCTTGACTTTGTAAAGTAATCCATAAAATCTTTTTCTTAATAAATGCTAAAACACTTAAGCATACTAAAACTTTTTTCAAAACTCCTAAAAAATACAAAACTCATTAAACTTCTTTTTTGTTTTTTGTGCCTTAGTACACTTTTCTTTTTAAACCAGGCCCTTTTTTTAAAATAAAGGATATGAGTCTATTGTTTAGATGATACAAATTCATATAATTCTACAATATGATGTGAAATTGATTGATATTTTCCACTTGAATGTTGAGACATTCTTGTTGAGTAAATCCAAGTAAAATTCTCCGTATCAAGATGATGAAAATGCTCATTTCCTCATACTTGTGGGTAGTAAATTGAGTTTTCCACTCGAATATGATAAAATATCTTTTTCACCTAAAAACAATCAACAAACAAAAGCACACTTCATAAAAAAATTCAAGTGGTTTTTATGGAGTACCATAGATGTGATGGATGTTAATATCTCCCCCTTGCATAACCAACCCCCGTACCTAAATATCTCTTTTGTTTTGGTTTTCAAAACTTTTTGTGGGTTTTTTGACCTTTTCCCTTTGGAAACAATAAATTTCGATGGAGACCCTTGATTTTTCTAAGTTAAGTTAATCAATAGCTTCATCTCAATTTTCCCGCTGCGACACTAAACATAACAAAAAAGAAATCAAATTTGGTATTTCAATGAAAGAGAGTGAACGAGAGAAAATGGTAAAAATCTTGCAAGATTATGTGGATTTATTCACGTCGTCATATTAAGATATGCCAGACTTAGATACAACCATAGTTTCCATCAGAAGGGGCAACAACTTCGGGGGGAAAATCAAGGATAAGAGTGAAACTGAAGATTAAGTTCGAAGAGGAAAACAATTATTCATATGTTCCATCACCGTAGGCTGCAACTTCATAGAATCTATCACTAGAGGGTTCCCATTCCCAAAAGTGTATGACTAAAGCAATAAACCACCCGTTACGAGAAGTCACACGATAAATGATGCTAGAACATTGCATGCAGAAATGCTAATCCTAACTCGTTCACTCTTGGTATTTATTCCTCGTGTACTTCTCTTCTTGAGATATATCATCGATCTAATATATAAGAGATCTCAATCCAACCATGAAGTGATTTTGTCACTAATTTGTCAATACGTATTAAGGGGACCCTTGTCGGAATCTCGCAGTTGCTCTTGTGATAAGTATTGGTAAGGAGTGTGACCATGTAACATATGTCCTTGAAGTTCTTCTAACTTTCGACGTATACACCAAACATATTTTGACCCTGGCTAAGAAATAGAAAACCTTGACCCATGTATGATTTAGCCGAAGTTCGTTGTATATTGAAGAGATGAAATAAAAGTATCATAGTTGGGACACCTTTCTTGTATTCACAACAGTATTGGAACACCTTGACATAGGCCCAAGTTACAAAATATAGTTGCGACACGGTGATCACTAAATGAATATGAATCATCACCTCAAAATAATAATAGAGGAGTCAGAACCCAATGCAAGAGAAAAGGCACTTGTGGCAAGGAATAACACCCTCTACATAACGACTCCACAACCTCTTGCCACTCTTTGGAGACAACACCCCCCAATTTAAGGAATGGACCACTCCAGTGATGGAAATATCTAGTCCCCTTCTCCAGCAAACATAAAGACCATGTTTGGCCTCTCTTGAACTACCCAAAAGAGTTGATTGTCGGCCTCATGAATTTAACCATTTTGTTTATCCTCTCGGTCCATTGAAGCTCTGTTATGAAGAGACAAAAAAGGAACGATCATAAGTACATGCACACTACTGAGACTCTATCCACCATCCAACTTCATTATCAGTATGGTCACAACCTAAAGTACATTTATCCGCCCTATTATAGGTTTGAGCTTTCCTCTCTCACATAAAATCATTTACGCATTCTTAGTTGAAAAAATGCAAGAATATGAAAGAAAAACATCTAGCATCTTTTGTGAGGTCACTTCTAGCAGAAACGCTTCACCCTTCACGACACTATCAGTCGTTGGGTTCCCTATAACAGTCATACCCAGAATTTTAGCAAAGAACAAATGAGGCTATAACAAAAAAGATTATTACCTTAAGATACTATGAACTTTGCAAGATAAGAGAATTGAATCTCCAAAAATTCGAGAAGAGTTTTGCAATAGAAGAAGAAAAGTATGAAAAAGAAAGGTGAGATAACTTAAAGGAAGCAATAAAAGCAAAAAAGAATAATGTTTTGTAGACGAAGAAGACAAAAAGAAAGGTCGATCTCTCCCTTTTGGTATACATATAGGCAACTGGTGACCCAATACTCTACGATCAAGAATTAAAGAAACACCAAAAACGCGATCGAAAAACCAATTTTAATCTCAATTTCGTAACGACACCCAAGCACTTTAAAGATATTATCCTCTATCTAGGGTCTCGTGGAAGACTTACCTTGCGAAACATTTCAATTACAACACAAGCATTTAATATACATGTTTCCAAAGCCACATACTCCTACTTAACATACCACTAGCCTTTATCCTAGTTCAAAATGGTGTATGAATACCACAAAACAATGAAGAAGAGCACCCCATGAACCGATCTCAATACTTCTATAACAATCATAACTTCGTGCACGGTAGCAAGTAAGGGTGTTCAAATCCATACCAATCCAAATAAAAAACCAAATACCGATTCAAAAAACCGAAAACCGCAAAAAATCAAAGTTTATTGGATGTGTTTGAATGTCATTTTATGAAAACTGATCGGTTCGGATTGGATTTCGGATGAATTTTTCAAAACTGATCCAAACCAAACCGAACCGCATACATATATTTTTATACTTATTTACTTTTTATTAGTATAATATGTTGTGTGAATTTATTATTAGATGATAATAATTTTTTTAATAATATTTATTAGCTTAGTATAATCTATTTATTTTTATTATTTCAACTATAATCGATCACTCTCATTTTGTAATATTAACTTTTAATATATTATATGTTATATATTATATCAAATCTATGATTTATTAGTTGTTTTTATAATATTAATAAAAATATAATGTGTAATTTGGATATTTAAAAATCGATCCAAATTAAACCGTATAAAATTAGATCGGATTGAATTGAATTTTTATATATATCGTCCAAAACCAAATCGAACCGCAAATGAATTTATTTTTGAATCGAATAAATTTTTACTTTAAAACCGATCCAGACTGAACAGTGAACACCCCTAAGAACAAGCACTTAGGGATCAACCACTCCGTATAAATCAAACATTGCAATAAGATTGGCATAATTCAAAAGCCCAACCTATATATTAGCACCCTAACATTTTATCTATATATTAAAATAAGTAGTTAATAAACTTAATGTGTATATTTAATATAGTCATCTTCTTAAAATTTTATTTGTATATTAATATATGTAACTTAAAATAACTTTTTTATAAATAGAAGTTTCTTTTTTTTTTTTTTGGTTAGGAACTTAGGAGTACAAATTAATATATATTATTTTGTTATAAGGAAATCATTATTATAATTTTACCCTAATAAAACCCAAATTATTCTTCTACACTTCATATCATATTCCAAGTAAAAACAAAAAAAAAAAAGACTCAAACCATGTCCCAATAGTGAGACCTTATTTTCATGTAACAATGAAGATCAGAAGCAAAAACACTTAGTCACCATTAAACTTTGCAAGAAATTCAACAATTTTCATGGCTTCTTCCAGAAACTATTATTTCGAATGCTTGATGTGGCTCTCATTTTCTTTTTAGCAATCTGAATAAAATCATCAAACTGCTCCCTTTGATGATTTTCCTTATAATTGTTGTCACCAACATTAACCTCCTGATCCGGTCGTGCTGCTGCAGTTTTGCAACTCTGCTCCCTATCAATGTCGGACTTGAACGTTGTGACTGTTCGGATTTTTTGCTTAGCACGTCGAATGAAACTGTTGAATGTTTCATCATTATCAAGTGGTGTCTCTACCTCGAGTTTCCCTATGTATTCATCATCTCTTATTGTTGTCGAACCTTTGATTCTATGCCCTTGTTCTGTTGGAAAACTCATCATGTTTTCTTTTGGAACATGTTCAATTGAAGAAATCTTTGTTGTCTCATCATGTGGTTTTGAGTTTGATGAGTTTTTGTTACCCATGGATGGTTTTGTAAGATTGTGTTGTGGGGTTAAGTGCAATTTGGAAGAGGTGCAATAGGCTTGTTTTATAGTGTTTGTTTTGTTTGTTAGGGGGGTATAAATGGAAAGATGGAAAATTATGAACTATTAGATAAGAAAAACAGTGTTTTGAGTTTGAGATGCTTTGTTAGGATAATGAGGTTGCTTTTTCTAAATTAATTAACTAGTTTATATAACTACTACAATATAATGGCTTTTCAATTATCAAATTTAGCGGCTTAATAAGAGATGAAGGTTTTCAAAAGAACAGGTAGATAGGATCAGATTCTACAAAAACTTGTAAAATTAAACAAACTTCATTTTACAACTTGCAATTTTTATTTGATTTAAGAAATTTTGCATTCCAACTTTAGTTTCTTAGAGTTTTGTATCAATCCTCTAAGTTGTTTGTCTTAAGTTTTCGTTGGTGTGGAATTTCTCCCTTTTTGGGTTTGGTTGGTACGTTTTGTTTATGGGAAGAGTACCCATTCTACTCTATTTCAACGATATCTTACTTTTAAGAAGAAAAAAATTAATTTAATATTACATTATTACAAAAAAAACACATTTAATCTTGAGTATAAAAAAGATTTTATCTCGATTACACAAGTAAAATAACGAATAACGTTATGAAAATTTGTCACTTTATCTCTCGATTTTTTATAGTTGAGGGATAAAGTGTTCTGCACATGAGCTCGATCCTCAGTAACTGTATTTTTATTATTTTTAAATTGGATGGCGCAACCAAAATATGATCTTAGTTGAAAGTAAAATTGAAATACTAGAGCATTATTATTACCTCGATTTGAAGTATTAACCGAGGGAAAAACATTATTATTTTATTTTTATTTTTCTCTATTTTCATTTGAACATGTATTACAGAATCATGTTTTACCCATTTCTGAAACATAAACATTGTACTTTTTGTCCATTCCTCAAACAAAAATATTGTACAAAAAATTCATTGTTTACACCATTTGCAAAGCCAAAATAGCATACACCTTATAATTTTACAACAAAACTAAAACAAATAATTAACCAACAAAAGTATTCATGTAAACCATGTTTGGATAACCCTCCTGAAGTGAATCAGACAGGGCTGCAACTGTTATGTGTATTTGAGAGTTGTATCTTGCTGATACGTGATATATGTTTGTCCTTTCCCTTCAAGGGAGGTCCCTTTTTATATCTCTACTCTTGTGGCATACCTTCACTAAGAGGTGACTTCTCAAATCCTCTCATAAATCACAAGGTTTAATCTCTATCATCATAAGCATGAGGCATAACGTCTTCAGTAACATTTTTAGGCAACCTGTGATCATGAGGCATAATGTCCCTATTAACGTTCATGCAACCTTTGGTCTTTTGTAACCGTCAAACTGTCCAAACATCACGACCACCCGACCTAGTACACCTTTGACCTCTCTAACTATATACCTCGTCTTTTTCCGGCTAACGTACACTTCTCACGGCCCGGTCTCATATATCGGCTTTATACCATATACCAGTTTCTAAATAGCAATATTGCCTTATGCCTCACATCTCGTATCCGACTTTATAGGTCGTCTTGAGGATTTTGGGATGTACGTAAGCCCCCCATCACAAGACCCAACGAGCCGAAGTGTTCAGTAAAGAAGACCCCTGAAATTCTTTAAACGACTTATGCAGTCAGTCTTATCCTAATCTAATGGTCATACCACAACTAGCAAGCAATAGTGGGATTTCAAATGTCATGATGGGCGCGCATCCCATCAAATCTCTTCGCCTTACTTCATAATGATGTCCTTCATGGGTAATGTGACGTCCGTTAATTTAATTAATTATTTAATTAAATTATTTTTTTTGGATTAATTGTTGAAGTTGCGAGATATTGTGGATTGTTGATATAAGTTGTTAGATTATTATTAATTAATTAAGTAGTTGATTAATAATAATAATAATAATGTTGGAATTAATGGAATAATATAAGATTATGTTGTTGGACCTATTTCATATGGTGGTATGTAGTACTAAGGGGGTGTCAGAATTAAGCCCAAGAGAAATAATTCTATTATTATTGAGTTTCGTTATAATAATTGAAATTAGATATGACAGTAAGAAAAAAATAGGTTTTGTCAAGAGGAAGAAGAATAAGGGTTGGAAGAGACAAAGAGAACGTGAAAGTTGCAGAAAAGAAAGAAAAGAGCCAGAACAGAATTCAACCGAAAAAGTTGTAGAGCAACCTTAAATCCAAGGTAAGGGTGAGGTTATGACTTTATAATTGGGTTTATGATGAGTAGTATGTTGGATTGGATTTGAAAAGTTGTTTTATTTATGATTGAAATATATATATTGTTGTTTGATGAGGATCAATGATTTAGAGATGAATAATTATGCCCTAATGATGTATAATTGTTGTAGAAACATATGATTATTATAATTGATGATTACCTATGATTAGAGAATATTTTTAGGGCCTAAGGCAAGGAAATCACAGTGAAAGCGCAGTGAAATTGCAGAATATATTCATGACAGGTCAGTATGAGTCGACCTCAAAGTCCATGCATCGACACATGCAGGATTTAAGACTCAGGACGAGTCGATACATAGGGATCATGCGTTGACACATGCAGTGTTTCAGACTCAGTATGAGTTGATACAAGAGGTTATGCGTTGGCTCATGCAAGACTCAAATCCCAGTACGCGTCGACTCAAAGAGACATGCGTCGACTCATGTAGTCTGATTTTTGACAGGTTCTTCTAAAGGCTGTAACTTGAGTTTCTGGACTCCGTTTGAGGTTCCGTTTGAAGCGTTGAATAGCTAACGTGATGAACTTCATTCTTAAATATAAAAATAAAGGATAAGAATAATAATCCTAGTACCCAAATTAGGATTAGAGTTAGCTTCCTGCGTTAATCGTTATGATGATTTTGTGAAGTATGCTGAGGAATAGGACGATCTTAGATTAATGTGTTGTTCATAAAAATAATAATAATAATAATGATGTAGTATTACAGAATAATAATATATAGAGGTTTGGTAATTAGAGATAAGCCTTAGACGATTAACTAATTATAGGCATTATCATGTGGTAGGCCTATGGCCAACGTTGAGGGATTTTCAATTTATCGTTATATTGTTGTTATGACTGAGTTACTGTGGAATTATGTTGATGAATTATGTTGATGAATTATGTTGATGAGTTATGTTGATGAATTATGTTGATGAATTATGTAGATGAATTATGTTGATGAATTATGTTGATGAATCATGTTGATGAATTACGTTGATGAATGATGTTGAGATGCCTCTAATAATTGGTAGCTATTAAGATGTAGGCTTCTGACCAAAGATGATGTTGTGTTGAGATGTTGTTAATTATGGTTGTTGTTACTACATTCATGATTTGTTGCATACATTTCATATCAAGATGGAGCTGATGCTCGTTAAGATGGCCTGTATTGGCGAATATTAAGATGAAGGCTTATGCCTTATTGATGTCTATATTTATTGGTAATTATTTTGAGATGAGAGTTCTACTCCAATGGTACCACATGCATTTGCATAATATTGAGTCGCATTATATGATTGCATAAAGAAGTTGTGTATTGATGCGGTAAATGTGTATATTGTTGGTATTCTGTTGCGATTATTGTTGTTTATGAGATGTGAAGTGGTGTTATTATATGAGCTGATCTTACATATTATTTATCATACGTTTTATTATATTGTTAGATATCTCACCCCTTTTATTTGAATGTTGCCCTCTGTTGGTAATGTGCAGGTAATCAAGAAGGATAGTTGTTACCTCGTTAGTTCGAGTCAGTGTTGTCTCTCTGATACGTAGCACTCGGGGGGATGAACGCTTGATGTTTATTTGTTGATTATTATCTCAGTTGCTGAATTTTTAAGTTGATTACATGAAATAATTGTAGTCTTGAAATTGTTTTAGTTGAATAAAAGATGTTAAGTGAATTGAAGTTGAGTATGTATATTTCGTTGCTTATCAATAAAAAGTTGTTTGATTTTGAAGAATAAATCAGATTGTTATCGGTTCATCCGAGTTAAGTGTTACTTATCTGTTTGTATGCGATTAAATGAAGATTGATTTTTAGTTGAAAATGTAGCATCCTATTTATGTTGAACTCTGATTTTCTTATTATCCGCCGGGTAGAAATGGGGTGTTACATTAGTGGTATAAGAGCAGGTCGGCCCGTCCGACCAAGTTGTCTAATGTTGTTTGTTCCTTAGTGCACGACAAGTGTGTGAAAAACTGCCGGTACTTGTTTGCCTTAATTGCAGGAAGTTGGTTGAAGATAAGTGGGAGAGAAGCTTTACTTCTCGAATATGTTCAATTGAAAGGTGTTGATTCGGTGTGCTGCCGACGACGACAATGCAAGAATTGTTGGAGTCTTGTTGTTCCCGAATTTGAACGTGACTTGGATTCAAGGTCTAGTTGTTAGTCGAGTTAGAGCACCTTGATAGAAATTGATCATACATTGTTGGTGCTTACTTCTCGAAGAATGAAGAGCGGTGTAATATTTGTTGAATTACGAAGCAAGTGTAAGATGTTGATGTTTGAACAATGATAGAGTAATAAAGTTGTTGTAACTTTTATGTTGGGATCACATAAGTGATTGTAAAAGTTGTTGAAGTTGGAATATTTTAAATCACGAGTCAGAGTCAGAAATGTGAGGAGATGAGTATGATTTCAAGAATGGTAAGTGTTGGTACTGGCACAAAGAAATTTGTGCTCTGATGTTATCGTAAGGTGTGTGTTAGTGTGTCGCTGCATGACGTCGGTGTTCCAATTTTCGGATAACTTTGGAGATTCATATCTTGTGTTCCGAGTATCGGATTAGTGTTCCATTTGAACCTATGAGGAGATAGAAAGATATTATATCATGTGAAAGTGTTTTCATATATGGTTTATGCCTTCCTTTTGTACCCCAAAATTTTCCCTCTCATTCCATCAACATTTCTCACCACAAGACTCTTGGAGCTCAAGATCAAGTTAGGGTTTGCTCTGCTCAAGGCCCCTCCTTGCACTGTTGACCCAAATTAGGGTTTGAGTTTGCACAGGGATGTTTTGACCTAAAATTCCCAAAGTGACTTTCATGCTTCATGTTGGATTCACAAGTTTATCCATACCAAGTTTCAAGCCTTGATTCCAATCTTTGCCCAGTCAATTGGACAGTTGACCTAGAAATCAGCTGTATTGGGGAAAAAGTCAACTGGGGCCAATTGACAGTCAAACCTCATGAATTTTGACCCACATCAACATAATGAGCTCACATGAACCATTTGATCAAGTTTGGATCACAATTCCACAAGAAATTTGATCAGATCACCAAAAGGGCAAAATGGTCATTTTTAGGGTTTTGACTGCACAAAGGCAATTTTTGACTGTTTGACCTAACCAATGGCAAACCAAGCTCACATATGGACTCAAGGACTTAATGGAATTGTCTTGAACCATTCAACAAGTTCAAAAGATCTCAAATGCATAGGATTGACAGATGAATTTTTCAGTCAACTGATCAAAATTTGACTGTACACTGAAAAGTCAAACTTTGACTTTTTGGTCAAAATCAAGTGCCAAGAGTTATTTTTCATCAAGACATGTCAAATTGTGAAACTTGTTCATCAAGAAACCCAAAAATGCAAATTAGGGTTTAAAATGAAAAAATTTCATAACTTAGAAATTTTCTAAGTCATGAAATTTTCTTATTTTTTTCTTCTAACTTTGTCCCACTTTTTCACCAAGATCCAAGTGGTTTCAAACAAAACTTGAAACATGAAAGTTGTAGTCCATTACAAAATCTACAACTTTGATTCACAAAGTTTCCTCAAAAGAAGCTTGTATCTCAAGTTATGATTTTTGGAATAAGGGTCCATAAACTTTTTAACTTAGTGAAATTTTGCCCTATTTTAGGCAGGATTTTGACCTAACTTCATGGCAACTTTTCACATAGTTCCAAGAGGCATTTCAAGATGCATTGAAACGATTAATTGTAGTACATGTTCCAAGCTTTCCAAATTATCCAAGAACTCCTCAAACACCCTTGTGGTTAGAGAGAATCGAATTCACAAAGTTGGCCAAAACTCACTTTTGTTCATGACCAATACATGTTCATAGCAAATGGCATTTTCAAATCAGCTTGGTTTGTGCTAGCTTGCAGGCCTCTAAACCCTTTTACACTCCTTAATTGAATGCAAATCCACTGAGCTAATGCATTATTTTGTTCATTTGGACATTGCACACAAAATTAAGCCTTAAGTAGTAAAAGGTGAATTGCCATTTTTGCTTAAAGTTACTTTATGTCAAATACCAAATCCTTGAGGCATGGGGCCAAATCTGGGAGCCAAATCAAATCTACACATTCCAGTTACCAGGAGCTTTGTTTTGCTGCATACATTGGGCATTGTACTGGCTTGTATCCAAGGACACACTTTCTTACTTACACTTGAAGCAACTTTGCAAAAACGCTCCAACTTCCATTTCCTGTCAACACAGCCAAACACAAACCTTGTGAACATTTTCCATACTTCAAGCCAAGCCTAAAACACGATTCAACCATTCCTCATACCTCCCAAAACACAAAAACACTATTTTGCTACAAAAATAGGGCATCCCTGCAGTTTGACTTGCCTAGCATTATCCACTCGTGCGTTTTTGCCCAAACAAGTTCCAACACATTCCTTTCCATCCACCTAAACTATTCCAAGACCTAACAAGCTGTAACACCCCTAATCTCACTTGCTATTTTCAGTTTTCAGTTTTGAAGGTGGACTTCTATAGCACAATACAGAGTGATTCAAAGCAAGCTAGGTGTTGGAAAAGCTTCCTTGGACCTCAGGCAAGCTATACAGAAGCTCAAACTCCATTGAAGTTAGCCACATTGCTCTGCACGATTCAAGCTGAGACAGGTAATCCATGGAGTTCTATCTCTCAATCTAGGAAGAGTTAGGCTTAGGTTTGTGAATGAAACATGTCCTACTCATAGCCCTGAAGCCATACATGTGATCACTTTTCATTTATGTTAAGCATGCTGTGAGAATTTTAGCCATGAACATGATGAAAAAATTAGGTTAAAATTTAGGGCCAAAGAAATTATCTCTGGCCTTTGAGTGTTAATCCAAGTTTTTTACATGTTTGAACTCGTGATTTGATGCTCTACAATATTTATGTTATGAGTTTTGCAAAATAATCAAAGAATCAGGAGTTTGTGTTGGACAAGGAGAGGCGCACGTTTTCTGTTTGAACAAGGAGCTGAAGGTTGAAGATGATGGCTTGGGCTGGGCCTGAGCCATCCTTACTTTTTGCACCCCCCTTTTCCATTTGCACCCCCTGGCCCATTTGATTAAATATTTGTCATTTTTGACTTTTTATTTTTTATTCTGATTTCATATTTTTTGCTTCAACATAAAAAACACCAAAAATATTTTTCCACATTTTTTTCATATTTATTTGATATTTGTTCCATTTTAATAGCTTATGTATGTAAATAATATAAATACTTTTTTACTAAACCCCTAAAAAATAGTATAAAAAATATGTTTATTTTTTAGTTGTTATTTTTATTTATATCTTGAAAATATTTTCCTAAATATATATTTTTTATATATACATAAATAATTAATTTTATCTTTTATATTTAATAGGTTTAGAAAAAATATATATAAATACTTGTATATTATATTTATTAGAATACTTAGGATAAAAATATAGAAATAATACATTTTTATTTTTATTAATATATGACACTAAATTTTTTTTTTTTTACAATATACTTTTTATTTTTTAATATATATTGTACATAATTAATAAATATTACTATTTATTTAAAAACTAGGGTTTTTCCCTAAATAACAAAAATATTCAAATTTGACCTTTTTTATTTTTGTTTATATTTCACATTGAAAAATACTTTTACATACATGAAAAATCCCTTTTTTAGCATAATGCATTTTTATTTGATATTTATTTATTTGTACTTATTTAAATATTAGATATTTGTCTTGTATATTCAATATGGATGTAATAGCTTAGAATTTAATTTCTTGTCAAATATCCCCAAATTCAAACTTGTACCCCCATCCCCATAATCATTGTTGTAATAGCTTAACATTTAAATTTTTGCATTTAAAAGCTTTCAATTATGTCATGCTTAGACTTAGGGTTTGTATGCAAATAAAATCAACAAGTAGTTTGACTTAATCCAAGATAAATATGCATGAAAAAACAAACACAATGCACACTTGCACCCTTAGGGTTACTCCACTTGTTGCCTTCAAAAATGGGCCATGGTTGCATGTCAAGTACTTTGGCAAAACAAAAAACAAACAAAAAGATCACAGTCCCTCGATGACGCTATCGGAGTTGCCTAAACAAAAATGATCATAGTCCCTCAAGAAAATTGCCAAAGACACTTGACACTATTGCTCTCATGGTCTATACGATGACACACGCCTATCCCGTTTAACATCCTAACACAAGGTTGTTCACCAAATACAATGGTGAAACAACACTGTTAAAAGGGTTAAAAAAACATAAGAAAGATCTTTGAGTAAAATAGGGTAGACAACTCTTAGTTACTTGATCAAACTTGCAAAACATCCTTGCCATTTTTCAAACACACATCTCCACACAATTTCAAAACAAACTTTCAAAAAACATTGAATTATCTTTTCAAAAAGACAAACACTTTTGTAAAACATTCAAATAAGAATTGTTACAACGGTTTCCTAGACAAGGCATCTTTTTCAAAACATCTTTCAAAACCACACACAAAGCACCATTTCAAACAATTGAAATGCAAAGCAAGTGATCTAAGCAAGTAACTAAGAGCCCATGGATAACCATGGATAGAAAGGGTGCTAAAACCTTCCCTTTCTATAATCTACTCCCCGAACCCGAGAAAACATCTCAAAGGTCTTTCCTGTGCTTTTTGACCTTTCCTTAAGATAAAATAAAAATTCGGTGGCGACTCTTGCTAAACCGAAACACTTGCGAACACAAACGCAAAACCTCAAGTCAGTTCTCCCACCGTATCACACTTCCCATATGGAGGAACTCTGAAGTCGTTTACAGAACTAGAAGCTTTTTAGGCATAAATGGTTGTTATCGCAGTTGTTCGAGACGAGGTCAAGCATAATATGTTGTTGGCGATTAAGTTGAGAAATGAGATATTCGGCATTGAAAAGGATAGTCGTTCATCATTTCAAGTATGGGATGTTGCATGTGAAGAAAGTTTTGTAGAACTAAAGAAAATATTGTCTCGTCAAAATTCTCATCTAACAAATATCCCCCCAAAAATGTGTATTTAAAAACACTTGAAGAAATAGACATTTTTGCAAAACTTAAATTTCGATGCAAAAGTTACTTCATGATGACGATTACTGATGTGACGTCATGGTCATGATGACCATATTTCCAAGCGTCTTATCGGGACGTGCACAATTTAGTTTCCATCATTGCTATACTAACGTAGGTTTAAATCGTGTCTTTCAAAAAATAACCATCTTGTCAGCTTATTAAACACCAACATGTGTCCCACTATCTCTTTCAGTTAAAAAAATGAAATTGAACCTTTTGTTTACTTTCCAGTATAAATATTCATTTTCTTCTTCAAAAACACTCTTCTGCTCTCATTTTCTCTTATTTTCTTAGAAAAACTACGACCTTCTTCCAAAAACCATCACTCAATCTTTAAACTTCTTCATCAATGACACCAACCAAGAAAGGTAACAAATCTGGAAAAGACGTGAAAAACATCAAGGACACTTCTTTTAAGCCTATTAGTCACATAGCAAAACCCATTTTAACTGGGACTTAGGAATTTGTACCAACACTTGTTCTTTCTGCACAACAACGCGTCATCTATGAATCACTGGTAATTATCCCTTTCACTCTTGCTGATAATACCTTAGGATACATGGGCCCTATGGTCAATTCTAGTGATCTAGGAAATTCAAAGAGTTTTTTCCCACATATCACGCCATCATACCCTTAGCGAGTAAGGTTAGTTCCCAAAAGAGTGTAGATGAAAATGCTGACAAAAACCCTAAGGAAACAACTGTAGAAATTGCTCATGCAGAATCCTCTCGAGGTTTTGTAGATTTGGAAAAACCTTTTCATCTAAACTATATGAATGATTCTTTTAGGCCCTTTAGGCCGTGTCCCGGGAATGATAACAAGCAATACCTTGATTGGTTAGCCAAAGTCGAACATAAAAATCCCAAGTCTGGAAAGACATGGGCATTTTCGACTTAATCCAACTGTCAAAAGTTGGACCAATGTATTACAACACATGTAGATGGCATCTTTGTATTTTTTGGATGGTACTTTTAATACCTTTCACCTACCCTTTGGAATGGTTACCACCACTTTATTCTACGTTGCTTCCATTATTGGGCTTCTACCTACTGGAGAAACCTTCGACCCCTCTGAGAAAGCTGAAAACACTATTGACTTCAAAGTCAAACATGATGGCTTCACTAAATACATGGACTATTACCATGATGAAGGAGATGAAGTATCAAATGTCGAACATATAGATTTTCTTGCCTTATGGTTGTCTAGATGCATCTTCTGCAGCAAATCTTTACAAGTAGCTAAGAGATTTTTAACTTTAACTAACCAACTTCACTCTAGTCAGAACATATGCCTTAGTGAACTCATATTAGCTGGATTGTATGAATGTCTTGTGGAAGCTACTACAAATCAGAAAGATTACAAACTAGGTACCAACTTATTATTAGTTATCCCATACTGGCTTCTCTAATTGTGGCTTAATGCCATGTTTGAACCCTCACTCATTACTTCTGGAAAAATAGATGAAGCAGAACCTGAGATTCAGAATCGAACCATTGAAGGAACCATGTTAGTTAGGATGACCCCAAATGATGATAGAAAAGACCTAGAGGATTGTTTCACCAAATATGTTATGATGTTTGTTAAACGTCATAACTTCACTCCTTCGATGGCTCCCTTTTCTAAGAGAACTCACGGTCCTGAATGGTTTACAAGATCTCTTTCTGACATTTCTCTAACTCAAGAGGCAGAAACCTTGGCTTTCTGGAAAGCCTTTTTTCTCCCTAGGCTGATTATTAGAAAACTCATGCCCATAAAAAGCCACATCACATTACTTGCTTATCAACCAAATTTGTTTCTCGACAATTTTGTCTTTTCCAGCTAATCCCCAAACCAATCTTTGAAAAGAAAAGTGCATTATGCATTCAAGGAATGACTTTCTCCATTGTTGAGCAAGATAAACGCATGGCTCGTTATGCCACTTTTGTTGAGTTTACCCCAATCCCTTTTCATCCCTTCTTCTACTGCGCAAAAGATTTTGATTCTTGGTGAAGAAAATATTACTCTCCAAACATGTCCGACGCAACCCTTTTCTTTCACCATCTGATAAAAGCTTTTGCCTCTGTGCAGGATCATGTAAAGAAAGGTACGCAGACTGACGTCAAGGAGATTCAGGCGTTCCAAAAGTACTTTGAAACTGTCTATGACCCAACTAATCTTAGTTGAACCATACATAACGCGGCAAAAACTCTAAAAGAGAAATTTATAAAATGCTTCCTCATTTGAGAATTCCCTCTTGTGTCAACATAAATACACGTATGACTTAGCTTTCAAGCTTGAACCACCAAAATTACCTAAATTTCCCAATGCTAATTTTGGTATGTCATTTTATCCACCTTATCAAGACTGGTTGGTCTGTGGGAATTACTTTAATTTTGTAAAACAACAATCTAAAAAACATGTTGAACGAGTGGTTTCGACTAAGCATATTGTTGTAACCGGTTTTAAATTGAGAGTCACCACCATTAATTTTTATCTTTTGGAAGAGGATATGAAGAATAATCCTAATTTGGTCAGAGATTCTAAGTTGTTGGACTCGTTTTAGATGAAGGGAAGGTGTTAGGAACCCCTCATCTACCTTGTTCACAATGATACTAGGGTTTGGAATTACAATTTTTGAGAAATAGGGTTTTAAGTTTTATTAGGGGAACTCACCATGATTTTTAAGTCGTATGCCTACGTATCCTCTTATGACGAATCAAAGTCTCAATTCGCAGTTCGTAGTTGGTTGGTTTTTTTATGGATTACGAAGATATTTGGATTTTCCTTGAACCAAGTCTGGGTGTGTGAATAGCGGAATTTGTAGACGAAGTTCGCAGTCGATTAAAAGTATTTTCATAATCCTTTTTGAAAATGATCTTGAGTTTATTAAGTTAGTAAAAATGATTTGATGTTTGTTAGATGTTTTAAAATATATTATATAATATAAGAAAAATATTTTTAATGCATGGTAAAAAGAATTTTAATGCAATTTTAAAATTAATTAATAATGAGTTAGTGAGAAAAAGAATTTTGGATTTAATAAAAATATATATTAAATAGTTAAAATATTAATAATAATAAATAAAATAAATGAATGAAAATATAAAATATAAAAAGAATAAAATTAATTAAAAACACAAGGGGGTGTATTTTACTTGGGGCTGAGTAAATTCAGGGTGTGCAGAAAGTAGGACCCTGCATTCAGATATTAGACTCAGGCCCAAATGCAGGAGGGAGGTGTATAATTGAACAAAGGAAGTAAAAGTGGGGGTCCGTGAAGCAAGGACCCAAGTTCAGATATTGAATTGGGTCCAATAGTAAAATAGGGGTGCAACCTGTGGCTTGAAAGAGTAAACAAAAAATGGGGGAGATGTTGATAACAGTGGGCCTAGCCCAAAGCTAACGTCGATAATATGTTTGGCCAGTGTGCAACCGAGTGCATGGAGATATGATGGGGACGCGTTTGAGAAACGTTCAATTAAGATCAGGCGATTGTGATTGAAGGTTCATAGCATATGAGACGCGTGGGATTACAAACGAGATTATATTCTTGTTTGTCTTTATTTTTCATTTCATTTTTAATACTCCTCTCTCTCTCTTCTTTCGTCTTCTTCAACAAAACATCGCCGCCGCACCAAACCCTAAGCTTCAAACCCTAGAGGTGGAGATCTGAACCCATTTAATGAAGCATGGAAAAACACAAGAAGGGGGGGTTGAATTGGGGTTTTTAAAACTTAAAGAAAAAAACACGTTGGTTATCCTGGTTCTTTTGAACTCAACCTACTCCAGTCCACCCGCCAAGGTGATTTCGCCTCTCTCAACGAGGTCTTAATCCATTAATCAAACTTGATTACACAGTTATTATGACAACTGTCAAAGTCTTCTTCAGTTTAAACCACAACCCGGTTTTCTCAAGGAATTACATAATACAATATTAAAAAGAGTGTACAAAATGTGTTTTCTAATAAAACAGTATCACATAAGTGATGTTTTACACAAATGAAATTCAGTATATTGAAGGTGATGAAAATATCTCGTTTGTTATGCACATAAAATCGTAAACAATTTCTCCTTCAAGCTTTGTTTATATAGGCAACGCATGTGGGAGCTTTTGAAATGTTGATAAATAGTAATTAAAGAGCTTTCAAAATATAGAGATTCTTGTCCCCTTTCTGCCGTTACTTTTGAATAGCCATAAGTGAATTGTAACACTTCAGAACATGCTTGCTTTAGAAGATGAATGTTACTGTTACTTCTTTCTAGAACTGTATGAATCAGAATAATAGAGTTCCTATTTGCAGCGTTTAGGCACTCAGAAGATGCAGCTTTAGAACTTCTTTATAAATGATGTATTGAATCAGAGTTTGAACAACGATCTAACTCATCTTTTGTGCTTCTTCCATCAGAACTTCTCTGCAAAACAAAATACTTATTTAGGGAGAATAATTGTTCTTTGAGTGTTTGTTATCATCAAAACTCTTACAAGGATTATAGAATGAAACTATGTTCTAATAATCTCCCCCCTTTTGATGATGACAAAAACATGTAAATTTTGATAAAAACTTAAAGAAGATAAGGCATTTAAAGTCTCCCCCTGAGTTGAATACTCAAATAGAGACGAAATACTTCCCTGAAGATTATTCTGATCAGAGTTTTTGAGAAAGGATTTTTTATGCGTCCACTTCTGTCCTCAACAGAGTTTGTTCCTGTTTTGCTTTTAGAAAATAACAGTAGAAGTTATGATATTCAAAATGTTTGAGACTGAGTCTCGATACTGTTATAAAAATATCTTTGTGTTCTCCCCCTTTTTTGTCAAGAATCAAAAAGCAGTAAAAACACTTTAAGCAATAAAAGACGGTTTGTATTTAAAAGGATTTCAATAAAAACACATTCTGAAGGAAACAAATAATAAGAACACAATGAAGAAAACAATTTTCAGAACTAAGTTTGAGGTGGTGGAAGTCGTGTGAACAGGGTTTCCAATAAACTCTTAATCTGATTATTTGAATCTTCTTATTTTCCAAAATTCCCCTTGTTTTCCTTGCACATATCATTCTGCTTGTCTAGCCTTTCCTTAAACACAACATTCTCTTTTTTAACTCCTCCATAGTTTGCAGCACAAGAGATGAAGAGGGTATAGCAGCAGAAGGTAACACTTTTTCAGAGCAAGCTGCGACCGATTCTGACTCAGGAGCTTCTTCAACTTCCTTTACTTTGTCTTGAAACCTAACCAGAGGAAGAGGATCAGAGGATGGTTCATTATATTTTATTGGATGATGATCTTCCAAAGGGACATTTTCCAGCAGAAGGAGTGGCTTCTTTTCCCAGTGACGCAGAACTTGATCCTTGAAGATATTCAGATGATCACAAAAGTTTTACTGAGGAATTTCATAACTCAGCTCCTTGAGTTTCTGGGATTCAGAGTTGAACCATTTTCTGAAATGGTTCCAAGGAGAATCAGAAGAAGCAGGATTAAGATTATCTAAGCAAGCTTGCTTCAGAGATTTAACCCATTCCTGTATTTCTGTTTCAAAAATCAGCAAAGATTTACCAATGTCTACTTTGTATATTTTTGGTTTTGGTTTTGGTACGACAATTCTTTGAGAGCTTGAGACAAGATTGTCCAGAGATTCTAATTCTATAATTGTTCGAAGGGAATCATCTGGGTAGTTGTTTGGAGAGGGAGAGTCAGAAATAACAATGGGTGAATGTGGTGAGTTTGGTGGAGTGGATTGATAGGGAGATGGAATATCTAGGATAGAGAGGTTCTATAAGGAATTTGAGGGGATTGTGGGTGGTTAAGAGACCATGAGAGGGTAGGTGATTCCAAGAATAGATGTTGTAGTATCAGAGTCAAAATTTGGATTTCTATGTGGGGAGATTCAAACAGCGGATAAAATTGATCAATATCAGAAAGAACTTGAGCAAGTTCAAGCTGATTTTGGTCAAGATGGGTAATAGGTGGATTGTTCATAAGGTTATTTAGAGATAGTGAGGGGTCAAATTCAATGTCAAAGTCATCAAAAGTTTTTGGTGATGTATCTTCTGTGGATTTTGGGGAAGAATGGTTTTCAGATGTTGATAACAATATTGATTCAATAACAAAAATAAAAGAAGTATTACCTTTCTTTTTGGCAGCCTTATGAATCTTCTGAGAAGTTCCTTTTGCAGCAGCTTTCCTTTTCCTTGATTTTCTGGGAGCAATTTCCAGAGGTTGTTGTCTCATATCACAGATGTTTACTTCTGGATTTGTCCTGTCCCTTTTACAAGCATGCAAATACCTTAGAATAATATCTGGAGAAGCATATGTTTGAGTGAAGAGCCGAAAGTCCTTCAGAGGTACTCTTATATTTGTAATGACTTTCTTGGTTTTTATTGTTGGATCCTTCTTGATGGTTTCAATAATCTCCATCTTCTTCCGATTCTTAGCGTTGGGAGTTTTACCAGCACAAGCTTCCAGAGTGCTGACTTATTTAGCCTCAGTCAGATGTTCTATCAGTTTGTTTTCTGTCAGACTATTTGAGATGAGTCTGCCCAGAGGAATCCAATCTCTCTTTGTTCTTTCTTCTTCTCTTGTCTCTTTGACGATGGTCTTCATATGATTAAACAGAAGATGAGGAATATTAACCTTTGTTTTGGTGGATATGAAGTACAGAAGATACTGCTGATCAATATTGATATAGTCTGGAGAACTTGTGGGTTTTCTGTGATTGATGCAGCCCAAAATGATTTTTGACCAAATTCTGAGGTAGTCTTTCAGATCTTTGATTTTGTTGGATGGTTGGCCAGAAGTAAAAATCTCTTTTGAAATCTTTGTTAGGTTAGAGCTTTTGTAATCCATATCGCTGCAATGAACACTTCCACCGTCGTGACTTATCAATTGCCCAATGAGATCTTAAAAGATTACTATTTTCTTTCCCATAACAAAAGAAGTGACCTGATGATTTGAAGTTGTAGCGTGAATCTAGAATGCTTGCTTCAGAAGATGAATGTTACCTTTACTTCTTTCTAGAACTGTATGAATCAGAATAACGAAGTTCCTATTCACAGAGCTTAGGCACTCAGAAGATGCAACTTTAGAACTTCTTTATAAGAGATGTATTGAATCAGAGTTTGAACAATGATCTAACTCATCTTCTGTGCTTCTTCCATCAGAACTTCTATGCAAAAAAAAAACTTATTTAGGGAGCATAATTGTTCTTTGAGTGTTTGTTATCATAAAAACTCTTACAAGGGTTGTAAAATCAAACTATGTACTAATAATTAACCCCAAAATTAACCGCCTAAACCCCAATAGCAATCGCGATACCAAAATCAGAAAAAGGAACCCTAAGCTACGTGTTTCAATGAATTACCTCTTTTTCTGTGAATCCTTTGTCTTCGATCCGATTTTCTCGATCTCGTCTTAGATGTCCTCCTTCTTGGTTTTGCAGGTACGAAGAATGGCAGAGGTGGTAGCGATAGAGGTGCAGCGACGAAGGAAGACAGATCTTAGGGTTTTAGAAATTGAAACTCTGAATCTATGCGGTGAGAAGGATCCAAGGAGACAAGTTCTTCGTTTCCTCTTCTTTCTGTTTCATCTCTCTAATTTCCACTTTTTTTCTATCTCTTAGAATTCTTAGGTTTATATAGGTTATCAATTTAGACAGATTAGGAAATTAGGCGTTATAGTTTTAGAGATTGTCGTTGTACCTTTGTTGATTGAAGAAATTTAGAGAAGATTTATGATGTTGTAATTTGATTTGATTTTGTATTAAAATAAATTTGGATAATTTTTTATGTAATTGATTTGGATTGATACTGATTAGATTTTTTTCAAATTTGTTTCTGGATTCGATTGGATCTTTACAAATATTTCTTGAATTAATACAGTACGTGTTTTTTAGGTCTTGGATCATTTTTAGCAGTGAAGAGAATTAACAGGGCGTCGTTGGGACTAATTAGGGTTTTAAAACCCTTTTTGTTTTAATTTTGACCTTAGTCAATGTTTTTTTCCAAAATATTTGATAAAAACAAAAACAACTAAAATTAATAAATAATAACAACAATAGATATAATACTGGTTTAAAAATAATTTGTATAATAATACAGGGTCCTAATCAAATGTCTAAAATGGGTCAGTAACTATTCAATTATTCAACCCGTTCTTCTTACAAAACACACCCATCTTCTGTAAAACAATGCCATTCCCTTATTAAATATGGGCCCAAGAAAACACAATGGGCCAACCAATTTGATCCAGAAAAAATACATCCCTCTTTCTATTTTCAACATGCATTAAACAAACCTTAATGGGCTTAAAAGTATAAACGATAAATACACCCCCCTCCTTGATTGGGAGAAACAACTTAATGGGCTGAGATATAAATGACAAGTACACCCCCTTTCCTGATTGATATGCCCCTTTTCTTATTACTTATCCGGGCCAAACAAAATTGTTTTAATGGACCCTCAGATTTTGATGGTTCATTTGAGACAAAACACCCCCTATTGAATTTAAACCCCCCGTAGGATAATTTTTAAAAAAATTTGAACAAAATGATTAAAGATTTTAGAAATATAATAATAACCTGACTGTTGAAATTGATAGGACAAATTTAGGGTATGACATATACATCTGACAGTTTCAAAGGCTTCCTTCACATTGATCTAAATCATGTTACAATGCTTTCCCTAGAATGTAAAGGTGTGGAAACAAAGGATCTCTTGATCCCTTTGATTATCTTTGGCATTTTTCTTTCTTGATTGATACTAACATGTATTATCTTGTAATGTTCTTTTAGATGTTGAAAAGAAACAAGTTAAGAAAGAAAAACTTACTTCAATGACATGATCGACAGATGCACCTAAGCAAAACACTTCTTCGTCGAAGAGTGCTATCCCAGAACTTGGAAAATCCAAGACAAAAACTAAGGTATCATTTGGTATTTCATTTTCTTCTTTTATTGTGTTACTTCTGCTAAATCATTTTCTTCTTAACAGGCTATTCGAAATCCTCTTCTCACTCCAAAGAAACGAAAATCAACTATTGAGATCCCAAAGAATGTTGAAGTTGATACAGACGTATTACCCACTACTTCGAAACCAAAAAAGAACAAGAAGAAGAAAGCGAAGGTATCCTATGAAGCTTCTTATCAACCACAAAACACTGTAACCGTCAAGGTACTACCTTCATCACTAAAAAAGAAAAACACTTCTCAACCATCTTGTAATTTTGTATTGGAACGAATTGATAGTGACAATTCAAGTCCTGGAATCGAAGGACTGAAGGTATGATCTCTTCATATTATTTTCTTCAATGATCATTGTTCTCTATTCGAATAATCTCGTATTCTTCTTCATGCAGGATACTCAACAAGTTCCTATTGAACCTCCAATTAAGTAAGAATTTCCTTCTAGCAGCAGTACTGCTTCGTATCATCCTTTATCTACTAATAAATATTCCAGAAAAGGATCTTCCACTAATGTGAACTAACTAGACATAATTGTACAGTATGAGAAAGTACATTTTCCTCATTCTCAAAGTGATCAAGAGGAACCTCAAATTTCAACTAAGCGAATTCATATTGGTGAAAGGCAAGATGATGATAGCCCCAGGGATTCCTCTCTAAAAAGGGTAAAATTTAATGAAGAACTTCTTGATGAAGACGAGCATCTGTGTGATGTCATTGAATCATACTTTCGTGACGAAGAAGAAGAAGAAGATACACATGCTCAAGTTGGTTCGAAGGAGAACACTACTTCTTCTAATCAGTAAGATGACAGGAGTGTTCGACCATAACCTTCCTAAGAGGAATTGGACACTTTGAATAAAACTAATCCTTTTGAATATGTCAAGTTGATGATGACCAAAAGAGGGCCCTTCGACTAATTCCAGTGGAGGTTCAAATATGGCACCATTTGAACAACTTCCTCAAAACGTGAAAGAAAAGATATTCGAACCTGATATGTTTGATACCTTGAATAAGGAGTCCACAGCATGTTATCGGTTGAAGAAATTGATTAATCAAATTAATATAGTCACTTGTCCGACTGAAGTTGCTGAAGTCTTAATTGACATAACCGGTTTGATTGATCAAATTAGTGAAGACTACAATTAGGAATGAGATGTCGCGTTGAAGCTTCAAGAGAAACAAGCCAATCAAGCAACTGAATGGGAGAAAGCACTCCAAAACTCCAACAAAGGTGAATAAATGGAGAAAAATTTCAAGACAGTGCAATAAGATTTCAACGTCTAAACTCGCTCCATATTTATTTTGAAGGAACAAATCTAGAAAATTCATGATAATATTTCTAAAGCAGTGGCTCGCCAAAAATATGAACCGTACTGAGATCGACAAAGAAGTCGCTTAAAGCGTTCAACATGTTGAAAAAGATGGGAAACTGGGGGGAAGAAGTTTCTGCTCTTCAGGCTACTCAATCCTCAATTGACTATAGGTTAAGGTTAGCAAATATCTAGTACGACATAATTAAGACCAAATTTCCATTTTGATTCTTTATATTTTATAATTTGTCACTTTACTTTCTATTTTTTGCGCTTTCTTATGTAACTTTGAAACATATCCATTCTGGCATTTATGAAATAACACCTGTGATACGGTGGGAGAACTGACTTGAGGTTTTGCGTTTGTTTTCGCAAATGTTTCGGTTGAGCAAGAGTCGCCACCGACTTTTTATTTTATCCTAAGGAAAGGTTAAAAAGCACAGCAAAAACCTTTGAGATGTTTTCTTGGGTTCGGGGAGTAGATTATAGAAATGGAAGGTATTAGCACCCTTTCTATCCATGGTTATCCATGGGCTCTTAGTTACTTGCTTAGATCAACTTGCCTTAATTTTCAATTGTTTGAAATGGTGCTTTATGTGTGTGGGTTTGAAAATGTTTTGAAAAAGAAGCCAATGTGGTGGCAACCTTTGTAATGATCCATGTTGGGATGTATACAAAAGGAGTATGTCTTTTGAAAAGGTTTTCAATATTTTTGAAAGTTGTTTTGAAAGTGTAGTGATGTGTGGTTTGAAAATAGGCAAGTGTTTTGTTTTGCAAGTTTGATTCAAGTAACTAAGAGGTTGTCTACTCCTAAATTTCTCAAAGATTTCTCCTATGTTTTTAACCCTTTTAACAATTTTGTTCCACCATTGCATTTGGTGGACAATCTTGTGTTAGGATGTGAAAGGGACGGGCGCGGGTCATCGTTTAGACCATAATTGCAATGGTGCCAAGTATCTTTGGGCAATGTTTTCTTTAAGGGACTTGATCATTTTTTAGGCAACTTTCGAAAGCGTCATCGAGGGACTATGATCATTTGAATTGTGTTTGTTTTGCCCAAAGAGACCTAACATGCAATATGGCCCATTATTGAAGGCAACAAGTGGAATACCCTAGGGGTGAAAGTGTGATTAGTGTTGTCCATTTTCATGCTTGTTTATCTTGAAATTAGGTCAAACTGTTTTGGTTAATTGATTTGCATACAAACCCTAATTCTAACATGGCATATTTAGAAAGCTTTAAAGTGCAAAAAATAAAGTTCCTAAGTTATTACAACACAATATATGGGAAGGGGGGTACAAATGTTCAAATGGGGGTATTTTGACAAGGAATTTAAACCTAGACTATTACATCCAATTGGAAATTTACAAGGTATTTAATTGCACAAATTAAATAAAAATAAAATAAATATGTAAGATGCAAAAAAGGCCTTTTATATGTATGAAAAAAAGAAGTATTTTTTATATGTCAAATAAACAAAATAAAAAGTATTAATTTTTTTTGAGTTTTTATGTATTTAGGGCAAAACCCTAATTTCATTAAGTAAAAAGTATTAATTATTTAATATGTACAATGTTTAAAAATTATGTACAAAAATAAAATAAAAATGAAGTATATTTGTCAAAAAGGTATTTTTAATGTTATTTTATAATAAAAATAAAAATGTATATATTTTGTATTTTTTAACCTAAATATACTAATATATATGTATGTATTTGTATTATTTACCAAATATATTGAATATGTACAAAATAATAATATTTAATATTTATAAAAAAGGGTATATTTTATATAAAATATTTTCAGAAGATAAAATAAAATAAAAATGGAAAATAAAATGTGTTTGCATTATTTTAGTATTTTTAAATAAAAGTATGTCTAGGTATTTATTTATGTACAAAAACTAAATAAAGACTAATAAATATCAAAATAAATGCAAAAATTGTGGAAAAAATGATTTTTATATTTTTTCATACTTAAATAAAAATATAGAAATAAAATCAAAAGGAAAAAATGGAAAATGATAAGTAAAAATTAAAATGGGTCAGGGGGGTTCAAAAGTAAAAGCAAGGTGCAAAAAGAAAAAACATTCCAGGCCCAGCCCAGAATCTATCTTCTTCAACCTCCAGCAAACCTTGTTCAAAAAACGCGCGCTTGGTACATGGATTCAAACATCCTGATTCCTGGACTTTTAATGAAAACTCACAACACAAAAAATGTAAAGCATCATCTCACGAGTTCATACATATAAAGAACATGATTTAACTCTCAGAAATGAGAGAGAATTTCTTCTCCCCCAATTCCTAACCTAGTTTTTGTTCCATGTTCAGACATAAAATTCTCATAGCACACATAACATAAATGAAAACTAATTACATGGGCATGTTCAGGGCTATGAATGTGACATAATTTCTTCACAAACCTAAAGCTAACAATGCCTGGATAGAGAGATATGAGTTCATGAACTTACCTGTTCAATTGGAATCGTATCTGGTGATGGAGGTGCTTTCAATGCAAGGTGATGGTTGGTACAGCTTCCTTGATGTCTAGGGATGCTATTCCAAGCTTTAGTTTGCTTTGAAACCAAGTGAATCGTATTATGGAACTTCAACTGCAAAACAAGAAAATGAAAATGGTGATGTTGCTTGGGAGTGTTACAGGTCGTGTTTGAGGCTTGGAATAATTTCAAGGGATGATGTGGGATATGTTTGAAGTGGTTTTAGCAAGAATGCATGAATGGATTGAGTTATGGAACTCAATCTGCAGCAGGTACCTTGTTTGGGCAGTTTTAGGGTGATTCTGTATTTGAGAAGGCAATGGAGATGGTTGGCTTGTGTTTCAGCTTAGGTTTGATGATTGGAAAGTGTTTGATAACTTTGCTTAAGCTCTGGTTTACAGGAATGAGAGTTGTGTCTTGTTATGCTATGTTTCTTCAACTTTAAGCAACAAAGTGTCCACTTGAGTTTTAGAGTGATAAAGGACCCCCTAATGTGCTGCTAACCTTCCCCTTGATCAGTGTGTTTTGTTCATAAACTTGTGCCAAAAGGATTTGCACTGTACTTGCTTGGATTGCTAATTGACATAAAGTTCTACTTTTCAAAAATGGCAAAAATGCTTTATCTAATTAAGGCTTAATCTAACATGTAATGTCCAAATGCACAAAATAATGCTAACACACAATGGATTGACATTTAATTATTGAGTGCAAATGGGATTAGAGGCCTGTAACTAGCTTATGCATGCTGATTTGAAAAGTTGCCCAAGTTATTAACATGTAAATTGGCCAAGAACAAAGTGAGTTTTTCCCAACTTGCCAAATTCGATTCTCCCTAACCATGAGGTTGTTTGATGATTTCTTGGACATTTTGGAAAGCTTGGAATGTGTACTACAATCCATATTTGAAATGAAAATTGAAATTCCAAGTGGAAGCATGTGAAAAGTGGTCTTGAAGTTAGGTAAAAACCTTGCCTAAAATAGGTCAAATTTCTCTAAGTTAAGAATGGTTTGGTACCCTTGTTCCAAATATTGTAACTTGAGCTAAAAGCTTCTTTTGGGAAAACTTTGTGAATCAAAGTTGTATATTTTGAAATGGACTACAACTTTCATGTTTTGACTTTTCCTTGAATCCAAATGCATCTTGATGAGAAAGTGGGGCAAAGTTAGGAAAAAATTAGGGTTTTTCATAACTTAGAAAAATTCTAAGTTATGAAAAATCTTCATTTCAAACCCTAATTTGCAATTCTTGATTTCTTGATGAACAAGTTTCATGATTTGGCATGTTTTGATGAAAAATGAATCTTGACACTTGATTTTGACCAAAAAGTCAAAGTTTGACTTTTCAGTATACAGTCAAAATTGATCAATTGACTGGGAAATTCAACTGTCAATCTTGTGCATTTGGGATCTTTTGAACTTGTTGAGTATGTAAAGACAATTCCATGGGGTCCTTGAGTCCATATGTGAGCTTGGTTTGCCATTGGCTAGGTCAAACAGTCAAAAATTGCCTTTGTGCAGTCAAAACCCTAAAAATGACCATTTTGCCCTTTTGGTGATCTGATCAAATTTCTTGTGGAATTGTGATCCAAACTTGATCAAATGGTCCATGTGAGTTCATAATGTTGATATGGGTCAATTTTCATGAGATTTGACTGTCAATTGGCCACAGTTGACTTTTTTCCCAATACAGTTGATTTCTAGGTCAATTGTCCAATTGACAGGGCAAAGTTTGGAATCAAGGCTTGAAATTGGTATGGATAAACTTGGGAGTCCAACATGAAGCATGAAAGTCATCTTAGGAATTTTAAGTCAAGATATCTTTGTGCAAACACAAACCCTAATTTGGGTCAACAGTGCAAGGAGAAGTCTTGAGCAGAGGAAACCCTAACTGGATCTTGAGCTCCAAGGGTCTTGTGATGAGAAAATGTTGAGGAAATGGGAGGGAAAATTTTGGGGTACAACAGTTGCCCCTGTTCAATCTTCTTGAACCTGAAGAGTTAGATTGGCAAGTTTGCCTTTCGTGACTCGAGGGTAAAAGGAGATTGGACACTAGAGTGCCCGGAAATTTGCACTCGCATGTTGGAGTATCAGCAATGTGATGTCGGGAATGGGCTTATAGATGCCATTTGGAGAGATGGTGGATAGGGAGATGGGCTTATAGATGCCATCTGGAGACGTGACAGAACCTTGTCGGGAATGGGCTTATAGATGCCATTTGGAAGTGTCGGTCGCGTAAGAGATTCCTTAGCGATAACTTGCGTGCTTTGAGAAAGACAGATGTTTTCCTGGCTTGTTACAGGTGTTGATCTTCAATCTCTTCATGCAGATATGCCCTGGCTAGATACAGGTGTCGAATCTACAATCGGTTGCTCACAGATATGCCCTGGCTGGATACAGGAATCGAATCTTCGAACTCTTCAGATGTGCCCTGGCTAGATACAGGAATCGAATCCGGAATTGTGATAGTTGATAGATATGCCCTGGCTGGATACAGGAATCGAATCTTCGAACTCTTCAGATGTGCCCTGGCTAGATACAGGAATCGAATCCAGAATTGTGATAGTTGATAGATATGCCCTGGCTGGATACAGGAATCGAATCTTCAAACTCTTCAGACGTGCCCTGGCTAGATACAGGAATCGAGTCTGGAAATAGTCGTCAACAGATATGCCCTGGCGGGATACAGGAATCAAATCTTCGAACTCTTCAGATGTGCCCTGGCTAGATACAGGAATCGAATCCGGAATTGTGATAGTTGATAGATATGCCCTGGCTGGATACAGGAATCGAATCTTCGAACTCTTCAGATGTGCCCTGGCTAGATACAGGAATCGAATCCGGAATTGTGATAGTTGATAGATATGCCCTGGATGGATACAGGAATCGAATCTTCGAACTCTTCAGATGTGCCCTGGCTAGATACAGGAATCGAATCCGGAATTGTGATAGTTGATAGATATGCCCTGGCTGGATACAGGAATCGAATCTTCAAACTCTTCAGACGTGCCCTGGCTAGATACAGGAATCGAGTCTGGAAATAGTCGTCAACAGATATGCCCTGGCTGGATACAGGAATCGAATCTTCGAACTCTTCAGATGTGCCCTGGCTAGATACAGGAATCGAATCCGGAATTGATCACTCACAGATGTGCCCTGGCTAGATACAGGAATCGAATCTGGAAACTGTGACAGTTGAAGGTAGTTGTCTTTTGGGTTGTCTTTTTCCATGAAAAGGCAAAACATCAGTTGTATGCAATGTCATGATGTATGAAATGCATGATGTCATGATGTTCAACATGAGATAGTGTTGTATGCACTTTATCATGTATGTAAGAAAGATGTATGAAATATGAAGTGTTTATGAATGTATTTTCGTCTTAGGAAAATAAATCCTTGACGACCGGCCGGAGAATTAAATCCTGGGCTGACATTGAAGAGTAGAGTTCTTTGCTTCTGCTAGGGATGATGGTTGCGGGAGCACACCGGTAGGAGAAGTTAACTCCGTTGGAGAATAAACTTGTTGGAGAGATTACTCTGAGGGGAATTGCTCTGTGGGAAGAGATACTTCGCTGAAGTTTTGACGAGAGCTTTACTGAGGATTTCAATGATGGACTCCGCTGGGGATACCAATGATAAACTCCGCTGGGGATAACAATGATAAACTCCGCTGGGGATAACAATGATAAACTCCGCTGGGGATAACAATGATAAACTCCGCTGGGGATAGGAAGAACTTTGCCGAGGACGATCTTCCGTGGTAATTAGCTGAGGATAACCCAGTTATAAGCCTTTGTGAGGAATAACTTTGAATAAAGCCCGGGAGAGACGTCCGTACTTTACAGGGGGCAAGCTTCCAGAATCTACTGGGGATAAGCTTCAAGACCTGCTGGGGATACTTGCTGATGAATGCCTATAATCTGTTGGGGAATGTTGATATCTTCTGGGGATACCCAACTTCCTTTAGGCTGACCGTAGACTAACTCTGCTGGAGGAGAGTATTGCTGACTTGCTAGGGGAGCAGGGTTCCTATTGAACTTAAAACATTACTTTTGAAGAAAAACTTAGAATTTTTCTAAGTACAAAAAGTCGGCATCTTTTTCTCAACTTTGGCTCATCACAACTTTTAGCTCAAGAATCCAATTTATCTCACTCTTTTCACATTGTAAAGTTTTTGACCTTATCTTTCAAATGCTTCAAGAATCATGCCCCAAGACCCTCTGAGCTGTGAACATCATGGGTTCAAAGATGGTACCTTAAAACTGAAGTTTTCTCCAAAGTCAGAATTTGAAATTCACAATGTGGATTCTAAACACCAAATTAGCATGCGTTTTTTATTTAAACATGCTTAACCAAGTTCTCAAAGTTGAATTAGGGATCAAAAAGCAAGATTTAATAGAGTTTTGAGCAAAATCAAGTCACACTAATTTTCTCATTTTCGAGCTTCCTTTGTTTTCCCTTCAAACTTCACTTTTGCTTCTAATTCTTTTCACCATTCACTCTCCTATAAATATAGGGACATATTGCACTCATTTTCTCAAGCTTGAACAACCATAATCACCCTGCCAAACTCTCTCCCTAACCCACATTTTTGCAACTTTAAATTTGGTTTTACAACCTTCTTCAATCCATTTTTCTTTGCTAATTCTTCACCCTTGAACTTCACTGAAGCTAACAGAAGAAGAACCAAGCCCTAAAGAATCCTAAATCGTGATAGCCAAGTCAAGTTTCAGAGCTCTAAATTTGAACTTCTATAGGTAGATTTTTTCATTAATTCTCTCAAAATTTGTTACTATAATGAAGCTCTCATCATTCTGATACTTGTCGTATCATTTGTTTTCAACTGGAAGTGAGTTTTGGCCATGAATTTTAAAATCCCTATTCAACGTTTTCCTTCTGGTTTTTTACAAATAGACTGAGTTACACCTTAAATAAATTTTTCGCGAGGGTATGGTTGTTTTCGTCTTGATGAGACGAAGTGATTGTCATAGGTGTGAGATCCTGATTTTACAGTATGAGAGATCTGCAATTCGCGTGGTTGGAGGTTGAAGATGACCAATGTGTCATCTCTCTACCAATGATAAGGCGCCACTTGTTTTTTTTTAAATCTGATTGAATAATGGATCTAGTGTTTTATTCAATAAAGACCATGATATGCACAGTGCACCAGATCCCTCAGATCTGATTACTAACGCGTTTTGACATTCATCCAATGGTTTATATCTTTTTGTTTTATTTTTATTTTCTGATTTTTTTATTTTAATTGATTTAAACTTCAAAAATTCATAAAAATTCCATTTCTGACTCAAAAAATCTGAAAACATTCTTAAAAATATCTTGGATTTTTCCTCTTTCTGATTTTTATTTTATTCACAATTTTAGTTTATGATTTGATATTTTTTATAATTTTCACTTTAATTAACTTGTTTTAATTGATTAAAAAATATTTTTCTTAATTTTAAAATTCTAAAAAATTATGGAAAGGTCCTTTGGCCTTTTTGGCATTTTTTGATAACCTTGTTTTATTTTTATTTTTGATTTTATTATTTTTCACTATTTTTTGTTTGTTTCACTTATTTCTTTTATTTTTAAAAAATAGTTTCTGACTTAAAAAAATTCTAAAAAATTTTATCAACCTTTATTAATTCATGTTTGACCTCTCACTATTTTATTGAATTTTTATTTGATATTTTAATACACTTTGAGTATTTTATCAATTATTCTCCTTTTATTAATCATTTTACCATTGTTTATTTAAATATTTGTTTTTATTATTTTATTTTGGTTCTGATTTGGACTTCATTTGGTGACAATTCTTCAACCTCGTTGGATCTTGGGTGTTGATAGGTTGAGAAATCAAATCCACCAAAATGGATGAATGATGTTGATGATATTTGAAACCCTAATTTCATACAATATATTCTCTCCCTCTTCATCTTATCCCCTTCTCTTTTGTGATACATGTTGTTAGAGGATGATCTATATATCATCACTCCAAACATATGGCACATAGATTTCTATTGACCGACCTCAAAATAGGTTCGACTTCTACATAAGTCCACTTAAGATTGCTTAACATAGCGCTAAATTTTGTCCCGATTCGAGAAATGATCATTCTTGGCCCAAACCTATGTTTGCAAGCCCAAATATGTTTAACTTGAAACCTTTGATCTAACAACCTTGAGTTTCATTGTTAGGAGGCTTTGGTCTTGTCAATCATATAATGAATCATCAAAAATTTTGGACTAAGTGAATCATTTAAACATCGTTGATCATTTGTTGTTGCCTTGAGAATTTGAAATGAACGATATACTTGAAAAAAAAGCAAATGAAACTTGTTGTTGAGAGGATTTGATTTTATCAATCTTCTAATGAGTTTTCAAATGAAATATTCAAGATGGTTATTCAACTAACCTCTAATTTCTAACTCATTAAAAATAGCCTTTTATTTTTATACTTTTACTTTACGCCTTTACTTTTATACACCATTTATTTTAGCATTTACATTTCATGCTATTTTCATCTTTGCTCACTTGAGCATTTATCTTTATGTCATTTTTACTTTTCTCACTTGAGCTTTCATTTACTTTTTGAAGATACCTAATAATCAACTTAAACAATAAAAAACTTTAAGGTTACTCAGACTATTTGGTTACTATCCTTGGCATTTTGGAGTTATGGACTTCTTGGACTTAGGATTAGAGACCTTGACCTACCTTGAGACCATGTGACTTCTATTGCTATTTTGTCTGGAATTCTTGGGGTTTACCCTAAGACATTGGGTTGTTTGTTTTCCCTGTGTGCAGGTTATTCTGATTATATGCTTTCTATGTGATTGAGAATTCATCTATATACAACCGTTACTCTTCCCAATTTTTGTGAAGACTTAATGCATTTGAAGTTTGGTATTATTAAGAGGTTTATTATCTTTGCTTGTTTGGTTTCAATCCAAAGGATGAGAATTCTACATTGACTCATTATGTCAAGTGTTGGCTTCTCGTTGGTTAGACGGTTCTCTTCCCTAACTTTTACCTTATGCTTTAGGATAGTCCCTTCATCTCGTTCCATCTTCTTTAATTTCAAAAATCTTCTCCCTCTTTTTCAAAATTTATTCTTGTTTTCTAAACTTGAACCACTTTCACAATAAACTTGGACTTATGTCCATGCATTTTCAAAATATTTTCTTAATCAAATTTTAAACAACTTAATCATACTTTGACATTGTTGTGACAATACTAAAAGTCAATCGATCTCATTCAAACCATTTTTCAACTTTGGATTTTTACTTTAAAACTTTACTCAAAAGACTAGACTCTTGTCAATCCTTGTAGCGATGTGAGATACTATACTTCTATGATATGTAGTGAAGTGAGATATTTTCCACTTGGGTGTTGAGTGAGGCTTCGTTGATTTTAAAATCCAATCTATATCCTCTACTTTGAGATGACGCAAATTGTCCTTTCTCATAATCGTGGGTAGTAAGTATGTTCTTCCACTCGGATAAGACGATGATGTCTTGTCTCTTAAAATTAACCAACACACTTGTGTTTTTAAATTCTTTTAAAGGTGAACTACGAGTACCGTGATCCCCTATTGCACTGAAGGTGGTACGTAGGCACTAAAGGTTCGCAACCGCGACGGGTGAAAAATTGTAAAAAATACTTCTCTTCTCATCTCCACCATCTATTTTTATACAATTTTTATAGACAAAATACACAAATTTTCAAAGAGGTTCCTGCGGAGTACCATAGATGTTTAGGATGCTAATACCTTCCCTTTGAATAACCAACCCCTAAACTTAGATTCTCTCCCCCTGTTTTTGTGTTATTCACTCTTTTCCCAATCCTTCGGAAACAATAAAGTGTGGTGTCAATCTCTTTTTAATTTGTGCGAGTTAAGTCAATCCAGTGGCTTAGTCTCAACATTTCTATCGCTACACCCTCTTGGAAGAATTTTGCTTCAAGCCTTCCTATTCAGCTCATTGTTTGGTTAGGTATGTGTTTCCCTTTTGAGTTTATTTCTCAACAAGTGCTATCTTGGTTGAGTGTTTCACTCTGATTTTTTTTCTGGTTCCCGACAACATTATTATTCTGTTTTCTGCAGGCTTTAAGCCTTGGTTTGAGAATGTGCATTTATTTTGGCATGAGAAGACTTTATCTCCTCAGCAGGAATATATCGGTATTTCCCCAGAGAAATCATATTTCTTTGCCCAAAAGGTTTCTTATAACAGCAAGTGGCAGGTCTCTTTATTTGAGCAACTTGTTCTTCTCCAGTAAGTATGTTAGTTCCTAGAGAAGATTCATGTTTGTTACTCAAATGGATGGTAGTCTCGTCATTATGGGAGATAGTTTGTTATTGAGATGTTTACTCCAATGGATGGTATCATCGTAATTATGGGAGATAGTTCTTTATTGATATGTGTTACTCCAATGGATGGTAGTCTCGTAATTATGGGAGATAATTCGTTGTTGAGATGTTTACTCCAGTGCATGGTAGTCTCGTCATGATGGGAGATAGTTCATTATTGAGATGTGTTACTCCAATGGATGGTAGTCTCGTCATTATCGGAGATAGTTTGTTGTTGAGATGGGTTACTCCAATGGATGGTAGTCTCATCATTATGGGAGATAGTTCGTTGTTGAGATTTGTTACTCCAATGGATGGTAGTCTCGTCATTATCGGAGATAGTTCGTTGTTAAGATTTGTTACTCCAATGGATGGTAGTCTCTTCATTATGGGAGATAGCTCGTCGTTGATATTTGTTACTCCAATGGATGGTAGTCTCATCATTATGGGAGATAGTTCATTGTTGAGATTTGTTACTCCAATGGATGGTAGTCTCGTCATTATGGGAGATAGTTCGTTGTTGAAATTTGTTACTCTAATGAATGGTATTCTTGTCATTATGGGAGATAGTTAAATATTAAGATTTGTACTATGATGAATGGTAGTCTCGTCATTATAAGAGATAGGTCTTCGTTGATACTCACTTTGCTCTGAAGAATTCATGTGTTTCCAGTATAAGTACTGATGCTAATCACGTGTTGTCTACCCTAATATTGGTATTTATCGGTATTATCTTACCTCTTCTTTTCCCAATTTATCGAAATTACTTTTTTTCTCTATCTTCTCAGTGAGCATATAGTTCGCAGTTATCTGTCGATCATTGTCATCCTTTACTTTCTCTCCTCAATATTTGAGTTGATGTTGCTTTATCTCCTCCTTGGGATTTACCCCAATAGAGTCGAGTCTTATATTCACCATTGATTTATTTTCCTGGTTGAATTTTCTTTTGATCCTTTATTTTATTTTATGTTTCCCCAGCGGTGTCCTGTGTCACCTTTGGATCTGTTTTTTTGCATGCATAATCATATGCATTGCATGGCATCTTAGGACCAAAAATAAGGCTTGTTTTATATTTAAGTATCTTCAATCGCATCGACATGAAGATTTTAACCCTCATATCTTCGGATAGAAGACACATAAATAAGGGCAACTATTGTACCCTAATTTTTTCCCATAAGATTCCTCAATCATCTCATATCAAGATCACACTAGGAATTGGTTTTTCTCCCTGTCTCTATGTTTACTCATGAGGAATCACCAAGCACTTTAAATTTTTTATTGTGATCATATATGTTTTTGTATTGATTAACTTTTAACTAACAAATACACTGAATGTTTGCCCTAATTAATGATACTATAGGTGAGGGCACAACACATTTCATCAGGTTGATTTATAGGTTCATGAGTTTATTTTTGTGCCTTCTTCAATAAAGCTTCATTGATATTCAAGCTTGATCATTGAAGATGCTTTAAATTAATATCCTGACAAGGTCTACTATGATTCATCATGCCTCAATTTTTCAAAGAAAGTCAAAAGATGCAAGGGTTGGTTGAAGAAGTTTGACCTAATTGGATAAGCTCTTAATTTCTTAATCACAAGTGCATAACTCTCTCAATTCTTAATATTTGGAAGTGGTTATTGTTACTATGGGTTCTTATTATAATCCACAAAAACTTCTATTCACGTGGAAAAAGTTATTGTGCAAGGAAGATTGTCAAAATTGAAAGGGATTTCCAAGCCATTTTGGTGCTCTAAGAGCTAAGGTTTTGAACTTCTAAGGGTTATATCTTGTTTATCTTTTGAATTTTTTGAGTGATTCCAAATATATGCTTATATTTAAAGGGTTATCAACAATTTACTTCAAAAGTTTCAAGCAAATTTTTGTGTGAAAGATGCCTAATGATGAAGAAAGATTACATATCCTCTAGATAGGCCATCAAATTCCCCTTATGTGACTTCAAAAGATCATAACTTGTTCATTTTTTATCTTCTTGAGCCCATTATTTTTCCACAATGATCTTAAGGATGTGAAATTTAACTCTTCTTTTATGTGAAAGACTTAAAATGGGTGAAAGGTGCCATAAGAACTCAAAAGATTATAGGTCGCCTCATGAATTCTCACCAATTTTACAAGGCCATAACTTTTTCAATACTTGGTATTTTTGAGTGATTTAAGTTTCACAATGCTCTTTGGAAAGTGTAATTCAAGATAGCATCAATGATAAAATCTAAATTTTTGAGGAAAGCCTTATTTGAACTCAAAACATTATAGGTTACTTTTGAAGAAAAACATAGAATTTTCCTAAGTATAAAAAGTCAGCATCTTTTTCTCAACTTTGACTCATCACAACTCTTAGCTCAAGCATACAATTGATATCATTATTTGCACATCATAAATATTGTGAAGTTATCTTTCAAAAGCTTCAAGAATTATGCCCTATGGCCACTTGAGCTGCGAGTACCATTGGTTCAAAGTGGGTACCTTGGAATTGAAGTTTCACATCAAGTCAGAATTTGAAATCCATAATCCAGCTTCTAAACACCAAATTAGCATGCGTTTTTTATTTAAGCATGTTTAACCAAGTTCCCAAAGTTGAATTAAGGTTCAAAATGCAAGAGTTAGCTGAGTTTTGAGCAAATTCAAGTCACATTTTTCTCACTTTCGGGCTTCTTTCGTTTTCCCTCCAAACCTCACATTTGCTTCCCATTCTTTTCACCATTCACTCTTCTATAAATAGAGGGACATATTACATTCATTTTCTCAAGCTTTAACAGCCAGAATCACCCTGCCAAACTCTCTCCCTAACCCATATTTCTGCAACTTCGAATTTGGTTTTACAACCTTCTTTAATCCATTTTATTTGCTAATTCTTTATCCTTGAACTTCACTGAAGCTAAGAGAAGAAGAACCAAGCCTTAAATCATCCTAAATCGTGCTAGCCAAGTCAAGTTTCAGAGCTCTGAATTTGAACTTCAATAGGTAGATTCCTTCATCAATTCTCTCAAAATTTGATACTACAAAGAAGCTCTCATCATTCTGATACTCATCGCATCATTCATTTTCAACTGGAAGTTAGTTTTGGCCATGAATTTTCAAATCCCAATTCAACTTTTTCCTTCTGGTTTTTCGTAAATTGACTGAGCTACACATAGATAAAATTTTCGCGAGCGTACGATTGTCTTTGTCTTGATGAGACGAAGCGAATGGAATAGATCTGAGCTCCCGATTTTACAGTTTGAGAGACCTGTAAATTCACGTGGCTGGAGGTTGAAGATTACCAATGTGTCATCTCTCAACCAATGACAAGGTGCCACTTGTTTTTTTTTCAAAATCTGATTTAATATTTAATCCAGTGGTTTATTCACTAATGACCATGATATGCACTGCGCACCAGATTCATTGGATTTGATTACTAACGCGTTTTGACAATGATCCAATGGTCTATATCTTTTTGGCTTTATTTTTATTTTCTGATTTTATATTTTAATTGATTTAAACTTCAAAAATTAATAAAAAAATCATTTGTGACTCAAAAAATATGAAAAAATTCTTAAAAATATTTTGGATTTTTCTCTTTCTGATTTTTATTTTTTCACAATTTTATTTTATGATTTGATATTTTTTATAATTTTTCACTTTAATTAACTTGTTTTAATTGATTAAAAATATTTTTCTTAATTTTTAAAATTCTGAAAAATTATGGAAAGTTCCTTTGGCCTTTTGGCAACTTTTGATAACCTTGTTTTATTTTTATTTCTAATTTTACTATTTATTTATCATTTTTGGTTTGTTTTACTTATTTCTTTTATTTTTAAAAAAATAGTTTCTAACTTTAAAAAATTCTGAAAAAATTTGTCAACCTTCATTAACTCTTGTTTGACCTCTGACTATTTTTTTAGGATTATTATTTGGTGTTTTAATATGAATTGTATATTTTACCATTCATTTTCCTTTTATTAACCATTTAAATATTATTTTTATTTTGGATTCTGACTTGGACTTCATTTGGTGACAAGTTCTTCAATCTCATTGGATCTTGGGTGTTGATAGGTTGAGAAACAAAATCCACCAAAATGGATGAATGATGTTGATGATATTTGAAACCTTAATTTCATGCTTTACATCCCATCCCTCTTCATCTTATCTCTTTCTCATTTGTGCTACATGTTGTTAGAGGGTAATTTATATATCATCTCTCTAAATATATGGCACATAGATTGCTATTGACCGGCCTTAAAATAGGTGCAACTTCTATATAAGTCCACTTACGATTGCTTAACATAACACTAAATTTTGTCCCGATTCGAGAAATGATCATTCGTGGCCCAAACCTATGTTTGTAAGCCCAAATATGTTTAATTTGAAACCTTTGATCCAACAACCTTGAGGTTCATTGTTAGGAGGCTTTGGTATTATCAATCCTCTAATGAATCTTCATAAATTTTGGACTAAGCGAATCATTTAAACATCGTTGATCATTTATTGTTGCCTAGAAAATTTGAAATGAACGATATACTTGACAAAAAAGCAAATGAAACTTGTTGTTGAGAGGCTTTGATTTTATCAATCTTCTAATGAGTTTTGAAATTCAAGTTTCAAGATGGTCATTCAACTAATCTCTAATTTCTAACTCATTAACAATTGACTTTTATTTCTACACTTTTACTTTACGCTTTTACTTTTACACACTATTTAATTTAACATTTACATTTCATGCTATTTTCATCTTTGCTCACTTGAGTATTTATTTTTATGTCATTTTTATTTTTCTCACTTAAGCTTTTCAATTTCTTTTTGAAGATACCTAATAACCAACTTGAACAAATAAAAAACTTTAATGTTACTTGGACTATTTGGTTACTATCCTTGGCATTTTGGAGTTATGGACTTCTTGGACTTAGGAGTAGAGACCTTGACCACTCTTGAGATCTTGTGACTTCTATTGTTATTTTGTCTGGAGTTCTCGGGGTTTACCCCGAGACATTGGGTTGTTTGTTTTCTTTGTGTACAAGTTATTCTGATTATATGCTTTGTTTGTAATTTGGAATTCCTCTGTATACAGCCGTTACTCTGCCTAATTTTTTTTTAAGACTTAATGCATTTGAAGTTTGGTATTTTTAAGAGGTTTAATATCTTTGCTTGTTTGATTTCAATCCAAAGGATTGGAATTCTACATTGACTCATTATGTCAAGTGTTGGCTTCTTGTTGGTTAGACATTTCTTTTCCTTAGCTTTTACCTTATACTTTAGGATAGTCCCTTCATATCCTCCCATCTGCTTTAATTTCAAAAATCTTCTCCCTCCTTTTCAAAATCATTCTTGTTTTCTAAACTTGAACCACTTTCACAATAAACTTGGACTTAGGTCCATGCATTTTTAAAAACATTTTCTTAATCAAATTTTAACCAACTTAATAATACTTTGACATTTTTTGTGAGAAGACTAAAAGTCAATCAATCTCATGTAAACCATTTTTTGTTATTTTGGCTTTTATTTTAAAACTTTTCTCAAAAGATAGACTCTTGTCAATCCTTGTAGTGATATGAGCTACTATACTTCTACGATATGTAGTGAAGTGGGATATTTTCAACTTGAGTGTTGAGCAAGGCTTTTTTGATTTTAAAATCCAAACTATATCCTACACTTTGAGATGACGTGAATTCTCCTTTCTCATAATCGTGGGTAGTAAGTAGGTTCTTCCACTCGGATACGACAATGATGTCTCATCTCTTAAAATTAACCAACACACTTGTGTTTTAAATTTTTTAAAGGTGAGCTATGAGTATCCTGATCCCCTATTGCACGGAAGGTGGTACGTAGCCATTAAAGGTTCGCAATCTCGGTGGATGCAAATTTTTTTTAAAAAAAATACTTCTTTTCTCATCCCCACAATCTATTTTTTGTATACAACACTTAAAGCCAAAATACACAAATTTTCAAAGAGGTTCATGCGGAGTACCGTAGATGTTTAGAGTGATAATACCTTCCCTTTACATAACCAACCCCCGAACTTAGATTCTCTCCCCCTCTCTTTTGGGTTATTCCCTCTTTTCCCATTCTTTTGGAAACAATAAAGCGCGGTGGCGATTTTTATTTGATCTGTGTGAATTAAGTCAATCCAATGGCTTAGTCTCAATATTTCTACCGTTATACCAGTGCCACTTTTCCCCCTAAGTTTTTAAATCACCGAGGTGATAAGTGAAAATTTTTCATGTCGCCTTTAGTAATCTCGCTTGGGTTGCCAAGGTAAAACGCATTTCGCAACCGATGTTACAAGTTTTATTTGTAGTAGTGTGCAGAAAATATTAAAATATTGTATTCGGGAATAAAACAAACTCGGATTGAATAAAAGTAACACATATCAAAACAAAGATATGAATTGGACACGTGAGTTGATTCTCTATCTGGAGAGGTATAATAATAGTCACTCTGATATCAAACGTCAAACTTACATAATTCTTGTTGAACCTTTCCGACACGCTACTTCTTCTTTGTTACGTGCAGCCGACCTTCCTACATCAGAGCATGTGGTTTATGGATTACATTTACTTATATTTTCCCTTAGTAGATGGAGGTTTGTCTTTGCTGGAAGAAAAGATCCGAACAAAAACAATGGTGGAATCACTAGTGAAGAAGTGTGGAATAAATTTTTCTAAGAAAGGGTAAGGTATCCATAAGAAATATTTGAGTTCTAACATTAGTGTAGTTGCAGTTATACTCTTTTGGGAAACATGCAATGTATTTAAGCTGTTTATAATTTTGGACAAAAGATTTGGCAAATAAGAGCATTTATGGGTGTAAATACAAAAATGTGTTGGTCTAAGAAACTTAAGTTCATTCCATACTAATTTTGAGATCAGTGAAATACACAAATTAAGAGACGTTACCTTGCAAATTTTTGAGTAAATTTAAAAAAAAAATACGATTACCCTTAGTGTACCGATCTTGCAAGTTGAGTCAAAGTTCAAAGGAACTGTCGAAACATATTATGCTCTGCATAATTTGAGGCACCAGGCTTCTTGTTATTTAAAATAAAACTATGTTTGACAACAAAATTTGTACTAATAGAAACCCACTCAAATCTGAGCCGGATTTGACGGAAAAAATCCATTTATATTAGGTTTGGATCTAGATTTGGGTTTTCTTGTATTACAAAAGATATGGATATGTCAAATAATGGGAACACTGGTATCACCTCTGAATCTGCTCGTTTTATATCAAATTATAGTATTGTTTAGCTTTGATAATTTGGATAGTTTTATTTTGATAATTATGAATATTATTTATATATGGTCAATTTCATTGATATTTTGGTTTGTACTTTATTATCTAAAATATTTTAAATGTATGATTTGAATTTTTCAGGATTATTTCAATTTATTATTTTTAGAGTGTATTGATGTTTGTTTGGGCTTGAGACATTTTCTAGATTTTGGGAAGATTTTGAGTTTGAAGAAATGGACTATTTACATTAAAAAAAGGTTGTTTTCACTTTAGAGATGAAAGTGAAGCCGGGATATCCGAACCTATTTAGAACGGGATTAGAGTTAAATTCTTTACCCCCTTTAGAGAACAGGATTTATCGGAGAGTTTGGTTTGCATACGGGGAAGGTAAAAACATTCCTCATCCCGCCCTTTTGCTATGCTTATATAGAACCATATCATTGCAATGATCCCATGACTTGAAATTGTCATCTATATGAGAAAGTTGAGATAGTGAACCATTGATGAATTTAATCTTGCTCTTGGAGGAAAGAGAACACTTTGTTAATTTGCTCTAGTTCTGATAGTTTTTGTCATTCTACAAAAACATAATGTAGAACAATCTTTGTATGTTACAAACATGTACCGCATGCTACTAGAAAGAAATTGTATGACAAAAGCAAAGTCATGTTGCCTATAGGTTATCACTATACAAGTTCTTATAAGCTTTATTCCCCAGTCATCGACATAATCGTTGTCAGCAGAGATGTCATAGTGAAAGAATAAGAAACATAGGATTGGAACAAGTCTAAATCCAACTCTAGTGAAGTGTCAACAGTAGAGTTACGCTCTGACTCTGAAGGTGATTCTGACTCTGAAAGAGAATTTGTCTCCGAGGAGATTCTCACTCTGAAGGTGAGTTTGGCTCTAAAGGTGAGTCTGACTCTGAAGGTAATGCATCCTCTAAAGGTGGTCCTGCCTCTGTAGGTGATCATGCCTCTAAGGCGGACCTGCCTCTGATTGTGGACCTACCTCTAAAGGTGAACTTGGGAAGTTTTAGAGGCCACAATGAATTAGACAGATACCAAGGAGACTTGAAGACTTCAATTTTATGCATGATAATGAGATTGACTATGAAGGTGAAGTCATACAATGTTCCATGATGTTGGAATCTAAACATGTAAGTGTCAATTAGGCATTCAAGAAGAAAGTGTGGATGAAGGCCATGAATAAAAAACTTAAGGAAATTGAAGAAAACAATATATGGGAATTGATTGCATTACCAATGAACAAGAAAGCCATCAGTGTGAGATGGGTTTTCAAGGTAAAACTGAAGCCATATGGGTCAATTTCCAATCAGAAAGCAATGTTAGTAGCTAGAAGATTTTTATAAAAATCTGGTTTAGACTACTTTGAAGTGTTTGCACTTATAGCTAGACATGAAATACTACGATTAGTGATTGTTATAGCTGCCAATAGGGATTGACCTCTGCTACATTCAGATGTAAAATCATCTTTTCTAAATGATCCATTGCAAGAATAAGTTTATGTATTACAACCTCCTGGATTTGTGATGAAGAATAAAGAAGGGATGGTGTACAAGCTACATAATGCCTTGTATCGACTTAAACAAGCTCCAAGGGCTTGGAATCTAGAAATTGATTCATTTTTAAAGCATCATGGATTTAAAAAATGTAAAATAGAATATAGTGTGTATGTGCAACATACCACTAATAGCAATGTGATTTTGGTGTGCCTTTATGTAGATGACATATTGCTAACAGGAAACTGTATCAATGAGATAAACGAGTTCAAAATGGTGTTGATGAATGCATTTGATATGACTGACCTTGTAAACTGATAATGCGGAATTTCATTGTATTTTCGACTCGACTCGAAAGGATTATTTTACCGTTTTATCCATTTATGTCATTTTATGACGGTAGCGTATCTGAATTTTAGGTGTTTTTCAACCTTGAGGCTTGCATGAGAAAAGAAGAGGAAGTGGAAAAGAAAGAGCAAGAAAACATGAAGAAACCGAAGAAATAATGAAAATATGCACACAGAAAGTTGTGGCCCTTGCCACACATGTTTAGTCTGTAGCCCTCAGCACACTTCTTGTGGCCACCGCCACAGGTTATTTTATAACAGGCCCATTTTTCCTCCCACGTCTAAGCCATGAGTACCTCATTTTTCTTATTTCCTCTCTGCAAGACCATACATAACGAGAATATCTCCACGAAGGAAGTTGTTCCTGATTTTTCTCGAGGGAGTTACGTGAATACAACATTCTATAAAAGGAGGAAGAATGGAGAGTTACAGCGTTGAAGAATTTTCCATTGTTCAGATCACTTTTCTTTCTAGTTTCTAAGCGGAAAAATCACCACCTTAAAGTAATAGCTTTCCACACCGGGGAGATATTGCAACATTAGTTTAGATTTACAGTTTTATTTTTTCTTCAATTGTGTACTTTCGGAAGAGAATCCTACTGACATCTGTGTAGGATCGTGAAGATTAATATTCAAGTTGCTGTCAATTCTTTTTGTACTATAGATTTATTTCTAGGTTTTTAATACAAGCTTTATTTATATTTACGTTATAGAAATCATGTTCTATTTTATGATTAATTACTGTAATAGCATGTCTCTGTTAAAAACTATGTCAGGCTAATTCCCTGAGATACTGGTATGTAACATAATCTAATCGAAGGAATTCGAAAACCTATTAGTATTAATACTTATAAACTTCTTTCCTGGTTTTGATTTCTAATTAAGTTAATAAAATTGTTTTTGTTACGAGAGTAAAAGACAACAAGGTTAAAATCAATACAACGAGAGTTTGAGGTTTTTAATCGGATAGTAGTAACTGAACATTGATTCTAAATACAACGAGAGCGCTTTAGGATCAATTAGATTTTATTGGTTTCCAAAAAGTGTTTTTAAATTTAAATGAGACAGCGAGAACAAACATTTAGATTTAAGGACGCAGTCTAAGTCAATAAACACGAGAGTGTGAGATAAGAATTTTTAAACTAATATTTTCTACTGAAAAGTGTTTTTGAGAAAAACAAAACCAATGGTTAGTCGGATCCCTAAAGTCGGACAAATTACATACTAGCATCCCTTATTTCTCATATTTTATTAAAGTTGAATTACACCCGATTTCTCTCGAAAACGTAAGATTAATTTTCTGCCTTAGATTACATAGTAACATTAGATAGCATTAGTTTGATTAACAATCCCTGTGGGTTCGATATATTTTTAAAACTACACGATTAGATTGTGCACTTGCAGTCAATAATTCCGACAGACTCATAAAGTCACGATAAAAAACATGGTATATTTTCTAGGGATGGAGATTTTACACTCTGATAAGGGAATAATTGTGAACCAAGTGAAGTATGAGCTTGAGTTACTGATGAGATATGAGTTGATGAATTGTAAGTCTATAATCACACCTACAGAGACAAACCATAAACTGGATTCTGATGCTAATGATGAGGAAGTAAATGTTATAACTTTCAAAAAATTTGTGAGCTCTCTAAGATATATGTGTAACATTCGGTCTCACATATGTTACATTTTTGGAATGGTGAGAAGGTTCATGAGAAAACCAAAGTTGTCACATTACCAAGTTACAGTCAGAATACTCAGGTATGTAAAGGGAACACTGAGGCATGACATTATGTTTCCATTTGCTGTGATAGGTGATGATGAGCTGATATGTTATTCATACTCATACTGGTTTGGAGACAAGGTAGACAAATGAAGCACCATAAGATACTTATTTATGTATTTAGAAGCTCTCATTTCATGGTGCTCAGAGAAGCTACTAGAGATTACACTGTCAACCTGTGAGGCAAAGTACATAACTAGTGCATTATCTGCTTATCAGGTTGTTTGGCTTATTAATTTGTTGCATGAATTAAAGTTCAAGGTGAGCAAACTAGTAAGGTTGATAATTGACAACAAATCAGCCATAAATCTTGCCAAGAATCCAGTACTACATGGAAGGAGCAAACACATTGACACAAAGTTCTATTTTATGCACAATCAAGTTCAAAGTGGAGTACATAAAGTTGTTCTCTGTAGCACAAAGAAGCAACTTGCAGATCTGCTGACCAAAGCAATCAAGACTAAACATTTCATCAAATTGAGGGATAAAATTGGTGTTGTTGATTTTGAATCTTGAATATGAATTAACGGAATGTGTTAAATGTAATTTAGATTCAAGTATTTTCATTTGAGTTTCATTTGGTTTTCATTTGTTCAATTGAAGTGTATACAAATTGAAAATTCAATTAGTTAGATAGATGTATAATTTGTAGAGTTGTGAAAAGTTAGTTAAATTAGGTTGGGATTCCTCCATTTAAAAAAAATTGTTTTGCTTGTAAGAATCAAATTTGGTTTTATTTTCTAAAGTTTTATTTTTCATTTTATTTAATCATATTCTAAACATTGTCACGGATTAAATATAGGCAACTACCCAACTTTCGCAATGTGGAAACCGTTGTGGTTTGGTGATTTATTAAGAACAAAAAGAATGGAAAAAGAAAAAACATGGGGTAAAAAAAGTTGAGTTAGTTGCTTTGCATGAATCACGTGTTGTTTGTGTAATCAAGGGATTCTTGTTGGAAACAACTCAAATATTGAAATTAAGCCCAGAATCGTTACTGTCCCCATAAAGGGAGGAATCAATATATTATTTAATCAGAGTTTAGGTGGAATCAATATATATTTAATTAGAGTTTAGATTGCTATTTTCTCTTTGTATTAAAAGGGATCCAAAATAGTATCATGAGACTTTTTTAGAAGTCTCTAAAATAAGTGAGTTAAAATAAAAAATTTCTTTTGATTAAATATTACTAGGATCCACTTTTAGTAAAGCATGCACGCAAAAGCTTTGTTTTGAAACAACTTTATTCTACTAGCATATAATGTTGTAATATTTTTTTAAAGTAGGAAATAAATTTGTATATTTTTAAAAAATATATTAAACATGAGACTTCCAAAACATATATCTCAAGTTTTGATTCATTGTAGTGAAAACCTTATCACAAAATATATTATTGGTAGTAGTACAGTCTTTTTATTATCAAACAAAATTAGAATTATATAATATAATAAGGGAATTTGTTCTATGTTTGTAATAATTTTTTTATAAGTTAAAATACTTTTAAAAAAAAGGGAAAAGAAAATACTAAGGGACATTAATCTAATTTAAAATTAAAAAAATTAAAAAATTAAAAAAATAAACATTTCTCATATATATATATATATATATATATATATATATATATATATATATATATATATATATATATATATATATATATATATATATATATATATATATATATATATATATATATATATATATATATATATATATATATATATATATATATATATATATATATATATATATATATATATATATATATATATATATATATATATATATATATATATATATATATATATATATATATATATATATATATATATATATATATATATATATATATATATATATATATATATATATATATATATATATATATATATATATATATATATATATATATATATATATATATATATATATATATATATATATATATATATATATATATATATATATATATATATATATATATATAATAGATCATCAATTTGTATATTTTCTTTCTGTCTTAGAGACCACCTCTATAAAAGAAACTCTTATATGTTATGGTAATTTAACCCTTAAAAAAAATGTTGCATTATCTCTAACTCGTGAGCATTATAGAGATTTAAATTATCATGATTAAGAATAATTTTTGAATGTATCATACCACTCAAAAATACTCAAAGATAGAAGATCATGGACATAGTCTTTCTTTGTCAATGCATCACTCAAAAAACAAATAATACACATATTAAAAGATTATACTTTCATTTGTTTCGTATTATTTATCACACAGTTGATTATTTTATACCGATTAAAAAATAATAATAAATAAAAGAGATAATAGTGATTTTATCAAATTATTCTGATTAACTATTAATATATTTAAATTATCATTAATATTAAGTGAGAAAACAATAAATTAAAAATATTTATTAGAAGATACAATTGAAAAATTAAATATAAAATTGTATTGGTAATCTAAAATTACAAATATTTTAGTGACACTTTTTTAGCATATTGTTCTTCATATATTTGTTTCTAAACTTGATTCTCGTATATGCATGCTATAAGATTGGAATTTCACTTTCTTATGATTGGTAACATCATTTATGTTTTTATTTATCACATCGTCAACATGTGAATTTCTTTTTTGAATAATCAAGTATTAAAAAAAAAATTCGCAAATAACCGCGTTTCGGAAAAAATTACGCAAATAACTATGTTTCAGATGACTCCCCAAAGAAGGAGCCATCTCACTTGGCGCCTACTCCCATTTTTTAAGGGGATGCGCCATCTCACTTGGCGTCTATGTGTTTAGGGCATGCCCTAAGCCAAGTGAGATGGCACCTATGTGTATTTTTAGGGCAAAATTTGATTTTTTTTTGTCCGGTGCGTTGCGTATTGGATACAGGATCAACAAAATGGACTTTTTATTAAAAAAAAAAAAATTACATCCAACTGTATTACATTAAAAAACCAGATAAAAAAAACCAGATAAAAAAACCAGATAAAAAAACAGATAAAAAAAACAGAAAAAAAAACAGATAAGTCAGTGATCCCCCGGAACCCGGTAATGACCCCCGGTTCCGCATCCCCGTCCTCGCCTTTCCCGTGCTGGGTGTCGTCGCGTTTCCTGTTGCGGCTGGGTCGATGGCCCAGCGAAGTCAATGCGTTCCGGATCCATAAAATCAGTCAGATCTCCATATCTAGAAGATCCGCTTTGGTACAGTCGGTTACCCATACCCTCAAAGTTTGGTCGTGTTGGCGGTGGGTGGGATTCCATGGTGAGTCTGTAGCATTGATCGTCTGAGTACGGTGGGTAGAAAGGAAATGGATCTTGGGGTGTTTGGTATTGAGGATGTTGGGTGGTTTGGTGATATTGTGGTTGATGGTAGGCTGGGTCGGTTTGTTCGTAATCTTCCGACATTCCCATATCAGGGCTAAGGCTGGATGTTGAGGGGCCCATATTGGGATATACGGAAGACTGAAATTGTGTGTGGGGTATGCGGGTGTGTTGGTATTGTGATTGGTATTGTGGTTGGGTGTGAGGCATATGGGGGTATTGGTAGTGAGGTGGGGATTATGGTTGATTGTGGGGCATTTGAGTGTAATTGTGTTGTGGTGGGGATTGTGGTTGATTGTGGGGCATTTGAGTGTAATTGTGTTGTGGTGGGGACTGTGGTTGGGTGTTTGTGGTTCTGTTTCTTCTTGGGGGTTGGTGGGAGGTTGATGGGTTTTGGGTTTGTTGTTGGGGAAACGAGGGTTGTGCTCATTGTGTGCGTGGGTCAACCAAGTACCTTGGATGAGACACATGCATTTCAGGGTTACTAACCGACCTGTACCAAGATAAATATTGATCCGTGTGTCGCATATTACCATGATTAAGGAAAACCGGGAATTGCAAGACATAGCGGTGACGTCTCTGCCACATCTTACACCATTCAGGAGCGAAGTCTTTCCAGTTGGTAAGACCCCACTGGGCGTCGACCCTTTTGAGATGCCATGGGGACAAACAAGTTGGATGACTTGGTATCTCTTGATGCATTCCGAACTGCATCTTCACACGGTCGCTGTGGTGCATCTCCACAACGTTGAACCGAATGATTGCAGTCTTCACGGTCCAAATTGTTGCATCCTCCGGGTTTGGATCATGGCCCAAACCCAAATATGGTCTCCAGACGAACTGCGATAAAATTTAAATCAGGTTAACGAAAATGTAATGTATAAATAATTTAAATGAAGAAAAGTTTAAAGGTACGACGTACATCATCCGGGCCTAAGTGATCCAACAGATTGCGGTATAGTGCGACATTGAATCTTGGATTCTTGCCGTAATCCATACCCCTCACGCAATACCTAAAGGAAATGAAAAACATTTTATTTTTAGCATATATTTGGTGAAGAGATGAATAGTAATAAATGATATAACTTGATGACTTACTTTGTTGCATACGGGAAAATGAAAGTGTTGTTGTTGACGGGGTTTAAGGACTCCATCCTCCACCAACCCCAGGCTTGTAGTAAAAAAGCGCACCCATAAAATGTACATTTTTCCTTGACTGCATTTTTGCACAAGGAACTGTATAGATGGGCTAAAACTGCAGAACCCCAACTATACTTTTTTGTTTTTTCAAAATCCCTAAGTAAATGTAAATACATAAAATTTACACTATTTCCCGTACTTTCGGGAAATAAAAAGGTACCAAATAGTATCATAAGATAAGTTCTGGCTTTTACTACCCTGTCTTGCTCGGAGGAATTTTCGTTTAATTCTAAACTTGCATAATGACTTTTAAGCTCAGTGAGTAGTATTCCCTGACCTCTCGCACCACCACCTTCAACCATATCCCTGCCCAACAGTTCTTCACACTGAGAGTTGGGTTGTTGAACCGACCCGTTCACGGCCTTACCGTCGACAGGGAGACCTAGTAACATGTACACATCCTCTAGCGTGACGGTACATTCACCTATTGGTAGGTGAAATGTATGGGTCTATGGTCTCCACCTTTCCAACATTGCAAGAATGAACTTCGAATCAATTATGCAGTTGAAGATCTTTATAACATGTCCAAAACATGCGTATTCCATATATGGTACGATAAATGGGTCGGGAGCCAGGTAGTTGTGAGAACGGATTCTAAATCTTTTGGTATCCTGAGTTCATAATGTAAAAGGTGTAAGATTAAGTAAGATGAACAAAGCATTATCTGAAGTATGAAAAATGTATAACCAAAATAGAAACCTACAAATGCGGCAATGTTTTCCCTTGTGCCTCTGTGAGAGTCGCCCATTGTTAGAAGAGTCATTGTTTAAAATGCTTGAGATTATGAAAGACTTAGGAAGTGTAAGAGAGTATGAAAGACTTAGAAAGTGTAAGAGATTATGAAAAATTTGCAGAGAGTGAGACTTGTGTGGGTGTGAGAGATGTATGATATGGTCTGTATTTATAGGCAAAAAAATTTCATAGAGTGAGTGAGGTGGTAGCTGGTGCATGCATGCATGAGAAGTGTCACTCTTGCAGGCTAGGTGGTAGCCTAGGGGGTTACATATCTGCATGCATGTACAAAAATGAAAGGTGTCACTCTTGCAGGCTAGGTGGCAACCTAAGGATGTAACACGATTGGACAATAAGGGAGGCGCCATTGGACTTGGCGAAAGAGTACAAAAATGAAAGGTGTCGCCATCCCAATTGGCGAATAAGAGGTGTCATTGGTTGCAGGCTAGGCTCAAGCTACGTAACAGCCTTTGAGATGCCATGCATGAATGCATGTAACCCTATTGGAGGTGATGGGAGGAGACTTATAACATACAGTGTAGGTGCAGAGTAGGCCCAGGCTAGGTGGTAGCCTAGGGGGTTACATATCTGCATGCATGTAACACGATTGGACAGTAAGGGAGGCGCCATTGGACTTGGCGAAAGAGTACAAAAATGAAAGGTGTCGCCATCCCAATTGGCGAATAAGAGGTGTCATTGGTTGCAGGCTAGGCTCAGGCTACGTGACAGCCTTTGGGATGCCATGCCTGAATCCATGTAACCCTATTGGAGGTGATGGGAGGATACTTACAACATACAATGTAGGTGCAGAGTAGGCGCATGCTAGGTGGAATCCTAAGGGGTTACATATCTGCATGCATGTAACACGATTGGACAGTAAGGGAGGCGCCATTGGACTTGGCGAAAGAGTACAAAAATGAAAGGTGTCTCCATCCCAATTGGCGAATAAGAGGTGTCATTGGTTGCAGGCTAGGCTCAGGCTATATGACAGCCTTTGGGATGCCATGCCTGAATGCATGTAACCCTATTGGAGGTGATGGGAGGATACTTACAACATACAGTATAAGGGCAGAGTAGGCGCAGGCTAGGTGGCAGCCTAGGGGGTTACATATCTGCATGCATGTAAGACGATTGGACAGTAAGGGAGGCGCCATTGGACTTGGCGAAAGAGTACAAAAATGAAAGGTGTCGCCATTGGGATGCCATGCCTGAATGCATGTAACCCTATTGGAGGTGATGGGAGGATACTTACAACATACAGTGTAGGGGCAGAGTAGGCGCAGGCTAGGTGGCAGCCTAGGGGGTTACATATCTGCATGCATGTAACACGATTGGACAGTAAGGGAGGCGCCATTGGACTTGGCGAAAGAGTACAAAAATGAAAGCTGTCACCATCCCAATTGGCGAATAAGGGGTGTGATTAGTTGCAGGCTAGGCTCATGCTACGTGACAGCCTTTGGGATGCCATGCCTGAATGCATGTAACCCTATTGGAGGTGATGGGAGGATACTTACAACATACAGTATAAGGGCAGAGTAGGCGCAGGCTAGGTGGCATCCTAGGGGTTTACATATCTGCATGCATGTAACACGATTGGACAGCAAGGGAGGCGCCATTGGACTTGGCGAAAGAGTATAAAAATGAAAGGTGTCGCCATCCCAATTGGCGAATAATATGTGTCATTTATTGCAGGCTAGGCTCAGGCAACATGACAGCCTTTGGGATGCCATGCCTGAATGCATGTAACCCTATTGGAGGTGATGGGAGGATACTTACAACATACAGTGTAGGGGCAGAGTAGGCGCAGGATGGGTGACAGCCTAGGGGGTTACATATCTGCATGCATGTAACACGATTGGATAGTAAGGGAGGCGCCATTGGACTTGGCGAAAGATTACAAAAATGAAAGTTGTCGCCATCCCAATTGGCGAATAAGGGGTGTCATTGGTTGCAGGCTAGGCTCAGGCTACGTGACAGCCTTTGGGATGCCATGCCCGAATGCATGTAACCCTATTGGAGGTGATGAGAGGATACTTACAACATACAGTGTAGGGGCAGAGTAGGCGCAGGATAGGTGACAACCTAGGGGGTTACATATCCGCATGCATGTAACACGATTGGACAATAAGGGAGGTGCCATTGGACTTGGCGAAAGAGTACAAAAATGAAAGGTGTCGCCATCCCAATTGGCGAATAATAGGTGTCATTGGTTGTAGGCTAGGCTCAGGCTACGTGACAGCCTTTGGGATGCCATGCCTGAATGCATGTAACCCTATTGGAGGTGATGGGAGGATACTTACAACATACAGTGTAGGGGCAGAGTAGGCGCAGGCTAGGTGGCAGCCTAGGGGGTTACATATCTGCATGCATGTAAATCGATTGGACAATAAGGGAGGCGCCATTGGACTTGGCGAAAGAGTACAAAAATGAAAGTTGTCGCCATCCCAATTGGCGAATAAGGGGTGTCATTGGTTGCAGGATAGGCTCAGGCTACGTGACAACCTTTGGGATGCCGTGCCTGAATGCATGTAACCCTATTGGAGGTGATGGGAGGAGACTTACAACATACAGTGTAGGGGCAGAGTAGGCGCAGGATAGGTGACAGCCTAGGGGGTTACATATCTGCATGCATGTAACACGATTGGATAGTAAGGGAGGCGCCATTGGACTTGGCGAAAGAGTACAAAAATGAAAGGTGTCGCCATCCCAATTGGTGAATAAGAGGTGTCATTGGTTGCAGGCTAGGCTCAGGCTACGTGACAGCCTTTGGGATGCCATGACTGAATGCATGTAACCCTATTGGAGGTGATTGGAGGATACTTACAACATACAGTGTAGGGGCAGAGTAGGCGCAGGCTAGGTGGCAGCCTAGGGGGTTACATATTTGCATGCATGTAACACGATTGGACAGTAAGGGAGGCGCCATTGGACTTGGCGAAAGAGTACAAAAATTAAAGTTGTCGCCATCCCAATTGGCGAATAAGGGGTGTCATTGGTTGCAGGCTAGGCTCAGGCTACGTGACAGCCTTTGGGATGCCATGCCTGAATGCATGTAACCCTATTGGAGGTGATGGGAGGATACTTACAACATACAATATAGGGGCAGAGTAGGCGCAGGCTAGGTGGCAGCCTAGGGGGTTACATATCTGCATGCATGTAACACGATTGGACAGTAAGGGAGGTGCCATTGGACTTGGCGAAAGAGTACAAAAATGAAAGTTGTTGCCATCCCAATTGGCGAATAAGGGGTGTCATTGGTTGCAGGCTAGGCTCAGGCTACGTGACAGCCTTTGGGATGCCATGCCTGAATGCATGTAACCCTATTGGAGGTGATGGGAGGATACTTACAACATACAGTGTAGGGGCAGAGTAGGCGCATGCTAGGTGGCAGCCTAGGGGGTTACATATCTGCATGCATGTAACAAGATTGGACAGTAAGGGAGGTGCCATTGGACTTGGCGAAAGAGTACAAAAATGAAAGGTGTCGCCATCCCAATTGGAGAATAAGAGGTGTCATTGGTTGCAGGCTAGGCTCAGGCTACATGACAGCCTTTGGGATGCCATGCCTAAATGCATGTAACCCTATTGGAGGTGATGGGAGGATACTTACAACATACAGTGTAGGGGCAGAGTAGGCGCAGGCTAGGTGGCAGCCTAGGGGTTACATATCTGCATGCATGTAACACGATTGGACAGTAAGGGAGGCGCCATTGGACTTGGCAAAAGAGTACAAAAATGAAAGGTGTATGTGATACGGTGGGAGAACTGACTTTAGTTTTGCGTTTGTATTCGCACTTGTTCGGTTTAGCAAGAGTCGCCACTGACTTTTTATTTTATCCTAAAGGAAAGGTTAAAAAGCACCGGAAAAACCTTTTGAGATGTTTTGTGGGTTCAGGGGGTAGATTATGAAAAGGGAAGGTATTAGCACCCTTTTCATCCATGGTTATTCATGGGCTCTTAGTTACTTGTTTTAGATCACTTGCCTTGATTTTCAATTGCTTGAAATGGTGGTGTGTGTGTTTGAAAATGTTTTGAAAAAGAGGCCTTGTCTAGGCAACCGTTGTAACAATTCTTTACTCGAGTGTTCTACAAAGGTGTGTATCTTTTCGAAAAGATGTTTCAAATGTTTTTGGAAGTTGTTTGGAAATTGTGTTTGTGAAGTGTGGTTTTGAAAAGTAGGCAAGTGTATTTTACAAGTTTGATCAAGTAACTAAGAGTTGTCTACCCCTAAATTTACTCAAAGGTTTTTCTCATATTTTAACCCTTTTAACAATTTTGTTCCACCATTGTATTTGGTGGACAATCTTGCGTTAGGATGTTAACGGGACAGGCGCGGGTCATCGTATGGACCATGAATGCAATGGTGCCAAGTGTCTTTGGCAATTTTGCTTGAAGGGACTATGATCATTTCGTAGGCAACTTTCAAAAGCGTCATCGAGGGACTTATGATCATTTGAATTGTTTTGCCAAAGAAACTCAGCATGCAAGCATGGCCCATTTTGGAAGGCAACAAGCGGGATTACTCTAGGGGTGCAAGTGTGAATAGTGTGTTGATTGTCATGCATTTATCTTTGTGTTTAGGTTATCTAGCGTTTGATTTTATTTACATACAAACCCTAGGTCTAAACATGGTATATTTGGAAAGCGATAAATTGCGGGAATTTAAAGTCTACGCTATTATAAATAAGTATCCGGGAGTGGGGGTACAAATATTTACAAATGGGGATGAGACTTATTAGGAGAGTAGTGTCCAAATATTTACAACCAAATCGAATCAATCGCAATGTAAAATGTAGCAATGTACAAAGATAAGCAAATGTATAAGAATAGAGCAATGTAAATGTATCAATGTATTTGTGTAAATGATTTATTTACAAGTGATAAAAATGTGAACTTAACGTATTATTAAGTATTTTATTTATTTTGTATTTTTGTATTTTTGTTAATATGTGCAAACAAAAGATTTTAAGAAAAGAAAATGTGTTTTAAGAAAAATTAATGTTTTATGTATTTATATATAAACAAATGTTTAATAAAAAAAAGAGAAATAAAGGAAAGTCTATTTTCTTATGTATTTATTGATATCTTATAAATAAAATATTATGTATTTTTAATTATACTAATAAAAAGGTAATAAAAAAGAGTTTAGTGTATCATTTTATTTATAAACAAAAATGGCATATATTAGTTTAAGAAAATAAGATGATAAGTAAAAAAAGATGTTAATTTATGCTAAAAAAAAGAATAAAATAAAGAAAGAAAGACTGAATGGGCTTAAGGGGGTTTTTGGGCCCAAACAAAATTTGTAGAGAATGAAAAAGGGGGTATGTGCGCCAGGAGGGGGGTCAAATGCTAGAGAGTTCAGTTGGGCTTAAGCTTTTGAAAAGGGCAAGGCCCAGAACTCATTTCACACGTTTTCTTAGGGTTGCATTTGTTTGTTTCATTAAGGGACTTAGGGTTACAGAGCGGCGTCGTTCCTTCTTCGCTTTCGTCCTCTTTATCTCTTCTGAGCAAGGCCTCTGAGCTTTCCTCCACCTAGGGCCACCGAGCGCCAACATCCGTCTCCTCTTCCCTCCATGGACCACTCAGACAATGTTTGTAAGGTTTTGATTTCCCGCTCCTATATCTTTGTATTCGAGCTTTGCATGTTTTTTTTTTAATTTTGTTTTTGGCAAGTTCTGACTTTTATATGTTATTTGTGTTCTGATTTGAGGTACGTGAAAAGGAAGAGAAATTATACTACCTTTGTTGGAGACGGAGGAGGACGGATTTGGAGGCGTCCTGGACAGCTGAGGCAGGGAGCACGATGATGAGGCTAGCTTGTTCTTGCTGGAAAACCTGGTACTCTGTATTTATGGGTTTGATGATGAGCTCCCCTGAAAACCCTTTGCCTATTTGCTTCTTTTCTCTCTCTTCTGTTTTCCTTCTTCTGTATGCTTGCTTGATGCCTTTGATTGCTTGCTTGATATTAATGATGATTTGAATCTGAATATTGTTTGTTGATGTTGATTTTGGAGTATGGTTGCCCTAACCCTATGATGAGGTTGCTCTGAGGGTTTAGAGTTTGGTTGGAACTGGTTTGGATGAAGGCTTATGCAGGTTTCAGTTATTTACAGGCTTGGTGCTGTTTGAATGCCTTGTGCCTTTTGTTTTTTGGTATAGGCTTCGTTAAGTTTGAATGTTTTGTGGCTTTTCTGGTTTGATGATAGTTTACAGGTTTTAGGTATTTGGAGACAGGTTTGGCTTGACATTTACTGAGTTGAAACAGGTTTGAGGCTCTTGTTTTATAGTTTAGGCTTCTGGTTCATGGCTTGCTGTTTAGAGGCTGGTTAGGCTTGTATGGATCTGTTTGTGAGTTTGACAGTTTGAGGTGCAGGGCTTGGCTTTGTGCAGTTTATATGTTTGGTGCAGGGCTTTGAGAATAGTTTGATAGGATTTATGTTAGTTTGAATCACAGGTTTGGAGGCAAACTTTTTGCTTCTGGTTTGAGGCTTTCAAGCTTTGAGCTGGTTATGCAGGTTGAGGCTTTCAAGCTTTGAGCTGGTTTGTTTGTAGTGAGCTTGTGGAGGCAGTTTTGTTGTTACAGTTTGAGAGCTTTTTTGCTTTTGTGTTATTTTCTGCCCCCTTTTTCATCTGTGTTGACTGTTTGTTTTATATATTTTTATCAAGCCTAAGCCTGTAAGCCTTTTCTCTTCTCTCTTTTCTCTCTCCAGTATTAAAGCATAAAATATTACTTATCTGTACTTTTTTCTGAAAAAGCAACTGGCTGGAAAATGATGTTACTTGAACCTTGCTTGCATTAGTTGTTTTCCTATGCACATCTTCCATATTTCCTGCATATTGTTGACAGCTTTCTGTACTTGTGGATAGTTTGATATCTTTTGGCAGCTTGTGGACAGTTTAGTTGACATTCAGTTTTCCTTTTGAACTTGGTTAGGCATTTTGGACTTGTTTGGTTATGCTGTTCAGTTTGGACTTTGGTTTGAATTTTGAAATGCTTTGCTTGACAATGCAGTATGTTTGCTTTTGTGCACTTCACATTTTATTTGCAAACACTATTCTATCCCTCTTTGTGAACCAAGAGAAATCTTGTGATTTGAAGAGAGGGCAAACTGATTCCGGCCAGTTACTTTTAATGATGATTTTTGAATTAACTGTCCGCCTTTAATTTCATTTCATCTGCTTTTGACTTTTTTTCTTTTTCTTTGTTTTGCAGATAAAAATCAATGGAGCAAAAGAGGAGTAGCAGTAGAAGATGAAGATTTAGGAAATTTTAGGATGCAATTTTATTTTCCTTTTAATCATTGTAACATTATTATTGTAAATACTTTGTAAATAATTACTGTATTTAAATAACAATTGTACAAATAATTAAAGATCAATAAAAAGTCTTTTTATTGACATTCCTTTTTAATTCTCCTTCAAATGTTTATTTAATTGTTTATAATTCTTAAATTATAATAAAATGGAAATAAATCCCAATTATTCTAACTTAGAATAAATAAACAATTGATAAACACTGTGGTCTTAGCATCAATCAATAATAAACCCGGCGCTCCAATTATCCAAAGCAATGCACAGTTAATTAAACAAAACGTCCACATGCCTTTTCTTTTAATGATTCAATCAAACACTGCAATCTCCCAATCAGAAACCTCAGTCCATATTCCAGAGTAAATTGAAAAGCACTGTAGAATTAATTCTTTCTGCGCGCACAAACCCTAGTTCTTGATTAAATGTCAGAGACGCGCCTGTCTGATCAAACCTGAGCCAAACTCAAACAAAACCTTAACAATCTACTTGAACTGCTTTAAAATCAATGAAAAACCCTAAATTGGATAGACTGATAAGAAAAAGTCTGTTTGACTGATTCTTACGCCATTCTGAAAAGTCAGAGCAAACCCGAAGCTGTGATTTCTTGTGGAAAAATAGGAGGGCAAATTTTGGGGTACAACAGTTGCCCCTGTTCAATCTTCTTGAACCTGAAGAGTTAGATTGTCCAGCTTGCCTTTCGCGACTCGAGGGTAAAAGGAGATTGGACACTAGAGTGTCCGAAAAATTTGCACTCGGTGATGTGATGGTAGAGGGAATGGGCTTAAAGATGCCATTTGGTGATGGGCTTAGAGATGCCATCTGGAGATGTGACAGAATCTTGTCGGGGGATGGGCTTAGAGATGCCATCTGGAAGTTGCTGGTAGGAGGATGGGCTTAAAGATGCCATCTGGAAATGTTTGGAGGAGGATGGGCTTATAGATGCCATCTGGAAATGTTTGGAGGAGGATGGGCTTATAGATGCCATCTGAAGGTGATTGTTGAACTGTATGTCATTGGTGAGTGGACGAGTATCAGAAAGGTATCCATGTTTTGGAACATCTCTGAACTGGGGGTCTGAACAAGCAATAGATTGACATCCATGTTTGGAGAATCCGTAAACTGTTTTCAGGAGTTGAGGTTTGAATAAGCAATAGATCAGCATCCATGGTTGGGAAGCGTCCGTAAACTGTTTTCAAAAGTTGAGAAGAGCCTGAACAAGCGATAGGTTAACATCCGTTACTGGAGAACTCGTGAACTATTTTCAGAAGTCTTGAGTCTGAACAAGCGATAGATTAACATCCATTACTGGAGAATCCGTAAACTGTTTTCAGAAGTTGAGAAGAATCTGAATAAGCGATAGGTTAACATCCGTTACTAGAGAACCCGTGAACTGTTTTCAGAAGTCTTGAGTCTGAACAAGCGATAGATTAACATCCATTACTGGAGAATTCGTAAACTGTTTTCAGAAGTCTTGAAGTTGAATAAGCAATAGAGCAACATCCGTTGATGGGAAGCGTCCGTAAACTGTTTTCAAAAGTTGAAGAGTCTGAACAAGCGATAGGTTAACATCCGTTACTGGAGAACCCGTGAACTATTTTCAGAAGTCTTGAAGTTGAATAAGCAATAGAGCAGCATCCGTTGGGAAGCGTCCGTAAACTGTTTTCAAAAGTTGAAGAGTCTGAACAAGCGATAGGTTAGCATCCGTTACTGGAGAACCCGTGAACTGTTTTCAGAAGTCTTGAAGTTGAATAAGCAATAGAGCAGCATCCGTTGGGAAGCGTCCGTAAACTGTTTTCAAAAGTTGAAGAGTCTGAACAAGCGATAGGTTAACATCCGTCACTGGAGAACCCGTGAACTGTTTTCAGAAGTCTTGAAGTTGAATAAGCAATAGACCAGCATCCGTTGGGAAGCATCCGTAAACTGTTTTCAAAAGTTGAAGAGTCTGAACAAGCGATAGGTTAACATCCGTCACTGGAGAACCCGTGAACTGTTTTCAGAAGTCTTGAAGTGGAGGAGGAACCGGTGTAGGGTTTCCTGATGATGAGTCCGTGAAAAACTGCATCTGGACGAATCTGGAATAAGTATCAAAATGTCGCCATGTCTGGGTCACATCTGAACTATCTCTGGATGAATCTCGGAAGATGATGATTTTTGTCTGTTAACTGATATTTCCTGAAAAGGTAAAGAGTTAGTTGTATGTAATGTCATGATGCATGATGCAATGTATGTTATATCAATGTTTATGATATGAATGTGATGAATGCGCATGTAAGCTGATGAGCTGTCTTGCTGAGGATAGATGAATCCTGGATAGCTGGAGACAAAAGAATCTTGACTGCTATCAGGGAAAGTGAATCCTTGACTGCTGCTGGGGAGGGCAAGAATCTTTGATTGCTGAGGGTGAGAAGTCTTGGGACCGCTGTTGGGGAATCAGGAGCTTGGGTTGTATGCTAATCTATTGGGGATTCCTGTCTTGAGGAGATCTTCACTAGAGAATATTCGAATATTCTGTGAGGTGCTGAGAACGAGAGTCTTCATTCTGCTTGGGGGATGCAAGATCTTCAATTGTTGAGGGATCTTAGGACCACTGCGGGGAACTGGAAGTCCTTGGTGACTTGTAGGGAGAGAGAATTCTGATGATCTCTACTGGGGAGTCTAGAACCTGGTAGACTTATGCTAGAGGAGCGTGACTGAGAATCCTGAGTCTGGTGGGAAGTATCTCTGTGGGGAGAATGTTCACTGGTCTGGTTCCACTAGGGATTGATAGTTGGAAGTTTTAGCTCCGCTGGGGATAGGATTTTCAGATTTTAGGGCTCCATTAGGGGTTTTGAAACTTGACTTTGAGGGGAATTAGATTCTGGAAGGCTCTCTGGCTGGGGATTGCAAGAATATTTTGAGTTTGAGAAGGAATCGATGTAGGGTTTCCTGATGATGAGTCCGTGTAAAACTGCATCTGGGTTTGAAGAGGGACCGATGTAGGGTTTCCTGATGATGAGTCCGTGTAAAACTGCATCTGGAGTTGAGAAGGAACTAGTGTAGGGTTTCTTGATGATGAGTCCGTGTAAAACTGCATCTGAATTTGAGAAGGAACCGGTGTAGGGTTTCCTGATGATGAGTCCGTGTAAAACTGCATCTGGTTTTGAGAAGGAACCGGTGTAGGGTTTCCTGATGATGAGTCCGTGTAAAACTGCATCTGGTTTTGAGAAGGAACTGGTGTAGGGTTTCCTGATGATGAGTCCGTGTAAAACTGCATCGGATTTTGAGAAGGAACCGGTGTAGGGTTTCCTGATGATGAGTCCGTGTAAAACTGCATCGGATTTGAGAAGGAACCTGTGTAGGGTTGCTTCATGATGAGTCCGTGTAAAACTGCATCGGGTTTTAGGAAGGAACCTGTGTAGGGTTGCTTCATGATGAGTCCGTGTAAAACTGCATCTTGGATTTGAGAAGGAACCTGTGTAGGGTTGCTTCATGATGAGTCAGTGTAAAACTGCATCTTGGATTTGAGAAGGAACCTGTGTAGGGTTGCTTCATGATGAGTCCGTGTAAAACTGCATCTTGGATTTGAGAAGGAACCTGTGTAGGGTTGCTTCATGATGAGTCAGTGTAAAACTACATCTGTTTTTGGGAAGGAACCGGTGTAGGGTTGCTTCATGATGAGTCCGTGTAAAACTGCATCTTGGATTTGAGAAGGAACCTGTGTAGGGTTGCTTCATGATGAGTCCGTGTAAAACTACATCTTGGATTTTGAGAAGGAACCTGTGTAGGGTTGCTTCATGATGAGTCCGTGTAAAACTACATCTTTCAACAGGTGATGAAGGAATTGTTGAACACTTTTGACATTCGAATGCCCCAAGTGATGATGAAGGAGATTTTTCAGGTTACTCTGCAAATTGAGAGATTTCTTGAAATCTTGACTGGACTGCCCCAGGTTAACTGAACTTTGAAAGATCTGTTGAAACCTTGATTGGACTGCCCCATGTTAACTGGATGGTAACATGTCATGCCCCTTGTTGATAGGAGACTTGTCGTTGGAAGTGTCATGCTTCTTGAAGTGACTTTGCTCACTGAGAGAGTTTTCGTTCCTCCGAACATTCATTGTGTGAATTTCTCCGCTGTCAAACAAATAGCCAAATGCAAACAGTGATATTCAAGTAATGCAAAGTTTATGTCTGTCTCAAAGTTTTGAAAAATTCATTTTTTAGCAGAAAACTTTTTTATAAGACAAATCAACACAAGATTTAAGAGCAAAGCCTTACAGGAGTCAGGATACCTTTTGTAACAGTATGCTTTTGAACTAACCCATGCTTCAATTAGGACTTTTGAAGGGTTGTAACGTGTCATGGTTCACGGTTTAAGAAACAAAGGATAAAGGCTCAAAGTATATTTGTACCCACCCGCTCTTCGTGATGTTCTTCAATCCTAAGCTCAGTTAATTGTGCGTCGAACTCCATTCGAATTTGGAACGACTTTTTGGGTGATGGTTCACCAGTTGAATTTTGGAAGACAGTCATCATCTCCTTTTTCTTTTGCAACATTTTTTCATGTTGTTTGAGGGTTTGTAATAACCTCTTTCTTGATTTGTTATCCCTAAATTTTGCCTGACTGTTCCTGTTTTCGAGATTACAGTCAGCGGGATGCCCCAACTTTCTTAAGCCTCCTTTACAGGTTTTGGCTTGGTGGGCTTTTTCTTTTCTGAGAGATAGTGACTGCCTATGAGATAAGGAACCATCATTGTCTTTCGATTCCGAAAGAATGCTTTTTTGTTGTCGCTCATTGTATTACGAACTGGGAGTTTGCGACTTTAATGCGCACCTTTTTGAATTAACTGAGATACTACCCTGCCCCAGGTTTATATCAAAGGTTTTGATTGTTTAGAACAGAAAACTCCTACTTCTTTGGCTCGAAGGGGTTGACTAGGGATTATCTTCCTTATAACTCCAGTGTTTGGGATTTGAAAGAAATGCCTGTACATCATCAGCAAGGTCTGTTCAAAAATATACTGTATGAGATTATGGTATTGTTTCGTCATCCTCCCTCTAAAGGCTTGCAGCTTTTTATCAAGAGTTAAATATCATAAAGAAAGCATAAGAGTAGTGAAAACGAATGTATGAATTCAAGACAAACATATGCAATGCATTAATGAAACAGAGTTTGACATTAAAAGACAATTGTTTGAATAACAAAAGATTACAACTTTGAAAATTCAAAATGAAACAAACACAATCTCAATGAGCTGGCATAGGAGCAGTGATCATGTTAGGGCCTCTGAAGGACCAAACTCAATCTCCTTGGCATCAATCAAATTCTGAATCTTGTACTTCAATGCCCAACAGTCGTTAGTGTCATGTCCGGGACTGTCAGAATGATAAGCACATGTTGCATTAGGATTGTAGTTAGGAGATGAAGTCTTGGGGTTTGGATGAGGCCCTATCAACGCAATCAGATTCATCCTCAACAAGTGTTGCAGTGCTTGAGACAGCGGCATGTTGATGTTAGTGAACTGTCTCTTAGGCTCGTCTGGCCTTCGTTGACTTCCCTTTGGCTATTGTCGGTGTGACGTAGAACCAGAGATCAGGACTGCCCCTGCATGTTGATCATGACGACCCTTTTGACTGTTCGCATCATTGGACTCTTTCTTTCCATTGTAGGGAATTATCTGAGTATCCGAGGATGTAATTCCTTGGACTTTTCCACTTTTGATGCCTGCTTCGACCCTTTCGCCGGTCAGTATTAGCTCGGTGAACCCGGCTGAGGAGCTTCCAATCAGGTGATTGAAGAAAGGCCCTGTCAAAGTTCCCATGAAGATGTCAATCAGCTCTCTGTCAGTTAAAGGGGGGTGCACCCTACCAGCCAGATCTCTCCACTTTTGGGCATATCCCTTGAAGCTCTCGTCGGAACCCATGGTCATGCTCTGCAATTGCACACGAGTTGGTGCAAGATCAACATTGTACTGATACTTCTCATAGAAAGCAAAAGCTAAGTCCTTCCAGGTGTGGATGCGAGAGATCTCCAATTGATAGAACCACTCGAGTTGGGCCCCTACCAAGCTTTCTTGGAAGAAATGGATCCAAAGCCTTGGATCAGCTGTGTATGGTTGAATCTTGCGAACATAAGACTTTAGATGCATCTTAGGGCAAGAGACTCCATCATACAGGGCCAAGGTAGGGACCTTGAACTTTGAAGGAATGACCAATCCAGGAACTAAACCCATGTCTCCTAAATCCAAGCCAGGTATTTGTTGAATCTCCATAGCATTGAGGCGATCCTCCAATTCTTTGTACTTGTCATCAGCGAGAGGATATTGTTCCTCGGAGTAGTCAGCTTCAGCTTCTTCAATCTCCACATTGTGGTCTTCTTCAAGACTATCCCCTATGTTGGATGGAGTTGCAAGGTCCAGGGTCTTAGGTCTTCTTCTCAAGTTCAGGATGTTGGCTGCCTTCTTGGACTTCTTCTTCTTGTCTTTGAGAAGGAGAGCTGTCAGATCCTCTTGCCCCTTCCCCATAGCCAGAAGCATTTGTTGGAATTGAGCATTTTGAGCTTGGAGATCTTTCACCGTTTGTTCCATATCCATCTTACTGAAATAAATAGTAGGAAGATAAGGATACCTGTATGGGAGAAACCTGTTATGCAATGATATGTATGATATATGTATGCAATGTTTTCAAGGATCTCTTGGGGTAAACACAAGAGAATGTTAGAGGTTGAACTTTGATCTTTGATTGGAGAACTTTGCACCGGTGGATGTCTTTCCACGAGAATCAAGCTCACCATGTCAAGTGGGTCATATCCCCTGATTCAAGTTGTTACACTTGATCTTTGATGGTATTTGTTAGAGGAGAAACCTCTTTCCCTTTGGTAGACGTCTGGTTCAACGTAACCCTGCATCAAAAGAACCCTTGAGATCCTTGAAATGGTTATTGAAAAATGATATGGCATGATGTTATGATGTTATGTACATGCATACAAAAGCAAGTAAGTGTATATACAGGCAATCATATTCACACAAAGCAAAACAAGTCCTTAGGTTTAAGCTTGCGTGGGGTTGTAGGTAAGTACCCTCTTGAAGTTAGTTGGCTCATCCTGTCCTAAAATAGAAACCGAGTTCTAAGGAACTCAATATCATTGGATTATTTTCTTTGTTCATTGTTTTGGTTTAGCCACTTAACTGGCGACCAAAATATTCCAAGAAAACAACCCTCAATGAGTGTAGTATCGAGTATCTACCAACTTCGTACTGCACCAAAGTCGGTCATCTCACTACCCCTAAAAGGCTAGGATGGCCAATTAAGGTTCTAAGAGTTCGTTAGTGCTTCATGACATCACTCAGCGGCCCCGTACTCTCCTTCATTGAACTCAAGGGTTACCGGTACTCACAAATATGTCACACTAACATAGCTTACTGCTTCAACCGTGTCGGTATACCCCGCACAGTTCCCTCACAGTTTTATTGCTATTTACCTAAAAAGGTGCCCCCAAATTCAGGTGTAGGATTTATAGCAAACCCAAACAAGGACCCAAAAGAGTAAAAAAATCAAAGCAATCAAAGCAAGAATGTAAAGGTGATCTAAACCCTAAGGTAACCCCACTTTTAAATTAATCCCCAGCAGAGTCGCCAGTTCTGTGATACGGTGGGAGAACTGACTTGAGTTTTGCGTTTGTATTCGCACTTGTTCGGTTTAGCAAGAGTCGCCACCGACTTTTTATTTTATCCTAAAGGAAAGGTTAAAAAGCACAGGAAAAACCTTTTGAGATGTTTCGTGGGTTCGGGGGGTAGATTATGAAAAGGGGAGGTATTAGCACCCTTTTCATCCATGGTTATCCATGGGCTCTTAGTTACTTGTTTTAGATCACTTGCCTTCATTTTCAATTGCTTGAAATGGTGGTGTGTGTGTTTGAAAATGTTTTGAAAAAGAGGCCTTGTCTAGGAAACCGTTGTAACAATTCTTTACTCGAATGTTTTACAAAGGTGTGTATCTTTTTGAAAATATGTTTCAAATGTTTTTGGAAGTTGTTTGGAAATTGTGTTTGTGAAGTGTGGTTTTGAAAAGTAGGCAAGTGTGTTTTGCAAGTTTGATCTAGTAACTAAGAGTTGTCTACCCCTAAATTTACTCAAAGGTTTTTCTCATGTTTTAACCTTTTTAACAATTTTGTTCCACCATTGTATTTGGTGGACAATCTTGCGTTAGGATGTTAACGGGACAGGCGCGGGTCATCGTATGGACCATGAATGCAATGGTGCCAAGTGTCTTTGGCAATTTTGCTTGAAGGGACTACGATCATTTCGTAGGCAACTTTTGAAAGCGTCATCGAGGGACTTATGATCATTTGAATTGTTTTGCCAAAGAAACTCAACATGCAAGCATGGCCCATTTTGGAAGGCAACAAGCGGGATTACCCTAGGGGTGCAAGTGTGAATAGTGTGTTAATTGTCATGCATTTATCTTTGTGTTTAGGTTATCTAGCGTTTGATTTTATTTACATACAAACCCTAGGTCTAAACATGGTATATTTGGAAAGCGATAAATTGCGGGAATTTAAAGTCTACGCTATTACAAATAAGTATCCGGGAGTGGGGGTACAAATATTTACAAATTGGGATGAGACTTATTAGGAGAGTAGTGTCCAAATATTTACAACCAAATCGAATCAATCGCAATGTAAAATGTAGCAATGTACAAAGATAAGTAAATGTATAAGAATAGAGCAATGTAAATGTATCAATGTATTTGTGTAAATGATTTATTTACAAGTGATAAAAATGTGAACTTAACGTATTATTAAGTATTTTATTTATTTTGTATTTTTGTATTTTTGTTAATATGTGCAAACAAAAGATTTTAAGAAAAATTAATGTTTTATGTATTTATATATAAACAAATGTTTAATCAAAAAAAGAGAAATAAAGGAAAGTCTATTTTCTTATGTATTTATTGATATCTTATAAATAAAATATTATGTATTTTTAATTATACTAATAAAAAGGTAATAAAAAAGAGTTTAGTGTATCATTTTATTTATAAACAAAAATGGCATATATTAGTTTAGGAAAATAAGATGATAAGTAAAAAAAGATGTTAGTTTATGCTAAAAAAAAAGAATAAAATAAAGAAAGAAAGGTTGAATGGGCTTAAGGGGGTTTTCGGGCCCAAACAAAATTTGTAGAGAATGAAAAGGGGGGTATGTGCGCCAGGAGGGGGGGTCAAATGCTAGAGAGTTCAGTTGGGCTTAAGCTTTTGGAAAGGGCAAGGCCCAGAACTAATTTCACACGTTTTCTTAGGGTTGCATTTGTTTGTTTCATTAAGGGACTTAGGGTTACAGAGCGGCGCTGTTCCTTCTTCGCTTTCGTCCTCTTTATCTCTTCTGAGCAAGGCCTCTGAGCTTTCCTCCGCCTAGGGCCACCGAGCGCCAACATCCGTCTCCTCTTCCCTCCATGGACCACTCAGACAATGTTTGCAAGGTTTTGATTTCGCGCTCCTATGTCTTTGTATTCGAGCTTTGCATGTTTTTTTTTTGTTTTTTTTTTGGCAAGTTCTAACTTTTATATGTTATTTGTGTTCTGATTTGAGGTACGTGAAAAGGAAGAGAAATTATACTACCTTTGTTGGAGACGGAGGAGGACGGGTTTGGAGGCGTCCTGGACAGCTGAGGCAGGGAGCACGATGATGAGGCTAGCTTGTTCTTGCTGGAAAACCTGGTACTCTGTATTTATGGGTTTGATGATGAGCTCCCCTGAAAACCCTTTGCCTATTTGCTTCTTTTTCTCTCTTCTGTTTGCCTGCTTCTGTATGCTTGCTTGATGCCTTTGATTGCTTGCTTGATATTAATGATGATTTGAATCTGAATATTGTTTGTTGATGTTAATTTTGGAGTATGGTTGCCCTAACCCTATGATGAGGTTGCTCTGAGGGTTTAGAGTTTGGTTGGAACTGGTTTGGATGAAGGCTTATGCAGGTTTCAGTTATTTACAGGCTTGGTGCTGTTTGAATGCCTTGTGCCTTTTGTTTTTTGGTATAGGCTTCGTTGAGTTTGAATGTTTTGTGGCTTTTCTGGTTTGATGATAGTTTACAGGTTTTAGGTATTTGGAGACAGGTTTGGCTTGACATTTACTGAGTTGCAACAGGTTTGTGGCTCTTGTTTTATAGTTTAGGCTTCTGGTTCATGGCTTGCTGTTTAGAGGCTGGTTAGGCTTGTATGGATCTGTTTGTGAGTTTGACAGTTTGAGGTGCAGGGCTTGGCTTTGTGCAGTTTATATGTTTGGTGCAGGGCTTTGAGAATAGTTTGACAGGATTTATGTTAGTTTGAATCACAGGTTTGGAGGCAAACTTTTTGCTTCTGGTTTGAGGCTTTCAAGCTTTGAGCTGGTTATGCAGGTTGAGGCTTTCAAGCTTTGAGCTGGTTTGTTTGTAGTGAGCTTGTGGAGGCAGTTTTGTTGTTACAGTTTGAGAGCTTTTTTGCTTTTGTGTTATTTTCTGCCCCCTTTTTCATCTGCGTTGACTGTTTGTTTTATATATTTTTCTCAAGCCTAAGCCTGTAAGCCTTTTCTCTTCTCTCTTCTCTCTCTCCAGTATTAAAGCATAAAATATTACTTATCTGTACTTTTTTCTGAAAAAGCAACTGGCTGGAAAATGATGTTACTTGAACCTTGCTTGCATTAGTTGTTTTCCTCTACACATCTTCCATATTTCCTGCATATTGTTGACAGCTTTCTGTACTTGTGGATAGTTTGATATCTTTTGGCAGCTTGTGGACAGTTTAGTTGACATTCAGTTTGCCTTTTGAACTTGGTTAGGCATTTTGGACTTGTTTGGTTATGCTGTTCAGTTTGGACTTTGGTTTGAATTTTGAAATGCTTTGCTTGACAATGCAGTATGTTTGCTTTTGTGCACTTCACATTTTATTTGCAAACACTATTCTATCCCTCTTTGTGAACCAAGAGAAATCTTGTGATTTGCAGAGAGGGCAAACTGATTCCGGCCAGTTACTTTTAATGATGATTTTTGAATTAACTGTCCGCCTTTAATTTCATTTCATCTGCTTTTGATTTTTTTTCTTTTTCTTTGTTTTGCAGATAAAAATCAATGGAGCAAAAGAGGAGTAGCAGTAGAAGATGAAGATTTAGGAAATTTTAGGATGCAATTTTATTTTCCTTTTAATCATTGTAACATTATTATTGTAAATACTTTGTAAATAATTACTGTATTTAAATAACAATTGTACAAATAATTAAAGATCAATAAAAAGTCTTTTTATTGACATTCCTTTTTAATTCTCCTTCAAATGTTTATTTAATTGTTTATAATTCTTAAATTATAATAAAATGGAAATAAATCCCAATTATTCTAAGTTAGAATAAATAAACAATTGATAAACACTGTGGTCTTAGCATCAATCAATAATAAACTCGGCGCTCCAATTATCCAAAGCAATTCACAGTTAATCAAACAAAACATCCACATGCCTTTTCTTTTAATGATTCAATCAAACACTGCAATCTCCCAATCAGAAACCTCAGTCCATATTCCAGAGTAAATTGAAAAGCACTGTAGAATTAATTCTTTCTGCACGCACAAACCCTAGTTCTTGATTAAATGTCAGAGACGCGCCTGTCTGATCAAACCTGAGCCAAACTCAAACAAAACTTAGCAATCTGCTTGAACTGCTTTAAAATCAATGAAAAACCTTAAATTGGATAGACTGATAAGAAAAAGTCTGTTTGACTGATTCTTACGCCATTCTGAAAAGTCAGGGCAAACCCGAAGCTGTGATTTCTTGTGGAAAAATAGGAGGGCAAATTTTGGGGTACAACAGTGTCGCCATCCCAATTGGCGAATAAGAGGTGTCATTGGTTGCTGGCTAGGCTTAAGTTTCGTGACAGCCTTTGGGATGCAATGCCTGAATGCATGTAACCCTATTGGAGGTGATGGGAGGATACTTACAACATACAGTGTAGGGGAAGAGTAGGCGTAGGCTAGGTGGCAGCCTAGGGGGTTACATATCTGCATGCAGGTAACACGATTGGACAGTAAGGGAGGCGCCATTGGACTTTGCGAAAGAGTACAAAAATGAAAGGTGTCGCCATCCCAATTGGCGAATAAGAGGTGTCATTGGTTACAGGCTAGGATCAGGCTACGTGACAGCCTTTGGGATGCCATGCCTGAATGCATGTAACCCTATTGGAGGTGATGGGAGGATACTTACAACATATAGTGTAGGGGCAGAGTAGGCGTAGGCTAGGTGGTAGCCTAGGGGGTTACATATTTGCATGCATGTAACACGATTGGACAGTAAGGGAGGCGCCATTGGACTTGGCGAAAGAGTACAAAAATGAATGGTGTCTCCATCCCAATTGGCGAATAAGAGGTGTCTTTGGTTGCAAGCTAGGCTCAGGCTACGTGACAGCCTTTGGGATGCCATGCATGTAACACTATTGGAAGCCTTAGGGGTTACATCCTTACTTAATTGAAATTCAATATGAGATTTTTAGTCTTAGGTTTATCATAACATTGATTCACTTAATTTGTCAAATCTTCCAACCTTCAAATGTTCTTACCTTCAAACGTTACAACATTCCAACCTTCAAACCTTACAACATTCCAACCTTCAAACCTTCAAACAACCCTATGCAATGGCCTCTTCACCACAATATGTCGTCAAAGCACATTCCAATGGTGAGACATACATTTGTCCCACCGCTGGGTTTTTGTTTAGAGACACAGACAACATCCGATTTCTCTTAAACGGGAAAGCCAATTTCTCGTACTTCAAAAAACGATTGGAGGCCAAACTTGGACGAGGCCCGGTGACCCAGATATTTCATCAGAATCTAGTTTTTTTTGGAAACAACATAATTTTTTATAAGGTTGAAGTTCAAGATGACGAGGATCTCCAGAATATGTTTTCCAGCCATGTGTATTCTGGGTACGACTCTATTGAGTTGTACATTATGCTGCGAGAGCCTCAGGTGACACAAGTGGTTGATCCTTTGGAGAATGAACAAGCTGAGGTAGATGCAGTTGATGAAGAAGAAGATGATGACGAGTTAGAGTTTGATGAAATGGTGAATGATGATTCCAACGATGATGGCATACCTAGTATTCCTGCAAATGAGATCTACACACCACCTCCGCACATGACAAACTTCAACATGGGCGGAGATGAACCGTCTACTGACTTATTTTTCAATCCGTATATGCAGTCGGATGAAAATTTAAAAGAGAAGGACAAGTTTCGCAACAGAGAGGAATGCATCAGAGCCATAAAAAAATTCCACATGCTCAACTCGGTTGATTTTAAGGTGGACCGTGTCAACATAGAAAGGTACAAGATCAAGTGTGTCCACCCTGACTGTATGTTCAAGCTGACAGCATCATACATATTAAAAGGTGACTGCTGGGTGATAGGTTCCATGACTACCCACACTTGTGTAAGTTCTACCCAATCACAGGACCACCGAAAACTTAACTACGATCTCATCTGTCAAGAAATCCTACCACTGGTCAGCAACGACCCATCTTTGAAGGTGAAAACAATCATCTCCCAAATCACCACGGTTTTTAACTACACTCCGTCTTACTGTAAGGCGTGGTTAGCAAAGACTAAGGCGATTGAAAAGGTGTACGGAAACTGGGAGGAGTCATACCAAGAACTTCCTCGCTACCTGAATGCACTCAAGACATATTCTCTGGGTACTGTTTATGTTCTGGAAACAATGCCAGCATACGCCCAAGATGGTAGTCTACTAAACGGCAACGGAATATTCAGTCGAGTGTTTTGGGCATTTCAACCTTGCATCACAGGGTTTGCATCATGCAAACCAATTATACAAATTGATGGGACTTGGTTGTATGGGAAGTACAAAGGCACGCTGCTGATGGCAGTTGCACAAGATGGCAACAACAACATTTCCCCATTGCCTTTGCCCTTGTCGAGGGGGAGACCGGTGGTGCTTGGAGCTTTTTTCTAAAAAATATGCGGACACACGTGGCTCCTCAACCAGATCTCTGTTTGATCTCGGACAGACATGCCTCCATTGAAAGTGCCTACAATAATCCTGCAAATGGTTGGCATGACCCTCATTCTACGCATGTCTATTGTGTTAGGCATATCGTCCAGAATTTCACGAGGGAGATCAAGGACAAAACATTAAGGAAAGCGGTTATGAATGCGGGATATGCATTGACACAACCCACATTCAAATATTACCGCAACGAGATCCGTTTGTCAAATCCAGAAGCCGGTAGGTGGATCGACAATATTCTGGTGGAAAAATGACTAGGTCATACGACAATGGCCAAAGATGGGGGCACATGACAACGAATCTTATTGAATCAATGAATGGGTTATTCAAAGGCATACAAAACCTCCCGATCACTGCTTCGATAAAATCTACGTATTTTAGGATGGCTGCTTTATTTGCCAAAAGAGGTGAAATGTGGAATGTGGTGTTGCAATCTGGACAACTATGGAGTGAAAGCTACATGAAATATATTAAGGCAGAAAGTGCCAAAGCCAACACTCATATGGTTATACGGTTTGACCGACACGGCCACAACTTCATTGTGAAAGAGACAATCGACCACAACGAAGGCCTGCCAAGACAAGAATATAGGGTCATGCTACCTTCTCGTTGGTGCGATTGTGGCAGGTTTCAAGCATTTCGTATGCCTTGCTCTCATGTCATTGCCGCTTGTGCTCATACCCATCAAGACGCGCTGCAACTTCTGTCAAACATTTACAAATCTGAAATGTTGTTCAACGTTTACAACAACAACTTTCCTTTGGTAGCAAAACCAGATTATTGGCCTGCATACGATGGCGAAATAGTGTGGCACAATGACCAAATGCGAAGGAACAAGAATGGTCGTCCCAAAAGTAAGCGCATCACAACAGAAATGGACGATCTTGACAAGTTGGAAAGAAAGTGTGGTTTATGCCGTCAGGTCAGACACAATCGCAAAAATTGTCTGAATCGGCCGTCTGCCTCGACCACATAAAAATTGTAATACATAAAATCTTTCCTTAATTATGTTGTAAACATTAGGGTTTTCCTTTAACAGATTTTGCTACAATAAATATTGCGCGTACAAGAAAAATTAACGATATTTCGTCTATGAAATTACAACTGTTAACACAATTTCATCTGACCCATGCATCATCAACATTACATCGCTGTCTGTTTTGACTTCCTCCAACCATACATTAGGTCTTCCTATCGCATGTGAGGTTGTTGTTCGTTTTCGCTGGATCCTTCGAATTTTTCCCCCCTCCGCAATGTCTCCATCTAGCCATCACATCAACTCCCGCTTCAGACGCTCCATGGAGTGAATGTGCCAGAATTTCATTTTCATCGCAGGTTTCGTGGCGGAAAAGATAACGTAACCATCTCTGCTAAAAATCATGGGCGACGTCATGACGCAAATAACAGAGTAAAAAATGAAAAAACAGTGCAAGAAAGTGTGCGAAATTTCGGAGAAACGGATGAATTATTTATAAAACAGCATTTTGCCCTAGTTTTTCCCTAGGAGCCAAGTGAGATGGCGCCTCCTCTCACTTTTAAGGTGCATGCGCCATCTCACTTGGCTAAAAGTGAAGGGAGGCGCCAAGTGAGATGGTGCCTAGGGCAAAACTAGGGGTGGAGGCGCCAAGTCAGATGGCTCCTCCTTTGGGGAATCATCTGAAACATGATTAGTTTTGTAATTTTTTCCGAAACGCGGTTATTTGCGAAATATTATTTTAATACTTGGTTATTGTAAAAAAAAATCTCAACATGTGAGTAATTATTAAGTAATGTTAATATATAAGATAAAAAGCTAAATAACAAAAAGGAGAAGAAGGATAAAAGGTAGAACAATCATCTATCTGGGTACAACAACATGTAGAACAATAAGAGGCCCTCAATCACTGCAACGGCAGAATCACAGAGACTATCATGAAAGTCCAATATAGACCCGAAGAAGAATCACGAGAACAACAACAATCAGATCGATCTCAAAGAAAAGCTCAATATTTGGAGAATAAATAACAATCAATCAGAAGATAAACCAAGCTAACACAATGAGCATCAAGTACATGCATGAAGATAGAAACTGTAATGCTCACCCATAGTGAAGGAAATGTCGCATTGATGCAAGCCTTGAAATTGAGGGGATTTAGGGCTTAAGTGATATCTTCACGAATGAAAATGGAGGAACCATTAAATCAGTGAGGAAGAGAATACATGGAACTAACAATCCTTTAGAAGTAGAAGCGATGACCCTCATAATGGCTATGGAAGCAGCGATCGAAGAATGTTCTAAATAATATTATTTCAATCGGACAGTTTGACCCTTATCAAGCTTATGAAGAACAACGAAGTTACTATCCCTAGGAATATAGTGGTGCATGAGCTAGCAAGACAAACAACTAACAATTGTTGTATAAGTGGGCCGGACCTTAGTGTTGGAAAAAATTTGTTCACACTCCTTGAATTTTGATGGTATCTAAAGTACTTAAAGAACAATTGGTATACTAATATTTGTTTAAGTCTCCAGATATCATCAAGCTAGTAATTAACTAGGTTCTAATCCAATTGAATAACTTATTTTAAAGAAGCAAGTGACTCAGACTCTGATGGATCAAAATCTGATCAACACATGGAAACTCAGCTTCTGATGACTCAACATTTGAGGACCTGGACACATAGAACAACGCCCCTGGTCTGTACTTTGTGTAAAGAAGCTCCATCTTGTCAAAGCCAAATTATGGATAAATTCAACTAGAGTTCCTAGTGTAAGGCTCAAGGACTCTTGACACGACTTTTCTAGAATGCTCTAGCATCCTTGTGGTCGCTTTGCTTGAGAAAGACACAATGGATAAAGCGTTTATTAAGAAGTTGAAGATCTTAATAGTATCTACTTCCAACGTCTCTCATGAAAACTGCTTCTTCAGAAAAGACACTTATGCAAGTTAGCTTCCAACGTCTCTTTTGTTTTCCTATATATAAGGAGCTGGAGATTCAAAGGAAGTGTGTACAAAAACATACAACACCAATAAAAACAAAATATTTATTTGATCTCCGAGCTTGCGTATATAGGTTTTATAATTGCACATAGTTTTGAGATTTCTCACTCTTGTATGTCTTAGAAATCTCAAGGACAAGGTCTCGATTAAGTTTTATTCATTATACATCTGATGGTATATCAAGTACATTGTGTTATAATCCTAAACATTTTGCTAGAATCTATAAAGTCTCGGGCTGAGAGTTTAAGCAAGGATGTCCCATACTAAGTGTTTGAGCAAGGAAGACTCTATCTAGGTTGCTTGGGAAAGGAAGTCTTAAGCTAGGTTGCTTAAGCAAGGAAATCCTGAAATGTTGTGTTTAGGCAAGGAAATCTCATTCAGATGTTATTGAGAAAGGATGTCTTGGACGCGTGTGTCTAAGCAAGTTGTAATCAGGTTCTCACTTCCTTAGTCTATACTCATTTCCAAGATGAATTATTCACTTTTTACTAAAAGTTATTCTAAGGGATTCATAGTCATCCTTGTTTATGTCGATGACTTGGTTTTATGGGGAACTAACTTTAATGGAATTCACCAGCTTAAAGCTTTATTGGATGCTAAGTTCAACATAAAAGACTTAGGAGTACTGAAGTATTTCCTAGGATTTAAAGTGGCTCGAACTACACATGACATTTCTCTTTGCCAAAGAAAATATGCATTAGATTTAATCCTTGATGCAGGTCTTATTGGTGTCAAGCCCTGCAACACTCCTATGCAACATCATCTTCAACTCCATAAACATGTTGGCACATATATTTTTGAGCATACTGCATTTCGAAGACTCATTGGTCGAATGTTGTATCCCACTCACACCAGACTTGAGATGACATATGTCGTAATTAAACTCAGTCAATTCCTTGATGCTCTTACTGACAAACACATGCTAGTTGGTACTTATGTGTTAAAATACCTCAAAAACAATCCAGGACAAGGTATTTTCTTCAGCTCATCATCCACGTTATGTCTCAAAGGTTTCTCGAGTTTTGATTGGGGTGCTTGTCCTAATACACGCAGATCTACATCAGGGATATGTTTCTTTCTTGGAAAATCACTCATCAGTTGGAAAAGTAAGAAACAAGTTGTGATATCCCAATCATCTTCTGAAGTTGAGTAGCGTGCTTTAGCTCAAGCAACTTGTGAAGGCATTTGGATTGTATATCTCCATGAAGCTTTTCAGATATCACACCAAATTTCTGTCATCATTTATTGTGACAACAAATATGCCATGTATGTCGCTGCAAATTCAATTTTCCATGAGATAACCAACCACATAAAAATCGATTGCCATGTGGTAAGAGATAAACCGCTAGTTAACACCATTCATCTTATGGTTGTTGCTTCAAAGAAGCAAATTGCTAACATACTCACTCTACCTTTAAATTCGGGTCCATTTAACACTCTTAAAACCAAGGTAGGAATGATTGCCATACATTCCAGGTTGAGCTTGAGGGGAGGTGTTAATGGTAATATTAAAGATGATAATGTAAATAACATAGACGAGAATGTTGTTAGAACATAGTTTGATTCTACAACCCTTAATTAGCATTTTGATGATAACAAACACAAAGAACAAATATGCACTCTAAATTTGTGTTATTTTGTATGCAGAAGTTCTGACTGAAACAACATCAGAAGTTAAGCTGCTGAAGCTTTCAAGCTGAGGTAATCAGAATGTTCTGAAGAATGATGATCAGAATCTGCGCTAAAGTAAAGGATACTCTGATTCTGAACAGAAGTCTAATATACCATCAGATCCTCACATCTCTGAGTCATCAATGTTCTGAAGCAAAGGCATCATGCAAGATTCTAGTTCTGAAGCGTTACTTTTCAATTAAAACAACATCATATGCAACGACTTCATTCAGACAATAATCTTCTCAATATGAAAATAGCATTGAGTGTCCATTATCACGCTTTATGTTGGACAAGATTTCCACGCCTATACAAACAAGCTTAAAGGACAAATCGTTTACGATTTTTTGAGACACAACTGCATATACATAAAAAACGCTGCAGACTTTCATATTTACTCATACGCTCAAATTGTGTAACATATCACAGCAGTGATACCATTTTTGTAACAAAAAACAACAATACACAGTATATCTTTTTCTTTTGATTAAGCTAGTTTTCCTTGAGATAAACCGGGTTGTGGTTGTACTCAAGAAGACTTTAACAGTTGTCAAAGTAGTATTGTAATCCTATTTGATTAGTGAATTATGTCCTCGTTGGAGAGAGGCAAAATCACCTTGGCGGGTGGACTGGAGTAGTTTGAGATCAAACGAACCAGGATAAAAATACCGTGTCTATTGTTTTTTATTTTAAGCTTCAATTTAACCCACCCCCCTTCTTGTGTTTTTCACTTCTTCAATTTGTTAGAGCAATGTTTGAGTCTACTACCCTAAGTTTAAGTTTTGATGATAACAAAATGCAAAGATATATTAATTGTATAATTCATGTAAGACATATATGCTACCTAAAAATTACATTCTGTTTTACAGAAACTCTGATGGACATCAGCAAGAGAATATCATCATCAGCATCAGAAGATGAAATATCAACATCATCATCAGAGGATGTTATATCAGATGCCAGAATCAGAAGATCAACATGTGCTTACGCTGAAGAGTGATGAACAAATCTGCGCGTAACAATCTGAACTCTGATCAAGAAAACAACAATTCATCAGCACCTAAGCAGCGTCAGAATGAGCCAAAGCCAGAACACGCTTAAGTGGCAACGGTACTGTGCATTCAAGATACTTTAATATCAATGGCATCCTTCCAGACAAGATCTTCTCAGTTTGGAAAGAATGTTATTGGCATTGAAACGGAATTAACTGACTCCAACGTACCATTTTCCAATGCTATATAAACAAGTCAGTGAAGATTGAATTCACTAATGCTCTACAACTCTCTACACGCCTAAAGCTATTCATCATCTTCCTCACTCTCAGTTTGCTAAAACTCTCAAAGTCTTTACTCAATTATTTTAGCACTCTAGTTCTCATAAGCTTAACGTGTGTAGTATCACAGTTGTGATAAACAGTTTTTGTAGAAAACATTCAACACACTTAGATTTCATTTATCTGTAAGAAAGTATTTTCCTTGAGAAACCGGTTTGTGGTTTGACTCAAGAAGGCTTTAGAAGTTGTTAAAGCAATTGTAATATTCAGTTGAATATAGTGGATTAAGACCTCGTTGGAGAGAGGCGAAATCACCTTGACGGGTGGACTGGAGTAGTTTGAGATCAAACGAACCAGGATAAAAATACCGTGTTGACTGCAATTGATTTCAAGTTTTAACAATTCAACCCCCCTTCTTGTGTTTTTCACTTCTTCAATTAACATCAGAGCGCCTGGTTCTGAGCTAAAACACTTAACTGTGTCAGTACAAGATCCAGCGTCAGAAAAACACAATGGCAGGAACATATCAACACACCAGCAATGACAACAATGAAGACAGAGACAGATTCAGCGGCAAACCTCCAGTCTTTGATGGAGAAAATTTTGATTACTGGAAAGACAGAATTGAAAGCTTCTTTATGGCACATGATGCTGATCTGTGGGACATGGTGACAGATGGATACACGCACCCAGTGAATGCAAGCGGTCAGAAGATTGACAGGAAAGCAATGTCTGATCAACAAAAGCGTGACTTCAAAAATCACCACAAGGCCAGAACCATTCTTCTCAGCGCCATCTCTTACGCTGAATATGAAAAGATCTCTAACAGAGACACAGCAAAGAACATGTTTGACTCACTCAGAATGACGCATGAAGGCAACATTCAGGTCAAAGAAACTAAAGCTCTTGCGCTCATTCAGAAGTATGAGGCATTCAAAATGGAAGAAAGTGAATCCATTGAAACAATGTTCTCAAGATTCCAAATTCTGGTGGCTGGTCTCAAGGTTCTGGACAAAGGATACTCTACTGCTGATCATGTCAAGAAGATCATCAGAAGCTTGCCAAAACAGTGGAGGCCAATGGTTACAGCGCTGAAGCTAGCTAAAGATCTCAACAAAATTTCTCTGGAGGAACTTATCAGCTCCCTCAGAAGTCACGAGATAGAGCTGGAAGCTGATGAACCTCAGAAGCAAGGTAAGCCTTTAGCATTAAAATCTAACAAAAAATCTGAGTCTAAAGTTTTGCAGGCAGTTGAAGAAACATCTGATGGATCCTCATCAGAAGAAGACGAAATTTCCCTCCTCTCTAGAAGAGTGAACCAACTATGGAAGCAGAGGCAAAGGAAGTTTAGGAATCCCAGAAGATCCGTTCAGAATGAGTCCTCTTCCAGATACAGAAGGTCAGATTCTTCCTCTGGATACAGAAGATCTGAAGGCTCCTCAGGAAGCAGAAAGCCAAACACCAAGGACATCATCTGCTATGAATGCAATGAGCAAGGACACTACAAGAGTGACTGCCCAAAGCTTCAGAGGGAAAAGCCCAAAAAGAAGTTTGGAAGAGAAAAGAAGAAAAGTCTCATGGCTACATGGGATGACTCTGACTCGTCTGAAGCTGACTCAGAATCAGATGATGAGAGAGCAAACATAACTCTCATGGCCAATATTTCAGAAGACAGTGAAGCTTCTGAATCAGACTCAGAATCAGACACTGAAGAGGTATTTCCTGACTTTGCAATTTACTAAGGCTGAACTTGCTGAAAGCCTTAACGAAATTCTGGAAAGGTACCAGCAGATTAGAGTTAAATTCAGAAACCTGAAAAGGAATCTTGAATCTGACTCTGATAAGACTGAGAGTCTTAAATTGGAAAATTCTGAGCTGAAAAATAAAATTTCAAAGTTAGAAAATGTTTTACAAAACTCTCATAAGGAAACAATTTCTGAAACTCCCAGCAGCGCTGATGAGATCATCAAGGAGTATGATCATAGTTTTCAGAAGTTCCTTGCTAAAAGCATAGATAGAAGCAAAATGGCTTCAATGATCTATGGAGTTAGCAGAAACGGCAGAAATGGAATAGGATACCAAGGTAAGGTACCTACACCAAAAAATGCCATGGATTTAACTATCAAACACACTCCTCTGAACTCACATTTTATGTATGGTCACACACATGATATTAAATATACTAGCAGTAAGTATTCTGTGAAACCAAAATTCAACCAGAGTTTTGGTAAATCTAACAAATCAGGACCCAAGAAAATCTGGGTACCTAAGGATAAAATAATACATGTTGCAGATATCTTTAGCAGCAAATCAGAAACACCAGTCATGGTACCTGGACTCTGGCTGCTCGCGACACATGACGGGAAGAAGGCATATGTTCCAAAGCCTGGAACTTAAGCCTGGAGGCCATGTAGGCTTTGGAGGCAATCAGAGGGGAAAGATCATTGGCTCTGGAATTGTAGGTAATGGAAATCTTCCCTCTATAAATAATGTTCTGTTAGTAGATGGATTAATGCATAATCTGTTATCCATAAGTCAATTAAGTGATAACGATTATGATATAATCTTTAATCAAAAATCATGTAAAGCTGTTAGTCAGAAAGATAGGACTATCCTATTTAATGGAAAGAGGAAAAACAACATTTATAAAATCAAACTCTCTGAACTGAAAAGTCAGAATGTAAAGTGTCTTCTGTCTGTTAACAACGAGCAATGGATCTGGCATAGAAGATTGGGGCATGTTAGTATGAGAAGAATATCTCAGATTAACAAACTCAATCTGGTCAGAGGACTTCCTAATCTAAAGTTCAATTCAGATGCTCTGTGTGAAGCATGTCAGAAAGGCAAGTTTGCAAAACCTTCTTTCAAATCAAAAAATGTTGTTTCTACCTCTAAGCCATTAGAACTTCTGCACATTGACTTATTTGGACCAGTTAAAACTGCTTCAGTCATTGGCAAGAAGTATGGGTTAGTAATCGTAGATGACTATAGCAGATGGACATGGGTAAAGTTCTTAAGACACAAGGACGAGTCACACTCTGTGTTTGTTACCTTCTGTAACCAAGTTCAGAATGAAAAGGATCTTAGAATCGTTAAAGTCAGAAGTGATCATGGTGGAGAGTTTGAAAACAAAGATTTTGAGTCATTCTTTAATGACAGAGGCATTCTGCATGATTTCTCTTGTCCTAGAACTCCCCAACAAAATGGAGTTGTAGAACGAAAGAACAGAACATTGCAAGAAATGGCCAGAACCATGATCAATGAGACAAATGTTGCTAAGATCTTCTGGGCAGAGGCAATAAACACAGCGTGCTACATTCAGAATAGAATCTCCATAAGACCTATTCTGGAAAAGACTCCATATGAATTGTGGAAGAACAGAAAGCCCAACATTTCATATTTTCATCCATTTGGATGTACTTGTTATATGTTAAATACAAAAAATTATTTGAACAAGTTTGACTCTAAAGCACAGAAGTGTATTATGTTAGGATACTCTGAACGCTCAAGAGGGTACAGAGTATACAATACAGAAACACAGATTGTGGAAGAATCAATCAGTGTTCGTTTTGATGATAAGCTTGACTATGAAAAGTCAAAGCAGAATGAAGTTTTTGCAGGTATGGAAGTTGAATTTACAGGTTCTGAAGACAAGTCATCAGAAGCTCTCAACAAAGACACCCCTTCAACATCTGAAAGGAGCACTGCTAGCAATCCAACAACATCTGTTGACCAACCTCAGAAAAGACTACCCAGAAGCAGCTTGGATCACCCAAAAGAAACTATCTTAGGAAGAAAGGAAGATCCAATCAGAACAAGAGCCAGCTTCAGAAACTCTGAAGAATCCCTCATAGGACTTGTGTCTCTGATTGAACCTTCTTTTATTGATGAAGCACTTCTGGACAATGACTGGATTCTAGCAATGCAAGAAGAGCTGAATCAATTCACCCGAAATGACGTATGGGATCTTGTTCCCAGACCAAAAGGATTCAGCGTCATTGGAACAAGATGGGTGTTTAGAAACAAGCTGAACGAACAAGGTGAAGTTATCAGAAACAAAGCACGACTGGTAGCACAAGGTTATAGTCAGCAAGAGGGGATAGACTATACAGAAACCTTTGCCCCAGTCGCCAGGTTAGAATCTATCAGACTTTTAATTTTGTTTGCTGTTAATAAAGGCATCACTCTGTATCAGATGGATGTCAAGAGTGCATTCTTAAATGGATATATAGAAGAAGAGGTTTATGTGCACCAACCCCCTGGTTTTGAAAGTACAAAACACCCAGAGTATGTTTTCAAACTAAAGAAGTCACTATATGGTCTGAAACAAGCTCCCAGAGCTTGGTATGAAAGACTAAGTAACTTTCTGTTAGAAAAAGAATTCACCAGAGGGAAGGTGGACACTACCTTATTCTGTAAGTCAGTTAAGAATGACATCTTAGTCTGTCAAATTTATGTTGATGATATTATTTTTGGATCTACTAATCCTTCTCTTGGAAGAAAATTTGCTAAGTGTTTGCAGGCAGAATTTGAGATGAGCCTCATGGGAGAACTGGAATTCTTTCTGGGAATTCAGATCAATCAAAATCCAGAGGGAACTTACATTCATCAGAGAAAATATGTCAGAGAACTTCTGAAGAAATTTGACCTCTCAGAATGTAAGCCATCAAAGATTCTAATGCATCCCACGTGCATTCTGGAAAGAGAAGAGGTAAGCAAAAAGGTAGAACATAAGGTCTACAGAGGTATGATTGGTTCTCTCCTTTATCTTACGGCTTCAAGACCTGATATCTTATTCAGCGTATGTATTTGTGCTAGATTCCAATCAGATCCTAGAGAATCTCACTTAACAGCTGTTAAGTGAATTTTCAAGTATCTGAAAGGTACTACTAATCTGGGTTTATTTTATAGAAAATCTAGTGATTACAGCTTAGTAGGTTACTGTGATGCTGACTTTGCTGGAGACAGAGTAGATCGTAAAAGTACTTCTGGAAGCTGCCAGTTTCTGGGAGAAAATCTGATCTCTTGGTCCAGCAAAAGGCAATCCACAATTGCGCTATCAACAGTAAAAGCTGAGTACATAGCAGCAGCTGGATGCAGCACACAAATGCTCTGGATGAAAAGTCAGCTTGAAGACTTCCAGATTTTTGAGAGTAACATCTCTATACTCTGTGACAATACTTCTGCCATTTGCTTAAGTAAAAATCCTATTTTGCATTCTAGGGCTAAGCATATAGAAATAAAACATCACTTCATTAGGGACTATATTCAGAAAGGAATTTTGAACTTAAAATTTATTGATACAGACCATCAATGGGCATATATCTTCACTAAACCACTTTATGAAGATAGGTTCAACTTCATTCTGAAACATCTCAGCATGAAGCTCTGCCCAGAGTGAAAATGTTTTAATTTTATATATTAACCTTCAGAATGTGTTTTCTTTTTACTGTGAACTTCTGATCAATCTTCTTTCAGAAAGATAGACATGCAGATTGTATCAGATTCTATTCTTAAAGATCTGAGCGTTTCAGCTCAAGGATAGACGTGCTGCTCACTATATCAAACAAGTGTCATCCAATCATCAGCAAATCTCTGAAGCAGAACACGCGTGCACGCTTCTGAGAAGGCAAAACGCTGATTGGATGCATTGAGACACATGTCTGGTAACCGTTCCAAATATCTTTCTCAAATCCCCCAAAATCTGCAAGCATTAAATGCATGTAATCATGAGTTAAATTGTACTCGTGAATTAATTCTCTTTCTTAAAACCGTTTACGTTTTCAAAACTCATTTTGAAATCTATTTAAGCATATTAACATCATTCATTAAACTTTTACCATTTCTTACAATCATCCAAATATTTTCTCTGCATTCTTACTTGTGTGTTCATCTTTTTCAAAAGAAACCCTTTTTCAAGCTTTTCTAAAAAGAAACCCTAAGTGTGAACATGGCAACCTCTAGCAATGTTTCTGCAGGTTCTCAGAAGGAGGCTTCATCTGAACAATACCAAATTCCCTTCAGAACGCTCCTTACACCAGTGAAGAACTTGGAAGTTCTATCTGAACTGATTGTTGATTTCACCAGTCTGAAAGAAAATGGATTCGATTTGACATAAGAAGTTAGGGAACAAGGATGGGAGAGATACTTTGATAGGTTGGTGGGTCCAACGTTCCCAGTATTGGTCAAAGAATTCTGGATTCATGCGTCTTCATCAACACATCAAGTTACTTCCTATATAATGGGAAAGAAGATTGTGATCACTGAGGATCACATTGCAAGATTGATTGGATACACTGGTGGTGGTATCCGCTGTATCGACATGGCAGAAAGATGCTCAGATGCTTCTGTCATTGCAAGAGAGATTTTCACCCATGGGGTTCCCAGCAGCAAAATCAGAGATTTGAAGGATCAGCACAGAATATGGGCGAAGATTATTTTTGGGTGCTTCAATCACAGGAAGCCCACAAGCTCTCCTGATTATATAAACATAGATCAGCAGTTTCTGATCTATTTTATTAATCAGAAGGTAAAGATTAACTTGGCTCATCTTCTGTTTAATCACCTCAGGACCAGCGTCAAGGAGACAAGAGAAGAAGAAAGGACAAAAAGGGATTGGATACCCTTTGGAAGGTTAATATCATATATTCTAACTGAGAATAGGCTGATTGAACACCTTACAGAAGCACGGGAGTTAAGCTCTATTGAACCTACTGTTGGCAAGCCTCTGATTGCCAAGAATCTGAAGAAAATGAAACTGATAGAGAATATCAGAAAGGAGCCCAGCGTCACTCCTCTTGCTGACATCACCAGCAGAAGAGTCCCTCTGGACGAATTTCCAATATTCTCTGAGATTGACTCTAAACCAGTCATTGTTCTCAGATACTTGGATGCTTGCAAGGCTGATGGCACAGATCCCACTCTGAACATTAAAGATCTGCACCAGCAAAATCTAGAAGTTATTGTGAAGAAGACGAAGAAGAGAAAGGCTACTTCAGAAGGACCATCCCAGCAGACCCCTAAGAAGAGAGGTAATCTATCTGCTGCTAATGTTTTAAATTCTTCTGCTATTCCAACATCTATTCCAACCCCAGCCTCATATGAACTTCCAATCCCCATACCAACCATTGATGACACTGAACCAGAGTTTGACCCTTCTGAGTCACTAACTCTTAGGAGATCCCGCACCAAAAATCCAAAACCCACAACATCAACAGAATCAGAACTTGATAAAGTTCTTTCTGAAATTGATCAACGTTCTTCCGCTCCCCTCTCAGAAAATCCAAACACTCAATCAAAAACTCCCCATTCACCACAACCAGCAACTACACTATCTCCCATACCAGAAATTCCACAACCAGAAATTCCACCTCCCTCTCCACAACCAGAAATTCCACCTCCCTCTCCACAACCAGAACTTCATCCACTTTCACCTCAACCATCATCTCCACAACCTGAGTTTCAACACTCTGAAACTCCATCACCTGAACCTCAAACCCCTGAACCTCTCTCACCTCAATCCTCTGAACCACAACCCTTGGCAATTCAGCTGCCTTGTGGTACAACTGTAAACATACCCCAACTGCCATCCTCACCAGAAACTACCCCTCCAAATACTCCAAACAGTCCAATAATCATTTCTGATTCTCCCACTCCATCTCCCAAACAAAATACAGAAGACCACAGCAGGACCTTCATTGATTTAACAATCCTTGACCGTCTTGCTGACCTCAAAAATAAAATATCCATCCCCAAACCCAAACAACTAGATGTTGGTGCTGGCATTTTGAATTTTGAAACAGGCTTGCAGAATTGGATTGCTTCTCTAAAGCAGGTTTGTCCTGGAATGATTGATCCTGCTACTTCAGACCAACTCTGGACACATTTCAGAATGTGGGTACGCGCTGAAGCCCTCAAGCTGCAAGACATCAACTATGAACAGGCTCAACAGAACTTCAGCAAACTTCTGAAAGAAGTTGAAGGTCCAGTCATGAGTCAGCTGCTGAAGGAGGAAGTGCTCTTTCTGGATAGTGAGCCATGGTCTGAAAAGCGTCCAGCGTCAAAAGTTCAGCCAGCAGAAGATCAGACTATTCAAGCAGAAGATGTTGCAGAAAGCTCTCAGAAGCATCCTGTTTCTGACGTTTCTCAAGCTGCCTTGGACAGGAAAACTCTTGAAGAGCTGAAGCAGAATGATATTCGTCTGCAGCAAAGAATGGATGAGAATGATCAGAAAATGAAGGAAAGGATGGATGTGCAAGATGGCAAGATTGATACAGTTGTCAGCATGGTGCATCAGCAGAAGGAAACTGCTGATCAGATAAAGAACATGCTAGAAGCTCTATTCACACGCTTTCCACCCCAACCTTAGTTTTTCATTCATGATGTTTTCATTGTTTTCTTTCCATGTTTTCTGTACTCTCTTCTATGCTCTGAATTAAATATAACAATTTTTCTGCTCTGATCGTTTTAGCTTATATTACTTTCACTTTTTGATTGCTGATAAAAAGGGGGAGAAAAAGAATGATATTTTTCAATAACGGACTACTGAGACAAAAAGTCTCAAACATTCTAACACTCTGATATACTTGAATGTTTTTGTTTTGCATAAGCCTACAGGTACAAGAAGTTAATCATCTCTGATACACTGAAGCTCTGATGTTCTGATGGTCAAAGAAAGTCAATAAAGATCTGATCCTGAAGGACTCATGGAATTAAAAAGGGAAGTAATAAATTCAGGGGGAGTATCTCCGATCTAAACGCTGATATCTCTTTATCCCTTATCCTCTTATCTTTGATAACTTCCTCTTTAATTCTGATACATTTTATTATTTGGTTATCTCTGATACTTTTCACGTTAATTTTCAATTGAAAAAATCTAGTTTTTGTCATCATCAAAAAGGGGGAGATTGTTAGAACAAAGTTTGAGTCTACTACCCTAAGTTTAAGTTTTGATGATAACAAAATGCAAAGATATATTAATTGTATAATTCATGTAAGACATATATGCTACCTAAAAATTACATTCTGTTTTACAGAAACTCTGATGGACATCAGCAAGAGAATATCATCATCAGCATCAGAAGATGAAATATCAACATCAGCATCAGAGGATGTTATATCAGATGCCAGAATCAGAAGATCAACATGTGCTTACGCTAAAGCGTGATGAACAGATCTGCGCGTAACAATCTGAACTCTGATCAAGAAAACAACAATTCATCAGCACCTAAGCAGCGTCAGAATGAGCCAAAGCCAGAACACGCTTAAGTGGCAACGGTAATGTGCATTCAAGATACTTTAATATCAACGGCATCATTCCAGACAAGATCTTCTCAGTTTGGAAAGAATGTTATTGGCATTGAAACGGAATTAACTGACTCCAACGTACCATTTTCTAATGCTATATAAACAAGTCAGTGAAGATTGAATTGGCTAATGCTCTACAACTCTCTACACGCCTAAAGCTATTCATCATCTTCCTCACTCTCAGTTTGCTAAAACTCTCAAAGTCTTTACTCAATCATTTTAGCACTCCAGTTCTCATAAGCTTAATGTGTGTAGTATCACAGTTGTGATAAACAGTTTTTGTAGAAAACATTCAACACACTTAGATTTCATTTATCTGTAAGAAAGTATTTTCCTTGAGAAACCGGTTTGTGGTTTGACTCAAGAAGGATTTAGCAGTTGTTAAAGCAGTTGTAATATTCAGTTGATTATAGTGGATTAAGACCTCGTTGGAGAGAGGCGAAATCACCTTGACGGGTGGACTGGAGTAGTTTGAGATCAAACGAACCAGGATAAAAGTACCGTGTTGACTGCAATTGATTTCAAGTTTTAACAATTCAACCCCCCTTCTTGTGTTTTTCACTTCTTCACAATTAGAATCAGAGCATCTGGTTCCGAGTTCATACACTTAACCGTGTCAGTACAAGATCTAAGCTTTAGAAAAACATTATGGTGGGACCAAGCCAAAACATCAGCAATGACTATCATGAGGACAAGGACAGAATCAGCGGTAAACCTCCAGTCTTTGATGGAGAAAATTTTGACTACTGGAAAGACAGAATTAAGAGCTTCTTTCTGGCTCATGATGCTGATCTATGGGACATGGTAATTGATGGATACACACATCCTGTGGATGAAAGTGGTCAGAAGATAGATAGAAAAAGGATGTCTGACCAGCAAAAACGAGATTTCAGAAACCATCATAAAGCCAGAACAATACTTCTCAGTGCCATCTCATACTCAGAATATGAGAAGATCTCAAACAGAGAGACAACCAAAAACATGTTTGACTCTCTGAAAATGACGCATGAAGGAAACATACAAGTCAAAGAAACCAAGGCCCTTGCGCTCATTCAGAAATATGAAGCATTCAAGATGGAAGACAGTGAATCCATTGAAGCAATGTTCTCAAGATTCCAGATTCTTGTTGCTGGGATGAAAGTTCTTGACAAGGATATTCTATTGCTGATCACGTAAAGAAGATCATCAGAAGTCTACCCAAGTAATGGAGGTCAATGGTCACTGCACTTAAGCTGGCTAAAGATCTCAACAAGATATCTCTGGAGGAACTTGTCAGCTCCCTCAGAAGTTATGAGATAGAGCTAGAAGAAGACAAGCCTCAAAAGAAAGGTAAGCCTCTAGCATTAAAATCTAACAAAAAATATGATTCTAAGGCTTTGTAGGCTAGGGAAGAAACCTTTGATGGATCCTCATCAGAAGAAGACGAATTGTCTCTTCCCTCCAGAAGGGTCAATCAACTGTGGAAGCAGAGACAGAAAATTCAGAAACCGGAGAAGATCAGAGAATCAAAATGAATCCTCCTCCAGATATAGAAAGTATGAGTCCTCCTCTGGACACAAGATCTGAAGCTTCCTCAAGACACAGAAAGTCAAATAACAAATACATCATCTGCTATGAGTGCAATGAACAAGGGCACTACAAAAGTGATTGTCCAAGACTTCAGAAGGAAAAGCCCAAAAATAAGTTCTTCAAGGAGAAGAAGAAAAGCCTCATGGCAACATGGGATGATTCAGACACTTCTGATGCTGACTCAGAGTCAGATGATGAAAGAGCCAACATAACTCTCATGGAAAATGTGACAGAAGACAATGAAGCTTTTGGTTGAGACTCAGAATTAGATACAGAAGAGGTATTCCCTGATTGCATTATTAATTTTACTAAGGTTGAACTTGCAGAAAGTCTGAATGAAATTCTGGAAAGGTATCAGCAGATCAGAGTCAAATTCAAGAACCTGAAAAGGGATCTTGTCTCTGACTCTGAAAAGACTGAGAGTCTTAGATTAGAAAATTCCAAGTTAAAAGAAAAGATTTTAAAATTAGAAAATGATTTACAAAACTCTCAGAAAGAAATAATCTCAGAGACTCCCAGCAATGCTGATAAGATCATCAAAGAGTATGATCACAACTTTCAGAAGTTTCTGGCTAAAAACATAGATAGAAGCAAGATGGCTTCAAAGATCTATGGAGTTAGCAGGAATGGCATAAAAGGAATAGGATACTAAGGTAAGGTATCTCAACCTAAGAAAGTCATGAACCTAGTTATAAAACGCACTCCACTAAAATCACACTTCACATACGGGCACACACATGACCTAAAATAGACTAGTAATGATTACTCTGCCAAACCAAAATTCAAACAGAATTTTGGTAAAACTAACAAACCATAACCCAAAAAGATATGGGTACCTAAGGACAAAATTATATATGTAGCAAATATCTTTAGCAGCAAGGCTAAAACACCAGTCATGGTACCTGGACTCTGGATGCTCTCGACACATGACGGGGAGAAAGCATATGTTCCAAAGCCTGGAACTTAAACCTGGAGGCTATGTGGGCTTTGGAGGCAACCAAAGAGGGAAGATCATTGGCTCTGGAACAATAGGTAATGGCAATCTTCCTTCTATCAATAATGTGTTTTTAGTTGATGGACTAATGCATAACCTGTTATCCATAAGTCAATTAAGTGATAACGATTATGTAATAATTTTTTTATAAGTTAAAATACTTTTAAAAAAAAGAGAAAAGAAAATACTAAGGGATATTAATCTAATTTAAAATTAAAAAAATTAAAAAATTAAAAAAATAAACATTTCTCATATATATATATATATATATATATATATATATATATATATATATATATATATATATATATATATATATATATATATATATATATATATATATATATATATATATATATATATATATATATATATATATATATATATATATATATATATATATATATATATATATATATATATATATATATATATATATATATATATATATATATATATATATATATATATATATATATATATATATATATATATATATATATATATATATATATATATATATATATATATATATATATATATATATTATAAAGGTTTTGTATGTCTTGAGTGGATATATGTAATAGATCATCAATTTATAAATTATCATTAATATTAAGTGAGAAAATAATAAATTAAAAATATTTATTAGAAGATACAATTGAAAAATTAAATATAAAATTGTATTGGTAATCTAAAATTACAAATATTTTAGAATAATTTTTTTTTTTGTAAATGTGACACTTTTTTAGCATATTGTTCCTCATATTTGTTTCTAAACTTGATTCTCGTATATGCATGCTATAAGATTGGAATTTCACTTTCTTATGATTGGTAACATCATTTATGTTTTTATTTATCACATCGTCAACATGTGAATTTTTTTTTTGAATAATCAAGTATTAAAAAAAATTTCGCAAATAACCGCGTTTCGGAAAAAATTACGCAAATAACTATGTTTCAGATGACTCCCCAAAGGAGGAGCCATCTCACTTGGCGCCTACTCCCATTTTTTAAGGGGATGCGCCATCTCACTTGGCGTCTATGTGCTTAGGACATGCCCTAAGCCAAGTGAGATGGCACCTATGTGTATTTTTAGGGCAAAATTTGATATTTTTTTTTGTCCGGTGCGTTGCGTATTGGATACAGGATCAACAAAATGGATTTTTTATTTTAAAAAAATAATTACACCCAACTGTATTACATTAAAAAACCAGATAAAAAAACCAGATAAAAAACCAGATAAAAAAAACAGATAAAAAAAACTAGAAAAAAAAACAGATAAGTCAGTGATCCCCCGGAACCCGGTAATGACCCTCGGTTCCGCATCCCCGTCCTCACCTTTCCCTTGCTGGGTGTCGTCGCGTTTCCTGCTGCGGCAGGGTCGATGGCCCGGCGAAGTCAATGCGTTCCGGATCCATAAAATCAGTCAGATCTCCATATCTAGAAGATCCGCTTTGGTACAGTCGGTTACCCATACCCTCAAAGTTTGGTCGTGTTGGCGGTGGGTGGGATTCCATGGTGAGTCTGTAGCATTGATCGTCTGAGTACGGTGGGTAGAAAGGAAATGGATCTTGGGGTGTTTGGTATTGAGGATGTTGGGTGGTTTGGTGATATTGTGGTTGATGGTAGGCTGGGTCGGTTTGTTCGTAATCTTCCGATATTCCCATATCAGGGCTAAGGCTGGATGTTGAGGGGCCCATATTGGGATATACGGAAGACTGAAATTGTGTGTGGGGTATGCGGGTGTGTTGGTATTGTGGTTGGGTGTGAGGCATATGGGGGTATTGGTAGTGAGGTGGGGATTGTGGTTGATTGTGGGGCATTTGAGTGTAATTGTGTTGTGGTGGGGACTGTGGTTGGGTGTTTATGGTTCTGTTTCTTCTTGGGGGTTGGTGGGAGGTTGATGGGTTTTGGGTTTGTTGTTGGGGAAACGAGGGTTGTGCCCATTGTGTACGTGGGTCAACCAAGTACTTTGGATGAGACACGTGCATTTCAGGGTTACTAACCGACCTGTACCAAGATAAATATTGATCCGTGTGTCGCATATTACCATGATTAAGGAAAACCGGGAATTGCAAGACATAGCGGTGACACCTCTGCCACATCTTACACCATTCAGGAGCGAAGTCTTTCCAGTTGGTAAGACCCCACTGGGCGTCGACCCTTTTGAGATGCCATGGGGACAAACAAGTTGGATGACTTGGTATCTCTTGATGCATTCTGAACTGCATCTTCACACGGTCGCTGTGGTGCATCTCCACAACGTTGAACCGAATGATTGCAGTCTTCACGGTCCAAATTGCTGCATCCTCAGGGTTTGGATCATGGCCCAAACCCAAATATGGTCTCCAGACGAACTGCGATAAAATTTAAATCAGGTTAACGAAAACGTAATGTATAAATAATTTAAATGAAGAAAAGTTTAAAGGTACGACGTACATCATCCGGGCCTAAGTGATCCAACAGATTGCGGTATAGTGCGACATTGAATCTTGGATTCTTGCCGTAATCCATACCCCTCACGCAATACCTAAAGGAAATGAAAAACATTTTATTTTTAACATATATTTGGTGAAGAGATGAATAGTAATAAATGATATAACTTGATGACTTACTTTGTTGCATACGGGAAAACGAAAGTGTTGTTGTTGACGGGGTTTAAGGACTCCATCCTCCACCAACCCCAGGCTTGTAGTAAAAAAGCGCACCCATAAAATGTACATTTTTCCTTGACTGCATTTTTGCACAAGGAACTGTATAGGTGGGCTAAAACTGCAGAACCCCAACTATACTTTTTTGTTTTTTCAAAATCCCTAAGTAAATGTAAATACATAAAATTTACACTATTTCCCGTACTTTCGGGAAATAAAAAGGTACCAAATAGTATCATAAGATAAGTTATGGCTTTTACTACCCTGTCTTGCTCGGAGGAATTTTCGTTTAATTCCAAACTTGCATAATGACTTTTAAGCTCAGTGAGTAGTATTCCCTGACCTCTCGCACCACCACCTTCAACCATATCCCTGCCCAACAGTTCTTCACACTGAGAGTTGGGTTGTTGAACCGACCCGTTCACGGCCTTACCGTCGACAGGGAGACCTAGTAACATGTACACATCCTCTAGCGTAACGGTACACTCACCTATTGGTAGGTGAAATGCATGGGTCTATGGTCTCCACCTTTCCAACATTGCAAGAATGAACTTCGAATCAATTGTGCAGTTGGAGATCTTTATAACATGTCCAAAACATGCATATTCCAGATATGGTACGATAAATGGGTCGGGAGCCAGGTAGTTGTGAGAACGGATTCTGAATCTTTTGGTATCCTGAGTTCATAATGTAAAAGGTGTAAGATTAAGTAAGATGAACAAAGCATTATCTGAAGTATGAAAAATGTATAACCAAAATAGAAACTTACAAATGCGGCAATGTTTTCCCTTGTGCCTCTGTGAGAGTCGCCCATTGTTAGAAGAGTCATTGTTTAAAATGCTTGAGATTATGAAAGACTTAGGAAGTGTAAGAGAGTATGAAAGACTTAGAAAGTGTAAGAGATTATGAAAGATTTCGTAGCAGAGAGTGAGACTTGTGTGGGTGGGATAGATGTATGATATGGTCTGTATTTATAGGAAAACAAATTTCATAGAGTGAGTGAGGTGGTAGCTGGTGCATGCATGCATAAGAAGTGTCACTCTTGCAGGCTAGGTGGTAGCCTAGGGGGTTACATATCTGCATGCATGTACAAAAATGAAAGGTGTCACTCTTGCCGGCTAGGTGGCAACCTAAGGATGTAACACGATTGGACAGTAAGGGAGGCGCCATTGGACTTGGCGAAAGAGTACAAAAATGAAAGGTGTCGCCATCCCAATTGGCGAATAAGAGGTGTCATTGGTTGCAGGCTAGGCTCAGGCGACGTAACAGCCTTTGAGATGCCATGCCTGAATGCATGTAACCCTATTGGAGGTGATGGGAGGAGACTTATAACATACAGTGTAGGTGCAGAGTAGGCGCAGGCTAAGTGGCAGCCTAGGGGGTTACATATCTGCATGCATGTAACACGATTGGACAGTAAGGGAGGCGCCATTGGACTTGGAGAAAGAGTACAAAAATGAAAGGTGTCTCCATCCCAATTGGCAAATAAGAGGTGTCATTGGTTGCAGGCTAGGCTCAGGCTACGTGACAGCCTTTGGGATGCCATGCCTGAATCCATGTAACCTTATTGGAGGTGATGGGAGAAGACTTATAACATACATTGTAGGTGCAGAGTAGGCGCATGCTAGGTGGCATCCTAGGGGGCTACATATCTGCATGCATGTAACACGATTGGACAGTAAGGGAGGCGCCATTGGACTTGGCGAAAGAGTACAAAAATGAAAGGTGTCTCCATCCCAATTGGCGAATAAGAGGTGTCATTGGTTGCAGGCTAGGCTCAGGCTACGTGACAGCCTTTGGGATGCCATGCCTGAATGCATGTAACCCTATTGGAGGTGATGGGAGGATACTTACAACATACAGTATAGGGGCAGAGTAGGCGCAGGCTAGGTGGCAGCCTAGGGGGTTACATATCTGCATGCATGTAACACGATTTGACAGTAAGGGAGGCGCCATTGGACTTGGCGAAAGAGTACACAAATGAAAGGTGTCGCCATCCCAATTGGAGAATAATAGGTGTCATTGGTTGCAGGCTAGGCTCAGGCTACGTGACAGCTTTTGGGATGCCATGCCTGAATGCATGTAACCCTATTGGAGGTGATGGGAGGATACTAACAACATTCAGTGTAGGGGCAGAGTAGGCGCAGGCTAGGTGGAAGCCTAGGGGGTTACATATCTGCATGCATGTAACACGATTGGACAGTAAGGGAGGCGCCATTGAAATTGGCGAAAGAGTAAAAAAATGAAAGTTGTCGCCATCCCTATTGGCGAATAAGGGGTGTCATTGGTTGCAGGCTAGGCTCTGGCTACGTGACAGCCTTTGGGATGCCATGCCTGAATGCATGTAACCCTATTGGAGGTGATGGGAGGATACTTACAACATACAGTGTAGGGGCAGAGTAGGCGCAGGATAGGTGACAGCCTAGGGGGTTACATATCTGCATTCATGTAACACGATTGGACAGTAAGGGAGGTGCCATTGGACTTGGCGAAAGAGTACAAAAATGAAAGGTGTCGCCATCCCAATTGGTGAATAATAGGTGTCATTGGTTGTAGGCTAGGCTTAGGCTACGTGACAGCCTTTGGGATGCCATGCCTGGATGCATGTAACCCTATCGGAGGTGATGGGAGGATACTTACAACATACAATGTAGGGGCAGAGTAGGCGCAGGCTAGGTGGCAGCCTAGGGGGTTACATATCTGCATGCATGTAACACGATTGGACAGTAAGGGAGGCGCCATTGGACTAGGCGAAAGAGTACAAAAATGAAAGTTGTCGCCATCCCAATTGGCGAATAAGGGGTGTCATTGGTTGCAGGCTAGGCTCAGGCTACGTGACAGCCTTTGGGATGCCATGCCTAAATGCATGTAACCCTATTGGAGGTGATGGGAGGAGACTTATAACAAACAGGGTAGGGGCAGAGTAGGCACATGATAGGTGACAGCCTAGAGGGTAACATATCTGCATGCATGTAACACGATTGGACAGTAAGGGAGGCGCCATTGGACTTGGCGAAAGAGTACAAAAATGAAAGGTGTCGCCATCCCAATTGGCGAACAAGAGGTGTCATTGGTTGCAGGCTAGGCTCAGGCTACGTGACAGCCTTTGGGATGCCATGCCTGAATGCATGTAACCCTATTGGAGGTGATGGGAGGATACTTACAACATAAAGTATAGGGGCAGAGTAGGTGCAGGATAGGTGGCAGCCTAGGGGGTTACATATCTGCATGCATGTAACACGGTTGGACAGTAAGGGAGGCGCCATTGGACTTGGCGAAAGAGTACAAAAATGAAAGTTGGTGCCATCCTAATGGGCGAATAAGGGGTGTCATTGGTTGCAGACTAGGCTCAGGCTACGTGACAGCCTTTGGGATGCCATGCCTGAATGCATGTAACCCTATTGGAGGTGATGGGAGGATATTTACAACATACAGTGTAGGGGCAGAGTAGGCGCATGCTAGGTGGCAGCCTAGGGGGTTACATATCTGCATGCATGTAACACGATTGGACAGTAAGGGAGGCGCCATTGGACTTGGAGAAAGAGTACAAAAATGAAAGGTGTCGCCATCCCAATTGGCGAATAAGAGGTGTCATTGGTTGCAGGTTAGGCTCAGGCTACGTGACAGCCTTTGGGATGCCATGCCTGAATGCATGTAACCCTATTGGAGGTGATGGGAGGATACTTACAACATAAAGTATAGGGGCAGAGTAGGTGCAGGCTAGGTGGCAGCCTAGGGGGTTACATATCTGCATGCATGTAACACGGTTGGACAGTAAGGGAGGCGCCATTGGACTTGGCGAAAGAGTACAAAAATGAAAGTTGGTGCCATCCTAATTGGCGAATAAGGGGTGTCATTGGTTGCAGGCTAGGCTCAGGCTACGTGACAGCCTTTGGGATACCATGCCTGAATGCATGTAACCCTATTGGAGGTGATGGGAGGATATTTACAACATACAGTGTAGGGGCAGAGTAGGCACATGCTAGGTGGCAGCCTAGGGGGTTACATATCTGCATGCATGTAACACGATTGGACAGTAAGGGAGGCGCCATTGGACTTGGTGAAAGAGTACAAAAATGAAAGGTGTCGCCATCCCAATTGGAGAATAAGAGGTGTCATTGGTTGCAGGCTAGGCTCAGGCTACGTGACAGCCTTTGGGATGCCATGCCTGAATGCATGTAACCCTATTGGAGGTGATGGGAGGATACTTACAACATAAAGTGTAGGGGCAGAGTAGGCGCAGGCTAGGTGGCAGCCTAGGGGGTTACATATCTGCATGCATGTAACACGATTGGACAGTAAGGGAGGCGCCATTGGACTTGGCAAAAGAGTACAAAAATGAAAGGTGTCGCCATCCCAATTGGCGAATAAGAGGTGTCATTGGTTGTAGGCTAGGCTCAGGCTACGTAACAGCCTTTGAGATGCCATGCCTGAATGCATGTAACCCTATTGGAGGTGATGAGAGGAGACTTATAACATACAGTGTAGGTGCAAAGTAGGCGCAGGCTAGGTGGTAGCCTAGGGGGTTACATATCTGCATGCATGTAACACGATTGGACAGTAAGGGAGGCGCCATTGGACTTGGAGAAAGAGTACAAAAATGAAAGGTGTCTCCATCCCAATTGGCGAATAAGAGGTGTCATTGGTTGCAGGCTAGGCTTAAGTTACGTGACAGCCTTTGGGATGCCATGCCTGAATCCATGTAACCTTATTGGAGGTGATGGGAGAAGACTTACAACATACAGTGTAGGTGCAGAGTAGGCGCAGGCTAGGTGGCATCCTAGGGGGCTACATATCTGCATGCATGTAACACGATTAGACAGTAAGGGAGGCGCCATTGGACTTGGCGAAAGAGTACAAAAATGAAAGGTGTCTCCATCCCAATTGGAGAATAAGAGGTGTCATTGGTTGCAGGCTAGGCTCAGGCTACGTGACAGCCTTTGGAATGCCATGCCTGAATGCATGTAACCCTATTGGAGGTGATGGGAGGATACTTACAACATACAGTATAGGGGCAGAGTAGGCGCAGGCTAGGTGGCAGCCTAGGGGGTTACATATCTGCATGCATGTAACACGATTGGACAGTAAGGGAGGCACCATTGGACTTGGCGAAAGAGTACACAAATGAAAGGTGTCGCCATCCCAATTGGAGAATAATAGGTGTCATTGGTTGCAGGCTAGGCTCAGGCTACGTGACAGCTTTTGGGATGCCATGCTTGAATGCATGTAACCCTATTGGAGGTGATGGGAGGATACTAACAACATTCAGTGTAGGGGCAGAATAGGCGCATGCAAGGTGGCAGCCTATGGGGTTACATATCTGCATGCATGTAACACGATTGGACAGTAAGGGAGGCGCCATTGGAATTGGCGAAAGAGTAAAAAAATGAAAGTTGTCGCCATCCCTATTGGCGAATAAGGGGTGTCATTGGTTGCAGGCTAGGCTCAGGCTACGTGACAGCCTTTGGGATGCCATGCCTGAATGCATGTAACCCTATTGGAGGTGATGAGAGGATACTTACAACATACAGTGTAGGGGCAGAGTAGGCGCAGGATAGGTGACAACCTAGGGGGTTACATATCTGCATGCATGTAACACGATTGGACAGTAAGGGAGGTGCCATTGGACTTGGCGAAAGAGTACAAAAATGAAAGGTGTCGCCATCCCAATTGGTGAATAATAGGTGTCATTGGTTGTAGGCTAGGGTTAGGCTACGTGACAGCCTTTGGGATGCCATGTCTGAAAGCATGTAACCCTATCGGAGGTGATGGGAGGATACTTACAACATACAGTGTAGGGGCAGAGTAGGCGCAGGCTAGGTGGCAGCCTAGGGGGTTACATATTTGCATGCATGTAACACGATTGGACAGTAAGGGAGGCGCCATTGGACTAGGCGAAAGAGTACAAAAATGAAAGTTGTCGCCATCCCAATTGGAGAATAAGGGGTGTCATTGGTTGCAGGCTAGGCTCAGGCTACGTGACAGCCTTTGGGATGCCATGCCTGAATGCATGTATCCCTATTGGAGGTGATGGGAGGAGACTTATAACAAACAATATAGGGGCAGAGTAGGCACAGGATAGGTGACAGCCTAGGGGGTAACATATCTGCATGCATGTAACACGATTGGACAGTAAGGGAGGCGCCATTGGACTTGGCGAAAGAGTACAAAAATGAAAGTTGTCGCCATCCCAATTGGCGAATAAGAGGTGTCATTGGTTGCAGGCTAGGCTCAGGCTACGTGACAACCTTTGGGATGCCATGCCTGAATGCATGTAACCCTATTGGAGGTGATGGGAGGATACTTACAACATACAGTGTAAGGGCAGAGTAGGCGCAGGCTAGGTGGCAGCCTAGGGGGTTACATATCTGCATGCATGTAACACGATTGGACAATAAGGGAAGCGCCATTGGACTTGGCGAAAGAGTACAAAAATGAAAGGTGTCGCCATCCCAATTGGCGAATAAGAGGTGTCATTGGTTGCAGGTTAGGCTCAGGCTACGTGACAGCCTTTGGGATGCCATGCCTGAATGCATGTAACCCTATTGGAGGTGATGGGAGGATACTTACAACATAAAGTATAGGGGCAGAGTAGGTGCAGGCTAGGTGGCAGCCTAGGGGGTTACATATCTGCATGCATGTAACACGGTTGGACAGTAAGGGAGGCGCCATTGGACTTGGCGAAAGAGTACAAAAATGAAAGTTGGTGCCATCCTAATTGGCGAATAAGGGGTGTCATTGGTTGCAGACTAGGCTCAGGCTACGTGACAGCCTTTGGGATGCCATGCCTGAATGCATGTAACCCTATTGGAGGTGATGGGAGGATATTTACAACATACAGTGTAGGGGCAGAGTAGGCGCTTGCTAGGTGGCAGCCTAGGGGGTTACATATCTGCATGCATGTAACACGATTGGATAGTAAGGGAGGCGCCATTGGACTTGGCGAAAGAGTACAAAAATGAAAGGTGTCGCCATCCCAATTGGAGAATAAGAGGTGTCATTGGTTGCAGGCTAGGCTCAGGCTACGTGACAGCCTTTGGGATGCCATGCCTGAATGCATGTAACCCTATTGGAGGTGATAGGAGGATACTTACAACATAAAGTGTAGGGGCAGAGTAGCCGCAGGCTAGGTGGCAGCCTAGGGGGTTACATATCTGCATGTATGTAACACGATTGGACAGTAAGGGAGGCGCCATTGGACTTGGCAAAAGAGTACAAAAATGAAAGGTGTCGCCATCCCAATTGGAGAATAAGAGGTGTCATTGGTTGCAGGCTAGGCTTAAGTTACGTGACAGCCTTTGGGATGCAATTCCTGAATGCATGTAACCCTATTGGAGGTGATGGGAGGATACTTACAACATACAGTGTAGGGGAAGAGTAGGCGTAGGCTAGGTGGAAGCCTAGGGGGTTACATATCTGCATGCATGTAACACGATTGGACAGTAAGGGAGGCGCCATTGGACTTGGCGAAATAGTACAAAAATGAAAGGTGTCGCCATCCCAATTGGAGAATAAGAGGTGTCATTGGTTGCAGACTAGGCTCAGGCTACGTGACAACCTTTGGGATGCCATGCCTGAATGCATGTAACCCTATTGGAGGTGATGGGAGGATACTTACAACATACAGTGTAGGGGCAGAGTAGGCGCAGGCTAGGTGGCAGCCTAGGAGGTTACATATCTGCATGCATGTAACATGATTGGACAATAATTGAAGCGCCATTGGACTTGGCGAAAGAGTACAAAAATGAAAGGTGTCGCCATCCCAATTGGCGAATAAGAGGTGTCATTGGTTGCAGGTTAGGCTCAGGCTACGTGACAACCTTTGGGATGCCATGCATGAATGCATGTAACCCTATTGGAGGTGATGGGAGGATACTTACAACATACAGTAAAGGGGCAGAGTAGGCGCAGGCTAGGTGGCAGCCTAGGGGGTTACATATCTGCATGCATGTAACACGATTGGACAGTAAGGGAGGCGCCATTGGACTTGGCGAAAGAGTACAAAAATGAAAGTTGTTGCCATCCTAATTGGCGAATAAGGGGTGTCATTGGTTGCAGGCTAGGCTCAGGCTACGTGACAGCCTTTGGGATGCCATGCCTGAATGCATGTAACCCTATTGGAGGTGATGGGAGGATATTTACAACATACAGTGTAGGGGAAGAGTAGGCGCATGCTAGGTGGAAGCCTAGGGGGTTACATATCTGCATGCATGTAACACGATTGGACAGTAAGGGAGGCGCCATTGGACTTGGAGAAAGAGTACAAAAATGAAAGGTGTCGCCATCCCAATTGGAGAATAAGAGGTGTCATTGGTTGCAGGCTAGGCTCAAGCTACGTGACAGCCTTTGGGATGCCATGCCTGAATGCATGTAACCCTATTGGAGGTGATGGGAGGATACTTACAACATACAGTGTAGGGGCAGAGTAGGCGCATGCTAGGTGGCTGCCTAGGGGGTTACATATCTGCATGCATGTAACACGATTGGACAGTAAGGGAGGCGCTATTGGACTTGGCAAAAGAGTACAAAAATGAAAGGTGTCGCCATACCAATTGGCGAATAAGAGGTGTCATTGGTTGCAGGCTAGGCTTAAGTTACGTGACAGCCTTTGGGATGCAATGCCTGAATGCATGTAACCCTATTGGAGGTGATGGGAGGATACTTACAACATACAGTGTAGGGGAAGAGTAAGCGTAGGCTAGGTGGCAGCCTAGGGGGTTACATATCTGCATGCATGTAACACGATTGGACAGTAAGGGAGGCGCCATTGGACTTTGCGAAAGAGTAAAAAAATGAAAGGTGTCGCCATCCCAATTGGCGAATAAGAGGTGTCATTGGTTATAGGCTAGGCTTAGGCTACGTGACAGCCTTTGGGATGCCATGCCTGGATGCATGTAACCCTATTGGAGGTGATGGGAGGATACTTACAACATATAGTGTAGGGACAGAGTAGGCGCATGCTAGGTGGTATCCTAGGGGGTTACATATTTGCATGCATGTAACACGATTGGACAGTAAGGGAGGCGCCATTGGATTTGGCGAAAGAGTACAAAAATGAATGGTGTCGCCATCCCAATTGGCGAATAAGAGGTGTCTTTGGTTGAAGGCTAGGCTCAGGCTACGTGACAGCCTTTGGGATGCCATGCATGTAACACTATTGGCAGCCTTAGGGGTTACATCCTTACTTAATGAAATTCAATATGAGATTTTTAGTCTTACGTTTATCATAACATTGATTCACTTAATTTGTCAAATCTTCCAACCTTCAAATGTTCTTACCTTCAAACGTTACAACATTCCAACCTTCAAACCTTACAACATTCCAACCTTCAAACCTTCAAACAACCCTACGCAATAGCCTCTGCACCACAATATGTCGTCAAAGCACATTCCAACGGTGAGACATACATTTGTCCCACCGCTGGGTTTTTGTTTAGAGACACAGACAACATCCGATTTCTGTTAAACGGGAAAGCCAATTTCTCGTACTTCAAAAAACGATTGGAGGCCAAACTTGGACGAGGCCTGGTGACCCAGATATTTTATCAGAATCCAGTTTTTTTTGGAAACAACCAAATAATTTTTTATAAGGTTGAAGTTCAAGATGACGAGGATCTCCAAAATATGTTTTCCAGCCATGTGTATTCTGGGTATGACTCTATTGAGTTGTACATTATGCTGCGAGAGCCTCAGGTGACACAAGTGGTTGATCCTTTGGAGAATGAACAAGTTGAGGTAGATGCAGTTGATGAAGAAGAAGAAGATGACGAGTTAGAGTTTGATGAAATAGTGAATGATGATTCCGACGATGATGGCATACCTAGTATTCCTGCAAATGATATCTACACACCACCTCCGCACATGACAAACTTCAACATGGGCGGAGATGAACCGTCTACTGACTTATTTTTCAATTCGTATATGCAGTCGGATGAAAATTTAAAAGAGAAGGACAAGTTTCGCAACAGAGAGGAATGCATCAGAGCCATAAAAAAATTCCACATGCTCAACTCGGTTGATTTTAAGGTGGACCGTGTCAACATAGAAAGGTACAAGATCAAGTGTGTCCACCCTGACTGTATGTTCAAGCTGACTGCATCATACAGATTAAAAGGTGAGTGCTGGGTGATAGGTTCCATGACTACCCACACTTGTGTAAGTTCTACCCAATCACAGGACCACCGAAAACTTAACTACGATCTCATCTGTCAAGAAATCCTACCACTGGTCAGCAACGACCCATCTTTGAAGGTGAAAACAATCATCTCCCACATCACCATGGTTTTTAACTACACTTTGTCTTACCGTAAGGCGTGGTTAGCAAAGACTAAGGCGATTGAAAAGGTGTACGGAAACTGGGAGGAGTCATACCAAGAAATTCCTCGCTACCTGAATGCACTCAAGACATATTCTCTGGGTACTGTTTATGTTCTGGAAACAGTGCCAGCATACGCCCAAGATGGTAGTCTACTAAACGACAACGAAATATTCAGTCGAGTGTTTTGGGCATTTCAACCTTGCATCACAGGGTTTGCATCATGCAAACCAATTATACAAATTGATGGGACTTGGTTGTATGGGAAGTACAAAGGCACGCTACTGATGGCAGTTGCACAAGATGGCAACAACAACATTTCCCCATTGCCTTTTCCCTTGTCGAGGGGGAGACCGGTGGTGCTTGGAGATTTTTTCTGAAAAATCTGCGGACACACGTGGCTCCTCAACCAGATCTCTGTTTGATCTCAGACAGACATGCCTCCATTGAAAGTGCCTACAATAATCCTGCAAACCGTTGGCATGACCCTCCTTCTACGCATGTCTATTGCGTTAGGCATATCGTCCAGAATTTCACGAGGGAGATCAAGGACAAAACATTAAGAAAAGCGGTTATGAATGCGGGATATGCATTGACACAACCCACATTCAAATATTACCGCAACAAGATCTGTTTGTCAAATCCAGAAGCCGGTAGGTGGATCGATAATATTCCGGTGGAAAAATGGACTAGGTCATACGACAATGGCCAAAGATGGGGGCACATGACAATGAATCTTATTGAATCGATGAATGGGTTATTCAAAGGCATACGAAACCTCCCGATCACTGCTTCGGTAAAATCTACGTATTTTAGGATGGCTGCTTTATTTGCCAAAAGAGGTGAAATGTGGAATGCGGTGTTGCAATCTGGACAACTATGGAGTGAAAGCTGCATGAAATACATTAAGGCAGAAAGTGCCAAAGCCAACACTCATATGGTTATACGGTTTGACCGACACAGCCACAACTTCATTGTGAAAGAGACAATCGACCATAACAAAGGCCTGCAAAGACAAGAATATAGGGTCATGCTACCTTCTCGTTGGTGCGATTGTGGCAAGTTTCAAGCATTTCGTATGCCTTGCTCTCATGTCATTGCCGCTTGTGCTCATTCCCATAAAGACGCGCTGCAACTTCTGTCAAACATTTACAAATCTGAAACGTTGCTCAACATTTACAACAACAACTTTCCTTTGGTAGCAAAACCAGATTATTGGCCTGCATACGATGGCGAAATAGTGTGGCACAATGACCAAATGCGAAGGAACAAGAATGGTCGTCCCAAAAGTAAGCGCATCACAACAGAAATGGACGATCTTGACAAGTTGGAAAGAAAGTGTGGTTTATGTCGTCAGGTCGGACACAATCGCAAAAATTGTCTGAATCGGGCGTCTGCCTCGACAACATAAAAATTGTAATACATAAAATCTTTCCTTAATTATATTGTAAACATTAGGGTTTTCCTTTAACAGATTTTGCTACAATAAATATTGCGCGTACAAGAAAAATTAACGATATTTCGTCTATGAAATTACAATTGTTAACACAATTTCATCTGACCCATGCATCATCAACATTACATCGCTGTCTGTTTTGACTTCCTCCAACCATACATTAGGTCTTCCTGTCGCATGTGAGGTTGTTGTTCGTTTTCGCTGGATCCTTCGAATTTTTTCCCCCTCCGCAATGTCTCCATCTAGCCATCGCATGAACTCCCGCTTCAGACGCTCCATGGAGTGAATGTGCCAGAATTTCATTTTCATCGCAGGTTTCATGGCGGAGAAGATAACGTAACCATCTCTGCTAAAAATCATGGGCGACGTCATGACGCAAATAACAGAGTAAAAAATAAAAAAATAGTGCGAGAAAGTGTGTGAAATTTCGGAGAAACGGACGAATTATTTATAAAACAACATTTTGCCCTAGTTTTGCCCTAGGAGCCAAGTGAGATGGCGCCTCCTCTCACTTTTAAGGTGAATGCGCCATCTCACTTGGTAAAAGTGAAGGGAGGCGCCAAGTGAGATGGTGCCTAGAGAAAAACTAGGGGTGGAGGCGCCAAGTCAGATGGCTCCTCCTTTGGGGAGTCATCTGAAACATGATTAGTTTCGTAATTTTTTCCGAAACGCGGTTATTTGCGAAATATTATTTTAATACTTGGTTATTGTAAAAAAAATTCTCAACATGTGAGTAATTATTAAGTAATGTCAATATATAAGATAAAAAGCTGAATAACAAAAAGGAGAAGAAGGATAAAAGGTAGAACAATCATCTATATGGGTACAACAACATGTAGAACAATAAGAGGCCCTCAATCACTGCAACGACAGAATCACATAGACTATCATGAAAGTCCAATATAGACCCGAAGAAGAATCACGAGAACAACAACAATCAGATCGATCTCAAAGAAAAGCTCAATATTTGGAGAATAAATAACAATCAATCAGAATATGAACCAAGCTAACACAATGAGCATCAAGTACATGCATGAAGATAGAAACCGTAATGCTCACCCATAGTGGAGGAAATGTCGCATTGATGCAAGCCTTGAAATTGAGGGGATTTAGGGCTTAAGTGATATCTTCACGAATGAAAATGGAGGAACCATTAAATTAGTGAGGAAGAGAATACATGGAACTAACAATCCTTTAGAAGTAGAAGCGATGACCCTCAGAATGGCTATGGAAGCAGCGATCGAAAAATGTTCTAAATAATAGTATTTCAATCGGACAGTTTGAACCTTATCAAGCTTATGAAGAACAATGAAGTTACTATCCCTAGGAATATAGTGGTGCATGAGCTAGCAATACAAACAACTAACAATTGTTGTATAAGTGGGCCGGACCTTAGTGTTGGAAAAAATTTGTTCACACTCCTTGAATTTTGATGGTAACTAAAGTACTTAAAGAACAATTGGTATACTAATATTTGTTTAAGTCTCCAGATATCATCAAGCTAGTAATTAACTAGGTTCTAATCCAATTGAATAGCTTATTTTAAAGAAGCAAGTGACTCAGACTCTGATGGATCAAAATCTGATCAACACATGGAAACTCAGCTTCTGATGACTCAACATTTGAGGACCTGGACACATAGAACAACGCCTCTGGTTTGTACTTTGTGTAAAGAAGCTCCATCTTGTCAAAGCCAAATTATGGATAAATTCAACTAGAGTTCCTAGTGTAAGGCTCAAGGACTCTTGACACGACTTTTCTAGAATGCTCTAGCATCCTTGTGGTCGCTTTGCTTGAGAAAGACACAATGGATAAAGCATTTATTAAGAAGTTGAAGATCTTAATAGTATCTACTTCCAACGTCTCTCATGAAAACTGCTTCTTCAGAAAAGACACTTATGCAAGTTAGCTTCCAACGTCTCTTTTGTTTTCCTATATATAAGGAGCTGGAGATTCAAAGGAAGTGTGTACAAAAACATACAACACCAATAAAAACAAAATATTTATTTGATCTTTGAGCTTGCGTATATAGTTTTTATAATTGCACATAGTTTTGAGATTTCTCACTCTTGTATGTCTTAGAAATCTCAAGGACAAGGTCTCGATCAAGTTTTATTCATTATACATCTGATTGTATATCAAGTACATTGTGTTATAATCCTAAACATTTTGCTAGAATCTATAAAGTCTCAGGCTGAGAGTTTAAGCAAGGATGTCCCATACTAAGTGTTTGAGAAAGGAAGACTCTATCTAGGTTGCTTGGGAAAGGAAGTCTTAAGCTAGGTTGCTTAAGCAAGGAAATCCTGAAATGTTTTGTTTAGGCAAGGAAATCTCATTCAGATGTTATTGAGAAAGGATGTCTTGGACGCGTGTGTCTAAGCAAGTTGTAATCAGGTTCTCACTTCCTCGGTCTATACTCATTTCCAAGATGAATTATTCACTTTTTACTAAAAGTTATTCTAAGGGATTCATAGTCATCCTTGTTTATGTCAATGACTTGGTTTTATGGGGAACTAACCTTAATGGAATTCACCAGCTTAAAGCTTTATTGGATGCTAAGTTCAACATAAAAGACTTAGGAGTACTGAAGTATTTCCTAGGATTTAAAGTGGCTCGAACTACACATGGCATTTCTCTTTGCCAAAGAAAATATGCATTAGATTTAATCCTTGATGCAGGTCTTATTGGTGTCAAGCCTTGCAACACTCATATGCAACATCATCTTCAACTCCATAAACATTTTGGCACATATATTTTTGAGCATACTGCATTTCGAAGACTCATTGGTCGAATGTTGTATCCCACTCACACCAGACTTGAGATAACATATGTCGTAATTAAACTCAGTCAATTCCTCGATGCTCTTACTGACAAACACATGCTAGTTGGTACTTATGGGTTTAAATACCTCAAAAACAATCCAGGACAAGGTATTTTCTTCAGCTCATCATCCATGTTATGTCTCAAAGGTTTCTCGAGTTTTGATTGGGGTGCTTGTCCTAATACACGCAGATCTACATCAGGGATATGTTTCTTTCTTGGAAAATCACTCATCAGTTGGAAAAGTAAGAAACAAGTTGTGATATCCCAATCATCTTCTGAAGTTGAGTAGCGTGCTTTAGCTCAAGCAACTTGTGAAGGCATTTGGATTGTATATCTCCATGAAGCTTTTCAGATATCACACCAAATGTCTGTCATCATTTATTGTGACAACAAATATGCCATGTATGTCGCTGCAAATTCAGTTTTCCATGAGATAACCAACCACATAAAAATCGATTGCCATGTGGTAAGAGATAAACCGCTAGTTAACACCATTCATCTTATGGTTGTTGCTTCAAAGAAGCAAATTGCTAACATACTCACTATACCTTTAAATTCAGGTCCATTTAACACTCTTAAAACCAAGGTAGGAATGATTGCCATACATTCCAGCTTGAGCTTGAGGGGAGGTGTTAATGGTAATATTAAAGATGATAATGTAAATAACATAGACGAGAATGTTGTTAGAACATAGTTTGATTCTACAACCCTTAATTAGCGTTTTGATGATAACAAACACAAAGAACAAATATGCACTCTAAATTTGTGTTATTTTGTATGCAGAAGTTCTGACTGAAACAACATCAGAAGTTAAGCTGCTGAAGCTTTCAAGCTGAGGTAATCAGAATGTTCTGAAGAATGATGATCAGAATCTACGCTAAAGTAAAGGATACTCTGATTCTGAACAGAAGTCTAATATACCATCAGATCCTCACATCTCTGAGTCATCAATGTTCTGAAGCAAAGGCATCATGCAAGATTCTAGTTCTGAAGCGTTACTTTTCAATTAAAACAACATCATATGCAACGAATTCATTCAGACAATAATCTTCTCAATATGAAAATAGCATTGAGTGTCCATTATCACGCTTTATGTTGGACAAGATTTCCACGCCTATACAAACAAGCTTAAAGGACAAATCGTTTACGATTTTTTGAGACACGACTGCATATACATAAAAAACGCTGCAGACTTTCATATTTACTCATACGCTCAAATTGTGTAACATATCACAACAGTGATAAATTTTTTGTAATAAAAAACGACAATACACAGTTGTTGTACCCCAAAATTTGCCCTCCCATATTCTTCAAAGTTTTGACAAGCATCATCTTAATTTGTTCAAGATCTCTCAGAGGGTTGCACAGTCAAACATCCTCCTAAGCCAGTCAAAATTAGGGTTTTGGTTCTTGCAAGGAAGTTGAGGTTTTCAAGGGCTCAATCAAGTCCCATAGGCTCATATACATTGTCAAGCATCTACATGTCAAGTTTCAAGACTCACAGCATCAAGTTGCACAGTCAAAAGCCCTATTTGCTCTACAATCTACTGTAAGGGTAAAATGGTCATTTGACAGTCAAAAGTCAAAATTTTTGGTCAACATCTTATTTTGAACACACAATCATCATTTGATCAAATCTTGATCATGATTCCACAAGCATGGCTCAAAAATCATCACAGATGCAAAAGTTACTATTTTTGGACAGCAGAAAAGTCAACTGTAACTTGACCAAGGCATAACTTTTTCATGGTTCATCAGAAAAATCCCATCCAATGCTCATTTTGAAGGGGATGACATTTCCTACAACTCATATTCACATTCCAAGTCCAAGAAATTCTCTCACAAAAAGTTATCAATTTCTACAATATAGGTCAATTTCAAAAGTCAACAAAAAGGCACTTTAAGTCAAAGACCATAACTTGAGATTGGTAAATCCAAATGACATGGGAGCAAAGGAATTGGTTATAGGACTTCAAGACCTTTCCAAAATGTCTAAGAACATGTTCATAGTATCAAAATTGAGCAAGATATGCATTGGAGAAGTTGGGAAATTTTTGTGAATTTGCAAAAGTCAACTTTGCTCAAAACACATCATTTTTGCTAATGGGCCTCAAATTCCTTCTTGAATCTTTGTCCAAGGCCTATGCACGACCCATTGAGCTTAAATTGATTTATTTTCTTATTTTTAATTAATTAATTGAATTTTTTATTAATATTAATTCATTTAATTGATTTAAAATATAGGAAATTCAAAGATATGGTTTTCAAATCTTTTTGTGATGAAAATAAACTCAGGGCAAGCTGGCAATTTCGTGCATCCATCAAAGGGACAAAAATCTCCCAGTTTGGCAAGTTTTGGCAATCAAAAGTATGCAAAAAGATTTGATTGAAATCAAATATTGAAAACATGAATTCCATGGATTCTTGGCCAAGATTGTAACCTAAATCCATTATACTACATATACTAAAGCTAAACCTAATTCCATTCACGTGCAAAACTGCTGCAAAGAGCCATTACCATATTGAAAAAAATCAAGAACAATGTCAAAACTGAATTCCACCTTCCAGGCCCTTTCAAGACAATTTAAGGATTCAAAAACATTGTTGAGACACTCAGAAACTTTTTGCAATCAAAACTAAGCCCTGAAGCTATCAGAATCGTCCAGAACAGTGACACGGTTTAACTTTCTTTCTCATAATCGAAACTCATAATTCCTGCATATTTAATGTGATTTTTTGTATGCTTTGCATTGCTAGAACTCAGGTGAAGCTTTTGGTGTGATTCAATTGGATTAAGATGCCCTGAAACGTAAACCACCATTGTTGAATTCTAGGGTTTCCAAGCTCTCGAATTAGGGCTTTACAGCATAAGCAAAATTGGACCTTGAAACTCATATGGTTGAATTCGTCAAGGCCAGACGAATCAAACCCAACCCTCGCGCCCTATTTATATAACGCATAGACCTAATCGCTATTTTTCCTTTTTGCATTTTGTGGGGGTTAAAAACCCCCACTATCTCTTTGTCTTTTTCACAGGTAAACTAGGAAGATGATGAGATGTACGTATATGGTTGGGTAATTCAAACTTACGCGCGTGATTTTGTTTTATGCAACATGTTGATTTATTTCTTAATAATATATTTATTGTGTATAATACTAACAAAGCGTGCAAAGTGGTTGAGTGGTTGGCAAGGTGTTCAGCAAGCGTTGGGACCTGGGTTCGATTCCCAGGTCCACCCAAATTCCTTGTATTATTTTTCATAACTGGATCACGTGCAGGTTGCTCAGGGCATTCTACCATAGGTCTCAATTATCCCAGGCGCCATGTGTCCTTGTGCATCAATCTAATGGTCCAGATTGAAGGACTATGATACTCTCCAGTCAACGCGTACCTGGACAATCCCAAAAGTCAACAAGGCTTGCACATCAATTGGGCCAGATTTCCAGAATTCACCTCCATACATGGGCCATCAACCCCCTGGTTTTACTATTTTTTTTATTTTCTTTTTCCTTTTAATTCTTTTAATAATAATAATAATTATTATTATTATTAACTAACAAACTATTTTTCATATTAAATTCAGAAACTTAAATATTTATAATATTTTTATTATTCATTATTTTTACTATTAATATTTATTTTGTAAATAAAACACTAACAAATTAATTAGTTTAAATTAGGTTTAATTTTAACTTTTTACAATAAATAAAACAAATTTAGAATTAGGGTTTCTTTTGACTTTTAAATTCTTATTTTTATTTTTATTAAAGACTTAAAAAAACCCAAAAAAACATTTTTCTTTTAATCAATTAATTAATTAGTTTAGGGTTAATATTTAATTAAATGCAAAGGACCAAAATTTCTTTATTTCTCAAAAGGGTCAAAACCCTAAAGATGTCCTGATTAAATTTCTTTTCGCGCATTATCATTATTATTTTTTTATTATATTGATGTAACTGTTTCCAAGGATGTAATAGTTAATTAGGATTTTATCGCTTTCTTTTACTTTCCGCATTTATTTTCAAACGGGTTATGTTTTTGGCGATGTATAGACCCGCGCCTTGTAATAGCGTAGATTTACCTTTCCGCAATTTATTTTCCGCACTCTTAACTGTTAATATGCATGCAAGACTTGGATGGCAAATAAAATCAATCCGTAGCTCACAAATGCATGATCAAAGATAAACATAAACTGAATTCAACACACGTGCACATGCCACCCCTAGGGTACGCCTCACTTGGTTGCCTCGACGTGGTCGTCAAGTATAGGGTGTTTTAGAGGTCGCCCTCCTGTCCAAGATCCAGTTGCCTCGAAATGGTTGCCTCGAATAAAAAGGATCTAGGACATTAGGGTTACCGCTAAGGTGTCCTACTATTGCTTCGGTGACCACACATGTCCCTTAATCGAATTGACCCGAATAACTCCAACGACGGTGCTACCTACTTCTCAATAGTGGAATAGCACTATCTAAAGGACTCTTACACAGCCTAATTTCTTAGAGTAGGTAGATTTCTCCTGGGTACTTGCTCTTTCTAAAAAACAAAACAACTTTTCGCACCTACACTTTCAAAAAGTTTTCAAACAAATATTTCATACACTCTTGAGGACAGATACAAGAGTTACTTAGAAATTTTTCAAACGAAACTTTTTCAAAACCCACACACACTTGAAAAGCAAACATCTTTTGAAAACATAAGAGCAAGTACCTAAGAGCCCGTGGATAACCACGGATAGAAAGGGTGTTAACACCTTCCCTTTCTATAAATCTACCTCCCGAACCGAGAAACATTCTCGAAAAGGATTTTTGCTGTGCTTTTGTCCTTTCCATGTTGGAGAACATAAAAGACGGTGGCGACTCTTGCTTACCGCGACATTTCGCGAACCAGCTTAAACACTGTCAGTTCTATTTCCACCGATCACAGAACTGGCGACTCTGCTGGGGACATCATTAATAAGTGAGGTGTACCTTAGGATTAGACCACTCTTGTTTTCAATTGCTTGCTTTGTTTTGCTTTAATATTGTGGGTTTTCCTTGGAGTTTTATAGATCCTAACCCGGATCTGGGGGATACCTTTTAGAAGTAGCAACAAACTGTGAGGGAACTGTGCGGGGTATACCGACACGGTTGAAGCAGTTGCTACGTTGATGTGGCACTTTGGTGAGTACCGGTAACCCTTGAGTCAAGTCAAGGAGAGTACGGGGCCGCCGCGTGGTGTCGTGAAGCATCAACCGACCTTAGGAACCTTACTTGACCATCCTGGCCTCTTTAGGGGTAGTGAGATGACCGACTTTGGTGCAGTCCGAAGTTGGTAGATACTCGATACTACACTCATTGAGGGTTGTTTTCTTGGAATATTTTGATCGCCAGTTCAATGGCTAAATCAAAATAATGAACATAGAAAACAACCCAATGATATTGAGCTCCTTAGAACCCGGTTACTTTTGATAGGACAGGTTTTGAGCCCACCAACTTCAAGAGGGTAATACCTAGACCTCATGTTGGCCTAAACTCTAAGGGATGTCTGGTGTGACTTGTGTGCCTTATCATGTTTGCTTGTGGTGTGTTTTTATCATAACATCATAACATCATACAACATCATATGCATCTACTAACCACTTCAAGGGTTCGAATCTTCATCTTTGTTCTTGTTTTGTAGGACATGGAGACTATCCGCAGGAAAACAATTCAGGTCAACCTTGTAAGGGTCCCTCCTCAGCTTAAGGAGCTTACATCCAGGATTCCCGAGTACTCCTCCTTCAGTGAAAGGCATGGTAGACTCATCAGCTTGGTCAATACCAACATTGAAGAGGATATGGTGAAAGTGTTGTTCCAGTTCTTTGACCCTTTGCACCACTGTTTCACTTTCCCGGATTATCAATTGGTGCCTACTTTGGAAGAGTTTTCTCAACTTCTGAAGATTCCTATCCTTAGTCAACTACCCTACAACGGTACGGAAAGGGAACCAAAACTTGAAGAGGTTGCTAAAGCATTACACCTACAACCATCTGATATCAAGGGGCATTGGGAAGTTAGAAGTGGTATCAAAGGATTCTTGGCAAAGTTCCTGTTTGAGAAGGCACAAGAATGTTGGAATTCCCTTGACCTACAAGCCTTTGAAGAAGTTGTGGCACTCCTTGTCTATGGGTTGGTGTTGTTCCCGAATCCGGATCAGCTTATAGATATCAATGCTGTCAAGATTTTCATGTCCAGGAATCCTATACCTACGTTGCTTGGGGACATCCTCCACTCATGTTACACTCGAACCATGAGAAAAAGAGGTGTTCTCATGTGCTGCACTCCTCTCCTGGCAACGTGGTTTATTTCGCACCTTCCACAATCAATTTTGAAGAACGAGCGGGGTTTGAGATGGTCACAACGATTAATGACTCTTACACATGCTGATATACATTGGTGTTCTCGGCCCAGAGAAAATGTCACTATCATTGATCGTTGCGGAGAGTTTCCTAATGTTCCTTTACTTGGAATTAGGGGGGGAATTACTTACAACCCATGTCTGGCTTTGAGACAGTTTGGATATGCTCGGAGGGATGGCCCTCATGACATGTTGATTCCTGACATAGTTTTTGACTTCGACAATGATACGCAAGGACTATGCCAGAGATTCATCACAGCTTGGAGGATGCCTAACAGGGTAGATAGTAAGACACTGGGGCACAAGAACTCCATCCCCCTTGAGCCTTATCTCAAGTGGGTACGAGCCCGCTCCCAGAAGCTGGTGATGCCATATCCTCATGTTCTCCCCGTAATCAAAGAGCCAGTTTTGGAAGGAGAGGTCCCGTATACCATTCAACATCCTGACATGCCAACATCTTGGGAAGAAATGCAAAAGAGTTGGATCCAACTTAAGGAAGAGCGGAATTCTCTTGAAGCCAATCTACATGCCAGTGAGAAAAAGGTCTTGGAGCTCACCCGCCTACTGCACGAGGAAAAGACCCTCAACACTTACATAGCTCCAAAGAGGATGCGCAGTGTCTTTTAGGATTAAGTATTTTGTAATATTTCGCCCATGAGGCATTGATGTACTGAACAGATTATTTCTTAATATAACGTGTGTTCCTTTTTTGTCTACAACGAATTTGAACTTTCGAACCCTTGAATGCATTGCATAAATAGCATATCATGCATCATGTGCATAACATGTACTCTTTTTCTACAGGTTGCTTAATCTTCTTCGCTGTTTATTTCAGCAATCATCATGAATCCTGAACCTACTATTGAACAAGCTATCAAGGCCCTCCAGGCCCAGAATGCCCAGTTTCAAGAGTTGGTCATGAGCTTAGCCCAGGGTCAACAGGAGTTGAAGACTCTACTCTTGAAAGAAAAGAAGAAGAAGAAGAAGAGGATTGTGCTGTTTAACAATGGACGAAGGTTTGGGAATGCATTTCAGAATGAGGTTGAGCTGACTACCTCATCTGGGGAGAGGAACAATCCGCAAGAGAGAAGGGTTCCTAGTCCCGTGGTCTCCGACAACGAGACAGATTACAACGATGAACAGTACCCTCCTGCTGAGGACAGGTACAAACAGCTGGAGGACCTTCTAAGCGCTATGGAGATTCAACACGTGCCTGGGTTGGATTTCGGAGATCTAGGTTTATCTTCTGGGGTGGTGATCCCACACAAGTTCAAGGCACCCACTTTTGCAAAGTACGACGGGGCCTCCTGTCCTAAGCTGCATCTCAGATCCTATGTAAGGAAGATCCAACCTTACACTGCAGACAAGAACTTATGGATCCATTTCTTCCAGGATAGCCTTTCAGGGGCTCAACTCGAATGGTTCTATCAGCTGGATGGAGCCAGTATTCGAAACTGGGAGGACTTGGCTACTGCGTTTTACAAGCAGTACCAGTACAATTCCGACCTCGCTCCTACGCGTACCCAACTCCAGGGTATGTCGCTAGGGACGGGCGAAGGTTTTAAGGAGTACGCGCAAAAGTGGAGAGACATGGCTGGCAGGGTGCATCCACCGTTGACTGACCGTGAACTCGTGGACATGTTCTTGGGGACCCTGTCTGGTCCGTTCTTCAACCATCTGATTGGTAATTCTTCTGCAGGGTTTACAGACCACATTCTGACTGGTGAAAGGATAGAAGCTGGTATCAAGTCTGGGAAGATACAAAAGAGTGCCTCCTCGAGCACTGAAAAGAAGCCCTTCAAGAAAGAAGCTAGTGCTGTGTATGGTCCAAGGAGACAGAACAAACCGGAACGCCGCCAAGCTGTCAACGCGGTGGTAATTTCAAAGCCTGCTGCTGCTCCTCAGCAGTATAACCAACCAAGGGGTGAGAGACCCAAAAGGCAGTACACTCGGCTCAATATGACCCTATCTCAGATATTGCCGCAACTACTGTCAACCAATCTGGTAACTGTCAAAGAAGCTCTGAAGGTAGTGAACATCACCTCTCCAAAGTATAATCCCAACGCCCGCTGCGCTTATCACTCTGACAGCCCGGGGCATTCTACTGATGATTGTTGGGCTCTGAGGAATAAGGTTCAAGACCTTATTGATGCTAAAGAAATACAGTTCGAGGCGCCCGAAAGGCCCAATGTTGTGACTGCTCCCATGCCCCAGCATGTAGTGAATGCTGTGGAAGAAGACCCGTATGTAGCCTCTGTGGATGAGATTGTTACTCTGTTGTTGACTGTCAAAAGGAACTTGTTGCTAGCCGGTTTATTTCCAGGATGTAGTAAAGGTTGCCTTTTATGTTCTGTTTCACCTGCTGGTTGTCCTCTGTTGAAGTCAGGTATCCAAAGCCTGATGGATAATAAAGAGATCTTGTTCGAAAAGATTGTTGTTCCTGCTACCCGTACCGAAGAAGTTTCTATTGTCACTATTTTCAGCAACCCTCCTAAGGCTCCCTCAAAGAAGTCTGTCAAAATCATGTCTGCTCAGAAGGTTGCACCTATCATCATCACTGTTCCGGGGCCCATCCCCTATAAATCTGACAAAGCTGTCCCGTGGCACTATGGGGCAGATGTTTATGTTCTGGGAGTAAAACAAGAGTTTGATACTAGTACCGGTGTCAGCAACATCACCGGGCCTGCCAAGGTTACTCGTAGTGGTGGGCTATTCTCACCAGATATTGCGCCACCAGCTATCCAGAGACCTCTTGTCATCACACCTGCCAGTGTGCCTGCTTCCCTGCCTGACCAAGTTCCTATTTCTACCCCTGCTGCCGAGTCATCTGACGCTCGGGGAAAAGGGATTGCTACTGATGTGCCTGCCTAGATGGAGGCACCGAAGACAACCACTGTTGAAGCTTCGAAGCAGGAAATGGAAGAGACTCTTAAGATTATCAAGAAGAGTGATTTCAACGTAGTTGAGCAGCTGGGGCACACCCCATCTAAAATTTCTATGCTATCACTGTTACTGTGTTCAGAGGCCCATGCCAAGGCCCTGATTGCCTTCCTGAAGACGGCCCACGTGCCACAAGAGACATCTGCTGATCAATTTACCGATTGTGTGGCCAACTTAATTGCTGACAATGGTTTGGGTTTCTCCGACGCCGATCTGACAGCTAAGGGGAAGAATCATAACGATGCCCTGCATGTCTCCATTGAATGCATGGGCACTACCCTTGCCCACGTGCTGGTTGACACTGGTTCTTCGTTGAACATATTACCCAAGAAAGCTCTAGACATGCTGGATTGTGAGGGTTTAGAGCTCAAGCCAAGTAACATTGTTGTCCGGGCCTTTGACGGGTCCAAAAGGATGGTACATGGTGAAGTTGACATTCCAATCAGGGTTGGTTCGCAGGTCTTTGATTCTACTTTCTATGTGATGGACATCCGACCATCTTACTCTTGTTTGCTGGGTCGTCCTTGGATCCATAAGGCTGGAGCTGTGACCTCTACACTACATCAGAAGCTGAAATACCCGGTCAGAGGGAAGATTGTGACAGTTCAAGGGGAGGAGGAATATATGGTCAGCCACCTTAACTCGTTCCGGTACATAGAGATGGATGGGGAGTTCATTGAGACCCCCTTTCAACACTTTGAAGAGGTCCCTCAGACATTGGCAGCAGCAGAGACTGTGATCGTAGATTCTCCTTTGAAGAAGGCTTCCTTAAAGGATGCCCGGGCTGTGATTGAGAAGGGTGAGTGTGCAAACTGGGGCCGACTTCTTGATTTCACTCCGAAGACTGACAAGTTTGGTTTGGGTTTCACTGCAGAAGCTCAAAGGGTTGTTCGTAAAGCAAGGATTAGAAGACCTCCTATATTCATCACCAACCCGAGAGTGAATGCTATTGAAGACGACGTGGAGGAATCTGAATTCGACAGCTGGATCTACCCAACGATCGACGGTGGACCAAGCAACTGGACTGCCAAAGATTTCATACCTATTACTTTTGTCACTCAGTAATGAACTCCTTTGTTTTGAATTTGTAACGAACAATAATTTGAAACTTTATGGCCCGGTGTCTTACCCGGGGCACCGTGGCTTCATTTGTGAGGGCTTATTATTTGTCATTTTTATATATCATGAATAAAAGCATTGGACGTTTTTCGCATTTCAAATCTTGCGCTCCTTTTCTTTCTTTATTATATATTGCAAAACAACTATTTTTACACACACTCACCTATACAGGTTCCAATCCACTCTGGATCTCACTGGTAACGACTCTGCTACTGCTAGTTATGACTTCGAAAATCCGATCAACTTAGCCGAAGACGAAGGTGAAGATGATTGTGAAGTGCCTGGTGAGCTTGCAAGACTGTTACTCCAGGAAGAGAGGGCCATTCAGCCACATGAAGATCCAGTGGAAACGGTAAATCTGGGTACTGAGACAGACAGAAAGGAAGTCAAGATTGGTGCCAATCTGGAGCTTAGTGTGAAACAGCGGTTGATTCAGATGTTGCATGACTATGTGGAAATCTTTGCCTGGTCCTACGAATACATGCATGGGTTGGACACCGACATTGTGGTTCATCACTTGCCTACCAAGGAAGAGTGCCCTCCGGTAAAACAGAAGGTCTGCCGTATGCGTCCAGAGATGTCCGAGAAAATCAAGGCCGAGGTTATGAAACAATTTGATGCCGGTTTTCTAGCAGTGACTTCTTACCCTCAGTGGGTTGCCAATGTGGTTCCAGTGCCTAAGAAAGATGGTAAGGTCTGAATGTGTGTTGATTACAGGGATTTGAACAGGGCAAGCCCCAAGGATGACTTCCTTTGCCTCACATCGACGTTCTGGTTGACAACACCGCTCAGCATAAGGTATTCTCCTTCATGGACGGGTTCTCCGGTTACAATCAAATCAAGATGGCTCCTGAAGACATGGAGAAGACCACTTTTGTTACTCAGTGGGGCACCTTTTTCTATAAGGTCATGCCTTTTGGGTTGAAAAATGCTGGGGCAACCTACCAACGTGCCATGGTTGCTCTGTTTCATGACATGATCCATCATGAGATTGAAGTATATGTCGATGATATGATTGCAAGGTCCCAAACTGATGAAGAACACCTTGACCATCTACAGAAGCTCTTTGACCGTCTGAAGTTGTACAAGCTGAGGTTGAACCCGAACAAGTGCACCTTCGGGGTGAGATCTGGAAAATTGCTAGGCTCCGTCGTGAGCGACAAAGGTATTCAAGTGGACCCTGCCAAAGTGAAAGCCATACAAGAGATGCCAAATCCCAAGACATAGAAAGAAGTCAGAGGATTTCTAGGACGTCTGAACTACATTGCCCGATTCATCTCGCACCTAACTGCTACTTGTGAACCAATCTTCAAGCTACTGAAGAAAGATCAAGTGGTACGTTGGAACGATGAATGTCAGGCCGCTTTCGAAAGAATCAAAGAGTATCTCCAAGAACCACCCATTCTTATGCCACCGGTTGAAGGGAGACCTCTAATACTATACTTGACAGTACTTGACAACTCAATGGGGTGTGTGCTGGGGCAACATGACGATTCTGGCCGAAAAGAGCACGCTACTTATTACCTTAGCAAAAAGTTTACCGACTGTGAGACCCGATACTCACTGCTCAAGAAAACTTGTTGCGCTTTGGTATGGGCTGCTCGCCGACTGAGACATTATATGTTGACTCACACTACTCTGTTGATTTCAAAAATGGATCCAATAAAGTACCTATTCGAAAAGCCCGCCTTATCCGGAAGAATAGCAAGATGGCAAATGATCTTGAAGGAATATGACATTCAGTACACGACTCAAAAAGCAATCAAGGGAAGTGTATTGGCAGACCATTTGGCACACCAAGCAGTGGACGATTACCAGTCGATGAACTTTGAATTTCTAGACGAGAATATCATGGTAGTAACTGATTGTGAAGTACCTGGACCGGATGAAGGACCTGAGGAAGGATCCCGATGGTCTATGCACTTTGATGGAGCCTCAAACGCTTTGGGTAACGGCATCGGCGCTGTGATCATCTCTCCTAAAGACACTCATACTCCACTCACCGCCCGATTATGTTTCAACTGCACTAACAACATGGCAGAGTATGAGGCATGCATCATGGGTCTTCAAGCTGCAATTGACTTAAGGATCAAGTTTCTGAGTGTCTTCGGAGATTCCGCTCTCGTGATCAATCAGATCAAAGGCGAGTGGGATACGAAACACCCAAATCTTATTCCTTACAAAGAGTATGTGTTGACATTGATTCCCCACTTCGAGGAGATAACTTTTGAACACTTCCCAAGAGAAGAGAATCAGTTGGCAGACGCGCTGGCTACAATGTCTTCTATGTTCAAAGTCAAATGGGACAACGAGGCTCCCCAAATCATTATCTGGAAATTGGATGAACCTGCATATTGTTGTGATCTTGAGGCTGAGGCGGTAACTGAAAAACCTTGGTATCATGAAGTGAAGAGGTACCTGGAAGCTCAAGAATACCCCGAGGGTGCATCTGTCAATGACAAGAAGTTTCTGAGAAGGTTCGCGGCGAAATTCTTCCTCAGTAACGACATTCTGTACAAACAAAACCATGATTCGACCTTACTGCGCTGTGTGGATAAGACTGAAGCAGAAAGGATCATGGCAGAGCTGCATGAGGGTACCTTCGGAACACATTCCAGTGGACATACCATGGCAAAGAAAATCCTTCGGGTAGGATATTTCTGGTCCACAATGGAAGCTGACTGTTACCAACATTCTCGGACATGTCACAAATGCCAGATTTACGCTGATAAGGTGCACGTTCCTCCAGTTCCTCTGAACGTCTTGACAGCACCTTGGCCTTTTGAAATGTGGGGCATTGATATGATCGGCAAGATCAGACCGACGACATCCAACGGGCATCGCTTCATCCTGGTAGCGATTGATTACTTCACAAAGTGGGTTGAAGCAGCTTCCTATGCTACGGTAACCAAGAATGTCGTGGCACGATTCATTCGGCATAACCTGATCTGTCGATACGGTGTACCAGAGAGGATCATTACGGACAATGGTACCAATCTTAACAACAAGATAATCACTGAGCTCTGCGAGCAATTTAAGATACAACACCACAACTCTTCTCCCTACCGGCCGAAGATGAACGGGGCTGTAGAAGCAGCAAATAAGAATATCAAGAAGATTGTGCAGAAGATGACAGTGACCTATAAAGATTGGCACGAAATGTTACCGTTTGCTCTTCATGGATACCGTACCTCAGCACGGACGTCAACAGGGGCAACTCCCTTTTCCTTGGTCTATGGCATGGAGGCAGTCTTGCCTATCGAAGTTCAGATACCCTCTCTCCGGATAATGAAGGATGCAGGTTTGAACGAAGATGACTGGATCCAGACTCGGCTTGATCAGCTTAATCTAATTAACGAAAAGAGACTCACTGCTATTTGTCATGGTCAGACGTACCAAAAACAGATGATCAAGGCATTTAACAAGAAATTCAGACGACAAGAGTATCAAGTCGGAGACCTGGTAATCAAGAGCATCATTCTTCCTCAAAGTGATCCCAGGGGCAAGTGGACCCCTACGTACGAAGGGCCATTTGTGGTTAAACATATCTTCTCAGGAGGAGCTATGATTCTAACTACCATGGACGATGACGACCTTCCTCTCCCCGCCAATGCAGACATAGTAAAAAGATACTACGCATAACTAAAGACCTGCTAGGTTGACACACCTAGGCAAAAATAAGGGCTTCCCGGCGAACCAAAAGGGTTCGGGAAAAAATAAGGGATGAAATGAAAAATATCTGTACACCCGACAAGTCGAAAACCTAAAAAGGCGGCTTGGGCAAAAATGGGTATCCCGGTGGACTGAAAACCCGAAAGGGCGGTCCAGGCAAAAGTTAGGGATTAAAGCGTAATACTATGTCTCATTGGATCACCCTGCATCCAGAATTCGGTATCAACTATCAGGTTCAGACGGCATCGATCAGTCAGCTTCATCTTCAACTAAGCAGCCAAGTGATGAGACGCTTGAAGACATAAAGGCGATAGCAGAGTTGGAACCCAGTGGGATTTTTCACATAGCTGTTTTGTTTTCCTTTTCACAAAATTGTATAAACTCTACGTTGTTCGGCGGCGTTCTCTTACTAGGACGTCAGCCTCTTGTACAAAAACGCCTATTTACAGGAAAATTTCAAAATCAATACAAATTCACTTTTCCAGCCAAATTGCCATTTGTTTTTTCTTTACCGGTTTTGTTTTGCAAAGAACGTCCAATGTTCATTTTTGATATATGCATTTGACATTAATTGCTAATCATAAATATTTGCATACGAAACAAAGGACTAATTACAGGTGACATTAGAAACAGGGGCAATAAGAATCGTCTCAGCGATCTAGTTGCTCTGTCCACCGAGGTACCAAGGTAGGTTCGGCTGAAGAATGTAACCAAGATACCTTCACTCCCCGAGAGTAAGACAAATCAGCAATACTCTCCCCTAGCAGAGTTGGACTCTTCTCAGTCCTAAAAAAGGCACAGTATCTCCAGCAGGTCAGCGATACTCTCCCAAGCAGAGTTAGCTTACTGTCAGCCTTAAGGAAATTGGGTATCCCCAGAAGACCTCAACATCCCCCAGCGGAGTATACATATGTTCCTAATCAAGCATCCCCGGCAGTCTTAATATAAGATTGTTCCCCGGAGGAATACAGACACCCAAGAAGACCTCAACATCCCCCAGCAGAGTATACAGATGTTCCTAATCAAGCATCCCTGGCAGTCTTAATATAAGATTGTTCCCCAGCGGAATACAGACACCCCAGTGGAGCCACTTCCCCAGTACAGTCCAAAAGTTTCCCCAGGAAAGCTGAATCAATCTCCCCAGTAGATTCTGGAAGCTTATCCCCAGTAGATTCTGGAAGCTTATCCCCTGCAGAGTGCATAGCATCTCCCCGACCATATCCAAAGGTTATTCCCCACTAGAGCTTATAACTGGGTTATCCTCATCTAATTACCACAGAAAGATCATCCTCGGTGAGGTTCTTCCTATCCCCCAGCGGAGTTCATCAAATTCCTCAACAAAACTTATCAACGGTATCCCCAGTGGAGTTATCATCAAAATCTCAGTGAAGTATCTCTTCCCACAGAGTAATTCCCCGCAGAGTAATATCTTCACCAGGTTTATTCCTCAACGGAGTCATCTTCTCCTACCGGTTTATTCTTGCTATCATCATCCCCAATGGAAACGAAGAACTCTACTCTTCAAATATCAGCCCAGGATTCAACAAGCTCCCGGCATTCGTCAAGGATTTATTTTCCTACACGAAAACACATTCATAAACATATCACATTTCATACATCCTGCTTACATACATGATAAAGTGCATACGACACGATCTCATGACATCATGCATCATGACATTGCATATAACTAATGTTTTGCCTTTTCAGGAAAAAGGTCAATCCAAAGATGATTATTATCAACTGCGGCAATTCCAGATTCGATTCCTGTATCTAGCCAGGGCATATATGTGAGTAACTGATTGTAGATTCGATACCTGTATCCAGCCAGGGCATGTCTGCATGAAGAGTTTAGAGATTCGATACCTGTATCCAGCCAGGGCATATCTGTAGACGAATAATTCTGGATTCAATTCCTGTATCTAGCCAGGGCATATCTGTGAGTGATTGATTGTGGATTCGACACCTGTATCTAGCCAGGGCATGTCTGCATGAAGAGTTTAGAGATTCGATACCTGTATCCAGCCAGGGCATATCTGTAGACGACTAATTCCGGATTCGATTCCTGTATCTAGCCATGGCATATCTGTGAGTGGTTGATTGTGGATTCGACACCTGTATCTAGCCAGGGCATGTCTGCATGAAGAGTTTAGAGATTCGATACCTGTATCTAGCCAGGGAATATCTGTAGACGACTAATTCCAGATTCGATACCTGTATCCAGCCAGGGCATATCTGTAGACGACTAATTCCAGATTCGACACCTATATCTAGCCATGGCATATCTGTGAGTGATTGATTATAGATTCGATACCTGTATCCAGCCAGGGCATGTCTGCATGAAGAGTTTAGAGATTCGATTCCTGTATCCAGCCAGGGAACGTCTGTAAGCAACCTTTTGAAGTTCCGGATTCGATTCCTGTATCTAGCCAGGGCACATCTGTGAGCGATTGTTTGTAGATTCGATACCTGTATCCAGCCAGGGCACGTCTGTAAGCAACCTTTTGAAGTTCCAGATTCGATTCCTGTATCTAGCCAGGGCATATCTGTGAGCAATTGATTATGGATTCGATACCTGTATCTAGCCAGGGCATATCTACATGAAGAGATTGAAGATCAACCCCTGTAACAGGCCAGGAAATTATCTTTCTTTCTCAAATACGCAAGTTGTCGCTAAGGAATCTCTTACGCGATCGGCACCTTCAAATGGCATCTTTAAGCCTATCTCCACAACTATCCATTACACTTCCAAATGGCATCTATAAGCCCATTCCCGACAAGGTTCTGTCACATCTTCAGATGGCATCTATAAGCCTATTCTCCTATCCATCATCTCCAAATGGCATCTGTAAGCCTATTCCCGCCATCACAATGCTGATACTTCACTATGCGAGTGCAAATTTCTGGGCACTTTAGTGTTCAATCATCTTCCACCTTCGGATCACGAAAGGCACGTAAGCCAATCTACATCCTCCGGTCTAAGAAGATTGAACAGGGGCAACTGTTGTACCCCAAAATTTTCCCTCCCATATTCTTCAAAGTTTTGACAAGCATCATCTCAATTTGTTCAAGATCTCTCAGAGGGTTGCACAGTCAAACATCCTCCTAAGCCAGTCAAAATTAGGGTTTTGGTTCTTGCAAGGAAGTTGAGGTTTTCAAGGGCTCAATCAAGTCCCATAGGCCAATATACATTGTCAAGCATCTACATGTCAAGTTTCAAGACTCACAACATCAAGTTGCACAGTCAAAAACCCTATTTGCTCTACAATCAACTATAGGGGTAAAATGGTCATTTGACAGTCAAAAGTCAAAATTTTTGGTCAACATCTTATTTTGAGCACACAATCATCATTTGATCAAATCTTGATCATGATTCCACAAGCATGGCTCAAAAATCATCAAAGATGCAAAAGTTACTATTATTTGACAGCAGAAAAGTCAACTGTAACTTGACCAAGGCATAACTTTTTCATGGTTCATCATAAAAATCCCATCCAATTCTCATTTTTAAGGGGATTACATTTCCTACAACTCATCTTCACATTCCAAGTCCAATAAATTCTCTCACAAAAAGTTATCAATTTCTACATTATAGGTCAATTTCAAAAGTCAACAAAAAGGTACTTTAAGTCAAAGACCATAACTTGATATTGGTAAATCCAAATGATATGGGACCAAATGCATTGGTTAGAGGACCTCAAGAGCTTTCCAAAATGTCCAAGAACATGTTCATAGGATCAAAATTGAGCAAGATATGCATTGGAGAAGTTGGGAAATATTTGTGAATTTGCAAAAGTCAACTTTGCTCAAAACACATCATTTTTGCTAATGGGCCTCAAATTCCTTCTTGAATCTTTTTCCAAGGCCTATGCACGACCCATTGAGCTTAAATTGATTTATTTTCTTATTTTTAATTAATTAATTGAATTTTTTATTAATATTAATTCATTTAATTAATTTAAAATGTAGGAAATTCAAAGATATGGTTTTCAAATCTTTTTGTGATGCAAATAAACTCAGGGCAAGCTGGCAATTTCGTGCATCCATCAAAGGGACAAAAATATCCCAATTTGGCAAGTTTTGGAAATCAAAAATATGCAAAAAGATTTGATTGAAATCAAATATTGAAAACATGAATTCCATGGATTCTTGGCCAAGATTGTAACCTAAATCCATTATACTACATATACTAAAGCTAAACCTAATTCCACTCACGTGCAAAACTGCTGTAAAGAGCCATTACCATATTGAAAAAAATCAAGAACAAAGTCAAAACTGAATTCCACCTTCCAGGCCCTTTCAAGACAATTTAAGGATTCAAAAACATTGCTGAGACACTCAGAAACTTTTTGCAATCAAAACTAAGCCCTGAAGCTATCAGAATCGTCCAGAACAGTGACACGGTTTAACTTTCTTTCTCATTATCGAAACTCATAATTCCTGCATATTTAATGTGATTTTTTGTATGCTTTGCATTGCTAGAACTCAGGTGAAGCTTTTAGTGTGATTCAATTGGATTAAGATGCCCTGAAACGTAAACCACCATTGTTGAATTCTAGGGTTTCCAAGCTCTCGAATTAGGGCTTTACAGCATAAGCAAAATTGGACCTTGAAACGCATATGGTTGAATTCGTCAAGGCCATACGAATCAAACCCAACCCTCGCGCCCTATTTATATAACGCATATACCTAATCGCTATTTTTCCTTTTTGCATTTTGTGGGGGTTAAAAACCCCCACTATCTCTTTGTCTTTTTCACAGGTAAACGAAGAAGATGATGAGATGTATGTATATGGTTGGGTAATTCAAACTTACGCGCGTGATTTTGTTTTATGCAGCATGTTGATTTGTTTCTTAATAATACATTTGTTGTGTATAATACTAACAAAGCGTGCAAAGTGGTTGAGTGGTTGGCCAGGTGTTCAGCAAGCGTTGGGACCTGGGTTCGATTCCCAGGGCCACCCAAATTCCTTGTATTATTTTTCATAACTGGATCACGTGCAGGTTGCTCAGGGCGTTCTACCATAGGTCTCAATTATCCCAGGCGCCATGTGTCCTTGTGCATCAATCTAATGGTCCAGATTGAAGGACTATGATACTCTGCAGTCAACGCGTACCTGGACAATCCCAAAAGTCAACAAGGCTTACACATCAATTGGGCCAGATTTCCAGAATTCACCTCCATACATGGGCCATCACCCCCCTGGTTTTACTATTTTTTATTTATTTTCTTTTTCCTTTTAATTCTTTTAATAATTATTATTATTATTATTATTATTAACTAACAAATTAGTTTTCATATTAAATTCAGAAACTTAAATATTTATAATATTTTTATTATTCATTATTTTTACTATTAATAATTATTTTGTAAATAAAATACTAACAAATTAATTAGTTTAAATTAGGTTTAATTTTAACTTTTTACAATAAATAAAACAAATTTAGAATTAGGGTTTCTTTTGACTTTTAATTTCTTATTTTTATTTTTATTAAAGACTTAAAAAAACCCAAAAAACATTTTTCTTTTAATTAATTAATTAATTAGTTTAGGGTTAATATTTAATTAAATGCAAAGGACCAAAATTTCTTTATTTCTCAAAAGGGTCAAAACCCTAAAGACGTCCTGATTAAATTTCTTTTCGCGCATTATCATAATTTTTTTTATTATATTGATGTAACTGTTTCCAAGGATGTAATAGTTAATTAGGATTTTATCGCTTTCTTTTACTTTCCGCATTTATTTTCAAACGGGTTATGTTTTTGGCGATGTATAGACTCGCGCCTTGTAATAGCGTAGATTTACCTTTCCACAATTTATTTTCCGCACTCTCAACTGTTAATATGCATGCAAGACATGTATGGCAAATAAAATCAATCTGTAGCTCACAAATGCATGATCAAAGATAAACATAAACTGAATTCAACACACGTGCACATGCCACCCCTAGGGTACGCCTCACTTGGTTGCCTCGACGTGGTCGTCAAGTATAGGGTGTTTTAGAGGTCGCCCTCCTGTCCAAGATCTAGTTGCCTCGAAACGGTTGCCTCGAATAAAAAGGATCTAGGACATTAGGGTTATCGCTAAGGTGTCCTACTATTGCTTCGGTGACCACACATGTCCCTTAATCGAATTGACCCGAATAACTCCAACGACGGTGCTACCTACTTCTCAATAGTGGGATAACACTATCTAAAGGACTCTTACACAGCCTAATTCCTTAGAGTAGGTAGATTTCTCCTGGGTACTTGCTCTTTCTAAAAAACAAAACAACTTTTTGCACCTACACTTTCAAAAAGTTTTCAAATAAATATTTCATACACTCTTGAGGACAGATACAAGAGTTACTTAGAAATTTTTCAAACGAAACTTTTTCAAAACCCACACACACTTGAAAAGCAAACATCTTTTGAAAACATAAGAGCAAGTACCTAAGAGCCCGTGGATAACAACGGATAGAAAGGGTGCTAACACCTTCCCTTTCTATAAATCTACCTCCCGAACCGAGAAACATTCTCGAAAAGGAATTTTGCTGTGCTTTTGTCCTTTCCATGTTGGAGAACATAAAACACGGTGGCGACTCTTGCTTACCGCGACATTTCGCGAACCAGCTTAAAAACGGTCAGTTCTATTTCCACTGATCACAACAGTATATCTTTTTCTTTTGATTAAGCTAGTTTTCCTTGAGATAAACTGGGTTGTGGTTGTACTCAAGAAGACTTTGGCAGTTGTCAAAGTAGTATTGTAATCCTATTTGATTAGTGAATTATGTCCTCGTTGGAGAGAGGCAAAATCACCTTGGCGGGTGGACTGGAGTAGTTTGAGATCAAACAAACCAGGATAAAAATACCGTGTCTATTGTTTTTTAATTTAAGCTTCAATTTAACCCACCCCCCTTCTTGTGTTTTTCACTTCTTCAATTGGCATCAGAGCATCTGGTTCTGAGTTCATACACTTAACCGTGTCAGTACAAGATCTAAGCTTTAGAAAAACATTATGGTGGGACCAAGCCAAAACATCAGCAATGACTATCATGAGGACAAGGACAGAATCACCGGTAAACCTCCAGTCTTTGATGGAGAAAATTTTGACTACTGGAAAGACAGAATTAGGAGCTTCTTTCTGGCTCATGATGCTGATCTATGGGACATGGTAATTGATGGATACACACATCCTGTGGATGAAAGTGGTCAGAAGATAGATAGAAAAAGGATGTCTGACCAGCAAAAACGAGATTTCAGAAACCATCATAAAGCCAGAACAATACTTCTCAGTGCCATCTCATACTTAGAATATGAGAAGATCTCAAACAGAGAGACAACCAAAAACATGTTTGACTCTCTACAATGGTCACTACACTTAAGCTGGCTAAAGATCTCAACAAGATATCTCTGGAGGAACTTGTCAGCTCCCTCAGAAGTTATGAGATAGAGCTAGAAGAAGACAAGCCTCAAAAGAAAGGTAAGCCTCTAGCATTAAAATCTAACAAAAAATATGATTCTAAGGCTTTGTAGGCTAGGGAAGAAACCTTTGATGGATCCTCATCAGAAGAAGACGAATTGTCTCTTCCCTCCAGAAGGGTCAATCAACTGTGGAAGCAGAGATAGAAAATTCAGAAACCGGAGAAGATCAGAGAATCAAAATGAATCCTCCTCCAGATATAGAAAGTATGAGTCCTCCTCTGGACACAAGATCTGAAGCTTCCTCAAGACACAGAAAGTCAAATAACAAATACATCATCTGCTATGAGTGCAATGAACAAGGGCACTACAAAAGTGATTGTCCAAGACTTCAGAAGGAGAAGCCCAAAAATAAGTTCTTCAAGGAGAAGAAGAAAAGCCTCATGGCAACATGGGATTATTCAGACACTTCTGATGCTGACTCGGAGTTAGATAATGAAAGAGCTAACATAGCTCTCATGGAAAATGTGACAGAAGACAACGAAGCTTTTGGTTGACACTCAGAATTAGATACAGAAGAGGTATTCCCTGATTTCATTGTTAATTTTACTAAGGTTGAACTTGCAGAAAGTCTGAATGAAATTCTGGAAAGGTATCAGCAGATCAGAGTCAAATTCAAGAACCTGAAAATGGATCTTGTCTCTGGCTCTGAAAAGAATGAGAGTCTTAGATTAGAAAATTCCAAGTTAAAAGAAAAGATTTTAAAATTAGAAAATTATTTACAAAACTCTCAGAAAGAAATAATCTCAGAGACTCCCAGCAATGCTGATAAGATCATCAAAGAGTATGATCACAACTTTCAGAAGTTTCTGTCTAAAAACATAGATAGAAGCAAGATGGCTTCAATGATCTATGGAGTTAGCAGGAATGGCAGAAAAGGAATAGGATACTAAGGTAAGGTATCTCAACCTAAGAAAGTCATGGACCTAGTTATAAAACACACTCCACTAAAATCACACTTCACATACGGGCACACACATGACCTAAAATACACTAGTAATGATTACTCTGCCAAACCAAAATTCAAACAGAATTTTGGTAAAACTAACAAACCATAACCCAAAAAGATATGGGTACCTAAGGACAAAATTATATATGTAGCAGATATCTTTAGCAGCAAGGCTAAAACACCAGTCATGGTACCTGGACTCTGGATGCTCTCGACACATGACGGGAAGAAAGCATATGTTCCAAAGCCTGCAACTTAAACCTGGAGGCTATGTGGGCTTTGGAGGCAACCAAAGAGGGAAGATCATTGGCTCTGGAACAATAAGTAATGGCAATCTTCCTTCTATCAATAATGTGCTTTTAGTTGATGGATTAATGCATAACCTATTATCCATAAGTCAATTAAGTGATAACAATTATGATATAATCTTTAATCAAAATTCATGCAAAGTTGTTAGTCAGAAATATGGAACTATCCTTTTTAATGGAAAAAGGAAAAACAACATTTATAAGATAAAACTAAAAAGTCAGAATGTAAAATGTATTCTCTCTGTTAACAACGAGCAATGAGTATGGCACAGAAGATTGGGGCATGTTAGTATGAGAAGAATATCTCATATTAACAAACTCAATCTGGTCAGAGGACATCCTAATCTGAAGTTCAACTCAGATGCTCTGTGTGAAGCATGTCAGAAAGGCAAATTTGGAAAACCTGCTTTTAAATCTAAAAATGTTGTTTCCACCTCTAAGCCATTAGAACTTCTGCACATAGACTTATTTGGACCAGTAAAAACTGCGTCTGTTAGTGGCAAGAAGTATGGGTTAGTGATTGTAGTTGACTATAGCAGATGGACATGGGTAAAGTTCTTAAGACACAAGGACGAGTCACACTCTGTGTTCGTTGCATTCTGTAACCAAGTTCAGAATGAAAAGGATCTTAGAATTGTCAAAGTCAGAAGTGATCATGGTGGAGAATTTGAAAATAAAAAATTTGAAACATTTTTTAATGAAAAAGGCATCTTGCATGACTTCTCTTGTCCTAGAACTCCCCAACAAAATGGAGTTGTAGAACGAAAGAACAAAACATTGCAAGAAAAGGCCAGAACCATGATGAATGAGACTAAAATTGCTAAGATCTTCCGGGCAGAAGCAATTAACACAGTGTGTTACATTCAGAATAGAATCTATATAAGACCTATTCTGGAAAAGACTCCATATGAATTGTGGAAGAACAGAAAGCCCAACATTTATTATTTCCATCCTTTTGGATGCACATGTTTTATTCTGGATACTAAAGATCATCTGAACAAGTTTGGCTCTAAAGCACATAAGTGTATTATGTTAGGATACTATGAACACTCAAGAGGGTACAAAGTATACATATAGAAACACAAATTGTTGAATAGTCAATCAGTGTTAGATTTGATGATAAGCTCGACCCTCAAAAGTCAAAGCAGAATGAATCTTTTGCAGATATAGAAGTTGAATTCACAGGTACTGAAGACAACTCATCAGAAGTTCCCAACAGAGACGCTCCAAAAACTTTAGAAAGAAATGTTACAAGTGATCCAGTACCTTCTGTTGATCATCTCCAGAAAAGATTATCTAGAAGCAACATAGCTCACCCAGAAGATACGATCCTGGGAAAGAAGGATGATTCAATCAAAACAAGATCAACATTCAAAAACTATGAAGAATCCCTCATGGGATTGGTCTCACTGATTGAACCTACAACAACTGATGAAGCTCTTCTACACAATGACTGGATTCTGGAAATGCAGGAGGAACTAAACCAGTTCACCAGAAATGACGTATGGGATCTGGTTCCCAAACCAAAAGGATTCATCATTATTGGAACAAAGTGTGTGTTTAGAAACAAACTGAAGGAGCAAGGAGAAGTCATCAGAAACAAGGCACAATTGGTGGCACAAGGTTATAGTCAGCAAGAGGGGATAGACTATACAGAAACCTTTGCTCCAGTCGCCAAGTTAGAATCTATCAGACTCATAATCTCCTTTGCTGTTAATAATAGCATCACTCCGTATCATATGGATGTCAAAAGTGCATTCTTAAATGGTTACATAGATGAAGAGGTATATGTGCACCAACCCCCTGGGTTTGAAAATTCCAAACACCTAGAATATGTTTTCAAACTAAAGAAGTCACTATATGGTCTGAAACAAGCTCCCAGAGCTTGGTATGAAAGACTAAGTAACTTCCTGTTAGAAAAGGAATTCACCAGAGGGAAAGTGGACACAACCTTGTCCTGTAAGACATTTAAGAATGACATTTTAGTTTGTCAAATTTACGTAGATGATATAATTTTTGGATCCACAAAACCTTCTTTGGGAAGAGAATTTGCTAAGTGCATGCAGGCAGAGTTTGAGATGAGCTTAATGGGGGAACTCAAATTCTTTCTGGGCATTCAGCTAAACCAAACTCCAGAAGGAACTTACATTCATCAGAGCAAATATGTCAGAGAAATTTGAAGAAATCTGATCACTCAGAATGTAAGCCCTCAAAGACTCCAATGCATCCCACGTGCATTCTGGAAAAGGAAGAGGTAAGTAAAAAGGTAGAACAGAAAATCTACAGAGGTATGATTGGATCTCTCTTTTATCTGACGGCTTCAAGGCCTGATATTTTATTCAGTGTTTGCTTATGTGCTAGATTCCAATCAGATCCTAGAGAATCTCACTTAACAGCAGTTAAGCGAATTTTCAAGTATCTGAAAGGTACTACTAATCTGGGTTTGTTTTATAGAAAATCCAATGAATACAGCTTAGTAGGATACTTTGATGCTGACTTTGCTAGAGACAGAGTAGAGCGTAAAAGCACTTCTGGAAGCTGCCAGTTTCTGGGAGACAACCTGATCTCATGGACCAGCAAGAGACAGTCTACAATAGCATTGTCAACAGTAGAAGATGAATACATAGCATTTGTGGGATGTAACACTCAAATGCTCTGGATGAAAAGTCAACTTGAAGACTTCAACATATTTGAGAGTAACATCTCTATCTTCTGTGATAACACTTCTGCCACATGTCTATATAGAAATCCCATTTTGAATTCTAAGGCTAAGCATATATAAATAAAACATCACTTTATTAGGGATTATATTCAGAAAGGAATTCTTACTTTAAAATTTATTGACACTGACCATCAAAGGGCTGATGTGTTTACAAAACCCCTTTCTGAAGATAGATTCAATTTCATTCTGAAACATCTCAGCATGAAATCGTGTCCAGAATAAAATGTTTTATTTGCATATTCTAACCCTCAAAATTTTATTGTTTTCTATGAACTTCTGATCAACTTGTCTTCAGAAGTTAGGAGTACAGTTGCCTCAGAATCTATCTATGAAGATCTGAACTTTTCATTTCAAGGATAGAGGTATGCAGTTCACACCATCAAACATCTGTCATCCTCTCACAATCTACCTTCTGAGGCTGAACACGCGTTCAAATTCTGAAGGGTCCAAGGCTCTGATTGGATGCATTGAGACACTTGTCATTGGTAACTGTTCAATATCTATCTAAATCCCCTAATTTTAGGTTTCACTAATTCAATATAATCATTACTTATTTTCTCATTCTTACTGATTACGTTTTCTAAAGAACTTATATAAACTCAATTTACTATTTCATTCATTCACGTTTTACCACCTTCAATATTCTCTCTTGTTCTAGTTTCTTTTTCAAAAATCCTTTCTATCAATTTTCTTCAAAGAATCTGTGTGAACAATGGCATCATCATCAAGTCTCAAGAATCTCAACAGTGCTCCTGGTTCTTCATATACTGAATAATATGAGGAGCCCATTAGAATGCTACTAACTCCAGTCGACAACTTGAAGTTCTCTATGAATTGATCATTGATTTTGAAAGCTTACAAGAAAATGGGTTTAATTTGTATGAAGATGTAACTGCACAGGGATGGAACAAATACTTTGATCGTCTGTTGGGGACAAATTTTCCCATTCTTGTTAAAGAGTTTTGGATTCATGCTACTTCATCCAACCACCAGGTCACTTCATATGTTATGGGGAAGAAGATAGTGATTACATAAGATTTGATTGGGAAACTCATTGGATACAATAGCGGCGGAGTCAGATGCATTGATATGGATGATAAGTGTTCTAACCTAAAATCCATTGCTAGGGTCATCTTCACTTCTGGAAAACCATCCAGCAAGATCAGAGACTTGACATATTATTACAAAATCAGGGCTAGAATAATTCTGGGATGTATCCATCACAGGAAGCCTACAAGCTCTCCTGATTACATCAACATTGATCAATAGTTTCTGATATACTTCATTGCAAAGAAGACCAAAATAAACCTTCCACATTTTCTCTTCAACCATCTCAGAACAAGTGTGAAAGAGACAAGAGAAGAAGAAAGAACTAAGAGGGACTTGATTCCTCTAGTAAGATTTATTTCAGATATTCTAACGGAAAACAGGCTGATAGAACATCTGACAGAGGCTCAAGAAATCAGTACTCTGGAAGCAACTGCTAGGAAACCTTTGAATGCCAAGAATCTGAAGAAAACGAAGATTATTGAAAACATTAAGAAGGAACCAACAATATCTTCTCATGAGATCATCACTTCTAGGAGAATCCCTCTGAAGGATTTTCCACTATTCTCTGAGATAGATGCCTCTCAAGAGATTATAGTCAGATACCTTGAAGCTTGCAAGGCTGATGGGACTATACCATAAATCAACATCCAAGATCTGCACAAGCCAGCTTCAGAGGTTGTGCTAAAGAAATCCAGAAAGAGGAAGCCAGCAGGAGAAGGATCCTCCTAGAGGACAGCCAAAGCTGTGAAAAAGAAAGGTAACACATATTTTTTTTCTGTTGTAGAATCAATAGCTATTCCATCATCTGAAATCATCCCCCCTCAACCAACAGAAAATCCTTCACCCCAAACATTTTAGGATTTTGACATAGAGTTTGACCCATCTGTAACTCTTGGAAATTTCTATGAACCTGACTCCCCCAATCCAAATCCGGAATAACATCAACCATAACATGCAAGAGTTCTCTCTGATATTGAACTGTTTGATCAATATTTCTCCTCACCACTCCTAGAAAATCCAAACACTCAATCTCAACAACCAGAAAATCCACAACCATACTCTCCTCAACCAGAACACCAAAACCTCAACTCACCCCAACCAGAAAATGAAAACCCTCTCACTCCTCAATCTGAAAATCCATCTTCTGAAATACCTGAACCAAAAATTCAACACGCTACCGCAAACCAATCAGAAGATTCCCTTTCAGACTCTGATACCACTACCCCAATTCCTGGGATAACAGAACCTCTTACGGTTCGTCTACCTCTCTCCATTCATGATATTCCAGAAATACCTTCACCATATGAATCCACACCACCAAACACCCCTCACTCACCAATCCTGAATTCTGACTCTTCCACTCCCTCTCCTATCAACCGTCCAGCTGACCACCTCAGAAATGTCATTGACCTACAAGCGCTGGACCATCTAGCTTCCACCTCAAACAAAATTTTCATCCCCAAACCTAAACCAACCTTAACCAAATTAGATGTTGGTAAGAATCTGTTGATTTTTGAAACAGAAATACAGGAATGGGTTACTTATTTAAAGCAAGCAAGTCAAGAAAATTCTAATCCAGCTGCTTCTGATTCTCCGTGGGAAAGATTCATAAAATGGTTCAACTCTGAAACCCATAAGCTGAAAGAATTGAGCTATGGAAGGGCTCAACAAAACTTCAGTGATCAGTTGAAAGCCTTCAAAGATCAAGTTCTAAGCCACTGGGACAAGAAAGAAATTCTTCTACTGGAAAATGCTCCCTGGAAAGAGCACCAACCTTCAGAAGCCACTGAACCAGATTCTGATAGTCACCCTCTGACTACTGCTCCAGAAAAGGTGATTGCAACAAAAGAAGTTGTTCGATCATAAGAGGCTTCTGAGTGTTCTGAACGACATGCAACCCCTGAGGATACACCAACTTCGTCTCTAGTCATGTAAACTCTGGAAGAGTTGAAGAAGGAGAATTCCTTAATCCATGCAAGATTGGATAAGCAAGAAGACACAAACAAAAGAGATCAGGGATATATTGGATAAACAAGAAGATACAATAAAAGAAATCAAAGACATTCTGGGAAAGCAGGAAGAATTAAGCACTCAGATTAAGAGCTTGTTGGAAGCGTTGTTCACACGACTTCCCCTCCTTCTTAGATTTTCTTTAACTGTTTATCTGTATTTTTCATCTTATCCTCCTTGTTTCTGAAAAATGTCATTGCATTCTGTTTTCAATATAAATCATCTTTTTTGAATCTGATTATGTTGCTTTTTTGATACCTGACAAAAAGGGGGAGAAAGTAAGATATTTTCAATAACAGTATACCGGGACAAAGTCTCAAACATTTGAATATCTTAACCTCTATGTTTTCTGAAAAGCTTGAACATGAACATATTCTGATAAGGATAAAAGGAGATGCATCAAAAGATATGACGAGAAGGAACTTCAGGGAAGTAACTCATCTCTATCTGAGTAATCAACTCAGGGGAGACTCTCTTAAGCTTTCTGTTCTATATTTTTCATTGAAAATCCTAGTTTTTGTCATCATCAAAAAGGGGGAGATTGTTAGAACATAGTTTGATTCTATAACCCTTAATTAGAGTTTTGATGATAACAAACACAAAGAACAAATATGCACTCTAAATTTGTGTTATTTTGTTGCAGAAGTTCTGACTGAAACAACATCAGAAGTTAAGCTGCTGAACCTTTCAAGTTGAGGTAATCAGAATATTCTGAAGAATGACGATCAAAATTTGCACTAAAATAAAGGATACTCTGATTTTGAACAGAAGTCTAATATACCATCAGATCCTCACATCTCTGAGTCATCAATGTTCTGAAGCAAAAGGAGCATGCAAGATTCTAGTTCTGAAGCGTTACTTTTCAATTAAAACAACATCATATGCAACAGCTTCATTCAGACAAGAATCTTCTTAATATGGAAATAGCATTGAGTGTCTATTATCACGCTTTATGTTGGACAAGATTTCCACGCCTATATAAACAAGCTTAAAGGACAAATCGTTTGCGATTTTTTGAGACACGACTGCATATACATCAAAAACGCTGCAAACTTTCATATTTACTCATACGCTCAAATTGTGTAACATATCAAAGCAGTGATACAATTTTTGTAACGAAAAACAACAGTACACAATATATCTTTTTCTTTTGATTAAGCTAGTTTTCCTTGAGATAAACCGGGTTGTGATTGTACTCAAGAAGACTTTGGCAGTTGTCAAAGTAGTATTGTAATCAGATTTGATTAGTGAATTAAGTCCTTGTTGGAGAGAGGCGAAATTACCTTGGCGGAAGGACTGGAGTAGTTTGAGATCAAACGAACCAGGATAAAAATACCGTGTCTATTGTTTTTGATTTTAAACTTCAATTCAACCCCCCTTCTTGTGTTTTTCACTTTTTCAAATGTAACTAATATAGAGAGTAGTATCAAAAAATAAAATAACTAACTCTAAATTAGTTATCATATGGTTACTAGTTAGTTACTCATTATTTTCTATATAAACAAGCTCATGTTTATGTAACAAATTAAGAATAGAGCAATAACGATACTTTCATCACCTTTTTTTTAATTGATTTCTATTCATCTTTATCCTTTAACTTTAATTTTCACAGATTTAAAGAATATTTAGTTTACAAAATTTGTCAAATAAATGGAGTTTATCATATTCTATATTAATATTAAAGGCGAATTCTTCTTTTTCCATTAAATTTTTGAAATATCAACATCCACGAATATATTAGTTTTTTCTACCAGTGGCTTCAGCTAAGGTTAAAGGAATTCCAATACCACTTAAAATAGAAGAAAAATGTCAATAGAATGAATATGCAACCACTATCTTATGAGTCCTTGTTGAACTATGAGCCTAAATATGTGACAATCTATGTCACCATGAGCCTAACTATGTGACAATCTATGTCAAGATGCTTCATACACCTGTAGAAGATGGGATTTGTAACTATATGCATAACACATACACCGGTAGAAGATGGGATTTGTAACTATATGCATTACATATTGGCTATCACAAAAGAGTAAAAATGTCTAATGCATGTTTGATCAAGATCTTTGAGGAGGAATGAGATCCATTTATCCAGTGGCTGCAGCAAGTGGAACATCTCAAAATAATTAGATTATTATTTAATTGATTATATGAGGAATATTCACGAATATATGATGTTTAGTTGAATTATGACGCGTGATGTGATTATGTGTGAATTATTGATTATTTGATGTATTATAAGATGGTGTGGATTAAGGTGGAAATTAGAATAATATAATAATTTAGATAATTAGTATAATTGTTTAGAATTACTAATTAGAATTGTTATTATTTAAAATTAAATAAAACAGAATAATCGGAGTAGAGATGTTAAGGGTTTATTAGTTATGTTATGTAGAGTAAATGAGGGCAAGAGCGGAATAACATATTAGGGGTCCAAGGGCTAAGTTAGATAGAAAGGAAAAGTTAATGTTTAGTGATTCATTTTGTACGATCGTGAAAATTGTGAAGAGAGCAATGGAGAGTTAGGGCATGTAGGGAAGGGATGAGACTCAACTGTAGAGCTTGGAACATGAATCAAAGCTATAATCTAAGGTAATGGGGTTATCCTTGTTATTGTTGATATAGGGTGTAGATGTATGTAGATTTATTGGGGTTTTGTGATGATTTGATTATATGATGAATCTTTGATGAAATTTTGAATGATTGATGCTAATAATGCCATGATTTGGTATATGTAATGTATACTATGAGGTGTTGTTGCCGTATGATAAAAACATGTTGAATTTTGAGACTTTATTGGTATGAAATCACAAGAAAATTGAGACTGGAGTGTGCAGAAAAATACAATAGTAGGTTGATGTATACTATGAGGTGTTGTTGCCGTATGATAAAAACATGTTGAATTTTGAGACTTTATTGGTATGAAATCACAAGAAAATTGAGACTGGAGTGTGCAGAAAAATACAATAGTAGGTTGATGTCACGAGCGAGTTTTCCCGGTAGCCTTTTGCTTTACCGGGCGAAGAAGAAACACCTAGGAAGAACCGGGCGAGAGAGAGGTGATAGATATGAGAGAAAAACCATGTTTCTAGAATATGTATGAAGGGTGAGACTCGCGCTTGTTTCTCCGGGCGAGAGAGCTGGAGAAGGTGAGCTTCTCCAGGCGAGCAAGAGGCGAAGGGAAGGGTGAAAAACATAGATCGTGGATTTTGTATGGGGAATGGTGAGTTGTCCGAGCTTTGCCGAGCGAGCCTCAAGCAAGTAAGTTGCTTCGTCGGGCGAGCCTTAGGCGAGGGGCAGCAGATAGAATTTTTAAAGTGTCATAACTTGAATTTTCAGACTCTTTTTGACGTGTTGTTCGGAGTGTTAGAGAGCTAACACAATGATCTATATTTTGCTAAAATAAAATGAGTAAGTTGATTTATTTTTCCAGTACCGTTGCTATGATTAAATTAGATTTTTAGTGATGAATTATGATGTTGCTATGATGAACTGATGTGAATATAGAGTTGACGTAATATGATGTATGTTTGTACAATGAATCAATGTTGCTATAATGATTCTATGTGTATTGTGAAGTATGAGATAATACTATGAAGATTGCATGGATAATGATGCATTTTGACTAGCAGTGTCCATGTGTTAATTATATTGTTATGCATCATGAATTCATGGCATATATTAGGACATCGGTCCAATGATGTTGTTAGGACGTTGGTCCAGTGATGTTGTTAGAACGTTGGTCCAATGATGTTTTTAGGACATTGGTCCAGTGACAGCCTAAATCCAATGGTGTGGATTGAGTGCAATTTTGTAAAGTGCTCTGGTTATAATAGGGAAACAATCCTAAGGTGGAGAGCTTTGGAGGAAATATGACTTGGTCATCAGTAAAGTTTGGTACCATATGCATAAGTTAACAAAGTTTCATTGCATTATTTCTGACATTGCATAATTGTTGATTGGATGATGTTGATGATGTTGTGACCTAAATGATGTTGATGATGAATGTTTATTTGATGATGCAATGATGTGTTCAATGTGTACTGGTGATGTGAAAGTGTGAGTATATATATGTGAAGCATGATGATGTATGGAATTCTTGATGATTGTTGTTGCCCTTCTATATGTATTCCATATATCTTTTATAATTATTTATGATTGCTCACCCTTTCTACTTGGAAATGTTGCCACAATACGTGGGTAACTTACAGGTAATCAAGAATAACTCATAGGAGTTAAGGATAGCTTGAATTTATTTATTTATTTCCGTTAATAAAGAGGGTCTTGCTCTGATATGTAACATCAGGGTTGGGATCGTTTGATTAGAACATTATGTTATTTTATTTGATTTGAGATTATGAATTACTTTCTATGGTATTCACGCTGTTTGAACTTGTGAATTATCGAACGATGGAGTATGAGGTTGTTTTATTTGAAGTAATTTAACAAAGATGTTTTGAGACTAAGATTCCGCTGCAAAATTTGAAGTTATGTGTTGATGTTAATAAAGAAATAATCATTTTAATTTTTGAGAACCCGTGTTACGGAGAAGGACAATTTAAATTGATGTTTTTATGAATATGTAACACCCTTATTGGTGGTTTGTGTTTAATTAGTTATCAAATTATTCATTAACTATTCGTTGGGGTTAGAAGGGTGTTACAACAAGTGCTCGATATTTAGATTCAGCCGAAGAGAAAGATATAATGGTAGCTTTTTTTGATTTCCATGAAATGAGGGAATGGCCAATGAAGAATAAATAGCTTTAAATCGATCTTCGAGTGTCCAAGCATCCACCCCAATCTACATCATTGAACCAAAGTATTGGTAAGTAAGACTTTCTAGAGAACATTAGTCCACGACCATGAGCTTATTTCAAGTTTTTCAGGACTCTAAAAGCAGATTTATAATTATTCTCATTTGGAGAAGATATAAACTAGCCGAATTGTTGAGTATCACTGGGAATGTGTGTCATGGTGGTGGTTAGATAAAGTAATCGACCTACTGGCCTTCAATGAGAACCAACGTTTCCCAAAAGAGGATTGTCATTGTTGGACACGAGACTTCAAATACAACCGAGAGTGAATTATGTGGGATTGAAAATCCATTTTCAAAACAAAATATTTTACAAAAACATAATTTAAAACTCTTTTGTAAAATGAAAACGGTAAAAGTAGCAGAAATAAAAAAAACATAATTACAACAAAAATAATATGAAAAAGTAAAGAGTTGAGGGATAAGGGATGAGAGAAATACACCATAGATTTATAGATTTTAGACTTTAAAGAAGTTGCCTAGTCCTCTCCCCAATAATTCTTCTCGAGAATTTCCACTATCTTGAGATCTTTTAACAAGATATATGCCCACTAACCTCCTTTTATAAGGATTGAAGTTTTTCAATGGCTTACTTCCCAACAAACAATAGAGTTTTATATACGAAGATCTCCACAACCAACTGATAGATTTTAGCACAAGCTAAACACACAAACCAAGAAAGATCTTTTAACATATGAGAAAGCTCACGAACCGACACAGAGTTTTAATAACTGAGACCTCCCCAACCAAATGAGGTTTTACTTGGTTTACCTTAACAACTGAACAATAACTTTTAATGGTTTATCTCATAACCAAATACCACCTTCTTATAAGAAAAATATTATACAAGAGAGAATACACTCTAGAGTAATTTACCAATTTACTCCATACCAGAAACAATGATCCTCACAAAGCACATAGTTACTCTCAAAGCACTAAGGAAAAACTAAAGTGAGAAATAAGAGGTTTGTAGAAAAAGAGTGGAGAGTGAGATATAAGGATCGAAACTCGCTTTATGGATGATTTGAAATGATATAGGAACGCTCTATTTATAGGACAAAACATGGTGTAAATTTGGAAATAATCAATGGGTTAATTAAGCCTCATAATTGATAATGTTAAGTTCATAATCGACTATGCACCCCAAAATGTAAGTTTTTATTCTAAGTCATTGACAATCATTTAAGGAACTTCTCCAATCAATTTTATTCGTTAAAAAGTTAAATAATGGACTATCCAAGAAGTCTAATTGAATATCCCTTTGTAAAACATGCTTTTAATTGGTCAGACAATTTCCTAATCAATTTTCTAAGCCTTTAAAACAATTTTTATGTGATTTTATAAAATCAAGAGAGGATTTTCAAGAAATTTAAGTGTGTGTATGATTCATTATAGTAAAACTGAGAGTTTTCTATATAACTTTACAGATACAGATCACCGGGCACAGACAATATAGCTTTCACACTTCCTCTCTTTCACAAATATAAGTATTTTGGTTCCTTTCCACAATATCTTTGATTTTAAAACTTATCTGGAACCTTGAATATACTTCTCATGAGGCTTGAGATAACTCTTCAGGATAATCTCCATCGTTAGACTGATAGATTATAGATCTTCGTCGAATTCACCATACTTCGCTTGGTATAAGGTGTTATTTTAATAGACATGCACAAATAAATTGATCTCCAAGCATAATTATCTTGATCACTACATCTTGAAATTTAATCACATTCACTTGATTAATGAATTAAGGTTTCGTTTTAATTAATGAATCATGGTTCTACCCCAATATTCTTGAAGATTATTATGCTTGGAGATCAAGTTATCAATGCCTATGTGTGAATACAACACCTTATGTACGTGAAACCTTGTTTTGTAGGTTATTAATCAAGTAAGCTCCATCAAATACGAACATACTTTTGATGATGACAACTAGTCTTTGGTGACAACAACTAAAACCAAGTTTAAAAGGGTTAAAGATATAGCCATATCGATAGAGATTGATAAGTAGGATTCTACGATGATGGAACCTAAAAGGAATATAACTCAAGTCTCATCTCGAATTAAGGTTCAATTAAGTGTCCTTACTCTCTCTCTCTCTCTCTAAAAATTTCTTTATACTTTCTCTCACTAAAGTCTAAGCCATAACTCTTTCGAGAAAGTTGTTTTTCAAGTGAGGCAGTTGCAATTTTGGAAGGGTAGATTTGTAAGTTTACCAAGGTATTTTTTTTCCTTGGTTGAATAATTCATCCATTTAGGGATTGTTTATTTGTGTTATAATTTAAACTCGTTAAAGGCTTGGTTATGGGGATTTCATTATTTAGTCCATGGTTCAGTTCATAGGCTCAACTCGTGTAAAAGTATTCATTCAATTTATGCTCATCCCAGTTATAAAATCATATTAAGGTTGTAGATAAAGCCAGTATAAAATCTCCTAGGTTCTTAGTTAGCTTGTTATAAAACCACGGTTCAGTTCGTGAGCTAAACTCAATGTTAAAAGCTCTCCTAGATTAAAGATCAACCCGTGTAAAATAATTGTTTAATGCTTAAAGAATAACCACTCTAAGTTTCTTTTCATAATAGGACTAATCGTTCCAGTCCATCTTTTGGAAGGAAGACTCATCGTCTCTCACCTTGTTTCCTGTTTGGTTAGAATTTAGCCGTAAACTTCATTTTCCTAGTATAAGGGGGGTTTGTAAGTTAAACTTACTAAAAGCTCTTAACTTTTATTTTATACTCTCAAGATTAAATCTTGGAGATAGGACTAAGTCTTTTTTACTGAACCTGTATAATTCTTGGTGTCTTCTTTATTTCCTTAACTTTTATTTTCCGCACTTTATCTTTTAAATTTTATTTTCCATTGCTTACTTTCAAAACTTTTCAAAACATATTTTTAAAATCTGAAAATGATCTAAAGTTTTTTCAAACTCAAGTTTTTTTAACAGATTATTCACTCCCACCTTTTTGTGTATGAAGTCACATGTTCAACAAGTTATATCCAAGCCTAACTCCTATTTAAGGACTAAATGTATCAAGAGGAAGATGACTTCCAGCAAGATATCTTTTCTAAGCACACCTCCACCTTTTAATAGTATTAGTTTTGATCTATAGAAATATAGATTTAGAATTTTTCTTCTAAGTATTAATTTTGAAATGTGGGGAACAATAATCAATGGTTCGTTTATCCCTACTCATCAAGTAAAAAGTGAAGTAATAGATAAACATGTGTTCCTTTGGACCATAAAAGAAAAGATATATTTTCAAATAGAATTAAAAAAATAGAGTTTATAATAATTCCTTTAGATGATACTAAATTATTCTACATTCACAATTACAAAACCTTTAAGGAAATGTGGGATACTCTTGAAAAATATATTAAGTATCTCCAAGTATCGACCAAGAGGAGATGAACACACGAGGCATAGAAGATGAAGATATCACTTTTAAATTTTTTTCAAAGTTTATAAATATTATAAATCATATTGGAATTTTTGTCGCTAACAAATATTAAAGAGTTATTAATTGGACGTTTAATCCAATCCTTAAATCGAAAGATGCGAGTCTTCATGAGTTTCAGGAAAAATCGAGGAAGAAGGAAATTATAAAAACATTGAACGAACTAGTTTAATTACTTAAATAAAAATATATAAGCTTAGAAATTGAAGGATCATCCACTTCATCAAACTCCTATCATACAACTCTGATGGCCTCCTTAAAAAGAGCTTACTCAGTAGTTGAACGATCTTCGAATGATTCAATATCAAATGAAGGAACCTCAAGTGTAAGAAACTATTAAGAAGAAGTATATTCAAGTGGAATATTAGAAGGAAGAAAAGGAGGATAAATATCAACCTCATGGAGAACCATAAAAGAATCTTCTTCCAACGAAGAACATGAAGTATTCTTATAGAGATCCTTCAAGGAATATGATGAGGTAACTAAGAAATTGTTTTGAATGAGTGCTCAGTTGGTTAAAGAACATGATAAATATAGAAAATACAACTAAAAACTTAAAGAACACTTAGGGTTTCTTCAAGAAAGCAATAAATTGTTTAAGTTATAAATAACTAAAATTAGAAACTCAAATGAATCATGTGAGGCATGTATATCTCTAGAAAATGAACTAGTTAAATTACATGAAACCCTAAGTAAGTTTACCTAAGGGAAATAAAATGTTGACTTGATCTTATCAACTCAAGTACCTTCCTTAAATAAGAATGGACTAGGATTTAAATTGGATAGAAAACCTAATAATGATGTAGATCACAAGAAGAATAATCATTCGATTTATAAATTCACACACTTGAAAGAATTGGCCATTTAGATCCATTCTATTTTGACAAATTGAAAAGGTCTAAAGGTAATCATCCTAGACCATGTAGAAAAACTTTCCCACCGAGACCCAAGAAAATATGGGTTCCAAAAATGAAACCTTAGTGTATTTTATAGGTATCATTTGCAGCTTGATGTCTTATCTAATATTAAATGAAGCTATGAAAAGAAAATATGTATACTCTTAAGCATACAATGATTTAAATTCTTTGATCCAAGAATATATAATGACAATGAATATTGGCAAAGATGGTCAAAAAAATGTTTTTGAGGGTGTTTCAATGTTTATGATCCTTAGTGATCAGTTAACCTCATAGTAGGTTGAGTGTATATATTTTTTATAGAATCATCCATATCATTGTCTTTACCAACTCTTGCATCCAACGTTACGTAGAAAAGGACACTTCATAATATGATCGGTGTTTCCTTTAAGGGAAATTTTCATCAAATCCTTTTTTATATTTGAGATAGTACACTATTTTAAGATTGAAATAATATAAATACATTGATTACTCATTTAAAATAGTGGTTTTAATTTTTCTCATCATAATAAATTATGTTTACTAACAAAAAATATTAGTTTTAAAAAGGTTTCGGAAAATGGGACAACCAATCAATTGGCACCCTGATCAAATCGATTGAATCATCTCAAAACTCAGAAATTCAAATGTTGTAGCATACCATAATGTCTAGTTAGATGAGAAATTAATGCAACGACTATTTGCAACGACTAATACATGAAATTTTAAGTTGTCAATTGATTGGCACATTCCTTAAACCGATTGGACAAAAGCTATATATAGAGGCAACTTCTCATTCTTCTCATATCATCCTACCCTCTCTTGTTCATTACATCATAAATTTTTTAGCTCTATCAATCTTCCATCATCACCTCCAATTTCATAAAAAAGAACTCGATCCTCCAAATTATCACCATCCTATTTTTCTGAACATTTCTCCACTCAAGATCAAGAGAATAATTTCAATCAGTACTATCTTGATAGAGAATTTCATGTCTTTCACTACTTAGATGAATATCTCTTCAAGGATTTCTCTTTCATAGAAGCTTTCAACTTTTCCGTCTTGAAGGACTTCGTCATTGAAAAAACTCAAGAGAGGTACCCCAAATTTTTAAGAATGTTTTATGAAAATTTCACATATAAAGGTGTTATCATAAATAATGAAGTCAAGAAACACCATATCACTCTATCTCTTGAAGACTTTGAATGTGTTTTTAACTAAGATTATGATCAAACAGATCTTAAAGTTAATGAATTTAATTTCTAAATTTATGCTCATACTCTTTAACTAACCATTCCTTCGGCATTCCATCTCCATTCAATGTCAGCCTTATATGCCTTGAAAATAGATTCATTCACTATACAATGAATCATATGGTTTACCCGAGGAAAAGTAATTTTATCACTATCCAAAATTCAGATGTTCCTACAGTTTGGTTTTTGGAAAACCAAGTTGAGAAAATTTGGGTAGATGTCATACTTCATCATATTTTGGATAGCACAATGAAAAACTCCACTCTACACTATGCCAAATTAATCACAATTTTTTTTACCTACACCGACTATGGCTTAGGAGAAGAGGAACTGAAATTTATGCACACAAAAATAGATAAAAGGTATGCAATTCAAGGAAGAGAGTTTGTGGCACTACCTCCAAGAAGGGTAGGACAACGAAGAAGTAATGACCTTTCTCCATCCTCCTCAAACACCTACAATGACATCTGTTATGAACAAAGGGAAATGAATCTAAAGTTGAGTAAACTCATTGAAATAATGGAGAGAAGAAACCTCATTTCTCTAATTTCATATTGGCTAAAAAAATACGAGTCCCCACAACTACTTTTTTGAAGAAGTGAAAAACACAAGAAGGGGGGAGGGTTGAATTGAAACTTGAAATCAAAAGCAGTAGACACGGTATTTTTATCCTGGTTCGTTTGATCTCAAACTACTCCAGTCCACCCGCCAAGGTGATTTTTCCTCTCTCCAACGAGGACTTAATTCACTAATCAAATCTGATTACAATACTACTTTGACAACTGCCAAAGTCTTCTTGAGTACAACCACAACCCGATTTATCTCAAGGAAAACTAGCTTAATCAAAAGAAAATGATATACTATGTATTGTTGTTTTTCGTTACAAAAACTGTATAACTACTGTGATATATTACACAATTTGAGCGTATGAGTGAATATGAAAGTTTGCAGCATTTTTGATGTATATGCAGTTGTGTATCAAAATCGTAAATGATTTGTCCTTTAAGCTTGTTTATATAGGCGTGGAAATATTTTCCATTATAAAGCGTGATAATGGACACTCAATGATATTTCCATATTGAGAAGATTCTTGTCTGAATGAAGCCATTGCATATGATGTTGTCTTAATTGAAAAGTAACGCTTCTGAACTAGAATCTTGCATGATGCTTTTACTTCAAAACATTGATGAATCAGGTGTGAGGATCTGATGGTATATTAGACCTCTGTTCAGAATTAGAGTATCCTTTACTTTAGCGTAGATTCTGATCATCATTCTTCAGAATATTCTGATTACCTCAGCTTGAAAGCTTCTGTAGCTTAACTTCTGATGTTGTTTCAGTGAGAACTTCTACATACAAAATAACACCAATTTAGAGTGCATATTTGTTCTTTGTGTTTGTTATCATCAAAACTCTAATTAAGGGTTGTAGAATAAAACTATGTTCTAACAATCTCCCCCTTTTTGATGATGATAAAAACTAGGATTTTCAATGAAAAATATAGAACAGAAAGCTTAAGAGAGTCTCCCCCTGAGTTGATTACTCAGATAGAGATGAGTTACTTCCCTGAAGTTACTTCCCTGAAGTTCCTTCTCGTCAGAGCTTTTGATGCATCTCCATCTGTCCTTATCAGAATATGTTCATGTTCAAGCTATTAAGAAAACATAGAGGTTAAGATATTCAGAATGTTTGAGACTTTGTCCCGGTATACTTTTATTGAAAATATCTTACTTTCTCCCCTTTTTGTCAGGTATCAAAAAGCAACATAATCCGAGTCAAAAAGATGAATTATATTGAAAACAGAATGCAATGACATTTTTCAAAAATAGTTAAAGAAAGTCTAAGATGAAAAATACAGATAAACAGCTAAAGAAAATCTAAGAAGGAGGGGGAAGTCGTGTGAACAACGCTTCCAACAAGCTTTTAATCTGAGTGCTTGATTCTTTCTGCTTTCCCATAATGTCTTTGATTTCTTTTGTTGTATCTTCTTGTTTATCCAAAATATCCCTGATCTCTTTGTTTGTGTCTTCTTGCTTATCCAGTCTGGCATGGATTAAGGCATTCTCCTTCTTCAACTCTTCCAGAGTTTGCATGACTAGAGATGAAGCTAGTGTATCTTCAGGGGTTGCATGTCGTTCAGAACACTCTGCAGCCTCTTCTGATTGAATAGCTTTTTCTGTTGCAATCACCTTTTCTGGAGAAGTAGTTAGAGGGTGACTATCAGAATATGGTTTTGTGGCTTCTGAAGGTTGGTGCTCTTTCCAGGGAGCATTTTCCAGCAAAAGAATTTATTTCTTGTCCCAGTGGCTTAGAACTTGATCTTTAAAGGCTTTCAACTCATCATTGATGTTCTGCTGAGCCCTTTCATAGCTTAATTCTTCCAGCTTCTAGGTTTCAGAGTTGAACCATTTTTTGAATCTTTCCCACAGAGAATCAGAAGCACCATGATTGGAATTCTCTTGACTTGCTTGCTTCAAAGAAGTAACCCATTCCTTTATTTCTATTTCAAAAATCAACAGATTCTTACCAACATCTGATTTGGTTAAGGTTGGTTTAGGTTTGGGGATGGCAATTTTGTTTGAGGTGGAAGTTATATGGTCCAGCGCTTCTAGATCAATGATAGTACTGAGGTGGTCATCTGGAAGGTTGATAGGTGAAGGAGTGGAAGAATCAGAAATTAGGATTGGTTAGTGAGGGGTGTTTGGTGGTGTGGATTCATATGGTGAATGTATTTCTGGAATATCATGAATGGAGAGAGGTAAACGAACCGTAAGAGGTTCTGTTATCCTAGGAATTAGGGTAGTGGTATCAGAGTCTGAAAGGGGGTCTTTTGATTGGTTTGCAGTAGCGTGTTGAATTTCTGGTTCAGGTATTTCAGAGGATGAATTTTCAGATTGAGGAGTGAGAGGGTTTTCATTTTCTGGTTGGGGTGAGTTGAGGTTTTGACGTTCTGGTTGAGGAGAATGTGTTTGTGGATTTTCTGGTTGTTGATATTGAGTATTTGGATTTTCTGGGAGTGGTGAAGAAAAGTCTTGATCAAACAGTTCAATATCAGAGAGAACTCTTGCTAGTTCTGGTTGATGTTGTTATGGATTTGGATTGGGGGAGTGAGGTTCATTTAAGAAATTTCCAAGAGTTACAGATGGGTTAAAATCTATGTCAAAATCCTCAAATGTTTGGGGTGAAGGATTTTCTGTTGGTTGAGGGGGAATGATTTCAGATGTTGGAATAGCTATTGATTCTACAACAGAAATAAAAGATGTGTTACCTTACTTTTTCGCAGCTTTGGGTGTCCTCTGAGAGGGTCCTTCTCCGTCTGCCTTCCTCTTTCTGGATTTCTTTAGCACAACCTCTGGAGCTGGCTTGTGCAGATCTTGGATGTTGATTTTTGGAATAGTCCCATCAGCCTTGCAAGCTTCAAGGTATCTGACTATAATCTTTGGAGAGTCATCTATCTCAGAGAATAGTGGAAAATCCTTCAGAGGGATTCTCCTAGAAGTGATGATACATCCCAGAATTATTCTAGCCCAGATTCTGTAATGATATTTCAAGTCTCTGATCTGGCTGGATGGCTGTCCAGAAGTGAAGATGACCCTAGCAATGGATTTTAGGTCAAAACACTTATCAGCTATATCAATGCATCTGACTCCGCCGCCATTGTATCCAATTTGTTTCACAATTAAATCTTCTGTAATCGCTATCTTCTTCCCCCATAACATATGACGTGACCTGGTGGTTGGATGATGTAGCATGAATCCAAAACTCTTTAATAAGAATGGGAAAAGTTGGACCCAACAGACGATCAAAGTATCTGTTCCATCCCTGTGCAGTTACATCTTCATACAAATTAAACCCATTTTCTTGTAAGCTTTCAAAATCGACAATAAATTCACAGAGAACTTCATGGTTGTCGACCGGAGTGAGTAGTGTTCTAATGGGCTCCTTATATTGTTTAGTAGATGAAGAACCAGGAGCACTGTTTAGATTCTTGAGACTTGATGAGGATGCCATTGTTCACACGGATTCTTTGAAGAAAATTGATCGAAAAGGTTTTTGAAAAAACTAGAACAAGAGAGAATATTGAAGGTGGTAAAACGTGAATGAATGAAATAGTAAATTGAGTTTATATAAGTTCTTTAGAAAACGTAATCAGTAAGAAAGAGAAAATAAGCAATGATTATATTGAATTAATGAAACCTGAAATTGGGGGATTTAGAGAGATATTGAACAGTTACCAATGACAAGTGTCTCAATTAATCCAATCAGAGCCTTGAACCCTTCAGAATTTGAACGTGTGTTCAGCCTCAAAGGGTAGCTTGTGAGAGGATGACAGATGTTTGATGGTGTGAACTGCACGCCTCTATCTTTGAAATGAAAAGTTCAGATCTTCATAGATAGATTTTGAGGCAACTGTACTCCTAACTTCTGAAGACAAGTTGATCAGATGTTCATATAAAACAATAAAATTCTGAGGGTTAGAATATGAAAATAAAACATTTTATTCTGGACACAATTTCATGCTGAGATGTTTCAGAATGAAATTGAATCTATCTTCAGAAAGGGGTTTTGTAAACACATCAGCCCATTGATGGTCTGTGTCAATAAATTTTAAAGTAAGATTTCCTTTTTGAATATAATCCCTAATAAAGTGTTGTTTTATTTCTATATGCTTATCCCTAGAATGCAAAATGGGATATCTGGATAGACATATGGAAGAAGTGTTATCACAGAAGATATGAATGTTACTCTCAAATATGTTGAAGTCTTCAAGTTGACTTTTCATCCAGAGCATTTGATTGTTACACCCAGTAGCTGCTATGTATTCAGCTTCTGCTGTTGACAACACTATTGTGAACTGTCTCTTGCTGGTCCATGATATCAGGTTGTCTCCCAGAAACTGGTAGCTTCCAGAGGTACTTTTACGCTCTACTCTGTCTCCAGCAAAGTGAGCATCACAGTATCCTACTAAGTTGTATTTATTGGATTTTCTATAAAACAAACCAAGATTAGTAGTACCTTTAAGATACTTGAAAATTCGCTTAACTGCTGTTAAGTGAGATTCTCTAGGATCTGATTGGAATCTAGCATATAAGCAAACACTGAATAAATTATCAGGCCTTGAAGCCTTCAGATAAAGGAGAGACCTAATCATATCTCTGTAGATTTTCTGTTATACCTTTTTAGTTACCTCTTCCTTTTCCAGAATGCACGTGGGATGCATTGGAGTCTTCGAGGGCTTACATTTTGAGAGGTCAAATTTCTTCAGAAGTTCTCTGACATATTTGCTCTGATGAATGTAAGTTCCTTATGGAGTTTGGTTTATTTGAATGCCCAGAAAGAATTTAAGTTCCCCCATTAAGCTCGTCTCAAACTCTGCCTGCATGCACTTAGCAGATTCTCTTCCTAGAGAGGGTTTAGTGGATCCAAAAATGATATCATCTACGTAAATCTGACAAACTAAAATGACATTCTTAAATGTTTTACAGAACAAGGTTGTGTCCACTTCCCCTCTGGTGAATTCCTTTTCTAACAGGAAGTTACTTAGTCTTTCATACCAAGCTCTGGGAGCCTGTTTCAGACCATATAATGACTTCTTTAGTTTGAAAACATATTCTAGGTGTTTGTAATTTTCAAACCCATGGGGTTTGTGCACATATACCTCTTCATCTATGTAACCATTTAAAAATGCACTTTTGACATCCATCTGATACCGAGTGATGCTATTATTGACAACAAAGAAGATTAAGAGGATGATAAATTCTAACCTGGCGATTGGAGCAAAGGTTTCTGTATAGTCTATCCCCTCTTACTGACTATAACCTTGTGCCACCAGTCGTGCCTTGTTTCCGATGACTTCTCCTTGCTCATTCAGTTTGTTTCTGAACACCCACTTTGTTCCAATGACGTTGAATCCTTTTGGTTTGGGAACCAGATCCCATACGTCATTTCTGGTGAACTGGTTTAATTCCTCCTGCATTGCAGAATCCAGTCATTGTTCAGAAGATCTTCATCAATTGTTGTTGGTTCAATCAGTGAGACCAGTCCCATGAGGGATTCTTCAGAGTTTTTGAATGTTGATCTTGTTCTGATTGGATCATCCTTGTTTCCCAGGATCTTATCTTCTGAGTGAGCTATGCTGCTTCTGGATAACCTTTTCCGGAGTTGATCCATAGAAGGTACTGGAGCACTTGTAACATTTCTTTATGAAGTTTTTGGTGCATCTCTGTTGATAACTTATGATGAGTTATCTTCAGTACCTGTGAATTCAACTTCTATATCTGCAAAAGATTCATTCTGCTTTGACTTTTGAGGGTCAAACTTATCATCAAATCTAACACTGATCGATTCTTCGAAAATCTGTGTTTCTGTATTGTATACTTTGTACCCTCTTGAGCGTTCAGAGTATCATAACATAATACACTTCTGTGCTTTAGAGTCAAACTTGTTCAGATGATCTTTAGTATTCAGAATAAAACATGTGCATCCAAAAGGATGGAAATAAGAAATGTTGGGCTTTCTGTTCTTCCACAATTCATATGGAGTCTTTTCCAGAATAGGTCTTATAGAGATTCTATTCTGAATATAACACGCTGTGTTAATTGCTTCTGCCCAGAAGATCTTAGCAATGTTAGTCTAATTGATCATGGTTCTGGCCATTTCTTACAATGTTCTGTTCTTTCGTTCTACAACCCCATTTTGTTTGGGAGTTCTAGGACAATAGAAGTCATGCGAGATGCCTTTTTCATTAAAAAATGTTTCAAACCTTTTATCTTCAAATTCTCCACCATGATCACTTCTAACTTTGAGAATTCTAAGATCCTTTTCATTCTAAACTTGGTTACAAAATGCAACGGACACAGAATGTGACTCGTCCTTGTGTCTTAAGAACTTTACCCATGTCCATCTTCTATAGTCATCTATGATCACTAACCCATACTTCTTGCCACTAACAGACGCAATTTTCACTGGTCCAAATAAGTCTATGTGCAGAAGTTCCAATGGCCTAGAGATGGAAAAAACATTTTTAGCTTTAAAAGCAGGTTTTGAAAATTTGCCTTTCTGACATGCTTCACACAGAGCATATGAGCTGAACTTCAAATTAGGAAGTCCTCTGACCAGATTGAGTTTGTTAATCTGAGATATTCTTCTCATACTAACATGCCCCAATCTTCTGTGCCAGACCCATTGCACGTTGTTAACAGAGAGAAGGCATTTTACATTCTGACTTTTTAGTTCAGAAAGTTTTATCTTATAAATGTTATTTTTCCTCTTTCCATTAAAAAGGATAGTTCCATCTTTCTGACTAACAGTTTTGCATGAATTTTGATTAAATATTATATCATAACCGTTATCACTTAATTGACTTATGGATAACAGGTTATGCATTAATCCATCAACTAAAAGCACATTATTGATAGAAGGAAGATTACCATTACCTATTGTTCCAGAGCCAATGATCTTCCCTCTTTGGTTGCCTCTAAAGCCCACGTAGCCTCCATGTTTAAGTTCCAGGGTTTGGAACACATGCTTTCTTCCCGCCATGTGTCGAGAGCATCCAAAGTCGAGGTACCATGACTGGTGTTTTAGCCTTGATGCTAAAGATATCTGCTACATATATAATTTTGTCCTTAGGTACCCATATCTTTTTGGGTCCTGGTTTGTTAGTTTTACCAAAATTCTGTTGGAATTTTGGTTTGGCAGAGTAATCATTACTAGTGTATTTTAGGTCATGTGTGTGCTCGTATGTGAAGTGTGATTTTAGTGGTGTGCGTTTTATAACTAGGTCCACGACTTTCTTAGGTGGAGATACCTTACCTTGGTATCCTATTTATTTTCTTCCATTCCTGCTAACTCCATAGATCATTGAACCCATCTTGCTTCTGTTAGAACATAGTTTGATTCTACAACCCTTGATTAGAGTTTTGATGATAACAAAATACAAAGAATAAATAAATTCAAAGATATATATATATATATATATATATATATATATATATATATATATATATATATATATATATATATATATATATATATATATATATATATATATATATATATATATATATATATATATATATATATATATATATATATATATATGTATAAAATATACTGCTTAAAATTATGTTTTGTATATACAGAAGTTCTGATGGAATCAGCATCAGAAGATCAGTAACATGTGATACACGCTGAAGCTACCAGATCATACGCTGAAGCTTGATGACCAGAAACTGCGCTTAAGCATATAGACTCTGACTCTAATCAAAGATCTTTACCAAGTCATCAGCACTCATAAGCGTCATCATAAGTTAAAGCAAAGAACACTCTGAAGCATTATCATAAGCAAAGAAGACTCTGAAGCGTTACTAAGTATTCAAGACAAAATTAAATGCTAACGGCTATCCTCAGACAAGATCTTCTCAAAAAGGAAAGTGCGTTATTATCATTAAAATGGCTTTATGGACAACATATCTCTTCCTTGCCTATTTAAACAAATCTGTGTGAGAAAAGACGCACGCATGCACTCACATAATTTGCCAAGCCTTCAAAACCACGCTTACTCAAACGCTTTAGCAAATTCAGTTTATTCCAAGCTTAAATTGTGTAATTATCACAGTTGTGATATATTGTTTTATTAGAAAACGTTAACACATCATTGTTCAAATTATTTGTAAAAGATTTCCTTGAGATAAACCGGTTTATGGTTATACTCAAGAAGGCTTTAACATTTGTTAAAGTAGCTGTTGTAATCCTTTGAATATAGTGGATTAAGACCTCGTTGGAGAGAGGAAAAATCACCTTGACGGGTGGACTGGAGTAGTTTGAGATCAAACGAACCAGGATAAAAATAATGTGTTGTCTAAGCATTTGTTTTAAGTTTTACAATTCAACCCCTCTTCTTGTGTTTTTCACATCTTCAATTGGCATCAGAGCGTCTGGTTCTAAGCTTATAACACTTAACCGTGTCAGTAAAAGATCCAGCGTCAGAAAAACACAATGGCAGGACCAAATCAAAACATCAGCAATGACAACAATGAAGAAAGAGACAGATTCAGTGGCAAACCTCCAGTCTTTGATGGAGAGAACTTTGACTACTGGAAAGACAGAATTGAGAGTTTCTTTCTGGCCCATGATGTTGATCTGTGGGACATGGTGACTGATGGATACATGCACCCAGTGGATGGAAGTGGTCAGAAGATTGACAGGAAAACTATGTCTGATCAGCAAAAGCGTGAGTTCAGAAATCATCACAAGGCCATAACAATTCTTCTCAGCGCTATCTCTTATTCAGAATATGAGAAGATATCAAACAGAGACATTGCAAAGAATATGTTTGACTCTCTGAGAATGACGTATGAAGGCAACATTCAAGTCAAAGAAACCAAAGCCCTTGCACTCATTCAGAAGTATGAGGCATTCAAGATGGAAGAGAGTGAATCAATAGAAACTATATTTTCAAGATTTCAAATTCTTGTTGCTGGTCTAAAAGTTCTTGACAAAGGGTATTCTACTGTTTATCACGTTAAGAAGATCATCAGAAGCTTGCCAAAACAATGGAGGCCAATGGTCACAGCGCTTAAGCTAGCCAAGGATCTCAACAAAATCTCTCTGGAGGAACTTGTCAGCTCCCTCAGAAGTCACGAGATAGAGCTAGAAGCAGATGAACCTCAAAATCAAGGTAAGCCATTAGCTTTAAAATCTAACAGAAAATCTGACTCCAAAGTTTTGCAGGCTGTGGAAGAAACCTCTGATGGGTCCTCATCAGAAGAATATGAACTATCTCTCTTCTCCAGAAGGGTGAACCAATTGTGGAAGCAGAGGCAAAGGAAGTTCAGGAATCCCAGAAGATCAGAAAATCAGAATGAATATTTCTCCAGATACAGAAGGTCAGAATCCTCCTCTGGACACAGAAGATCTGAAAGTTCTTCAGGAAACAGAAAGCCAAACAACAAAGACATCATCTGCTATGAATGTAACGAGCAAGGGAACTACAAAAGTGATTGCCCAAAGCTTTAGAAGGAAAAGCCCAAAAAGAAGTTTGGCAAGGAAAAGAAGAAAAGTCCCATGGCTACATGGGATGATTCTGACACATCTGAAGCTGACTCAGAATCAGATGATGAAAGAGCAAACATAGCTCTCATGGAAAACATAACAGAAGACAGTGAAGCTTCTGAGTCAGAATCTGAGTCAGATACAGAAGAGGTATTCCCTGACTTTACTATAAACTTTACTAAGGCTGGACTAGCTGAAAGCTTAATGAAATTCTGGAAAGATATCAGCAGATCAGAGTCAAATTCAGAAACCTGAAAAGGAATCTTGCTTCTGACTCTGATAAGACTGAGAGTCTCAAATTGGAGAATTCTGAGTTAAAAGATAAAATTTCAAAATTAGAAAAGCAATTGCAAAACTCTCAGAAGGAAACAATCCCTGAAACTCCCAGCAATGCTGATGAGATCATCAAGGAGTATGATCACAGCTTTCAGAAGTTTCTAGCTAAAAACATAGACAGAAGCAAAATGGCTTCAATGATCTATGGAGTTAGCAGAAATGGTAGAAAAGGGATAGGATATCAAGGTAAGGTACCTACACCAAAAAATGCCATGGATTTAGTTATAAAACGTACTCCACTTGATTCACACTTTATATATGGGCACACACATGACATAAAATATACAAGTAGTGATTACTCTGTCAAACCAAAATTCAACCAGAGTTTTTGTAAAACTAACAAATCAGGATCCAAGAAAATGTGGGTACCTAAGGATAAAATAATACATGTGGCAGATATCTTTAGCAGCAAAGCAAAAACACCAATCATGGTACCTGGACTCTGGCTGCTCACGACACATGACGGGAATAAGGTATATGTTCCAAAGCCTGGAACTTAAGCCTGGAGGCCACGTAGGTTTTGGAGGCAATCAGAGAGGAAAGATCATTGGCTCTGGAACAGTAGGTAATGGAAATCTTCCCTCTATAAGTAATGTTTTACTAGTTGATGGATTAATGCATAATCTGTTATCCATAAGTCAATTAAGTGATAACGGTTATGATATAATCTTCAATCAAAATTCATGCAAAGCTGTTAGTCAGAAAGATGGGACTATCCTATTTAATGGAAAGAGGAAAAACAACATTTATAAAATAAAACTTTCTAAACTAAAAAGCCAGAATGTAAAATGTCTACTGTCTGTTAACAAAGAGAAATGGATCTGGCACAGAAGATTAGGACATGTTAGTATGAGAAGAATATCTCAGATTAACAAACTCAATCTGGTCAGAGGACTTCCTAACCTGAAGTTCAATTCAGATGCTCTGTGTGAAGCATGTCAGAAAGGCAAGTTTGCAAAACCAGCTTTCAAATCCAAAAACGTTGTTTCCACCTCCAAGCCATTAGAACTTCTGCACATTGACTTATTTGGACCAGTTAAAACTGCTTCAGTCAGTGGCAAGAAGTATGGATTAGTAATCGTAGATGACTATATCAGATGGACATGGGTAAAGTTCTTAAGGCACAAGGACGAGTCACACTCTATGTTTGTTACCTTCTGCAACCAAGTTCAGAATGAATAGGATCTTAGAATCGTCAAAGTCAGAAGTGATCATGGTGGAGAATTTGAAAACAAAGATTTTGAGTTATTCTTTAATGACAAAAGAATTCTGCATGATTTCTCTTGTCCTAGATCTCCCTAGCAAAATGGAGTTGTAGAACGAAAGAACAGAACATTGCAAGAAATGGCCAGAACCATGATCAACGAGACTAACGTTGCTAAGATCTTCTGGGCAGAGGCAATAAACACAGCGTGTTACATTCAGAATAGAATCTCCATAAGACCTATTCTGGAAAAGACTCCATATGAATTGTGGAAGAACAGAAAGCCCAACATTTCCTACTTTCACCCATTTGGATGTACATGTTTTATTCTGAATACAAAAAATTATTTGAACAAGTTTGACTCTAAAGCACAAAAGTGTATTATGTTAGGATATTCTGAACGCTCAAGAGGGTACAGACTATACAATACAGAAACACAGATTGTGGAAGAGTCAATCAGTGTTCGTTTTGATGATAAGCTTGACTCTCAAAAGTCAAAGCAGAATGAATTCCTTGCAGGTATGGAAGTTGAACTCACAGGTACTGAAGATAAATCATTAGAAGCTCTCAACAGAGACACTCCCTTAACATCAGAAAGAGGCACTGCAAGCAATCCAACACCTTTTGTTGATCAACTCCAGAAAAGACCATCCAAAAGCAGCATGGATCACCCAGAAGAAATAATCTTAGGAAGAAAGGAAGATCCAATCAGAACAAGATCTAGCTTCAGAAACTTTGAAGAATCCCTCATGGGACTGGTTTCTCTAATTGAACCAACAACAATTGATGAAGCACTTCTGGACAATGACTGGATTCTAGCAATGGAAGAGGAGCTAAATCAATTCACAAGAAATGACGTATGGGATCTAGTTCCCAAACCAAAAGGATTCAACGTCATTGGTACAAAATGGGTGTTCAGAAACAAAATGAACGAACAAGGTGAAGTCATCAGAAATAAAGCACGACTGGTAGCACAAGGTTATAGTCAGCAAGAGGGAATAGACTATACATAAACCTTTGCTCCAGTCGCCATGTTAGAATCTATCAGACTCTTAATCTCATTTGCTGTTAATAAAGGCATCACTCTGTATCAGATGGATGTTAAGAGTGCATTCTTAAATGGCTATATAGAAGAAGAGGTATATATGCACCAACCCCCTGGTTTTGAAAGTTCCAAAAATCTAGAATATGTTTTCAAACTAAAGAAGTCACTCTGTGGTCTGAAACAAGCTCCCAGAGCTTGGTATGAAAAACTAAGTAACTTCCTGTTAGAAAAGGAATTCACCAGAGGGAAAGTGGACACAACCTTGTTCTGTAAGACAGTTAAGAATGACATTTTAGTATGTCAGATTTATGTTGATGACATCATATTTGGATCCACTAAACCTTCTATGGGAAGAAAGTTTGCTAAATGTATGCAGGCAGAATTTGAGATGAGCCTAATGGGGGAACTAAAATTCTTTATGGGCATTCAGATTAATCAAACCCCAGAAGGAACTTACATTCATCAGAGCAAATATGTCAGAGAACTTCTGAAGAAATTTGATCTCTCAGAATGTAAGCCATCAAAGATTCCAATGCATCCCACGTGCATTCTGGAAAGAGAAGAGGCAAGTAAAAAGGTAGAAGAGAAGGTCTACAGAGGTATGATTGGCTCTCTTCTCTATTTGACGGCTTCAAGGCCTGACATTTTATTCAGTGTTTGCATTTGTGCTAGATTCCAATCAGATCCTAGAGAATCTCACTTAACATCAGTTAAGCGAATTTTCAAGTATCTGAAAGGTACTACTAATCTGGGTTTGTTTTATAGAAAATCAAGTGATTACAGCCTGATAGGATATTGTGATGCTGATTTCGCTGGAGACAGAGTAGAACGTAAAAGCACTTCTGGAAGCTGCCAGTTTCTGGGAGAAAATCTGATCTCATGGTCCAGCAAAAGACAATCCACAATAGCTCTATCAACAGCAGAAGCTGAATACATAGCAGCAGCTGGATGCAGCACACAAATGCTCTGGATGAAAAGTCAACTTGAGGACTTCCAGATATTTGAGAGTAACATCCCTATCCTCTGTGACAATACTTCTGCTATTTGTCTCAGTAAAAATCCTATTTTGCATTCTAGGGCTAAGCATATAGAAATAAAACATCATTTTATTAGGGACTATATTCAGAAAGGGATTCTAAATTTAAAATTTATTAACACAGACCATCAATGGGTTGATATCTGTACAAAACCTCTTTCTGAAGATAGGTTCAACTTCATTCTAAAACATCTCAGAATGAAGCTCTGCCCAGAATAAAACTGTTTTGATTCCATATCTTAACCTTCAGAACTTTGTCTATTTTTTCGTGAACTACTGATTAATCCTTCTTCAGATCTTTAGAAGCACCGATTGTATCAGAATCTATCATAATCAAGGATAGAAATGTGTTGTTCACTCAAGCAAACAAGTGTCATCCAGTCATCAGTTACTTTCTGAGGTTGAACATGTGTTCAAGTTTCTAAAAGGTCAAAAGCGCTGATTGGATGCATTGGGACACATGTCATGGGTAACCGTTCCAATATCTTTCTGAATCCCCCAAAATCAGCTATCATTAAATGCTCATAATCATTATATTTAATTTCTCTCTCTTACCGTTTATGTTTTCAAATTTTTTTAGAAATCTATTTAAACACATCTCTCACCATTTACACTCTTTTACCTTCACTTTCATTTTATCTACAAACTTATTGTTTTCAGTTTGCATCCTTTCTCAAAAACCCTTTCAATTTCTTCACAAAACCTTCGGTGTGAACATGGATTCCTCCAGCATTCCTACTTCCAGCTCTCAGAAAATAGATTCCTCTGAACAATATGAAGAACCCTACAGAACTCTTCTTACACCCATCAAAAATCTAGAAGTTCTTTCAGAATTGATTGTGGATTTCAACAGCCTTCAAGAGAACGAGTTTAATCTCTCTGAAGAGGTTAAGGCTCAAGGCTGGGAAAGATATTTTGACCGTCTGGTGGGTCCAACATTCCCAATTATGGTAAAGGAATTTTGGATTCATGCTTCATCTTCCAACCATCAAGTTACTTCATACATTATGGGGAAGAAGATAGTTATTACTGAGGACCTCATTGCAAGATTAATAGTCTACAGTGGTGGTGGTGTACGTTGCATTGACATGGCTGAAAGATGCGCTGATGTTGCCCTAATTGCTAGAGAAATCTTCACTCTGGGGCTTCCCTCCAGCAAGATAAGGGATCTAAAAGACCATCACAGAATATGGGCCAAGATCATTATGGGATGCATAAACCACAAGAAGCCTACCAGCTCTCCTGACTACATCAATATTGATCAGCAATTTCTGATCTACTTCATCTCTCAGAAGATTAAGGTAAATCTGGCTCATCTGCTGTTTAACCATCTAAGAACAAGTGTTAAAGAAACCAGAGAAGAGGAGCGCACAAAAAGGGACTGGATACCCCTAGGAAGACTTATATCAGATATTCTAACAGAGAATAAGCTGATTGATCATCTTACAAAGGCTCAGGAAATTAGCTCTTTGGAAGCTACTGTTGGCAAACAGCTGAATGCAAAGAATCTGAAGAAGATGAAGTTGATTAAGAACATCAAGAAGGAACCCAGTGTCACTTCTTTTGCAACAATCTCCAGCAGAAGAGTCCCTCTGGATAACTTTCCTCTGTTCTCAGAGATTGATTCTAAACCTGATATAATAGTCAGATATCTGGATGCATGCAAGGCGGATGGTACATCACCAAATTTGAACATTCAAGATCTGCAGCAGAAGGCTCCAGAAGTTGTGCTGAAGAAAACCAAGAAAAGGAAAGTTGTAGCAGAAGGATCATCCCAGCGGACTCCTAAAAAGAAAGGTAATCCTTCTTCTGTAACTGTTTTAAATTCAATTTCTGTATCAACATCTATCCCAATTCCCACTTGTTGTACCCCAAAATTTGCCCTCTCATTTCATCAACATTTGCTCATCACAAGACTCTTGGAGCTCAAGATCAAGTTAGGGTTTGCTCTGCTCAAGGCCCCTCCTTGCACTGTTGACCCAAATTAGGGTTTGAGTTTACACAGAGATGTTTTGACCTAAAATTCCCAAAGTGACTTTCATGCTTCATGTTGGACTCACAAGTTTATCCATACCAAGTTTCAAGCCTTGATTCCAATCTTTGTCCAATCAATTGGACAGTTGACCTAGAAATCAGCTGTATTGGGGAAAAAGTCAACTGTGGCCAATTGACAGTCAAACCTCATGATTTTTGACCCACATCAACATAATGAACTCATATGAACCATTTGGTCAAGTTTGGATCACAATTCCACAAAAAAATTTGATCAGATCACCAAAAGGGCAAAATGGTCATTTTTAGGGTTTTGACTGCACAGAGGCAATTTTTGACTGGACAGAGGCAATTTTTGACTGTTTGACCTAACCAATGGCAAACCAAGCTCACATATGGATTCAAGGACTCAATGGCATTGTCTTGACCCATTCAACAAGTTCAAAAGATCTCAAATGCATAAGATTGACAGATGAATTTTTCAGTCAACTGATCAAAATTTGACTGTATACTGAAAAGTCAAACTTTGACTTTTTGGTCAAAATCAAGTGCCAAGATTCATTTTTCATCAAGACATGTCAAATTATGAAACTTGTTCATCAAGAAACTTAAAATTGCAAATTAGGGTTTAAAATGAGAAAATTTCATAACTTAGAATTTTTCTAAGTTATGAAACTTCCTTATTTTTTTTCTAACTTTGTCCCATTTTTTCACCAAGATGCATTTGGATTCAAACAAAACTTGAAACATGAAAGTTGTAGTCCATTGAAAAATATACAATTTTGATTCACAAAGTTTTCTCAAAGGAAGCTTGTATCTCAAGTCATGATTTTTTGAACTAGGGTGCAAAACATTTTTAACTTAGAGAAATTTTGACCTATTCTAGGCAGGATTTTTGTCCAACTTCTTGGCCATTTTTCACATGGTTCCACTTGGAGTTTCAATTTTCATTACAAATATGGATTGTAGTACACATTCCAAGCTTTCCAAATTGTCCAAGAACTTCTCAAACACCCTTGTGTTTAGAGAGAATCGAATTTGCAAAGTTGGGCAAAATTCACTTTTGTTCATAACCAAATGCATGTTCATACAAGTTTCATTTTCAAATCAGCATGCTTGGTACTTCTTTGCAGGCCTCTAAACCAAGTTTTCAGTCCATAATTAAATGCCTAACCATTGTGTTCAAGCATTGTTTTATGCATTTGGTCATTACACATAGAATTATCCCTTAAGTAGAAAAAGCAAACTTGCCATTTTTGAAAAGTAGTGCTTTATGTCAAATACCAAATCCAAGAGGCATGGGCCAGATCTTTTGAGGCAAGAGTTTGTACACAAATCCCACTGATCAAGAGTAATTTGTGCAGCATAGATAGAGAGGGTACACATGCCTGCATAAGAACTTGAACCTTCTTACTTCAAAAACAAGCAAGTTTGCAAAATAGATAACTCTCACTTCATGCAAGCACAACCAAACACAAACTTTGTTCTCACCTTCCATACATCCCAACTAACCTAAAGCACGATTGATTGGTCCCTCATACCTCCCAAAACTCAGAAACACCATTTTGTTGCAAAAAAACAGGGCATCCCTGCAGATTGAGTTGCACAACTCAGTTTGCTCGTGCACTTTGACTAAAAACCTTGCAAACACATTCCATATCATCTATTGAAACTATCCCAAGCCTCAAACACAAGCTGTAACACCCCTAACCTCATCTGCCATTTTCACTTTTCAGTTTTGCAGGTGATCTTCCAAAGCACGATTCAGAGTGATTCAAAGCAAGCTAAGTGTTGGAGAAGCTTCCTTGGACTTCAGGCAAGCTATACAGAAGCTCAAACTCTATTGAAGTTGGCCACATTGTTGTACACGATTCAAGTTGAAACAGGTAAAACCATGAACTTCTATCTCTTAATATAGGAAGAGTTAGGCTTAGGTTTGTGAATGAAACATGCTCTACTCATAGCCCTAAAGCCATACATATGATTACTTTTCATTTATATTGAGTATGCTGTGAGAATTTTGGCCATGAACATTGAAGAAAAATTAGGTCAGAAATTGGGGATGAAGAAATTCTCCTTCGTTTCTTAGAGTTAGGTCAAGTATTTTATATGTCTGAATTCGTCTCTTGATGCTCTATAATGTTTGTGTTATGAGTTTTTGGTAAAAGTCAAGGAATCAGGAGTTTGTGTTGGACAAGGAGAAGCGCGCGTTTTTTCAAACAGGTTGCTGGAGGTTGAAGACAAAGTTGACTTGGGCTGGGCATGAGTCAACTTGCTGTTCACACCCTTTTTTCCATTTGCACCCCCCTGGCCCATTGTGTGAAATATTCATTATTTTGACTTTTTATTTTTTATTCTGACTTGATATTTTTTGTCCAAACATAAAAAACATTAAAAATATTTTTCCACCTTTTTTTGCATTTATTTGGCATTTATTTGTTTTATTTAACATATGTATGTAAATAAATATATATACTTTTTATTTAAAAACCCTTTAAAATAATACAAAAAAATTTATTTTTCAGTTATTATTTTTTGTTTACATTTTGAAAACATTTTCTAAAATATACTTTTTTTTGTAAATAATTAATATCTTATTTTTTGTATATATTTAGTATATTTAATATATAATATATAAATACTTGTATATTTTATTAGATAATTAGGGCAAAAATATAAAAATAATACATTTTTATTTTTATTAATATATGACACTAAAAAATACTTTTTTTTACAATATACTTCTTTTTTTATTTTTTGTATAAATTAATATATAAATATTGTATATAATTAATAAATAAATAATATTTATTTAAAAAAAACTAGGGTTTTGCCCTAAACCATAAAAATATTCAAAATTTGACCTTTTTATTTTTGTTTATATTTCACATTGAAAAACACTTTCACATACATAAAAAATCATTTTTGTGCATACTACATTTTGCATATTTATTGTATTTATTCAAATATCGTACAATTAAATATTTGTATATTCGATATGGATGTAATAGCTTAGAATTTAATTTCTTGTCAAATATCCCTAAATTCAAACTTGTACCCCCATCCCCATAATCATTGTTGTAATAGCTTAGCATTTAAATTTCCGCATTTAAAAGCTTTCAATTATGCCATGATAGACTTAGGGTTTGTGTGCAAATAAAATCAACAAATAGCTTGACCTAATTCAAAGATAAACAAGCATGAAAATGGACAACACCATGCACACTTGCACCCTTAGGGTTACTCCACTTGTTGCCTTCAAAAATGGGCCATGTTGCATGTTGAGTGTCTTTGGCAAAACAAAAACAAATCAAATGATCATAGTCCCTCGATGACGCTTTCTCAAGTTGTCTAAAAAATGATCAAGTCCCTTAAACAAAATTGTCAAAGACACTTGGCACTATTTCATTCATGGTCTAAACGATGACCCGCGCCCGTCCCGTTAACATCCTAACACAAGATTGTCCACCAAATACAATGGTGGAACAATACTGTTAAAAGGGTTAAAACATAGGAAAGATCTTTGAGAAATTTAGGGTAGATAACTCTTGGTTACTTGACCAAACTTGCAAAACAATCCTTGCCTGTTTTTCAAAATACACATCACAACACAATTTCAAAACAAACTTTCAAAAACATTGAAACATCTTTTCAAAAAGACAAACACCTTTGTAATACATTCGAGTAAAGAATTGTTACAATGGTTGCCTAGACAAGGCATCTTTTTCAAAACATTTTCAAAACCACACACAAAGCACCATTTCAAACAATTTAAAAGCAAAGGAAAGTGATCTAAGCAAGTAACTAAGAGCCATGGATAACCATGGATAGAAAGGGTGCTAATACCTTCCCTTTCTATAATCTACTCCCCGAACCCACGAAAACATCTCAAAGGTTTTTCCTGTGCTTTTTAACCTTTCCTTAGGATAAAATAAAAAGTAGGTGGCGACTCTTGCTCAACCAAAACATTTGCGAAAACAAACGCAAAACCCAAGTCAGTTCTCCTACCGTATCACAGAACTGGCGACTCTGCTGGGGATAATTTTAAAAGTGGAGTAACCTTAGGGCTTAGATCACCCTTTTGCATGACTAATTGTTTGCTTTGATTGCTTTACATTTTGGTTCTCTTGTTTGGGCTTGAAATCCTACACCCAGATTTGGGAAACATTCATAGATAGCAATACATTGTGGAAACTGTGCGGGGTATACCGACACGGTTGAAGTAATAGCTATATTAGTGCGACATTTTTGTGAGTACCGGTAACCCTTGAGTTCAATCAAGGAGAGTACGGGGCCGCTGAGTGATGTCACTAAGCACTAATGACCTAGAACCTTACTTGACCATCTTGGCCTTTTATTAGGGGTAGTGAGATGACCGGCTTTGGTGCAGTCCGAAGTTGGTAGATACTCGATACTACACTCATTGAGGGTTGTTTTCTTGGAATATTTTGGTCGCTAGTTAAGTGGCTAAACCAAAACAATGAACATGGAAAACAATCCAATGATATTAAGCTCCTTAGAACCCGGTTACTATTTATAGGACAGGTTTTTAAGCCAACTACACTCAAGAAGGTACTTACCTATGAAACCTCATGCAAGCCTGAAACTAGGGTTTTGTGTGAATTGCTTGTACATGTGTTTGTGCATACATCATGAACATCATAAAGCATCATATGCATCCACTAACCATTTCAAGGGTTTGAATCTTCATCTTTGTTCTTGTTTTGTAGGTCATGGAATCTCTTCGCAGGAAAACCATTCAAGTCAACCTTGTGAGGATCCCTCCTCAACTCAAGGAGCTTACATCCAGAATTCCAGAAAACTCTCTCTTAAGTGAAAGACATGGTAGACTGCTCAGCCTAGTCAACACCAGTATTGAAGAAGACATGGTGAAAGTGTTGTTCCAGTTCTTTGACCCCCTTCATCACTGTTTCACATTCCCCGACTACCAATTGGTGCCTACTTTGGAGGAATTTTCTCAACTCCTGAGAATCCCTATTCTTAATCAACTACCCTACAACGGTACGGAAAAAGAACCAAAGCCTGAAGATGTTGCTCAAGCACTACGCTTGCAACCATCTGACATCAAGGGGCATTGGGAGACTAGAAGTGGTGTCAAAGGCTTCTTGGCAAAATTCTTGTTTGAGAAGGCACAAGAGTGTTGGAATTCCCTGGATCTGCAAGCCTTTGAAGAGATTGTGGCACTCCTTATTTATGGGGTGGTCTTGTTCCCAAATCCTGACCAACTTATAGATGTCAATGCTGTCAAGATTTTCCTATCCAAGAATCCCATACCTACATTGCTTGGGGATATCCTCCACTCATTTTACACACGAACAATGAGGAAGAGAGGTGTTCTCATGTGCTGTACTCCTCTCCTTGCAAGGTGGTTTATTTCTCACCTTCCACGATCTATTTTGAAGAATGAACAAGGCTTAAGGTGGTCACAACAGCTGATGACCCTCACACATTCTGATGTACATTGGTGTTCTCGGTCCAGAGAAAATGTCATCATCATCGATCGCTGTGGTGAGTTCCCTAATGTTCCATTACTTGGCATTAGAGGAGGCATTACCTATAACCCTTGTCTAGCTTTGAGACAATTTGGATATGCACGGAGGGATGACCCTCATGACATGCTGATTCCTGACCTAGTTTTTGACTTCGACAACGATGCGCAAGGACTTCGCCAAAGATTCATCAGAGCTTGGAGGATGCCTAACAAGGTAGATAGCAAGACATTGTGGCACAAGAATTCCATCCCTCTTTACCCTCACATTCTCCCTTTGATTAATGAGCCTGTTAAGGAAGGAGAGGTTCCATACACCATCCTACATCCTGACATGCCAACATCATGGGAGGAAATGCAAAAGAGTTGGATCCAACTCAAGGAAGAACATAATACTTTTGAAGCCAGCTTCTACGCCAGTAAGAGGAAGGCTTTGGAGCTTACCCGCCGACTTCACGAGGAGGAGACCCTCAACACTTACATCGCACCAAAGAGGATGCGTAACGTCTTTTTACCTTAAGAAGTTTTTGTAATATTTGGCCCATGGGGCATTTATGTACTGACAAAATTTCTTCTTATTAATGTGACGTGTGTTCTTTTTTTCTGCAACAATTTTGAATTTCTAAATCCTTGAATGCATTGCATGAATAAACATATCATTCATCATATGCATAAACAGGTCTTCACACCAGGTTTCCTTATCTTTCTGTTGTTTATTTCAGTAAGATGGATCTTGAACAAACGGTCAAAGATCTGCAATCACAAAACTCGCAGTTTCAACAGATCCTTATGACCTTGGCAAAGGGTCAGGAGGATCTTAAAGCACTGTTAGGGAATAAAGAGCAAGAAAAAGGAAAAAAGAAGAAGAAAAGAGTTGGGGTAGCTACACTGGGAAGAAGATTTGAGAATGAAGCGAGGAGAGTTCTTGAATTTCCCTCCACATCTGATGAGGGGACCGGTAAAGGAAAAGGAGCCGCATTACCTTCTGAGTCTGAGGCTGAAGAGGAAGAGGTTGAGGAAGATGAAGATTATTCAGAGCAACAATACCCGCCAGCGGACGACAAATACAAAAACCTGGAGGATAGACTGGCAGCCATGGAGCTGCAAAGGGTTCCCGGACTAGATTTTGAAGAATTGGGATTGATTGCTGGGATTGTGATCCCTCCAAAGTTTAAGGTGCCAATTTTTGCAAAATATGATGGGTTGTCTTGCCCGAAGATGCACCTGAGGTCATATGTCAGAAGAATTCAACCTCATACATCCGACATAAATCTTTGGGTACACTTCTTTCAGGACAGCTTGTCCGGTACACAGCTAGACTAGTTTTACCAGCTTGAGAGGTCAGAAGTGCATAACTGGGAAGACTTGGTAGCTGCCTTTTATCGCCAGTATCAATATAACGCTGACTTGGCGCCAACCCGTACTCTGTTACAAAGTATGGGGATGGCCTCAAATGAGGGATTCAAAGAATACACCCAGAAATGGCGCGACTTGTCCGGAAGAGTGCAGCCACCTCTTTCAGATAGGGAACTAGTTGATATGTTCTTGGGGACCCTATCTGGCCCGTTCTTCAACCATTTGATCGGAAGCTCTTCCGCAGGGTTTACTGAACTGATTCTGACTGGCGAAAGGGTGGAAGCTGGTATTAAGAGTGGGAAGATCAAAAGGGATGCCTCTGCGTCCACAGTTGTTAAAAAACCGTTCCCAGCAAAGAAGGAAGCAGTTATTGTATACTCTCAGAAAGGATTGGGAAGAACTGAGCGCCGGCTGACTGTGGGGGCCGTGATGATTCAAAATTCGTCAAATGATCAGCCTCGTAATCATCAGTCCATACCTAAACAGCAATGGGGAGAATGGCCACAACGGCAGTTCACCCGCATCGACATGACGCCCGCACAAGTTCTTCCCAATTTGTTGAAGCTAAATCTCACCAATATCAAAGAGGCACCAAAAAATGTGAATACAACTTCCCTGCATTATCATCCCAATGCTAAATGTGCCTATCATTCTGACAGCATCGGGCATGACACCAACGATTGTTGGGCACTTAAGCAAAACATTCAAGATTTAATAGATGCAAAAGAGGTTGAGTTCGACGCCTCAGAGAAGCCGAATGTAATATTCGCTCCGATGCCAAAGCATGGTCGCAATGTCCATGTTGTTGAAGAAGATCTGTCTGTTTCTACTGTTGATGATCTGGTAACTCCACTACTAACAATCAAGTTGATTCTGTTGAAGGCTGGGATTTTCCCAGGATGTAAAGAAGATTGCTACTTTTTGTTCCTCCCTACCAATCGACTGTCCATTGCTGAAGATAGGAATCCAACGCCTAATGGACAACCAACAAATTCTTTTCGAAAAGACTCCCGTTACTCCAACTCCTATCAATGAAGTTTCAATAATCACCATTTCCACCAATCTTTCCAAGGTCCCCAAAAGGCCTGTTAAGATTACATCCGCTACGAAGATTGTTCCCTTGAAGATAACCATGCCTGGGCCCGTCCCATACAAATCTGACAAATCAATACCGTGGAATTATGGTGGAGAAATCTACTACCACGGTGTTAAACAAATTGAGATAACTGAAGAGAGCTCTGACGAAGAAACTATCGACATTGGAAACATTGCCGGTACGAGCAAGATTACCCGAAGTGGGAGAATTTTCTCTCCAGAGATTGCCCCTCCAAAAGCAATCTTTGGACCCTCAGCTGCTGCCAAGGTTACTCCTGCACCGATAAAACTTTCTGCAAGAACTCCGTTGATTAAAGAAGCTGTTACTCCTGTGGTTGTCCCTCCTACTTCTACTGATAAGGGGAAAGGGATCCAAGAAGAGCTCGTCAGGACGAGGGCTCAACCCTTGGTCATCCCCGAAACCTCTAAGAAAGAAATTAAGAAGAGTGATTATGACGTGGTGGAGCAACTGGGGCAAACCCCCTCGAAGATCTCCATGTTAGCTTTGCTGCTTTGTTCGGAGGCTCATGCCAAGGCCTTGATAAGGTTTTTGAAGACAGCCCATGTGCCCCAAGAAATCTCAGTCGATCAATTCCAGGATTGTGTAGCCAGCCTTACCGCCGACAACGACCTGGGTTTCTCTGATGCTGACCTGACTCCGAAGGGAAGAAAGCACAATGACGCACTGCATGTGTCAGTCGAATGCCGAGGAACCACTCTCGCCCATTTATTGGTCGACACTGGTTCTTCTCTAAATGTGCTGCCTAAGAAAGCTCTGGACCGGTTGGATTGTGAAGGCTTGGAGCTGAAACCAAGTAATATCATTGTCAGGGCCTTTGACGGGTCTAAAAGAATGGTGCATGGGGAGGTCGACATTCCCATCAAGGTAGGCACTGAAGTGTTCCATTCAACCTTCTATGTGATGGACATCCGCCCATCTTACTCTTGCTTGCTAGGAAGACCGTGGATACATAATGTTGGGGCAGTCACTTCCTCTCTACATCAGATGCTGAAATACTCTATTAAGGGAAAAATCATAACTGTACACGGTGAGGAGGAGTATATGATCAGTCATTTAAACTCCTTTTGGTATGTGGAAGTGGATGGCGAATTCATTGAAACACCCTTTCAACACTTTGAGGAAGTTACCCCCGAGGTTGCAGTAGCAAAGGCAGTAGCTGAGGTACCCAAGCAGGTGGCCAGGATGGAATCTCTGAAATACGCAAAGGTTGCAATGAAGGAGGGAAAAAGCACAGTGTGGGGTCAGTTGCCTGACTTTCCTCACAAGACAGGCAAGTTTGGGTTGGGATTTACCGCTGCGGGGCAAAAAGCTATGCGTCGCTCAAAAATTGAAAGAACACCCATCAATATTTCTCCTCATGGAATCAATGCTTTGGAAGACGAAGACGAGGAGGCCAACATTGAAGATTGGATCTTCCCAACCATCGAAGGGGGACTACACAACTGGGAGGCGAAAGACTTCGTTCCCATTACTTTCATCAATCAGTAATTTATCTTTCGAACATTTCCTGTTGGTCTGTAATAATTACTAAAACAATCTGCACACTATTTTTCACCTCATGCCTTGCCCGGGGCATGTAGGTCCATTTGTAAGGGCTTGATTTTCCTTCATAATCATATGCCATGTTTAATGAATCATTGGACGTTTTTCATTTATAAACTGCTATGTTTTTGCATTTTTGTTTGTTTAAGGATGGCTATCCCTTACACACACCCACACTCACAAATGCAGGTACCCATCCACTCTGGATTCTGTGGGTGACTATTATGTTGTATCCTTCAATAACTCTGAAGATTTGGTCTATAAGGCTGAGTATGAAGATGACGAAGATTGTGAAGTACCAGGAGAGCTAGCCAGACTTCTACAACAAGAAGAGAGGGCCATCTTGCCTCATGAAGAGTTGTTGGAAACAGTCAACTTAGGAACAGAGGAAGACAAGAAAGAAGTACAAGTGGGTGCCAATCTGGAATCAAGTGTCAAGGGGCGCCTAATACAGTTGTTAAATGAATACGTTGAAATCTTCGCCTGGTCTTATGAATACATGCCGGGGTTAGACACAGACATCGTGGTTCACCGTCTCCCTACAAGAGAGGACTGTCCCCCGATCAAGCAAAAAGACCGCCGAATGAGGCCCAACATGTCTGAGAAGATTAAAGCTGAAGTAATGAAGCAATTCAATGTTGGCTTTCTGGCTGTTACATCCTATCCACAATGGGTTGCTAACATTGTGCCAGTACCTAAAAAAGACGGCAAGGTCAGAATGTGTGTGGACTACCGGGATTTGAATAAGGCTAGCCCTAAAGATGATTTTCCGCTACCATATATCGACATTTTGATTGACAACACGGCTCAGCACAAGGTATTTTCCTTCATGGACAGATTCTCGGACTACAACCAGATTAAAATGGCCCCCGAGGACATGGAGAAAACAACCTTTGTTACACAGTGGGGTACCTTCTGCTACAAGGTGATGCCGTTCGGACTGAAGAACGCAGGGGCAACTTATCAATGCGCCATGGTAGCTTTTTTTCATGATATGATACATCATAAGATTGAAGTTTACGTAGACGACATGATAGCTCGATCAGAAACAGAGGAGGAACACCTTGAACATTTTCAAAAGCTGTTTGCCAGGTTGAAGGAGTACAAACTCAGGCTGAATCCAAGTAAGTGCACTTTTGGAGTTAGGTCTGGTAAACTTCTAGGATTTATTTTCAGCAACAAAGGCATTGAGATCGATCCAGCAAAAGTAAAGGCTATACAAGAAATGCCTGCCCCCCGTACTGAAAAGGAGGTTACAGGGTTCTTGGGGCGCTTGAACTATATTACCAGATTCATCTCCCATCTGACGTCTACCTGTGAGCCAATTTTCAAACTATTGAAGAAAGATCAGGTAGTCGAATGGAACGACGATTGCCAAGCTGCTTTTGATAAGATCAAGGAGTATTTGCTAGAACCTCCTATTCTGATGCCACCCGTTGAAGGAAGGCCGCTGATCATGTATATGACTGTTTTGGACAACTCAATGGGGTGCGTACTGGGCCAACATGACGAGTCTGGTCGAAAAGAGCATGCCATTTATTACCTTAGCAAAAAGTTTACCGACTGTGAGACTCGCTACTCACTGCTCGAGAAAACTTGCTGCGCTTTGGTATGGGCTGCTCGCCGACTAAGGAAGTATATGTTGACTCATACCACTCTGCTGATTTCCAAAATGGATCCTATCAAGTATATCTTCGAGAAGCCTGCTTTATCTGGAAGAATCGCTAGATGGCAGATGATCCTGACTGAGTATGACATCCAGTATACCACCCAAAAAGCTATAAAAGGGAGTGTACTAGCTGACCATCTAGCTCATCAAGCTATCGAAGATTATCAATCCATGAGATTCGACTTCCCGGACGAGGACATCATGACTTTGGATAACATTGAAGGTAACAGACCGTATGACGGACCTGAAAATGGATCCTGATGGACTACTTTGATGGTGCTTCAAATGCACTTGGAAACGGTATCGGTGCGGTACTCATTTCCCCGGAAGGTTGCCATACACCTTTCACGGCCCGACTTTGTTTCAGTTGTACCAACAACATGGCCGAATATGAAGCTTGCATCTTTGGTCTCAAGGCTGCTATAGACTTGGGGATCAAATCTTTGGTCGTATTTGGCGACTCGACTTTGGTTATCAGTTAAATCAAAGGAGAGTGAGACACCAAACATCCTAATCTTATCCCATACAAAGAACATGTTTTGAAATTGCTGCCTCATTTCGAGCAGATCACCTTCGAGCACTTCCCGCGAGAAGAAAATCAGCTTGCAGATGCTCTGGCAATAATGTCCTCCATGTTTAAACTCAACTGGGATAACGAGGCTCCCCAAATCACCATCGAGCGAATGGATGAACCTGCGCATTTTCATGAGATTAATACCGAAGAAGTAGTGGAACAACCCTGGTTTCACGAAATCAAAAGGTATCTCCAGACTAGAGAATATCCCGAAGGAGCTTCCGTAAATGACAAGAAGTTCCTAAGGAGATTTGCTGCCAAGTTCTTCCTGAGCAACGACATCCTCTATAAACGCAGCCATGATTGTGTTTTACTCCGATGTATAGACAAAGCTGAAGCAGAGTTGATCATAACTAAGATACACAACAACATATTTGGCACCCACTTGAGTGGATATACGATGGCTAAGAAGATTCTAAGGGCAGGCTATTACTGGTCTACCATGGAAGCTGATTGCCATCAACATTTCCGTACTTGCCACAAATGTCAAGTCTACGCTGACAAGATTCATATTCCTCCTGTTCCTCTCAACTTTCTGACAGCTCCTTGGCCATTCGAAATGTGGGGCATTGACATGATTGGAGAGATAAAGCCCACGACATCCAATAGACATCGCTTCATCCTGGTCGCTATTGACTATTTCACCAAATGGGTCGAAGCAGCTTCCTTTGCCTCCGTTACGAAAAATGTGGTTGCCCGCTTCATCAAGCAGAACCTCATATGCCGGTATGGTGTCCCCGACAGGATCATCACAGACAACGGTACAAATCTAAACAATACTATGATCACCGCTCTATGCGAACAGTTCAAGATTTATCATCACAATTCATCTCCCTATCGACCGAAGATGAACGGTGCTGTTGAAGCTGCGAATAAAAACATTAAGAAGATCATTCAGAAAATGACAGTCACCTACAAGGACTGGCATGAGATGTTACCGTTTGCTCTGCATGGATACCGTACCACGACACGTACTTCGACAGGGGCAACCCCATTTTCTTTGGTATATGGCATGGAAGCTGTCCTACCCATGGAAGTTCAGATTCCTTCTTTAAGGATCATGAAGGATGCTGGTTTGAATGAAGACGATTAGATTCAGACCCGACTTGATCAACTCAATTTGATCGACGAGAAGCGACTCACTGCTGTTTGCCATAGTCAGACGTACCAAAAACGGATGATCAAGGCTTTCAACAAGAAAGTCAGACGTGAAGTATATCAAGTCGGAGATCTCGTAATCAAGCGGATTATCTTGCCGCAAAGTGATCCAAGGGGCAAATGGAATCCTACTTACGAAGGATCATTTGTAATCAAGAGCATCTTTTCTGGTGGTGCAATGATTCTGACCACCATGGACGGCGACGATTTGCCGCACCCTGCGAACGCAGACATAGTCAAAAGATACTACGCATAAAATCACCCGACAAGTCGAAAACCCGAAAGGGAGACTTGGGAAAAAATGGGCATCCTGGTGAACCGAAAACCCGAAAGGGAGGTTCAGGCAAAAATTAAGGATAAAACAAAAAAATCTGTACACCCGACAAGTCGAAAACCCGAAAGGGCAGCTTGGGCAAAAAGGGGTTTCCCGGTGGATTGAAAACCCTAAAGGGCGATCCAGGCAAAAGTTAGGGAATTAAAGCGTATGACTATGTCTCGTCGGATCACTTTAAAGAACAATCTCTTCATCAACAAGCTCTGAACTTCTGATCAATCCAATCATCGACGGACAAAGCATTGAATGGATAAGATATTCAGAGTTGTGAAGGCTATAACAGAATGAAATCCCATGGAATTGTTACACATAGCCATCTTTCTTTTGTATAAAATTTTCAATTTTTTACGACAACATCCTCTTACTAGGATGTCTGTCTCCTTTGTACAAAGATACTCATAAAAAGTTAATACAAATACTTTTCCCAATACAGAAATTTGCTTTGTCTTCTTTTTTCTTTTTTACACTTATGTTTTATTTGAGAAACGTCCAATGTTTTGTTAAATAGGCATATGCATTTGAACATAATCATTTTCTTACAAATCAAGAAGAATGAATGTTGATAGGTTGAAGGTACAGATAGATATCTTGATGCCCTTTCAGAAGAAATCCCCAACGGAATTAAACTCCAAATTCCTCAACAAGGTTAAAATCCAGAACTTAATTCCCGAAACAGAGTTAAACTCCAGGATCCTCAGCAGAATAAAAGCTTTCTCAAAACTAATTTCCCCAGCTAAGAGATCCTTCTAGAACTTAATTCCCCTCAGAGTTAAGTTTCAGTATCCCCAGTGGAGCCTTAAAAAGCTAAAAATCCTATCCCCAGTTGAAGTCAAAACTATCAATCCCCAGCGGAGCTAAAACTTCCAACTATCAATCCTCAGCGGAACAAGACTAGTGAACCTTCTCCCCACAGAGATACTTCCCATCAGATTGAAGATTCTCAATTTTACTTCTCCAGCTTAAGCCTACCAGGTTCTGGACTCCCCAGTAGAGATCATCGGAATTCTCATTCCCTACAAGTCACCAAGGAGTTCCAATCCCCAGCAGTGGTCCTAAGATCCCTCAACAATTGAAGATCTTGTTCCCCAAGCAGTCAACAGTCAACAAGGATGTCTCATCTTCAACAATCAAAGATTCTTACACTCCCCTGCAGCAGCAAGGATTCACTTTCCCTGGCAGCAATCAAGATTCTATTATCTCCAACTATCTAAGATTCATCTATCCTCAGCAAGACAGCTCATCAGCTTACATGTGCGTTCATTACATTCATATCATAAACATTGATATAACATATATTTCATCATACATTTCATGCAACATAACTTTGTGTTTCAACTAACAATTTACCTTTTTCAGCAAAAGGTCGACAACAGCTTTTTCAAAATCCAAGATGTAGTTTTACACGGACTCATCATCAGGCAACCCTACACCGGTTCCTTCTCCATTCCAAGACTTCTGAAAACAGTTTACGGATTCTCCAAACACGGATGTTAATCTATCGCTTGTTCAGATGCAACTACTGAAAACAGTTTACGGGTTCTCCAGATATGGATGTTAATCTATCGCTTGTTCAAATCCAAGACTTCTGAAAACAGTTTACGGATTCTCCAAACACGGATGTTAATCTATCGCTTGTTCAGATTCAAGACCTCTGAAAACAGTTTCCGGGTTCTCCAGATATGGATGTTAATCTATCGCTTGTTCAGATCCAAGACTTCTGAAAACAATTTACGGATTCTCCAAACACGGATGTTAATCTATCGCTTGTTCAGATTCTTCAACTTGTGAAAACAGTTTACGGGTTCTCCAGACACGGATGTTAACCTATCACTTGTTCAGATTCTTTAACTTCTGAAAACAGTTTATGGATTCTCCAAACACGGATGTTAATCCATCGCTTGTTCAGACTCAACTTTTGAAAACAGTTTATGGATGCTGATTTATCGCTTATTCAACTTCAAGACCTCTGAAAACAGTTTACGGGTTCTCCAGACACGGATGTTAACCTATCGCTTGTTCAGATTCAAGACCTCTAAAAACAGTTTACGGGTTCTCCAGACACGGATGTTAACCTATCGCTTGTTCAGATTCAAGACTTTTGAAAACAGTTTATGGGTTCTCCAGACACGGATGTTAACCTATCGCTTGTTCAGATTCAAGACTTTTGAAAACAATTTACGGGTTCTCCAGACACGGATGTTAACCTATCGCTTGTTCAGATCCAAGACTTCTGAAAACAGTTCACGGATTCTCCAGATACGGATGTTAATCTATCACTTGTTCGGATTCTACTTTTGAAAACAGTTTATGGATTCTCAAACACGGATGTCAATCCATTGCTTATTCAAGATCCCCAGTTCAGAGATATTCCAAACATGGACACCTTTTTGATACTCATTTCTTTCACCTCCAACATACATTCCAGATGGCATCTTTAAGCCCATCCCCTGACAAGATGTTGGTCACATCTCCAGATGGCATCTTTAAGCCCATCTCCAAATGGCATCTTTAAGCCCATTCCTGCATCCATGTTTCGACGAGTGCAAATTTACGGGCACTCTAGTGTCCAATCTCCTTTTACCTTCGAGACGCGAAAGGCAAACTTGCCAATCTAATTCTTCAGGTTCAAGAAGATTGAACAGGGGTAACTGTTGTACCCCAAAATTTGCCCTCTCATTTCATCAACATTTGCTCATCACAAAACTCTTGGAGCTCAAGATCAAGTTAGGGTTTGCTCTGCTCAAGGCCCCTCCTTGCACTGTTGACCCAAATTAGGGTTTGAGTTTACACAGAGATGTTTTGACCTAAAATTCCCAAAGTGACTTTCATGCTTCATGTTGGACTCACAAGTTTATCCATACCAAGTTTCAAGCCTTGATTCCAATCTTTGTCCAATCAATTGGACAGTTTACCTAGAAATCAGTTGTATTGGGGAAAAAGTCAATTGTGGCCAATTGACAATCAAACCTCATGATTTTTGACCCACATCAACATAATGAACTCATATGAACCATTTGGTTAAGTTTGGATCACAATTCCACAAAAAATTTTGATCAGATCACCAAAAGGGCAAAATGGTCATTTTTAGGGTTTTGACTGCACAAAGGCAATTTTTGACTGTTTGACCTAACCAATGGCAAACCAAGCTCACATATGGATTCAAGGACTCAATGGCATTGTCTTGACCCATTCAACAAGTTCAAAAGATCTCAAATGCATAAGATTGACAGATGAATTTTTCAGTCAACTGATCAAAATTTGACTATATACTGAAAAGTCAAACTTTGACTTTTTGGTCAAAATCAAGTGCCAAGATTCATTTTTCATCAAGACATGTCAAATTATGAAACTTGTTCATCAAGAAACTTAAAATTGCAAATTAGGGTTTAAAATGAGAAAATTTCATAACTTAGAATTTTTCTAAGTTATGAAACTTTCTTATTTTTTTTCTAACTTTGTCCCATTTTTTCACCAAGATGAATTTGGATTCAAACAAAACTTGAAACATGAAAGTTGTAGTCCATTGCAAAATATACAACTTTGATTCACAAAGTTTTCTCAAAGGAATCTTGTATCTCAAGTTATGATTTTTGGAACAAGGGTGCAAAACATTTTTAACTTAGAGAAATTTTGACCTATTCTAGGCAGGATTTTTGTCCAACTTCTTGGCCATGTTTCACATGGTTCCACTTGGAGTTTCAATTTGCATTACAAAGATGGATTGTAGTACACATTCCAAGCTTTCCAAATTGTCCAAGAACTTCTCAAACACCTTTGTGGTTAGAGAGAATCGAATTTGCAAAGTTGGGCAAAATTCACTTTTGTTCATAACCAATTGCATGTTCATACAAGTTTCATTTTCAAATCAGCATGCTTGGTACTTGTTTGCAGGCCTCTAAACCAAGTTTGCACTCCATAATTAAATGCCTAAACATTGTGTTCAAGCATTTTTTTGTGCATTTGGTCATTACACATAGAATTATCCCTTAAGTAGAAAAAGCAAACTTGCCAATTTTGAAAAGTAGTGCTTTATGTCAAATACCAAATCCAAGAGGCATGGGCCAGATCTTTTGAGGCAAGAGTTTGTACACAAATCCCACTGATCAAGAGTAATTTGTGCAACATAGATAGAGAGGGTACACAGGCCTGCATAAGAACTTGAACCTTCTTACTTCAAAAACAAGCAAGTTTGCAAAATAGACAACTCTCACTTCCTGCAAGCACAGCCAAACACAAACTTTGTTCTCACCTTCCATACATCCCAACTAACCTAAAGCACGATTGATTGGTCCCTCATACCTCCCAAAACTCAGAAACACCATTTTGTTGCAAAAAAAACAGGGCATCCTTGCAGATTGAGTTGCACAACTCAGTTTGCTCGTGCACTTTGACTAAAAACCTTGCAAACACATTCCATATCATCTATTGAAACTATCCCAAGCCTCAAACACAAGCTGTAACACCCCTAACCTCATCTGCCATTTTCAGTTTTTAGTTTTGCAGGTGGACTTCCATAGCACGATTCAGAGTGATTCAAAGCAAGCTAAGTGTTGGGGAACCTTCCTTGGACTTCAGGCAAGCTATACAAAAGCTCAAACTCCATTGAAGTTGGCCACATTGTTGTACATGATTCAAGCTGAAACAGGTAAAACCATGAACTTCTATCTCTTAATATAGGAAGAGTTAGGCTTAGGTTTGTGAATGAAACATGCTCTACTCATAGCCCTGAAGCCATACATATGATTACTTTTCATTTATATTGAGTATGTTGTGAGAATTTTGGCCATGAACATTGAAGAAAAATTAGGTCAGAAATTGGGGATGAAGAAATTCTCCTTCGTTTCTTAGAGTTAGGTCAAGTATTTTATATGTCTGAATTCGTCTCTTGATGCTCTATAATGTTTGTGTTATGAGTTTTTGCTAAAAGTCAAGGAATCAGGAGTTTGTGTTGGACAAGGAGAAGCGTGCGTTTTTTCAAACTGGTTGCTGGAGGTTGAAGACAAAGTTGACTTGGGCTGGGCCTGAGTCAACTTGCTGTTCACACCCCTTTTTTCCATTTTCACCCCCCTGGCCTATTGTGTGAAATATTCATTATTTTTGACTTTTTATTTTTTATTCTGACTTGATATTTTTTGTCCAAACATAAAAAACATTAAAAATATTTGTCCACCTTTTTTTGCATTTATTTGGCATTTATTTGTTTTATTTAACATATGTATGTAAATAAATATATATACTTTTTATTTAAAAACCCTAGAAAATAATACAAAAATAGTTATTTTTCAGTTATTATTTTTTGTTTACATTTTGAAAACATTTTCTAAAATATACCTTTTTTTTTGTAAATAATTAATATCTTATTTTTTGTATATATTTAGTATATTTAATATATAATATATAAATACTTGTATATTTTATTAGATAATTAGGGCAAAAATATAAAAATAATACATTTTTATTTTTATTAATATATGACACTAAAAAAAACTTTTTTTTTTACAATATACTTCTTTTTTTATTTTTTGTATAAATTAATATATAAATATTGTATATAATTAATAAATAAATACTATTTATTTAAAAAAAAAAACTAGGGTTTTGCCCTAAACCATAAAAATATTCAAAATTTGACCTTTTTATTTTTGTTTATATTTCACATTGAAAAACACTTTCACATACATAAAAAATCATTTGTGTGCATACTACATTTTGCATATTTATTGTATTTATTCAAATATCGTACAATTAAATATTTGTATATTCGATATGGATGTAATAGCTTAGAATTTAATTTCTTGTCAAATATCCCCAAATTCAAACTTGTACCCCCATCCCCATAATCATTGTTGTAATAGCTTAGCATTTAAATTTCCGCATTTAAAAGCTTTCAATTATGCCATGATAGACCTAGGGTTTGTATGCAAATAAAATCAACAAATAGCTTGACCTAATTCAAAGATAAACAAGCATGAAAATGGACAACACCATGCACACTTGCACCCTTAGAGTTACTCCACTTATTGCCTTAAAAAATGGGCCATGTTGCATGTTGAGTGTCTTTGGCAAAACAAAAACAAATCAAATGATCATAGTCTCTCGATGACGCTTTCTCAAGTTGCCTAAAAAATGATCAAGTCCCTTAAAAAAATTGCCAAAGACACTTGGCACTATTGCATTCATGGTCTAAATGATGACCCGCGCCCGTCCCGATAACATCCTAACACAAGATTGTCCACCAAATACAATGGTGGAACAATATTGTTAAAAGGGTTAAAGCATAGGAAAGATCTTTGAGAAATTTAGGGTAGATAACTCTTGGTTACTTGACCAAACTTGAAAAACAATCCTTGCCTTTTTTTCAAAATACACATCACAACATAATTTCAAAACAAACTTTCAAAAACATTGAAACATCTTTTCAAAAAGACAAACACCTTTGTAAAACATTCGAGTAAAGAATTGTTACAATGGTTGCCTAGACAAGGCATCTTTTTCAAAACATTTTCAAAACCACACACAAAGCACCATTTCAAACAATTGAAAAGAAAAGGCAAGTGATCTAAGCAAGTAACTAAGAGCCCATGGATAACCATGGATAGAAAGGGTGCTAATACCTTCCCTTTCTATAATCTACTTCCCGAACCCACGAAAACATCTCAAAGGTTTTTCCTGTGCTTTTTAACCTTTCCTTAGGATAAAATAAAAAGTCGGTGGCGACTCTTGCTCAACCGAAACATTTGCGAAAACAAACGCAAAACCTAAGTCAGTTCTTCCACCGTATCACAGAGTTCTACACCTCCTACCATACAATGCTTCATACGGTGTCATTCCAATACTTGAATGGAAACTACTATGCTTCGTTGACAATTGCTACCTCAATATATAATGAAAGAATCTTTGACGATTTCTACCTCAACAGATAATGAAGGAATCTTTGACGATTGCTACCTCAATAGATAATGAAGGAATCTTTGACGATTTCTACCTCAACAGATAATGAAGGAATCTTTTACAATTTCTACCTAAACAAATAATGAAGGAATCTTTAACGATTGCTACCTCAACAGATAATGAAGCAATCTTTGACGATTGCTACCTCAACAAATAATGAAGGAATCTTTGATGATTACTACCTCAATAGATAATGAAGGAATCTTTAACGATTTCTACCTCAACAGATAATGAAGGAATATTTGACGATTGCTACCTCAATAGATAATGAAGGAATCTTTGACGATTACTACCTCAACAGATAATGAAGGAATCTTTAACAATTGCTACCTCAATAGATAATGAAGGAATCTTTGATGATTGCTACCTAAATAGATAATGAAGGAATCTTTAACGATTGCTACCTCAACAGATAACGAAGGAATCTTTAATGTTTGCTACCTTAATAGATAATGAAGGAATATTTAATGATTGCTACCTCAATAGATAATGAAGGAATCTTTAACGATTGCTACCTCAACAGATAACGAAGGAATCTTTGACGATTTCTACCTCAATAGATAATGAAGGAATATCTGACAATTGCTACCTCGACAGACAATAAAGGAATCTTGGACGATTGCTACCTCAACGGAGTACCAGAAATTCTTCTGGTCATATGAAAATTCATCTGTGTATAGACTTTACCTGAAAAGATAAAGGTTTAGCTGCATGCAATGTCATGATGCATGAAGTGCAAATGATGTTCTAAAAAAAACGAGACTGTGTATGTTATGATGTTTGTAAAATGATGTATGAATGCAATTCATGAACGTGTCAGTCGTTCTATTGTGGTATTGTTGAAATAGGGAAAATAAATCCATAATTGTTGTTAGGGATGAAGAAATGTAGGTCTTCAAATTGAAGTTGAAATGCTGAGAGACGGATTTCTGTTGTTAGGGAAATAAACTCTGTTGGGGAATGAAACTCCATAATCTGCTTGGGGATTTGGTTGAAATCCTATTGGGGAATCCTGAGAAGCTTCGTGACTTCACTAGGAAATTTTTAGGTGTTGGAGCAGTAATTTGGAGATTCTTTTTTAGGCTGTATGCTAAGGATATGACAGTGACTTTTTTAGGAGGATACCCCTGCCTTTGTACCTGCTGGAGAAAGTATCTGCAGAGATTTTATGGATGGATTGAGTGTTATCCTAACTCTTGGAGTCCTTGGTGAATGCAAATTAAGGTAATAAACCTTCTACTGATAGACAAGTGACGAGATGACGGGACATATTCATACACTTTAATCCCTAACTTTTTCCTGGACTGTCCTTTCATATTTTCAGTCCATCGGGATACCCCTTTTTTCCCAAGCCTCCTTTTCAGGTTTTCGACTTGCCGAGTGTACATATTTTTTTCATACGTATATCCCTAATTTTTGCCCGAACTCCTTTTGGTTCTCCGGGATGCCCTTATTTTTTCCTAGGCCAGTCAACCTAGAGGGTCTTTGTTCATGCGTGGTATTTTCCGACTATGTCCATGTTCACCGGGTACGGAGAATTCTCATTATCCATAGTAGTAAGTGTTGTCACACTGCCAGAAGGTGTTTGTTTGATCGCCTATGATTCGCTGCTGGAATTCATGTCCAATACCCCAAGTGATTCAGATGGAGATTTGTCCCTGGCTATTCGGAATTTTTGAGAGGTTCCCCGAATCTTGACTTGACTGCCCTAGATTAGCTGGACACCATGTTATGCCCCTTGATTATGAAAGGCCTGTCACTAGAATCTCTTTCCATCTGAGGTGATTCTGTCTATTGAGAGGATTTCTATTCATCGAATATGCGTCGTGCAAATTTCTCTATTGTTGAACAGATAGTCATATGTAGACAATGGAATTTTAAGAATGCAAAGCTTATGTCTGTCTTGAATTTTGAAAATTCATTTTTTAGTAAAACAAACAAATTTTGTAAAAGTGTGATATCAGCTTAGGATTTATAGCGAACCCTACAGGAGTCAGGATACCTTTGTAACAATATGCTTTCGAATTAACCCATGCTTCAGCTAGGACTTTTAAGAGTTATAACGTGGCATGGTTCACGGTTCAAGAAACAAAGGAGAAATTCTCAAATTTTATTTGTACCCAACCCGTTCTTTATGATGTACCTCAGTCCTAAACTCAGTTAATTGTGCGTTTAGATCCCAATTAAGTTTGGAATCTTTGCTCTGATATTGGGTGATGGTTTAGAAATTGAACGTTTATTTGAGAAGGCAGTCATTTTTATAACGTTTTATTTTTTGTTGAGGATTTGTAGGACCTTTTTTTTTTGTTTTTGTTATCCCTACTTTTTCCTAAACTGGTTCTTTTGTGATTATAGTCAGCGGGATGCCCCAATTTTTTTATTAAGTATCCTTCATAGGTTTTAACTTAGCAGGCTTTTCTTTTGAGAGACAATGCCTGCCTGCCTTGACGATTATGTGGACCCATCTCCATCTGTTGGATAACATCTTATACACTATTTGTTATACATGAAGGTAGAGCTTGCGACTGAATGCTCATCTAAATTAACTGAGAAAACTACCCTGCCCCAGGTTATGATTAAGGGTTTTAATTTGTGTGAAAAGAAAAACTCCTACTTCTTAGGCTCAAAGGGGTTGACTAAGGATTATCTTCCTTAGAACTTCCCTGTTTAGGATTTGAAACAAAGCATGTACATCGTTAGTGGGGTTTATTCAAAAGCATATTATAGAGATTGTGGGATCATTTTCGTCATCCCCCCTCTAAAGGCTTAAAGCTTTTAATCGAGAGTTAAATATCACAAAAAGGAAGTAAAAACGCAGTTTGAATATAGTGAATACGAATGAATTGATTCAAGACAAACATATACAATGTATTAATATGAATAACCAAAGTTTGACATAAAGATAAATGTTTTTAAGTAACAACGAAATTACAACTGATAATTCAAATGAAATAAAAGCTCTCAATTTTGACCATGATTTGGCATGGGAGCAGTGATCACACTGGGGGTCTTAGGAGAGTCAAATTCGATCTCCTTTCTGTCGATCAAATCCTGAATCTTTTTCTTCAAAGTCCAACAACTGTCAGTTTCGTGCCAAGGACTATTAAAATGGTAAGCACATTTTACATTAGGATTGTACTTAAGAGAAGAGGTATCAGGTTTTTGAGAAGGATCCTTTAGTGTAATCAGCTCCACTTTTAGCAATTGTTGTAACGCTTGAGACAAAGGCATATTAATATTAGTGTACTGTCTCTCTTGATACTTTATCATACGCCTATTGCCTCGTTGATGTTGAACAGGTGTAGGATTAGACATTAACACCGCTCCCACGGACTGATGGTGGTTATTTTTACTATGGCTCTTTTGGCCATAGAGAACATTAATTTCTTTTTTTCCACCAAATGGCTTCTTCCCAACAATAGAAGATGCAGCCATCAGAATCCTCCCACTCTTGATACCGCTTTCAATCCTTTCCCCAGTCAGAACCATCTCCATAAAACCGGATGAAGAACTCCCAATCAGTAAATTAAAGAACGGGCCTGTTAGAGTGCCCATGAACATGTCTACCATTTCCGGATCAATCAGAGGAGGTTGCACCCTGCCAGCCAAATCCCTCCATTTTTTCGTATATTCCTTGAACCATTCTCTTGAGCCCATGGACATATTCTGCAATTGCACTCGAGTTGGTGTCAGGTCAACATTGTATTGATACTGCTTGTAGAAAGCAACAACCAAGTCTTCCCAGGTATTGATATCAGTCCCTTCTTGCTGATAGAACCACTCCAATTGAGTGCCAGCCAAACTTTCTTGGATGAAATGGAACCATAACTTCTGGTCAGCGGTGTGAGGCTGGATCTTTCTGACGTATGATCTCAAGTGAAATTTAGGACAAGAGACCCCGTCATATTTAGCGAATGTGGGAACCTTGAATTTTGGTGAGATGACCACCCTAGAAACTAACCCTAACTCTTCAAAGTCCAACCCAGGTATCTGCTGAATCTCCATGCATTGAGGCGATCCTCCAGTTGTTTATATTTATCATCAGCAGGAGGATATTGTTCCTCAGAGTAGTCAGCTTCATCTTCATCAGTCCCCAGGTTGTTATCTTCTTCATGATTATCTCCCTCATTTGATGGAGTTGAAAGATCTAGAGCTCTCTTGACTGGTCCTCTAAGTCTTCTTCCCATATTCAAGACACCAACCGGTTTCTTTTCCTTCTTCTTCTTCTCTTTGATGACAATATTTTTTAGTTCTTCTTGCCCCTTAGCCAGAGCCAGGAACATTTGTTAGAACTGAGCGTTTTGAGTTTGAAGGTCTTTTACTGTTTGTTCAAGAGCCATTTCTTTTGCTGAAATAAACAGCGAAAAGATAAGAAACCTGTCTTGAAATACCTGCTATGCAATGACATGTATGATATGCTTATGCGATGTTTTTAAGGTTCTTGCGGGGTAAACATAAGAAGATGTTAGGAGTTGACTGCATCTTTGCTTGAAGAACTTTGTATTGTTGATTGTCCTTCCTTGAGAAACGAGCTCACCATGTCGAGTGGGTCATAGCCCCTGACTCAAGTTGTTGTGTTATTGTATTTTTGACTGCATTGGCTAGAGGAAAATAAATCCCCTTGCCCCTTGCTAGACGTATGCTTTATCATAGCCTACATCACAATCCCTTGAGATCCTTGAAATGGTTAAGGAAATGTTATTGTATGATGATATGATGTGTATGCTATACATCAAGAAAAAATGTCGAGTGATAAAGACAAGTATGTCTTGCAAGAAAATCAGTTTATTGGATAATGTATACAAACAAGGTCCTGCAAGGAGTACAAACAAAAGCCCTACAATGATTTCAAGTTGTTAGGTAATGAAGGCAAATAAGTTACACAAGCAGCCTTAGGTTCAAGCTTGCATGGGGTTTGTAGGTAAGTACCCTCTTGAAGTTTAAGTTGGCTCAACTTGTCCTATTAATAGTAATCGGGTTCTAAGGAGTCTCATATCATTGGCCTTTCTTTTTTGCATTATTCTAGCTCAAGCACCAAAGTATTGCGGCCAGAATATGCCAAAAGTCCAATCTCAATGAGTGTAGTATCGAGTATCAACCAATCTTCGGTCAGAAACAAATCCGTCCATATCACTACTTTCTAATGGCTTAGGATGAGTCAATTAAAGGTTCTAAAGGTTAGTCAACGCTTAATGACACTAAGGAAGCCTAATGTTATCCTTGACTGACTCAAGGAACATCAGTACAAACCAGAGTATCACGCTAACGTAGCTATCACTTTGTCCATATCGGTCTACGCCGTACAACTTCCATGATTTATTGCTACTTACCTAAAAGGTGCCCAAGATCCGGGTGTAGGATCTTTAACAATAACCCAAGCAACCCTATAAAAATAAAGCAAGAAAAGCATACAAGTAATTTTAAAGTGATAAACTAAACTCTAGGTTAACCCCACTTTATAAGTATTTCCCCAGCAGAGTCGCCAGTTCTGTGATACGGTGGCAGAATCGACTATTATACTGGTTTTGGGTTTGTGTTTGCAAATGTTGCGGTAAGCAAGAGTCGCCACCGACTTTTCTTTTATCCAAATTAAGGAAAGGGTGAAAAGAATAGAAAAAGACCTTTTCAAGAATTTTCTGAGTAAGGGGGGTAGATTATGGAAAGGGAAGATGTTAGCACCCTTTCCATCCATAGTCTTCTACGGGCTCTTAGATGATTAGATCATTTTAAAAATACCTTGTGCTTTGTGTGTTTGAAAAATGTTTTGAAATGCCTTAGTGCAACGATTCACTTTGAGGTAACTCTTGTATCAGTCCTCAAGAATGTTGATAAAGAAAATGTTTTTTGAAAGTTATTTTTGAAATATGTAAGTGTGAAATGTTTGTTTTATTTGAGTAAGCATCTAACATTTATCTACTTGTACTCGAAAAGGTCGTTCTTTTCCTCTTTTCCTTTAGACAGTGTTATCCTACTATTAGTGAGTAGGTAGCCCTATCGTTGGATGTATGAGGGACATTCGAAGGGACGTACTGTCATAAAGGCAACATGTGAAGACGCATTAGTAATTTTGTTTAGGGACTAGATCATTTACCGAGAGGCAACTATAGGGTCATCGAGGGACTATGATCTTTTGATTTACGGGTCTTTGCTAAAGCGTCCCCGTTTTGAGGGACATGACTGTTTTTCCGAAGGCAATCAAAGTGGGAGTATCCTAGAGGTGTATATGTGCAATGATTCAATTCAGTTCATTTATCTCTTGTTATTAGATTTGATAGCGTTTTGATTTTAGTCTTTGCCATACAATCCTATTAATCATACATCTAGCAGTTAATATGAAAAGCAGTAAAAAAAGCAGAAAGTAAGGGTCTTACGCTATTACAACCAAATAGAAAGACAAGAAAAAATGTAAAACAAAGAACAAAATAAAGAGGAAAACTGAGTTATTAAATTCATGCAACAAACTCCTTTGATTCACCCTTCTTTTTCCTTCTTTAGATTGAGCTTGAGAGTTGACATGAGCAAGCTTCGATTTGCACCTTTTCCTACCTCTTTCGACTGAGCTTAGGAGTGGTATAGGAAACCTTTGATTGCAAACTTCTTTACTTCTTTCGAATGAGCTTGGAAGTGGGTATGCTTCACCTTCGATTGTAACCTTCTCTGCTTCTTTCGATTCAGACTATGAAGTAACATGGACATGTAGAGCAACATGAGTATATATCCTTCGTTCACACTCTTTTTGTGTTTTGTTTGAATCTGTAAAAGTTAGTTCCAATATATATACGGACAAGAAAAGCAAACAAACCAAAGGGAAGCAACAAATAACATAACTAAGAGGCTATCTACATATTATGCTGGAACAAAAAGTAAGTAAAAGGCTATTTACATGTTATGCTGAAACGAAAAGATGTTAGGTCAAGAGGACTTACCTTGCCTGGAACTGCAAGTTGTTTATGGATTGGAGTTGTTGGTGTGCTTCTCTTAGGTTGTGTATGCGTGTAAGGCAATATATGTGTATGGTTCCTGGGCTTATGTCTCCGGTGTGTGTGCGTACATATGTGGTATTTTTTTCCCGTCCCCTTTAGGCCTGTATTTATAGGGATGTGAGGGTGCATGGAAATGGCAAGGGACATCCATTTACTAGGATTTGAAGGCCATGAGACAAGAATCCAACACATTGAAAGTTGGACATATTTAGATAATTCTTTCCATTTTGAAATCTTGAATGAACCTGGACACATTTGACTTTCAAATACCCTCCTTCGAATGAATTTGATTGCCTCCTTCGAATGGCTCTAATTCAACTCCTTCGACAGAGTCCATCCACATCAATTCAAATTGCTCAGATCTTTGATGACTCTGAATTTAGAGTTTTCTCTTATCAGAGTTTCTTTAATTAAGTCAATATCTGCATCAATTCGAATTTCCCAGAATTCTCTTCGTCAGAGCATTTGTCCTTTTTGATGACTCTGGATTTGAATCTGTTCAAAGTTTCCTTCATTAGGGCTTCTTTGGTCAGCCCCTAAGTTTTCTCTCTTCGATTCCTCTGACACTACTCAACTAGCCTAATCGAAAGACTTTATTCTAGTCATTCGAAGCTTCCTTTGGCAGGAATGTGCTTGTACAGGGGGTTTGGGCTTGGCAGTGTACAGGATTTTAGCCAACAAGCATCTTGGACCAAGACTCATCACAAAGCAAACTTGTTTTTAATATTCATGTATCCTTTGAATGGACCAAGGAATGCTTCTTCGAAGGGACGACATAAATGCACCTTCGAAGGGACTATCATGCGTGTTGAAGTGTGGAAAATTGTTTCAAAGGGGACCATTGCCCAGTCGAAGCTGGCACAAAGGCAACCAATTCCTTGTGGGTTGAAGGAAGCTTTTTCCTGGTGTATTGAAGGCAAATTGAAGGATTCTTGGCCTTGTGTGCTGAAGGCAAGCTGAAGAGGGGGCCTTTTACTTGTGAATCGAAGGCATGTCTGAAGCATCCCTTTGTCTTGTGAATCGAAGACCAGTGAAAGGGGACTTTTTCCTTGTAGATCAAAGGCAAGCTGATGGGTCTTTGCCTTGTGAGACCAAGGCAAGCATGAGGAATCTTTGTGAATTAAGCTTGATCGAAGGAGATTCAACGCCCAATCGAAGCTTGTGGGCCAATGCTTGGTCGAAGGGTTTTAGGATCCCAGTCGAAGCTTGTTGTTATGCCAATCGAAGGACACTTTTAGATACCAATCGAAGGACATTGTTGAACTGCCATTTGAAAGACACTTTTCTAACATTCAAAAATTTCATTTTCTTTAGGCACGTGTTTGTAGCCACCCATGCAAGAGAAAACCTTTGGGAAACATGAGAGGGAAATTTTTGGGGTACTTCAATTGTCAAAATCTATTTTAGACAAACTTGACCATGAAGGGGTTATGCTTACCCAGTGACGTTGTGGTGAGAGCTTTTGATGGTTCAAAAATAATGGTGCATGGATAGGTTGATCTTCCAATCAAAGTGGGTTCCCAAGTCTTTGACTATACCTTCTATGTGATGGACATTCGTCTAACCTATTCATGTTTGCTTGGACGCCTTTGGATTCATGGGGTAGGCGTTGTTACTTCTACTTTAAACCAAAATTTGAAGTATCCCGTGAAAGGAAAAATCATTACAGTTTGTGGAGAAGAAGAATACATGGTAAACCATTTGAACTCCTTCAAGTAAGTAAGATGGATGGTGAATTCGTCAAGACTCCTTGCCATACCTTTGAAGTTATTCCTCAGAAAATCCATGCTGTTAACGTTGCTCCTACTGTTCCTAATGATACCAGGATTCCACCTAGAATGGATTCTCTGAAAGATGCTAAGACTGTGGTAGAAGAAGGTGGTGGTACTATTTAGGGCCAAGTTCCCAATATTCCTTAAATTCCGACAAATTTGGTTTGGGTTTCACCTTAGAGGTTCAAAGGGATATCAGTCGTGCTCGTTCTAATTCTGGGAGACTGCCATTCCGGATCAACGACAATGGAGTTCACAAAAATCAAGTCAACACTGTGGAAGATGCTGATAGCGATTGTGACATAGACAGTTGGATTTTCCATACTACCGGTAATGGGATTGACAATTGGAAGGCTGAAGACTTTATACCAATCTCCTTTAGTTAGGAGTAAATGCTATTTTCTGTTTTCTCGCTTTAATGTTTTGGTTATGTAGTTTGAACAATAACTTTAAGCCTCGTGCCTTATGTAACACCCCAATTTTTAGAAGTTATTTATTTAATAAATTATTAGGAGTATTTATGAATAATTAATGTTTTATATGATTATATGTGTGATGTGCTGGTATGAAGTCATGCGTCGACTCATGCAGGTTCAAGACTCAGTATGCGTCAACTCATTGGGTCGACCTGAGCATACTCGAAGAAGACACAGTACCATGCATCGACTCAAAGGGGGTATGCGTCGACTCAAACAATCTAACTTTTGACAGATTTTTCTAAAGGCCGTAACTTGAGTTTCCGGACTCCGTTTGAGGTGTCGTTTGAAGCATTGGATAGCTAACGCAAAGAACCATATTTATAAGGAGTAAAATGAAGAATAAGAAGGATAATTCTAATACCCAAGTTATGATAGAATTAGTTTCCCCGTGTTGTATCGCTATGATGTTTTGTGGTAATGAAGTATGATGATGATATGAAGATCTAATGATAATGCTTGGTTCATAATGATGATATGTTGTTAATATGATAATTTTTTTTATATGATGATATGATGATGATGCTTTGCTTATATGAGAACATATGATGAGGTTTATATGATGATGTTGGTGAATACATGAATGATGACGCATATAACTAGTTGTGGTCGTTTATATTGTTGTTGTGCATCATGCATTCATTGGACAACTTTGGTCCTCTTGATGATTTAGTACGTTGGTCCAGTGATTTGGTATCAATCCCATTGTGTGGATTTAGGGTGTCTATGATTTGCTCCGATTCCAAGTGGGAATCGATCCTATGATTTGGGTCTTTGGAGGGTGATGGCCCAGTGTCCATCAAATGAATTGGTACCACATGCATGAGTCTATGTCCTTGCACTACATATTATGTTGCATTGCATGGTTCTTAAAGTGATGAGGTTATATTGTGTTGTTGAATTTGTATGATTGTTGAGGTACTTGGAATATAACAATGCTGAGTTTATGTTGTGATACTTTTGGTTTATTCTGCTATGTCTATTACTTATATCTTATATAATGATTGGGATGAACTCACCCTTTCTGCTTGAATGTTACCTCTACGTGGGTAACGTGCAGGTAATCAGGAGTAGTCCTTAAAGGCTTAGAATAATAACTTTGAGCGTGTGTTTTATTTCCGTTGATTCTAGAAGGTATTGCTCTGATATGTAACATCGGGGACAGGAATGCTTTGTTTTGAAAACTATTTTGTTCTTGTTTTGTTATGACATTTAAATTGTTTCCATGGAGTTTAAATGATGTTGAATTATGAAACATGAATCATGGGGAACTATGAAGTGTTTTAATGAACTTCTTTGAACTATGATTCCGCTGCAAGTATGTGAAACCTTGATAATTGATATGTACATGAATAATTTTGAAAACTCGTGTTACGGAGTAAGACTAGCACGTATGATTGTTTCACGAATAAAATGTGATGCCCTTTTGTTATATTACTCTGATATTATTTTAAATAATTATGAATATTCTGTGGGGTTTAGAAGGGTGTTACATTAGTGGTATCAGAGTGGTTAGGTCCGTCCGACCAGGTTGTCTAATGTTGTTTGTTCCTTAGTATGCGACATGTGTGTGAAACACTATCAGTACTTGCTTGTTTTTCTAACTGTTTGTCTGTAGAGCTTGGTTTGAAACAAGTGTGGGAGAAGCTTTTGCTTCTCTGAGATGTTTCAGGTGTGTGAGTTGGTGCAATATACTGCTAAATTGCAAGAGTGCAAGTGTTGTTGGAGCTATGTTGTTTCTCGAAACTGAAGAGAGTACAAATTCATGATTTCTCTCTGCCGGTCAAGTTGGGATTGTCTTTAAGGGAGAACGATCAGGTATTGTTAATGTCTGCTTCTCAAAGAATAGAGACCAATGTGATGGCTAGTGATATGCCAATGTTGTGTGATTCCTAAAGTTTTTCCTAAAGGTATTCGTGACTTGCCTCCAGAGCATGGATCTGAGTTTGGTGACAATAGAGAACTAATGTTTTTATCTTCTAAGCAAGTAGGATAACCCTTAGGATATGAGGCTTAGAGGTTTGCATGTTTGTGACAATAATTGAATGAGGTCGTGTGTAGATTACCGACAATTGAGTAAGTTAATGGGTGAGATTAATTATCCACTTCAAAGGATTGACGATTTGATGGACCAACTGTTAGGCGAGTATGTCTACAGTATAATCAAATTGAGAAGGGTTACCTTCAAATTCAAATGAAGGGTGAGGATAGCTATAGGACATATTTTAGAACTTGTGTAGGAATTGCGAATATTTGGATTAGTTTGTTGCGGTTTTTGTTGAGGACATTATGAGTTAATCTAAGTCAGAATAAGGGAATGTCGAATGTTATGAATTACAATATTGAAAGGGAAGAAACTTTATGCTAGGTTGTCAAGGTGTTGACAAAAAGCAAATGCAACTTGTTGTGTGGAGGCTTTGGTTCTACCAATCCTCTAATGAGTTCCAAATGCAAGCTTCAGGATGTTCATCCAACTAACCACTAATTATTTACTTGTTTACCTTATACTTTTTTTCTTTTTTATGCTTTATGTACTATTTACATTTATCATTTACATTTCATGCCATTTTCATCTTTGCTCATTTGAGCATTTACTTTCTTGCCATTTTTTACTTTTCTCACTTGAGCTTTTCTTTTCCTTTCTTAAGATACTTAATAATCAACATAAACCCTAAAAAATATTTAATGGTACTTGGACTATTTGGTTACTATCCTTGACATTATGGAGCATGGGTTTTGTACCCCAAAATTTTCCCTCCCATATTTCTCAAGACATGTCAAGAATAATCTCCAAGTGACTCAAGTTTAGCTCAAGAGTTGGACAGTCAAATCACCTCCTAAGGCAGTCAATTCAAAATTAGGGTTTTGTGTTGCATCAAGGTCCTTACATCCAAATGGCCTCAAATTCTCCCCAATGTCCTAATATGCTCTCAACTTCATCCATGTAAAATTTCAAGCCTTGTAGAGGAAGTTTGGTCAGTCAATTGTTCAAGAGGCCCAAAAATCGACTGTGCTAGGGCAAAAATCAAATGTCACCTACAAACAGTCAAACCTCAAGATTTTTTGCCAACATTCTCATTTTGAATGATAATTCATCATTTTATCAAGGGTTGATCATGATTCATCAAGGATTTCTCAAGATTCATCAAGATTCAAAAGTTGCTAAATTAGGGTTTTGTAGGAAAAGTCAACTCAACTTTGACCAAGCATAACTTTCTCATACTTTATGAGCAATGACCCATCCAAATATCATTTTGAAGAGGATGCAATTTCCTACAATCCATATTCAGACCCCAAGATCAAGAAATGCACTCACAAGAAGTTACAAATTTGGACAGTATAGGTCATTTTTGAAAGTCAACAAAAACACCTTTTTTTCCAAAGCTTATAACTTGAGCATGTAATATCAAATTGAGATGAGACCAAAAGGGTTGGTTAGAGGAAATCTCAAGGTTTCTAAACAGTCCAAGAACACTTCCAAAAGTTCAAAATTAAAGAAGTTATACATTGTTGAACTTGGGCATTTTTCCAAAATAGCCAAAAGTCAACTATCCCCAAAACATCAAATTATGTCAAATGGGCCCACTTTTTTCCACTTGATTTGATCTTGTCACACCACACACGTGTCCTATCTTCAATTTCATGACGAATTATTAATTTTTCTATTTTATTTTATTTTATTTTTATTGATTTATTTCATTTTTAATCAATTTAAATCAAAATAAAATCTCAATATTAATAACTTGTGATCTTTTTGATTGATACAGCTTTTAATTAACATCATGAACACAATCAAATTCGTGCCAAGCCATATCATGCACAAAATCTTGGATTTGGAAAGAATTTGAAGGCCTTTAATGGAGGAATCATATCATATCCAAAGTCATCAATTCACAAGGATTCAAGGCCCAATTTTAAACCTAATTGCTTCTAATATACTCACACAACATAGAGCATACAAGAACACGACCTGAAAGCTGCCCAAATCACAAAACCAAACTTGAAAAAAAGCTTGAAAAGCTTGAATTTGAAATCGATATTAGAGGCCAATTCAATCCAAAATCTCAATGTGGTTCAATTGCCAGGAGTCCACTGAAGCTATTGGAATCAAAATCAAGCCTTGAAACGTCACCAAACTCATTGTAAGTCATCCTGAACATAGCCCTGTACACGAAATTACAACCTCTTATTCTTGCATCCTTTTGTCAAAATCTTTGCATAATCATGTTAATCGGCCTATTTAGAACGTTTCTGCAATATTTCATTTCATTTTTGTAGCCTGTAACGTAACACCCGAACCTAGGGTTTCCATTCCTTGTTTTTAGGCGTTTGCTATGCAGGAAAAATTGGGACAAATAATTGGTATAGGGATGCTCAGGAAGGAGAGACGAAGCGAACCATGGCTTTGGATTGCATTTCTATAGCCTAGGGTTAATTTTAGGACGAACCTAGGAATTTAGCTGCGGATAAAATCCGTAGGTAATTATCCAGGTTTTACAACGAAGAAGACGACCATGTGTCTTCTCCCTATTGGTTGATTTAGATCTCGTGCTATTTTCTTTTTATTTTCCAAGCATTTGTTTTGTTTTCCAATATAATGATTGCCATTTGTTATACTAACAAAAGCAACAAGGTGGCGTGGTGGTTAGTGCGTTTGTTCAAAGTCCAATGGGACCTGGGTTCGAATCCCAGGTGTGATCGGTGGAAATAGAACTGACTATTTTTAAGTTGGTTTCACGAAATGTCGCGGTAAGCAAGAGTCGCCACCGTCTTTTATGTTCTCCAACATGGAAAGGACAAAAGCACAGCAAAATTCCTTATGAGAATGTTTCTCGGTTCGGGAGGTAGATTTATAGAAAGGGAAGGTGTTAGCACCCTTTCTATCTGTGGTTATCCACGGGCTCTTAGGTACTTGCTCTTATGTTTTCAAAAATGTTTGCTTTTCAAATGTGAGTGGGTTTGAAAAAAGTTTCATTGAAAGATTTCTGAATAACTCTTGTATCAGTCCTCAAGAGTGTTTGAAAAATTGTTTTGAAAGCTTTTTGAAAAGTGTCGGTGTGAAAAGATTTTGATTTGTTTTTTAGAGCAAGTATCCATGAGTCATCTACCTACCCTAAGGAATTAGGCTGTGTAAAAGTCCCTAAGGTAGTGCCATCCCACCATTGAGAGGTAGGTAGCACCACCGTTGGAGGTGTTCCGGTCAATTCGATTGTAGGGACAGTGTGGTCACCGAAGCAACAGTTAGGACACTTTAGAAGCTACCCTTATGTCCTTGATCCTTTTTTAATCCGAGGCAACCGTTTTCGAGGCAACTGTTCCGAGGCAACTGTTTCGAGGCAACTGTTTCGAGGCAACTGTTTCGAGGCAACTGGATCATGGAAATAAGGACCGCTAAAACATCCTATACTTGACGACCACGTTTCGAAGGCAACAAGTGAGGCGTACCCTAGAAGTGGTGTGTGTATTTGTGTGTTGTATTCAGTTAATGTTTGTCTTGTTAATTAGTGAGCTACGAGTTGTTTTTATTTACATACATTCTTTCATGCAAGTTAACAGTTACGGGGTGCGGAAAGTAAATTGCGGAAACGTAAATCCTACGCTATTACAAGGCGCGGGTCTATACATCGCCAAAAATTACAAAGACCCGTTTTTTTGGTAAATAAGTACGGAAAGTAAATAAAAACAGTAAAAAGTCCTAGTTACTATTACATGTCCGGAGCAATTACATAATAATAAACTGTGCGTGAATAAAAATTAAATCGGAAAGTGCTAAGGGTGTTGACCCTTTTAAGAAAAGGAATTTATTTTTTTGGTCTTTTTGGTAATTAAATGAAATTAAAAACTAATTAATGACTAATTGATTATTTTAATTAAAAGAAAATATTTTTTTTGTTTTTTTTATGTTTTTATGAAATAAAATAAAAATGAAAGAAACAAAATTAAAAGTTAATCCTAAATCTAAGTTATTTTAATTATTTAAGAAAAGGAATTACAATTGCCTAATTAAACTATTTTGGTTAATATTTATTTACAAAATAAAATAATAATAATGATAATAATGTTAATTCTATTTTTTGGTTTTTTTATGAAAATGTGCTAATTAAGTTAATTGTTAATAATAAAAATAATTAAAGGGTTAGCAATTAAAAATAAGAGAAAATGACAAAACAAAAAATAAAAAGAAGTAAAACCAAGGGGGGTGTGGGCCAAATAGGAGGTTTATTGAAGCAATCCAAGCCCGCTGAAATCTAAGCCACGTTTGACTTTCATGGTTTCCTGCAGCGTGCTTGACTCCAGACCATGGTGTGCTACACTTTTTGTCCTTTGGATCTGCGTTGATGACATATGGCAGCGCTGGGAAGTGGGACTTATGATGCACCTCATATTGGAATCTGCACAGGAAGACGTTGAAGAAAATAATATGGAAATTATAAGGGACCTTGGAAGAACTTACAGCACGGTATGAGCCTCAGGACTTGGCAAAGGTTGCTTTAGCCACGTGCTTGTTTTGATCTGAAGATGCTCGCAACTATGTTTTAGAACTCTCACTTTTTGAATAATTTTTGGTTTTGCTCTTGGCCGTTTCTGCACACACTCTTTTTTTTGAATGAGGTTGGGAAGGCTTGTATATATAGTAATGTAAAGTGTATCAATAAGAATAATGGTCATTAAGCTTATGCAATTATGTTCTTGATTTCCTCCATAACCAACATTGAACCATTTGCCATATTTGTGAAAATTTGAATTTCCTTGCTTGGAATAGGCCTTGCACGAATTTGGAAGGTATTTCAAGGTGTATCAAAGCTAATCAACACAAAATATATCCCTCCATTAATTTCTTTGATTTTTATTTGAATTTTAAAGATTTAAAATGAATTAAATCAAATAAAATTAAATAAAAATGGAAAAATTAATTTTAAATCTTGAAATAAATTGTGGGACACGTGGGAAGCATGGCCAAGCTGAATCAAGTGGAAAAAGTGAGCCCCTTTTGTCAAAAATGAAATTTCAAGGATAATTGACTTTGGCCATTTCACAAACATTTCCCAACTTCTCCAATGCATATCTTGCTCAATTTTGAAGCTATGAACCTGTTCTTGGACATTTTGGAAAGGTCTTGAAGTCTTCTAACCAATGTCTTTGGTCCCATGTCATTTTGATTTACCAATCTCAAGTTATGGTCTTTGACTTACAGTCCCTTTTTGTTGACTTTTGAGAATGACCTATAATGTTGAAATTGATAACTTTTTGTGAGAGAATTTCTTGGACTTGGAATGTGAAGATGAGTTGTAGGAAATATCATCCCCTTCAAAATGAGCATTGGATGGGATTTTTCTGATGAACCATGAAAAAGTTATGCCTTGGTCAAGTTACAGTTGACTTTTCAACTGTCCAAAAATGGAAACTTTTGCATCTTGATGATTTTTGAGCCATGCTTGTGGAATCATGATCAAGAATTGATCAAATGATGATTGTGGCTTCAAAATGAGATGTTGACCAAAATTTTTGACTTTTGACTGCCAAATGACCATTTTGCCCCTACAGTTGACTGTTGAGCAAATGGGACTTTTGACTGTGCAACTTGACCTTTGTGAGCCTTGAAACTTGACATGTAGGTGCTTGAAAATATATATGAGCATATGGGACTTGATTGAGCCCTTGAAAACCTCAGCTTCCTTGCAAGAACCAAAACCCTAATTTTGCCTGCCTTAGGAGGATGGTTGACTGTGTAGCCCTTGAATAGATTTTGAAGATTATGGGAGGGCAAATTTTGGGGTACAACAGTTGCCCTTGTTCAATCTTCTTATACCTGAGGATGTAGATTGGCGTGCGTGCCTTTCGTGATCCGAAGGTGGAAGATGATTGAACACTAGAGTGCCCAGAAATTTGCACTCACATAGTAGAGTGTGATGGCGGGAATGGGCTTACAGATGCCATTTGGAGAGATTATGGATAGGAGGATGGGCTTATAGATGCCATCTGGAGGTGACAGGACCTTGTCGGGAATGGGCTTATAGATGCCATTTGGAAAGATGGTGGATAGATGAATCTGAATAAGAAATAGAATAGCTTCTGTGTCTAGAGCATATCTAGTTTGTGCCTGATTGCTGACGTCTGAATAAATGGTAGAATGACCGCCGTATCTGAGGTATATCCATACTGCATGAGTAACAGAATGTCATCCGAATCTGGATTGTATCTGGACTGAACAATAGAAGAGCATCCGGGATGGAGCATCTCTAAGTTGTCTTTTAGAAGTTTGAATCTGAATAAGCAATAGAACGGCGTCCAGATCTGGAGCATCTCTAGGCTATATCTGAAAGGGAATCTGAATAAGTATCAGAACGTCACCATGCTTGGGTCACATCTGAACTATCTCTAGAAGGAGTCTTGAATAAGCAAAAGAACAGCATCCATATCTGGAGCATTTCCAAGCTATCTCTGAAAGGAAATCTGGAATAAGTATCAGAACATTGCCATGCCTGGGTCACATCTGAACTATATCTAGAAGGAGTCTTGAATAAGCAAAAGAGCAGCATCCATATCTGGAGCATTTCCAAGCTATCTCTGAAAGGAAATCTGGAATAAGTATCATAACGTCGCCATGCCTGGGTCACATCTGAACTATATCTAGAAGGAGTCTTGAATAAGCAAAAGGACAGCATCCATATCTGGAGCATTTCCAAGCTATCTCTGAAAGGAAATCTGGAATAAGTATCAGAACGTCGCCATGCCTGGGTCACATCTGAACTATCTCTAGAAGGAGTCTTGAATAAGAAAAAGAACAGCATCCATATCTGGAGCATTTTCAAGCTATCTCTGAAAAGAAATCTGGAATGAGTATCAGAACGTCGCCATGCCTGGGTCACATCTGAACTATATCTAGAATGAGTTTTGAATAAGAAAAAGAACAGCATCCATATCTAGAGCATTTCCAAGCTATCTCTGAAAAGAAATCTGGAATGAGTATCAGAACGTCGCCATGCCTGGGTCACATCTGAACTATATCTAGAAGGAGTCTTGAATAAGCAAAAGAACAGCATCCATATCTAGAGCATTTCTAAGCTATCTCTGAAAGGAAATCTGGAATAAGTATCAGAACATCGCCATGCCTGGGTCACATCTGAACTATATCTAGAAGGAGTCTTGAATAAGCAAAATAATAGCATCCATATCTGGAGCATTTCTAAGCTATCTTTGAAAGGAAATCTGGAATAAGTATCAGAACGTCGTCATGCCTGGTCACATCTGAACTATATCTAGAAGGAATCTCTGAATAAACAATAGAATAGCATCCGTTGTTGGAGCATCTCTAAGTTATCTCTGAAAAGAAACCCTGAATAAGCAACAGAATAGCGTCCATCTGGAGCATATCTGAACTATTTCTGAACAAGTAACTCTGAACAAGCAACAGAATAGCATCCATCTGGAGCATATCTGAACTATTTCTGAACAAGTAACTCTGAACAAGCAATAGAATAGCGTCTATCTCTGGAGCATTTCTAGCTATCTCTTTAATCTCTTTAATGTAGATATTCCCTGGCTAGATACAGGTATCGAATCCATAATCAATCGCTCACAGATATGCCCTGGCTAGATGCAGGTATCGAATCTGGAATTGCAACAGTTGATAGTAATCGTCTTTGGATTGACCTTTTTCTTGAAAAAGGCAAAACATCAGTTGTGCAATGCATGATGTCATGATGTTCTCAGGGAGAAATGAGATTGTGTGATATGATGCGTATGTGCATGCATTGTGTATGTAAGCAAGATGTATGAAAAGTGATATGTTTATGAATGTATTTTCGTCTAGGAAAATAAATCCTTGACGAATGCCGGGAAATTGAATCCTGGGCTGATGTTGGGGAGTGAAGTTCTTCATTTCCGCCGGGGATGATGATTGCAAGCATAAACCGGTAGGAGAAGATGATTCTGTTGAGGAATAAACTTGGCGAAGGGATTACTCTGCGGGGAATACTCTGTGGGAAGAGACACTTTGTTGAGGTTTGATAGTAACTCCGCTGGGGATACCATTGATAAGCTCTGTTGGAAGATTTGATGAACTCCGCTGGGGGTAGGAAGACTTCGCCGGGGACGATCTTTCCGTGGCAATTGGCTGAGGATAACCCAGTTATATCCTGGTGGGGAAAATAACCTTTGAATAAAGTCCGGGAGACGTGTTTGTGCTCTGCAGGTGATAAGCTTCCAGAATCTACTGGGGATAAGCTTCCTACTGGGGAGATGGTTCAACTCTCCTGGGGAGACTTTTTGAACCGTACTGGGGAATGGCTCCACTGAAGTGTCTGGTATTCCGCCGGGGAACAATCTTAGATCAAGATTGCCAGGGATTCTTGTTAGGAATGTCTGTATACTCCATTGGGGAATGTTGGGATCTTCTGGGGATACCCAACTTCCTCAAGGCTAACGGTAGACTAACTCTACTTGGGGAGAGCGTTACTGACTTGCTGGAGAATACTGTGCCTTTTCAGGGCTGATGGGAGACCAACTCTGCTCAGGGAGTATTGTTGAAATCTGGTCTTACTCTGTGGGGAGTTGAGGTAACTTGGTTACATTCTTCAGCCGAACCTACCTTGGTACCTTGGTTGACAGAGCAACTAGATCGTTTGGACAACTCATTATTGTCCTTGTTTCTGATGTGGGAGAGGAAGATACCTTGTGGAGTGTTGGACAACTGTCGATTCGACAAATCTTCTTCTGGTAGGAAAGTGACGAGGTGACGGGACATAGTCATACGCTTTAATCCCTGACTTTTTCCTGGACCGCCCTTTCGGGTTTTCAGTCCACCGGGATACCCATTTTTGCCCAAGCCGCCTTTTCAGGTTTTCGACTTGCCGGGTGTACATATTTTTTCATTTCATCCCTTGTTTTTGCCCGAACCCTTTTGGTTCGTCGGGAAGCCCTTATTTTTGCCTAGGTGTGTCAACCTAGCGGGCCTTTGATTATGCGTAGTATTTTTTGACTATGTCCACGCCCTCAAGATGTAGGGAGGTGCCCCTGTTGTTGTGTTTGCCATGTGACCAGAAGATCTTTGATCGTACCTGGTTTGTCACTGGAATCCATGTCCAATGCCCCAGTTGATTCAAGTGGAGATCTTCCCCGGGCTATTTGTCATTTGAGAGATTCTCCGAATCTTGACTTGACTACCCCAGATGCTAGACCATGATCATGCCGTGCCCCTTGATTGGAGGTGATTTTGTTCATTAGATATTCATCGTGCGAATTTCTCTGCTGTTCGAACAAATAGTCATATGCAAACAGTGTTATATCAAGAATGCAAAGCTTATGTCTGTCTTGAAGTTTTTGAAAATGTATTTTTTCAGTAAAATAAGCAAATTTTGTAAAATGTGATGTCAACTCAAGATTTTACAGCGAGCCTTAAGGAGTCAGGATACCTTTGGTAACATTATGCTTTCGAACTAACCCATGCTTCAGCTAGGACTTTTAAGGGTTATAACGTGGCCTGGTTCACGGTTTAAGAAACAAAGGATAAAGGCTCAAAGTTTATTTGTCCCCACCCATTCTTCGTGATGTTCTTCAATCCTAAACTCAGTTAATCGTGCTTTAGACCTTGTTTAAGTCTTTGCTTTGACATCTCAGTGATGGTTCGGATGTTGACAGCTTATTTTGACTAGGCAGTCATTTCTTTTTTTATCGAGGGTTTGTAGGACCTCTTTCTTTTTTGATTTCGTTATCCCTGTATTTTGCCTGAACTGTTTCTTTTGTGATTACAGTCAGCGGGATGCCCCAGTTTTCGTAAGTCTCCTTCATAGGTTTTAACTTATTGGGCTTTTATTTCTGAGATATAATGACTGCCTATCCTTATGATTATAGGAACCATCACTGTCTTTTGTTTCGGAAGGGCTCCTTTGATGCTGTTCATTATGAATTTGGATCAGCTGATAGAACTACCCTGCCCCAGGTTATGATTAAGGGTTTTAATTTTTGACAAGAAAAACTCCGACTTCTTTGGCTCAAAGGGGTTGACGAGGGATTATCTTCCTTATAACTCCAGTGTTTAGGATTTGAAACAATGCCTGTACCTCATCAGCAGGGTCTGTTCAAAAGCATACTGTAAAGGTCGTGGTATCGTTTTCGTCATCCTCCCTCAAGAGGCTTAGAATTATTAACCGAGAGTTGGACATCACAAAAAATATGAAAGCAATTTGAATATAATGAAAATAATTGGATTAATTCAAAAACAGACATATGTGATGCATTGATAAAGTAATAAAGTTTGCTATAACAATAATTGTTTGAACAATCAAAAGAAAATTACAACTTGAAAAATCTAATGAACAAAAGTCTTCTAATTTGAACTAGTCACTTCAAGTGATGAATCTTGCAGGGATAGTTGAAGAACTCAGCCTGGCCATCTTGGGTGAATTCCACTGCTCCTTCATCAATCAGATCCTGGATCTTGTTCCTCAAGCTCCAACAGTCGTCAGTGTCATGTCTAGGACTGTCAGAATGGTAGGCACACCTTTCATCAGGATTGTACTTCAGGGAGGTTATGTTGAGATTCTTAGGAGGATCTTTTAAAGCAATCAGCTTGACCTCCAACAAGTGTCTTAGTATCAGTGATGATGGTATACCAGTCTCCAAGAAATGTCTTCCAAACGTATTTCGCTTACGCCGATTACCCTGTTGACGCTAGTGAGGTTGATGCTGGGCTTGTGACCCCGAAGCAAACTGAGGAGCTTTTCCCTTGTCTTCTTGCCCCACAGGTGGTTGAATGATGGCTTGCTCTTCAACCTTAGATGTTTGCCCCAGTTGGTTATCCCGAAGCAGTTGGTTGACGAGAACCCTGAGCTCTCCTTGTCTTTGAGATAAGTCTTGGATAAGAGCCATTTGCCCCAGCATCTGGGTTCTCATTACATCCACATCAGCTTGAAGATGTTTCAGCCGTTCGTCCTTGTCGTCTTCGGGACTCTTCCTGACCAAATTCCCCATGAGGAGTGTTCTCAGCTCTTCCTGCCCCATGGATATATTTAGGAGGATTTCCCTGAACTGAGTCTCTTGAGTACGGAGATCCTGGCTGTTTTGTTGGGAAGCCATTGCTGAAATAAACAGCGAAGAAGGTAAGTGACCTGTACAAAGGGTACCTGTAATGCAATGATATGTATGTATGCATGCAATGTTTTCAAGGATCTCGTGGGGTAAACAAGAAAAGTTGTTAGGATTTGAATTTCGTAGCTTGATTGAAGGAACTTCATGTTGTTGAGAGTCCTTCTTCAAGAGTCAAGGCTCACCATATCTAGTGGGTCATAGCCCCTGACTCAAGTCATTAACCTTGGCTAGAGGAAAATAAATCCCCTTTACCCCTTGTTGGACATTTGATTCATCATGACCTGCATCACAAAACCCTTGAGGTCCTTGAAATGGATTAGTCCTTATGTAGGATGCATGCAATGGTATGATGTTATGCTATGCATGGAGTGATGTAAGTAGGCCCTGTAATGAGTCCTAATTAAGGACTGTAAACAAAACCTGCAAGGAACCCGTGTTGTTAGATAACAAGTATGCAAGTAGTTTAAGTATGAAGGCACACAAGTCACAGAAGATCCCTTAGAGTTTAGGCCAGCATGAAGTTTGGGGTACTACCCTCTTGAAGCTGGTGGTTAAGACCTGTCCTATCAAAAGTAACCGGGTTCTAGAGGATCCCAATATCACTGACTACCCTCAATCGGTCATAACTCCAGTGTCGCAATCTTTTCTTGCGGCCAGAACCATCGCGATAGTTTAGCCTCAATGGGTGTAGCATACTGCTACTGTTCTATGGCCAAGTTGGGTCACATTAGGGTTCTAAGGTCAGTTGGTGCTTAATGACTCCTCAGAAGACCCATATTCTCCTCGTTGCAACACAAGGGATATCGGTACAGACCAAGGTGCCACACCAACGTAGCCACTGCTTCACCCGTGTCGGTCTACGCCGGACAGGTCCCTCGCAGCTTATTCTACCTAAAAGGGTATCCCCAGATCCGAGTTAGGATCTATGAAACTCCGATGCAAAGCCCACAAATATAAAGCAATCAAAGTAAAGCAATTGAAAACATAAGTATGATCTAATCCTAAGGTACACCTCACTTTTATAATCCCCAGCAGAGTCGCCAGTTCTGTGATCGGTGGATTTAGAACTGACTATTTTTAAGCTGGTTTCGCGAAATGTCGCGGTAAGCAAGAGTCGCCACCGTCTTTTATGTTCTCCAACATGGAAAGGACAAAAGCACAGCAAAATTCCTTATGAGAATGTTTCTCGGTTCGGGAGGTAGATTTATAGAAAGGGAAGGTGTTAGCACCCTTTCTATCTGTGGTTATCCACGGGCTCTTAGTTACTTGCTCTTATGTTTTCAAAAATGTTTGCTTTTCAAATGTGAGTGGGTTTGAAAAAAGTTTCATTGAAAGATTTCTGAATAACTCTTGTATCAGTCCTTAAGAGTGTTTGAAAAATTGTTTTGAAAGCTTTTTGAAAAGTGTCGGTGTGAAAAGATTTTGATTTGTTTTTTAGAGCAAGTATCCATGAGTCATCTACCTACCCTAAGGAATTAGGCTGTGTAAAAGTCCCTAAGGTAGTGTCATCCCACCATTGAGAGGTAGGTAGCACCACCGTTGGAGGTGTTCGGGTCAATTCGATTGTAGGGAGAGTGTGGTCACCGAAGCAACAGTTAGGACACTTTAGAAGCTACCCTTATGTCCTTGATCCTTTTTTAATCTGAGGCAACCATTTTCGAGGCAACTGTTTCGAGGCAACTGTTTCGAGGCAACTGTTTCGAGGCAACTGGATCATGGACATAAGGACCGCTAAAACATCCTATACTTGACGACCACGTTTCGAAGGCAACAAGTGAGGCGTACCCTAGAAGTGGTGTGTGTATTTGTGTGTTGTATTCAGTTAATGTTTGTCTTGTTAATTAGTGAGCTACAAGTTGTTTTTATTTACATACATTCTTTCATGCAAGTTAACAGTTACGGGGTGCGGAAAGTAAATTGCGGAAACGTAAATCCTACGCTATTACAAGGCACGGGTCTATACATCGCCAAAAATTACAAAGACCTGTTTTTTTGGTAAATAAGTACGGAAAGTAAATAAAAACAGTAAAAAGTCCTAGTTACTATTACATGTCCGGAGCAATTACATAATAATAAACTGTGCGCGAATAAAAATTAAATCGGAAAGGGCTAAGGGTGTTGACCCTTTTAAGAAAAGAAATTGATTTTTTTGGTCTTTTTGGTAATTAAATGAAATTAAAAACTAATTAATGACTAATTGATTATTTTAATTAAAAGAAAATATTTTTTTGTTTTTTTTTATGTTTTTATGAAATAAAATAAAAATGAAAGAAACAAAATTAAAAGTTAATCCTAAATTTAAGTTATTTTAATTATTTAAGAAAAGGAATTACAATTGCCTAATTAAACTATTTTGGTTAATATTTATTTACAAAATAAAATAATAATAATGATAATAATGTTAATTCTATTTTTTGGTTTTTTTATGAAAATGTACTAATTAAGTTAATTGTTAATAATAAAAATAATTAAAGGGTTAGCAATTAAAAATAAGAGAAAATGACAAAACAAAAAATAAAAAGATGTAAAACCAAGGGGGGTGTGAGCCAAATAGGAGGTTTATTGAAGCAATCCAAGCCCGCTGAAATCTAAGCCACGTTTGACTTTCATGGTTGCCTGCAGCGTGCTTGACTCCAGACCATGGTGTGCTACACTTTTTGTCCTTTGGATCTGCGTTGATGACATATGGCAGCGCTAGGAAGTGGGACTTATGATGCACCTCATATTGGAATCTGCACAGGAAAACGTTGAAGAAAATAATATGGAAATTATAAGGGACCTGGGAAGAACTTACAGCGCGGTATGAGCCTCAGGACTTGGCAAAGGTTGCTTTAGCCACGTTCTTGTTTTGATCTGAAGATGCTCGCAACTATGTTTTAGAACTCTCACTTTTTGAATAATTTTTGGTTTTGCTCTTGGCCGTTTCTGCACACACTCTTTTTTTTTAATGAGGTTGGGAAGGCTTGTATATATAGTAATGTAAAGTGTATCAATAAGAATAATGGTCATTAAGCTTATGCAATTATGTTCTTGATTTCCTCCATAACCAACATTGAACCATTTGCCATATTTGTGAAAATTTGAATTTTCTTGCTTGGAATAGGCCTTGCACGAATTTGGAAGGTATTTCAAGGTGTATCAAAGCTAATCAACACAAAATATATCCCTCCATTAATTTCTTTGATTTTTATTTGAATTTTAAAGATTTAAAATGAATTAAATCAAATAAAAATGGAAAAATTAATTTTAAATCTTGAAATAAATTGTGGGACACGTGGGAAGCATGGCCAAGCTGAATCAAGTGGAAAAAGTGGGCCCCTTTTGTCAAAAATGAAATTTCAAGGATAATTGACTTTGGCCATTTCACAAACATTTCCCAACTTCTCCAATGCATATCTTGCTCAATTTTGAAGCTATGAACCTGTACTTGGACATTTTGGAAAGGTCTTGAAGTCCTCTAACCAATGTCTTTGGTCCCATGTCATTTTGATTTACCAATCTCAAGTTATGGTCTTTGACTTAAAGTCCCTTTTTGTTGACTTTTGAGAATGACCTATAATGTTGAAATTGATAACTTTTTGTAAGAGCATTTCTTGGACTTGGAATGTGAAGATGAGTTGTAGGAAATATCATCCCCTTCGAAATGAGCATTGGATGGGATTTTTCTGATGAACCATGAAAAAGTTATGCCTTGGTCAAGTTACAGTTGACTTTTCAGCTGTCCAAAAATGGAAACTTTTGCATCTTGATGATTTTTGAGCCATGCTTGTGGAATCATGATCAAGAATTGATCAAATGATGATTGTGGCTTCAAAATGAGATGTTGACCAAAATTTTTGACTTTTGACTGCCAAATAACCATTTTGCCCCTACAGTTGACTGTTGAGCAAATGGGACTTTTGACTGTGCAACTTGACCTTTGTGAGCCTTGAAACTTGACATGTAGGTGCTTGACAATGTATATGAGCATATGGGACTTGATTGAGCCCTTGAAAACCTCAGCTTCCTTGCAAGAACCAAAACCCTAATTTTGCCTGCCTTAGGAGGATGGTTGACTGTGTAGCCCTTGAATAGATTTTGAAGATTATGGGAGGGCAAATTTTGGGGTACAACACCAGGTCCCCCAATATATTTGTTTGCATTTTTCTTACAGTTGTTCCAGCGTGCTTCATCAATTATGGCCTACCATGGACCTCTAGATCACAAGCGCCAGATGGCCGGTAGGCCAAATCCAATGGCCCAGACTGAATGCTCATCATACTCCCCAATCAATGCATATGCGTGGAATGGTAAAAGTCAATGAAGGCCAATGTTAATGGGCTTGAACAATTGCTGAATCCACCTCCAGATTTGGGACAGCACCCCCCCATTGGGTTATCTCTTTTCTTTTTTATATTTCTTTTATTTAAATTGTTTTTATTATTTATATTGTTAATTAACCAATTAATTTTCCTCATAAAAATCAGAATAACACAAATTTTTTTTTTTTATTTATTAAAATTAATTTCACCATTTTATTTTTGTAAATAAATTAATTTAATTGATTTAGTTTTAATTAGGAAATAACATTAACAATTTTGCAATAAATTAAAATCAATGTAGAATATTAGGTTTTAACAATTTTAATCAATTTTATTTTATTTCCTTAAATATAAAAAACCAAAAATATTTTCATTAATTAATTAATTTAATTATTAACATAACAAAAACATGCTTTCTTTCAAAAAAGGGTCAAAACCCTAAAAAATGCGCCGATTTAATTTCTCACATGCGTATCGTTTTATCCAATATTGTAATTGCTTCTGGTATGTAATAGCTGTCAATTAGGACTTTAATTATTTACCGATTTATTTACTTTCTGCAATTTAAATTAAAGGGTTGTTTTTGGCGATGTAAATACCCGATGCCTTGTAATAGTTTAGATTTAATTTCCGCAATTTAATTTCTGCAAATTATTAATTGTTAGATGTTTGATAAATAGGGAATGCATGACAAGATCAACTCTTTAACCTAAAATCAACGCAGTTCACCAATGACATGTACAAAGATAAATTAACCGAAACAACACACTCGCACATGCGCACTCTTAGGGTACACCTCACTTGGTTGCCTTCGAACGTGGTCATTGAGTATAGGAAGTTTTAGAGGTCTCCCTCTTGTCCAAAGATCATAGTTGCCTCGAAACGGTTGCCTCGGAAAAATGATCTAAGACATTAGGGTTACCCCTAAGGCGTCCTAACATTGCGTTAGTGACCACACGTCCCTTAATCGAATTGACCCTTAAAACTCAAACGACGATGTTACCTACTCATCAATAGTGGGCTAGCATTGTCTAAAGGACATTTGTACAGATTAATTTCTTTTTCGAGTGGGTAGATGGTTCTTAAGTACTTGCTCCTTTTAAAACAAAACAAAACTTTTCGAACTTACACTCCTTTCAAACAAAGATTTTTTTTAAACCCACAAACACAAAGAAAAGCAAATTTTGAAAACACTTTGAGCAAGTACCTAAGAGCCCGTGGATAACCACGGATAGAAAGGGTGCTAATACCTTCCCTTTCTATAATCTACCTCCCGAACCCGAGAAACATCTCGAAAAAGGAATTTTTCTGTGCTTTTTTCCTTTCCTTGTTGGATAAAATAAAAGAAGGTGGCGACTCTTGCTTACCGCGACATTTTGCAAAAACAAACGCAAAGCGCGAACCAGCATTCCAAAAATAGTCAGTTCTCTTCCCACCGATCACATAACTGGAGACTCTGCTGGGGAATTATCTTATAAGTGAGGTGTACCTTAGGATTAGATCATTGTGTTTTCAATTGTATGCTTTGTATGATTTATATTTGTGGGCTTGTATCGGAGTTCTATAGATCCTAACCCAGATCTGGGGATACCCTTTAGGTAAGCAGCAATAAAATGTGAAGGAACTGTCTGGCGTAGACTGACACGGTTGAAGCAGTAGCTACGTTGGTGTGGCACTTTAGTCTGTATCAATATCCCTTGTGTTGGAACGAGGAGAATATGGGTCTTCTAAGGGGTCATTAAGCACCAACTGACCTTAAAACCTTAAATTGACCAACTTGGCCATAGAACAGTAGCAGTATGCTACACTCATTGAGACTAAACTCTCGCGATGATTCCGGCCGCAAGAAAAGGTTGCTAAACTAGAATTATGACCGATTGAGGGTAGTCAGTGATATTGAGATCCTCTAGAACCCGGTTACTATTTTTAGGACAGGTTTAAACCAACTGAACTGAAAGAGGGTAGTGCCTAAGCTCCTTGCCAGCCTAAACTTAAGGCTATATGTGTGACTTGTGTGCCTTCAAACTTGAACTACTTGCACATTTTTGTTATATGACAACATGAGTTCCTTGCAGGTTTTGTTTACAGTCCTTATCCAATAATTTGGGATTTATTGCAGGGTTTACTTACATCACCTCACACTTTTTCTTAAACGCATAACATACACATCATAACATCATGCCTTAACATTTCCTTAACCATTTCAAGGATCTCAAGGGTCTGTGATGCAGGTTATGGTAAATCAAACGTCAAGCAAGGGGCAAAGAGGGTTTATTTTCCTCTAGCCAAGGTTCTCTAGAGATCAAAACACGATAACTGGAGTCACGGGCTAGGACCCACTCGATATGGTGAGCTTGACTCTTGAAGAAGGACTCTTAACAACATGAAGTTTCTTCAATCAAAGCTGTAAAATTCAAATTCTAACAAGTTTCTTGTTTACCCCGAGAGATTCTTGAAAACATGCATCCACATAACATGCATCCACATCATGACAGGTTTTCCCTTTCAGGTTTCCTTATTCTCCTACTGTTTATTTCCGTAGAAATGGCCCTAGAGAGAACTGTCGAAGATATCCAAGCTCAAAACGCTCAACTTCAAGAAATGTTCTTGAACCTATCCCAGGGGCAGGAAGAAATAAAAGCTCTCCTCACAAGGGGCTTAGTCTTAGGGAATCCAGGCGGAATCAGGAATGATCAGTTGGAAGGGCTACAAATTGAGTTGGCAACAATGAAGATCCAGATGATGGGACAGCTGGTGGGCCAGATGGCTCTCATTCAAGACCTGGCTCAAAGACAAGAAGAGCTCAGGGTCCTCGTCAACAAATTACTTCAAAATAACCAAGTGGTGCAAACAACTAGGGTTGAAGATCAAGTCATCATTCAACCTCCTTTGAGACAAGAAGACAAGGGAAAATCTCCCCAGCTTGCTTCAGGGTCACAAGCCCAGCAACAACCTCGCCAGTGCCAACGGGGTAATCGGCGTAAGCAAAATACATCTGGAAGACATTTCTCTGAGACTGATATACCATCATCTCTAATATTGAAATGCTTGTTGGAGGTCAATCTGATTCCTTTAAAGGATCCTCTCCAGAATCCCAATACCTCTGCTCCTGGCTATCACCCCGACGCATTTTGTGTATACCACTCCTATAGTCCTGGACATGACACCGATGACTGTTGGGTTTTGAAAAACAAGATCCAAGACTTGATTGACAGAAGAGTGCTGGAATTCATGCCAGATGGCGAGATGAAAATCTTCCGCTGAGGGTTCTCCACCTGAAATGACTAGTTCGAACTAAGAGACTTTTGTTCATTAGAATTTTCAATTTGTAATTTTCTTTTGATTGTTCGAACATTTATTCATGTCAAACTTTATTACTTTATCAATGCATTGCATATGCCTGTTTTGAATCAATCCATTCGTATTCACTATATTCAGATTGCTTTAATTTTTTGTGATGATCAACTCTCAAAAAAAAAATCTAAGCCTTTAGAGGGAGGATGACGAAAATGATATCAAAATCTCTACAGTATGCTTTTGAAAAGACCCCGCTGACGAGGTACAGGCATTGTTTCAAATCCTAAACAGTGGAGTTATAAGGAAGATAATCCCTAGTCAACCCCTTTGAGCCAAAGAAGTTGGAGTTTTTCTTTTCACAAATTAAAACCCTTAATCACAACCTGGGGCAGGTTAGTTTCTCAGTTAATTCAGGTGCACAATGAATGGCTTTGAAGACGACTTTTCAAAATAAAAGACAGTGATGGTTCCCTATAATCGTCAAGATAGGCAGTCGTTTTCTCTCGAAATAAAAAGCCCATTAAGTCAAAACCTATGAAGGAGACTTACAAAACTGGGGCATCCCGCTGACTGTAATCACAAAAGAAACAATTCAGGCAAAAGACAGGGATAATAAAATAAAAAAGAAAGAGATCCTACAAACTCTCAACAAAATGACTGCCTGTTCAAAATAAACTGTCAGTATTCGAACCATCACTGGTATATCAGAACAAAGACTCAAACAAGATCTAAATGCACGATTAGCTGAGTTTAGGATCGAAGAACATCACGAAGAGTGGGTGGGTACAAATAAATTTTGAGCCTTTATCCTTTGTTTCTTAAACCGTGAACCAGGCCACGTTATAACCCTCAAAAGTCCTAGCTGAAGCATGGGTTAGTTCGAAAGCATACTGTTACAAAGGTATCCTGACTCCTGTAGGGCTTGTTGTACATCCTGAGTTGACATCACATTTTACAAAATTTGCCTGTGTTACTGAAAAATGCATTTTCAAAAACTTCAAGACAGACATAAGCTTTGCATTCTTAAAATAACATTGTTTGCATATGACTATTTGTTCAAACAACAGAGAAATTTGCACGACGAATATCCAGTGAACAAAAACCTTCTCAGCAAAAAGGGTCACCTCAATTGGAAAAAAACACTTCCAATCAAGGGGCATGGCATGATCATTGTCCATCATCTGGGGCAGTCAAGTCAAGATTCAAAGAATCTCTCAAAGATGCCAGGGGAAAATCTCCATCTGAGTCACTTGGGGCATTAGACATGAATTCTAGCAGCGAATCTTGCATGATCAAACGAATATCTTATGGTAGTATGGAAACACAACACTACCGACAATGACTCCTCCCTACATCCTGAGAGCGTGGACATAGTCAAAAAGTACTACGCATAATCAAAGACCCTCTAAGGTTGATTGGCCTAGGAAAAAATAAGGGCTTCCCGGTGAACCGAAAGGGTTCGGGCAAAAATTAGGGATAAAGAATGAAAAATATGTACACCCGGCAAGTCGAAAACCTGAAAAGGCATCTTGGGCAAAAAAAAGGGTATCCCGGTGGACTGAAAACCCGAAAGGGCGGTCCAGGAAAAAATTAGGGATCAAAGCGTACGACTATGTCTCGTCATCTCGTCACTTGCCTACCAGAAGAAGACTTGTCATTTTGATCGAAAGATACCAAGCACCTCATAGGTGGGGATAATACTCGGTCCACAGGGCCTCCGCAGGCACCTTCTTTCATAGAAACAGGGGCAATAAGAATTGTCTGAACTGTACAATTGCTCTGTCCCTCAGGTACGATGGTAATTTCAGATGAAGAATATGGCTAAGATACCTTCACTCCCCGCAGAGTAAGACAGTAATGGTAGCTCTCCCCGCTGAGACTTGCAACTCTGAACAAATCAACAATGCTCTCCCCAAGCAGAGTTGGTCTACCATCAGCCCTAAAAAGGGTTGGTATCCCCAGAAGGTCTTAATATTTCTCAGCGGAGTATAAGAGTATCCTCGACAATCTTAATGTTCCTCAGCGGAGTATAAGAATGTTCCCCGACAGAATACAAGATACCTCAGTGGAGTCAATTTTCCCAACACGGTTTGAAAAAGCTTCCCCAAGGGAGTTAAATCATCATCCCCAGTAGACTCTGGAAGTTTACCCCCAGCGGAGTACAATAAATCTCCCAACAGAACTCAGAGGATTATCCCCACAAAAGTCTAACAGGGTTATCCCCAACAAGATTGCAACTGAAAGATCATCCCCAACGAAGTTCTTTCCTTTCACAAGCAGGACTTCAATCCTCAACATATTCAATATCACCAGTAACGGTAATCCATCCCCAGCGGAGTTTATCATTGAAATCCCCAGCGGAGCTTATCAACGGAATCCCCAGCAGAGTTTATCGTTAAAATCCTCAGCAGAGCATCTCTTCCCCACAGAGTAATTCCCCACAAAGTAATTCCCCACAGAGTATTCTCTTCATCAGTTTATTCCCCGACGGAGTTCTCTTCTCCTACAGGATTATTCCCGCAACCATATTCGTTCATTATCCCCAGTGGAAACGAAGAATTCAACTCTACTCTCCAGCAGCTCCGCGATTTATTTTCCCCAACTAAAACATTACATTTCCATACATCATGATACATGCATATACGCATCATACGAATACAATCTCTTTTATTTTGAGAACATCATTGCCTGATCCATATCATGCATTGCATATGACTGACCTTTACCTTTCAGGAAAGATACAGTTAAAGTTCTCAGCTACGTCGAAGACCTGACCGATTCTTAAATCTCAATTGAATTATCCTCGGTTGAATTTCAGATAAGGTTCTCAATCTCGACAATTTTCCTCCGTCATAGTGTGGACGAGTTCTCTAATTTCAACGGTATACTACGTTGAAGACCAGACAATTCCTAGATCTTGATGAAGATGTTTCCCTACGTCATACTGTGGACGAGTGCTATAACCTCAACGGTATACTATGTTGAGCACTAGTCAGTTCCTAGATCTTGATGCTTTCCTTCATCATGGTGTGGACGAGTTCTCTAATTTCAACGGTATACTTCGTTGAAGACCAGACAGTTCCTAGATATTGATGAAGATGTTTCCCTACATCATAGTATGGACGAGTGCTATAACTTCAACGGTATACTACGTTGAGCACTAGTCAGTTCCTAGATCTTGATGCTTTCCTCCGTCATAGTGTGGACGAGTTCTCTAATTTCAACGGTATACTACGTTGAAGACCAGACAGTTCCTAGATCTTGATGAAGATGTTTCCCTACGTCATAGTGTGGACGATTGTTATAACCTCAACGGTATACTATGTTGAGCACTAGTCAGTTCCTAGATCTTGATGCTTTCCTTCGTCATAGTGTGGACGAGTTCTCTAATTTCAACGGTATACTACGTTGAAGACCAGGCAGTTCCTAGATCTTGATGAAGATGTTTCCCTACGTCATAGTGTGGACGAGTGCTATAACCTCAACGGTATACTACATTGAGCACTAGTCAGTTCCTAGATCTTGATGCTTTCCTCCGTCATAGTGTGGACGAGTTCTCTAATTTCAACGGTATACTACGTTGAAGACCAGACAGTTCCTAGATCTTGATGAAGATGTTTCCCTACTTCATAGTGTGGACGAGTGCTATAACCTCAACGGTATATTACGTTGAGCACTAGTCAATTCCTAGATCTTGATGCTTTCCTCCGTCATAGTGTGGACGCGTTCTCTAATTTCAATGGTATACTACGTTGAAGACCAGACAGTTCCTAGATCTTGATGAAGATGTTTCCCTACGTCATAGTGTGGACAAGTGCTATAACCTCAACGGTATACTACGTTGAATACTAGTCAGTTCCTAGATCTTGATGTTTTCCTCCGTCAAAGTGTGGACGAGTTCTACAATCTCAACGGTATACTACGTTGAAGACTAGACAGTTCCTAGATCTTGATGAAGATGTTTCCCCCCAATTGAATTATGGACAGGTTCTTAAGACTCAGCCGATGCATTCTCTCAGTTGAAGTACAGGCAAGTTCCTAAATCTCAACAAAAGTTAGGCTTCCCCAGCGGAATCTTCTACAACAACAGGTATGTAAGTTCTCGCTAAGGAATCTCTTATGCGATCGACACTCCTGCAGATGGCATCTGTAAGCCCATCCTCCTACCAACAATCTCCAAATGGCATCTGTAAGCCCATTCCCGACATCACAATGCTGATACTACACCATGCGAGTGCAAATTTCTGGGCACTCTAGTGTTTAATTATCTTCCACCTTCAGATCATGAAAGGCTCGAAAGCCAATCTATATCCTCAGGTTTAAGAAAATTGAACAGGGGAAATTGTTGTACCACAAAATTTTCCCTCCCATATTTCTCAAGACATGTCAAGAATAATCTCCAAGTGACTCAAGTTTAGCTCAAGAGTTGGACAGTCAAATCACCTCCTAAGGCAGTCAATTCAAAATTAGGGTTTTGTGTTGCATCAAGGTCCTTACATACAAATGGCCTCAAATTCTCCCCAATGTCCTAATATGCTCTCAAGTTCATCCATGTAAAATTTCAAGCCTTGCAGAGGAAGTTTGGCCAGTCAATTGCTCAAGAGGCCCTAAAATCGACTGTGCTAGGGCAAAAGTCAACTGTGACCTACAAACAGTCAAACCTCAAGATTTTTTGCCAACATTCTCATTTTGAAGGATAATTAATCATTTTATAAAGGTTTGATCATGATTCATCAAGGATTTCTCAAGATTCATCAAGATTCAAAAGTTGCTATATTAGGGTTTTGCAGGAAAAGTCAACTCAACTTTGACCAAGCATAACTTTCTCATACTTTATGAGAAATGACCCATCCAAAGCTCATTTTGAAGAGGATGCAATTTCCTACAATCCATATACACACCCCAAGATCAAGAAATGCACGCACAAGAAGTTACAAATTTGGACAGTATAGGTCATTTTTGAAAGTCAACAAAAACACCTTTTTTGCCAAAGATTATAACTTGAGCATGTAATATAAAAATGAGATGAGACCAAAAGGGTTGGTTAGAGGACATGTCAAGTTTTCTAAAAAGTCCAAGAACACTTCCAAAAGTTCAAAATTGAAGAAGTTATGCATTGTTGAATTTGGGCATTTTTCCAAAATAGCCAAAAGTCAACTATCCCCAAAACTTCAAATTCTGTCAAATGGGCCCACTTTTTCCCACTTGATTTGATCTTGTCACACCACACACGTGTCCTATCTTCAATTTCATGACCAATTATTAATTTTTCTATTTTATTTGATTTTTATTGATTTAATTCATTTTTAATCAATTTAAATCAAAATAAAATCTCAATATTAATAACTTGTGATCTTTTTGATTGATACAGCTTTCAATTAACATCATGAAAACAATCAAATTCGTGCCAAGCCATATCATGCACAAAATATTGGATTTGGAAAGGATTTGAAGGCCTTTAATGGAGGAATCCTATCATATCCAAAGTCATCAATTCACAAGGATTCAAGTCCCAATTTTTAACCTAATTGCTTCTAATATACTCACACAACATAGAGCATACAAGAACACGACCTGAAAGCTGCCCAAATCACAAAACCAAACTTGAAAAAAAGCTTGAAAAGCTTGAATTTGAAATCGATATTAGAGGCCAATTCAATCCAAAATCTCAACCTGGTTCAATTTCCAAGAGTCCACTGAAGCTATTGGAATCAAAACCAAGCCTTGAAACGTCACCAAACTCACTGTAAGTCATCCTGAACATAGCCCTGTACACGAAATTACAACCTCTTATTCTTGCATCCTTTTGTCAAAATCTTTGCATAATCATGTTAATCGGCCTATTTAGAATGTTTCTGCAATATTTGATTTCATTTTTGTAGCCTGTAGCCTAACACCCGAACCAAGGGTTTCCATTCCTTGTTTTTAGGCGTTTGTTATGCAGGAAAAATTGGGACAAATAATTGGTATAGGGATGCTCAGGAAGGAGATACGAAGCGAACCATGGCTTTGGATTTCATTTCTATAGCCTAGGGTTAATTTTAGGACGAACCTAGGAATTTAGCTGCGGATAAAATCCGCAGGTAAATATCCAGGTTTTTCAACGAAGAAGACGACCATGTATCTTCTCCCTATTGGTTGATTTAAATCTCGCGCTATTTTCTTTTCATTTTCCAGGCATTTGTTTTATTTTCCAATATAATGATTGCCATCTGTTATATTAACAAAAGCAACAAGGTGGCGTGGTGGTTAGTGCGTTTGTTCAAAGTCCAATGGGACCTGGGTTCGAATCCCAGGTACCCCAATATATTTGTTTGCATTTTTCTTACAGTTGTTCCAGCGTGCTTCATCAATTATGGCCTACCACGGACCTCCAGATCCCAAGCGCCAGATGGCCTGCAGGCCAAATCCAATGGTCCAGACTGAATGCTCACCATACTCCCCAGTCAATGCATATGCGTGGAATGGTAAAAGTCAACGAAGGCCAATGTTAATGGGCTTGAGCAATTGCTGAATCCACCTCCATATTTGGGCCAGCACCCCCCCATTGGGTTATCTCTTTTCTTTTTTATATTTCTTTTATTTAAATTGTTTTTATTATTTATATTGTTAATTAACCAATTAATTTTCCTCATAAAAATCAGAAAAACACAAAAAAAAAATATTTTTTATTTATTAAAATTAATTTCACCATTTTATTTTTGTAAATAAATTAATTTAATTGATTTAGTTTTAATTAAGAAATAACATTAACAATTTTGCAATAAATTAAAATCAATGTAGAATATTAGGTTTTAACAATTTTAATCAATTTTATTTTATTTCCTTAAATATAAAAAACCAAAAATATTTTCATTAATTAATTAATTTAATTATTAACATAACAAAAACATGCTTTCTTTCAAAAAAGGGTCAAAACCCTAAAAAATGCGCCGATTTAATTTCTCGCACGTATATCGTTTTATCCAATATTCTAATTGCTTCCGGTATGTAATAGTTGTTAATTAGGACTTTAATTATTTACCGCTTTATTTACTTTCCGCAATTTAAATTAAAGGGTTGTTTTTGGCGATGTAAATACCCGACGCCTTGTAATAGTTTAGATTTAATTTCCGCAATTTAATTTCTGCAAATTATTAATTGTTAGATGTTTGATAAATAGGGAATGCATGACAAGATCAACTCTTTAACCTAAAATCAACGTAGTTCACCGATGACATGTACAAAGATAAATTAACCGAAACAACACACTCGCACATGCGCACTCTTAGGGTACACCTCACTTGGTTTCCTTCGAACGTGGTCATTGAGTATAGGAAGTTTTAGAGGTCGCCCTCTTGTCCAAAGATCATAGTTGCCTCGAAACGGTTGCCTCGGAAAAATGATCTAAGACATTAGGGTTACCGCTAAGGCGTCCTAACATTGCTTTAGTGACCATACGTCCCATAATCGAATTGACCCTTAAAACTCCAACGACGATGTTACCTACTCATCAATAGTGGGCTAGCATTGTCTAAAGGACATTTGTACAGATTGATTTCTTTTTCGAGTGGGTAGATGGTTCTTAAGTACTTGCTCCTTTTAAAACAAAACAAAACTTTTCGCACTTACACTCCTTTCAAACAAAGATTTTTTTTAAACCCACAAACACAAAGAAAAGCAAATTTTGAAAACACTTTGAGAAAGTACCTAAGAGCCCGTGGATAACCACAGATAGAAAGGGTGCTAATACCTTCCCTTTCTATAATCTACCTCCCGAACCCGAGAAACATCTCGAAAAAGGAATTTTTTGTGCTTTTTTCCTTTCCTTGTTGGATAAAATAAAAGACGGTGGAGACTCTTGCTTACCGTGACATTTTGCGAAAACAAATGCAAAGCGCGAACTAGCATTCCAAAAACAGTCAGTTCTCTTCCCACCGATCACAATGGGACTTTTCTTGGTCTTAGGATTAGAAACCTTGACCTATCTTGGAGACCTTGTGATCTTATCTGACTATTTTGTCTGGAGTTCTTGTGGTTTACCTCAAGACATTGGGTTGCTTGTTTGTTTTTGTGTGCAGGTTTTTGTGATTACACCCTTTGTTTGTAATCTGGAATTCACCTGTATACAGCCGTTACTCTGCCCAATTTTTTGTGAAGACTTAATACACTTGAAGTTTGGTTATCTCAAGAGGTCTAGTATTTTTTTTGCTTGATTGGTTTCAATCCAAGGAATGAGAATTCTATCTTGGCTCATAATTTCAAGTTTTGGCTTCTTGTTGGTTAGATGGTTCTTATCCCTAGCTTTTATCTTATGCTTTAGGATAGTCTCTTCTTCTCTTCCCATCTTCTTTAATTTCAAAAATCTTCTTCCCCCTTTTGAAAACTCTTCTTGTTTTTGAATTTGAACCACTTTCATAATAAACTTGGACTTATGTCCATGCATCTTCAAAAAAATTTATAAATAAACTCAAATCAACTTAATAATACCTTGACATTTTTGTGAGAAGACTAAAAGTCGATCAATCTAATTTCAAACCATTTTGTCACTTTGACTTTTTTATCTTTAAATTTTTCTCAAAAAAGGATGAACTCTTGTCAATCCTTGTAGTGATGCAAACAACTATACTTCTACAATATATACTGAAGAGAGATATTTTCCACTTGGATGTTGAGAGAGGCATTGTTGATTTTGAAATCCAAGCCATATCCTCCACTTTGAGATGATGCAAATTCTCCTTTCTCATGATTGTGGGTAGTAGGTATGTTTTCCACACGGACAATGACAATGATGTTTTATCTCTTAAAATTAACCAACGCATTTGTGTTTTAAAATTTTAAAAGAGGAACTACGTGTACCCTGATCCCCTATTGCACGAAAAGGTGGTACATAGGTACTAAAGGTTCGCAACCGCGGCGGGTGAAAAATTATAAAATAAACATATTTCTTTTCTCACCTCCACCATCCTTTTTTATACAACATTTTTCATAGCCAAAATATACAGATTTTTACAAAGAGGCTCATGCATAGTACCATAGATGTTTAGGGTGCTAATACCTTCCCTTTGCATAACCAACCCCCTTACCTTGAATCTTTCCCCATCTTTTTGGGTTATTCACTCTTTTACCATTCCTTTGGAAACAATAAAGCACGGTGGCGATTTTGATTTTGAGTTATATAAATTCTAGTCAATCCAATGGCTTAGTTTTGAATATTTCTACTGCTACACTATCCTACACATGACTTAGAATTGGCGGCTGTGGTGTTTGTGCTAAAAATTTGGAGACATTATCTTTTTGGCTCTAAATTTGAAGTGTTCAATGATCATAAGAGTTTAAAATACTTATTTGATCAGAAGGAGTTAAACATGAGGCATAGAAGATGGCTCGAATTGTTGAAGGATTATGATTTTGATTTGAGTTACCATCCTGGTAAAGAAAATGTAGTAGTTGATGCTTTGAGTAGGAAATCTTTGCATATGTTAATGCTTATGGTTCGAGAGTTAGAGATGATCGAACTGTTTAGAGATATGAGCTTGGTATGAGAAGGGACATCCAACAGTGTGAAGATGAGAATGTTGAAAATGACTAGTGGGATTCTTGAAGAGATCCGAGAAGGTTAGAAGTCTGATTTGAGTTTGGTGGATCGACTAATGTTGATTAACCAAGGAAACAAAGGTGAATTCCGAGTGGATGTGAATGGTGTGGTGAGACTTGGTGATAGAGTATGTGTTCCTGATATTCTAGAACTTAAGAAGAGCATTCTTGAGGAAGGGCATCAAAGCGATTTGAGTATTCATCCAGGTTCTACGAAAATGTATCAGGATTTAAAGAAAATGTTTTGGTGGCCAGGTATGAAGAAAGAAATTGCTAAGTTTGTGTATGCTTTCTTGACTTGCCAGAAGTCGAAGATTGAACATCAGAAGCCTACAGGTCTTATGCAACCTTTGAGTATTCCAGGGTGGAAATGGGACAATGTTTCTATGGATTTCGTGTCGGGGTTACCGAAGACTTTTAGAGGTGATGATTCAATTTGGGTAATAGTGGATAGGTTAACTAAGTCGGCTCATTTCTTGTCGATGAAGATCAATCATCCTATAGAAAAGCTGGCTAAGATGTATGTTGATGAGATTGTAAAGTTGCATGGGATACCTTCGAGTATCATGTTGGATAGAGACCTGAGGTTTACATCAAAATTATGGACAAGTTAGCAGAATGCTTTCGGTACCAAGTTAAAGTTGAATTCCATATATCATCCACAGACGAATGGTCAAACAGAGAGGACTATCCAGTCTTTGGAGGATTTGCTGAGGGCTTGTGTGCTAGAACAAGAAGGATCTTGGGATAGTCACTTGCCATTGATTGATAGCAATCGTCAAAGATTACTCTGTATAACCCTCCAGAGGCAGTCTAACACGGACTCATCCTGAAACAACCCTACACAGGCTCTTTCTAATACATTTTCAGGTAATGGTTAATTCCCTTATCTCCAGCAAGTTACTGTGAAGCCTGGATTTCAACCAGAAAATATCAAACTTTCATCTCTCCAGAGATAATTCTTTAGCAGAGCCTTGGACAACTGAAGTTCCTAAACTCTATTCCCCACAGAGTTTCCTCAAACGGAAGAACAACAGAAACCCACATTCCTCAGCGGAGTCCTCCTCAGACAGTAGGAACAGGAATCCCCACAAGAGGGACCATTTATGAAATCAGCATCAAATTTGGATGGAATCTTTAAGCCCATCTCTGGAAACCCCCAGTCATATTCTCTAAATGGCATCTTTAAGCCCATTCCCTACACAATCAGCCGACACATCATCAAGTGCAAATTTTTGGGCACTCTAGTGTTCAATCAACTTCCACCTTCAGATCACAAAAGGCAAACAAGCCAATATACATCTACAAGTTCAAGAAGATTGAACAGGGACAGCTGTTGTACCCCAAAATTTTCCCTCTCATGTTTCCCAAAGGTTTCCTCTTGCATGGGTAGTTACAAACACTTTCCTAAAGAAAATGAAATTTTTGAATGTTAGCAAAGTGTCTTTTGATTGGAAGTTCAACAATGTCCTTCGATTGGTATCTAAACGTGTCCTTCGATTGGCATAACAACAAGCTTCGACTGGGATCCTAAAACCCTTCGACCAAGCATTAGCCCACAAGCTTCGATTGGGCGCTGAATCTCCTTAGATCAAGCTTAATTCACAAAGATTCCTCGTGCTTGCCTTGGTCTCACAAGGCAAAGACCCATCAGCTTGCCTTTGATCTACAAGGAAAAAGTCCCATTTCACTGGTCTTCAATTCACAAGACAAAGGGATGCTTCAGACATTCCTTCAATTCACAAGGAAAAGGCCCCCTCTATAGCTTGCCTTCAGCACACAAGGCCAAGACTCCTTCATATTTTCCTTCAATCCACCAGGAAAAAAGCTTCCTTCGACCCACAAGGCATTGGCTGCCTTTGTGCCAGCTTCGACTGGGCAATGGTCCCCTTTGAAACAGTTTTCCACACTTCGACACCCATGATAGTCCCTTCGAAGGTGCATTCATGTAGTCCCCTCGAAGAAGCATTCACTGGTCCATTCAAAAGACACATGACTATTGAAAACAAGTTTTCTTTGTGATGAGTCTTGGTCCAAGATGCTTGCTGGCTAAAATCTTGTACGCTTCCAAGCCTAAACCCGTTGCACAAGCACATTCCTGCCAAAGGAAACTTCGACTGACCAGAATAAATTCTTTCGATTGGGCTAGTTGAGTAGTGTCGGAGAAATTGAAGAGATTGAACTTAGGGGATGATAGAAGAAGCCCTGGTGAAGGAAACTCTGAACAGATTCGAATCCAGAGTCATCAAAAAGTACAAATGCTCTGACGAAGAGAATTTTGGGCAATTCGAATTGATGCATATATTGACTTAATTAAAGAAACTATGATAAGGGAAAAATCTGAATTCAGAGTCATCAATGATCTGAGCAATTCAAATTTATGTGGATGGACTCCATCGAAGGAGCTGAATCAGAGTCATTCGAAGGAGGCAAGCAGAGTCATTCGAAGGAGGGCATTCGAAAGTCAAATGTGTCCAGGTTCATTCAAGATTTCAAAATGGAAAGAATTATCTAAATATGACCAACTTTCAATGTGTTGGATTCTTTTCTCATGGCCTTCAAAGCCTAGTAAAAGGTTGTCCCTTGCCATTTCCATGCACCCTCACATCCCTATAAATACAGGCCTAAAGGGGACGGGAAAAAAATACCGCATATGTACGCACACACATTGGAGACATAAGCCCAGGAACCATACACATATATTGCCTTACACGCATACACAGCCTAAGAGAAGCACACCAACAACTCCAGTCCATACACAACTTCCAGTTCCAAGCAAGGTAAGTCCTTTTGAGCTAGCATCTTTTCGTTTCAGCATAACATGTAAATATCCTTTTACTTACTTTTCGTTCCAGAATAATATGTAGATAGCCTCTTATTTATGTTCTTTGTTTTTTACCTCTTGGTTTGTTTTCTTTTCTTGTCCGTATATATATTGGAACTAACCTGTACAAATTCAAATGAAAGACAAAAAGAGTGTGAATGAAGGATATATACTCATGCTGCTCTACAGGTCCATGTTACTTCATACTCTAAATCGAAATAAGTAGAGAAGGTTTCAATCCATGGTGGCTCATACCCACTTCCAAGCTCATTCGAAAGAAGTAGAGAAGGTTGCCTATACCACTCCTAAACTCAGTCGAAAGAGGCAGGAAAAGGTGCAAATTGAAGCTTGCTCATGTCAACTCTCAAGCTCAGTCGAAAGAAGGAACAAGAAAGGTGAATCAAAGGAGTCTGTTGCATGAATCGAAGAACTCATTTTTCCTCTTTATTTTGTTCTTTGTTTTACATTTTTTTCTTGTCTTTCGATTTGGTTATAATAACGTAGGCCCCTTACTTTCTGCATTTTTTACTACTTTTCATATTAACTGCTAGATGCATGATTATTAGGATTGTATGGCAAAGACTAAAATCAAAATGCTAGATAACCTAATAACAAGAGATAAATGAACTGAATTGAATCATTGCACATATACACCTCTAGGGTACTCCCACTTTGGTTGCCTTCGGAAAAACAGTCATGTCCCTCGAAACGGGGACGCTTTAGCAAAGACCCATAAATCAAAAGATCATAGTCCATCAATGACCCTACAGTTGCCTCTCGGTAAATGATCTAGTCCCTAAAAAATTTGCTAAAGCGTATCCACATGTTGCCTTTATGACTGTACGTCCCTTCGAATGTCCCTCATACATCCAACGATAGGGCTACCTACTCAAAAATAGTAGGATAACACTGTCTAAAGGAAAAGAGGAAAAGAACGACCTTTCTGAGTACAAGTAGATAGCTATTAGATGATTTCTCAAATAAAACAAACTTTTTACACTTACATGTTTCAAAAACAACTTTCAAAAACATTTGCTTTGTCAACACTTTTGAGGACTGATACAAGAATGATCACAAAGTGAATCGCCTCACTAAGGCATTTCAAAACATTTCTCAAACACACAAAGCACAGGGTACTTTTAAAATGATCTAAGCATCTAAGATCCCGTAGAAAACTACGGATGGAAAGGGTGTTAGCACCTTCCCTTTCCATAATCTACCCCCTTACCCAGAAAATTCTCGAAAAGGTATTTTTCTGTTCTTTTCACCCTTTCCTTAATTTGGATAAAAGAAAAGTCGGTGGCGACTCTTGCTTACCGCAACATTGGCAAATACAAATGCAAAACCAATATAATAGTCAGTTCTGCCACCGTATCACAGTAATACATTTAATGAGGAACCTGTGTCCACCAACACATGAGATAACGTAGTGCCCCTACACTCAATAGAGACATGCAGGGCCTTATTATGGTTCCTTCCTGCGGGAGTTAAATCAGCATCAGAAAAGCCTAGTCCATTATCAATTGTCAGGCTAGCAAAACAATTTTCAAACTAATCAACAGATATTTCCTGCGGTACATGAGCAGATTTCAGAAACTTTACCAAAGCCTGAGCATGGGCTTCAGAGCATAAGAACAGAGATAGCATAGATATTTTGGAGGGGGTCTACCCCAAATCTTCAACAATCTTATAGTCACTCTTTTAAATAATTTTTATCAATTCCTCCATCTCTTTCCTGGAGGTATCTTCAATAGTAACCTCTTTCGGTGCCTCAGTCTGGGCAGGTGCAATGATCTGTTCTTTTCCTCGAGTCTCAGTAGTTGATTCAGTAGTAGTAATATGAACTGGTGTAGTAACAACCTTTGGAGAGATCTCTGGAGAAAAAACACTTCCATTTCTGGTAATCTTATTAGTCCCAACAATATTGCCAACATTGGGATTAGTAACTTCAGTATTTTCATCTTCGACAACCAATGGTTCTTGCTTGACGCCATGGCAGTAGACATCGGCTACGTAATTCCAAGGGATAGCCTTGTCAGAGGAATATGGAATTGGCCCAAATGCGGTAATGATCAGAGGAGCAACCCTGGGCTCGACAATAACCTTCATAGGGCCCTTAGAAGTGATCCTTACATGATTACTAAAAACTGTAATCACAGACATGTCTTCAAGCTTCTGGCCTAGAGACATACTTCTACATAAGCTCTCAATAGAAGGAGTATTCTCAAATAGAATTACACGGTCATCCATTAAACCCTGAATACCTTCTTTTAAAAGTACACAAACATTGGATTGGGATGCACAATAGTAACAATTTTTAATGCAATCAGGAAATAAACTGACTTGTAACAGCTTTTTCTTAACAATCATCAGAGGATTAGTCAATTCACTCACAGCAGAAACATGAGAAACATCATAAATAACATTAACGCCTTTGTCATGATTAGGCATAGGTTCAATGATCACATTAGGAGTCTCAAGAGGATCAAATTCAATCTCCTTAGAGTCAATCATATCTTGAATTTTATTTTTTAACGCCCAACAGTTGTTAGTGTCATGTCCAGAACTATTGGAATGATAGGCCCACCTTGCATTGGGATTGTAACTAGTGAGAAGAATTATTGGAATTTTTGAGGAGGATCCTTCAATGTAATCAGCTCTTCCTTCAACATGTGTTGTAATGCTTGAGACAACGACATGTTGATTTTTGTGAACTGTCTCCTGGGTGCGACTTGCCTACACTGATTATTCTGTTGTTGAATTGGCGCAAGATTAGATATCAGAACTGCCCCCACAGATTGGTTGTGGTCACTCTTATTACGACCCTTCTATCCGTACACAATATTGGATTCTTTCTTACCATTGTATGACTTCTTTCTAGTATTCGAAGATGTAGCCACCTGAATTTTACCAATTCTGATTTCATTCTCAACACGTTCCCCTGTCAATATCAGTTCAGTGAAACCGGCTGAAGAACTTCCAAGTAGGTGATTATAGAAAGGACCTGTTAGCATAATCATGAACATATCAACCAATTCCCTATCAGCCAAAGGAGGTTGAAATTTGCCTGCAAGATCTCTCCATTTATGTGCGTACTCTTTAAATCCTTCCTCAGAACCCATAGACATACTTTGTAGTTGCATGCAGGTTGGTGCCAAATCAGAATTATACTGATATTGTCTATAGAAAGCTGCAGCTAAATCTTCCCAGGTATGGATATTGGTACCTTCAAGTTGATATACCATTTCAATTGTGTTCCAGACAGACTCTCTTGAAAGAAATGCAACCACAATTTCTTGTCAGCAGTGTATAGTTGAATTTTCCGAACATATAATCTCAAATGCAGCTTCGGGAAAGAAACACCATCATACTTAGAAAAGGTAGGATTTTTGAACTTAGGAGGAATGACAACTCCTAAGACTAAACCCAATTCTTCAAAGTTCAATCCATGCACCTTCTGAATCTCCATAGCTTTCAGGCGCTCTTCTAACAGCTTATACTTCTCTCCAGCATGGGGATATTGTTCATCCAAATAATCCTCTTCCTCTTCAGAAGAATTTTTGTTAGAAACATGATTTCTTTTTTCGGTTTTAACACTCTTAAAATATTCATCTCATTCGTCATCTTCGTCCAATGGGATATCAAGATCTTGAGCTTGCTTGACTGGACCTCTGAACTTTCCCCCCATGTTAAGGATGGTGATTGGTTTCTTTGTCTTCTTCTTCTTCTTCCCGTTGTCAACGAGCGCCTTCAGTTCTTCTTGCCCCTTGGCTAAGCTTAGGAACATCTCTTGAAACTGAGCATTATAAGCCTGGAGATCTTTAATTGTCTGTTCGAGAGCCATTTTTGCTGAAATAAACAACAAGAAGATGAGAAACCTGTCTTGGAAATCTGTTATGCAATGATATGTATGGCATGTAGATGCATATGCAATGTTTTCAAGGACCTCGTGGGATTTAAATTTGTTAATCAAAAGGGAACATAAACAAAGATTATTATTAGTAAGTTCAAATTATAAATGCCTCTTAGGCTTACAATGAAAAAAAAAGGGTTACAAGGAAACAAATTATGAACTCCTAAGACTCAAGTCTCCCATGGACGATTCCTCTTTGTGTTTACATATGCATTAAGGCTCTGCTCTTCGTGAAGTCGTTTTGTCATCTAGAACACTTTCTTATCACTAGAATAGAATTGAGTTTCAAATATTTCCCTTTCTTCTTTTAATTGAATCCAAGACTTCTGTAGCTCTTCAAGGTCAGTAGGCATATCTGGATGAAAAATGGTATATCTCCTTCAACAACAGGCTCCACAATTACTGGTAGGACAACAGGATATGGAATTATATGATTTGGAGCATGATATCACACCCATATGAGGTAGGGCCCCAAAGGGATGGAGTTATTCTGTTCCAAAGTCTTGCTATCAATCTTATTCACCATGCCATAAGCACGTATAAACTTTTGACGGTAACCTTGAGGATCATTCTCGTAATCGAATACAATACCCTGGATGAGCATATCATGATGATTGGCTCTTCGAGCATAACCAAATTGATGTAGAGCTAGAAAAAGGTTGTAAGTGATACGTCCCCTTATGCCAAGGAGTGTTACATTAGGGATTCCCTACAGCGGTCAATAATAGTGATGTCCTCCCGAGTTCGGTAACACCAATAGATATTTGAATGAGAGAGTGACATCATCCTTAGAGACCACCTCAAACCTTGTTCCTTCTTTATCACTGATCGGGGAAGGTGCGAAATAAACCACATGGATAGTAAAGGTATGCAACATATTAGAGTCCCTCGCTTTCTCATAGTACGAGTGTGAAGAGATTACAAAATATCTCCAAGCAAAGTAGACACAAGATTATGAGTAAGAAATATTTTGATGGTGTTCACATCTATGAGTTGGTCTGGATTAGGGAATTGTACCAAACCATAGATCAATAGAGCCAATATCTCCTCAAAATCATGGAAACTCATAGCATCTAGAAACAACTAAGCCTTCTCTATCAGAAATTTAGAAAAAAGACCTTTAACTCCACTTCTTGTTTCCCAATTAGATACAATGTTTGATCGCTTCAGATGTAAGGTTGCTGCAATAACTTCAGGTTTTGGAACTTTCTCTAAACCTGTGAAGGGTGTCTAATCAAGAATAGGTACTCCAAGTAGCTTAGAGAACTCTTCCATTATGGGTACCAACTGGTAATCTAGGAAAGTAAAATAGTGATGCTTAGGATTAAAGAACTGGAACAAAACACTCATCATGTCTTCTTCAAAACCTGAGGTAACCAAACTGAGCAGATAACCATGCCTCTTGGTGAATTGAGAGTTTTCAGGAACCTTTGAGACTAAATCCTTAATCTTATAAGGTACCCTTACAAAGTTGATTCATATAGAATTTATGTGAGCGGAGGCCATAACCTGCAACAAAGAACAAATATAAGTCCCTAGGTCCTTGAAATGGTTAGTGAAAATTTTATGTTATGATGATATGATATTATGATATTATGTTCATGTTAAATAAGTAGCAAACACAAACAAGTCATATAAGATCCTTAGTTTTAAAGGCTTGCATGAAGTCCATAGGTAAATACCCTTCCCCGCTGAAGTTAAGTTGGCTCAACCTATCCTAAAATAGTAACTGGGTTATAAGAATATCATATCACGGATCTTTCTCGCAGGCTTTATTTTAGCATGGCAATCGGCTTGCAACCAAAACATCTCGAAAGTCGAATATCAATGAGTGTATCCTCGAATATCAACCAACTTTGGACTGCACCAAAGTCGGCTATCTCACTACTTTCTAATGGCCAAGATGGGTCAATTAGGGTTTTAAAAGTAAGTCAGTGTTAACGACACCACGTGGAAGCCTAATGTTATCCTCAACTTACTAAAGGAACATTAGTACAAACCAAAGTGTCACACTAACTGTAGCTATCATGTTAACCATATCGGTCTATGTCGTACAGTCTTTATGATCTATTGTTACTTACCTAAGGAATCACTAGATCTGGGTGTAGGATCTTTCACACAAGCAATAATACCCAAGCACGAACCCTTAAAGTAAATTAGAAAAAACATACAATAAAAGCAAGTAAAAGTGATCTAACTCTTAAGGTAACCTATCTTTTAGACTTCTTCTATCTCCAGAAGAGTCGCCAGTTCTGTAATACAGTAGGAGAATTGACTTTTTTGTTTTATCGAAAATGTTGCGGTTAGAAAGAGTCGCCACCGACTTTTCTTTTATCCAACAATTAGGAAAGGTGAAAAGAATAGGAAATACCTTTGATAAATTTTGAGTTCGGGGGGTAAGTTATGAAAAGGGAAGGTGTTAGCACCCTTTTCATCTGTAATTATCTACAGGCTCTTAATTGCTTAACTCACTTTTAAAAACTTTATTTGTGTGTGTGTGTGTGTGTGATTTATTTGAAAATATTTTGAAATACCAATATAAGGCAGACTTTGTAATAATTCTTGTATTAGTCCTCAAGAATGTATACAAAGTGTTTTTGAAAATATTTGTTTGAACTTGTAGTGTGAAAATGTATTGGCATGTAAAATAAGGGCTAGTAAAATAAAAAACACAAATGCATGGGGTGGGAGTTCAACCCGCGCCCTAGAGGTCATAGGTGAGGGATTTGTCCATCAGACTATTGTCTTGTTTGCGTTTGGAGATGGCTACCAATCAATATATTATGAGCTTGCACGTGGATCCTGGAAAACAAAAGAAATTGACAAAAGCTGGGATCGAACCCACGCCCTTTTCAATACTATACAACGCCCTTACCAATTGTGCCTTTGTTGTTTCTTGTTATTCAATCACAAATAAATCATTATATAATAAAAAAGCGTTAAAAAATTGAATTTCAAACGCAAGTCAACTATGAGGCCCTGTAAATTTGAATCAACCAATGAACACGTGTCATGCCTAGGTTGAATAACCAGTGGACCGGAGAGACGCCGAAGCCCTAGCTCTGGTCATCTTCTCCGACGATCAAATTTCCAAAACCTGTGAAAATGGAAAAATCAAAAGGAAAAAAGGTTACAGTCCACCTAATTCGACCATTGCGAGTTCAATGGTGATCTTCTTTTTGGCTAATTCAACTTGTACAATGAGATACGATCAAAATAAAACAACACAGTGCAATAATGGTAACTGGGTATTCTGGCATCATGGGTCTCATATAAGGGATATAACCTGTGCTATTTTACCTCAGGAATACATTGAAACTGTTAGTTTGAAATAAAGCATTGTAAACATTAAAATACAAATTTCAAAATATATGCATGACTAGTGACGTTTTGAATGCATGTTTTAAATACATTTGATCATCAAGAATGTCTGGAAATTACCCTATAATACCTCAGGGATTGATTTGAGCAGTTATCTAGTCTTGAGGATGGCTGAAAACTGAAATTTGAATTTACTCCTTATCTTGCGAATTTTCAATCTCAAACCCTTGTTTCTTGAGTAGCCTCATGCATTTTTTTTGTCTGAAAATGTTATGTATTTATAGGAGAGAAGATTAGGTCAAATGGTGGACTTGGACATCTCATGAAATCATATCTTTAATTTTGTTTGAAATTAAGTTGAAATCTTCCAAAACCAATGAAGATTTGTTTCAAATATAGACCACACGATTTCTTCAGCTTCAACGTAGATTTTTTGGCCTCCAACATGATTAAAAACAAAAGCCACACGCCTTGGTTCAATATCTTGACAATTTATTTGATTTATTTTAAAGTGTGTGAATAAAATTAAAATAAATAAAATAAAAAATCAAGAAAATGCATGGATGGACTTAGAGGTCTTCTAACATGTTATAAACATGTTTAAACTTCAAAAGTTAGGCCCATTAGCCCAAAAATTCAAGTTTGCTCAATTTGAACTTCATGCATTTTCTCAAAATTGCTCAACTTGCATAAATCATAACTTTCTCAATTTTTATCATACGAAGATGATCTAGGACTTTTTGGAAACCTCAAGATGTTTCCTAAAAGTTTCATGTTGGACATTGTTTCATTTGAAGTCTCTAACTTGATGTAAATTGCTTTGACAAAGATGTCTTTTTGTAGACTTTCAAAATGACCTGTAATATTTTGGCTCATATCTCTCAAATGAAGCATTTTTTGGCCTTGAGCTTAGAGATACAAAGTTGTAGAGAATTGAATTTATGTCAAAATGAGCTTTGGTTGAGGATTTCTAATAAATTATGAAAAAGTTATGCTTGGTCAAAGTTCAGTTGACTTCTCCTAAAGAAATGGTCAAAAACCCTAATTTAGTAACTTTTGACTTTGGATGAATCTTAAGTTTTCTTGATGACTCATGATCAAACCTTGATCAAATGATGAATGTGACTAAAAAATGTTGATTTTGACCAAAAATCTTGAAGTTTGACTGTAAATTGGTCAAAGTTGACTTTTTGTCCAATATAGTTGATTTTCAATCATCTAACTAATTGACTGAGCAAATTTAAACTTGTGATATAAGGCTTGAAATTTTGTATGATGGTACCTTGAGACATATGAGAAACCATGAAGTCCATTTTAGGAATTAGAAACTCAATTTCCTTTGAGAGAGGAAAAACCCTAGTTGTAGGTCAATTGCTTAGGAGGGGTGCTTGTATGCTCAAACCTTGAGTATTCTTGAGCAATTGAGAACCCTAGGAGCATGAGCAGACCTATTAAAATAATTTGTCTTGAAAATAGGAGGGAAAATTTTGGGGTACAACAATATGTATATTTATTACTGATGGTGTTGTATGAAGCTTTCTTTACAAATCAATATTGGTGATTGATTATTTTATTTGGGTTTGGGTTGCTGCAGACATGTATGATTTGAATCTAGATTTATGATGAACATATATTGGGTTTTTATTTTAGAAATAGATTAAGATTAGTATTCACGTGAGTATCGGCTCTTAATGCATCTGTGTTGTTTAAGTTGTGTGTGGAATCGCCTCCGAGAGCAATACAATTGATATCTCACTTTGCGTTAGACATAACCTTTGTGTGAGTGATACGTGATGATGTTGACAAGTAGTTTAGGTTGATTGCAACTGAATAGTAAGTTTAAGTATTTAAAAGGTATGTGAAATTCAATCCCGAGAGTTCTATCATTTCTGTATAATGAATTCTTTTCATGTTCATAACTTTAATTCCCATATTTACCGTTTTAAACCCATTCAAAATTAAGCTCATAAACGTGAGACTTGCCGAACATAAATTTAATAACGACTAATACATGAGAAGACGATAAGATAAAACTAAATAAATACTTACTTTTTGTTGTCGCTTTACCTCTTCAATAGTAACTTGTAGATCACCGTCGTCGACATCATCAGCCAACTCCAAGTTTTCTTCATATAGCTTATTCAAGTATGAAAATTTGGCATGAGCACCTTAGGTTATCTCACACTTCCTCAGGGAACCCATTAGATCAACTCCCAAATAGATGATCATCATCTCCTGTGCTCCATCACGTTTGATCCTAGAATAATTAAGTAACTCCCCCCTAATGGGAAGTGTATAAGGCAGGCGACGTCATCTAGTGTAATCGTCACCTCGCCAATGGGGAAATTGAAATATGATATTTATTTATGCCATCTCTCTGGAAAAGCCTCTTGCATGACATGGCTAATGGTCTCTTGTATCCAGAAGAACACAAGTCGGCAAGACCAGAGTAATGAATGACACTTTGGAACCAATCATCCTTAGGCTGATAAAGCTGCAAAATCTTTCTGATGTGGTTAACAGACATCAAAAAATTGCGCTCATGTTAAAAAATATAACTATATCAGTCTCAGGTAATTTGTTTAAAACATATAAATAACAACCATTAACAAATGTACCTCTTCGCCCCAGACATGCCCAACAACATGATATATACAGTATATCATTAAGGAGGTGTCAGAGGGCTCTCCTGGATAAGGGTGTGCAAGTAGAGGGACACCATCATGTGCAGTAGAAGCTTCCTCATGGTCTTTGAGAGTAGGGGAGACGTGCCCCTGGGATGTGGACCCCTATGATAGGAAGCTCCTAGAAGTTAATGCTTCCCCTTCAAGAGGAATAGGGATGATTTTCCGCCTAGTTATGGCCTGCTCATTCTAAAGTCTAGTCATCTCATGTCGAGTCTCATTCTATCGTCGTTGTTTGTAGCTATTTTCCTGAAAAAACAAGAAAAAGACATTAGTTTTCTTCCAGGATATTTTTGGATATGCATCTCCGAAAACTAGTAAGGACAGTAGAGATGCATCTCTGAAAAAGCTAGTGTTTGCAACAATGGTATAAACGGATACCAGACTTGCCTTAACAACCCAAAATGCAACTAAATAATATTGCATGTCTCTAACAACTACCTATTTCCATTGTGACTACTACCTAATGTATTTAAAACAAACTATTTTACCTAATATATTAATCAAAACTAAAAAAAAAATTAAATGAGAAACCTACTCAAAATAGTGTTGATGAGGATGAAAAATGTTGAATATAGTCGGTGGAGTGAGTTGAGATTGAAAATATTGAAGTAGAGGTAGTGTTGTTCTCTGATAAATAGATTGGAAGAATATTGCTCACGAGCTCCAATGGATCTAAAAAGTTTCAGAAAATGAAGAAGGAGAAAAGGTGGAGATGTGTGCTCGATATATATAACGCGTTTGGAGATGCATCTCCGAAAAAACACTTAAATTTAAAAACAAGAGTTCATCCGATGATACATCCACGGATAAACTCTAAAACGCATACCAAGATATATTTCTGAATTAAATTTTAATAAAATGAAAAATGATCAATCATTTACGTTTATTTTATGTGAAAATAGTACGTTCGAAGATGCGCTACGAAAATTGAAAGTATTTTTTACTTTTCGAAAGGAGATAGGGAGAACTTATATAAATGAAAAACTTTCATAGTTAAATAGTACAATCCAACAAACAATAGAGTATAATCAATCCCTATATTGAGTTTGGAGAATAAATTGTAGTTTGGAGACTAAATTGAATTTTTTTTACCAAATACACTCCCTACCAATCACAAATTAAAAAAAAAATGAACAATAAATTTATTTGAAATGGGTTAGTTTTACTTATTTTTTTCTATAATTATTATTATCATAAAAATATATATTTATATTTTTTAATGATAATTCAAGGTGTTATTTAATTTTTTAAACCAAAGTGTCATCAGATAATGGTGAAAATAAAATTAATATATTTAATTCAATTTTAATTATATAAATCAATATAAATTATAATTTTACAGCAATAAAACTCAAACACTGCTCCTACATTAAATAAAAAAAGAATCAAACCTTGTCCCAATATTAGGACCTTATTTTCATGTAACAAAGATCAGAAACAGAACATACATTCACCATCAAGTTGTGCTACAAATTCAACAATTTTCAAGGCTTCATCAAGAAACTATTATTTCGAATGCCTGACGTAGCTCTCATTTTCTTTTTAGAAATCTGAATAAAATCATCAAACTGCTTCCTCTGGTGATTTTCTTTATCACTGTTGTCACCAATGTTAACCTCATAATCCGCTGCTGCTGGTGCAGCGTTGTTACTCTGCTCCCTATAACTGTTGGACTTGGACATTGTAACGGTTCTGATTTTATACTTAGCACTTCGAATGAAATTGTTGAATGTTTCATCACTATCAAGTGGTGTCTCTATCTTGTGTTTCCCTATATATTCATCATCTCTTAATGTCGTCGAACCTTTGATTCTATGCCCTTGTTCTGTTGGAAAACTCATCTTGTTTTGTTTTGGAACATGTTGTTCAATTGAAGAAACCTTTGTTGTCTTGGCATGTACTTTTGAGTTTGATGAGTTTTTGTTCCCCATAGCTTGGTTTTGTTAAGATGAAGAGTTTGGTTTTTCAAACAAGTTTGAGCTATGAAGATATTGGGATTAAGTGCAATTTATAAGAGGTGCAATAAGCTTCTTTTATAGTGTATTTGAAGATGCTATATTGGGTTAATTAATGAGATAATAACTTTTCTAAATTAATTAATTAACAAGAATATATAACTATTAAAATTGGATGGCTTTTTAATTGCCAAATTTGACGGCTTAATAAGAGATGAATGTTTTGAAAGGAACAGGTAGATAGAATCAGATTCTATAAAGACTTGAAGAAATATACAAACATCATTTTTTACAACTTGCAATTTACAATCACATCACATCATATACTAGTTTCCTACGTAGGAGCTGTGAAACATGCTTCCATGTTTTTTAATTATGGGAATGTCGTGTTAGTCTTTCTGGTGGAATACAACTCTCGGTTCTTAGAAATTGTGTATATATAAAGTACACCTTTGTAAGTGGTGACAGAATGTATGTGGCACACACCATAACAAAAAAGAAAAATTCATATGCAGCTTCTAGATGTTTGTGCTAGAATTTTTGTTGGGCATTGCTAATTTGAATTCACAGGTTTTAAAATATAAAACTTAAAATTTGTTATGGAATAATAAACTTTTTTTATTTTTAAAAAGTTAAATGCATTTTTGATGAGTTAGACAGAAAAATAGTTGTTAAACTATCATTTTGACTGAAGAATTTTGTGTTATAATAATTAAATTTTATTTAGATTTTTTTTATAAGCAAAGTTAGATACTCTAAACCTATTACAACAATCTACAACATATAATCTTCACATCTTTGGACATTTGAAAAAAATCTTAGGACATTTGTACCAAATCATAAAAACTACATTTTTGTCTACTCTTGGATCCTATTACAAGCTATAGCCAAGACACCATCTTAAATTTTAATGTTGAATTCTATGCAACCTACGTGACATACTGCTTCAGGAAAGATACCCTCATTTCTCCTAATCTAGATACACCAGCACACTGCCAACCAGACCACCCCTCTTTATTTTTGGCTACCTCTCTTTGAAGTTGTTTGACAACCTTCATGAAGTGAAGGTGGTTGCTATCTTCTATTCAGATTGTAATCCCTCGTCTTAAAGTAGAATGTTGCTCGACATAACAAGGGTGTGTCGAATTAATCTAATTATTTATCGAGTTGTATAGTATATGTCGAAGTGTTAAAGCAGTTTACTTCATACAGTATTTCGACTTAGGTCTAAAATATTTATTTTGGACTTTTATAATTTTGGACTTTGACTTAAGAAGCAAGCAAGCAAGCTCAACTATAAATAGGGTTTAACCCCTATATTGTAAACATAGAGTATTCACATAATTTGCAGTTGCAAGTGAATAAGATTTTTCACAATTTATGGGAAGAGAGAAACTCTACTGAAAATCATCATCATCTTCCCCAATTTCGTCAAACCTTAATTCTTTCTTTCATTGTTATTGTGTATTGATAATAATCTTGTTTATCAAGATTGATAGAAATTCTGCATAGCTATTGGTGGATGTCCAACATCTAGTATTAGGAGCTCCAGTTGAACGATTCAAGACAAGAAAATCATGATGACAATGAATCATCTGAATGAACATTTTCCAATAAGTCTTTCAATTCTGAAAGTTGATAACTATGAGAATTGGTGCAAGAAGATGAAGGTTGTGTTCTGTTGTCAAGATCTTTGCGATCTTGTGAAAGAATGGTTAGAACCGCTTGAAGAAAATGCAACAGAAGAAGAGGTTGCACACAAAGAATTGAAGAAGAAGAATTATAAAGCTATCTTTATAATTCATCAATGTGTGAGTCCCAATAATTTCGAAATAGTGAATGATATAGAATATGTGAAAGAAGCTTGAGAAATCTCGGAAAAGTCTTCTAGAGGTGCAGAAAAGGTGAAAGAGGTGAGGTAACAAACTCACAAAAGAATGTATGAATTGCTTCAGTTGGAAGAAAGTGACAGCATAATAGATTTCTTCACTAGGGTTATGAAACTAGTGAATCAAATCAAAGTATGTGGAGAAACATTAACAACACGATCAGTTGTTGCAAAGATCTTGAGATCTTTGGCTCTGAAGTTCGACCACGTGGTGGTAGCCATAAAAGACTCGAAAGATTTATCGAAATTGATAAAGGAATATCTTTAAGGAACGCTTGAATCTCATGAACAAAGAATGACTGAAAAAGTTGCATGCAAGTTAAAAAGTGACGTGGCTTTGTAAGAACAATCAACAAAAGAAAAGAAAGCCAAAGGAAAGTTATTTGACAACAGAGGTAGAGGAATCTACAATAATTCGACAGGTAGAGTAAACCAGTGGGAAGGAATTGTGTCGAATCAGAGAAGACCCTATACTAAGGCAACCAAAGAGGTGGTGTTGGAGGTAGAGGAAGAGGTGATAGTCGAAAACCTGACAAGAGTCACATTTAGTGTTTCAGTTGTCAGAAGTATGTTCACAATTCTAGTTATTATCCAGAAAAACAAAAGAATCAAGAAAGTGATGCAAAGTTTATAAAACATGAAGAATAAAAAGAAGAGATGATGTTGATGGTCACTGCAAGAGACGAAGAGAGATTCAAGGACCAATGGTACTTGGATTCAGGATGCTCATTACACATGTCTGGGAGGAAAGATTGATTTGTCAACATAAAACCCTCAATAAAGAACATGGTGAAACGAACTGAGGGAAGGGTTTGGAGCAAGGTTTATGTTGGTGGTATGAGGATTTGAGGCTTTTTAGTTAGGGTTGGAACTTGGATGGGGTTTGATTATGTGGCGATGATCCGGTCGATTGGGTGAGAGTCTGGTCGTTTTGATGGTGTATTTGGAAAGAGAATGAAAAGTTATGGGATTGTGTTTGGTGTTTTTTGTTTTGAGGATGAGCTCGCCTAGAAAATGGTGGCGCACCTCCGCTCACCACCTCTCTCCGGAGGGTTGAGTGGGGAAGATGTTGTTTGTAGAGCGTGAGAGAGAGTAGAAATGAAAGAGAGTGAGGAGATAGAAGGAAAAAATAAAATGAAGGTTTTCTGTTTGAGTTAGCATTTTATAGCCTCCCTTCCATCTGTAGGATGCCTGCAAGTGGCTTTATCCTACACACCCAGATCAGTTGACTTCGTTAGTCAACTAGGAGATCAATTGGATGCTCTCACACCTTATCTTTGTGTGCCAACAACTCTTTACCTCTTGATGTCTTTGACTCGGCCTAATATCCTAATCAAATAACTAGTATTGAGTCAAGAGATTTGACTCTAGTTTAGGCTTTAAACCATCTGGGCCTATGTCCATTTTTTTAATCTCTTTATTTTTATTGCTTACAACACCCTCGTGTTAGGCCTTTGTTTTTTTGCTAGCCCATTTTTGTTTCTTTTATTTATTTTTTTAGTTTACTTGTTTTTATTTTATTTTAATTAGTATCTTAGTCCTTATAAACTTTTATTTGGTATTTATTTCTAGTTTGTTTTTATTTTATTTTAGTCATTTTACTATTTTTTGGTATTTAGATTAATCTTTAGATTTATTTTCTCTTAGATTAAATCAAGAATAAGAATTAAAATGAACCTTTGTTACACAAAAATAAAATGTTTAATCTAACGTCAAGCCTTTTCCTGAATAATTTTAATCGAATGCGACATAAATGCTTGATCCAACGTCAAATATCTTTTCTCCGTTAATTCAAATAATTTCAAAATCAATTAAACACTTGATCTAACGACAAATTGTTTTACGCATAAAAAATCTTTTTCTCAAGAAAATCAAAAGACAAAGGACAATTGGATGCACATCCTTTTGAAACCTTAATAGTCCAGCGCAAGGTGAACACTTTGTTCAAAATGGATATTGGTCTTTCAACCTAAAATACTTTAATTAAACTTGAAATAAAGGGACAAATGGATGCACATCCATTTGAAACCCGAGTAAACGAGCGCAAGGTGTATACCTTTTTCAAACAGTTACTCATATTCCACAAAGATAATTTTCATAAACATGGACGATAAAGGACAATTGGATGCACGTTCTTTTGAAAATTTGAGTAAACGAGCGCATGATGTACACGTTGTTCAAACTGTTACTCGACTTCGTATAAAATCATTTTCAACTTATCAAATTCTTCTTATCGCCCTAACGCGACTCCGAAAAACGTTTCATAAAAGAATAATGTTTTATCCATTCCGAGGCGAAACAAACAAACACTTTGTCCTACCATGCGCGAGCAATAAGCAATGTTTAACCGCTCGAATGCAGTTAAACAAAGATCAATTTCTACGCAAAACGAACAAACACTTTATCCTCCCATGCATGAGCAATAAGCAATGTTTAACTGCTCGAATGCAACCTAAACATCGTTCAATAAAATCAAACAAAAAACTCGTGGTTTTCTTCCATGAACTACAAAGATTTGATTTACTCATTGCACTTGGGAATACGTAGGCACATGATTTTGAAATCTTGGCGAGCACGATAATAAAAACCTAAACAATCATTTTCTTTCTTTTTATAGCATGAGAATTAGAAGATTTCAAACTAACATCACACTAACACTCATTCGCAAAACTACCTAAATGGGTCCTATTGAGTACAACGGGTGTGAGGAATGTTAATACGTTCCCCTTACATAACTGACTCCCAAACCTGATTTAGTTGCGACGACCATTTATTTTCTTTCATGGGTTTTATTGATATTTTCCATTTCCTTTGGAATTAATAAAGTTTAGTGTCGGCTTTGTTATGTTTCAAGCATGTGATACACTTGGGAATTTTATGCGCCGCGACAGTAAGAAAGTGTGAAACTTCATGTATGAAATGCTCTCTAATCCCAATACCATACAATTTTCTTTTTGACATATTAATCCTGACCTGGAGCCATCTTCAGCATCTTTAATATTTTTTTGGTTGTCCATAAGTTGGTCTAATTTCTTTCTCCTACAAGGATAGTATCATCTACTAAATTGTAGGACACTATAGGATACCTTGTGATTCACTTGGAATCCCCTGAATTCATCATAATCAACTTCCTTCTTCACTAATCTTGCAATTCTTTCAGTAACAATAAAAAAATAAAAAATGTGACAAAGGTTCACCTTGTCTTAGACCTCTGCATTCTACAAAGTCCTTTGTTGAATTACCATTTATAATCACTGACATATTTCTAGTGAACACACTAGCTTCCATCTGTTAGAACACAGTTTGAATCTACTACCCTAAGTTAAAGTTTTGATGATAACAAAATACAAGAATATATAAATTGTATGATTCATGTAAGACATATATGCTACCTAAAAATTATATTTTGTTTTACATAAACTCTGATGAGTATCAGCATAAGAATATCATCATCAGCATCAGAAGATAAAATATTAACATCAGCATCAGAGGATGTTATATCAAATACCAGAATCAGAAGATCAAAGCATGTGCTTACGCTGAAGCTTGATGAACAGATCTGCGCGTAACATCTAAACTCTGATCAAGACAACAACAATTCATCAGCACCTAGCAGCGTCAGAATAAGCCAAAGCCAGAACACGCTTAATTGGCAACGGTACTGTGCATTCAAGATACTTTATTATCAACGGAATTATTCCAGACAAAGATCTGCTCAATATGGAAAGAATGTAATTGGCATTGAAACGGAATAACTGACTCCAACGTACCATTTCCAATGCTATATAAACAAGTCAGTGAAGAATGAAACGGCTAACGCTCTACAACTCTCTACACGCCTAAAGCTATTCATATTCATCCTCATTCCCAGTTTGCTAAAACTCTCAAATTACTTATTCTATTGTTTTAGCATTCCAGTTCTCATAAGCTTAATTTGTGTAGTATCACAGTTGTGATAAACAGTTTTGTAGAAAACATTCAACACACTTAGATTTCATTTATCTGTAAGAAAGTATTTCCTTGAGAAACCGGTTTGTGGTTTGACTCAAGAAGGCTTTAGCAGTTGTTAAAGCAGTTGTAATATTCAGTTGAATATAGTGGATTAAGACCTCGTTGGAGAGAGGCGAAATCACCTTGACGGGTGGACTGGAGTAATTTGAGATCAAACGAACCAGGATAAAAATAATGTGTTGTCTGCAATTGATTTCAAGTTTTACAATTCAACCCCCCTTCTTGTGTTTTTCACTTCTTCAATTGGCATCAGAGCGCCTGGTTCTGAGCTAAAACACTTAACCGTGTCAGTACAAGATCCAGCGTCTGAAAAACACAATGGCAGGAACATATCAACACAGCAGCAATGACAACAAGGAAGATAGAGACAGATTCAGCGGAAAACCTCCAGTCTTTGATGGAGAAAATTTTGATTACTGGAAAGACATAATCGAAAGCTTCTTTCTGGCACATGATGTTGATCTGTGGGACATGGTGACAGATGGATACACGCACCCAGTGAATGCAAGCGGTCAGAAGATTGACAGGAAAGCAATGTCTGATCAACAAAAGCGTGACTTCAAAAATCACCACAAGGCCAGAACCATTCTTCTCAGCGCCATCTCTTACGCTGAATATGAAAAGATTTCTAACAGAGACACAGTAAAGAACATGTTTGACTCACTCAGAATGACGCATGAAGGCAACATTCAGGTCAAAGAAACTAAAGCTCTTGCGCTCATTCAGAAGTATGAGGCATTCAAAATGGAAGAAAGTGAATCCATTGAAACAATGTTCTCAAGATTCCAAATTCTGGTGGCTGGTCTCAAGGTTCTGGACAAAGGATACTCTACTGCTGATCATGTCAAGAAGATCATCAGAAGCTTGCCAAAACAGTGGAGGCCAATGGTTACAGCGCTGAAGCTAGCTAAAGATCTCAACAAAATCTCTATGGAGGAACTTATCAACTCCCTCAGAAGTCATGAGATTGAGCTAGAAGCTGATGAACCTCAGAAGCAAGGTAAGCCTTTAGCATTAAAATCTAACAGAAAATCTGACTCTAAAGTTTTGCAGGCAGTTGAAGAAACATCTGATGGGTCCTCATCAGAAGAAGACGAACTTTCCCTCCTCTCCAGAAGAGTGAACCAACTATGGAAGCAGAGGCAAAGGAAGTTCAGGAATCCCAGAAGATCTGATCAGAATGAGTCCTCTTCCAGATAAAGAAGGTCAGACTCTTCTTCTGGGTACAGAAGATCTGAAGGCTCTTCAAGAAGCAGAAAGCCAAACACCAAGGACATCACTTGCTATGAATGCAACGAGCAAGGACACTATAAGAGTGACTGTCCAAAGCTTCAGAGGGAAAAGCCCAAAAAGAAGTTTGGAAGAGAAAAGAAGAAAAGTCTCATGGCTACATGGGATGACTCTGACTCGTATGAAGCTGACTCAGAATCAGATGATGAGAGAGAAAACATAGCTCTCATGGCCAACATATCAGAAGACAGTGAAGCTTCTGAATCAGACTCAGAATCAGACACCGAAGAGGTATTTCCTGATTTTGCAATTAATTTTACTAAGGCTGAACTTGCTGAAAGCCTTAACGAAATTCTGGAAAGGTACCAGCAGATTAGAGTTAAATTCAGAAACCTGAAAAGGAATCTTGAATCTGACTCTGATAAAACTGAGAGTCTTAAATTGGAAAATTCTGAGCTGAAAAATAAAATTTCAAAGTTAGAAAATGTTTTACAAAACTCTCAGAAGGAAACAATTTCTGAAACTCCCAGCAGCGCTGATGAGATCATCAAGGAGTATGATCATAGTTTTCAGAAGTTCCTTGCTAAAAGCATAGATAGAAGCAAAATGGCTTCAATGATCTATGGAGTTAGCAGAAACGGAAGAAAGGGAATAGGATACCAAGGTAAAGTTCCTACACCAAAGAATACCATGGATTTAACTATTAAACACACTCCTCTGAATTCACACTTTGTGTATGGTCACACACATGACATTAAATATACTAGTAGTATTTATTCTGTGAAACCAAAATTCAACCAGAGTTTTGGTAAAGCTAACAAATCAGGACCCAAGAAAATATGGGCACCTAAGGATAAAATAATACATGTTGCAGATATCTTTAGCAGCAAATCAGAAACACCAGTCATGGTACCTGGACTCTGGCTGCTCACGACACATGACGGGAAGAAGGCATATGTTCCAAAGCCTGGAACTTAAGCCTGGAGGCCAGGTAGGCTTTGGAGGCAATCAGAGGGGAAAGATCATTGGCTCTAGAACTGTAGGTAATGGAAATCTTCCCTCTATAAACAATGTTCTGTTAGTAGATGGATTAATGCATAATCTGTTATCCATAAGTCAATTAAGTGATAACGGCTATGATATAATCTTTAATAAAAAATCATGTAAAGCTGTTAGTCAGAAAGATGGGACTATCCTATTTAATGGAAAGAGGAAAAACAACATTTATAAAATCAAACTTTCTGAACTGAAAAGTCAGAATGTAAAGTGTCTTTTGTCTGTTAACAACGAGCAATGGATCTGGCACAGAAGATTGGGGCATGTTAGTAGTAGAAGAATATCTCAGATTAATAAACTCAATCTGGTCAGAGGACTTCCTAATCTGATGTTCAATTCAGATGCTCTGTGTGAAGCATGTCAGAAAGGCAAGTTTGCAAAACCTTCTTTCAAATCTAAATATGTTGTTTCTACCTCTAAGCCATTAGAACTTCTGCACATTGACTTATTTGGACTAGTTAAAACTGCTTCAGTCAGTGGTAAGAAATATGGGTTAGTAATCATAGATGACTATAGCAGATGGACATGGGTAAAGTTCTTAAGACACAAGGACGAGTCACACTCTGTGTTTGTCACCTTCTGTAACCATGTTCAGAATGAAAAGGATCTTAGAATCGTTAAAGTCAGAAGTGATCATGGTGGAGAGTTTGAAAACAAAGATTTTGAGTCATTCTTTAATGACAAAGGCATTCTGCATGATTTCTCTTGTCCTAGAACTCCCCAGCAAAATGGAGTTGTAGAAAGAAAGAACAGAACATTGTAAGAAATGGCCAGAACCATTATCAATGAGACAAATTTTGCTAAGATCTTCTGGGCAGAGGCAATAAACACAGCGTGCTACATTCAGAATAGAATCTCCATAAGACCTATTCTAGAAAAGACTCCATATGAATTGTGGAAGAACAGAAAGCCCAACATTTCATATTTTCATCCATTCGGATGTACTTGTTTTATGTTAAATACAAAAAATTATTTGAACAAGTTTGACTCTAAAGCACATAAGTGTATTATGTTAGGATACTCTGAACGCTCAAGAGGGTACAGAGTATATAATACAGAAACACAGATTGTGGAAGAATCAATCAGTGTTCGTTTTGATGATAAGCTTGACTCTGAAAAGTCAAAGCAGAATGAAGTATTTGCAGGTATGGAAGTAGAATTCACAGGTTTTGAAGACAAGTAATCAGAATATCTCAACAAAGACACTCCTTCAACATCTGAAAGGAGCACTGCAAGCAATCCAGCAACAGCTGCTGATCAACCTCAGAAAATACTACCCAGAAGCAGCATGGATCACCCAGAAGAAACTATCTTAGGAAGAAAGGAAGATCCAATCAGAACAAGATCCAGCTTCAGAAACTCTGAAGAATCCCTCATGGGACTTGTGTCTCTGATTGAACCTTCTTCTATTGATGAAGCACTTCTGGACAACGACTGGATTCTAGCAATGCAAGAAGAGCTGAATCAATTCACCAGAAATGACGTATGGGATCTTGTTCCCAGACCAAAAGGATTCAACGTCATTGGAACACAATGGGTGTTCAGAAACAAGCTGAACAAACAAGGTGAAGTTATCAGAAACAAAGCACGACTGGTAGCACAAGGTTATAGTCAGCAAGAGGGGATAGACTATACAGAAACCTTTGCCCCAGTCGCCAGGTTAGAATCTATCAGACTTTTAATTTCGTTTGTTGTTAATAAAGGCATCACTCTGTACCAGATGGATGTCAAGAGTGCATTCTTAAATGGATATATAGAAGAAGAGGTTTATGTGCACCAACCCCCTGGTTTTGAAAGTACAAAAAATCCAGAATATGTTTTCAAACTAAAGAAGTCACTATATGGTCTGATACAAGCTCCTAGAGCTTGGTATGAAAGACTAAGTAACTTTCTGTTAGAAAAAGAATTCACCAGAGGGAAGGTGGACACTACCTTATTCTGCAAGTCAGTTAAGAATGACATCTTAGTTTGTCAAATTTATGTTGACGATATTATCTTTGGATCTACTAATCCTTCTCTTGGAAGAAAATTTGCTAAGTGTATGCAGGAAGAATTTGAGATGAGCCTCATGGGAGAACTGAAATTCTTTCTGGGAATTCAGATCAATCAAAATCCTGAGGGAACTTACATTCATCAGAGCAAATATGTCAGAGAACTTCTGAAGAAATTTGATCTTTCAGAATGTAAGTCATCAAAGATTCCAATGCATCCCACGTGCATTCTGGAAAGAGAAGAGGTAAGCAAAAAGGTAGAACAGAAGGTCTACAGAGGTATGATTGGTTCTCTTCTTTATGTGACGGCTTCAAGGCCTGATATTTTATTCAGCGTATGCATTTGTGCAAGATTCCAATCAGATCCTAGAGAATCTCACTTAACAGCTGTTAAGCGAATTTTCAAGTATCTGAAAGGTACTACTAATCTGGGTTTATTTTATAGAAAATCTAGTGATTACAGCTTAGTAGGTTACTGCGATGCTGACTTTGCTGGAGACAGAGTAGAGCGTAAAAGTACTTCTGGAAGCTGCTAGTTTCTGGGAGAGAATCTGATCTCTTGGTCCAGCAAAAGGCAATCCACAATTGCGCTATCAACAGCAGAAGCTGAGTACATAGCAGCAGCAGGATGCAACACACAAATGCTCTGGATGAAAAGTCAGCTTGAAGACTTCCAGATTTTTGAGAGTAACATTCCTATACTCTGTGACAATACTTCTGCCATTTGCTTAAGTAAAAATCCTATTTTGCATTCTAGGGCTAAGCATATAGAAATAAAACATCATTTCATTAGGGACTATATTCAGAAAGGAATTTTGAACTTAAAATTTATTGATACAGACCATCAATGGGCTGATATCTTCACTAAACCACTTTCTGAAGATAGGTTCAACTTCATTCTGAAACATCTCAGCATGAAGCTCTGCCCAGAGTGAAAATGTTTTAATTTTATATATTAACCTTCAGAATGTGTTTTTATTTTACTGTGAACTTCTGATCAATCTCCTTTCAGAAAGTTAGACATGCAGATTGTATCAGAGTCTATCCATAAAGATCTGAGCGTCTCATTTCAAGGATAGATGTGCTGTTCACCAAATCAAACAAGTGTTATCCAGTCATCAGCTAATCTCTGAAGCAGAACACGCGTGCACGCTTCTGAGAAGGCAAAACGCTAATTGGATGCATTGAGACACATGTCTGGTAACCGTTCCAAATATCTTTCTCAAATCCCCCAAAATCAGCAAACATTAAATGCGTGTAATCATGAGTTAAATTGTAATCATGAGTTAATTCTCTCTCTTAAAACCGTTTACGTTTTCAAAACATCTTTTGAAATCTATTTAAACGCCTTAACATCATTCATTAAATTTTTACCGTCTCCTGCAATCATCTAAAAACTTTCTGCATTCTTACTTGTGTGCTCATCTTTTTCCAAAGAAACCCTTTTTCAAGCTTTTTCTCAAAGAAACCCTAGTGTGAACATGGCAACTTCTAGCACTGTTTCTGCAGGTTCCCAGAAAGACGCTTCATCTGAACAATATCAAATTCCCTTCAGAACTCTACTTACTCCGGTGAAGAACCTGGAAGTTTTGTCTGAACTGATCGTTGATTTCAACAGTCTGAAGCAGAATGACATTCGTCTGCAGCAAAGAATGGATGAGAATGATCAACGGATGAAGGAAAGGATGAATGTGCAAGATGGTAAGATTGATACAGTAGTCATCATGGTGCATCAGCAGAAGGAAACCGCTGATCAGATCAAGAACATGCTAGAAGCTCTGTTCACACGCCTTCCACCCCAACCTTAGATTCTGTTTTTCATTGTTTTCTTTCCATGTTTTCTGTACTATCTTCTAAGCTTTGAACTAAATACATGAGTTTTTCTACACTGATCGTTTTATCTTCAATTACTTGCACTTTTTGATTGCTGACAAAAAGGGGGAGAAAAAGATTGATATTTTTCAATAACGGATTACTGAAACAAAGTCTCAAACATTCTAACACTCTGATATACTTGAATGTTTCCTTGTTCTGCATAAGCTTACAGGTACAAGAAGTTAATTATCTCGGATACACTGAAAATCTGCTCGAGTAAAAGAAAGATCTGATGCTCAAAGAAAGTTCAAGAAAGATCTGATGCTAAAGAATTCAAGAAATTAAAAAGGGAAGTAATAAACTCAGGGGGAGTTCTTCTGATCATAACTCTGAAATTTTTTCTCATCTTCTTAAACTCTGATACCTTTTATTTCTTCTTATCTTTGATAACTTCCTATTTAATTTTGATACAATTTATTAATTGGTTATCTCTGATACTTTTCTCGTTAATTTTCAATTGAAAAAAATCTAGTTTTTGTCATAATCAAAAAGGGGGAGATTGTTAGAACACAGTTTGAATCTACTACCCTAAGTTAAAGTTTTGATGATAACAAAATACAAGAATATATAAATTGTATGATTCATGTAAGACATATATGCTACCTAAAAATTATATTTTGTTTTACAGAAACTCTGATGAGTATCAGCATAAGAATATCATCATCAACATCAGAAGATAAAATATCAACATCAGCATCAGAGGATGTTATATCAGATACCAGAATCAGAAGATCAAAGCATGTGCTTACGCTGAAGCTTGATGAACAGATCTACGCGTAACATCTAAACTCTGATCAAGACAACAACAATTCATCAACACCTAGCAGCGTCAGAATAAGCCAAAGCCAAAACACGCTTAATTGGCAACGGTACTGTGCATTCAAGATACTTTATTATCAACGGCATTATTCCAGACAAAGATCTGCTCAATATGGAAAGAATGTAATTGGCATTGAAACGGAATAACTGACTCCAACGTACCATTTCCAATGCTATATAAACAAGTCAGTGAAGAATGAAACGACTAATGCTCTACAATTCTCTACATGCATAAAGCTATTCATATTCATCCTCATTCCCAGTTTGCTAAAACTCTCAAATTACTTATTCTATTGTTTTAGCATTCCAGTTCTCATAAGCTTAATTTGTGTAGTATCACAGTTGTGATAAACAGTTTTGTAGAAAACATTCAACACACTTAGATTTCATTTATCTGTAAGAAAGTATTTCCTTGAGAAACCGGTTTGTGGTTTGACTCAAGAAGGCTTTAGCAGTTGTTAAAGCAGTTGTAATATTCAGTTGAATATAGTGGATTAAGACCTCGTTGGAGAGAGGCGAAATCACCTTGACGGGTGGACTAGAGTAGTTTGAGATCAAACGAACCAGAATAAAAATAACGTGTTGTATGCAATTGATTTCAAGTTTTACAATTCAACCCCCCTTCTTGTGTTTTTCACTTCTTCACCATCTAGCTTATCTACTTAGATCCAAAGCCTAACTTCCTAATCATGAACCTAAGATAATCCCAATTTACACCATCATAGGCTTGAGAACAATCTACCTATAACATCATACAATCGCTTCTTTCGCTTTTAGCAAAATCAATAATCTCATTTACCACCTAAACACGATCTAAGATTTGTCTCCCAAGCCCAAAATTTGTTTGACTATGTGACACAATATTCTCCACTACCTTCTTTAATATAGAGGAAACAAATTTAGCAACAATTTTATACATGTAGACAATAAGACATATGGGCCTATACACTAATAACTCTTAAAGGTTGTCAGTTTTTGACACTAAGGATATGAAAGAAGTTGTCGTGGATTTTTAGGAAATTTAGTGTTAGACGATGGAGCCTTATCTAGAGGGAAAGAGGGTGAATAGATCATCAAGCCAAAAAATCCAAATAAAATTTGGTTTTAAAAGTAATTGAATAGAGTGCACGCGGAAGGTTTAGATATAGTTCGAAAACATCGTCTATACGAACCTAGCTATTAGAACTTAGAAATGCAAAATAAACTGCTATATGGAATGAAAAACACAATAATGAATTTATAAACTTGAATCAAGTAACACACTATTATTCGTTTATAGGAAGTTACTAGTAAAGCTATTTCCAATGATAACAAGCAAAAAATAACGAACTATGCAATTTGTCAAACACGCGGTGTGAGACCGAATTTTAATAATTTTCCTTTGAGTTGGGTTGATGTAAAAAACACTTATAATCAAAAGTGATTATAAGAAAATCAACAACCAATTCAAAACAAAATCAACCACGGAAAAATTCTTATGAGTCGATCGTTTAATCAATGATATTTATCAAATTACTTAATGAAAATAAAAGCAAGTAAAGCGATAAGAAAAAGAGACTGAGAATTTGTTTAGGAAGTTCACCAATCATCCTTACTATGGCTAAGTCTCCCCCTAATTCCAATTTTGGAATTAAGATAAATTCTTACTATGCAAAAAGTCCTTACAAGAGAAGTTTTCCAAGAGCAACCCTACAAACCCTAACCATTTATTGTTGATTCAACTCTTTCTCTTCTTTTGATCTTGAGAAAGACCAAGACAAAATAGTAGTAAATGATTTATCTAATCTTGCTACTCCTTTGGGTACCAAACTCCAAAGATCTTTCTAGCATGATAAATTGGACCTATTACAACACAAGACACTTTAATGTGATTCGTCGTTCTTGTGCTACTTCCTTGGGTACCAAACTACGAAGGATTTTCACTAGGCCGCAATCCTCTCTTGAATGTCTTGTACGAAAACCCCCAAATATACCAAAGATCTTGGAGGAAAAACCCGTGGTTTTTCCTGAATGAAACCCCCTGCAAATCTCAACCCAATATTCTCTACTACACAAGAACCTAATTAGATGTTATCAAACCTCTCCTAGATGGCACCCCGAAAAAAGATGATTATGTGTGATTTATCAGTGTGTGTGTATAGGTTGGAGGTTGAAGGTAAAGATAAAATGCAGTATGTGTTTATAGTTTCATCAAGTTGGAATGATGCATGAATGATGTATTTATAGTTGTGGAAGTTTAGATGCAAAGTTGTAATTTTCAAAATTAAAAAGAATTGAAAAATTGACCCAATCAAACAGTATGTGCCGATCTGAAATTTGTATGTGCCGACACATAAATTAAACACCAACGGTATGTGCCGACCTGAAAAGGCATATGTGCTGCCCTATGCAAGGCATTAGTTTTTGCTTAAATATTATAGTAAATGTGTCGGCCTTAAAATCGTATGTGTCGGCACATAAAATAGAAAAATTGAAAGTTACAGTATGTGCTGGCCTGTATGAATGCATGTGCCGGCCTATGACTCATATAATCTACATGCTTTAATATTGAGTTGCATGTGTCGGTACATGCAAGAAAAAATTATGCAGAAACTTCTTTTTCAATACTTTGGTCAATTTCAAAATGGTTTTTAATGATTCCTAAGACCTCTAATACAAAGGAGTGCCACAAGACATAGAGATACCATCTAATATACATAAATGATAAGTTTTTCTAGTTTTGATATCATGAAAAATATCTAATGGCTAAGTTGTACTCATTTACTCCTCCTTTTTGTTGATGACAAAACTTGCGACAATACATTTCATGTAATTATCGAAGGCTCCCCCGCACTTTGTGCTTCCCAACTTCATCTCGCATATGCTTCTCCCCCTTTGACAACATCAAAAAGAAAGATAACAAACCGTGAGAAGTATCATATTCCAATAATAATACTAATATATCACTCAGAGACATTTTTGCATAAAAGAGCAACAATCACATATCCCCATATATATATATATATATATATATATATATATATATATATATATATATATATATATATATATATATATATATATATATATATATATATATATATATATATATATATATATATATATATATATATATATATATATATATATATATATATATATATATATATATATATATATATATATATATATATATATATATATATATATATATATATATATATATATATATATATATAACATTACAACATATGTAATGTAATTCATGATGAATAATGAATATGATGCAAGAGAAAACTTTTCAAGTTGCTTCTATAGCGTCACAATTACGTACACACTATAGTGGAAGTCCCGATGCCGCACACACATGTGCTTAGAATAGCGACAATAACATGTCACTACTCAATCCAAAATGAATTTTTTTGTCATAATATGTGACCAACTACAACAAGAAACGTATATGCAAATAAAATGCATACATTTAACTCAAGCACGAATACAAGAAATAAACTTAATAAACACACATGCTTGCACAACAAGAACAAACTTATACAAATGTGAAAGAATTAATACATGAAGTCATTATAACCATATATATTGAGAACACACAGTAGTTATCAATAAAAACTTTTGGAACGAACATTCATGGTATTCATCATTTGAGAGCATGTCAAGAATTTTCAACCAACGAATAACATACATTAAGAAAAGTCTTACTTTTAAGGAGAAATTGAAATAATATTACCTCACTCTTGATGGAACAGAAGTTGCACTCACATGGTGTTAAATACTCAAACAAAGAGTTAGAGAAAATGTATAAAGTGCAATAAATAAGGCAAAATTAAGAAACATTGGAGATATCAATGATCCCCATTTCTCCATGAATGTTGAAAAACAATTTGGTTGCTAGAGGTTTAGTGAAGATGTCAGCAAGATGATTTTTACTATCAACATGTATTGTACCCCAAAATTTGTCCTCTCATGTTTCCCAAGGTTTTTTCTCTTATATGGGTGGTTACAAACACTTGCCTAAAGAAAATGAAATTTTTGAATGTTAGCAAAGTGTCTTTCGATTGGCAGTTAAACAGTACCCTTCGATTGGCATAACAACAAGCTTCAACTGGGCTCCTAAAACCCTTCGACCAAGCACTGGCCCATCAGCTTCGATTGTTCGTTAGTTCCCCTTCGAACAAGCCTTGGTCCAATCTTCACAAGCAAGAATCCCCTACAAGTTTGCTTTGATTCAACAGCAGTGAAATCCTGCATACAAGCTTCGACTGGGTGTTGAATCTCCTTCGATCAAGCTTAGTTCACAAAGCTTCCTCATGCTTGCCTTGGTTTCACAAGGCAAAGACCCATCAACTTGCCTTCGATTTACAAGGCAAAAGGGCCCCTTTCATGGGTCTTCGATTCACAAGACAAAGGGCTACTTCAGACATGCCTTCGATTCACAAGGAAAAGACCCATTAGTTTTCCTTCGATCTACAAGGAAAAAGGCCCATTTCACTGGTCTTCAATTCACAAGTCAAAGGATTGCTTCAGACATGCCTTTGTTTCACAAGGCAAAGACCCATCAATTTGCCTTTGATCTACAAGGCAAAAGGACCATTTCACTGGTCTTCGGTTCACAAGACAAAGGGATGCTTCAGACATGCCTTCGATTCCCAAGGCAAGGGCCTCCTTTTCAGCTTTCCTTCAGCGCACAAGGCCAAGACTTCTTCAGATTTGCCTTCATTTCACTAGGCAAAAATCTTCCTTCGACCCACAAGGCAGATAACTCCTTCATGCCTGATTTGATTCACTAGGCGATGGCCTCTTTGACGCTTGCTTTGACCTGCCTTATGATAGCTCCCACAAGGCATTGGATGCCTTTGTGCCAACTTCAAATGGGAAATGGTCCCCTTTGAAACAGTTTTTCATACTTCGACACACATGTTTAGTCCCTTCGAAGGCGCATTCATGAGGTCCCTTCGAAGAAGCATTTATTGGTCCATTCGAAGGACAAATGGTTGCTGAATACAAGCCTGTCTTATGATAGGACTTGGTCCTACATGTGGCCAGGCCCAGGCCTCTTGTGCATTAGCATTCGAAGGTGGTGACAAAGGATGTTTTCGATTTGCCATATTGAAGTTTTCGTTTGAGTTGTTTGAATCAAGCATCTAGGGAAAGTAGATAGACTCAATCTAAGAAGCTCTAATAAGGAGGTTTATGAACACTTCGAATCAAGACTCTAGGCCATTCGAAGGAGGCAATCAGAGTCATTCGAAGGAGGGCATTTGAAAGTCAAACGTGTCCAGGTCCATAGCAAATTTTAAAAAAAAAAGAGACAAGAAACCATGTCTTTGGAAAAGTTTCAAAGTGATATTCATGGCCTTAAAACACCAACTTAATGGTTGTTTATTCCTTTGCCCTCTTGTCCCCTCCATCCCCACTATATAAGGAGCACACTATAAAGCTTCAAGGACACGAAAAACAGCCTAGAAGAACTCTACAAAATTTGCAAAAAATTTCCAAAGTTGTCAAAATCCAAAAACCCAATTTTAGTCCATTTCAATCTGATTCAAAGGTTCCATCAACATCCTGAGATTCCCAGGATTCATTACCATCCCTCATTCAAGCTATCACACGCCCAGAAGTGCCAAACCGGATCCACATTTTTTTTGGTAAAATTTTCAAATTCGTATCTCTAGTTTTATGATATATTAATGCCTTTTGATGTTTGATTCGTGCTCAAAATGATTCATAGTACATGTTTGACGTAAGGCATGTGTGCTTTGAGGCTTAAAAGCCAACTTGCTATTGTTTGGGTCTTGAAGCTGTTAAGCTTCGATCTGAGCGATACAATTACTTTTAGGCTAATCTAAGGCCAGATTCAGAACCAGAACATGATATTACATAGGATAGGACCCTTGGTTTTGATTTAAATTGTGTATTTTTCAGGAAATGAGCTTTGTATTGGCCGGAGAAGGTGATTGGAGGTTTGACTCTGGTCGCTGACTCCGACAACTTGGTTGTCGTCCTCTGATTGGCTCATGGAGGCCAACGCACGCTTTTTTATTTTTTTTGAATATATTTGACTTCATTTCACATATAATGTAATGTTTTGGTTATAACACACGAATTGTAAAGAAGCTCAATTGGTAAAGGCACGCATGTGTGAAGGAGAGGGCCTGGGTTCGAATCCTAGGTCCAGCATTTTTATATTTTCTAATGAATTGTGTGCAGAACTAGTGCCCCTCATGGACTATTGCACATCATACATCATCAGATCCAAGCCATCAGAAGCATTTCTGATCCAAGTCAAAGCATCTAACGCGCAAGCTCATTATGCACCCTCAAGACTGCTCCACACCTAAACCAGCGTAGCCTGGGCTTAACTTCAATTGGGCCCAGCAATTTAAAACAACAACCCCTATTTTTCTTTTTCTATCAGGCCCATCTAGCATTTTTGTTGTATATTTGTAGTTTTATTTATTTTTGTTTTCTTTATTTATTAATTAAACAAATAATCAGAAAAATCACAAAAAAAATATTAAGTTAGTATTTTTTTAATTAAACTAATTTTGTAAATAAATTAAATAAATATTTTAACTATTTTCTTTTATTTAAAATGAATTAGAACTTAGGACTTGATTTAGATTTAATTATTTTCTTGTCATAATAAAAAAGAACTAAAAAAAAGGAACTTAGACTATTTTTCTTGATTAACTTTATTTTCTAAATAGACTTTAGGATAATTAATTTAATTATTTTCTCAAATAAAAAAAATAAACAAAAAATATTTTCTTATTTCATTTAGAATTGACATAGGTTTTAGACGTCTTTATTTTCCGCAATTTTACATTACTGTACCTGTATACTGGATGTAATAGACTAATTATGATTTTTACCGCTTTCCTTATTTTTCTTCCCCCAATCTTTGTACGTTGTAAATGCCCCTCCCCGAAGCCATGTAATAGTCTAGGTTTTCACTTTCCGCACTTTACATTTCCTGCAAAAATATTAACTATTAGTAAATAGAATTGTATGGCAAGACTGAAAGAAAATGTTAGCAAACCCTAAATGCACAGGATAAATAGCTGAACTAAACACAATTGCACATGTGCACCTCTAGGGTATCTCACTTCGGTTGCCTTCGGAAAAAAGTCACAATTCTTGAAACGTGAGAAGTTTTAGTGATTGTTCTCTAGTTTGAAAGATCACAAGTCCCTCGATGACCCTCTCGACGTTGCCTCGGTAAAAAGTGATCTTAGAACTTTAGAACAGTTACTAAAATTCCTTGCTAAGTTGCCTTCGTGACCGTAACGTCCCTTCAAATGTTCCTCAAACATCCAACGACTAGGGCTACCTACTCACTAATAGTAGGATAGCACTGTCTAAAAGATATGAGGAAAAGAATAGACCTTTTCAAGTCCAAGTAGATAGCTGTTAAATGCTTGCTCAAATAAAACCAACTTTTCACACTTACACATTTCAAAAATAACTTTCAAAAAAAATTTCTTTGTCAACATCTTAAGGACTGATACAAGAGTTATCACAAAGCGAATCGCCGCACTAAGGCATTTCAAAACATTTTTTCAAAACGCACAAAGCACAAGATACTTTTAAAATGAGATAAGCATCTAAGAGCCTGTAGAGAACTACAGATAGAAAGACTGCTAACACCTTCCCTTTCCATAATCTATCCCCCTTACTCAGAAAACTCTTGAAATGGTCTTTTCTGTTCTTTTCACCCTTTCCTTAATTTGGATAAAAGAAAAGTCGGTGGCAACTCTTGCTTACCGCAACATTTGCAAATATAAATGTAAAACCAGTATAACAGTCGGTTCTGCCACCGTATCATAGAACTGGAAACTCTGCTGGGGAATACTTATAAATTGGGGTTACCTTAAGAGTTAGTTCATTTTAAAAATGTTGTAGTTACTTTCTTTGTATGATTTATCCTTGGAGAGTTGTTTGGGTTGTTACTATAGATCCTACACCCGGATCTGGGGGCATCTTTTTAGGTAAACAACAATAGATCGTGGAGATTGTATGGCATAGACCGATATGGTTGAAGCGATAGTTGTGTTGGTGTGACACTTTGGTTGGTACAAGTATCCCTTGTGTTGAATCGAGGATAATACGGGGCCGCTGCATGGTGTCGTGAAGCACTAACGGACCTTAAAACCTTAGTTGAACAAACTTGGCCATTAGAAAGTATTGAGATAGCCGTCCTCGGTGTAAAGCCGGGGATTAGTTGATACTCGATGATACACTTATTGAGATCGGACTTTCAAGATGTTTCGGCAGCAAGAAAAGATTTCTAAGCTTAAATAATGCTCGATAAAGAAAGATCAGTGATATTGAGACTCCTTAGAACCCGGTTACTATTTCTAGAACAGGTCGAACCAACTAAACTTCAAGAGGGTACTTACCTATAAAATCCATGCAAGCCTAAACCTAAGGTCTTGTGTGTTTTGCTTGTGTGTGATTAATTTGTTTAAACATGACATCATGCATCATAACATCCATTTTTAATTACACTGACCATTTCAAGGACCAAGGGAGTTTATCTTTGTTCTGTTTTGCAGATCATGGCTTCCGCTCGTAGAAATATTATATGAATCAACTTTGTAAGAATACATCTCCAACTCAAAGATCTAGTATCAAGGGTTCCTAAGACTTCCTCGTTCACCAATAAATATGGTCGACTTCTCAATCTAGTTACCTCGGGCTTTGATGAGTAGATGATGAGTGTACTCTTTCAATTATTTGACCATATACACCATTGCTTCACTTTCCCACTCTATCAGCTGGTACCCACCATGGAAGAATTCTCTCAAATATTGGGTATACCTATTCTTGATCAGATGCCTTTCACCGGTTTAGAGGAAGCTCCAAAGCCAGAAGTCATTGCAACAGCTTTGCATCTGAAACAGTCTGATATTGTATCCAACTGGGAAACAAGAAGCAGAGTCAAGGGTTTTCTAGTCAAATTCCTATTAGAGAAGGCTCAACTATTTTGGGATGATTTGGATTTCCAAGATTTTGAGGAGGTTCTGGCCCTTCTAATCTATGGTTTAGTGACGTTCCCTAATCCGGACATACTCATAGATGTGAATGCTATCAATGTTTTCCTCTCTCGTAACCCTGTGCCTATTTTACTCTGAGACATCTTGTATACCCTCCACACTCGCACCATGAAGAGGAAAGGGATTCTTATGTGTTGCATGTCATTGCTGTCAAGGTGGTTTATTTCACACTTCCCCAAATCAGTATTGAAGAATGAAGAAGGTTTGGGTTGGTCGCAAAGGATAATGTCTCTTTCTCACTCATATATTCTCTGGTATTCCCGATCTATGGGATATATTTCTGTCATTGACCGCTGCGGGAAATTCCCTAATGTCCCACTACTTGGCATTAGGGTAGGCATAACTTATAATCCTTCTCTGGCTTTGCGAAAATTTGGTTATGCTCGAAGGGATGGTCCACACGATATGATTATCCAAGGCATTATGTTTAACTACGAGGTTGATGTTCAAGGGTATCGTCAGAGGTTTATACAAGCTTGGGTCATGGTAAACAGATTTGATACCAAGACCTTGGGGCCTAAGACTTACATCCCTATGGAACCTTATCTCAAATTGGTACGAGCTCATGCTCAGAACCTCATAATGCCGTATATAGCCATCTTTCTAGTGGTTGTGTAGCCCATCACCGAAGGATATGTTCTTATACATTTCTCCATCCCGACAAGCCCACTGATCTTGAAGAGCTGCAGAGATCCTGGATTCAGTAGAAGAAAGAATGGGATACCTTTATAGATCATTTATATGTCAATGAGAAGAAAGTGTTAGAGCTTACGAAGAAACAATTATTAATGTCTATCTCGGCACAAAGAGGAAGCGCCCATGGGAAACCTGATTTTTTTGTGTTGTACCCCAAAATTTGCCCCCTCATTTATCAAAATTTTCTTACAAGATCTCTTTGACCCAAGACTGGATTAGGGTTTGGTCAACTCAGGACATCTCATCTTGCACTAATAACCCAAAATTAGGGTTTGAGTTTGCACAAGTATTTTTGGACTATCATTGCTTCATATGACTTTTAAACATCATTATGGACCCCTAAGATCACTCATGACAAGTTTCAAACCTTGAACCATATTTTTGATCAGTCAATTGGACAGTTGGCCTAAAAATCAACTGTATTGGGGAAAAAGTCAACCATGACCAATTTACAGTCAAACTTCATAATTTTTGATCCACATCAACATTTTAAACTTATATGTATCATTTGGTCAAGTTTGGACCACAGTTCCTCAAGAAATTTGATCAAATTACCAAAAGGGCAAAATGGTCAAAATTAAGGTTTTGACTGAGGAAGGGAAATTTCTGATTTTTAAATTAGAAAATGACCAATTGAGTTAAGGCATGATTTCAAGGATTCAATTTCATCATCTTGACTTAATTACATGGCTCAAAACATTTCTAATTCATTGGATTGACAGATGAAGTTTGCAGTCAACTGATCAAAAGTCAATTGTACACTTAAAAGTCAAACTTTGACTTTTTGGTCAAAATTAAGTGCCAAGGGTCATAATTCATCAAAACATGTCAAAATGTGAAACTTGTTCATCAAGAAAACCAAATTTGAAAATTAGGGTTTGAATTTGAAATTTTTTCTAACTTAGAAATTTTCTAAGTATAGAATTTTTTTTTATTTTTTCTCAACTTTAGGCCACTTTTTCACCATGATGCATAATGATTCAAGGAAAGTTACCAACATGAAAGTTGTAGACCTATATGAAATATACAACTTTCCTTCACACACTTTTCCCTAAATATGCTTGGATCTCAAGGTATAAATTTATGAACACATGATCATGACCTAAATAACTTAGTGAAAATTTGCCCTAATTTAGGCAGGTTTTGGACCCAACTTCATGGCAATTTTACACCTATTTCCAAGAGGTATCTCAAAATGAATTTTAAATATGAATTATAGAGAATATTTCAAGCTTTCCAAAATGTCCAATAACTCCTCAAGATCATTTTTGAGTAGGGAGAATCAAAGAGATGAAGTTGGCAATTTCTCACTTTTTGTCCAAGCCATTTCATGAAGAACAAAGATGCAATCAGTACCTATGCTTCCTAATCCATGCTTTACAGGTCCCAAAATTTTTCCATACTCCTTAATTAAATGTTTACTCTGTTGACAAAGCTTCTATCCATGCCTTAGAACCATTATCCAACTTGCAATTCCATTTATGGCAAAAAGGGACCATTGCCATTTTGAAAAAGGTCAAATTTTGCAAACTTTACAATCTTAAGCATTGAACCTGTCCCCTTGGCACATACAAGTACCACAGACCTAAGGCAACTTGTAGAGAAGAAATAGAAACCCTAAGCCATCCATTACAAGCATGTGAGGATTTGTCTTATCACTTTACTTCAAATACAAGAAAAGTGGAAAAAGGTGAAAACAAGCATAACTGTTAGAGGGTTGACATCAAACCATTTCCATAATAATATATGTGATACGGTGGGAGAACTGACTTAAGGTTTTGCGTTTGTGTTCGCAAATGTTTCAGTTTAGCAAGAGTCGCCACCGACTTTTTATTTTATCCTAAGGAAAGGTCAAAAAGCACAGGAAAGACCTTTGAGATGTTTTCTTGGGTTCGGGTAGTAGATTATGAAAAGGGAAGGTGCAAGCACCCTTTTCATCCATGGTTATCCATGAGCTCTTAGTTACTTGTTTAGATCACTTGCTTTGCTTTTCCAATTGTTTGAAATGGTGCTTTGTGTGTGGTTTTGAAAGATGTTTTGAAAAGAGGCCATCATTGTGGCAACCTTTGTAATGATTCTTGTATGAATGTATACAAAGGTGTTTTTGTATTTTGAAAAGATTTCAATGTTTGAAAGTTTGATTTGGGAAATGTTTTGAAATTGTGTTGTGAAGTGTGTTTGAAAATAGCAAGGATGTTTTGCAAGTTTTTGATCAAGTAACTAAGAGTTATCTACCCTATTTTACTCAAAGATATTTCCTATATATTTTTAACCCTTTTGACAGTGTTGTTTCACCAATGCATTTGGTGAACAACCTTGTGTTAGGATGTTAAACGGAACAGGCGCGGGTCACCGTATAGACCATGATAGCAATTGTGTCAAGTATTTTTGGCAAATTTTTGAGGGACTTGATCATTTTGTTTAGGCAACCAAGATAGCATCATCGAGGGACTATGATCTTTTGTTTTGTTTTTGTCTTGCCAAAGTACCCAACATGCATAACATGACCCATTTTCAAGGCAACAAGTGGATTGTAACCCTAGGGGTGCATTGTGTTTAATTTTCATGCATTTTTGTCTTTGATTAGGTCAAGCTACTTGTTGATTTTGATTTTTGCATACAAACGCTAATTCTCTAATCATGGCAAAATTGAAAGCGTAAAGTGCGAGAATTTAAAAGTTTAAGCTATTACAACATGATTATGGGGATGGGGGGTACAATCTTTAAATGGGGGTGTATTTGACAAGAAATATAAACCCTAATTTACTATTACACCCAAATTGAATTTAAATGCATAAATAATAAATGGACAATATTTAAATGAACAAAATAAATATATCAAATAAAAAAATGAATTATGCAAAAAAAGGTTTTTGTTTATTGATGTATGTAAAAATATTTAATGTAAAAATAAAGAAATAAATAAAAGATTAATTTTATTTGGTTAAGGGTAAAACCCTAATTTCTTTTAAGAAAGTAAATATATTCATTATTTTATTTATATAAAAATAAAATAGTATATGTGAAAAAATAAAATATGTTTAGAAAAAGTATTTATTAAGTATATTTAATAATAAAAATAAAAGTGTAATATTTTATATTTTTATTCTAAATATATAATAAAATAAGTATATATATATATATATATATATATATATATATATATATATATATATATATATATATATATATATATATATATATATATATATATATATATATATATATATATATATATATATATATATATATATATATATATATATATATATATATATATATATATATATATATATATATATATATATATATATATTATATATATATATTAAATATGTACAATAAATAAAATATATACAAAAATAAAATATATTTAAAAAAAATATTTTTAGTGTGAATAAAAATAAAGAATAAAAAATAAAAGTATAATTTATATATTTTTTCAAGTTTTAATAAATAAGATAAAAGTAATTAATTTGCTTTTTATGTTTGGAAAATAAAAATTAAATGCAAAATAAATGTGAAAAAATTATGAAAATATTTTTGAGCATTTTTTATATTTGGGAATAAATAAATAAAGTCAGAAATTAAAATAAAAATTCAAAAACATAAAATAACAAGAAATTGGGCCAAGGGGTGCAAAAAGGAAAAGAGAGGTGTCAAAAGTAAGTCAGGCCAAGCCCAGCCCAAACCAACTTCATCTTCAACCTTTATATTTTTAAAACGTACGCGCCTTGTTCAAATACCAGATCCTGTATACGAGCTCTATTGCAAAAACACATAACATCAAACTTGTAGAGCATTTCAAGACGATTCCAACCATATAAACAACTTGTCCTAACTCTCAAAGACCAGAGAGAATTTCTCTGGCCCTAAAATCTAACCTAATTTTTTCAGCATGTTCATGGATGAAATTCTCTTAGCACACTTAATATAAATGAAAACTGAGCATATGTACAGCTTCATGGCAATCAATACTACATTTCTTATTCACAAACCTAAAGCTAAATGTTCCTAAATAGAGAGATAGGAAGTGGACAAAAACCTGTTTCAGCTGACTTCGTGTAGGGCAATGTAGAGCTTTTCAACAAGGCTTGAGATGTCTGGGAGCTTGCTTGAACTTCACTTGACCTTCTCCAATAGCTTGCTTGCCTTGAATGTACTTGAATCAGCCTATAGAACTCAACCTGCACAAGCTTAAAATGAAAATGGAAAACTCTGTAAATGGAGTTACAGTTGATGTTTGAGGTTTGGGATAGCTTGGATGAGTTGAATGGAAGGTGTTTGAAGCAACTTGGGACAAAACGCACGAGCCAATTGAGCTATGGAACTCAAGTTGCAGGTTTTGCCTTGTTTTGCCAATGGATGGAGATTTCTGGCTACGAGGTGTTTTGAGGCTCAAGCAATCGTGTTTCTGGCTCAAAGGGGTGTGAGAAAGATGTTCAAACTGTTTGCATAAGTTTTTCTTGGCTGGTGTTCAAGTTCTAAGGTTTTGGACAAGTTTCTTGTTTTTGAAGCCAAATGTGGAAGTGATATGTAACAGGCCTGTACAGGCTATCCAACCCCTTGTAACCTATGCTCTTTTCCCCTCTAATTTGTGGATTTTATTAGCTGCAAAATATCTGGACCAATGCTCAAAGATTATGGTTTGACATAAAGCAAGATTATGGCAAAAATGGAGATGTGCCTTTTTCTACTTAGGACTTAATTTTGTGTACAATGTCCTAATGACCAAAAAAATAGCTTAGACCAATGGATTTGCATTAAATTATTGAGTGTGAAGTGGTTTAGAGGCCTGTAAACTAGTGTAAGGCATGCTGACTTGAAATTGCAACTTGTATGAACATGAATATGCCATGGATGAAAAGTGAGTTTTTGCCAAGTTCAAGCCTTCAATTCTCCCTAACCACAAATGTGTTTGAGGAGTTCTTGGACAATTTTGAAAGCTTGCAACATGCTTTATAATCCATCTTTGAAATGAAACTTGAGATTCCAAGTGGAACTATGTGAAAAATGGCCAAGAAGATAGGTCAAAATTCTGCCTAAACTAGGGCAAAAATTCTCTAAGTTAAAAGTTTTAGGGACCCTTCTTCCAAAAATCATAACTTGATATCCAAGCTTCTTTTGAGAAAACTTTGTGAATCAAAGTTGTATACTTTGTGGAGGACTACAACTTTCATGTTGGAAGTTTTGTTTGAATCCAATTGCATCATGGTGAAAGTGTTGGACAAAGTTGGGAAAAATTAAGAAAATTTCATAACTTAGAAAAATTCTAAGTTATGAAATTTTTCAATCTTAAACCCTAATTTGCAAAATTGGGTTTCTTGATGAACAAGTTTCATGTTTTGACACATATTGATGAAAAATGACCCTTGGCACTTGATTTTGACCAAAAAGTCAAAGTTTGACTTTTCAGTGTACAGTCAAATTTTGATCAATTGACTGAAAAATTCATCTATCAATCCAATGCAATTGAGGTATTTTGAACTTGTTGAATAGGTCAAGATGCTTTCATTGAGTCCTTGAGTCCATGCTTGAACCCATTTTGCCATTTGGCTAGGTCAAAAGTCAGAAATTGCCTTTATACAGTCAAAACCATAAAAATGACCATTTTGCCCTTTTGATGATCTGATCAAATTTCTTGTGGAGTTGTGGTCCAAACTTGATAAAATTGTTCATATGAGTTCATAATGTTGATGTGGGTCAAAATTCATGAGGTTTGACAATAATTTTGGCCACAGTTAACTTTTCCCCGATACGGCTGATTTCTAGGTCAATTGTCCAATTGACTGGGCAAAAATTTGATTCAAGGATTGAAACTTGGTATGGACAAACTTATGAGTCCAACATGAAGTATGAAAGTCACTTTGGGCATTGTAGGTCAAAAAATACCTGTGCAAACTCAAACCCTAATTTAGGTCATCAGTGCAAAGAGATGTCTTGAGCAGAGCAAACCCTAACTTGATCTTGAGTTCAAAGAGCCTTGTGATGAGAAAAGTTGATAGAATGAGAGGGAAAATTTTGGGGTACAACAGTTGCCCCTGTTCAATCTTTTTGAACCTGAAGAGTTAGATTGGCAAGCTTGCCTTTCGTGACTCGAAGGTAAAAGATGATTGGACACTAGAGTGCCCGTAAATTTGCACTCGTCAAAATGTAGTTGAGGGAATAGGCTTAAAGATGCCATTTGGAGATGGTAGAATCTTGTTGGAGATGGGCTTAAAGATTTCATCCAAGACTTGTTTGTTAAAAATCAGGAGAATGAACACCAGATTGGTATCAGTATTTGGAACGTATCTGAGTTGTATCTGGAGATTAGATTCGTATGAGCAAAGGAATGACGTCCGTGTCTAGAGCGTATCCGAGCTGTAACTGTATTTGATTCTTGAATGAATATCAGAATGACTGCCGTGTCTGGAGTGTATCTGTGTATGGAGTATCTCTGGCCTGGGGATAAATTCCGAATGAGTGACAAAATGGCAACCGTGTCTGGTGCGTATCTGGACTGTATCTGAAATTGAGATCTGTATGAGTAGCAGAACGAATTCCGTGTCTGGAGTGTATCTGAACTTGAAGTTGATAGTTGAATCTGAATGAGAAATAGAATGGCTTCCGTATCTGGAGTGTATCTACTTTGTATCTGATTGCTGAATTCTAAATGAGTAGTAGAATGACTTCCATGTCTGGGGTATATCCATACTGTATCTGAATAAGAGATCTGAATGAGTAGCAGAATGACTTCCATGTCTTGGAGTCTATCCGTACTGTATCTGAAATATTTGAACATTTGTTAAAGGTAGCTTTTAATCTTATCCTGAAAAGGGTAAAATGTTAGCTAAAACACAAAGTTATGTTGCATGATATGTATGATGCAATAAAGTGTGCTTTATCAATGTTTATAATATATGAATGTAATGTATGCGCATGTAAGCTAAATAACTGTCTTTGCTGAGGAAAATAAGTCCTTAACAACTGAAGATAATAAAATCTTCGACTACTGCCGGGGAAAATAAATCCATGACTGCTGCTGGAGATTCAAGATCTTTGACAATTCGCAGGGATTATCAAAACTTTGACAATTTCTGTGGGGATGTGAGAATCCTTCATGATTTTCCTGGGAAGTAAGGAAAACTCTGACGATCTCTATTGGGGAATTAAAACCTGGGAGGCTTCAACCGGAGGAATGAGACCGAGAATCTTCGATCTGCTGAGAAATAAATCTGTGGGGAGAATGCTTATTCTGCCGGGGAAATCAGGAGCTTGGGTTGTATGCCAATCTACTGGGGATTCCTGTTTTATGGAGAACTCCGCTGGGGAATCAGAGGAAGTTGGATAGTATTCCACCGGGGTTTAAGATTTGAAGTTTTTGGACTCCGCTGGGGAAGACAGTTTAGAGTATTCTGTCTCCACTGGGGATATACACTTCAAGGTTTTAGCTCTGTTGAGGATATGAATGACATACTGTAGGGGATTTCTTCTGGAATAGCCTAAAGACGTTTTCCTATGCTCATTTAACAAACCATTGGACGTTTTCAAATAAAATATAAGTGTAAAAAGAAACGAAAGGCAAGCAAATTTCTACACTTTGAAGTATCTTTGTATTAACTTTTGTAAGTATTTTCGTTGCTTCGTCCGCAGATGATTGGATTGATCAGAAGCTTGGAGTCTGGTCGTGAAGAGATTGTCCTTAAAGTAATCCGACGAGACATAGTCATACGCTTTAATTCCCTAACTTTTGCCTGGACCGCCCTTTCGGGTTTTCAGTCCACCGGGAAACCCTTTTTTGCCCAAGTCGCCCTTTCGGGTTTTCAACTTGCCGGTTGTACAGATTTTTTTATTTATCCCTAATTTTTGCCTGAATCTCCCTTTCGGGTTTTCGATTCACCAGGATGCCCATTTTTTCCCAAGTCGCCCTTTCGGGTTTTCAACTTATCGAGTCGTTTATGCGTAGTATCTTTTGACTATGTCTGCGTTCGCATGGTGTGGCAGGTCATTGCCGTCCATGGTGGTCATAATCATTGCCCCACCAGAAAAGATGTTTTTGATCACAAATGGTCCTTCGTAAGTAGGAGTCCACTTGCCCCTGGGATCACTTTGCGGCAAGATGATCCGCTTGATTACAAGATCTCTGACTTGATATACCTGACGTCTGACTTTCTTAATGAAAGCCTTGATCATCCGTTTTTGATACGTCTGACCATGACAAACAGCAGTAAGTCGCTTCTCGTCGATCAAATTAAGTTGATCAAGCCGGGTCTGAATCCAATCGTCTTCATTTAAACTAACATCCTTCATAATCCTCAAGGAAGGAATCTGAACTTCCATAGGTAAAACAGCCTCCATGCCATATACCAAAGAAAAGGGGGTTGTCCCAGTTGAAGTATATGCCGTGGTACGATATCCATGCAGAGAAAACGGTAACATATCGTGCCAGTCCTTGTAGGTGACTGTCATCTTTTGAATGATCTTCTTGATATTTTTGTTTGCGGCTTCAACAACACCGTTCATCTTTGGCTGATAGGGAGATGAATTGTGATGTTGAATCTTGAACTGCTCGCACAGAGCGGTGATCACAGTGTTATTCAGGTTTGTACCGTTGTCCATGATGATCCTGTCGGGGATACCATACCGGCATATGAGGTTCTGATTAATGAAGCGGGCAACCACATTCTTTGTAGTGGAGGCGAAGGAAGCCGCTTCGACCCACTTGGTAAAATAATCAATAGCCACCAAGATGAAGCGATGTCCATTGGATGCCGTAGGCTTGATCTCTCCAATCATGTCGATTCCCCACATCGCGAATGGCCAAGGAGATGTCAGGACGTTGAGAGGAACTGGAGGAATATCTACCTTGTCAGCATAGACTTGGCATTTGTGACAAGTACGAGAATATTGATGACAGTCAGCTTCCATGGTAGACCAGTAGTAGCCTTCCCGCAGAATCTTCTTAGCCATCGTATGTCCGCTCAAGTGGGTGCCAAACATGCCGCTGTGTATTTCAGTCATGATCAATTCAGCTTCAGCTTTGTCCATACAACGAAGTAGAACACAATCATGGCTGCGCTTATATAGGATACCATTGCTCAGGAAGAACTTGGCAGCAATCTCCTTAAGAACTTTTTGTCGTTGACTGAAGCTCCTTCAAGGTACTCTCGAGTCTTGAGATACCTTTTGATTTCATGAAACCAGGGTTGTTCCACTACTTCTTCGGTATTAATCTCATGACAGTGCGCAGGTTCGTGTATTCCCTCGATGGTGATTTTGGGAGCCTCATTATCCCAGTTGAGTTTAAACATGGAAGACATTGTAGCCAGAGCATCCGCTAGCTGATTTTCTTCTCACGGGAAGTGCTCAAAGGTAATCTGCTCGAAATGAGGCAACAATGTCAAGACATGTTCTTTGTATGGGATAAGATTAGGATTTTTAGTGTCCCATTCTCCTTTAATTTGACTGATAACCAAAGTTGAGTCCCCAAATACGATCAGAGATTTGATTCCTAGGTCAATTGCAGCCTTGAGACCAAAGATATAAGCTTCATACTCGACCATGTTGTTGGTGCAGCTGAAGCAGAGTCTAGTAGTGAAAGGTGTATGGCAACCTTCTGGAGAAATAAGTATCGCGCTGATACTGTTACCAAGTGCATTTGAAGCACCATCAAAGTACAGAGTCCATCGGGATCCTTGTTCAGTTCCGTCATACGGTCCGTTACCTTCAATGTTGTCCAATGTGATAATGTCCTCGTCAGGGAAGTCGAACCTCATAGATTTGTAATCTTCGACGGCTTGATGAGCTAGATGGTATGCTAGTACACCGCCCTTTATAGCTTTTTGGGTTGTGTACTAGATATCATACTTAGTCAGGATCATCTGCCATCTAGCGATTCTTCCGGAGAAGCAGGCTTCTCGAAGATGTACTTGATCGAATCCATTTTGGAAATCAGCAAAGTGGTATATGTCAACATATACTGCCTCAGTCGGCGAGCAGCCCATACCAAAGCGCAACAAGTTTTCTCGAGCAGTGAGTAGCGGGTCTCACAGTCGGTAAAATTTTTGCTAAGGTAATAAATGGCATGCTCTTTTCGGCCAGACTCATCATGTTGGCCCAGTACGCACCCCATTGAGTTACCCAAAACAGTCAGATACATGATTAAAGGTCTTCCTTCGACGGGTGGCATCAGGATAAGAGGTTCCAGCAAATACTCCTTGATCTTATCAAAAGCAACTTGACAATCATTGTTCCATTCAACCACCTGATCTTTCTTCAACAGCTTGAAGATTGGCTCACAGGTAGATGTTAGGTGAGAGATGAACCTTGCAATATAATTTAAGCGTCCCAAGAAACCTCTAACCTCCTTCTCAGTGTGGGGGGCAGGCATTTCTTGTATAGCTTTGACTTTGGCAGGATCAACCTCGATGCCTTTGTTACTGACGATGAATCACAAAAGTTTACCGGACCTGACTCCAAAAGTGCAGTTGCTAGGGTTCAGTCTGAGCTTATATTCCTTCAATCTGACAAATAGCTTTTGCAGATGGTCGAGGTGTTCTTCTTCTGTCTGTGAACGGGCTATCATGTCGTCTACGTAGACTTAGATTTCATGATGTATCATGTCATGAAACAAAGCTACCATGGCTCGCTGATAGGTTGCCCCGGCATTCTTCAGTCTGAATGGCATCACTTTATAGCAGAAGGTACCCCACTGCATAATAAAAGTAGTCTTCTCCATGTCTTCGGGGGCCATTTTGATCTGGTTGTATCCCGAGAATCCATCCATGAAGGAAAATACCTTGTGTTGAGCTGTGTTGTCAACCAAGATGTCAATGTGTGGTAGTGGAAAATCATCTTTAGGGCTAGCCTTATTTAAGTCTCTATAGTCTACACACATTCTGACTTTGCCATCCTTCTTAGGCACGGGCACAATGTTAGCAACCCATTATGGATAGGAAGTAACAGCCAGAAAGCCAGCATTTAACTGCTTCATCACCTCAGCTTTGATCTTTTCGAACATGTCGGGCCTCATTCGGCGGACTTTCTGTTTGATTGGTGGACAGTCTTCTCTTGTAGGGAGACGGTGAACCACAATATCTGTATCTAGTCCCGACATGTCTTCATAGGACCAGGCGAAGATCTCAACATATTCATTCAACAACTGAACTAAGCGCTCTTTGACATTTGGTTCCAGGTTGGCACCCACTTTAACCTCTTTTCTGTCTTCAGCAGTACCCAAATTGATAGTCTCAAACAACTCTTCATGGGGCAGAATAGCCCTTTCCTCTTGTTGCAAAAGTCTAGCTAACTCTCCAGGCACTTCACAGTCTTTATCACCTTCGTACTCTGCGTGATTGACCAAATCTTCAGAGTCACTGAAGGCCAAAGCAGAATAGTCACCCATGGAATCCAGAGTGGATGGGTACCTGCATTTTGTGAGTGTGGGTGTGTGTAAGGGATAGCCATCCTTAAACAAAATAAAATGTAAAAGGAAAGAAAAAGAACACAAAAGTTTATAAATGAAAACGTCCATGATTCATTAAAAATGGCATATGAAAATGAAAAATCAAAACCCTTACAAATGGACCTATGTTCCCCGGGAAAGGCACAAGGAAAAAGAGTGTATGAATTGTTTAATTATTACAGACCAAACAGGAAATGTTCAAAAGATAAATTACTGATTGATGAAAGTAATGGGAACAAAGTCTTTCGCCTCCCAGTTGTTTAATCCTCCTTCAATGGTTGGAAAGATCCAATCTTCAAAGTTTCCTTCTTCATCATCATCTTCTAAGGCATGAACTTCATGGTGAGTGATCTTTAAGGGTGGTCCTCCAGCCCGGGAGCGACGCACAGCTTTCTGGCCAGCGACAGTGAAACCCAATCCGAACTTGTCCGTCTTATGAGGAAAATCTGGCAGTTTCCCCCACACTGTACTTCCTCCTTCTTTGATTACAGCCTCCGCATCTTTAAGGGATGACATCCAGGACACATGCTTAGTAATGATAGGCACATCAGTCATTGTCTTTGCTACTGCGACTTCAGGAGAAACCTCTTCAAAGTGTTGGAAAGGTGTTTCTATGAATTCTCCATCTATCTCCACATAGCGAAAAGAGTTAAGGTGACTTATCATATACTCCTCCTCACCATGAACCGTTATGATCTTACCCTGGACTGGATATTTTAGCATTTGGTGTAGAGAAGAAGTGACTGCCCTAGCGTTGTGGATCCATGGCCTCCCCAACAAGCATGAATATGAAGGACGGATGTCCATCACATAAAAAGTAGAGTTGAAAATTTCTGTACCCACTTTGATTGGAATGTCCACTTCTCCGTGAACCATCCGCTTAGAATCGTCGAAGGCTCTAACAATGATGTTACTGGGCTTTAGGGTCAAACCTTCACAGTCCAATCTGTCCAACGCCTTTTTTGGTAGAACATTTAAAGATGAACCAGTATCAACCGGAACATGAGCAAGTGTGGTCCCCCTGCATTCTACCGAGACATGCAGCGCATCATTATGCTTTCTTCCCTTAGGGGTCAAATCAGCATCAGAGAAACCAAGACCATTGTCGGCTGTAAGGCTAGCCACACACTCTTGAAACTGATCTGCAGAATTTTCTTGAGGCACATGTGCCGTCTTTAAAAATTTGATCAAGGCTTTGGCATGAGCCTCGGAGCAGAGTAAGAGAGCCAGCATAGAGATTTTGGAAGGGGATTGCCCCAGCTGCACTACGACATCATAGTCGCTCTTCTTAATTATCTTTAAGATTTCTTCCATCTTCTTTTGGGTCGTCTCGGGGATAACCAAAGTCTGAGCCTTCGTCCTGACAGGCACTTCTTGGATCCCCTTACCTTTATCGGTAGTAACAACAGAGGGTCTAGCTTCGGGAGCATCAATTTCTTCAATTACTGGACTTTGCACAGATGGCTTGACAGGCATAAAAGCTCTTGAGGGTCCGAAGACTGCTCATGGAGGAGCAATCTCCGGAGAGAAGATTCTTCCGCTACGAGTTATCTTGCTTGTCCCTGCAATATTCCCTATATAAGGAGTTTCTTCATCAGAATTCTCTTCCATTGATTCGATCTGCTTGACACCATGGTAGAAGATCTCTCCTCTGTAATTCCATGGTATCGTCTTATTGGACTTATACGGGATAGGCCCCGGCATGGTAATCTTCAGCGGTACAAACTTTAGATCAGGCGTAATCTTAACATGCCTTTTGTAGGTCTTGGAAAGATTGTCGAAAAAGGTGATTATAGAAATGCCATTGATTGGAGTAACAATGGTAACAGGAGTAACATGAGTGATAGTAGCAACAGGAGTTTTTTGAAAGAGGATCTCTTGGGTATCCATCAGGCCTTGGATGCCTGATTTCAACAGTGGACAGTCAGATTGTAGGGTTGAACAGAAGCAACAATCTTTTTCACAGCCTGGGAATATCCCGACTTTCAACAAATTCACTTTAATTATTGGCAACAGAGTCAATAGGTCATCAACAGCGGTAACATGAAGATCTTCCACAATTGCATGGACATTATGACCATGTTTTGGAATAGGAGAGAATATCACATTAGGTTTTTCGGGAGCATCAAACTCTACCTCCTTGGAATCTATCAAATCTTGGATCTTGTTATTAAGAGCCCAACGGTTGTTGGTATCATTCCCTACACTGTCCGAGTGGTATGCACATTTTGAATTGGAATGATAATATGAAGTAGAGGTATTTGGGTTTTGCGGTGCTTCTTTCAAGTTGGTAAGGTTTAACTTTAACAAATGAGGGAGGACCTGAGCCGGTGTCATATTGATTCGGGTGAATTGCTGTTGTGGCCTTTCTACCCTTTGCTGCTTAGCTCTTGGTTGATTGCTGCGAGGTTGATCGGCCGAGGAGTTCTGGATCATCATAGCCTCTACCATTGGTCGACGCTCCATTCTCCCTTGATTTCTCTGGGTATGAATATCAAAAACTTCCTTCTTGGCTGGGAAGGTCTTCTTGATAGCAGTGGAAGCGGAGGCATCCTTCTGAATTTTACCACTCTTAATGCCAGCTTCGACCCTTTCACCGGTCAGAATTAATTCGGTGAACCCTGCAGATGAGCTCCCGATCAAGTGATTGAAGAATGGACCTGACAGAGTCCCTAAAAACATGTCAACCAACTCTCTATCTAACAATGGTGGCTGCACCCTTCCAGCCAAATCCCTCCACTTCTGGGCATACTCCTTAACTCCCTCATTAGAGGCCATACCCATACTCTGTAGTTGAGTACGAGTAGGCGCTAAATCTGCATTGTATTGGTATTGTCGGTAGAAAGCAGCAGCCAAATCTTCCCAGTTATGAACATCAGATCTCTCAAGTTGATAGAACCAGTCCAATTGCATACCCGACAAACTATCTTGAAAAAAGTGGACCCATAGATCCTTATCAGAAGAGTGAGGTTGGATCTTTCTGACGTAAGATCTCAGATGCATCTTTGGACAGGACAAACCGTCGTATTTAGCAAATGTATGTACTTTGAACTTGGGAGGAATGACGATTCCAGCGACCAACCCTAGTTCTTCGAAATCTAACACAGGTACTCTTTGCAACTCCATGGCTGCCAATCGATCCTCAAGATTTTTATACTTATCATCCGCCTGAGGGTATTTCTGCTCGGAGTAATCTTCATCGTCTTCCTCTTCTTCTTCTTCAGCTTCAGACTCGGAGGGCATTGCAACTCCTTTCCCTTTACCAACCCCTTCGTCAGACGTCGAGGGGAATTCCAGAACTCTCCTAGCTTGATGCTCAAATCTTCTTCCCATAGTGGCCACACCAATTCTTTTCTTTTTATTCTTTTTTGGTTCCTTCTCTTTCTCTAACAGTGCTTTAAGATCCTCTTGACACTTTGCTAAGGTCATGAGGAGTTGTTGGAATTGCGAATTCTGTGCTTGCAGATCTTTAATTGTCTTCTCTATATCCATCTCGCTGAAATAAACAGCAGAAAGATAAGGAAACCTGGTGTGAAGACCTGTTTATGCATATGATGAATGATATGTTATTCATCTAATGCATTCAAGGATTCAGAAATTCAAATTTGTTGTAAACAAGAAGAACACACGTCATATTAATAAGAAGAAATTTGTTAGTACATAAATGCCCCATGGGAAAAATATTACAAAGCTTCTTAATGTAAAAAGACATTGCGCATCCTTTTTGGTGCGATGTAAGTGTTGAGAGTTTCCTCTTCGTGAAGTCGGCGGGTAAGTTCCAAAACCTTCTTCTCACTGGCATAGAAGCTGGCTTCAAAAGTATTTCGCTCTTCCTTGAGCTGTATCCAACTCTTTTGTAATTCTTCCAATGATTTTGGCATGTCAAGATGTAGGAGGGTGTATGGAACCTCTCCTTCCATAACAGGCTCTTTGATCACGGGGAGAATGTGAGGGTATGGCATCATAAGATTCTGGGCGCGGGTTCGTACCCACTTGAGATAAGGCTTACGAGGGATGGAATTCTTGTGCCCCAGTGTCTTACTATCCCCTTTGTTGGGCATCCTCCATGCTCGGATGAACCTTTGTCGAAGTCCTTGAGCGTCATTGTCGAAGTCAAAAACTAAGTCAGGAATCAACATGTCATGAGGGCCATCTCTCCGGGCATATCCAAACTTCCTTAGAGCTAAACAGGGGTTGTAGGTAATGACTCCCCTAATGCCAAGTAGTGGGACATTAAGGAATTCTCCATAACGATCGATGATGATGACATTTTCTCTGGACCGAGAACACCAATGAACATCAGAATGTGTGAGGGTTATCAACCGTTGTGACCACCTTAAACCCTGCTCATTCTTCAAAACTGTTTGGGGAAGGTGAGAAATAAACAACCTTGCTAGGAGAGGAGTACAACACATGAGAACACCTCTTTTCCTCATTGTTCGTGTGTGAAATGAGTGTAGGATGTCCCCAAGCAATGTAGGTACAGGATTCCGAGACATGAAAATCTTGACAGCATTCACATCTATAAGTTGATCAGGGTTTAGGAACAAGACCAACCCATAGATGAGAAGTGCTACAATCTCCTCAAAAGCTTGTAGATCTAGAGAATTCCAACAGTCTTGTGCCTTCTCAAACAGAAACTTTGCCAAGAAACCCTTGACACCACTTCTGGTTTCCCAATGACCCTTGATATCAGATGGTTGCAAGTGTAATGCTTGAGCAACATCTTCAGGCTTTGGTTCTCTTTCTGTACCGTTGTAGGGTAGTTGATGGAGAATAGGAATCCTTAGGAGTTGAGAAAATTCCTCCAAAGTAGGTACCAGTTGGTAATCAGGGAATGTGAAACAATGGTGTAGGGGGTCAAAGAACTGGAAGAGAACTTTTACCATGTCTTCTTCAATGTTGGAGTTGACAAAGTTGAGGAGTCTACCATATCTTTCACTGAAGAGAGAATTCTCTGGAATCTTGGAAGTAAGCTCCTTGAGTTGAGGAGAGATTCTCACAAGGTTGATTTGAATTGTTTTCCTGCGAAGAGATTCCATGACCTACAAAACAAGAACAAAGATGAAGATCCAAACCCTTGAAATGGTTAGTGGATGCATATGATTCTTTATGATGTTCATGATGTATGTACAAGGATATGTACAAACAAGTCACACAAGATTCTAGTTTAAGGTTTGCATGAGGTTTCATAGGTAAGTACCCTCTTGAAGTTAGTTGGCTCAACCTGTCCTATAAATAGTAACCAGGTTCTAAGGAGCTCAATATCACTGGATTATTTTCTGTGTTCATTGTTTCAGTTTGGCCACTTAACTGGCGATCGAAATATTCCAAGAAAATAACCCTCAATGAGTGTAGTATCGAGTATCTACAAACTTCGGATTGCGCCAAATTCGGTCATCTCACTACCCCTAAAAAGGCCAAGATGGTCAAGTAAGGTTCTAAGAGTTCATTAGTGCTTCATGACATCACTCAGCGTCCCCGTATTCTCTTTGATTGACTCAAAGGCTACCGGTACTCACAAATATGTCGCACTAATATAGCTATTGCTTCAACCATGTCGGTATACCCCGCACAGTTTCCACAATGTATTGCTATTTACCTATGAATGTTTCCCCAAATCAGGGTAGAGGATTTCAAGCCCAAACAATAGAACCAAATGTAAAGCAATCAAAGCAAACAAGATAAGCATGTAAAGGTGATCTAAACCCCAAGGTTACTCCACTTTTAAAATTTTCCCCAGCAGAGTCGCCAGTTCTGTGATACGGTGGGAGAACTGACTTGAGGTTTTGTGTTTGTGTTTGCAAATGTTTCGGTTTAGCAAGAGTCGCCACCGACTTTTTATTTTATCCTAAGGAAAGGTTAAAAAGCACAGGAAAGACCTTTGAGACGTTTTCTTGGGTTCGGGGAGTAGATTATGAAAAGGGAAGGTGCAAGCACCCTTTTCATCCATGGTTATCCATGGGCTCTTAGTTACTTGTTTAGATCACTTGCTTTGCTTTTCCAATTGTTTGAAATGGTGCTTTGTGTGTGGTTTTGAAAGATGTTTTGAAAAGAGGCCATCGTTGTGGCAACCTTTGTAATGATTCTTGTTTGAATGTATACAAAGGTGTTTTTGTCTTTTGAAAAGATTTCAATGTTTGAAAGTTTGATTTGGGAAATGTTTTGAAATTGTGTTGTGAAGTGTGTTTGAAAATAGCAAGGATGTTTTGCAAGTATTTTATCAAGTAACTAAGAGTTATCTACCCTATTTTACTCAAAGATCTTTCCTATATATTGTTAAACGGGACAGGCGCGGGTCACCGTATAGACCATGATAGCAATTGTGTCAAGTATTTTTGGCAAATTTTTGAGATACTTGATCATTTTGTTTAGGCAACCAAGATAGCGTCATCGAGGGACTATGATCTTTTGTTTTGTTTTTGTTTTGCCAAAGTACCCAACATGCATAACATGGCCCATTTTCAAGGCAACAAGTGGATTGTAACCCTAGGGGTGCATGTGTGCATTGTGTTTGATTTTCATGCATTTTTGTCTTTGATTAGGTCAAGCTACTTGTTGATTTTGATTTTTGCATACAAACCCTAATTCTCTAATCATGGCATAATTGAAAGCGTAAAGTGCGAGAATTTAAAAGTCTAAGCTATTACAACATGATTATGGGGATGGGGGTACAATCTTTAAATGGGGGTGTATTTGACAAGAAATATAAACCCTAATTTACTATTACATCCAAATTGAATTTAAATGCATAAATAATAAATGGACAATATTTAAATGAAAAAAATAAATATATCAAATAAAAAAATGAATTATGCAAAAAAGGTTTTTGTTTATTGATGTATGTAAAAATATTTAATGTAAAAATAAAGAAATAAATAAAAGATTAATTTTATTTGGTTA